>JAYKYS010000020.1:0-2400000 GCA_036924285.1 Asterella californica
CGGCTAATTCTAATCTGAATGTTTCCTCCCGCTAGCCGTTTCGTCGAAAGAACTACCTTTGGACGTAAACTCTGTTTCCGGCCCCGGGTCTGTTCCTACTCTTGAACAAATTCTACGATTTCGTGTAAATAAAATACAGTAATTAAAAACGTTTGTTTGTGTGATTTTCTGCAGCTGTTTCCTCCTTGGAGCTTAAGCTCTTATAACGTACCGTGCTCTCATTACTTTCAAGCAAACGAATATAGAGTGAAAAGTAACATGGGGAAAAACACATTTCCTAACAAGTTTTCCATCTAGAGGATTGTCTATGTGCTACGCTAAAAGCTATTTCAAATAAAGTTTTCAGATTTTCAACCGTTTTTCAAATGTCTTACATTCAAAGGAACCTGTCTAAACTCCAGATTAAACTTCAGCAAAACCGCTAAATGATGGATCTTGTTTGATCCATCATTTAGCGTGTCCTATTTTTTAGTGGCGTTTCACGAGCCCCAAGGAAATTTCAAAGATGTTACAATATATTAAATCCTAAAATAATATGGAGTTTAGAGAGCCCGGTGAAGATGCTCTTACACCGAGAAATTAGAGGGTGTCATTTCTAACTTTTGGGAAAATCATAACTTCCAAGTTTAGCTTCTCGACTTACTTTTTTTCTCCTCACGGGTTACGCAGAAGTGTGATGGGCTACGTCCACACTGAATCCACAGGTAACAAACTGAAGCTGTAGAGGTCCGTCCGAACTAAAGTTTTCACTCAAAAGTTGTGAAGTGATCACCCTTGCATATTTATTCACTTCTTCCAAAGTTCGAAAGAGGAGTAATATGTAGAGGAAACATTACATTACCTAACCCTTCTGTCAGAAGAGTTACATGATAAAATTTAATAGCTTAAAACTAAGCAGACTATCGCACTTATATTTTCCATGGTGCGTCCGGACCTTCGGTACTTATGAGTTCAGTCTAGTTCTCTTGGCACTTTTGGTCCAGTTAACATATAATAATTAAATATTCATTATTATTATTATATTTATTATTTAAAATAATTTTAATTAATAATTTTATACTCAAAATATGATTATTATCTAACATATATCTTCCTAGGAACTTTTGTTATTTCACGATTAGTATCTGCGGCTTGCGGCCGTTACACCTAACCCACATGTTTTACCGGCAGAAATCGTCCGACATCGCCGTTATAAAACCATGTTATGCCTCTGTCGAACAAATGACACCTTCTAATAAATTAAAAATTAAAAAATTAAATCCACGGTAACTTCGAAGGGGCATTTTGACTATCGTTCTTCTTCTGGTCCACTCGTCGATGTCGAGCCATTTGGCAACTGCAGAGTGTTCCTGAAGTGGCTAGCGATAGCCAAATCTACCAAATCCAAAGCCAAATCTACTTTAGCTTCGTCCGGCTTCTCATTTCTTTTCTGCAAATCCGAAGTTGAACTCGTAAGTACATGCGAGCCCATCCCTTTCCCAGAAGGCGTACTATGCACTTTCAAGTTAGAAAGTTCTTCAGACCAGGTACGTACATCCGTGCTTGCTTATTTTGCTTATCTTATTTATTTATTTAAACTGATTATCTAATAAATAAATATATCAAATAGATTAATGTTTTTCCCTAAGTACTGTAGGAAGTGCATCGATCCGCTCTCCAGTTGTAGGTTATGTCTTGATTTTTCGGCAACTCTAGGTGTAGCTACCATATATCATAATTAATTTAATTTAAGTTATTATAAAAATTTTGCACAGCATTTGTATCTTTTCGTTCAACCAAAAACTAGCAAAAGTTCCCCAAAGGTGGTTGAGCATGTTTGTACTCGCTGAGTGTGATTTACAGTAATAAGAAGATGAAAATATATGTTAATCATATGCTGTATACCACCTGAATTTGTGATTGAAGATATTATGCCGCTTAATTGTGAAGATACAAAGTGCAGTTCAGCCATTCAGTAATACAGTGCAATGCCAACTGTGAAATGTTGAGATCAGATCTGCTATAATATGCGAGTGTACTGACAAGCCACTGGCTCAATAGCAGACAATTCTTTATAGTTGGTATCGAAGTACTTACGTATATATAATTCCTAACATAAACTTTTATCTTATCTTTCTATACTTGTGAAAAAATGTGACAGCTTGCAAGCTTTGTTCATCACGACACTAAATACTAAGCAATTACAAAGGACGGCAATAATAGAGGGACTTCAATTGGTACGTGCTTGGGACCACAATGCATCAAACTGAGTGTAAAATGTTACTAATCAAGAACACGTACGGTAAGCCAGCGCAACAAGACACGCAAGATGGAAGGAAATCTCCTCCTCGCCGTTTTAGTTAAGGACATCCCATTTGCATCAGATCAGACTAACTTAGTAATTTTCTGTATTTTGTTGTTTTACACGTTTTTAGTCTCGTTCAAATAAAATATGCATGCAACCTCGGGTTTGCCCTTGAACCAAGAAGGCGACAACCGGACGGGGCGGCCCAGATAATTGTGGGAGCGGATTCGTCTCTCGGTCAAGAATGAGACCTCGTCTTTACTGCTGTGACTCGATGACGGAATATACTTTTGCAGTGTCCCGTTCTATGCTTGGTGTGGTGGTCGATTGGCAATCTCCTTCACTTTGTTTACTTGTTGCTCTCGATCCGACAGCAGTGTAGGCAGTTCTACTTGACGTCAGGAATTTGCATCAGCAAATTGCACTTGGGGATGATGGGGTCGTTCAGGCTCTCGCTTGGTCAAGAATGCGGTCTCGTCTTTACTAGTGCACGCTTACTGACGTCATGGCGTTCTGCGATGCGATGGCAGAATATACCTTTGCAGTCTTTGCACTGATTGTTCCTGTTTCTGCAGCTCGCGCAGTGGTTCATTGACAATTCCTGAGCGTGAAACGAGACGACAATGGCTATAGGTAACAAATTGTGGAGTTTCAGTAAGTGTTTTGAAACAATTATAATAAAGTTCGCAGGCATACTATTGTCTTTGTTTGTATGCAAAAGGGCTCCGCCTATAAAGGAGTATAGTCTGAGGTACTCCGTGGAGATTCGTGACTGGCTAAAGCAGAAAATAGTGACCTCTCTCCTGTAAATATTTGTTGCTAACTGAGAACGAAACAAGGACAGATGATAATTATGCATGCAAAGTGCCATTCAGCCAATCATGAAGAAGATGATTATACAAGAGAGTCACGATATAGTCATTATGCGACTTTCTGCTGGGTGCGTTGTTGCGCTTGCATCGTCGAGATCCGCGATAAGAATTCGCCCACACATCAGTTTGATACTTGCGAAGGGTTCCAAAGAGCTACTCCTTATTGTTGGTTGACTAAGTTAGTATAACAGCATCAAGGATAACTCGGAAGCATGTATATATGCATGCAAAGTGCCATTCAGCCAACCATGAAGAATATGATTATACAGAGAGTCATGATATAGTCATTATGCAACTTTCTGCTGGGTGCGTTGTTGCGCTTGCATCGCCGAGATCCGCGGTAAGGATTCGCTCACACATCAGTTTGATACTTGCGAAGGGTTTCCAAGAGCTACTCCTTATTGTTGGTTGACTAAGTTAGTATAACAGCATCAAGGATAACTCGGAATGGCAGCCAACCATGAAGAAGATGATTATACAAGAGAGTCACGATATAGTCATTATGCGACTTTCTGCTGGGTGCGTTGTTGCGCTTGCATCGCCGAGATCCGCGGTAAGGATTCGCCCACACATCAGTTTGATACTTGCGAAGGGTTTCCAAGAGCTACTCCTTATTGTTGGTTGACTAAGTTAGTATAACAGCATCAAGGATAACTCGGAAGCATGTATATTCACCGGAGCCTTAGTTCGCTTCATGTATCTCAATATCTTCATATTTCTAGATATGAATATTTTATCTCAAAACCAATCAGATTCTGTCTTGGAATGCTCTTGGTACGTTTTGATTTTTAGATTACCCCTTTAACTTTATGAATACTATTCTGATTTTTAGACTACCCCTCTAAGTTTGTGATATTAGTTATTATTTACTTTTCTAGCTCTGTATTAAATAACCTTCTCTGCTTTGGATTCAATACCTTATGTTTCCGCTGTGTAGAGAACTGGGTAGTTTGGGATTTTGAACTCGTGACATCTTTGCATCTTAACGTGAACACTAGTCTCTGTGATAAATGTAACATGTGTAATTATCTCATGCACATCTGTATGTGAACTCACATGACAAGTGTATCAGAACAGTGTTTATAGACGAACGGAACTCGAAAGAACGGATAATATCATTCACTAATTCACATAATTCTAAATCATCTTTATACCATCTTCATTTTTAGAAAGAGGAGATGAAGCAATGAAAAAGTTAAACTTTTACTGTGGATAATGCGTTTGTACTCTTTCTTCCGTGGGACAGTTCACCTGCCGTACTATCGCAGACGTTCATTTTCCCTTCCGTTAGTCTAGCTTGTCCTCTTCCTCACATTTCCCTAAACCGCGGTTGGGATGTATATTAGGGGTACCAAAGTTAAGACCTTTCTGAAAATTTTAGATCTGAGAGAGGGAGTTAAAACTTTGGCCAGACCTTGACAGCTATTTTTTAGTGTCATCTCTGGAGGTGCCTGTAGGAAAACACCGCAAGTTTTTTCTTCATGGACTTTTATTCTTTTCTCTGGTTTTTGTCCGCTGTAGAAGATCTACTACTCTTAGTAATTACTCTTCATCTTTGAAATGAAAAACAATTAATGAGAAGATCATAGTGTTTATTACAAAGACGAAGTAGAATGAGCCATTGTTCTACACAAAATTGTTTGTGATGAAATTATAACTTTTTTCTCTCAACCATTGAAAATATTTTCTCTTAACTTTTACACCCTTAATATATCAACATTTGAATTAGTTTTGGTCAGAATACAACTGCAGACAAAATATGCATGCAAGATCATCATCTAAGAACTTGTTGTTCTGCTCGCTTGTTGTTATTGAGAAAGAATATAACCACTTGCTGCTGAGAGATAATCATATATCTAGTTGATAGGAAAAATCAAAATAGTTTATAAATTATTAAGTGTGTTAACTAAACTTCGAGATGTGAGAAGACCCAAACATACAGTAAAGAGACAAGATGATCAAAACATAAATCATAACCAAGTTTTGAGCCAACCAAAATTACAAGAGTTAGACCAAAATAATTGTTATGACACAAAATTTTTAATTTTAATTTTCTAATACAAAGTATATATTTATCCATTAATAGAAATAATGGACAGAAATAGAACCATTTTGTGATGGTAGTCCATTGTCAATCGACGATATGTCAAGTAACACCACAGTCACCGGTCTAAGGTAGACCATCGGCATGTTGTCGTGTTGTTTCAAGTCCGGCGCACCGCTCACATGTGAATCTAGTGTAGAACTTGTATTGTATTAATTTCTTGCGTTCAAAAACCTTTTTGGGTAACTCGTCAAACTACGTACTAGATTGACGTTCATGATTATTTGAGATGTGAGATCGTATGATAATGAGACGTGCCAGCCTCAATGATCTGTGTGCATCTGCATGAGTGGCTCTTGTCGTCAAATTTGGATATAAGATAGAGCATAGAAGGTTCGAGAAGATATTTTTCTTTTTTTTACTGTTTCATTAGTGTTTCTTGATGCTCTACATTGTTGATATAGTCCCAAGCTCTAGTAGATCGACGGCTACCATTAGCCGGAGTGGTTAGGTTGTTAGAGTTAGTTAGAGGGCTAACCCACCATTAGGGTTTCCCTTGTACTCACCTCCACTATATATACAGAGAGAGGCAAAGCCTCTCTCATCTCATTCCTATTTTACTTCCTTGTCTACTCGCTCTCTCTCTTCTTGGAGTGTCCTCGAAGTATCGATCTTTCTACATGGTATCAGAGCTGGTGAGAGCGTGTGTCCCTTGCTGATGAGCAAGATGGAGATTGGAGTACAGGAGAGAGCAGCCGGAGTTGTGCCTGATGTCGAGCACTATCCTGCTGATGCGTTCGGGTGAGGCGAAACAGTTTCTTTCGCCACCAGAAACTTTGAACGCGATTTCGGAGGCCTAGACGATTTTTTCTCGCTGTTTTCTGTCGACCAGCCCTTCTAGGGCTGTCTTGCTCAGAAGGTGCGAATTGTGTACTGGGCCAAGTTTCAGTCGATTTGGAGATTTCCAGCGGCAGATTTTCAAACGGATCTTTTTCGACCAAAACGAAAGTTTTAGGACTTGAGTCCAAAACTAATCCTGTTTCGAATAAGGGGTGGGTTAGCTATTTGAAAATTTCCGAAAATTTCAAGGGGTCGCACGCCCATTTTCGACCTCATTTGGTCCAGTTTCGACCTTTCTTGGTGTGTTCTTTCGACGTTTCCGTCGTGTTTTGTACACCTACAGTTCGCGCACAGGTTCTTTTCTCGTTGTCGCTGCAGGAGGAGTTCGTGGAGTCGCCTCGTCGTGACTTGTGACAACTCTTGATCGCGCGGTGGGGAGAGACGAGTTTTGTGCAGTTTCTGGGAGGTTTTCCGCGTACAGAACAGTGCAATTTCGACATTGCAGCTATGGCGGAGTCTGTGTCTTTGATCACTGGAGAGAAACTCGACAAGAACAACTACCAAGTGTGGAAGTTCCGGATGAAGACTTTCCTGCAGGGACAAGATCTATGGGATCTTATCACTGAGGAGGAGAAAGCGCCTGAAGTGCCAATTTCTGATCCGAAATTCAAGGAGTGGAAGAAGCGCTCATATCAGACTATTCACTACATCGCGCTGACAGTTTCAGCATCGATGATCGGTCACATCCATGATTGTGATACGCCCAAGAAAGCTTGGGATGCACTCGCGCATCTGTTTCAATCCGGAACAGAGGCGCGGAAGCTGCAATTGCTGCAGCAGTTCAATACCGTGAAGAAGGAGTCGATGTGCATAAACGACTATGTGAACGGGGTCAAGCAGCTTGCGGATCAGCTATTTTCTGTCAAAGTCGAGATTGATCCCACTGTCTTGATCGGAGCCACATTGCAGGGACTGCCTGCAGAGTACAAACAGTTCATAACATCGATTTCGATCAGAGAACCTCTTCCGCGGTTTGATGAGCTTGTTCCTATGATGTTAGGAGAGGAGGTGCGCCTACTGGGGAGTTCTACTTCGACGGGTCAGCAAGAATCTGTCTATTTTGCAGGTTCTGGAGGATCTCGAGGTAGGGGTCGTGGCAAAGGTGCTGGACGTGGACGGGGTCGCGGACAGCAACAGCAACAGCAATCGCAGAACCAGCAGAACCAGCAGAACCAGCAACAGTCTGGTGGTTCCAACAACAATCAGAGAAGAGCGCCTGGTTCCTGCAACTACTGCAAGAAACAAAGCCACAATGCGAATCAGTGCTACAAGAAGCAGAACGATCAGAGACAACACGACAACAACCCCCAACAAGGTAACAGCAACCAGCAAGGCTATGCAGTCACTGAGCATGTCTATTCGGAGCAATTGCTGATTACTACGCATCAGAGTTATGCGGCTTTCGAGCCACAGACTGACTGGGTGATCGACTCCGGCGCCACCAGTCACATGACTCCCCATCGGGAGTGGTTTAGTTCACTCGAGCCTGTGGAGACTCCACAGTTTATGGTGACAGGAGATGACACCAAGCACAAGATCCAGCACAAGGGTAACATTCCACTTGACATTCCTGCCTCAACGTTTACTGGTATACGGAATGTCTTACATGTACCTACATTGACTAGAAACCTGCTATCTGTAGGACAGTTGATAGAGCAGGGTCTGCAAGTGCGCTTCAATAAAGATGGATGCTTTATTGAAGATTCGAATGGCACTGTCATAGCTCGAGGTATCAAGAGTGGTAGGCTGTTTAAACTAGATGCATCTGCGCCTAAGTTACAGGCTGTCATGTATGGACAGAGTGGTCCAGTAGTGTCTGATATTGACATCTGGCACAAGCGAATTGGGCACATGAACTTTCAGAGGCTGAAAAGCCTTCCGAGTTCTGACCTGGTTACAGGTCTGCCCAAATTCGAATCCAGTGAGCCCACTGGAGTCTGTGCAGCATGTCAATTCGGCAAGCAAGCTAGACAGCCCTTTAAGGGATCAGGCAGTAGAGCGAACAAGCTTCTGGAGCTTGTTCACACTAATGTATGGACTGCTTCTCAGCCAAGTATGACCGGTTTCCAGTACTTCGTGTCGTTCATTGATGATCATTCGCGTTATACTTGGATCTATTTGTTGAGAAACAAGTCCTCTGCCGAAGTACTGTCAGCATTCCAGACTTTCCGCAAGTTGGTGGAAAAACAGTCTGGAGCATCTATCCTCTGTTTGAGATCTGATGGAGGAGGCGAGTTTCTTTCTGGAGAGTTCGATGCATATCTGCGTGAGCATGGTATCCGACGCCAGAAGACCTGCAGTTACAGTCCGCAGCAGAACGGGGTTGCGGAGCGCAAGAATCGACACATAGCAGAAGCTGCTTGTGCGATGTTGAACGAGAAGACCATGCCTAGACCTTACTGGGCAGAAGCTGTTTCATGTGCGGTGTATCTGATGAACCGGACGCCTACAGCGGCAGTCCACAGCAAGACACCGATGGAGGTCTTCACAGGCAATAAGCCTGATTACTCTTTCCTTAAAGTTTTCGGATGTATCTGTTATGTGCACATACCTGATGAAAGACGTAAGAAACTAGATCCGAAAGCAGATAGATGTATCTTCCTTGGTTATGCTTCTGATACGAAAGGATATAGGTGCTACAATCCTTCGTCCAAGCAGTTCTATATCAGTAGAGATGTCGTGTTTGATGAGCTACAGTCTTGGTTTGCACCTGCACCTGTGATAGCCATCCCTGTACCTACTGTAGAACCAAGGAGTCAGTCCACTGTAGTACCTCAGAGTAGTACGTTGAGTGGAGGATCTGGAGAAGTAACTGATTCCAGATCAGAATCTGTTGCACATAGAGCTGTTGTTAACGCTGGAGTCCACGTAACACAGCCTAGTGGAACTAGTGTAGTTTCTACACAGGATGAGCGCGTGCTATTGCAGCGTATGTTTGACTCATCCAGATATGTGGATCTTCCACATCCCCTGGATACTTTGTCCCAGACCTTGGCGTCTACGTCAGATCAGTTGCAAGGGGAGGTGACTAGTGCACCGATTACCTCTCGCAGATCTGAGCGGCCAAAACATCCAGTGAGTAGGTATATGCATGAAGGTTTTCTTGCTGCGCACCATGCATATATGACCAATGTTCTTCAGGAACAGGAACCGAGTTCGCTTGAGGAGGCGATGCACAAGGCCCAATGGGTAAGTGCTATGGAAGCTGAACTTGCTGCGCTTCATCACCAACAGACTTGGGAGTTGGTAGACTTACCTCAGGGTAAGAAATCGATTGGTTGCAGGTGGGTTTTCAAGGTCAAGCGCAACTCGGATGGTACCGTGTGTCGATACAAGGCCAGATTGGTAGCTAAGGGCTACGCACAGCAACATGGAGTGGATTTTGAGGAGACCTTTGCTCCTGTTGCGAAGATGGTGACTATTCGAACAGCAGTTGCAGTTGCAACTCAGAAAGGTTGGAAGATGCACCAGATGGACTTCAAGAACGCCTTCCTCAATGGCGATCTTGAGGAGGAGGTCTACATGCAGCAACCTCCTGGTTATGAGGATCCTAAGTTCCCTTCTCGTGTATGTAAGTTACGGAAGGCTCTCTATGATCTGAAACAGGCACCAAGAGCATGGTATGCAAAGATCAATTCTTACTTGCAGTCTCTTGGTTTCCACCTGTGTAGTTCAAACTCTACCTTGTATTCATTGAGAATACGAGACCGGATTGTTGTGATCACCATCCATGTTGATGACTTGATCATTACCGGTAACTTTGAGGAGCTTATTTCCCAGATCAAGGATCACTTGAAATCCGAGTTCGAGATGATGGACTTAGGAGAACTCAAGTACTTCCTTGCTGTGGAGTTCATTAGAGATGGGAAGGATGTTTGGCTTGTACAGCGACAGTATGCTCTCAGTATGCTTGAGAGATTTGGTATGCTTGATTGCAAACCCATTGCTACACCATTAGAGCAAGGGGTAAAGCTAGGAGCAGAGGATGGTGAGTTGCTGGATGATCCACGCATGTACAGACAGATGGTTGGGAGTCTTATCTACTTGACCATCACCAGACCAGACTTGAGCTATGTTGTCGGTCTGATTAGTCAATTCATGCAGTCACCACGGAGACCACATTTTGAGGCTGTCAAGCGGATCCTCCGCTACGTGAAGTTCTCGATGCAGTACGGACTTCACTATCGATACGGTGGACCATTGTTGTTACATGGCTACACAGATGCTGATTGGGCAGGAAGTGCCGACAGGAGATCCACGTCAGGTTACGCTTTTGGACTTGGAAGCGCTGCTATAAGCTGGGCTTCTAAGAAGCAACCCACAGTTGCTTTGTTATCCACAGAAGCAGAGTATCGAGGAGCAACGAACGCAACATGCGAATCGATCTGGCTTCGATGTCTGCTATTTGATATTGGTGTGGAGTGTACAGATCCTGTTGTTGTATATACAGACAACATTAGCAGCATGAAGTTAGCTAGTAATCCTGTTTTCCATGCTAGGACGAAGCACATTGAGGTGCACTATCACTTTATTAGAGAGAAGGTCCTTGCAGGAGAGATTGAGCTCAGTTATGTGAGCACAGGAGATCAGGTTGCCGATATCTTCACTAAGGCGTTGCCTAGAGATAAGTTTGATGCTTTCAGACATTGTCTAGGAGTACAAGATGTAGAGATGAGCTTGAAGGGGAGTGTTGATATAGTCCCAAGCTCTAGTAGATCGACGGCTACCATTAGCCGGAGTGGTTAGGGTTGTTAGAGTTAGTTAGAGGGCTAACCCACCATTAGGGTTTCCCTTGTACTCACCTCCACTATATATACAGAGAGAGGCAAAGCCTCTCTCATCTCATTCCTATTTTACTTCCTTGTCTACTCGCTCTCTCTCTTCTTGGAGTGTCCTCGAAGTATCGATCTTTCTACATACATGAAGGGTGAGGAGCTGCGAGAGTTGTACTCATGGATGGAAGATTGATCTGAGTTCTAGATCTCCATTTCTGAATTCATTTCCTTGTCAAGCTTCACTACATCAATGGTGATCATTTCTATGATCTGATGATTCTTTACCTATTGTGGAGAAAAGTTCACAAGGAGAATGATAGACTTGCATACTCTGGTGATCCTCCAGATCGTCACGTACGAGCAGAATTAAGAGTTGATTGTGTACATCTTACTTTGATGGGTGAATGGAGTTAAACTTTCCAGCAAAAGTTCTTTTCAACGTTTGGGTTGTGATGGTATAATAGACAAAAGATCCTCCATTGTGCATAGATCACGAGAAATTTTGGTGAGGAATATTGCAATCAAGTGAAGATTTCTTCATTTCCTTTTGTCGTATCTTTCATCGTATATAAGTTCAATGTCATTATCTTGACTTGTATTGAATGTCTTGTATTTTTCTATCATTATTATCTTTATCGTCCGACGAGGATGATTATCTTGTGTTAGATTGGGGTCCAAAGAATTTTGGTTCAAGCCATTGAGGACATGAGAGTGTTTTAAGATTACAATTGTATCAATGCAAGTAAGAAATAAGATGATCTCCAATCTTCTCTCTCATTGATCAATGATTTTATCAATTGAGTTCAACCAAGTTTTATGGATGATTTTGGAGTTTCTAAGGTCTTTCCAAAGATCATTCGTGCTGTGAGTTCTCCTTTGAAAGATATCAAGTTAGGTTACAATTCGGAGTGAAGATCAACTGATTTGGAGTTCGGAGTTTGGAGTTATATTTGTTCAAAGTCAAGAGAGTCAAATCAATATCCCAAGTCAAGTTTCCTAGTGCTTGGAGAGTTTGAGAGATAATCTTTTGATATCGTCAGTGGTATTGGATAGTTGATGCCATGCTGGTTGTATTGATGTAAATTAGTCATACGTTGGGATTGGGTTTGATATTGAAATGATGGACTGAAGCTGGCTGTAATAGTTGAGAGATAGAAGTAAAGTCATTTTTCTTGCATTCAAAGATTGAATTGTTTCATGAGCATTGAGTTGAAAATTTCCAAGACTTGAGTGTGACCTATCAACTTACTACTTGTGAAATAGCTGAAGTATTATAAACCCTCAGCGGTCCTATCGATCAACTACCCCCAATCTCTCAACCTCCACGACAATCATCCATCAACCTATAACATGTTGCACTTATCTCTCACTCAAAAGTCATCTCTGATGGTTTGGATGGAAGCACACCATTAATTTGAAGAGAAAAATGCTAAGTTCAATCCTCCACACCTATAAGCTCAAAAACTAAAATTTTCTATTCTAAATCTCATACTCTCTATATTGCTCAAATTGTCATTACGACCATGAGAAAACAAGGAATGACGAGCTCTTCTCTATTCCTCTATTTATACATTTTAGGTTTTTATTTTGGTATCCTCGATAACTCAACCGTAACTACATTATCAAGTTTTACTAAGATATTACTTAAGATAAAAATATTAATCACATGAGCTTCTTATCTTTTAACATTAATCACATGAGCTTCTTATGTATTTTTTCAAAGTCAAAAATCCTAGAAGGATTCTAAAATATTCTCAAAGAATATTGAATTCCAACCCCTCTACACTAATACTCACTAAAAAAGAGTCTTGTGGAATCTCTTCTTGTTTTTAATGCACACAAAGTTCATAACTTTAATCCCACCACTAATATCAAATGAAAAATGAGATAAGAGATATTTTTCACCTCCTTTCTATCTTTTAGACAAGATGATAAGATAATAGTGTTCACCCTTTAAAAAAATATCTAAATCATACCCAAAAGTATAACTAAGTTAAACCATAACTAAATTTTAGCTAGTCATGATTAACTTGATATCTCTTTAAAGTACTTGGGTAGCAAATAAATGTTCTTCACACTTAGTTATAACTAAAAACCTTACTAATAGACAAACTTCATGTGTGTAATATAGGCCGTTATATTTTACCCCGGACTAAATGTTCGCTTCGTCCTCAGAGTGAAGAGAGAACTTTGATCGATGAAACAATTTCAACTTGACCTAGTCGATCTCGTTCCTCCCAGTTCATGAAGATCATATGTGAAGTTGCTCCACACCTTATCTACAACGAAAAGACCAAAATATCTAAGAATATATTTCTTCCTAATCCTCTTGAATGTTATAGCATCATACAACATTATCCAATCTTTGACTTGAAAATACTTTCTCTTTCTCTTTTCCAATCGTTTGTCGTAACTTTTCTTTTGATTAACTTGAGCTCGTTCTATCTAGATAATTACTACCGCTTGAGTCTCTTCCAACTCCATGAGTTGCTTCCTCCTTGATCAGACAATGTCTTCTCTCTTAGACCTCTTCAACTTTCGTTGAATAGTTTAAGAAGTATCCAATTCGAATTGGATTGACAACTTGGACTCCATTCCATAAACAAGTCGAAATGGAGAATACCTAGTAGAAGTCTTTGTTGTCATTTGATACTCTCATAAGATGGCATGTAGTCTCTTATCCCAAGTATGTTTGACAATCTCAACACCAGCATCTTGACGAGCATAATGCAAAGTATAAGATTGTTCTCGCAAGATCTTAATATTTGATTTGTATGATGTCGTTATTCGTGATTTGATAGAAAAGTGTTGCAGCATAGCAGTAGTCATGTTCACTACAACCTCTCCTCCTCTATTTGAGACCAACTCTAATGGACATCCAAATCTTATGATGATCTTTTCTCTTAAGAATCTACCCACTTTCATTTCATTAGTCTCTCTCAAAGATTTAGTCTCTATTGACTTGATATAGTAATCAATGACGACTACGATATATCTATTGTCTTGAGGTGTTTTATTAAGAGTACTTACAAAGTCAATACCTCATTTCTCAATGATCTTACCACTAGAACTGGTCTTAACGGAGATGTTCTAGTAGACTTTAGAACAAATGTTTGACATGTTGTAAGTTTTGCAATAGTTTAAACATTCTTTGACAATACCTCTTGAATGATAACTCGCATCCAAAATCTTGAAGGTTGCTATCTTATCAGCAAAATCACCTTTGTAAATAGTGTCGTCGTGAAACTCGTGCGTTAGCTTGAAAGTCTCCTTTTGACCAACTGCTCTCCTTACTAAAGCATTTGCTCTTTGATGGAATGAAATTCCTTCCACCATGGTGTAAGGTTTGCATCTCTTGATCAACCCGTTACGTTTTCGGATATGTATACTTTCTAGAAAAGAGTCATCTGCAAGAAAACTCTAGATTTTATTATACTCATCTTGTACCTCGTCAATGCTTGTGATGATCATCACTTGTTCGTCTGAAAATGAATCATCAAACGATTCTTCTCTCTCATCATCATAAGCTCACGATAAGAGATCAACATTTGCATATTTTTTCTTTGATCTATATTAGATCATGTAATAATATTCTGTTAGAAGGATCTCCCAACGAGCAATACGACTTCCAACATTAAGCTTATTAAAGATAGGCTTTAAAGTCTTGTGGTATGTGACGATGAAAAATTTTCTTTCTAACAAGTAATATTCAAAATTTCTTCTATCCAAAAATCACAACCAATCCTCCTCGTTCAATCATAGAGTAATTCTTCTCCGTGGGAACCATCTACCTACTAACATAAGCTTTATGATGATCATGCTCATCTCCATCTAATTGACTTCAGGTACATCTGATTGTTACATTGGAGGCATCCGTATACAAAATAAATGCTCTACTCCGCTGTCGTGTTGTGGATTGGCTAGGGTGTGAAACCACCACATATCCTTCGTACGTGTTTGGTGTTGAGGAGCCACTGGGACCTTATCGTGTCAAAAGATAAGACTCCACGTGGACGATCCGTGTACTCTCCGTTGAGTGGAGATAAGAGTAGTACTCTTGTCGTCACATGGGAGATTGATGTATAAGAAGAGAGGTGTGCGGAGCTTGAGATATAGAGTGTAGAGTATCCAAGTCTAGTGGAGTGTGATCAGTATCATCGGATGAAGTAAGCGGCGGCAGTGCGAGTGGTAGGCATGAACGGAGAACCCTTTCATGCTCCTGATCTTCCACTTGCGCATCCATTCGTCATTAAGATCCATTGTCTGCCGCGAGATCACTTTCGAGTATTTATGGTAGCTCATTGGGGAGAGTCGTTTATGGCTGCGGTGATGGCTACTCCGGATCCTATCGTTCTGCCTATTGTCACGTACGACGCTGTTTGAGATCTTACTGTCTACATCTTGCTCTGATGTGGTATGGATCCTCCGTTGGATCTGAACTTCCCAGCGAGAGTTCCGTTCAACACTTGGGTCGAAATACGATGTTACAGTCGACCAAAGGTGGCGCATCGTGAGTTTGTCGTGAGGAACTTCGGTGAGGATTATTACAACCAGATAATAGCTTCATCAGTTCCCTTTGTAGTTCCGTTTATTGTCAACCGTTTTAGAGTCGGGATTCTGACTCTCTATTGAGCGTAATTTGTACTTCGTGTTTACGTGCTTCGTGGCCGACGACATCGTCAACGGCACGTGTTTGTAGTTTGTTCAATATAAACTTTGAGGCCTAAATGGTACTCTTGGATAAAAATTCGTTCTTTGTGTGTTTGTCATGTGAGTGAAGACAAAAACCTTTTGTCAACTTGTTTCTCATTGGTCGAAAGTTTGACCAATCACCTTCTACCAAGTTTCTTTCACGTTTTGAGAGTTAGAGGCACTTCCCGTGGTCCATTCGCGGAGTGTGAGCTATGGTTGGAAAGCTTGGGAGACGAGGATGCCCGTGGACTTGATGGTTGCTGGATTTGAAGCGCGGATGAGAAAGTTACGATCAATTGAAGCTGAGGGGGTCAAATTCGTGACCAATTTCATTTTCGTGAGGTCTTTCTCGCTTTCTGGGAGTTCTGTGAGGTTGCTGGAGATGAATTGACTGTTGCCGAACATAAGTTGTATTCTGTTACAGAGTGGTAGTGATGGTGACACATTAGCTTCCTGAGAAGTTTGAGCTGTTTTGATCGAGTGGTTTGTGAGGAATCGAACAGCAAAGTTCTGTTGAAATAGTATCGTGTTATAGAAACAGCGAACTTTGGAAGGGCACAGATGCCAACTCAGAGATGATCTCTCTGCATGTAATACCTTAATAGAGAGATTATTCTACAGGCTATCTGCTGGCCTTAGTTTCATTTCATTCTGAGCTGTGGTTGAGGAGTGACAGCGAGGTAAAGTTGAGAGGTTCTTGCTCCGAAAGGCGCAAGAGTTAAGACTCTTTTTGAAGAACAGGTCGACCTGGAGGTTTTGCCAGTGCTTCAGAGCACTTGATCATGGGTATGGAGAGTTGTTGACTGTATTTCCTGTGTTTGGATCCTCTCCATACCCGCATGCCTGTTTTTACGCCCAGTTGGTTTTGATTGGATTTGTGTGCGGGCGTTGCGCTTAGGTTTCTTTTCTATTAGGAGTGTTGGTATTTCTCTTGTGGTGAGGCTGGAGTGATGACCAGCAGACCCAAGAGTGCTTGCGGTGATGGCAGGAACAGGTTGCCCGTGCTCGTTACCCCGGTTCTATTCCTAGTCGAGTAGGAGAGAGATCTGCCGAGAGGACGTGAGGATATCGTAGCGAGAAAGGTTCAAAGTGTACTTGAAGATCAGAGAGAGGTTTGGGTGGTCACTGGTTCTGAGTCACGGAGTGCGACACGTACTCTCTACAGCTAGATACCCGGTGTATTCCCAGATAAGAAAGCACGTCACACGACAGTTGGTGAACTCGACGTGAAACTTCTGGGGTGGAGAGTTAGTGAAGTTCTTCTCAGAACTTTACCATGGCCGAGAGACAAGGAGTTGGAAACCCTTCGGGCACGATTCCGCTGCAGCTTGATCCTGCTATAGGGCAAATGTTCCAAGCATTTGCTCTGTACATGGATCAACAACAAGCTGTTCAGCGGAAGGAGGCGATGGCTACCAAGGCTTTGCATTCGGTGGTGGGGACATTGGATCAATTTGAAGGGAGAAACATCTCCAAGTACCTTAAGTTCTATTCTCGAGAGATGGAGCTGAGTAAGGTACCAGAGAGGGAGATGGTACGGACGTTTGAGCTCGCTGTTGTCCTGGAGTTACGGGAACATGTGAAGGGGCTCATTCAAGCTCATGGGGCTAACTGGGAGGAGTTTTCTCTTCAGTTGAAGGAGGAATACTCTTTGGAGGATGCAGATCGAGTGACTAAGAAGTCATTCATGGAGTGAACAAACCCAACAAGGAACTAGTTGCTACCGAACTACTTCGGGAGTTTGAGAGACAGTTTCTTCAACTATCTCGGATGGAGAAGCTCACACTTGAGAATGACAAAGTGGAGCTATTTTTACAGTCAGCCAACAGCGAGCTACAAAGGGAGTTAGAGTTGCTGTTGGAAGATCGGACGAAAGACAATGGTCTTACATCTGATTGGAAGAACGTTAGCGAAGCAGTGGGAGTACTTGCGAAGCGAGAATATCGAAGAGGGAAGGTGGTTGTGACTCAAGCACCAAGACCACCGCCTATTGTGATACCACGAAGGCAACCAACGGTGCAGACTGCTCCTCTACCTACTATTTCACTTCCTACTATTCCTATCACTACGGTTGTACCACAGCGGAATCAAGCAATGGAAGATTTGGAGAAGAAGATGAGAGACTTACAGATCAAGTTGACAAGGTTGGAGGAGAAGGATGGGACACCTGAAGGGAGACCTGCACCAAAACAAGGATATGTTCAGAGGTGTATTTGGTGTGACAACACCGACCATCAACGGAAGGAATGCGGGAGTTTCACTGATGCCTTGCAGCAAGGTATAATTTTCTGGAAGGAAGGAAAGATCGCCTTGAGAGACAACGGAGAGACTCTGAGGACCAACTTCGGTAGAGGAGGGATGAAGAAAGTTTTGGAGGATCATCTAACAATGCATGATGTGACATCGGTAGAAGTTTCTACCTATGGAGTCGAGGTGATTAGCAAAAAGGAGAGTGCCTTTTTGAAACATGAGGATACCACTGATATGTGGAGTCACGCTGTGAGCACGAACAAAAAGGGGAAAATGGCAAGGGAGGAGTTGCTCAGAACAGCCACAGCAATCAGGAGTGCTACTGGATGGGATGATCCCGTAGATGCTACGTCCGTTCATGCCTACGTAGCCAAGGCTCAACATGAAGCTATCATGGAAGAGAAGCGTAGGAGAGACGAGGCTGGTCCAAGTGAGGAGAGAGCGACTCCCAAGAGGCAACTAAGAGGAGATAGACTCCGACAGGAGACTGCACCTCTACGAGAAGAAGCTATGGATGACGTCCTACCTTCTGGGAGTGCAGAGAAGGGTAAGGGTAGGGAGAAGGGCAAAGCTCCCATGTATAAGCTGCAATCAGACATTGAAGCAGCAACCAACATGAAAGAGGTGTTGCAGGAGAAGGTGCTCAATACAAAGATTGAGTTTACCTTGCGAGAGATCCTCGGGATTGCGAAGAAGGAGTTTCATGATGTCATCATTGACATTATTAAGCGGAAGAGGCAATTGACGGGAGAGACCGCAGTGTCCAGTGCTCTAGACACAGTGATTACAGAGGAAGAGGAGCGAGAGTTGGTTCATTCTTACAACACTCGTAAAGTTCGGTTTGATGTGGATAAGGAGGAGGACGATAAGATCTCTAGTCATTACACTAGAGGGCATTGGGCAAGAGCCACTACTGAAACCTTAGTGAATGTAGGAGAGATGAAAGATCCGGTGGTTGCTCTCATCGATCATGGATCTGAGATCAATATTGTCTCTAAGGACATCTACAAGCAGGGTGGATGGCCTGTTGATATAGATCATGGTTGGATGATCCGAGCACCAAACAACACACGAGGAGAACTCTATGGTGCTTGTCCGGATGTGAAGGTGAAGATAGGGAATGTGGTACTTGAACAAAACTTCTTTGTTCAAGATACTACTTCCTATCCGGTTATTCTTGGTCAACCATTCATTACAGCTGTAAGGATGGAGACTAAGGTGTTGGATGACGGTTCTGCTTATGCTCGGATCAGGAGTCAGGATGGCAAAACAACGGTACAGTTCTTGACTGTGTCTGCTAATCATGAGCGTAACCGAGACTACTTGCGGAGCGTTTCTCTACCCAAAGTCACTGAAGAGTTTAAGGATTTTTCCAGAGGGCCACTATAGAGCGAGAGTATAGTGGTACCGATACACAAGAGAAGGTACTCTCGTTGGAGAAGGATAGTGCCTTTTGTACAGGAGTGGTGAGATATTCGGAGAGTGGATTTGCTGTGTATACACAGCTTGCTGATCTTCAGAAATGGGAGAAGAAAGCTGTGCAAAGAACCCAAAAAGATCTAAAAAGAGTTGGTGTGCTTAGTGAGGAGGATAAGATAGAGGGCGTTTACATGGAGATGGATTTGGATGATCCTTTGGAAGAGCTTCGTAAGGCTGAGCAAGGGAATGAAGACCAAGTTGTCTACATACGTTCTATGGAGCTTTACTCGGCTATAGAGTCATTCCAGATACCTGAAGTCAGAGTTGAGACCAGGTATAAAACGGTGGATAAAAAGGTGAAGCCGGTTGCACAACCGCTACCTAGCGACTCTGACCAACGAGTTCAACAAGCCTCAAAGGAGAAGAGCTTACGGTATCCTGATCAGATAGGTCACAAGTTTACAGAAGCTACGCTTAAGGAGTTGAAGGTTGGTTCTACAGATTTTCTTCTACCTGCTGAGGAGAAGGAGTTCAAGGAGATGTTAAGTAGACACGGGAAAACATTTGCTTTTGAGCCTTCAGATATTGGGTGTGTAGATCCAAGTGTTGTAGCACCGATGATCATATTTACGGTACCGCATACGCCTTGGGACTTAAGACCAATTCCCGTACCTAGGGCACATCTGCCTAAGCTTATAGAGCTTCTAAAGGAGAAGATGCGGATGAGAATCCTTGAGCCATCGTTTGCATCATATTCCAGCCGCTGGTTTACAATACCGAAGAAGAGCGGAGCGCTACGGTTCATTCAGGATATGCAACCGGTGAATCAGGTGACCATCAGAAATACGGGGATCGGACCTATTGTGGGAGAGTTTGCTGAAGCATTCGCTGGTAGAGCCATTTACTCGATAGGAGACCTCTACTCTGGATACGATCAGTTTCAGCTTGCTGAAAAGAGTAGAGATGTCACTACTATGAGGACACCGTTGGGTTTGGTGAGGATGTGCACATTGCCGCAGGGGGCAACAAATTCTGTTGCACACATGATGAACGGGATGAACAAAGTTCTTCGAGACTTCATCCCGGAGAAGACCATGCCTTTCTTAGATGACATTCCAATCAAAGGATGTGTAGAGGAGCAGAAGGATGAGAGAGTCGATCAGAGGGGGTGTCGAAAATTTGTGGCTGATCATATTCTAGATTGTGATCAGATTTTATCACGGCTCGGGGAGGTTCACTTGACACTATCTGGTGCTAAGTCTTCGTTTGGAGTTCGAGAGGTTGTGATTGTGGGGCACTTATGCGGATGGTTTGGTCGCAAACCTGATCCTAACAAGGTGGATGCCATACAGCGGATGAAGGACACATGTAGCTCAACAACAGAGGTGCGAAGGTTCTTAGGAGCTTGCGTGTTTTATCATGTGTGGATTCCTCATTTTGCTCATGTATCAGATCCACTCTATGGTCTGTTACGGAAGAGCACGAAGTTCAGATGGGAGGAGAGGCATATCGAAGCGGTGCAAAAGCTGAAGCAGTTGTTGTCTTCTCCACCTGTGCTACGAAGGGTGAGTTATGAAGATGGCAAACACGTGATAATCACGGTTGATACAAGTCCGATAGCCATTGGGTGGGCAGTGGGACAAGATGATGAGGATGGAAACCGGTTTGCAATCAGATTTGGAGCCAAAGTGTTGAGTGAGCGACAGCGAAACTACCCACAAGTAAAGCGAGAGCTATGGGGGGTAGTTACTGCGATGAAAGTTGAGAAGGACTATTTGATTGGAGCACCGGTGATAGTGGAGACGGATTGTTTGCCACTGTTAGGGATGATTAGGAATTGTAACACCCCTGATATCGCTATGTTGCGATGGATTGCTTATATCAAGTCGTTGAATCCGGAATTTAGACACATAGCGGGAAAAAATAACCCGGTAGCAGATATGTTGTCTAGGGCCAGATATGAGGATGAAGAGGATTTGACAGAAGACACAGAGGATATAGGCACGACCGTCTTTTGTAGAGCTCAGAAGGGAATGAATGAACATCAAAACTCATTCATGGAGGAGCTATACGAAGGAGAATGGTTAGACATTGGGCGTTATCTTGGTTCGCTGACCAAGCAACCAGAATGGAATGATGCTCAGTTCAAACAGATCAGGAGGAAGGCTTACAACTACATACAACAAGGGGGCTATCTGTGGAAGCGCGCCAAGCGGAGTGGCGAGATGCCGCAACGGGTTGTGTGTAAGCAAGAGATGCAAACCCAGCTCATTCAAGAATTCCATGAGAGCTTATGGGCTGGACATCGGGGTATTTATGCCACCTTTACCAAACTCAAAGAGAGATATTGGTGGTGTAACATGTACAGAGATGTAGTGCGATTTGTGGAGACGTGTGTAACTTGCCAGATGTACTCTGACATCCGACATCGAGATGAGCTTCATCCTACGTATCCACTTGCAATGCATTACAAGTGGGTAGTAGATCTGGTTACGATGCCGGTTGGGATATGGCAGATGAGATACTTGGTTTTGGCACGGGAGGATCTATCGAACCAAGTCGAAGGACGCGCTCTGCGCACAAACACTACAGAAGGGGTGTGCAGATTTCTACTTGAAGATGTGATCTGCAGATACGGATGTGTTGGGAAGATTACAGCAGACCGCGGAGAACTGAATGCTCACGAAGCTGATATGTTCTTCAAGAGGCGGGGAATCAAGTTAGCTCTTACCATGGCTTACAACCCAGAAGGAAATGCGAAGAGTGAGCGTGGCCATCCTCCCATCAGGAAAGCGATTGTGAAAGCTTGCAACGGAAGGGTGAGAGAATGGCCAAGGCTTCTACCATTTGCTCTATGGGCCGATCGTACAACTCATAGCTCGGTGACCGGGTACATGCCAGCAGAACTAATGCAAGGGCAAAAACCGATCATGCCTATCGAAGAGCAAATACCTACTTGGAGTGTTCTACCTTGGGAAGATAATCTCTCTAGAGAGGATCTTCTCGCTCTTAGGATTCGTCAGTTGGAGCGGAGACCAGAGGATGTGGAGCTAGCTTTGGAACGGTTACGAAAAGCTCGCTTGGATGATCTCTCTGCATGTAATACCTTAATAGAGAGATTATTCTACAGGCTATCTGCTGGCCTTAGTTTCATTTCATTCTGAGCTGTGGTTGAGGAGTGACAGCGAGGTAAAGTTGAGAGGTTCTTGCTCCGAAAGACGCAAGAGTTAAGACTCTTTTTGAAGAACAGGTCGACCTGGAGGTTTTGCCAGTGCTTCAGAGCACTTGATCATGGGTATGGAGAGTTGTTGACTGTATTTCCTGTGTTTGGATCCTCTCCATACCCGCATGCCTGTTTTTACGCCCAGTTGGTTTTGATTGGATTTGTGTGCGGGCGTTGCGCTTAGGTTTCTTTTCTATTAGGAGTGCTGGTATTTCTCTTGTGGTGAGGCTGGAGTGATGACCAGCAGACCCAAGAGTGCTTGCGGTGATGGCAGGAACAGGTTGCCCGTGCTCGTTACCCCGATTCTATTCCTAGTCGAGTAGGAGAGAGATCTGCCGAGAGGACGTGAGGATATCGTAGCGAGAAAGGTTCAAAGTGTACTTGAAGATCAGAGAGAGGTTTGGGTGGTCACTGGTTCTGAGTCACGGAGTGCGACATGTACTCTCTACAGCTAGATACCCGGTGTATTCCCAGATAAGAAAGCACGTCACACGACACCGCTCAAGTTTAGCAAGTATAGGAGCTATCACCAGTGTCTTTTTCAATTCTTCAAATGCTTCATACTATCTGACCATGCCAAGAAATTATCTCAACTTGCTCAAGTTGATCAAAAATGAAAGATCTACAATCTTCTTCACTTTCTCAAGATCTATCGCAATCTTATTTTTGAAAATGATGTGTCTCAAAATAGACTTTCTTCGTAACCAAAGATGCACTTCTTTGGATTTAGAGAAGTGTTTGCTTGCTCCAACCGCTGCAAAATTTTGTTCACATGATCAAAGTGGTCCTCCTTTCTTTCCTACACGTAAAAATCATCAATAAAATCATAAACAAAATTCTCTATGAACGGTTCAAACACCTTGTTCATGAACCTCTGAAATGTAGTTAGAGCATTACACAATCCGAATGACATCGTCCAAAATGAACATACTCCTCAAGCAATAATGAATGTAGTCAACTATTGGTACTCCTATGCTATCTTCATTTGGTTATACTCACAATAACCATCACCAAAGATGAAACGCTCATGATCAACAATTTCTTTCAAAATCTCAACTATAAATGACAAAGGATAATCATTCTTCTTGATAATCGCATTCAGTTTCTTATAATCTATGCACACTCGCAGCTTGTCATTCTTATTCTTGATAATCAAAACGAGTTTGAAACTCGTTTTGAGTTCTCCACCTCAAAGATGAAATTTACCTCTTTCAACTTGTCTATATTCTCCTTGATTATCATTTTTGTTGTAGGATTGACTCTTCTTTACTTCTATCCAACAAGTCTTACATTCTCCTTCGAATCAACTTGAGAGTCTCTAGAGTCACCTCCTTCAAATCTTTGTAACTGAAAGCGAACACATGGATATATTTTTGAAATATATATAGAAATCGACTTTTTTCATCTTGAGTGACATTTATACCAAACTTCAGAGTCAAGAGTCTTCTCACAATCTCTATCTCACTCAGCTCTTCTTTGTCAAGATCTTTCTTCACTATTGGTCGAGATAACAAATCAATAGCCTAAGTTGATGTAATGATTCATCGGACCAAATCCTTCATCATCCGACGAGGATTCTTGATCATAAGAAATCTCTTGTATCTATCTCTAAGACACTCTAATCGTCTTTCGTATTAGATTCCCAATAATCACTAGTGGGTCTATCGGAGTCATGAGTCACAACTCCAACACCCAAGAAATGCCACTGGTTTTGCATTCTCTTTCGATTCAACTCGATGAATCTCTAGAGTCATCTCCTTGAAATCCTTGTAACTAAAAGCAAACACATGCATATATTTTTGAAATATATATAAGAATCTGCTTTTCTCATCTTGAGTGACATTTATATCTTATTTCAGGGTCAAGAGTCTTCTCACAATCTTTGTCTCACCTAGCTCTTCTTTTTCGAGATATTTCTCCACTGTTGGTCGAGACAACAAACCAATAGCACTAAGTTGATGTAATGATTCATCAGACCAAATCCTTCATCATTCGACGATGATTCTTGATCATAAGAATCTCATGTATCTATCTCTAAGACACTCTAATCATCTTTCGTATTAGATTCCTAGTAATCACTAGTGGGTCTTCCGGAGTCATGAGTCACAACTCCAACACCCATGAGAGCTATTATCACTTTGTGATCTCTAGCTTCACTTAGTAAATATCCTTTGTGTCATTTATTTGTGGTGCGCACAGCTCTCAACCAAGGTCTAGCTAGGAGCAAATCATAACTAGAGTCCTTTAGCACTTGAAATGACATCAATGTTTGAACTCTCATCCCAGACACAAATCTTATCTAACACATCAAGAGATCTTACTCGTTGCTTGCTAGCCATCTCCACAACAATGCTAATCGGACGAGTTGGTTCCATCTCCAACTTCTTCATCAACCTCTACGATATGACATTTACAACCGACCTTCCATCCATCAATACGTTTGAGTTCAATCGAACTTCAATCTTTGAAACCCTAGTGCATACCTTTGAAGCATGCACATCCACCACACCAACCCCCACAGACTTTGATGTCTTATTCTTAGGTTTCTTTTTCTTGCTTCTCTTAGAACTCAATCCTCCTTTGAGTTCTCTTCGTCAACTAGGGTTGAGTGCAATCAGTTGTCCAACCGTGATATTGACTTTCTGAGCACTCACATCTTCAACCACATCATATCTTGCTTGAGAAGATGAAATAGTGAAATTTGCCACCTCTAACTTTCGTCTTGGTTCCTTTGGTGTACTGGAAATATTACTCGAGCGAGTACTTCTACTTGGTGGCTCCTCCATGAAAACCGGTTCATTAGAAATTTGTGTTATTTTTTTTTCTTGAACTAAAAGCTTCGCTGGTGTATGAGAACAGTTTGAGCTCTCTCCCTTCTCATAGATGAGATCCCGCACAACATTGATAATAATCACTCTCATGTCTCGTGTTTGTGACGGATTTTCTCCACCAACATTCATCCTAACAGCTTTGTCATCTCTTGCTGCGTTGTTAAGATAATTTTGTTGAAAATGAGAACCTCCACATGTCCAACATGTGATTCCCCCAAAGTTACCTTGATTACCTCTAAAATTATCTTGATTTTCTCGGTTGAGATTATTCTCATAACCTCTTTGACCTCTTTCTTCATCTTTGTTCCTCCATTCTCGTAATTGCACATATCTTGAGATCCGCAAGAGTATCAATGATACTCTTCAACTCGAAATGAAAATCAGAGGTGACAATAGACATCGTTGTAAAGACAAACAGTCTTGGCATTACTGTTGGAGTAGGAGTTGACATTGAAGCAATCACCAATTATGATGGTGCAGATGCTATTGTTATCGCTGCACCAAGAGTCAGAGTCGACATCATAGCGGCATGATGAGGTTGGATGATATCCCAATCTCATCATGCTGAGTTGTCGCAATCTTGATGATCTCTACTTTGGTTGTTTGCTTCTCGTATCTCACTAGAGTTTGAATTGAAGGTCTTAACCTTCCCACCAAGTTCTTGATGAACATTGCTCTAATCCTTGTCGTCATTAATTCCACGTTTTCTCCACTCTTCCATAAGACCGTTTGAAATTGTTGCTCCAACTTATCTATCTTTTGTACATACTGACGAACTTTCTCATCCTCTTGTTGCTTCAGATGAATGAGTTCCACCATGAGCTTCTCATAACTTTCTTCTGGAGAAAAGTTTCGATGAGTGCGTTACTCAATGTCTCTCATGTGTCTTCTCACCTTGCGTTTAGCTCTTCACTGATCTTCATAGCACGTGAGAGCAAAATTTTACAAAAACTTTAGTAATAACAACATCCACTCTTTTTTCTTTTTCACATCATTTTTGATGCAATCTTTTGAAATCTAGGACAAACAACTCTACATTTTCATTGTCTTTCTTGTGAAACACTGGTAGTTTCTTCGTCTTGTAACTACTCTTTTTTCTCTTCTATTCTTTGCGTAATAATGATTCACTAAAAGATTACAAACATCACCAATTTTATACGAGAATAATCTACCATAGATAAAATGAACGGAAATGATTGTAACAACACCTCTTGTGTTATTTCTTCTCTCATAATCATGAGGTTGAGTCGTATTGTCATCTTCTCCACATCCGAATGACCATCTTCATCACAACGGAGTTGAGTCCTTTAAAATCGATAACTTCTCCGTCTCAACTCTTTTAGTCTCGTCCAACTTCTCAACTACTGATGTAAGTAGAGCGATCATATCTATACACTTGTGTCCTCTTGATAAATCACCCACTCCACAACTTGGACAAGGATTCTTTTCTAGGAGATGAATTGACGGTGATGAAGATGGACCCACTCGAAGATTCAAATCAGTAAACTCAAATCTGCTGTGATCATAGTAGGACAATTCACTCTTTTCCTCGAAGATTTTAGTTTTTGCGTTATTATTTTCGAACTCAACGATAATCTCTCTCCAGCTCTCTTTGACACTTACTATGAGATCTAAACCTTGAGAAGGTTTCTAAATTAACTTTCCAATCCTTTCAACTTCCACTCATGTTCTTGTGCTCTCTCAACCATTGAGAGTGGATAATCTACTTTTGAGAAAAACAAATCTATATAATTTATTTAATTTTTTCAAGTTCTATAGTGAAAAAGCGTGTTTTATACATACTTTACACGAAATAAAATCTAATCTAAAAATAATTATCTAAGATAATCATCTCATGATTATCATCATTACTAATCTTAGCAGACAACTTAAATTCACTCTTGTAAGGATCGAACTCTACTTCATCATGAGCATTTGTCGCCTCCTCAATGATGCTTGAAACTCCACCTTTTTCACATTTACTCTGATGATCTTAAAAGCTTCACGATAAAAAGCAAAGAGATCACCTCAAGTGCTATAGATACGTGTTCATAACTCATCTATACTCAAATTTCATTTCTCCTTCTCCGTTCGTACTTCTAAACATCTCTTCTTCTCCTTTGGCAGTCGAACTAGATTCCTCATGAAATATCTTCAAGATCCTCTTGTTCGTTAAAATGTATATCTCTTAGTCCGTAAGAGATCTCTCCAAGATTTTTATGATCACTAGTAGCTCAACCTCCAAGTTACTAACTTGTGAAATTTGAATAGAAAATTCTTTAATCAGAAGAAATGGTGTTGACTGTACAAATTTCCAAAGAACTTATATATTTTCATTTCACTCATGACTTGTGAAGCCTTGGATTTCCAGTTTGTTAGAAAATTCTTGTTTTTGCTAGACAAAACAATAGATTAGTTAGCATAGATGATCGAAAAGATAAGTTTAGTGTAGTATAGAGCTTTATTGGCCGAAGGATGATGCTGAACCAGAATATGGAACCTGTGAAGTGTATCTCGTTGGATTAATAACCTAGCTGCATTCTTCAGACGAAGAGCTTTCCAAGGATACCTCATTTGTTGAGAACGGACATCGGACGACGAAGTTATGACTCAAAGAAGAAGAAGGACCAAAACAGAAGTCAGAAGTTGTCGATTAAGTGCCGAGTGAGGAGTGTTGTGGTCGCAAGCAGGTGACAGAACTTCTAGTCTTCAGCGAAGATGAGGGGAATGCAGAGAGCAAGGAAGCCGAAGTTGAAGACCATTGCGACAAAGTGACCGGACCTCAGCCCGTATCGAGAGCAATTGGAAGAGATGGGGATGGCCTTTCTAATGGAGAATTGGGGAGTCGTATCTTCAGATCTAATGCAGGAGATCCTCATCTGTACGGGACACGATTCGGAAGAACTTCGGGCGAGGCCACATAACTGGACGCTATCACATTGGAACTTCGTGCTGGGAATTGATGACGCGGGAAGACCAGGTGACCTGATGTACGATAGCACGTGCAAGCCGTCTTCGGACGAAGTGGCGAAGTACGGAGAACTTTCCTCAACGTCACCGATAGGGTCGAACGAGTTTAAGGTGCATAGTTACATCGATCCTTTCAAGAGGGATGTCGCGATTGCCCTTAACACTATCTTCAAACCGCAGCGAACTTCGTATCTGGCCTATTGGCAGATACACTTCATCGAGCAGATCTTCGGAGGAAGGAAGGCGTATTGGGCGAAGATCTTCCACGAGCACGTTCAGAAGCTGTACGCTAACTTCAGTGATGGTGGATCTACTTATTTCGCGGCGTTTACAGTGGTCTTCTACCGAGGAATGAAGTTGTTGACTCCCGCAGAAGAAGAGAAGTTTGGGCGAAGGACCATATCGGAAGACGAGCTGGTAATGGAGCCGACTCCTCGAAGAGAAGAAATGGCAACTCCGGTAACTTCGGCGGGACCGAGCACTAGAGCGAAGAGGAAGATGACGGAGGCGGGGACGTCGGGAGGAGCGACTTCCCGACAGAAGAAGAAGACAAAAAGGACAACCACGACTTCGGATGAAGGAGCCGAAGATGTACAGACTCCGGAACGATCGTCTTCAATGGAGGTCTTAAGAGAGACATGACCAAGAACGAGTCAGCAGAGTCGAGACCAGGAGGAGTTTGTTATACGCAGAGTACCTTCGGGGACGACACTTCGGGAACCTCCTTCGGAAGCCCCTCAACCTTCATCTTGTCTTGACGAGGCCACGATCTCGGCACCAAAAGATCCAAGCATAGGTAGGGAGTTGCAGATGTTCGAGAAGACACTGGAGTTTCTGAGTGGCACGGCATTACCTATTTTGGCAGAGTTAGACCTACAGCGTCAGGAATACGACAATGAGACGAAGGTACTCTTATCCCTAAGCGACCTTCTCAGCGCAATACATTCGGACGGCAAGGATGGCTTACGGAGAAGGATCTGCTATATGATAGCAGACATATTAAGTTTCCAAGGAAGTTACAGCTGCGATGGATGGGACCATACATAGTCGCACAATGTTATGGCAATGGTTCAGTCCAACTCAAAGACCTGGAAGGAAACCTTTTTGCTACCCGAGTAAATGGCGGAAGAATCAAGCGGTACTACAGCTGATGTGTTCGCGAGGACGCTTCACAATTGAGAGGGGGAGTATGTGAAGCCTTGGATTTCCAATTTAAGAAAATTTTTGTTTTTGCTAGACAAAACAGTAGATTAGTTAGCATAGATGATAGAAAAGATAAGTTTAGTGTAGTATAGAGCTTTCTTGGCCGAAGGATGATGCTGAACCAGAATATGGAACCTGTGAAGTGTATCTCGTTGGATTAATAACCTAGCTGCATTCTTCAGACGAAGAGCTTTCCAGGGATACCTCATTTGTTGGGAACGGACATCGGACGACGAAGATATGTCTCAAAGAAGAAGAAGGACCAAAACAGGAAAGAAGCAGTCCTTCGAGGTCGGCACCTTACACGTGAGGAAGCGAGAGGCAGAAAACGATAAGAAGGGTAAAAAGTAAATCACTCTACTATTTCTACTCGTGAATTCACTGTAGCGCTCTGCATCGGTCGAACGCTAGAAAGTGGACGAAGGCTGACTTCGGCGAAGGGTCTCTTCTAGGGTTTGGAGCAGAGGAAAGCGAGTTCACTTTGGCAAAGTCAGAAGTTGTCGATTAAGTGCCGAGTGAGGAGTGTTGTGGTCGCAAGCAGGTGACAGAACTTCTGGTCTTCGGCGAAGATGAGGGGAATGCAGACAGCAAGGAAGCCGAAGTTGAAGACCATTGCGACAAAGTGGCCGGACTTCAGTCCGTATCGAGAGCGATTGGAAGAGACGGGGATGGCCTTTCTAATGGAGAATTGGGGAGTCGTATCTTCAGATCTAATGCAGGAGATCCTCATCTGTACGAGACACGATTCGGAAGAACTTCGAACGAGATCACATAACTGGACGCTATCACATTGGAACTTCGTGCTGGGAATTGAGGACGCGGGAAGACCAGGTGACCTGATGTACGATAGCACGTGCAAGCCGTCTTCGAACGAAGTGGCGAAGTACGGGAAACTTTTCTCAATGTCATCGATAGGGTCGAACGGGTTTAAGGTGCATAGTTACATCGATCCTTTCAAGAGGGATGTCGCGATTGTCCTTAACACTATCTTCAAACCGCAGCGGACTTCGTATCTGACCAATTGGCAGATACACTTCATCGAGCAGATCTTCGGAGGAAGGAAGGCGTATTGGGCGAAGATCTTCCACGAGCACGTTCAGAAGCTGTACGCTAACTTCAATGATGGTGGATCTACTTATTTCGCGGCGTTTACAGTGGTCTTCTACCGAGGAATGAAGTTGTTGACTCCCGCAGAAGAAGAGAAGTTTGGGCAAAAGACCACATCGGAAGACGAGCTGGTAATGGAGCCGACTCCTCGAAGAGAAGAAATGGCAACTCCGGTAACTTCGGCGGGACCGAGCACTAGAGCGAAGAAGAAGATGACGGAGGCGGGGACGTCGAGAGGAGCGACTTCCCGACAGAAGAAGAAGGCAAAAAGGACAACCACGACTTCGGATGAAGGAGCCGAAGATGTACAGACTCCGGAACGATCGTCTTCAATGGAGGTCTTAAGAGAGACAGGACCAAGAACGAGTCAGTCGAGTCGAGACCAAGAAGAGTTTGTTATACGAAGAGTACCTTCGGAGACGACACTTCGGGAACCTCCTTCGGAAACCCCTCAACCTTCATCTTGTCCTGATGACGCCACGACCTCGGCACCAAAAGATCCAAGCATAGGTAGGGAGTTGCAGATGTTCGAGAAGACACTGGAGTTTCTGAGTGGCACGGCATTACCTATTTTGGCAGAGTCAGACCTACAACGTCAAGAATACGAAAATGAGACGAAGGTACCTTTATCCCTAAGCGACCTTCTCAGCGCAATATATTTCGGACGGCAAGGATGGCTTACGGAGAAGGACAAGTTGATGAAGGCACTTGAAGACACTTCGAACGAAGTGAAGAAGTTGACCACGGAGCGCGACGTCTTGGTGGTTGCGAGATCAGAGGAGCAGACCAAGGTTTCGAAGGAACTTCAAGATTGGCAGGCGAAGCTCAATCTTATGACTTCACGCTTTCATGACATGAAGTCAGAGAGGTATGATGTTCAAGAGCAGTTGGCTACCAAAGAGGAGGAGTTAGCCAAGGTAGAGAAAGCGAAGGAGATTGTTGAGGCGAAGACCGAAGGACTTCGAACGAAGGTAGACGAGGTCGCAACAACATACTTCGCCACCGAACTCGACGGGACAGAGATAGAGCTTCTCCAACGGCTTCGGACAGAGTTGACGATAGCGCGAGATCCTTCGGCGAAGAGTAGGATAGTTAGACTAACGGAGAGAATTATCCGAGATCTGAAGGAGCTTAGGGAGACGGTTAAGTTTACGTTAGCCAGTATAGGACACACTTTACAGTTAGGTAGAGTAGAAACCTCGGTTCCGCCAAGTAGGGAGTCGTGATCGCACGATCTAGATGTAATCATCTTTTGTAGGAATTGAGATCCGCCATCTTAGGGCGAAGGGCTATAAAAGCGATGCGAGTTTCATACATTTTTATCTTTTCCATGTTTTCAGTTTTTGTTTCTTAATTTTCGATTGCGCGAGATTGCGGAGAGAGAGAGTGTGAATAAAGTGGGCGAAGGTGATTTACCTACGAAGGACGTAGTTTGCTGTCGCAGGTGTAATCCTAGTTGACGAAGACCTTCGTCGATTACCTTGAGCAGTTGGCTACCAAAGAGGAGGAGTTAGCCAAGGTAGAGAAAGCGAAGGAGATTGTTGAGGCGAAGACCGAAGGACTTCAAACGAAGGTAGACGAGGTCGCAACAACATACTTCGCCACCGAACTCGACGGGACAGAGATAGAGCTTCTCCAACGGCTTCGGACAGAGTTGACGATAGCGCGAGATCCTTCGACGAAGAGTAGGATAGTTAGACTAGCGGAGAGAATTATCCGAGATCTGAAGGAGCTTAGGGAGACGGTTAAGTTTACGTTAGCCAGTATAGGACACACTTTACAGTTAGGTAGAGTAGAAACCTCGGTTCCGCCAAGTAGGGAGTCGTGATCGCACGATCTAGATGTAATCATCTTTTGTAAGAATTGAGATCCGTCATCTTAGGGCGAAGGGCTATAAAAGCGATGCGAGTTTCATACATTTTTACCTTTTCCATGTTTTTTAGTTTTTGTTTCTTAATTTTCGATTGCGCGAGATTGCGGAGAGAGAGAGTGTGAATAAAGTGGGCGAAGGTGATTTACCTACGAAGGACGTAGTTTGCTGTCGCAGGTGTAATCCTAGTTGACGAAGGCCTTCGTCGATTACCTTGAGCGAAGTAACTTCGGTGTAGAAATCTGACCGAAGGGACTTCGGCCGAAGTTGGAACTGTATACTTCGAAGGTGTTTGAACGAAGATCTGAGAACATATTAGTTACTGTAAAGTGGAGAAGCATAAGTTAAATTGTAAGAAGAGTTTGGAACATGGTGGCTTCGTCTTAAGTTTGGCTTCTTCAAATAAATGGGATTCTTTGAATAAATAACTCTTGAAAATAACGTCCATAATGGTCAATTGTGTATGGTATGAGATGGGTTCGGGTGAAGACCTCATGTTTGGTTGAAATAATCTTATTATAAGGATCTTATGACTCACTTCACCGAGTTCTTCCCAGTTGTATGTTTCCAAGCTTACAAAGTTTTGTTGAGTTGTATGTAATTTGCAATTTGGCTTATGATCTTCATATGTCAAATTGTGATGAAGATGACGACGATGGTGATGATGATATATATATATATATATTTATATATTTATTGATTTATCATATATCATCTTGATTTAATCGGAAGAAAAATCAAAGTTTGTTAGTCAAGCAAAAAGATAATAAGTCTACTCTACAAATATTTGTTTGTTTTAGAGATGTTTTATAAGTATCTTGTATAACTTCTTCAATTTGTTGATTAGAAAAAGAATGCATCATGTTTCTTGATTATTCTTTTCTAAGAGTTGATAATGTTCATAAATTCGAAAATAGGATGTACGTAAAGTCTGACACGATAACGGTCCTACGATAGAGGAGGTTACAATCATTAGCTCCACTGCAGGTACTCGTTAGGGAGATCCTTTGGGTGGACCCCATCTCTTGATCACCACCTTGGCTGCTCTAAGTTGTGCTTTTTCATCTCTAACTGATGATACGCACATCGTAGATCTGGCAGACCAAGTAGATATTGTCTTTGATCACCTCGTCTCTAAATCGGCCTTGGTAGGGATGAGAGTGAAGGTGTCAAAGTGCAAGGCTTGGTCTCTCATAAGTATACTATCGGACCTCCAGCTCTCGGAAAGATTTGGTTCACTAGAGATGGTTTACGCATCCTCAGAGTACCGATGGATACAAAGGACTTTGTCTCCCGGTTCTTAGATGTTGTCTTTGTGGATGACGTTTTGCATATCGAGCATCCCTCTATGTTAGAGGACCCACATGTTGTTTGGTATCCTTTTCTCTTCCATTGTCCGTCATCTTAGTTACTCACTCCGCACAGTACCTCCATCTCTTATCTTCATCTCGCGTCTTAGAGAGTTTGATAAGAGAATCATGAGATGTTTGACGACATCGTAGGACCGGGGACCTTTGATTGTGTGGCAAGACCTCTCGCACGTAGGCAGACATCTTTGCCGATATCATGTGGTGGGATGGCCGTATTATCCATGGTTGCTTCTGCCTGTCATTCACTGACATTTTTCAGTATTCACTTGATCCATACAACCTCTTTTGTTGCATTGTCGCAATAGAGGATAAAGAAACAGTAGATTGCTTTCACTATGTCAGATAACTACTGCTCCTTCTAATAGAAAAGAGAAACCAGATCTGAACTTCCGATCTGTTACATCTTCTCCCATCTGAATCGGTATACCTCAGTAATGCTCTTGAAGCATTAGAGTCCATCTTAAGGGTACTAGCATCCGTAGCAGCTAGTACCCTTAAGATACCTCAGCAATCTCTTAGCTGCATTCCTATGGTACATCCTTGGATCTTGCATATACTGACTGATTTCGGTTTTGACATTGCAAACCTACATTAAAGTATGCAGCTGCATGACAATTGCAACGCCAACTAGGGCACCATGCTGAGCTGAAAAGAGGGGCCACTGTTGGCTAGAATTCCTGGATTAGAGGTGGGCCTACACCTACTGGGCTTCGTACCAGGCGAATTCCATCAGTCCAGGTTATGGTGCCAAATACAAACTCATCAGTAGAAGTGTCCATCCTGATGCTCACAGTAAACGTTCTTTCCTTGTGCGAGGGGTCGAACGAGAGAACGGTCGGTGTCACAATGATTTCAACGCCCGCAGACGGCACTACAAATACTTCGTATACGCTGGTAACTAGCCCTACATTGGCGACAGTCCTCGTCACCGTCTCCGCTACGCTGGTGTTGCTGCTTACAAAGATCGATGGGTAGTTCAGATCCAGCACTGTAGGAGTAACACTGGGGCATACGCTGCCGTCCCTTGTCACCAAATAGAAGGTAGACAATATATTGCACGAGACAGAAATAAACGTTACACTATCTTTAAGATGCCAACGAGGTGGAATTTGAAAATGTTGGAGAATAACTTTGTTATTGCGATTTTTAGGTTATTAATGGATTGACTGGAAAACATGTCAGAATAATTAATCACACTTAAATAGTGATTATCTCATTGTTAGCGCTTGCAAGGGTGGAAAACCAAAGACTTGCAATTGCACATTGTTTTGTTTTCATTATCTTTGCAATACAGATATGAGGACGTTTCGCATTGGGTGGTTCATTTTTTGCCACTCTTCTACCGAACCGCTCCAAGCGTAAGTTCCCAATGGAACTTAGTTTGTTAGGTCTGAACATTTTCTCTGACAACTATCTCTCATGATCGAGGATGCGATCTCGGTCTTTCACGTCAGATGTGAGTGGACAGCGATTAAACATTGGTTCCTGTGTTGTCTAACAAAAGCTATGTGGGGAGCATTTTTACATATGTTATTATTCGACCAGAGGTTCACAATAAGAATTCCGAGCAATGTTTATTCTACTCCAACGTGTCAACGCGTGTGAGAAGTGAGGACATGACAAGTACTGCTCAATTGAGGTTCAGAAGATGTCGTCATTAACTTCTTGCAAAGCATCATCCTTGTGAAAAATAACTCTATGTGTGACAAGTTAGTGTATTGTCTGTTTTGATAATCTCGCTCCTCGCAGACTTTATCAATAGGTGAGATCTGGATCTTGAAAATCATTTGCACAGCAAACTATACCAAAGGTTTGGATCTTGATAGTCCATAGCTGGAAGTCCATAATCCTCCGAAACTCAAAGAGGTGTTCAGATCTGGACCCTCTTTGACGAAACAAAGCAGGTAAGATTCAAACGTGAAATACTATTTTCACATAATATTCAGGTCTGGATGTTCAGCATTCATAACCCTAAGTCTAGAACCCCCAAAATTCTTTGAGTGTTGGTCCATACCTTCCCCTTTGGGACATGTCCGGACCCTCTTTAGACAAACACAGAAATTATATCTTCTTTACACACATTGTCAAGCTCTTCGTGCATGGCAAAAAATTGCAATCACATTCGAATCATAGACATCGTGGTTATAGATTTCTGAACTTACCACCAAGGCTCAAGATCATCTCTTAAATGCTTCTCATATTATTATTCATTAACATGAATGATGAAGGACCCTCACATGTACATTATAAGCAAAGAGAACGGTCTAATCAGAACGTGCGGACACGAGTAATGAAAAGAAATAGAGAGAAGCATAGAGAAGCAAATTCAAACGGAGCACGTTATGGGACGGCAAAGTTTCCAGCAGGTAGATAGTATACACTTGGAATGAATGTAAAATTTTCATTTAAAAGAGTTTTGTCATATTTTTCTTACTAAGAGAGATATTTCTAGCCTTGGTGATAATTGCACAACTTTTGCTTGAACTAGGTTCGAACGCTGCACATTGGTCTTAAGAGTATGAACTTTCACCACCATGATAGATGGACCTCTCCGGGTACAATCTCAAATAAACTCAAACTGAAAAAGCTTCACAAATTTGACATGAGACAAGAGATGTGGCACCTTGGTTAGGTTGGCCGAGTACGAAGTGACTAATCCCGGTAGGGCCGTTAGTGCCGTTAGAGAGAGTTCTTGGGATGGTCCACTAGAGGTATACTTCGCAGGTTGGGCTTGGAGGCCTTAGATCTTCAAGTTGAGTCTTCAAGCTCCTAGCTATGATGAATAGTCTAGTTGAGTGTAACTCGGATTCTCTTCGAGCATAGACTTTTTGTGAGAATTGTTGTTGTCGTGTTGGAGATGATAATTTCTCTGTTGAGATTTGAGAGAGAGATAGTAGACCGAGAGCTGCGTATGCGAGTTAAGGATGCAACTCTCCTTAGAGACTCCACTCTAACTTTGGCGGTTGTCTTTGATCAAGCTGAGCGGATTGAGCTCAACATGATTGAAGAGATGATGGTGACTGCTGGGTTCAGCAGGGAGGCACCTTAGGGACGACCACCTCTTCTCGAGGATCATAGGCTCCGCAACAACGTGGTGATAGTGGTGGTGGTGGTAAAGATCGTGTTGAACAATCACGATCCCATGAAGGTGTTGGAGGACATGGTGGGCATAAGCCCATGCCATCTTTCTCTAGTCAGCAGCAAGTGTGTCCTTGCTGACGTGTGATGGTCCTCATCAGCAGAAAGATTGTCCACAGAGGAGAGGTGGTTATGAGACGTCTGAGACCTCTCAAGCGGTGCCTAGACAGTGTGAGTGTTGTGGACGACCAGGTCACATTAGTGACCGTTGTTTTGATCTCCACCTCGAGTTACGGCAAGAGAAAGCTCACAAAAGAATTCTTCTGGTAGACATTGTGAAAGACTTAACCTCTTGTCATCAGGATGATTTCTTCCGTTTTGGCTAAAAATGAGTGGAAGACCTTCAAAAATGCAGTCACAGCTTGTTGACCGACTCAAATTATAAAAAATTCACAAAAGCACACAACAACACAGCAGGTAGGACAATTCGGAAATTCAGAACATGTCACCAATGCTATCAATCCTTACTCCGTCAGAAAAAATGATGTAAGGATCTTCAGAAATAGCTCTAACTAGCAAAGACATTTATTAGAATTTTAGTCTGCAAAGAAATCTTCTTGTGCGAAAATTGCAACACTTTCACTTACAATCTAAGTCCTTTATAAACCTCCAATGTCTAATTCCTTCACTCAAACTTGATATTATGTTACGATGAATGACAGCAAGAACTCAACACCCATAGCACCACTCCAACAAAGGAGGAAGCTACCAGCAAAGAAGGAGACTATCGTATGTTCCAAGAATGCATGTAGCGAACGTTCTGGAATAATTAACTAGTTTGCGTGGATTATATTCTGGGTCTAGCTCGCATGGTTAAAGAAGTTATACTCTTTTAAACCATCTACTGCAAGATGATTAGTACGCGTGTTATAGTCAAATGTCAGTGAAACACAAATAAACAGCAGATTCTGGAGTGCACGTGATTGGTATACGTACGTTGACTTTCAAAACGTACGTGAAAGTGGACATCAGATAATATATAACAAAGGACGATTTTGTCATAAAAGAGTTCACAAGATGCGTTCACAAGATGGAAATCGGAAATATTTGTTTAAAGAGGGGCCACTGTTGGCCAGAAGTCGCCGGCCACAGGTGGGCCTACACCTACTGGGCTTCGTACCAGGCGAACTCCATCCGACCAGGTTATGGTGCCAAACACAAACTCATCAGTAGGAGTGTCCCTCTTGATACTCACAGTAAACGTTTTCTCCTTGTGCGAGGGATTGAACGACAGAATGGTCGGTGTCACAGTGATTTCAACGCCCGCAGGCGGCACCACAGATACCTCGTATACACTGGTCGCAGGCCCTACATTAGTGACAGTTCTCGTGACCACCTCCGCTACGGTGGTGTTGCTGCTTACAAAGATCGATGGGTAGTTCAGATCCAGGACTGTAGGAGTGACCTTGGGGCATACGCTGTCGTCCCCTGTCACCAGCCGGAGCTGCGTAGTGTTGTAGCCCTGAGAACAGAGGAAGTTCGCATAGTCTTCGGTTGTTGTGTCGTATACGAGGCCCGGATCCGCGAAGTTTAGGGCATTTATTTGACCCGAGCCGACCGACAAGCCTAGATCTCCATCGCTGATGGACTCGTCCAGAGGGGTTGCTACAAGAGACAGAACGCGAATGTCAAACTTTAGTGAACTGCCAAGAAGCGAGCCGGGTTCGTTTCCATGCTAGCTTGATGACATGCATGATGAACATTGTTTAGGTTTTGCAAGGTTAGAGAAATCGATCTTTTAGTCGTCTGTAAGCGTAGAAATGAAAAATGTTCAGCCTTGTGTCTGCATCTTGTTCTCGATTGCATCAGACACATTCCCGTACCTGTGGTCATGAGAGCCGATTTTATGGCAGCCGGACTCCAATCTGGATGGAGTGATTTGAGCACAGCTGCAGCTCCCGCCACATGCGGACAAGACATTGAGGTTCCGGAAATGATGTTGAAACCGACAACTCGAGTATCGTTCTCAGTCTCAGTGAAGCTGGCCACTGGTGACCATGCTGCGAGTATGTCAACTCCAGGAGCTGTGATGTCCGGCTGGTGAACACAAAACATAACACTTATTCACTACATGTGTGATGAACCACGCTCGACCTAATTCAACACCGTAACCTATCACGAAGTTCAGTTCCTCCCTTGCTGGTACGAACCGATCGAAGGGAAAATCACTTCCTGTCAGCTACATTAATGACCCCTTGAATTCTATCGTGACGTGTGGTGTTAATGTTGATTAATTGATTACGGTTTCTGTGTAAAACGGTCTAAGCATACTCAGCGTGTACATATAGCAAGCACATGAAGGAGAGTGATAGATCGAGACCTTCAGTATGTTGGGTGTGACTGTGTTGGGACCACGCGAAGAGAAAAAGGCCGTCACTGGAGCAGGGGCTTCATCGAACACAGATTCTGTTTTCTCAATCCGAGCGGTGGGGGCACTGAGAAAGACCAACGTCAGTAGTCTCAGTAACGACCGCCTACATTCTGGTCAAGTTGAAGAATTGAACTTGTTCGCAAATGCTAACGTCAGTTGTCAACATTGTCAATCGTACATTACCAACTCTAATCGCATTAGTTAATCAGAAGAGTACATACCACCAGACGTGCACAAGCACATTAAGATTGAATTGGGGTTTACCGTATTACATATAGTTCAGGAAGAAAAGAAGCAAAGATGAAAAGGTAAAACTCACGCGGTGCTGTTTATGTAGCTTAGGATCATGTCTGCTGATGCTTGATCTACACAGGAGGTTGGAATCGTCCACGTCGCCAAAGCAGTATGTTTATACTTGACTATGATAACGAGACCTGCGCCCCCGGCCTCGGATATATACTGGTCAGTTTCTGCATTGCCGTTGTTGCAAACCACAATTTTGCCTTTGACTGCCGCCTTATCTAGGCTATCTTTTAAGCAAGAGCTGTGGAAACAAATGGTCACGGGTCAGTTCCTTCCTTCCATCAGGGTGTAGGGCTTCATTGACACATATTGATTTTCAGCACTAAGAGAGTAGACCTTCTCTGGAAGAGTCCTTCCAGTTGCAACGTTCCTCTCGTATATATACCTGGATTCGTCACTTGTAACATTTTCTGCAGGTATATCACCACCAAATACGAGAGGGTACATTTCGCCGGCTTTCATCATGAAGGTGTTGATGATTGATCCCTGCGCATGCGCACATGCCGAAACATTGATCTCAAATCATCGAAGTCTCTCGGAATTCGTGCACTTGTCAATAGCGCAAGTGAACATCTTGTACTTTCTCAGTTATCTTTTATTTCTATTTTCTGGCGTGAATGACTATAAATAAATTATAATAAAAAAAATCCATCAACAGGGGGACACAAAAGTGTCAGCCTCACCCAAAAGATCACAGGCTTGCAAGCATGTGCACGAACTAAAAGATGTAAATTTACCTGATACGACTCTCCGTTGCCGAGGTGAACTGTGGCTAGAAATTGGCGGTCGAGTGTGCTCGCAGCAACTGTAAGTAACCACGGAGCGACATTGCTTATCGAGCCTCTCGTGGGTCCATCGTTACCGCCAGCAGTTACAACCAGAATTCCCTTAGAGACAGCGTGGAAGGCTCCAAGCGCAATGCTATCATCCAGGTAGTCTTGAGGAGGAGCACCTAAAGAGAGTGACAAAATGTTTACCCCATCTTTGATCGCGTGGTCAAAGGCCGCTAAGACGTCTGAGCCGTGGCAACCGTGCAGCCAGCAAACTTTGTAAATGGCCAGTCTCGACAAAGAACCTCCACCTGTCGCAGTTCCCTCCGCCACTCCGAGTAAACTCGAATTGCTGACCCTTCTACCCGCCGCTGTCGAAGCCGTATGTGTACCATGCCCATCAATATCCCTGGGGGATCTGAATTCTTTCATGACCAAAGGGCCATAAACCGCCTCGTGACCTTTGACGAAGAATTTACCTCCGATCAGCTTCCTGTGGTATACGTAATCAATTCATATAACCACTCACATGGTAAGAAATAGACTTTAAAGTGAGTGACCAACTTTCGTGAAGTGCAAATTAACTTCATCTTTCAGCCTCTTGTTATGATGTATCATATGCATCATGAAAGAAAAACTTTATGAGCGGGACCGTGCTGGCTTTGGTATGATCACATACATATACAGCAAAGATTAAATTGGGATTCTCGTACCATGGCTCTAATTCCATACCCAAGAAACTTCGGTCCGCTCCTCATACAAGTCAGTAGACATCTTACCGGTTGCAATTTTCGGGGCCAAAGTCTGGTGCTGTGACACATGATCCTCGCCAACTTTCTGGAACAGGGGGCATTCCATCGTCGTTGAAACTTGGTAATTCAGGCCAGATACCTGTCCACACGCATGACTTAATCTTCGGGTTTCTTCGTCTTATCTTGTCCAACCTTTCTTGCGAGAATTTCCATCTAAATGAATCCAAACGAAGAAACTCATCTCCGCTCAATTCCTCGAAAGTTAATTATTTACCTCAGTACTGTGCATGCAGTGTTCTAAAATTATGAGAACAGTTCCGTGACAGTTTCTGAAACGGTGGTAAACTACTCGAATTGGGCATGTACCTAGCTAGAACTCTAAACAATTGCAAGTCGAGTAGCAGTGATTTAGTCGAAGTGCATGGACTCTACGTACCTGTATCAATGATTCCGACTATGGTGTTTTCTCCATAATTTGACTCTGGCCAGACTCCCGCTGTGGTGCTAAAGCCCAGAAAATCGTAAGACGCTGTTGTTTGAAGATTTACGGACCTCGATAAGTATACAGATACTACACCAGGCGCACCTGCCAGACATTAAACCAATCAAACGCACAAGCAGCCAGTTTAATTTTGATCGGCTGGAAATATGTATGATCATGAATACCAACGCCATGAGGTCAGATGAGGAGATATTGAGCTTGTTAAGAATTATGTTTGCTAGCTTTTCGGCCTACAACTGCATGCAGATGGTCTGATCTTATGATCTAACTGCTGTGATATCTATGACGCCGTCACGAATTAAACCGCTGCACAACCCCATCTAGCTATGTGACATGCATGCATTTGAAAATTAGAAGTTAACTTTCTCACAGATTAGTCAACACTCACTTCGGACTTGTTCTGCCTGTTCGGCTGATAGCTTGGCTGCGAATCCGCGGAATCCGTGGTTGTAGGTATACACGAGAGCTTCCTCAGTTGCCGATACACTGTACGTACAAGCGTTGTTTACAGTAGCATTATCCCATACGTACACGTTGTCAAATTCTCCATTTGTTCTTTAGACCTTGCATACGGTTCACCACCGTGTGCTTCATGGTTTCTACTTATCTGAAGTCACTAAATCTCAGTTAACGAAACTGCCAGATTTCGTATAGATCTGTAGTACCTGCCAAGAACTCCAGAGAGAATACTGGTTTGAAGCAGATCTGCCTGAACTGTAGGTGTAGCTTGCCCCATGTAGACTATGTACAGCTGCAGCAAACGATTAATTCATCCGTCACCAAGGCTCAGTGCACATGAACCGTTATGAACTTAGGCAAATTACCAAAAGAACAAACAAGTAAACGTAATACGTGGAGTTTGTTTTCTATAATTTAAAGCTACTACGGAGCCAGAATCACAACGATATATGTAACATATCATCTCAACTCGAAGCTATGTACACACTCTCGAGCTCCAAGTCTGAAGTTTCCGAGAGCCATTTGTACGAAGAGAAGCATGAAATGGAACAATGCTGAATCAGATATGCAACAGAAAATTACTAACTAGAATATGAGTCAGAGTTCGATTACTGCGCTGCGCGTAAGTTTTACCAACAAGTTTCATTCCTGATCCCTTCAGGTCACATCGAAAAGCATGCAGCATTCGACTAATTAACACTTAACTCTTAAAGCATCGACTCCACACAATTCAACTCTGCAGTCATTAAAGATACGAACACTCGTATCTTGAACCGGCCCTTACCCTACTGTTGATATCCTGAGTTTCAGTTGGATCTCCTTTGGAGATTCTCGATAATTCACCCTGACTCCTGCTGAAACAAAGAAGAGTAAGAACAAGTAACAGCCACGTTCGTGATGTCCCCATGTCTCCAGTTTGAAGCTAGAGGTGGAACAAGTGAAGCAGAAACCGGCTGTCGACCGAGGAGGTACGTAGCGGTTTAACTATCATAAATAAGCTGCATGCTTTATACTTTATGCTTAAAATATGCACCTATATTCGACAAAGCCCGACGGCAACTTTCACGTAGATAATCTGGTCTCAAAGTCCAGCGACAGGGACACGAATTCGAACAGAAACGAACATGAGCTCTACCAAGAGTCAAACGATCTAATATAGTAAGTAAAACAAAAGAGTTACCAGTCTAAGTGAAGTTTACTGAAAAATCCGGATCCTAGTAGACCTAGGATTGCTTCTCCTCATGCTGTAACGATGCAATCGACATCGGGAGGTCAAGCAATGCTATTTGCCAAGCAGATCTTACTGTACTGTAGTTTGACGTGACATGAAATTGCAGCCTAGCTGATGAAAATAAATCTCCTCAAATTCTAAATAAGATAAAGGAAGTTCATAACTAACTAGAAAAATAAATATGCATCTAAAGTGCACTTTGTGAAAAAGACAGAAAAAGACAAAAATCAATGCAGAAGACTGGAAATTCACAGGGCGGATATGGCAATCCGTCCGAAGAGAAAATATTATGGTTCACCCTCATGATCATTATGCAGTTGAATGTGCAGTACATTAAGTAATTAACTATATATACATATCACCTATGCAGGTTCTTTTATAGCTATATTTGAACTTGTTTATACTATTATACATACTGAATGTAACTCACTAGTTACGATTGTCGTTAGGAATCTACACGTCTCGTCTCGGGTTCGGCCGGCGATCTGAATTTATTGAAAGAGCAGATGAACTATAAAAAATAAAAAATTCTAAAGTAATTTCATTAATCGTTAAAAGTTTAGAGGGATATTATGAATATTCAATTGTGACTAAAGTACTCGAAGATGACATTTGATTCTTTCTTAAACAAAAATAATTCATCTGCATAAATAAGCACACTCTAATATAAAGACTGAACTGAGATCAGGTGATAATGCGATAATACAAGGAACATCAGATAAATCATAAATATACATGCAACATAAACTTTTGGGGAAGCTATTGACCGTTCCATGTTGCTGGAACAGAGACAAATATTCAGCAATAAATTTATATTAAATTGAAAAGTGTAAAACGATAGAGGAAGTTTAGAGCTTACCGATATATAGAAACTGCTGATAAACACGCTTCAGAGACTACATATTCTAGAGAATGCTCACTGGGGCATCATATTTAGTGGAAGTTTAATCTATTACCTAACCCTTCTCAAGCTAAGAGTTAGGTGATAATTTTAACCCTTGTATATTAGCCTTCTGATGAAGGTGAATAATATGTAAGGAAGACTCCTTGTTCTAGACAATTCGTAATATACTATTATTGTTTACACTTTTTTTATACCAGTAAAATATTATGTGTGTTCACTGTTCGCAAGATCTGAGAAAGCTTGTGGTATTGTGGCGGAGCATCTGAACAGATTATGCATGGTGGATGAACTCCGGGGAACTTTTACTCGTTTATTGTTAATGAGAATATATATATATATTAAATAAAATATATATACTAAGTAGATGTAAAAATTTAAAATATTTTATAAAAGTTATCTGTTATCTATGCCTGGAAACACGAGGAGAACAGGAAATAACCCATAAGTTTTGACCAGAGTGCCGCATTTCAAAAGGTACAAGTCAAAGAATCCATACTCATTAATACATTAATATACACTAAGATTAATTTAATACCTAACCTTTCTGCAAGAAGGATTATGTATTAAATTAAACTCTTGTATATTTGTCTCTTCTATAGGAAGATGGAGGAGGTGAATGTGTTGTGGTCCTATGTCTATCAGGAGCCTTGACAACCTTCTAGTTGAGTTCGAATATGGGAGTTAACAATGGACTACTATACTCGAACAAGACGAAAACAAAGTTGACAAATACTTCTGTCTGAACAGTGATATAATAAGGTGCGTAAAAGTGAAGCTGAAATATTGTTGAATGGAGAGAGAAAACCCTTTAATTTTTCAGCGGCTAGTTTTTTGCCCCTGAAAATGGAGCATGCATAGTCATTATTCCAAGTTTGGAAGAGGAGAATATATAAAGAGTTTCATTTTATATATTAACTTTTTTTCTTGGAAGAGTTAGTTTATAAATTAAAACTTACAAATAAAAGTAGTTTTAATTGTAGGAGTCACATATCTTTATACCCAAAAAATGTTTTGTTCATTTGAGAGTCAGTCTATGGGGTTTGTATAACTCAAATGAGCATGTGTAATCAAGTTATCAAGTGAGTTTTAAATTTAGTGATTTAAATTTAATACTTTAAAATTAGTGAAGTTAATTTATAGAACTTTGACTTTAACTTTGAAGTCACAATTTGCAAACTCTGTCGAGCATAACCTTTTTCTGTGATTGTTCATTTTAGTACATTACATTTTTCACAAAACTTTTTTTTAGGGCTGTTGTCAACCAATTATCCATGATTATTTTAGCTGTATGTTTAAACGTTTATTTTTTTCTTTCGGTTTCTTAGAAGTGCAGTTTGGATACATATTGAATAGAACCATGGATCATTTGGTTCTTCCTTATAAATCATATTAATTAAGTTTTAATACTTAAAGTAATTACATCAAATAATAGATTTCTCTACTGCAAGAACGAGAGAAAGAAAAAAGTGAAAACTGAAAAGAAAAACATCCACAAAAACATATCGGAAGTCATAACTTCTCCCGCAAGTAAAAAATCTTCGGAATGGTTCCAACATTTACACCGGCTAATTCTAATCTGAATGTTTCCTCCCGCTAGCCGTTTCGTCGAAAGAACTACCTTTGGACGTAAACTCTGTTTCCGGCCCCGGGTCTGTTCCTACTCTTGAACAAATTCTACGATTTCGTGTAAATAAAATACAGTAATTAAAAACGTTTGTTTGTGTGATTTTCTGCAGCTGTTTCCTCCTTGGAGCTTAAGCTCTTATAACGTACCGTGCTCTCATTACTTTCAAGCAAACGAATATAGAGTGAAAAGTAACATGGGGAAAAACACATTTCCTAACAAGTTTTCCATCTAGAGGATTGTCTATGTGCTACGCTAAAAGCTATTTCAAATAAAGTTTTCAGATTTTCAACCGTTTTTCAAATGTCTTACATTCAAAGGAACCTGTCTAAACTCCAGATTAAACTTCAGCAAAACCGCTAAATGATGGATCTTGTTTGATCCATCATTTAGCGTGTCCTATTTTTTAGTGGCGTTTCACGAGCCCCAAGGAAATTTCAAAGATGTTACAATATATTAAATCCTAAAATAATATGGAGTTTAGAGAGCCCGGTGAAGATGCTCTTACACCGAGAAATTAGAGGGTGTCATTTCTAACTTTTGGGAAAATCATAACTTCCAAGTTTAGCTTCTCGACTTACTTTTTTTCTCCTCACGGGTTACGCAGAAGTGTGATGGGCTACGTCCACACTGAATCCACAGGTAACAAACTGAAGCTGTAGAGGTCCGTCCGAACTAAAGTTTTCACTCAAAAGTTGTGAAGTGATCACCCTTGCATATTTATTCACTTCTTCCAAAGTTCGAAAGAGGAGTAATATGTAGAGGAAACATTACATTACCTAACCCTTCTGTCAGAAGAGTTACATGATAAAATTTAATAGCTTAAAACTAAGCAGACTATCGCACTTATATTTTCCATGGTGCGTCCGGACCTTCGGTACTTATGAGTTCAGTCTAGTTCTCTTGGCACTTTTGGTCCAGTTAACATATAATAATTAAATATTCATTATTATTATTATATTTATTATTTAAAATAATTTTAATTAATAATTTTATACTCAAAATATGATTATTATCTAACATATATCTTCCTAGGAACTTTTGTTATTTCACGATTAGTATCTGCGGCTTGCGGCCGTTACACCTAACCCACATGTTTTACCGGCAGAAATCGTCCGACATCGCCGTTATAAAACCATGTTATGCCTCTGTCGAACAAATGACACCTTCTAATAAATTAAAAATTAAAAAATTAAATCCACGGTAACTTCGAAGGGGCATTTTGACTATCGTTCTTCTTCTGGTCCACTCGTCGATGTCGAGCCATTTGGCAACTGCAGAGTGTTCCTGAAGTGGCTAGCGATAGCCAAATCTACCAAATCCAAAGCCAAATCTACTTTAGCTTCGTCCGGCTTCTCATTTCTTTTCTGCAAATCCGAAGTTGAACTCGTAAGTACATGCGAGCCCATCCCTTTCCCAGAAGGCGTACTATGCACTTTCAAGTTAGAAAGTTCTTCAGACCAGGTACGTACATCCGTGCTTGCTTATTTTGCTTATCTTATTTATTTATTTAAACTGATTATCTAATAAATAAATATATCAAATAGATTAATGTTTTTCCCTAAGTACTGTAGGAAGTGCATCGATCCGCTCTCCAGTTGTAGGTTATGTCTTGATTTTTCGGCAACTCTAGGTGTAGCTACCATATATCATAATTAATTTAATTTAAGTTATTATAAAAATTTTGCACAGCATTTGTATCTTTTCGTTCAACCAAAAACTAGCAAAAGTTCCCCAAAGGTGGTTGAGCATGTTTGTACTCGCTGAGTGTGATTTACAGTAATAAGAAGATGAAAATATATGTTAATCATATGCTGTATACCACCTGAATTTGTGATTGAAGATATTATGCCGCTTAATTGTGAAGATACAAAGTGCAGTTCAGCCATTCAGTAATACAGTGCAATGCCAACTGTGAAATGTTGAGATCAGATCTGCTATAATATGCGAGTGTACTGACAAGCCACTGGCTCAATAGCAGACAATTCTTTATAGTTGGTATCGAAGTACTTACGTATATATAATTCCTAACATAAACTTTTATCTTATCTTTCTATACTTGTGAAAAAATGTGACAGCTTGCAAGCTTTGTTCATCACGACACTAAATACTAAGCAATTACAAAGGACGGCAATAATAGAGGGACTTCAATTGGTACGTGCTTGGGACCACAATGCATCAAACTGAGTGTAAAATGTTACTAATCAAGAACACGTACGGTAAGCCAGCGCAACAAGACACGCAAGATGGAAGGAAATCTCCTCCTCGCCGTTTTAGTTAAGGACATCCCATTTGCATCAGATCAGACTAACTTAGTAATTTTCTGTATTTTGTTGTTTTACACGTTTTTAGTCTCGTTCAAATAAAATATGCATGCAACCTCGGGTTTGCCCTTGAACCAAGAAGGCGACAACCGGACGGGGCGGCCCAGATAATTGTGGGAGCGGATTCGTCTCTCGGTCAAGAATGAGACCTCGTCTTTACTGCTGTGACTCGATGACGGAATATACTTTTGCAGTGTCCCGTTCTATGCTTGGTGTGGTGGTCGATTGGCAATCTCCTTCACTTTGTTTACTTGTTGCTCTCGATCCGACAGCAGTGTAGGCAGTTCTACTTGACGTCAGGAATTTGCATCAGCAAATTGCACTTGGGGATGATGGGGTCGTTCAGGCTCTCGCTTGGTCAAGAATGCGGTCTCGTCTTTACTAGTGCACGCTTACTGACGTCATGGCGTTCTGCGATGCGATGGCAGAATATACCTTTGCAGTCTTTGCACTGATTGTTCCTGTTTCTGCAGCTCGCGCAGTGGTTCATTGACAATTCCTGAGCGTGAAACGAGACGACAATGGCTATAGGTAACAAATTGTGGAGTTTCAGTAAGTGTTTTGAAACAATTATAATAAAGTTCGCAGGCATACTATTGTCTTTGTTTGTATGCAAAAGGGCTCCGCCTATAAAGGAGTATAGTCTGAGGTACTCCGTGGAGATTCGTGACTGGCTAAAGCAGAAAATAGTGACCTCTCTCCTGTAAATATTTGTTGCTAACTGAGAACGAAACAAGGACAGATGATAATTATGCATGCAAAGTGCCATTCAGCCAATCATGAAGAAGATGATTATACAAGAGAGTCACGATATAGTCATTATGCGACTTTCTGCTGGGTGCGTTGTTGCGCTTGCATCGCCGAGATCCGCGATAAGAATTCGCCCACACATCAGTTTGATACTTGCGAAGGGTTCCAAAGAGCTACTCCTTATTGTTGGTTGACTAAGTTAGTATAACAGCATCAAGGATAACTCGGAAGCATGTATATATGCATGCAAAGTGCCATTCAGCCAACCATGAAGAATATGATTATACAGAGAGTCATGATATAGTCATTATGCAACTTTCTGCTGGGTGCGTTGTTGCGCTTGCATCGCCGAGATCCGCGGTAAGGATTCGCTCACACATCAGTTTGATACTTGCGAAGGGTTTCCAAGAGCTACTCCTTATTGTTGGTTGACTAAGTTAGTATAACAGCATCAAGGATAACTCGGAATGGCAGCCAACCATGAAGAAGATGATTATACAAGAGAGTCACGATATAGTCATTATGCGACTTTCTGCTGGGTGCGTTGTTGCGCTTGCATCGCCGAGATCCGCGGTAAGGATTCGCCCACACATCAGTTTGATACTTGCGAAGGGTTTCCAAGAGCTACTCCTTATTGTTGGTTGACTAAGTTAGTATAACAGCATCAAGGATAACTCGGAAGCATGTATATTCACCGGAGCCTTAGTTCGCTTCATGTATCTCAATATCTTCATATTTCTAGATATGAATATTTTATCTCAAAACCAATCAGATTCTGTCTTGGAATGCTCTTGGTACGTTTTGATTTTTAGATTACCCCTTTAACTTTATGAATACTATTCTGATTTTTAGACTACCCCTCTAAGTTTGTGATATTAGTTATTATTTACTTTTCTAGCTCTGTATTAAATAACCTTCTCTGCTTTGGATTCAATACCTTATGTTTCCGCTGTGTAGAGAACTGGGTAGTTTGGGATTTTGAACTCGTGACATCTTTGCATCTTAACGTGAACACTAGTCTCTGTGATAAATGTAACATGTGTAATTATCTCATGCACATCTGTATGTGAACTCACATGACAAGTGTATCAGAACAGTGTTTATAGACGAACGGAACTCGAAAGAACGGATAATATCATTCACTAATTCACATAATTCTAAATCATCTTTATACCATCTTCATTTTTAGAAAGAGGAGATGAAGCAATGAAAAAGTTAAACTTTTACTGTGGATAATGCGTTTGTACTCTTTCTTCCGTGGGACAGTTCACCTGCCGTACTATCGCAGACGTTCATTTTCCCTTCCGTTAGTCTAGCTTGTCCTCTTCCTCACATTTCCCTAAACCGCGGTTGGGATGTATATTAGGGGTACCAAAGTTAAGACCTTTCTGAAAATTTTAGATCTGAGAGAGGGAGTTAAAACTTTGGCCAGACCTTGACAGCTATTTTTTAGTGTCATCTCTGGAGGTGCCTGTAGGAAAACACCGCAAGTTTTTTCTTCATGGACTTTTATTCTTTTCTCTGGTTTTTGTCTGCTGTAGAAGATCTACTACTCTTAGTAATTACTCTTCATCTTTGAAATGAAAAACAATTAATGAGAAGATCATAGTGTTTATTACAAAGACGAAGTAGAATGAGCCATTGTTCTACACAAAATTGTTTGTGATGAAATTATAACTTTTTTCTCTCAACCATTGAAAATATTTTCTCTTAACTTTTACACCCTTAATATATCAACATTTGAATTAGTTTTGGTCAGAATACAACTGCAGACAAAATATGCATGCAAGATCATCATCTAAGAACTTGTTGTTCTGCTCGCTTGTTGTTATTGAGAAAGAATATAACCACTTGCTGCTGAGAGATAATCATATATCTAGTTGATAGGAAAAATCAAAATAGTTTATAAATTATTAAGTGTGTTAACTAAACTTCGAGATGTGAGAAGACCCAAACATACAGTAAAGAGACAAGATGATCAAAACATAAATCATAACCAAGTTTTGAGCCAACCAAAATTACAAGAGTTAGACCAAAATAATTGTTATGACACAAAATTTTTAATTTTAATTTTCTAATACAAAGTATATATTTATCCATTAATAGAAATAATGGACAGAAATAGAACCATTTTGTGATGGTAGTCCATTGTCAATCGACGATATGTCAAGTAACACCACAGTCACCGGTCTAAGGTACACCATCGGCATGTTGTCGTGTTGTTTCAAGTCCGGCGCACCGCTCACATGTGAATCTAGTGTAGAACTTGTATTGTATTAATTTCTTGCGTTCAAAAACCTTTTTGGGTAACTCGTCAAACTACGTACTAGATTGACGTTCATGATTATTTGAGATGTGAGATCGTATGATAATGAGACGTGCCAGCCTCAATGATCTGTGTGCATCTGCATGAGTGGCTCTTGTCGTCAAATTTGGATATAAGATAGAGCATAGAAGGTTCGAGAAGATATTTTTCTTTTTTTTACTGTTTCATTAGTGTTTCTTGATGCTCTACATTGTTGATATAGTCCCAAGCTCTAGTAGATCGACGGCTACCATTAGCCGGAGTGGTTAGGTTGTTAGAGTTAGTTAGAGGGCTAACCCACCATTAGGGTTTCCCTTGTACTCACCTCCACTATATATACAGAGAGAGGCAAAGCCTCTCTCATCTCATTCCTATTTTACTTCCTTGTCTACTCGCTCTCTCTCTTCTTGGAGTGTCCTCGAAGTATCGATCTTTCTACATGGTATCAGAGCTGGTGAGAGCGTGTGTCCCTTGCTGATGAGCAAGATGGAGATTGGAGTACAGGAGAGAGCAGCCGGAGTTGTGCCTGATGTCGAGCACTATCCTGCTGATGCGTTCGGGTGAGGCGAAACAGTTTCTTTCGCCACCAGAAACTTTGAACGCGATTTCGGAGGCCTAGACGATTTTTTCTCGCTGTTTTCTGTCGACCAGCCCTTCTAGGGCTGTCTTGCTCAGAAGGTGCGAATTGTGTACTGGGCCAAGTTTCAGTCGATTTGGAGATTTCCAGCGGCAGATTTTCAAACGGACCTTTTTCGACCAAAACGAAAGTTTTAGGACTTGAGTCCAAAACTAATCCTGTTTCGAATAAGGGGTGGGTTAGCTATTTGAAAATTTCCGAAAATTTCAAGGGGTCGCACGCCCATTTTCGACCTCATTTGGTCCAGTTTCGACCTTTCTTGGTGTGTTCTTTCGACGTTTCCGTCGTGTTTTGTACACCTACAGTTCGCGCACAGGTTCTTTTCTCGTTGTCGCTGCAGGAGGAGTTCGTGGAGTCGCCTCGTCGTGACTTGTGACAACTCTTGATCGCGCGGTGGGGAGAGACGAGTTTTGTGCAGTTTCTGGGAGGTTTTCCGCGTACAGAACAGTGCAATTTCGACATTGCAGCTATGGCGGAGTCTGTGTCTTTGATCACTGGAGAGAAACTCGACAAGAACAACTACCAAGTGTGGAAGTTCCGGATGAAGACTTTCCTGCAGGGACAAGATCTATGGGATCTTATCACTGAGGAGGAGAAAGCGCCTGAAGTGCCAATTTCTGATCCGAAATTCAAGGAGTGGAAGAAGCGCTCATATCAGGCTATTCACTACATCGCGCTGACAGTTTCAGCATCGATGATCGGTCACATCCATGATTGTGATACGCCCAAGAAAGCTTGGGATGCACTCGCGCATCTGTTTCAATCCGGAACAGAGGCGCGGAAGCTGCAATTGCTGCAGCAGTTCAATACCGTGAAGAAGGGGTCGATGTGCATAAACGACTATGTGAACGGGGTCAAGCAGCTTGCGGATCAGCTATTTTCTGTCAAAGTCGAGATTGATCCCACTGTCTTGATAGGAGCCACATTGCAGGGACTGCCTGCAGAGTACAAACAGTTCATAACATCGATTTCGATCAGAGAACCTCTTCCGCGGTTTGATGAGCTTGTTCCTATGATGTTAGGAGAGGAGGTGCGCCTACTGGGGAGTTCTACTTCGACGGGTCAGCAAGAATCTGTCTATTTTGCAGGTTCTGGAGGATCTCGAGGTAGGGGTCGTGGCAAAGGTGCTGGACGTGGACGGGGTCGCGGACAGCAACAGCAACAGCAATCGCAGAACCAGCAGAACCAGCAGAACCAGCAACAGTCTGGTGGTTCCAACAACAATCAGAGAAGAGCGCCTGGTTCCTGCAACTACTGCAAGAAACAAAGCCACAATGCGAATCAGTGCTACAAGAAGCAGAACGATCAGAGACAACACGACAACAACCCCCAACAAGGTAACAGCAACCAGCAAGGCTATGCAGTCACTGAGCATGTCTATTCGGAGCAATTGCTGATTACTACGCATCAGAGTTATGCGGCTTTCGAGCCACAGACTGACTGGGTGATCGACTCCGGCGCCATCAGTCACATGACTCCCCATCGGGAGTGGTTTAGTTCACTCGAGCCTGTGGAGACTCCACAGTTTATGGTGACAGGAGATGACACCAAGCACAAGATCCAGCACAAGGGTAACATTCCACTTGACATTCCTGCCTCAACGTTTACTGGTATACGGAATGTCTTACATGTACCTACATTGACTAGAAACCTGCTATCTGTAGGACAGTTGATAGAGCAGGGTCTGCAAGTGCGCTTCAATAAAGATGGATGCTTTATTGAAGATTCGAATGGCACTGTCATAGCTCGAGGTATCAAGAGTGGTAGGCTGTTTAAACTAGATGCATCTGCGCCTAAGTTACAGGCTGTCATGTATGGACAGAGTGGTCCAGTAGTGTCTGATATTGACATCTGGCACAAGCGAATTGGGCACATGAACTTTCAGAGGCTGAAAAGCCTTCCGAGTTCTGACCTGGTTACAGGTCTGCCCAAATTCGAATCCAGTGAGCCCACTGGAGTCTGTGCAGCATGTCAATTCGGCAAGCAAGCTAGACAGCCCTTTAAGGGATCAGGCAGTAGAGCGAACAAGCTTCTGGAGCTTGTTCACACTGATGTATGGACTGCTTCTCAGCCAAGTATGACCGGTTTCCAGTACTTCGTGTCGTTCATTGATGATCATTCGCGTTATACTTGGATCTATTTGTTGAGAAACAAGTCCTCTGCCGAAGTACTGTCAGCATTCCAGACTTTCCGCAAGTTGGTGGAAAAACAGTCTGGAGCATCTATCCTCTGTTTGAGATCTGATGGAGGAGGCGAGTTTCTTTCTGGAGAGTTCGATGCATATCTGCGTGAGCATGGTATCCGACGCCAGAAGACCTGCAGTTACAGTCCACAGCAGAACGGGGTTGCGGAGCGCAAGAATCGACACATAGCAGAAGCTGCTCGTGCGATGTTGAACGAGAAGACCATGCCTAGACCTTACTGGGCAGAAGCTGTTTCATGTGCGGTGTATCTGATGAACCGGACGCCTACAGCGGCAGTCCACAGCAAGACACCGATGGAGGTCTTCACAGGCAATAAGCCTGATTACTCTTTCCTTAAAGTTTTCGGATGTATCTGTTATGTGCACATACCTGATGAAAGACGTAAGAAACTAGATCCGAAAGCAGATAGATGTATCTTCCTTGGTTATGCTTCTGATACGAAAGGATATAGGTGCTACAATCCTTCGTCCAAGCAGTTCTATATCAGTAGAGATGTCGTGTTTGATGAGCTACAGTCTTGGTTTGCACCTGCACCTGTGATAGCCATCCCTGTACCTACTGTAGAACCAAGGAGTCAGTCCACTGTAGTACCTCAGAGTAGTACGTTGAGTGGAGGATCTGGAGAAGTAACTGATTCCAGATCAGAATCTGTTGCACATAGAGCTGTTGTTAACGCTGGAGTCCACGTAACACAGCCTAGTGGAACTAGTGTAGTTTCTACACAGGATGAGCGCGTGCTATTGCAGCGTATGTTTGACTCATCCAGATATGTGGATCTTCCACATCCCCTGGATACTTTGTCCCAGACCTTGGCGTCTACGTCAGATCAGTTGCAAGGGGAGGTGACTAGTGCACCGATTACCTCTCGCAGATCTGAGCGGCCAAAACATCCAGTGAGTAGGTATATGCATGAAGGTTTTCTTGCTGTGCACCATGCATATATGACCAATGTTCTTCAGGAACAGGAACCGAGTTCGCTTGAGGAGGCGATGCACAAGGCCCAATGGGTAAGTGCTATGGAAGCTGAACTTGCTGCGCTTCATCACCAACAGACTTGGGAGTTGGTAGACTTACCTCAGGGTAAGAAAGCGATTGGTTGCAGGTGGGTTTTCAAGGTCAAGCGCAACTCGGATGGTACCGTGTGTCGGTACAAGGCCAGATTGGTAGCTAAGGGCTACGCACAGCAACATGGAGTGGATTTTGAGGAGACCTTTGCTCCTGTTGCGAAGATGGTGACTATTCGAACAGCAGTTGCAGTTGCAACTCAGAAAGGTTGGAAGATGCACCAGATGGACTTCAAGAACGCCTTCCTCAATGGCGATCTTGAGGAGGAGGTCTACATGCAGCAACCTCCTGGTTATGAGGATCCTAAGTTCCCTTCTCGTGTATGTAAGTTACGGAAGGCTCTCTATGATCTGAAACAGGCACCAAGAGCATGGTATGCAAAGATCAATTCTTACTTGCAGTCTCTTGGTTTCCACCTGTGTAGTTCAAACTCTACCTTGTATTCATTGAGAATACGAGACCGGATTGTTGTGATCACCATCCATGTTGATGACTTGATCATTACCGGTAACTTTGAGGAGCTTATTTCCCAGATCAAGGATCACTTGAAATCCGAGTTCGAGATGATGGACTTAGGAGAACTCAAGTACTTCCTTGCTGTGGAGTTCATTAGAGATGGGAAGGATGTTTGGCTTGTACAGCGACAGTATGCTCTCAGTATGCTTGAGAGATTTGGTATGCTTGATTGCAAACCCATTGCTACACCATTAGAGCAAGGGGTAAAGCTAGGAGCAGAGGATGGTGAGTTGCTGGATGATCCACGCATGTACAGACAGATGGTTGGGAGTCTTATCTACTTGACCATCACCAGACCAGACTTGAGCTATGCTGTCGGTCTGATTAGTCAATTCATGCAGTCACCACGGAGACCACATTTTGAGGCTGTCAAGCGGATCCTCCGCTACGTGAAGTTCTCGATGCAGTACGGACTTCACTATCGATACGATGGACCATTGTTGTTACATGGCTACACAGATGCTGATTGGGCAGGAAGTGCCGACAGGAGATCCACGTCAGGTTACGCTTTTGGACTTGGAAGCGCTGCTATAAGCTGGGCTTCTAAGAAGCAACCCACAGTTGCTTTGTTATCCACGGAAGCAGAGTATCGAGGAGCAACGAACGCAACATGCGAATCGATCTGGCTTCGATGTCTGCTATTTGATATTGGTGTGGAGTGTACAGATCCTGTTGTTGTATATACAGACAACATTAGCAGCATGAAGTTAGCTAGTAATCCTGTTTTCCATGCTAGGACGAAGCACATTGAGGTGCACTATCACTTTATTAGAGAGAAGGTCCTTGCAGGAGAGATTGAGCTCAGTTATGTGAGCACAGGAGATCAGGTTGCCGATATCTTCACTAAGGCGTTGCCTAGAGATAAGTTTGATGCTTTCAGACATTGTCTAGGAGTACAAGATGTAGAGATGAGCTTGAAGGGGAGTGTTGATATAGTCCCAAGCTCTAGTAGATCGACGGCTACCATTAGCCGGAGTGGTTAGGGTTGTTAGAGTTAGTTAGAGGGCTAACCCACCATTAGGGTTTCCCTTGTACTCACCTCCACTATATATACAGAGAGAGGCAAAGCCTCTCTCATCTCATTCCTATTTTACTTCCTTGTCTACTCGCTCTCTCTCTTCTTGGAGTGTCCTCGAAGTATCGATCTTTCTACATACATGAAGGGTGAGGAGCTGCGAGAGTTGTACTCATGGATGGAAGATTGATCTGAGTTCTAGATCTCCATTTCTGAATTCATTTCCTTGTCAAGCTTCACTACATCAATGGTGATCATTTCTATGATCTGATGATTCTTTACCTATTGTGGAGAAAAGTTCACAAGGAGAATGATAGACTTGCATACTCTGGTGATCCTCCAGATCGTCACGTACGAGCAGAATTAAGAGTTGATTGTGTACATCTTACTTTGATGGGTGAATGGAGTTAAACTTTCCAGCAAAAGTTCTTTTCAACGTTTGGGTTGTGATGGTATAATAGACAAAAGATCCTCCATTGTGCATAGATCACGAGAAATTTTGGTGAGGAATATTGCAATCAAGTGAGGATTTCTTCATTTCCTTTTGTCGTATCTTTCATCGTATATAAGTTCAATGTCATTATCTTGACTTGTATTGAATGTCTTGTATTTTTCTATCATTATTATCTTTATCGTCCGACGAGGATGATTATCTTGTGTTAGATTGGGGTCCAAAGAATTTTGGTTCAAGCCATTGAGGACATGAGAGTGTTTTAAGATTACAATTGTATCAATGCAAGTAAGAAATAAGATGATCTCCAATCTTCTCTCTCATTGATCAATGATTTTATCAATTGAGTTCAACCAAGTTTTATGGATGATTTTGGAGTTTCTAAGGTCTTTCCAAAGATCATTCGTGCTGTGAGTTCTCCTTTGAAAGATATCAAGTTAGGTTACAATTCGGAGTGAAGATCAACTGATTTGGAGTTCGGAGTTTGGAGTTATATTTGTTCAAAGTCAAGAGAGTCAAATCAATATCCCAAGTCAAGTTTCCTAGTGCTTGGAGAGTTTGAGAGATAATCTTTTGATATCGTCAGTGGTATTGGATAGTTGATGCCATGCTGGTTGTATTGATGTAAATTAGTCATACGTTGGGATTGGGTTTGATATTGAAATGATGGACTGAAGCTGGCTGTAATAGTTGAGAGATAGAAGTAAAGTCATTTTTCTTGCATTCAAAGATTGAATTGTTTCATGAGCATTGAGTTGAAAATTTCCAAGACTTGAGTGTGACCTATCAACTTACTACTTGTGAAATAGCTGAAGTATTATAAACCCTCAGCGGTCCTATCGATCAACTACCCCCAATCTCTCAACCTCCACGACAATCATCCATCAACCTATAACATGTTGCACTTATCTCTCACTCAAAAGTCATCTCTGATGGTTTGGATGGAAGCACACCATTAATTTGAAGAGAAAAATGCTAAGTTCAATCCTCCACACCTATAAGCTCAAAAACTAAAATTTTCTATTCTAAATCTCATACTCTCTATATTGCTCAAATTGTCATTACGACCATGAGAAAACAAGGAATGACGAGCTCTTCTCTATTCCTCTATTTATACATTTTAGGTTTTTATTTTGGTATCCTCGATAACTCAACCGTAACTACATTATCAAGTTTTACTAAGATATTACTTAAGATAAAAATATTAATCACATGAGCTTCTTATCTTTTAACATTAATCACATGAGCTTCTTATGTATTTTTTCAAAGTCAAAAATCCTAGAAGGATTCTAAAATATTCTCAAAGAATATTGAATTCCAACCCCTCTACACTAATACTCACTAAAAAAGAGTCTTGTGGAATCTCTTCTTGTTTTTAATGCACACAAAGTTCATAACTTTAATCCCACCACTAATATCAAATGAAAAATGAGATAAGAGATATTTTTCACCTCCTTTCTATCTTTTAGACAAGATGATAAGATAATAGTGTTCACCCTTTAAAAAAATATCTAAATCATACCCAAAAGTATAACTAAGTTAAACCATAACTAAATTTTAGCTAGTCATGATTAACTTGATATCTCTTTAAAGTACTTGGGTAGCAAATAAATGTTCTTCACACTTAGTTATAACTAAAAACCTTACTAATAGACAAACTTCATGTGTGTAATATAGGCCGTTATATTTTACCCCGGACTAAATGTTCGCTTCGTCCTCAGAGTGAAGAGAGAACTTTGATCGATGAAACAATTTCAACTTGACCTAGTCGATCTCGTTCCTCCCAGTTCATGAAGATCATATGTGAAGTTGCTCCACACCTTATCTACAACGAAAAGACCAAAATATCTAAGAATATATTTCTTCCTAATCCTCTTGAATGTTATAGCATCATACAACATTATCCAATCTTTGACTTGAAAATACTTTCTCTTTCTCTTTTCCAATCGTTTGTCGTAACTTTTCTTTTGATTAACTTGAGCTCGTTCTATCTAGATAATTACTACCGCTTGAGTCTCTTCCAACTCCATGAGTTGCTTCCTCCTTGATCAGACAATGTCTTCTCTCTTAGACCTCTTCAACTTTCGTTGAATAGTTTAAGAAGTATCCAATTCGAATTGGATTGACAACTTGGACTCCATTCCATAAACAAGTCGAAATGGAGAATACCTAGTAGAAGTCTTTGTTGTCATTTGATACTCTCATAAGATGGCATGTAGTCTCTTATCCCAAGTATGTTTGACAATCTCAACACCAGCATCTTGACGAGCATAATGCAAAGTATAAGATTGTTCTCGCAAGATCTTAATATTTGATTTGTATGATGTCGTTATTCGTGATTTGATAGAAAAGTGTTGCAGCATAGCAGTAGTCATGTTCACTACAACCTCTCCTCCTCTATTTGAGACCAACTCTAATGGACATCCAAATCTTATGATGATCTTTTCTCTTAAGAATCTACCCACTTTCATTTCATTAGTCTCTCTCAAAGATTTAGTCTCTATTGACTTGATATAGTAATCAATGACGACTACGATATATCTATTGTCTTGAGGTGTTTTATTAAGAGTACTTACAAAGTCAATACCTCATTTCTCAATGATCTTACCACTAGAACTGGTCTTAACGGAGATGTTCTAGTAGACTTTAGAACAAATGTTTGACATGTTGTAAGTTTTGCAATAGTTTAAACATTCTTTGACAATACCTCTTGAATGATAACTCGCATCCAAAATCTTGAAGGTTGCTATCTTATCAGCAAAATCACCTTTGTAAATAGTGTCGTCGTGAAACTCGTGCGTTAGCTTGAAAGTCTCCTTTTGACCAACTGCTCTCCTTACTAAAGCATTTGCTCTTTGATGGAATGAAATTCCTTCCACCATGGTGTAAGGTTTGCATCTCTTGATCAACCCGTTACGTTTTCGGATATGTATACTTTCTAGAAAAGAGTCATCTGCAAGAAAACTCTAGATTTTATTATACTCATCTTGTACCTCGTCAATGCTTGTGATGATCATCACTTGTTCGTCTGAAAATGAATCATCAAACGATTCTTCTCTCTCATCATCATAAGCTCACGATAAGAGATCAACATTTGCATATTTTTTCTTTGATCTATATTAGATCATGTAATAATATTCTGTTAGAAGGATCTCCCAACGAGCAATACGACTTCCAACATTAAGCTTATTAAAGATAGGCTTTAAAGTCTTGTGGTATGTGACGATGAAAAATTTTCTTTCTAACAAGTAATATTCAAAATTTCTTCTATCCAAAAATCACAACCAATCCTCCTCGTTCAATCATAGAGTAATTCTTCTCCGTGGGAACCATCTACCTACTAACATAAGCTTTATGATGATCATGCTCATCTCCATCTAATTGACTTCAGGTACATCTGATTGTTACATTGGAGGCATCCGTATACAAAATAAATGCTCTACTCCGCTGTCGTGTTGTGGATTGGCTAGGGTGTGAAACCACCACATATCCTTCGTACGTGTTTGGTGTTGAGGAGCCACTGGGACCTTATCGTGTCAAAAGATAAGACTCCATGTGGACGATCCGTGTACTCTCCGTTGAGTGGAGATAAGAGTAGTACTCTTGTCGTCACATGGGAGATTGATGTATAAGAAGAGAGGTGTGCGGAGCTTGAGATATAGAGTGTAGAGTATCCAAGTCTAGTGGAGTGTGATCAGTATCATCGGATGAAGTAAGCGGCGGCAGTGCGAGTGGTAGGCATGAACGGAGAACCCTTTCATGCTCCTGATCTTCCACTTGCGCATCCATTCGTCATTAAGATCCATTGTCTGCCGCGAGATCACTTTCGAGTATTTATGGTAGCTCATTGGGGAGAGTCGTTTATGGCTGCGGTGATGGCTACTCCGGATCCTATCGTTCTGCCTATTGTCACGTACGACGCTGTTTGAGATCTTACTGTCTACATCTTGCTCTGATGTGGTATGGATCCTCCGTTGGATCTGAACTTCCCAGCGAGAGTTCCGTTCAACACTTGGGTCGAAATACGATGTTACAGTCGACCAAAGGTGGCGCATCGTGAGTTTGTCGTGAGGAACTTCGGTGAGGATTATTACAACCAGATAATAGCTTCATCAGTTTCCTTTGTAGTTCCGTTTATTGTCAACCGTTTTAGAGTCAGGATTCTGACTCTCTATTGAGCGTAATTTGTACTTCGTGTTTACGTGCTTCGTGGCCGACGACATCGTCAACGGCACGTGTTTGTAGTTTGTTCAATATAAACTTTGAGGTCTAAATGGTACTCTTGGATAAAAATTCGTTCTTTGTGTGTTTGTCATGTGAGGAAGACAAAAACCTTTTGTCAACTTGTTTCTCATTGGTCGAAAGTTTGACCAATCACCTTCTACCAAGTTTCTTTCACGTTTTGAGAGTTAGAGGCACTTCCCGTGGTCCATTCGCGGAGTGTGAGCTATGGTTGGAAAGCTTGGGAGACGAGGATGCCCGTGGACTTGATGGTTGCTGGATTTGAAGCGCGGATGAGAAAGTTACGATCAATTGAAGCTGAGGGGGTCAAATTCGTGACCAATTTCATTTCTGTGAGGTCTTTCTCGCTTTCTGGGAGTTCTGTGAGGTTGCTGGAGATGAATTGACTATTGCCGAACATAAGTTGTATTCTGTTACAGAGTGGTAGTGATGGTGACACATTAGCTTCCTGAGAAGTTTGAGCTGTTTTGATCGAGTGGTTTGTGAGGAATCGAACAACAAAGTTCTGTTGAAATAGTATCGTGTTATAGAAACAGCGAACTTTGGAAGGGCACAGATGCCAACTCAGAGATGATCTCTCTGCATGTAATACCTTAATAGAGAGATTATTCTACAGGCTATCTGCTGGCCTTAGTTTCATTTCATTCTGAGCTGTGCTTGAGGAGTGACAGCGAGGTAAAGTTGAGAGGTTCTTGCTCCGAAAGGCGCAAGAGTTAAGACTCTTTTTGAAGAACAGGTCGACCTGGAGGTTTTGCCAGTGCTTCAGAGCACTTGATCATGGGTATGGAGAGTTGTTGACTGTATTTCCTGTGTTTGGATCCTCTCCATACCCGCATGCCTGTTTTTACGCCCAGTTGGTTTTGATTGGATTTGTGTGCGGGCGTTACGCTTAGGTTTCTTTTCTATTAGGAGTGTTGGTATTTCTCTTGTGGTGAGGCTGGAGTGATGACCAGCAGACCCAAGAGTGCTTGCGGTGATGGCAGGAACAGGTTGCCCGTGCTCGTTACCCCGGTTCTATTCCTAGTCGAGTAGGAGAGAGATCTGCCGAGAGGACGTGAGGATATCGTAGCGAGAAAGGTTCAAAGTGTACTTGAAGATCAGAGAGAGGTTTGGGTGGTCACTGGTTCTGAGTCACGGAGTGCGACACGTACTCTCTACAGCTAGATACCCGGTGTATTCCCAGATAAGAAAGCACGTCACACGACAGTTGGTGAACTCGACGTGAAACTTCTGGGGTGGAGAGTTAGTGAAGTTCTTCTCAGAACTTTACCATGGCCGAGAGACAAGGAGTTGGAAACCCTTCGGGCACGATTCCGCTGCAGCTTGATCCTGCTATAGGGCAAATGTTCCAAGCATTTGCTCTGTACATGGATCAACAACAAGCTGTTCAGCGGAAGGAGGCGATGGCTACCAAGGCTTTGCATTCGGTGGTGGGGACATTGGATCAATTTGAAGGGAGAAACATCTCCAAGTACCTTAAGTTCTATTCTCGAGAGATGGAGCTGAGTAAGGTACCAGAGAGGGAGATGGTACGGACGTTTGAGCTCGCTGTTGTCCTGGAGTTACGGGAACATGTGAAGGGGCTCATTCAAGCTCATGGGGCTAACTGGGAGGAGTTTTCTCTTCAGTTGAAGGAGGAATACTCTTTGGAGGATGCAGATCGAGTGACTAAGAAGTCATTCATGGAGTGAACAAACCCAACAAGGAACTAGTTGCTACCGAACTACTTCGGGAGTTTGAGAGACAGTTTCTTCAACTATCTCGGATGGAGAAGCTCACACTTGAGAATGACAAAGTGGAGCTATTTTTACAGTCAGCCAACAGCGAGCTACAAAGGGAGTTAGAGTTGCTGTTGGAAGATCGGACGAAAGACAATGGTCTTACATCTGATTGGAAGAACGTTAGCGAAGCAGTGGGAGTACTTGCGAAGCGAGAATATCGAAGAGAGAAGGTGGTTGTGACTCAAGCACCAAGACCACCGCCTATTGTGATACCACGAAGGCAACCAACGGTGCAGACTGCTCCTCTACCTACTATTTCACTTCCTACTATTCCTATCACTACGGTTGTACCACAGCGGAATCAAGCAATGGAAGATTTGGAGAAGAAGATGAGAGACTTACAGATCAAGTTGACAAGGTTGGAGGAGAAGGATGGGACACCTGAAGGGAGACCTGCACCAAAACAAGGATATGTTCAGAGGTGTATTTGGTGTGACAACACCGACCATCAACGGAAGGAATGCGGGAGTTTCACTGATGCCTTGCAGCAAGGTATAATTTTCTGGAAGGAAGGAAAGATCGCCTTGAGAGACAACGGAGAGACTCTGAGGACCAACTTCGGTAGAGGAGGGATGAAGAAAGTTTTGGAGGATCATCTAACAATGCATGATGTGACATCGGTAGAAGTTTCTACCTATGGAGTCGAGGTGATTAGCAAAAAGGAGAGTGCCTTTTTGAAACATGAGGATACCACTGATATGTGGAGTCACGCTGTGAGCACGAACAAAAAGGGGAAAATGGCAAGGGAGGAGTTGCTCAGAACAGCCACAGCAATCAGGAGTGCTACTGGATGGGATGATCCCGTAGATGCTACGTCCGTTCATGCCTACGTAGCCAAGGCTCAACATGAAGCTATCATGGAAGAGAAGCGTAGGAGAGACGAGGCTGGTCCAAGTGAGGAGAGAGCGACTCCCAAGAGGCAACTAAGAGGAGATAGACTCCGACAGGAGACTGCACCTCTACGAGAAGAAGCTATGGATGACGTCCTACCTTCTGGGAGTGCAGAGAAGGGTAAGGGTAGGGAGAAGGACAAAGCTCCCATGTATAAGCTGCAATCAGACATTGAAGCAGCAACCAACATGAAAGAGGTGTTGCAGGAGAAGGTGCTCAATACAAAGATTGAGTTTACCTTGCGAGAGATCCTCGGGATTGCGAAGAAGGAGTTTCATGATGTCATCATTGACATTATTAAGCGGAAGAGGCAATTGACGGGAGAGACCGCAGTGTCCAGTGCTCTAGACACAGTGATTACAGAGGAAGAGGAGCGAGAGTTGGTTCATTCTTACAACACTCGTAAAGTTCGGTTTGATGTGGATAAGGAGGAGGACGATAAGATCTCTAGTCATTACACTAGAGGGCATTGGGCAAGAGCCACTACTGAAACCTTAGTGAATGTAGGAGAGATGAAAGATCCGGTGGTTGCTCTCATCGATCATGGATCTGAGATCAATATTGTCTCTAAGGACATCTACAAGCAGGGTGGATGGCCTGTTGATATAGATCATGGTTGGATGATCCGAGCACCAAACAACACACGAGGAGAACTCTATGGTGCTTGTCCGGATGTGAAGGTGAAGATAGGGAATGTGGTACTTGAACAAAACTTCTTTGTTCAAGATACTACTTCCTATCCGGTTATTCTTGGTCAACCATTCATTACAGCTGTAAGGATGGAGACTAAGGTGTTGGATGACGGTTCTGCTTATGCTCGGATCAGGAGTCAGGATGGCAAAACAACGGTACAGTTCTTGACTGTGTCTGCTAATCATGAGCGTAACCGAGACTACTTGCGGAGCGTTTCTCTACCCAAAGTCACTGAAGAGTTTAAGGATTTTTCCAGAGGGCCACTATAGAGCGAGAGTATAGTGGTACCGATACACAAGAGAAGGTACTCTCGTTGGAGAAGGATAGTGCCTTTTGTACAGGAGTGGTGAGATATTCGGAGAGTGGATTTGCTGTGTATACACAGCTTGCTGATCTTCAGAAATGGGAGAAGAAAGCTGTGCAAAGAACCCAAAAAGATCTAAAAAGAGTTGGTGTGCTTAGTGAGGAGGATAAGATAGAGGGCGTTTACATGGAGATGGATTTGGATGATCCTTTGGAAGAGCTTCGTAAGGCTGAGCAAGGGAATGAAGACCAAGTTGTCTACATACGTTCTATGGAGCTTTACTCGGCTATAGAGTCATTCCAGATACCTGAAGTCAGAGTTGAGACCAGGTATAAAACGGTGGATAAAAAGGTGAAGCCGGTTGCACAACCGCTACCTAGCGACTCTGACCAACGAGTTCAACAAGCCTCAAAGGAGAAGAGCTTACGGTATCCTGATCAGATAGGTCACAAGTTTACAGAAGCTACGCTTAAGGAGTTGAAGGTTGGTTCTACAGATTTTCTTCTACCTGCTGAGGAGAAGGAGTTCAAGGAGATGTTAAGTAGGCACGGGAAAACATTTGCTTTTGAGCCTTCAGATATTGGGTGTGTAGATCCAAGTGTTGTAGCACCGATGATCATATTTACGGTACCGCATACGCCTTGGGACTTAAGACCAATTTCCGTACCTAGGGCACATCTGCCTAAGCTTATGGAGCTTCTAAAGGAGAAGATGCGGATGAGAATCCTTGAGCCATCGTTTGCATCATATTCCAGCCGCTGGTTTACAATACCGAAGAAGAGCGGAGCGCTACGGTTCATTCAGGATATGCAACCGGTGAATCAGGTGACCATCAGAAATACGGGGATCGGACCTATTGTGGGAGAGTTTGCTGAAGCATTCGCTGGTAGAGCCATTTACTCGATAGGAGACCTCTACTCTGGATACGATCAGTTTCAGCTTGCTGAAAAGAGTAGAGATGTCACTACTATGAGGACACCGTTGGGTTTGGTGAGGATGTGCACATTGCCGCAGGGGGCAACAAATTCTGTTGCACACATGATGAACGGGATGAACAAAGTTCTTCGAGACTTCATCCCGGAGAAGACCATGCCTTTCTTAGATGACATTCCAATCAAAGGATGTGTAGAGGAGCAGAAGGATGAGAGAGTCGATCAGAGGGGGTGTCGAAAATTTGTGGCTGATCATATTCTAGATTGTGATCAGATTTTATCACGGCTCGGGGAGGTTCACTTGACACTATCTGGTGCTAAGTCTTCGTTTGGAGTTCGAGAGGTTGTGATTGTGGGGCACTTATGCGGATGGTTTGGTCGCAAACCTGATCCTAACAAGGTGGATGCCATACAGCGGATGAAGGACACATGTAGCTCAACAACAGAGGTGCGAAGGTTCTTAGGAGCTTGCGTGTTTTATCATGTGTGGATTCCTCATTTTGCTCATGTATCAGATCCACTCTATGGTCTGTTACGGAAGAGCACGAAGTTCAGATGGGAGGAGAGGCATATCGAAGCGGTGCAAAAGCTGAAGCAGTTGTTGTCTTCTCCACCTGTGCTACGAAGGGTGAGTTATGAAGATGGCAAACACGTGATAATCACGGTTGATACAAGTCCGATAGCCATTGGGTGGGCAGTGGGACAAGATGATGAGGATGGAAACCGGTTTGCAATCAGATTTGGAGCCAAAGTGTTGAGTGAGCGACAGCGAAACTACCCACAAGTAAAGCGAGAGCTATGGGGGGTAGTTACTGCGATGAAAGTTGAGAAGGACTATTTGATTGGAGCACCGGTGATAGTGGAGACGGATTGTTTGCCACTGTTAGGGATGATTAGGAATTGTAACACCCCTGATATCGCTATGTTGCGATGGATTGCTTATATCAAGTCGTTGAATCCGGAATTTAGACACATAGCGGGAAAAAATAACCCGGTAGCAGATATGTTGTCTAGGGCCAGATATGAGGATGAAGAGGATTTGACAGAAGACACAAAGGATATAGGCACGACCGTCTTTTGTAGAGCTCAAAAGGGAATGAATGAACATCAAAACTCATTCATGGAGGAGCTATACGAAGGAGAATGGTTAGACATTGGGCGTTATCTTGGTTCGCTGACCAAGCAACCAGAATGGAATGATGCTCAGTTCAAACAGATCAGGAGGAAGGCTTACAACTACATACAACAAGGGGGCTATCTGTGGAAGCGCGCCAAGCGGAGTGGCGAGATGCCGCAACGGGTTGTGTGTAAGCAAGAGATGCAAACCCAGCTCATTCAAGAATTCCATGAGAGCTTATGGGCTGGACATCGGGGTATTTATGCCACCTTTACCAAACTCAAAGAGAGATATTGGTGGTGTAACATGTACAGAGATGTAGTGCGATTTGTGGAGACGTGTGTAACTTGCCAGATGTACTCTGACATCCGACATCGAGATGAGCTTCATCCTACGTATCCACTTGCAATGCATTACAAGTGGGTAGTAGATCTGGTTACGATGCCGGTTGGGATATGGCAGATGAGATACTTGGTTTTGGCACGGGAGGATCTATCGAACCAAGTCGAAGGACGCGCTCTGCGCACAAACACTACAGAAGGGGTGTGCAGATTTCTACTTGAAGATGTGATCTGCAGATACGGATGTGTTGGGAAGATTACAGCAGACCGCGGAGAACTGAATGCTCACGAAGCTGATATGTTCTTCAAGAGGCGGGGAATCAAGTTAGCTCTTACCATGGCTTACAACCCAGAAGGAAATGCGAAGAGTGAGCGTGGCCATCCTCCCATCAGGAAAGCGATTGTGAAAGCTTGCAACGGAAGGGTGAGAGAATGGCCAAGGCTTCTACCATTTGCTCTATGGGCCGATCGTACAACTCATAGCTCGGTGACCGGGTACATGCCAGCAGAACTAATGCAAGGGCAAAAACCGATCATGCCTATCGAAGAGCAAATACCTACTTGGAGTGTTCTACCTTGGGAAGATAATCTCTCTAGAGAGGATCTTCTCGCTCTTAGGATTCGTCAGTTGGAGCGGAGACCAGAGGATGTGGAGCTAGCTTTGGAACGGTTACGAAAAGCTCGCTTGGATGATCTCTCTGCATGTAATACCTTAATAGAGAGATTATTCTACAGGCTATCTGCTGGCCTTAGTTTCATTTCATTCTGAGCTGTGGTTGAGGAGTGACAGCGAGGTAAAGTTGAGAGGTTCTTGCTCCGAAAGACGCAAGAGTTAAGACTCTTTTTGAAGAACAGGTCGACCTGGAGGTTTTGCCAGTGCTTCAGAGCACTTGATCATGGGTATGGAGAGTTGTTGACTGTATTTCCTGTGTTTGGATCCTCTCCATACCCGCATGCCTGTTTTTACGCCCAGTTGGTTTTGATTGGATTTGTGTGCGGGCGTTGCGCTTAGGTTTCTTTTCTATTAGGAGTGCTGGTATTTCTCTTGTGGTGAGGCTGGAGTGATGACCAGCAGACCCAAGAGTGCTTGCGGTGATGGCAGGAACAGGTTGCCCGTGCTCGTTACCCCGATTCTATTCCTAGTCGAGTAGGAGAGAGATCTGCCGAGAGGACGTGAGGATATCGTAGCGAGAAAGGTTCAAAGTGTACTTGAAGATCAGAGAGAGGTTTGGGTGGTCACTGGTTCTGAGTCACGGAGTGCGACATGTACTCTCTACAGCTAGATACCCGGTGTATTCCCAGATAAGAAAGCACGTCACACGACACCGCTCAAGTTTAGCAAGTATAGGAGCTATCACCAGTGTCTTTTTCAATTCTTCAAATGCTTCATACTATCTGACCATGCCAAGAAATTATCTCAACTTGCTCAAGTTGATCAAAAATGAAAGATCTACAATCTTCTTCACTTTCTCAAGATCTATCGCAATCTTATTTTTGAAAATGATGTGTCTCAAAATAGACTTTCTTCGTAACCAAAGATGCACTTCTTTGGATTTAGAGAAGTGTTTGCTTGCTCCAACCGCTGCAAAATTTTGTTCACATGATCAAAGTGGTCCTCCTTTCTTTCCTACACGTAAAAATCATCAATAAAATCATAAACAAAATTCTCTATGAACGGTTCAAACACCTTGTTCATGAACCTCTGAAATGTAGTTAGAGCATTACACAATCCGAATGACATCGTCCAAAATGAACATACTCCTCAAGCAATAATGAATGTAGTCAACTATTGGTACTCCTATGCTATCTTCATTTGGTTATACTCACAATAACCATCACCAAAGATGAAACGCTCATGATCAACAATTTCTTTCAAAATCTCAACTATAAATGACAAAGGATAATCATTCTTCTTGATAATCGCATTCAGTTTCTTATAATCTATGCACACTCGCAGCTTGTCATTCTTATTCTTGATAATCAAAACGAGTTTGAAACTCGTTTTGAGTTCTCCACCTCAAAGATGAAATTTACCTCTTTCAACTTGTCTATATTCTCCTTGATTATCATTTTTGTTGTAGGATTGACTCTTCTTTACTTCTATCCAACAAGTCTTACATTCTCCTTCGAATCAACTTGAGAGTCTCTAGAGTCACCTCCTTCAAATCTTTGTAACTGAAAGCGAACACATGGATATATTTTTGAAATATATATAGAAATCGACTTTTTTCATCTTGAGTGACATTTATACCAAACTTCAGAGTCAAGAGTCTTCTCACAATCTCTATCTCACTCAGCTCTTCTTTGTCAAGATCTTTCTTCACTATTGGTCGAGATAACAAATCAATAGCCTAAGTTGATGTAATGATTCATCGGACCAAATCCTTCATCATCCGACGAGGATTCTTGATCATAAGAAATCTCTTGTATCTATCTCTAAGACACTCTAATCGTCTTTCGTATTAGATTCCCAATAATCACTAGTGGGTCTATCGGAGTCATGAGTCACAACTCCAACACCCAAGAAATGCCACTGGTTTTGCATTCTCTTTCGATTCAACTCGATGAATCTCTAGAGTCATCTCCTTGAAATCCTTGTAACTAAAAGCAAACACATGCATATATTTTTGAAATATATATAAGAATCTGCTTTTCTCATCTTGAGTGACATTTATATCTTATTTCAGGGTCAAGAGTCTTCTCACAATCTTTGTCTCACCTAGCTCTTCTTTTTCGAGATATTTCTCCACTGTTGGTCGAGACAACAAACCAATAGCACTAAGTTGATGTAATGATTCATCAGACCAAATCCTTCATCATTCGACGATGATTCTTGATCATAAGAATCTCATGTATCTATCTCTAAGACACTCTAATCATCTTTCGTATTAGATTCCTAGTAATCACTAGTGGGTCTTCCGGAGTCATGAGTCACAACTCCAACACCCATGAGAGCTATTATCACTTTGTGATCTCTAGCTTCACTTAGTAAATATCCTTTGTGTCATTTATTTGTGGTGCGCACAGCTCTCAACCAAGGTCTAGCTAGGAGCAAATCATAACTAGAGTCCTTTAGCACTTGAAATGACATCAATGTTTGAACTCTCATCCCAGACACAAATCTTATCTAACACATCAAGAGATCTTACTCGTTGCTTGCTAGCCATCTCCACAACAATGCTAATCGGACGAGTTGGTTCCATCTCCAACTTCTTCATCAACCTCTACGATATGACATTTACAACCGACCTTCCATCCATCAATACGTTTGAGTTCAATCGAACTTCAATCTTTGAAACCCTAGTGCATACCTTTGAAGCATGCACATCCACCACACCAACCCCCACAGACTTTGATGTCTTATTCTTAGGTTTCTTTTTCTTGCTTCTCTTAGAACTCAATCCTCCTTTGAGTTCTCTTCGTCAACTAGGGTTGAGTGCAATCAGTTGTCCAACCGTGATATTGACTTTCTGAGCACTCACATCTTCAACCACATCATATCTTGCTTGAGAAGATGAAATAGTGAAATTTGCCACCTCTAACTTTCGTCTTGGTTCCTTTGGTGTACTGGAAATATTACTCGAGCGAGTACTTCTACTTGGTGGCTCCTCCATGAAAACCGGTTCATTAGAAATTTGTGTTATTTTTTTTTCTTGAACTAAAAGCTTCGCTGGTGTATGAGAACAGTTTGAGCTCTCTCCCTTCTCATAGATGAGATCCCGCACAACATTGATAATAATCACTCTCATGTCTCGTGTTTGTGACGGATTTTCTCCACCAACATTCATCCTAACAGCTTTGTCATCTCTTGCTGCGTTGTTAAGATAATTTTGTTGAAAATGAGAACCTCCACATGTCCAACATGTGATTCCCCCAAAGTTACCTTGATTACCTCTAAAATTATCTTGATTTTCTCGGTTGAGATTATTCTCATAACCTCTTTGACCTCTTTCTTCATCTTTGTTCCTCCATTCTCGTAATTGCACATATCTTGAGATCCGCAAGAGTATCAATGATACTCTTCAACTCGAAATGAAAATCAGAGGTGACAATAGACATCGTTGTAAAGACAAACAGTCTTGGCATTACTGTTGGAGTAGGAGTTGACATTGAAGCAATCACCAATTATGATGGTGCAGATGCTATTGTTATCGCTGCACCAAGAGTCAGAGTCGACATCATAGCGGCATGATGAGGTTGGATGATATCCCAATCTCATCATGCTGAGTTGTCGCAATCTTGATGATCTCTACTTTGGTTGTTTGCTTCTCGTATCTCACTAGAGTTTGAATTGAAGGTCTTAACCTTCCCACCAAGTTCTTGATGAACATTGCTCTAATCCTTGTCGTCATTAATTCCACGTTTTCTCCACTCTTCCATAAGACCGTTTGAAATTGTTGCTCCAACTTATCTATCTTTTGTACATACTGACGAACTTTCTCATCCTCTTGTTGCTTCAGATGAATGAGTTCCACCATGAGCTTCTCATAACTTTCTTCTGGAGAAAAGTTTCGATGAGTGCGTTACTCAATGTCTCTCATGTGTCTTCTCACCTTGCGTTTAGCTCTTCACTGATCTTCATAGCACGTGAGAGCAAAATTTTACAAAAACTTTAGTAATAACAACATCCACTCTTTTTTCTTTTTCACATCATTTTTGATGCAATCTTTTGAAATCTAGGACAAACAACTCTACATTTTCATTGTCTTTCTTGTGAAACACTGGTAGTTTCTTCGTCTTGTAACTACTCTTTTTTCTCTTCTATTCTTTGCGTAATAATGATTCACTAAAAGATTACAAACATCACCAATTTTATACGAGAATAATCTACCATAGATAAAATGAACGGAAATGATTGTAACAACACCTCTTGTGTTATTTCTTCTCTCATAATCATGAGGTTGAGTCGTATTGTCATCTTCTCCACATCCGAATGACCATCTTCATCACAACGGAGTTGAGTCCTTTAAAATCGATAACTTCTCCGTCTCAACTCTTTTAGTCTCGTCCAACTTCTCAACTACTGATGTAAGTAGAGCGATCATATCTATACACTTGTGTCCTCTTGATAAATCACCCACTCCACAACTTGGACAAGGATTCTTTTCTAGGAGATGAATTGACGGTGATGAAGATGGACCCACTCGAAGATTCAAATCAGTAAACTCAAATCTGCTGTGATCATAGTAGGACAATTCACTCTTTTCCTCGAAGATTTTAGTTTTTGCGTTATTATTTTCGAACTCAACGATAATCTCTCTCCAGCTCTCTTTGACACTTACTATGAGATCTAAACCTTGAGAAGGTTTCTAAATTAACTTTCCAATCCTTTCAACTTCCACTCATGTTCTTGTGCTCTCTCAACCATTGAGAGTGGATAATCTACTTTTGAGAAAAACAAATCTATATAATTTATTTAATTTTTTCAAGTTCTATAGTGAAAAAGCGTGTTTTATACATACTTTACACGAAATAAAATCTAATCTAAAAATAATTATCTAAGATAATCATCTCATGATTATCATCATTACTAATCTTAGCAGACAACTTAAATTCACTCTTGTAAGGATCGAACTCTACTTCATCATGAGCATTTGTCGCCTCCTCAATGATGCTTGAAACTCCACCTTTTTCACATTTACTCTGATGATCTTAAAAGCTTCACGATAAAAAGCAAAGAGATCACCTCAAGTGCTATAGATACGTGTTCATAACTCATCTATACTCAAATTTCATTTCTCCTTCTCCGTTCGTACTTCTAAACATCTCTTCTTCTCCTTTGGCAGTCGAACTAGATTCCTCATGAAATATCTTCAAGATCCTCTTGTTCGTTAAAATGTATATCTCTTAGTCCGTAAGAGATCTCTCCAAGATTTTTATGATCACTAGTAGCTCAACCTCCAAGTTACTAACTTGTGAAATTTGAATAGAAAATTCTTTAATCAGAAGAAATGGTGTTGACTGTACAAATTTCCAAAGAACTTATATATTTTCATTTCACTCATGACTTGTGAAGCCTTGGATTTCCAGTTTGTTAGAAAATTCTTGTTTTTGCTAGACAAAACAATAGATTAGTTAGCATAGATGATCGAAAAGATAAGTTTAGTGTAGTATAGAGCTTTATTGGCCGAAGGATGATGCTGAACCAGAATATGGAACCTGTGAAGTGTATCTCGTTGGATTAATAACCTAGCTGCATTCTTCAGACGAAGAGCTTTCCAAGGATACCTCATTTGTTGAGAACGGACATCGGACGACGAAGTTATGACTCAAAGAAGAAGAAGGACCAAAACAGAAGTCAGAAGTTGTCGATTAAGTGCCGAGTGAGGAGTGTTGTGGTCGCAAGCAGGTGACAGAACTTCTAGTCTTCAGCGAAGATGAGGGGAATGCAGAGAGCAAGGAAGCCGAAGTTGAAGACCATTGCGACAAAGTGACCGGACCTCAGCCCGTATCGAGAGCAATTGGAAGAGATGGGGATGGCCTTTCTAATGGAGAATTGGGGAGTCGTATCTTCAGATCTAATGCAGGAGATCCTCATCTGTACGGGACACGATTCGGAAGAACTTCGGGCGAGGCCACATAACTGGACGCTATCACATTGGAACTTCGTGCTGGGAATTGATGACGCGGGAAGACCAGGTGACCTGATGTACGATAGCACGTGCAAGCCGTCTTCGGACGAAGTGGCGAAGTACGGAGAACTTTCCTCAACGTCACCGATAGGGTCGAACGAGTTTAAGGTGCATAGTTACATCGATCCTTTCAAGAGGGATGTCGCGATTGCCCTTAACACTATCTTCAAACCGCAGCGAACTTCGTATCTGGCCTATTGGCAGATACACTTCATCGAGCAGATCTTCGGAGGAAGGAAGGCGTATTGGGCGAAGATCTTCCACGAGCACGTTCAGAAGCTGTACGCTAACTTCAGTGATGGTGGATCTACTTATTTCGCGGCGTTTACAGTGGTCTTCTACCGAGGAATGAAGTTGTTGACTCCCGCAGAAGAAGAGAAGTTTGGGCGAAGGACCATATCGGAAGACGAGCTGGTAATGGAGCCGACTCCTCGAAGAGAAGAAATGGCAACTCCGGTAACTTCGGCGGGACCGAGCACTAGAGCGAAGAGGAAGATGACGGAGGCGGGGACGTCGGGAGGAGCGACTTCCCGACAGAAGAAGAAGACAAAAAGGACAACCACGACTTCGGATGAAGGAGCCGAAGATGTACAGACTCCGGAACGATCGTCTTCAATGGAGGTCTTAAGAGAGACATGACCAAGAACGAGTCAGCAGAGTCGAGACCAGGAGGAGTTTGTTATACGCAGAGTACCTTCGGGGACGACACTTCGGGAACCTCCTTCGGAAGCCCCTCAACCTTCATCTTGTCTTGACGAGGCCACGATCTCGGCACCAAAAGATCCAAGCATAGGTAGGGAGTTGCAGATGTTCGAGAAGACACTGGAGTTTCTGAGTGGCACGGCATTACCTATTTTGGCAGAGTTAGACCTACAGCGTCAGGAATACGACAATGAGACGAAGGTACTCTTATCCCTAAGCGACCTTCTCAGCGCAATACATTCGGACGGCAAGGATGGCTTACGGAGAAGGATCTGCTATATGATAGCAGACATATTAAGTTTCCAAGGAAGTTACAGCTGCGATGGATGGGACCATACATAGTCGCACAATGTTATGGCAATGGTTCAGTCCAACTCAAAGACCTGGAAGGAAACCTTTTTGCTACCCGAGTAAATGGCGGAAGAATCAAGCGGTACTACAGCTGATGTGTTCGCGAGGACGCTTCACAATTGAGAGGGGGAGTATGTGAAGCCTTGGATTTCCAATTTAAGAAAATTTTTGTTTTTGCTAGACAAAACAGTAGATTAGTTAGCATAGATGATAGAAAAGATAAGTTTAGTGTAGTATAGAGCTTTCTTGGCCGAAGGATGATGCTGAACCAGAATATGGAACCTGTGAAGTGTATCTCGTTGGATTAATAACCTAGCTGCATTCTTCAGACGAAGAGCTTTCCAGGGATACCTCATTTGTTGGGAACGGACATCGGACGACGAAGATATGTCTCAAAGAAGAAGAAGGACCAAAACAGGAAAGAAGCAGTCCTTCGAGGTCGGCACCTTACACGTGAGGAAGCGAGAGGCAGAAAACGATAAGAAGGGTAAAAAGGAAATCACTCTACTATTTCTACTCGTGAATTCACTGTAGCGCTCTGCATCGGTCGAACGCTAGAAAGTGGACGAAGGCTGACTTCGGCGAAGGGTCTCTTCTAGGGTTTGGAGCAGAGGAAAGCGAGTTCACTTTGGCAAAGTCAGAAGTTGTCGATTAAGTGCCGAGTGAGGAGTGTTGTGGTCGCAAGCAGGTGACAGAACTTCTGGTCTTCGGCGAAGATGAGGGGAATGCAGACAGCAAGGAAGCCGAAGTTGAAGACCATTGCGACAAAGTGGCCGGACTTCAGTCCGTATCGAGAGCGATTGGAAGAGACGGGGATGGCCTTTCTAATGGAGAATTGGGGAGTCGTATCTTCAGATCTAATGCAGGAGATCCTCATCTGTACGAGACACGATTCGGAAGAACTTCGAACGAGATCACATAACTGGACGCTATCACATTGGAACTTCGTGCTGGGAATTGAGGACGCGGGAAGACCAGGTGACCTGATGTACGATAGCACGTGCAAGCCGTCTTCGAACGAAGTGGCGAAGTACGGGAAACTTTTCTCAATGTCATCGATAGGGTCGAACGGGTTTAAGGTGCATAGTTACATCGATCCTTTCAAGAGGGATGTCGCGATTGTCCTTAACACTATCTTCAAACCGCAGCGGACTTCGTATCTGACCAATTGGCAGATACACTTCATCGAGCAGATCTTCGGAGGAAGGAAGGCGTATTGGGCGAAGATCTTCCACGAGCACGTTCAGAAGCTGTACGCTAACTTCAATGATGGTGGATCTACTTATTTCGCGGCGTTTACAGTGGTCTTCTACCGAGGAATGAAGTTGTTGACTCCCGCAGAAGAAGAGAAGTTTGGGCAAAAGACCACATCGGAAGACGAGCTGGTAATGGAGCCGACTCCTCGAAGAGAAGAAATGGCAACTCCGGTAACTTCGGCGGGACCGAGCACTAGAGCGAAGAAGAAGATGACGGAGGCGGGGACGTCGAGAGGAGCGACTTCCCGACAGAAGAAGAAGGCAAAAAGGACAACCACGACTTCGGATGAAGGAGCCGAAGATGTACAGACTCCGGAACGATCGTCTTCAATGGAGGTCTTAAGAGAGACAGGACCAAGAACGAGTCAGTCGAGTCGAGACCAAGAAGAGTTTGTTATACGAAGAGTACCTTCGGAGACGACACTTCGGGAACCTCCTTCGGAAACCCCTCAACCTTCATCTTGTCCTGATGACGCCACGACCTCGGCACCAAAAGATCCAAGCATAGGTAGGGAGTTGCAGATGTTCGAGAAGACACTGGAGTTTCTGAGTGGCACGGCATTACCTATTTTGGCAGAGTCAGACCTACAACGTCAAGAATACGAAAATGAGACGAAGGTACCTTTATCCCTAAGCGACCTTCTCAGCGCAATATATTTCGGACGGCAAGGATGGCTTACGGAGAAGGACAAGTTGATGAAGGCACTTGAAGACACTTCGAACGAAGTGAAGAAGTTGACCACGGAGCGCGACGTCTTGGTGGTTGCGAGATCAGAGGAGCAGACCAAGGTTTCGAAGGAACTTCAAGATTGGCAGGCGAAGCTCAATCTTATGACTTCACGCTTTCATGACATGAAGTCAGAGAGGTATGATGTTCAAGAGCAGTTGGCTACCAAAGAGGAGGAGTTAGCCAAGGTAGAGAAAGCGAAGGAGATTGTTGAGGCGAAGACCGAAGGACTTCGAACGAAGGTAGACGAGGTCGCAACAACATACTTCGCCACCGAACTCGACGGGACAGAGATAGAGCTTCTCCAACGGCTTCGGACAGAGTTGACGATAGCGCGAGATCCTTCGGCGAAGAGTAGGATAGTTAGACTAACGGAGAGAATTATCCGAGATCTGAAGGAGCTTAGGGAGACGGTTAAGTTTACGTTAGCCAGTATAGGACACACTTTACAGTTAGGTAGAGTAGAAACCTCGGTTCCGCCAAGTAGGGAGTCGTGATCGCACGATCTAGATGTAATCATCTTTTGTAGGAATTGAGATCCGCCATCTTAGGGCGAAGGGCTATAAAAGCGATGCGAGTTTCATACATTTTTATCTTTTCCATGTTTTCAGTTTTTGTTTCTTAATTTTCGATTGCGCGAGATTGCGGAGAGAGAGAGTGTGAATAAAGTGGGCGAAGGTGATTTACCTACGAAGGACGTAGTTTGCTGTCGCAGGTGTAATCCTAGTTGACGAAGACCTTCGTCGATTACCTTGAGCAGTTGGCTACCAAAGAGGAGGAGTTAGCCAAGGTAGAGAAAGCGAAGGAGATTGTTGAGGCGAAGACCGAAGGACTTCAAACGAAGGTAGACGAGGTCGCAACAACATACTTCGCCACCGAACTCGACGGGACAGAGATAGAGCTTCTCCAACGGCTTCGGACAGAGTTGACGATAGCGCGAGATCCTTCGACGAAGAGTAGGATAGTTAGACTAGCGGAGAGAATTATCCGAGATCTGAAGGAGCTTAGGGAGACGGTTAAGTTTACGTTAGCCAGTATAGGACACACTTTACAGTTAGGTAGAGTAGAAACCTCGGTTCCGCCAAGTAGGGAGTCGTGATCGCACGATCTAGATGTAATCATCTTTTGTAAGAATTGAGATCCGTCATCTTAGGGCGAAGGGCTATAAAAGCGATGCGAGTTTCATACATTTTTACCTTTTCCATGTTTTTTAGTTTTTGTTTCTTAATTTTCGATTGCGCGAGATTGCGGAGAGAGAGAGTGTGAATAAAGTGGGCGAAGGTGATTTACCTACGAAGGACGTAGTTTGCTGTCGCAGGTGTAATCCTAGTTGACGAAGGCCTTCGTCGATTACCTTGAGCGAAGTAACTTCGGTGTAGAAATCTGACCGAAGGGACTTCGGCCGAAGTTGGAACTGTATACTTCGAAGGTGTTTGAACGAAGATCTGAGAACATATTAGTTACTGTAAAGTGGAGAAGCATAAGTTAAATTGTAAGAAGAGTTTGGAACATGGTGGCTTCGTCTTAAGTTTGGCTTCTTCAAATAAATGGGATTCTTTGAATAAATAACTCTTGAAAATAACGTCCATAATGGTCAATTGTGTATGGTATGAGATGGGTTCGGGTGAAGACCTCATGTTTGGTTGAAATAATCTTATTATAAGGATCTTATGACTCACTTCACCGAGTTCTTCCCAGTTGTATGTTTCCAAGCTTACAAAGTTTTGTTGAGTTGTATGTAATTTGCAATTTGGCTTATGATCTTCATATGTCAAATTGTGATGAAGATGACGACGATGGTGATGATGATATATATATATATATATATATATATTTATTGATTTATCATATATCATCTTGATTTAATCGGAAGAAAAATCAAAGTTTGTTAGTCAAGCAAAAAGATAATAAGTCTACTCTACAAATATTTGTTTGTTTTAGAGATGTTTTATAAGTATCTTGTATAACTTCTTCAATTTGTTGATTAGAAAAAGAATGCATCATGTTTCTTGATTATTCTTTTCTAAGAGTTGATAATGTTCATAAATTCGAAAATAGGATGTACGTAAAGTCTGACACGATAACGGTCCTACGATAGAGGAGGTTACAATCATTAGCTCCACTGCAGGTACTCGTTAGGGAGATCCTTTGGGTGGACCCCATCTCTTGATCACCACCTTGGCTGCTCTAAGTTGTGCTTTTTCATCTCTAACTGATGATACGCACATCGTAGATCTGGCAGACCAAGTAGATATTGTCTTTGATCACCTCGTCTCTAAATCGGCCTTGGTAGGGATGAGAGTGAAGGTGTCAAAGTGCAAGGCTTGGTCTCTCATAAGTATACTATCGGACCTCCAGCTCTCGGAAAGATTTGGTTCACTAGAGATGGTTTACGCATCCTCAGAGTACCGATGGATACAAAGGACTTTGTCTCCCGGTTCTTAGATGTTGTCTTTGTGGATGACGTTTTGCATATCGAGCATCCCTCTATGTTAGAGGACCCACATGTTGTTTGGTATCCTTTTCTCTTCCATTGTCCGTCATCTTAGTTACTCACTCCGCACAGTACCTCCATCTCTTATCTTCATCTCGCGTCTTAGAGAGTTTGATAAGAGAATCATGAGATGTTTGACGACATCGTAGGACCGGGGACCTTTGATTGTGTGGCAAGACCTCTCGCACGTAGGCAGACATCTTTGCCGATATCATGTGGTGGGATGGCCGTATTATCCATGGTTGCTTCTGCCTGTCATTCACTGACATTTTTCAGTATTCACTTGATCCATACAACCTCTTTTGTTGCATTGTCGCAATAGAGGATAAAGAAACAGTAGATTGCTTTCACTATGTCAGATAACTACTGCTCCTTCTAATAGAAAAGAGAAACCAGATCTGAACTTCCGATCTGTTACATCTTCTCCCATCTGAATCGGTATACCTCAGTAATGCTCTTGAAGCATTAGAGTCCATCTTAAGGGTACTAGCATCCGTAGCAGCTAGTACCCTTAAGATACCTCAGCAATCTCTTAGCTGCATTCCTATGGTACATCCTTGGATCTTGCATATACTGACTGATTTCGGTTTTGACATTGCAAACCTACATTAAAGTATGCAGCTGCATGACAATTGCAACGCCAACTAGGGCACCATGCTGAGCTGAAAAGAGGGGCCACTGTTGGCTAGAATTCCTGGATTAGAGGTGGGCCTACACCTACTGGGCTTCGTACCAGGCGAATTCCATCAGTCCAGGTTATGGTGCCAAATACAAACTCATCAGTAGAAGTGTCCATCCTGATGCTCACAGTAAACGTTCTTTCCTTGTGCGAGGGGTCGAACGAGAGAACGGTCGGTGTCACAATGATTTCAACGCCCGCAGACGGCACTACAAATACTTCGTATACGCTGGTAACTAGCCCTACATTGGCGACAGTCCTCGTCACCGTCTCCGCTACGCTGGTGTTGCTGCTTACAAAGATCGATGGGTAGTTCAGATCCAGCACTGTAGGAGTAACACTGGGGCATACGCTGCCGTCCCTTGTCACCAAATAGAAGGTAGACAATATATTGCACGAGACAGAAATAAACGTTACACTATCTTTAAGATGCCAACGAGGTGGAATTTGAAAATGTTGGAGAATAACTTTGTTATTGCGATTTTTAGGTTATTAATGGATTGACTGGAAAACATGTCAGAATAATTAATCACACTTAAATAGTGATTATCTCATTGTTAGCGCTTGCAAGGGTGGAAAACCAAAGACTTGCAATTGCACATTGTTTTGTTTTCATTATCTTTGCAATACAGATATGAGGACGTTTCGCATTGGGTGGTTCATTTTTTGCCACTCTTCTACCGAACCGCTCCAAGCGTAAGTTCCCAATGGAACTTAGTTTGTTAGGTCTGAACATTTTCTCTGACAACTATCTCTCATGATCGAGGATGCGATCTCGGTCTTTCACGTCAGATGTGAGTGGACAGCGATTAAACATTGGTTCCTGTGTTGTCTAACAAAAGCTATGTGGGGAGCATTTTTACATATGTTATTATTCGACCAGAGGTTCACAATAAGAATTCCGAGCAATGTTTATTCTACTCCAACGTGTCAACGCGTGTGAGAAGTGAGGACATGACAAGTACTGCTCAATTGAGGTTCAGAAGATGTCGTCATTAACTTCTTGCAAAGCATCATCCTTGTGAAAAATAACTCTATGTGTGACAAGTTAGTGTATTGTCTGTTTTGATAATCTCGCTCCTCGCAGACTTTATCAATAGGTGAGATCTGGATCTTGAAAATCATTTGCACAGCAAACTATACCAAAGGTTTGGATCTTGATAGTCCATAGCTGGAAGTCCATAATCCTCCGAAACTCAAAGAGGTGTTCAGATCTGGACCCTCTTTGACGAAACAAAGCAGGTAAGATTCAAACGTGAAATACTATTTTCACATAATATTCAGGTCTGGATGTTCAGCATTCATAACCCTAAGTCTAGAACCCCCAAAATTCTTTGAGTGTTGGTCCATACCTTCCCCTTTGGGACATGTCCGGACCCTCTTTAGACAAACACAGAAATTATATCTTCTTTACACACATTGTCAAGCTCTTCGTGCATGGCAAAAAATTGCAATCACATTCGAATCATAGACATCGTGGTTATAGATTTCTGAACTTACCACCAAGGCTCAAGATCATCTCTTAAATGCTTCTCATATTATTATTCATTAACATGAATGATGAAGGACCCTCACATGTACATTATAAGCAAAGAGAACGGTCTAATCAGAACGTGCGGACACGAGTAATGAAAAGAAATAGAGAGAAGCATAGAGAAGCAAATTCAAACGGAGCACGTTATGGGACGGCAAAGTTTCCAGCAGGTAGATAGTATACACTTGGAATGAATGTAAAATTTTCATTTAAAAGAGTTTTGTCATATTTTTCTTACTAAGAGAGATATTTCTAGCCTTGGTGATAATTGCACAACTTTTGCTTGAACTAGGTTCGAACGCTGCACATTGGTCTTAAGAGTATGAACTTTCACCACCATGATAGATGGACCTCTCCGGGTACAATCTCAAATAAACTCAAACTGAAAAAGCTTCACAAATTTGACATGAGACAAGAGATGTGGCACCTTGGTTAGGTTGGCCGAGTACGAAGTGACTAATCCCGGTAGGGCCGTTAGTGCCGTTAGAGAGAGTTCTTGGGATGGTCCACTAGAGGTATACTTCGCAGGTTGGGCTTGGAGGCCTTAGATCTTCAAGTTGAGTCTTCAAGCTCCTAGCTATGATGAATAGTCTAGTTGAGTGTAACTCGGATTCTCTTCGAGCATAGACTTTTTGTGAGAATTGTTGTTGTCGTGTTGGAGATGATAATTTCTCTGTTGAGATTTGAGAGAGAGATAGTAGACCGAGAGCTGCGTATGCGAGTTAAGGATGCAACTCTCCTTAGAGACTCCACTCTAACTTTGGCGGTTGTCTTTGATCAAGCTGAGCGGATTGAGCTCAACATGATTGAAGAGATGATGGTGACTGCTGGGTTCAGCAGGGAGGCACCTTAGGGACGACCACCTCTTCTCGAGGATCATAGGCTCCGCAACAACGTGGTGATAGTGGTGGTGGTGGTAAAGATCGTGTTGAACAATCACGATCCCATGAAGGTGTTGGAGGACATGGTGGGCATAAGCCCATGCCATCTTTCTCTAGTCAGCAGCAAGTGTGTCCTTGCTGACGTGTGATGGTCCTCATCAGCAGAAAGATTGTCCACAGAGGAGAGGTGGTTATGAGACGTCTGAGACCTCTCAAGCGGTGCCTAGACAGTGTGAGTGTTGTGGACGACCAGGTCACATTAGTGACCGTTGTTTTGATCTCCACCTCGAGTTACGGCAAGAGAAAGCTCACAAAAGAATTCTTCTGGTAGACATTGTGAAAGACTTAACCTCTTGTCATCAGGATGATTTCTTCCGTTTTGGCTAAAAATGAGTGGAAGACCTTCAAAAATGCAGTCACAGCTTGTTGACCGACTCAAATTATAAAAAATTCACAAAAGCACACAACAACACAGCAGGTAGGACAATTCGGAAATTCAGAACATGTCACCAATGCTATCAATCCTTACTCCGTCAGAAAAAATGATGTAAGGATCTTCAGAAATAGCTCTAACTAGCAAAGACATTTATTAGAATTTTAGTCTGCAAAGAAATCTTCTTGTGCGAAAATTGCAACACTTTCACTTACAATCTAAGTCCTTTATAAACCTCCAATGTCTAATTCCTTCACTCAAACTTGATATTATGTTACGATGAATGACAGCAAGAACTCAACACCCATAGCACCACTCCAACAAAGGAGGAAGCTACCAGCAAAGAAGGAGACTATCGTATGTTCCAAGAATGCATGTAGCGAACGTTCTGGAATAATTAACTAGTTTGCGTGGATTATATTCTGGGTCTAGCTCGCATGGTTAAAGAAGTTATACTCTTTTAAACCATCTACTGCAAGATGATTAGTACGCGTGTTATAGTCAAATGTCAGTGAAACACAAATAAACAGCAGATTCTGGAGTGCACGTGATTGGTATACGTACGTTGACTTTCAAAACGTACGTGAAAGTGGACATCAGATAATATATAACAAAGGACGATTTTGTCATAAAAGAGTTCACAAGATGCGTTCACAAGATGGAAATCGGAAATATTTGTTTAAAGAGGGGCCACTGTTGGCCAGAAGTCGCCGGCCACAGGTGGGCCTACACCTACTGGGCTTCGTACCAGGCGAACTCCATCCGACCAGGTTATGGTGCCAAACACAAACTCATCAGTAGGAGTGTCCCTCTTGATACTCACAGTAAACGTTTTCTCCTTGTGCGAGGGATTGAACGACAGAATGGTCGGTGTCACAGTGATTTCAACGCCCGCAGGCGGCACCACAGATACCTCGTATACACTGGTCGCAGGCCCTACATTAGTGACAGTTCTCGTGACCACCTCCGCTACGGTGGTGTTGCTGCTTACAAAGATCGATGGGTAGTTCAGATCCAGGACTGTAGGAGTGACCTTGGGGCATACGCTGTCGTCCCCTGTCACCAGCCGGAGCTGCGTAGTGTTGTAGCCCTGAGAACAGAGGAAGTTCGCATAGTCTTCGGTTGTTGTGTCGTATACGAGGCCCGGATCCGCGAAGTTTAGGGCATTTATTTGACCCGAGCCGACCGACAAGCCTAGATCTCCATCGCTGATGGACTCGTCCAGAGGGGTTGCTACAAGAGACAGAACGCGAATGTCAAACTTTAGTGAACTGCCAAGAAGCGAGCCGGGTTCGTTTCCATGCTAGCTTGATGACATGCATGATGAACATTGTTTAGGTTTTGCAAGGTTAGAGAAATCGATCTTTTAGTCGTCTGTAAGCGTAGAAATGAAAAATGTTCAGCCTTGTGTCTGCATCTTGTTCTCGATTGCATCAGACACATTCCCGTACCTGTGGTCATGAGAGCCGATTTTATGGCAGCCGGACTCCAATCTGGATGGAGTGATTTGAGCACAGCTGCAGCTCCCGCCACATGCGGACAAGACATTGAGGTTCCGGAAATGATGTTGAAACCGACAACTCGAGTATCGTTCTCAGTCTCAGTGAAGCTGGCCACTGGTGACCATGCTGCGAGTATGTCAACTCCAGGAGCTGTGATGTCCGGCTGGTGAACACAAAACATAACACTTATTCACTACATGTGTGATGAACCACGCTCGACCTAATTCAACACCGTAACCTATCACGAAGTTCAGTTCCTCCCTTGCTGGTACGAACCGATCGAAGGGAAAATCACTTCCTGTCAGCTACATTAATGACCCCTTGAATTCTATCGTGACGTGTGGTGTTAATGTTGATTAATTGATTACGGTTTCTGTGTAAAACGGTCTAAGCATACTCAGCGTGTACATATAGCAAGCACATGAAGGAGAGTGATAGATCGAGACCTTCAGTATGTTGGGTGTGACTGTGTTGGGACCACGCGAAGAGAAAAAGGCCGTCACTGGAGCAGGGGCTTCATCGAACACAGATTCTGTTTTCTCAATCCGAGCGGTGGGGGCACTGAGAAAGACCAACGTCAGTAGTCTCAGTAACGACCGCCTACATTCTGGTCAAGTTGAAGAATTGAACTTGTTCGCAAATGCTAACGTCAGTTGTCAACATTGTCAATCGTACATTACCAACTCTAATCGCATTAGTTAATCAGAAGAGTACATACCACCAGACGTGCACAAGCACATTAAGATTGAATTGGGGTTTACCGTATTACATATAGTTCAGGAAGAAAAGAAGCAAAGATGAAAAGGTAAAACTCACGCGGTGCTGTTTATGTAGCTTAGGATCATGTCTGCTGATGCTTGATCTACACAGGAGGTTGGAATCGTCCACGTCGCCAAAGCAGTATGTTTATACTTGACTATGATAACGAGACCTGCGCCCCCGGCCTCGGATATATACTGGTCAGTTTCTGCATTGCCGTTGTTGCAAACCACAATTTTGCCTTTGACTGCCGCCTTATCTAGGCTATCTTTTAAGCAAGAGCTGTGGAAACAAATGGTCACGGGTCAGTTCCTTCCTTCCATCAGGGTGTAGGGCTTCATTGACACATATTGATTTTCAGCACTAAGAGAGTAGACCTTCTCTGGAAGAGTCCTTCCAGTTGCAACGTTCCTCTCGTATATATACCTGGATTCGTCACTTGTAACATTTTCTGCAGGTATATCACCACCAAATACGAGAGGGTACATTTCGCCGGCTTTCATCATGAAGGTGTTGATGATTGATCCCTGCGCATGCGCACATGCCGAAACATTGATCTCAAATCATCGAAGTCTCTCGGAATTCGTGCACTTGTCAATAGCGCAAGTGAACATCTTGTACTTTCTCAGTTATCTTTTATTTCTATTTTCTGGCGTGAATGACTATAAATAAATTATAATAAAAAAAATCCATCAACAGGGGGACACAAAAGTGTCAGCCTCACCCAAAAGATCACAGGCTTGCAAGCATGTGCACGAACTAAAAGATGTAAATTTACCTGATACGACTCTCCGTTGCCGAGGTGAACTGTGGCTAGAAATTGGCGGTCGAGTGTGCTCGCAGCAACTGTAAGTAACCACGGAGCGACATTGCTTATCGAGCCTCTCGTGGGTCCATCGTTACCGCCAGCAGTTACAACCAGAATTCCCTTAGAGACAGCGTGGAAGGCTCCAAGCGCAATGCTATCATCCAGGTAGTCTTGAGGAGGAGCACCTAAAGAGAGTGACAAAATGTTTACCCCATCTTTGATCGCGTGGTCAAAGGCCGCTAAGACGTCTGAGCCGTGGCAACCGTGCAGCCAGCAAACTTTGTAAATGGCCAGTCTCGACAAAGAACCTCCACCTGTCGCAGTTCCCTCCGCCACTCCGAGTAAACTCGAATTGCTGACCCTTCTACCCGCCGCTGTCGAAGCCGTATGTGTACCATGCCCATCAATATCCCTGGGGGATCTGAATTCTTTCATGACCAAAGGGCCATAAACCGCCTCGTGACCTTTGACGAAGAATTTACCTCCGATCAGCTTCCTGTGGTATACGTAATCAATTCATATAACCACTCACATGGTAAGAAATAGACTTTAAAGTGAGTGACCAACTTTCGTGAAGTGCAAATTAACTTCATCTTTCAGCCTCTTGTTATGATGTATCATATGCATCATGAAAGAAAAACTTTATGAGCGGGACCGTGCTGGCTTTGGTATGATCACATACATATACAGCAAAGATTAAATTGGGATTCTCGTACCATGGCTCTAATTCCATACCCAAGAAACTTCGGTCCGCTCCTCATACAAGTCAGTAGACATCTTACCGGTTGCAATTTTCGGGGCCAAAGTCTGGTGCTGTGACACATGATCCTCGCCAACTTTCTGGAACAGGGGGCATTCCATCGTCGTTGAAACTTGGTAATTCAGGCCAGATACCTGTCCACACGCATGACTTAATCTTCGGGTTTCTTCGTCTTATCTTGTCCAACCTTTCTTGCGAGAATTTCCATCTAAATGAATCCAAACGAAGAAACTCATCTCCGCTCAATTCCTCGAAAGTTAATTATTTACCTCAGTACTGTGCATGCAGTGTTCTAAAATTATGAGAACAGTTCCGTGACAGTTTCTGAAACGGTGGTAAACTACTCGAATTGGGCATGTACCTAGCTAGAACTCTAAACAATTGCAAGTCGAGTAGCAGTGATTTAGTCGAAGTGCATGGACTCTACGTACCTGTATCAATGATTCCGACTATGGTGTTTTCTCCATAATTTGACTCTGGCCAGACTCCCGCTGTGGTGCTAAAGCCCAGAAAATCGTAAGACGCTGTTGTTTGAAGATTTACGGACCTCGATAAGTATACAGATACTACACCAGGCGCACCTGCCAGACATTAAACCAATCAAACGCACAAGCAGCCAGTTTAATTTTGATCGGCTGGAAATATGTATGATCATGAATACCAACGCCATGAGGTCAGATGAGGAGATATTGAGCTTGTTAAGAATTATGTTTGCTAGCTTTTCGGCCTACAACTGCATGCAGATGGTCTGATCTTATGATCTAACTGCTGTGATATCTATGACGCCGTCACGAATTAAACCGCTGCACAACCCCATCTAGCTATGTGACATGCATGCATTTGAAAATTAGAAGTTAACTTTCTCACAGATTAGTCAACACTCACTTCGGACTTGTTCTGCCTGTTCGGCTGATAGCTTGGCTGCGAATCCGCGGAATCCGTGGTTGTAGGTATACACGAGAGCTTCCTCAGTTGCCGATACACTGTACGTACAAGCGTTGTTTACAGTAGCATTATCCCATACGTACACGTTGTCAAATTCTCCATTTGTTCTTTAGACCTTGCATACGGTTCACCACCGTGTGCTTCATGGTTTCTACTTATCTGAAGTCACTAAATCTCAGTTAACGAAACTGCCAGATTTCGTATAGATCTGTAGTACCTGCCAAGAACTCCAGAGAGAATACTGGTTTGAAGCAGATCTGCCTGAACTGTAGGTGTAGCTTGCCCCATGTAGACTATGTACAGCTGCAGCAAACGATTAATTCATCCGTCACCAAGGCTCAGTGCACATGAACCGTTATGAACTTAGGCAAATTACCAAAAGAACAAACAAGTAAACGTAATACGTGGAGTTTGTTTTCTATAATTTAAAGCTACTACGGAGCCAGAATCACAACGATATATGTAACATATCATCTCAACTCGAAGCTATGTACACACTCTCGAGCTCCAAGTCTGAAGTTTCCGAGAGCCATTTGTACGAAGAGAAGCATGAAATGGAACAATGCTGAATCAGATATGCAACAGAAAATTACTAACTAGAATATGAGTCAGAGTTCGATTACTGCGCTGCGCGTAAGTTTTACCAACAAGTTTCATTCCTGATCCCTTCAGGTCACATCGAAAAGCATGCAGCATTCGACTAATTAACACTTAACTCTTAAAGCATCGACTCCACACAATTCAACTCTGCAGTCATTAAAGATACGAACACTCGTATCTTGAACCGGCCCTTACCCTACTGTTGATATCCTGAGTTTCAGTTGGATCTCCTTTGGAGATTCTCGATAATTCACCCTGACTCCTGCTGAAACAAAGAAGAGTAAGAACAAGTAACAGCCACGTTCGTGATGTCCCCATGTCTCCAGTTTGAAGCTAGAGGTGGAACAAGTGAAGCAGAAACCGGCTGTCGACCGAGGAGGTACGTAGCGGTTTAACTATCATAAATAAGCTGCATGCTTTATACTTTATGCTTAAAATATGCACCTATATTCGACAAAGCCCGACGGCAACTTTCACGTAGATAATCTGGTCTCAAAGTCCAGCGACAGGGACACGAATTCGAACAGAAACGAACATGAGCTCTACCAAGAGTCAAACGATCTAATATAGTAAGTAAAACAAAAGAGTTACCAGTCTAAGTGAAGTTTACTGAAAAATCCGGATCCTAGTAGACCTAGGATTGCTTCTCCTCATGCTGTAACGATGCAATCGACATCGGGAGGTCAAGCAATGCTATTTGCCAAGCAGATCTTACTGTACTGTAGTTTGACGTGACATGAAATTGCAGCCTAGCTGATGAAAATAAATCTCCTCAAATTCTAAATAAGATAAAGGAAGTTCATAACTAACTAGAAAAATAAATATGCATCTAAAGTGCACTTTGTGAAAAAGACAGAAAAAGACAAAAATCAATGCAGAAGACTGGAAATTCACAGGGCGGATATGGCAATCCGTCCGAAGAGAAAATATTATGGTTCACCCTCATGATCATTATGCAGTTGAATGTGCAGTACATTAAGTAATTAACTATATATACATATCACCTATGCAGGTTCTTTTATAGCTATATTTGAACTTGTTTATACTATTATACATACTGAATGTAACTCACTAGTTACGATTGTCGTTAGGAATCTACACGTCTCGTCTCGGGTTCGGCCGGCGATCTGAATTTATTGAAAGAGCAGATGAACTATAAAAAATAAAAAATTCTAAAGTAATTTCATTAATCGTTAAAAGTTTAGAGGGATATTATGAATATTCAATTGTGACTAAAGTACTCGAAGATGACATTTGATTCTTTCTTAAACAAAAATAATTCATCTGCATAAATAAGCACACTCTAATATAAAGACTGAACTGAGATCAGGTGATAATGCGATAATACAAGGAACATCAGATAAATCATAAATATACATGCAACATAAACTTTTGGGGAAGCTATTGACCGTTCCATGTTGCTGGAACAGAGACAAATATTCAGCAATAAATTTATATTAAATTGAAAAGTGTAAAACGATAGAGGAAGTTTAGAGCTTACCGATATATAGAAACTGCTGATAAACACGCTTCAGAGACTACATATTCTAGAGAATGCTCACTGGGGCATCATATTTAGTGGAAGTTTAATCTATTACCTAACCCTTCTCAAGCTAAGAGTTAGGTGATAATTTTAACCCTTGTATATTAGCCTTCTGATGAAGGTGAATAATATGTAAGGAAGACTCCTTGTTCTAGACAATTCGTAATATACTATTATTGTTTACACTTTTTTTATACCAGTAAAATATTATGTGTGTTCACTGTTCGCAAGATCTGAGAAAGCTTGTGGTATTGTGGCGGAGCATCTGAACAGATTATGCATGGTGGATGAACTCCGGGGAACTTTTACTCGTTTATTGTTAATGAGAATATATATATATATTAAATAAAATATATATACTAAGTAGATGTAAAAATTTAAAATATTTTATAAAAGTTATCTGTTATCTATGCCTGGAAACACGAGGAGAACAGGAAATAACCCATAAGTTTTGACCAGAGTGCCGCATTTCAAAAGGTACAAGTCAAAGAATCCATACTCATTAATACATTAATATACACTAAGATTAATTTAATACCTAACCTTTCTGCAAGAAGGATTATGTATTAAATTAAACTCTTGTATATTTGTCTCTTCTATAGGAAGATGGAGGAGGTGAATGTGTTGTGGTCCTATGTCTATCAGGAGCCTTGACAACCTTCTAGTTGAGTTCGAATATGGGAGTTAACAATGGACTACTATACTCGAACAAGACGAAAACAAAGTTGACAAATACTTCTGTCTGAACAGTGATATAATAAGGTGCGTAAAAGTGAAGCTGAAATATTGTTGAATGGAGAGAGAAAACCCTTTAATTTTTCAGCGGCTAGTTTTTTGCCCCTGAAAATGGAGCATGCATAGTCATTATTCCAAGTTTGGAAGAGGAGAATATATAAAGAGTTTCATTTTATATATTAACTTTTTTTCTTGGAAGAGTTAGTTTATAAATTAAAACTTACAAATAAAAGTAGTTTTAATTGTAGGAGTCACATATCTTTATACCCAAAAAATGTTTTGTTCATTTGAGAGTCAGTCTATGGGGTTTGTATAACTCAAATGAGCATGTGTAATCAAGTTATCAAGTGAGTTTTAAATTTAGTGATTTAAATTTAATACTTTAAAATTAGTGAAGTTAATTTATAGAACTTTGACTTTAACTTTGAAGTCACAATTTGCAAACTCTGTCGAGCATAACCTTTTTCTGTGATTGTTCATTTTAGTACATTACATTTTTCACAAAACTTTTTTTTAGGGCTGTTGTCAACCAATTATCCATGATTATTTTAGCTGTATGTTTAAACGTTTATTTTTTTCTTTCGGTTTCTTAGAAGTGCAGTTTGGATACATATTGAATAGAACCATGGATCATTTGGTTCTTCCTTATAAATCATATTAATTAAGTTTTAATACTTAAAGTAATTACATCAAATAATAGATTTCTCTACTGCAAGAACGAGAGAAAGAAAAAAGTGAAAACTGAAAAGAAAAACATCCACAAAAACATATCGGAAGTCATAACTTCTCCCGCAAGTAAAAAATCTTCGGAATGGTTCCAACATTTACACCGGCTAATTCTAATCTGAATGTTTCCTCCCGCTAGCCGTTTCGTCGAAAGAACTACCTTTGGACGTAAACTCTGTTTCCGGCCCCGGGTCTGTTCCTACTCTTGAACAAATTCTACGATTTCGTGTAAATAAAATACAGTAATTAAAAACGTTTGTTTGTGTGATTTTCTGCAGCTGTTTCCTCCTTGGAGCTTAAGCTCTTATAACGTACCGTGCTCTCATTACTTTCAAGCAAACGAATATAGAGTGAAAAGTAACATGGGGAAAAACACATTTCCTAACAAGTTTTCCATCTAGAGGATTGTCTATGTGCTACGCTAAAAGCTATTTCAAATAAAGTTTTCAGATTTTCAACCGTTTTTCAAATGTCTTACATTCAAAGGAACCTGTCTAAACTCCAGATTAAACTTCAGCAAAACCGCTAAATGATGGATCTTGTTTGATCCATCATTTAGCGTGTCCTATTTTTTAGTGGCGTTTCACGAGCCCCAAGGAAATTTCAAAGATGTTACAATATATTAAATCCTAAAATAATATGGAGTTTAGAGAGCCCGGTGAAGATGCTCTTACACCGAGAAATTAGAGGGTGTCATTTCTAACTTTTGGGAAAATCATAACTTCCAAGTTTAGCTTCTCGACTTACTTTTTTTCTCCTCACGGGTTACGCAGAAGTGTGATGGGCTACGTCCACACTGAATCCACAGGTAACAAACTGAAGCTGTAGAGGTCCGTCCGAACTAAAGTTTTCACTCAAAAGTTGTGAAGTGATCACCCTTGCATATTTATTCACTTCTTCCAAAGTTCGAAAGAGGAGTAATATGTAGAGGAAACATTACATTACCTAACCCTTCTGTCAGAAGAGTTACATGATAAAATTTAATAGCTTAAAACTAAGCAGACTATCGCACTTATATTTTCCATGGTGCGTCCGGACCTTCGGTACTTATGAGTTCAGTCTAGTTCTCTTGGCACTTTTGGTCCAGTTAACATATAATAATTAAATATTCATTATTATTATTATATTTATTATTTAAAATAATTTTAATTAATAATTTTATACTCAAAATATGATTATTATCTAACATATATCTTCCTAGGAACTTTTGTTATTTCACGATTAGTATCTGCGGCTTGCGGCCGTTACACCTAACCCACATGTTTTACCGGCAGAAATCGTCCGACATCGCCGTTATAAAACCATGTTATGCCTCTGTCGAACAAATGACACCTTCTAATAAATTAAAAATTAAAAAATTAAATCCACGGTAACTTCGAAGGGGCATTTTGACTATCGTTCTTCTTCTGGTCCACTCGTCGATGTCGAGCCATTTGGCAACTGCAGAGTGTTCCTGAAGTGGCTAGCGATAGCCAAATCTACCAAATCCAAAGCCAAATCTACTTTAGCTTCGTCCGGCTTCTCATTTCTTTTCTGCAAATCCGAAGTTGAACTCGTAAGTACATGCGAGCCCATCCCTTTCCCAGAAGGCGTACTATGCACTTTCAAGTTAGAAAGTTCTTCAGACCAGGTACGTACATCCGTGCTTGCTTATTTTGCTTATCTTATTTATTTATTTAAACTGATTATCTAATAAATAAATATATCAAATAGATTAATGTTTTTCCCTAAGTACTGTAGGAAGTGCATCGATCCGCTCTCCAGTTGTAGGTTATGTCTTGATTTTTCGGCAACTCTAGGTGTAGCTACCATATATCATAATTAATTTAATTTAAGTTATTATAAAAATTTTGCACAGCATTTGTATCTTTTCGTTCAACCAAAAACTAGCAAAAGTTCCCCAAAGGTGGTTGAGCATGTTTGTACTCGCTGAGTGTGATTTACAGTAATAAGAAGATGAAAATATATGTTAATCATATGCTGTATACCACCTGAATTTGTGATTGAAGATATTATGCCGCTTAATTGTGAAGATACAAAGTGCAGTTCAGCCATTCAGTAATACAGTGCAATGCCAACTGTGAAATGTTGAGATCAGATCTGCTATAATATGCGAGTGTACTGACAAGCCACTGGCTCAATAGCAGACAATTCTTTATAGTTGGTATCGAAGTACTTACGTATATATAATTCCTAACATAAACTTTTATCTTATCTTTCTATACTTGTGAAAAAATGTGACAGCTTGCAAGCTTTGTTCATCACGACACTAAATACTAAGCAATTACAAAGGACGGCAATAATAGAGGGACTTCAATTGGTACGTGCTTGGGACCACAATGCATCAAACTGAGTGTAAAATGTTACTAATCAAGAACACGTACGGTAAGCCAGCGCAACAAGACACGCAAGATGGAAGGAAATCTCCTCCTCGCCGTTTTAGTTAAGGACATCCCATTTGCATCAGATCAGACTAACTTAGTAATTTTCTGTATTTTGTTGTTTTACACGTTTTTAGTCTCGTTCAAATAAAATATGCATGCAACCTCGGGTTTGCCCTTGAACCAAGAAGGCGACAACCGGACGGGGCGGCCCAGATAATTGTGGGAGCGGATTCGTCTCTCGGTCAAGAATGAGACCTCGTCTTTACTGCTGTGACTCGATGACGGAATATACTTTTGCAGTGTCCCGTTCTATGCTTGGTGTGGTGGTCGATTGGCAATCTCCTTCACTTTGTTTACTTGTTGCTCTCGATCCGACAGCAGTGTAGGCAGTTCTACTTGACGTCAGGAATTTGCATCAGCAAATTGCACTTGGGGATGATGGGGTCGTTCAGGCTCTCGCTTGGTCAAGAATGCGGTCTCGTCTTTACTAGTGCACGCTTACTGACGTCATGGCGTTCTGCGATGCGATGGCAGAATATACCTTTGCAGTCTTTGCACTGATTGTTCCTGTTTCTGCAGCTCGCGCAGTGGTTCATTGACAATTCCTGAGCGTGAAACGAGACGACAATGGCTATAGGTAACAAATTGTGGAGTTTCAGTAAGTGTTTTGAAACAATTATAATAAAGTTCGCAGGCATACTATTGTCTTTGTTTGTATGCAAAAGGGCTCCGCCTATAAAGGAGTATAGTCTGAGGTACTCCGTGGAGATTCGTGACTGGCTAAAGCAGAAAATAGTGACCTCTCTCCTGTAAATATTTGTTGCTAACTGAGAACGAAACAAGGACAGATGATAATTATGCATGCAAAGTGCCATTCAGCCAATCATGAAGAAGATGATTATACAAGAGAGTCACGATATAGTCATTATGCGACTTTCTGCTGGGTGCGTTGTTGCGCTTGCATCGCCGAGATCCGCGATAAGAATTCGCCCACACATCAGTTTGATACTTGCGAAGGGTTCCAAAGAGCTACTCCTTATTGTTGGTTGACTAAGTTAGTATAACAGCATCAAGGATAACTCGGAAGCATGTATATATGCATGCAAAGTGCCATTCAGCCAACCATGAAGAATATGATTATACAGAGAGTCATGATATAGTCATTATGCAACTTTCTGCTGGGTGCGTTGTTGCGCTTGCATCGCCGAGATCCGCGGTAAGGATTCGCTCACACATCAGTTTGATACTTGCGAAGGGTTTCCAAGAGCTACTCCTTATTGTTGGTTGACTAAGTTAGTATAACAGCATCAAGGATAACTCGGAATGGCAGCCAACCATGAAGAAGATGATTATACAAGAGAGTCACGATATAGTCATTATGCGACTTTCTGCTGGGTGCGTTGTTGCGCTTGCATCGCCGAGATCCGCGGTAAGGATTCGCCCACACATCAGTTTGATACTTGCGAAGGGTTTCCAAGAGCTACTCCTTATTGTTGGTTGACTAAGTTAGTATAACAGCATCAAGGATAACTCGGAAGCATGTATATTCACCGGAGCCTTAGTTCGCTTCATGTATCTCAATATCTTCATATTTCTAGATATGAATATTTTATCTCAAAACCAATCAGATTCTGTCTTGGAATGCTCTTGGTACGTTTTGATTTTTAGATTACCCCTTTAACTTTATGAATACTATTCTGATTTTTAGACTACCCCTCTAAGTTTGTGATATTAGTTATTATTTACTTTTCTAGCTCTGTATTAAATAACCTTCTCTGCTTTGGATTCAATACCTTATGTTTCCGCTGTGTAGAGAACTGGGTAGTTTGGGATTTTGAACTCGTGACATCTTTGCATCTTAACGTGAACACTAGTCTCTGTGATAAATGTAACATGTGTAATTATCTCATGCACATCTGTATGTGAACTCACATGACAAGTGTATCAGAACAGTGTTTATAGACGAACGGAACTCGAAAGAACGGATAATATCATTCACTAATTCACATAATTCTAAATCATCTTTATACCATCTTCATTTTTAGAAAGAGGAGATGAAGCAATGAAAAAGTTAAACTTTTACTGTGGATAATGCGTTTGTACTCTTTCTTCCGTGGGACAGTTCACCTGCCGTACTATCGCAGACGTTCATTTTCCCTTCCGTTAGTCTAGCTTGTCCTCTTCCTCACATTTCCCTAAACCGCGGTTGGGATGTATATTAGGGGTACCAAAGTTAAGACCTTTCTGAAAATTTTAGATCTGAGAGAGGGAGTTAAAACTTTGGCCAGACCTTGACAGCTATTTTTTAGTGTCATCTCTGGAGGTGCCTGTAGGAAAACACCGCAAGTTTTTTCTTCATGGACTTTTATTCTTTTCTCTGGTTTTTGTCTGCTGTAGAAGATCTACTACTCTTAGTAATTACTCTTCATCTTTGAAATGAAAAACAATTAATGAGAAGATCATAGTGTTTATTACAAAGACGAAGTAGAATGAGCCATTGTTCTACACAAAATTGTTTGTGATGAAATTATAACTTTTTTCTCTCAACCATTGAAAATATTTTCTCTTAACTTTTACACCCTTAATATATCAACATTTGAATTAGTTTTGGTCAGAATACAACTGCAGACAAAATATGCATGCAAGATCATCATCTAAGAACTTGTTGTTCTGCTCGCTTGTTGTTATTGAGAAAGAATATAACCACTTGCTGCTGAGAGATAATCATATATCTAGTTGATAGGAAAAATCAAAATAGTTTATAAATTATTAAGTGTGTTAACTAAACTTCGAGATGTGAGAAGACCCAAACATACAGTAAAGAGACAAGATGATCAAAACATAAATCATAACCAAGTTTTGAGCCAACCAAAATTACAAGAGTTAGACCAAAATAATTGTTATGACACAAAATTTTTAATTTTAATTTTCTAATACAAAGTATATATTTATCCATTAATAGAAATAATGGACAGAAATAGAACCATTTTGTGATGGTAGTCCATTGTCAATCGACGATATGTCAAGTAACACCACAGTCACCGGTCTAAGGTACACCATCGGCATGTTGTCGTGTTGTTTCAAGTCCGGCGCACCGCTCACATGTGAATCTAGTGTAGAACTTGTATTGTATTAATTTCTTGCGTTCAAAAACCTTTTTGGGTAACTCGTCAAACTACGTACTAGATTGACGTTCATGATTATTTGAGATGTGAGATCGTATGATAATGAGACGTGCCAGCCTCAATGATCTGTGTGCATCTGCATGAGTGGCTCTTGTCGTCAAATTTGGATATAAGATAGAGCATAGAAGGTTCGAGAAGATATTTTTCTTTTTTTTACTGTTTCATTAGTGTTTCTTGATGCTCTACATTGTTGATATAGTCCCAAGCTCTAGTAGATCGACGGCTACCATTAGCCGGAGTGGTTAGGTTGTTAGAGTTAGTTAGAGGGCTAACCCACCATTAGGGTTTCCCTTGTACTCACCTCCACTATATATACAGAGAGAGGCAAAGCCTCTCTCATCTCATTCCTATTTTACTTCCTTGTCTACTCGCTCTCTCTCTTCTTGGAGTGTCCTCGAAGTATCGATCTTTCTACATGGTATCAGAGCTGGTGAGAGCGTGTGTCCCTTGCTGATGAGCAAGATGGAGATTGGAGTACAGGAGAGAGCAGCCGGAGTTGTGCCTGATGTCGAGCACTATCCTGCTGATGCGTTCGGGTGAGGCGAAACAGTTTCTTTCGCCACCAGAAACTTTGAACGCGATTTCGGAGGCCTAGACGATTTTTTCTCGCTGTTTTCTGTCGACCAGCCCTTCTAGGGCTGTCTTGCTCAGAAGGTGCGAATTGTGTACTGGGCCAAGTTTCAGTCGATTTGGAGATTTCCAGCGGCAGATTTTCAAACGGACCTTTTTCGACCAAAACGAAAGTTTTAGGACTTGAGTCCAAAACTAATCCTGTTTCGAATAAGGGGTGGGTTAGCTATTTGAAAATTTCCGAAAATTTCAAGGGGTCGCACGCCCATTTTCGACCTCATTTGGTCCAGTTTCGACCTTTCTTGGTGTGTTCTTTCGACGTTTCCGTCGTGTTTTGTACACCTACAGTTCGCGCACAGGTTCTTTTCTCGTTGTCGCTGCAGGAGGAGTTCGTGGAGTCGCCTCGTCGTGACTTGTGACAACTCTTGATCGCGCGGTGGGGAGAGACGAGTTTTGTGCAGTTTCTGGGAGGTTTTCCGCGTACAGAACAGTGCAATTTCGACATTGCAGCTATGGCGGAGTCTGTGTCTTTGATCACTGGAGAGAAACTCGACAAGAACAACTACCAAGTGTGGAAGTTCCGGATGAAGACTTTCCTGCAGGGACAAGATCTATGGGATCTTATCACTGAGGAGGAGAAAGCGCCTGAAGTGCCAATTTCTGATCCGAAATTCAAGGAGTGGAAGAAGCGCTCATATCAGGCTATTCACTACATCGCGCTGACAGTTTCAGCATCGATGATCGGTCACATCCATGATTGTGATACGCCCAAGAAAGCTTGGGATGCACTCGCGCATCTGTTTCAATCCGGAACAGAGGCGCGGAAGCTGCAATTGCTGCAGCAGTTCAATACCGTGAAGAAGGGGTCGATGTGCATAAACGACTATGTGAACGGGGTCAAGCAGCTTGCGGATCAGCTATTTTCTGTCAAAGTCGAGATTGATCCCACTGTCTTGATAGGAGCCACATTGCAGGGACTGCCTGCAGAGTACAAACAGTTCATAACATCGATTTCGATCAGAGAACCTCTTCCGCGGTTTGATGAGCTTGTTCCTATGATGTTAGGAGAGGAGGTGCGCCTACTGGGGAGTTCTACTTCGACGGGTCAGCAAGAATCTGTCTATTTTGCAGGTTCTGGAGGATCTCGAGGTAGGGGTCGTGGCAAAGGTGCTGGACGTGGACGGGGTCGCGGACAGCAACAGCAACAGCAATCGCAGAACCAGCAGAACCAGCAGAACCAGCAACAGTCTGGTGGTTCCAACAACAATCAGAGAAGAGCGCCTGGTTCCTGCAACTACTGCAAGAAACAAAGCCACAATGCGAATCAGTGCTACAAGAAGCAGAACGATCAGAGACAACACGACAACAACCCCCAACAAGGTAACAGCAACCAGCAAGGCTATGCAGTCACTGAGCATGTCTATTCGGAGCAATTGCTGATTACTACGCATCAGAGTTATGCGGCTTTCGAGCCACAGACTGACTGGGTGATCGACTCCGGCGCCATCAGTCACATGACTCCCCATCGGGAGTGGTTTAGTTCACTCGAGCCTGTGGAGACTCCACAGTTTATGGTGACAGGAGATGACACCAAGCACAAGATCCAGCACAAGGGTAACATTCCACTTGACATTCCTGCCTCAACGTTTACTGGTATACGGAATGTCTTACATGTACCTACATTGACTAGAAACCTGCTATCTGTAGGACAGTTGATAGAGCAGGGTCTGCAAGTGCGCTTCAATAAAGATGGATGCTTTATTGAAGATTCGAATGGCACTGTCATAGCTCGAGGTATCAAGAGTGGTAGGCTGTTTAAACTAGATGCATCTGCGCCTAAGTTACAGGCTGTCATGTATGGACAGAGTGGTCCAGTAGTGTCTGATATTGACATCTGGCACAAGCGAATTGGGCACATGAACTTTCAGAGGCTGAAAAGCCTTCCGAGTTCTGACCTGGTTACAGGTCTGCCCAAATTCGAATCCAGTGAGCCCACTGGAGTCTGTGCAGCATGTCAATTCGGCAAGCAAGCTAGACAGCCCTTTAAGGGATCAGGCAGTAGAGCGAACAAGCTTCTGGAGCTTGTTCACACTGATGTATGGACTGCTTCTCAGCCAAGTATGACCGGTTTCCAGTACTTCGTGTCGTTCATTGATGATCATTCGCGTTATACTTGGATCTATTTGTTGAGAAACAAGTCCTCTGCCGAAGTACTGTCAGCATTCCAGACTTTCCGCAAGTTGGTGGAAAAACAGTCTGGAGCATCTATCCTCTGTTTGAGATCTGATGGAGGAGGCGAGTTTCTTTCTGGAGAGTTCGATGCATATCTGCGTGAGCATGGTATCCGACGCCAGAAGACCTGCAGTTACAGTCCACAGCAGAACGGGGTTGCGGAGCGCAAGAATCGACACATAGCAGAAGCTGCTCGTGCGATGTTGAACGAGAAGACCATGCCTAGACCTTACTGGGCAGAAGCTGTTTCATGTGCGGTGTATCTGATGAACCGGACGCCTACAGCGGCAGTCCACAGCAAGACACCGATGGAGGTCTTCACAGGCAATAAGCCTGATTACTCTTTCCTTAAAGTTTTCGGATGTATCTGTTATGTGCACATACCTGATGAAAGACGTAAGAAACTAGATCCGAAAGCAGATAGATGTATCTTCCTTGGTTATGCTTCTGATACGAAAGGATATAGGTGCTACAATCCTTCGTCCAAGCAGTTCTATATCAGTAGAGATGTCGTGTTTGATGAGCTACAGTCTTGGTTTGCACCTGCACCTGTGATAGCCATCCCTGTACCTACTGTAGAACCAAGGAGTCAGTCCACTGTAGTACCTCAGAGTAGTACGTTGAGTGGAGGATCTGGAGAAGTAACTGATTCCAGATCAGAATCTGTTGCACATAGAGCTGTTGTTAACGCTGGAGTCCACGTAACACAGCCTAGTGGAACTAGTGTAGTTTCTACACAGGATGAGCGCGTGCTATTGCAGCGTATGTTTGACTCATCCAGATATGTGGATCTTCCACATCCCCTGGATACTTTGTCCCAGACCTTGGCGTCTACGTCAGATCAGTTGCAAGGGGAGGTGACTAGTGCACCGATTACCTCTCGCAGATCTGAGCGGCCAAAACATCCAGTGAGTAGGTATATGCATGAAGGTTTTCTTGCTGCGCACCATGCATATATGACCAATGTTCTTCAGGAACAGGAACCGAGTTCGCTTGAGGAGGCGATGCACAAGGCCCAATGGGTAAGTGCTATGGAAGCTGAACTTGCTGCGCTTCATCACCAACAGACTTGGGAGTTGGTAGACTTACCTCAGGGTAAGAAAGCGATTGGTTGCAGGTGGGTTTTCAAGGTCAAGCGCAACTCGGATGGTACCGTGTGTCGGTACAAGGCCAGATTGGTAGCTAAGGGCTACGCACAGCAACATGGAGTGGATTTTGAGGAGACCTTTGCTCCTGTTGCGAAGATGGTGACTATTCGAACAGCAGTTGCAGTTGCAACTCAGAAAGGTTGGAAGATGCACCAGATGGACTTCAAGAACGCCTTCCTCAATGGCGATCTTGAGGAGGAGGTCTACATGCAGCAACCTCCTGGTTATGAGGATCCTAAGTTCCCTTCTCGTGTATGTAAGTTACGGAAGGCTCTCTATGATCTGAAACAGGCACCAAGAGCATGGTATGCAAAGATCAATTCTTACTTGCAGTCTCTTGGTTTCCACCTGTGTAGTTCAAACTCTACCTTGTATTCATTGAGAATACGAGACCGGATTGTTGTGATCACCATCCATGTTGATGACTTGATCATTACCGGTAACTTTGAGGAGCTTATTTCCCAGATCAAGGATCACTTGAAATCCGAGTTCGAGATGATGGACTTAGGAGAACTCAAGTACTTCCTTGCTGTGGAGTTCATTAGAGATGGGAAGGATGTTTGGCTTGTACAGCGACAGTATGCTCTCAGTATGCTTGAGAGATTTGGTATGCTTGATTGCAAACCCATTGCTACACCATTAGAGCAAGGGGTAAAGCTAGGAGCAGAGGATGGTGAGTTGCTGGATGATCCACGCATGTACAGACAGATGGTTGGGAGTCTTATCTACTTGACCATCACCAGACCAGACTTGAGCTATGCTGTCGGTCTGATTAGTCAATTCATGCAGTCACCACGGAGACCACATTTTGAGGCTGTCAAGCGGATCCTCCGCTACGTGAAGTTCTCGATGCAGTACGGACTTCACTATCGATACGATGGACCATTGTTGTTACATGGCTACACAGATGCTGATTGGGCAGGAAGTGCCGACAGGAGATCCACGTCAGGTTACGCTTTTGGACTTGGAAGCGCTGCTATAAGCTGGGCTTCTAAGAAGCAACCCACAGTTGCTTTGTTATCCACGGAAGCAGAGTATCGAGGAGCAACGAACGCAACATGCGAATCGATCTGGCTTCGATGTCTGCTATTTGATATTGGTGTGGAGTGTACAGATCCTGTTGTTGTATATACAGACAACATTAGCAGCATGAAGTTAGCTAGTAATCCTGTTTTCCATGCTAGGACGAAGCACATTGAGGTGCACTATCACTTTATTAGAGAGAAGGTCCTTGCAGGAGAGATTGAGCTCAGTTATGTGAGCACAGGAGATCAGGTTGCCGATATCTTCACTAAGGCGTTGCCTAGAGATAAGTTTGATGCTTTCAGACATTGTCTAGGAGTACAAGATGTAGAGATGAGCTTGAAGGGGAGTGTTGATATAGTCCCAAGCTCTAGTAGATCGACGGCTACCATTAGCCGGAGTGGTTAGGGTTGTTAGAGTTAGTTAGAGGGCTAACCCACCATTAGGGTTTCCCTTGTACTCACCTCCACTATATATACAGAGAGAGGCAAAGCCTCTCTCATCTCATTCCTATTTTACTTCCTTGTCTACTCGCTCTCTCTCTTCTTGGAGTGTCCTCGAAGTATCGATCTTTCTACATACATGAAGGGTGAGGAGCTGCGAGAGTTGTACTCATGGATGGAAGATTGATCTGAGTTCTAGATCTCCATTTCTGAATTCATTTCCTTGTCAAGCTTCACTACATCAATGGTGATCATTTCTATGATCTGATGATTCTTTACCTATTGTGGAGAAAAGTTCACAAGGAGAATGATAGACTTGCATACTCTGGTGATCCTCCAGATCGTCACGTACGAGCAGAATTAAGAGTTGATTGTGTACATCTTACTTTGATGGGTGAATGGAGTTAAACTTTCCAGCAAAAGTTCTTTTCAACGTTTGGGTTGTGATGGTATAATAGACAAAAGATCCTCCATTGTGCATAGATCACGAGAAATTTTGGTGAGGAATATTGCAATCAAGTGAGGATTTCTTCATTTCCTTTTGTCGTATCTTTCATCGTATATAAGTTCAATGTCATTATCTTGACTTGTATTGAATGTCTTGTATTTTTCTATCATTATTATCTTTATCGTCCGACGAGGATGATTATCTTGTGTTAGATTGGGGTCCAAAGAATTTTGGTTCAAGCCATTGAGGACATGAGAGTGTTTTAAGATTACAATTGTATCAATGCAAGTAAGAAATAAGATGATCTCCAATCTTCTCTCTCATTGATCAATGATTTTATCAATTGAGTTCAACCAAGTTTTATGGATGATTTTGGAGTTTCTAAGGTCTTTCCAAAGATCATTCGTGCTGTGAGTTCTCCTTTGAAAGATATCAAGTTAGGTTACAATTCGGAGTGAAGATCAACTGATTTGGAGTTCGGAGTTTGGAGTTATATTTGTTCAAAGTCAAGAGAGTCAAATCAATATCCCAAGTCAAGTTTCCTAGTGCTTGGAGAGTTTGAGAGATAATCTTTTGATATCGTCAGTGGTATTGGATAGTTGATGCCATGCTGGTTGTATTGATGTAAATTAGTCATACGTTGGGATTGGGTTTGATATTGAAATGATGGACTGAAGCTGGCTGTAATAGTTGAGAGATAGAAGTAAAGTCATTTTTCTTGCATTCAAAGATTGAATTGTTTCATGAGCATTGAGTTGAAAATTTCCAAGACTTGAGTGTGACCTATCAACTTACTACTTGTGAAATAGCTGAAGTATTATAAACCCTCAGCGGTCCTATCGATCAACTACCCCCAATCTCTCAACCTCCACGACAATCATCCATCAACCTATAACATGTTGCACTTATCTCTCACTCAAAAGTCATCTCTGATGGTTTGGATGGAAGCACACCATTAATTTGAAGAGAAAAATGCTAAGTTCAATCCTCCACACCTATAAGCTCAAAAACTAAAATTTTCTATTCTAAATCTCATACTCTCTATATTGCTCAAATTGTCATTACGACCATGAGAAAACAAGGAATGACGAGCTCTTCTCTATTCCTCTATTTATACATTTTAGGTTTTTATTTTGGTATCCTCGATAACTCAACCGTAACTACATTATCAAGTTTTACTAAGATATTACTTAAGATAAAAATATTAATCACATGAGCTTCTTATCTTTTAACATTAATCACATGAGCTTCTTATGTATTTTTTCAAAGTCAAAAATCCTAGAAGGATTCTAAAATATTCTCAAAGAATATTGAATTCCAACCCCTCTACACTAATACTCACTAAAAAAGAGTCTTGTGGAATCTCTTCTTGTTTTTAATGCACACAAAGTTCATAACTTTAATCCCACCACTAATATCAAATGAAAAATGAGATAAGAGATATTTTTCACCTCCTTTCTATCTTTTAGACAAGATGATAAGATAATAGTGTTCACCCTTTAAAAAAATATCTAAATCATACCCAAAAGTATAACTAAGTTAAACCATAACTAAATTTTAGCTAGTCATGATTAACTTGATATCTCTTTAAAGTACTTGGGTAGCAAATAAATGTTCTTCACACTTAGTTATAACTAAAAACCTTACTAATAGACAAACTTCATGTGTGTAATATAGGCCGTTATATTTTACCCCGGACTAAATGTTCGCTTCGTCCTCAGAGTGAAGAGAGAACTTTGATCGATGAAACAATTTCAACTTGACCTAGTCGATCTCGTTCCTCCCAGTTCATGAAGATCATATGTGAAGTTGCTCCACACCTTATCTACAACGAAAAGACCAAAATATCTAAGAATATATTTCTTCCTAATCCTCTTGAATGTTATAGCATCATACAACATTATCCAATCTTTGACTTGAAAATACTTTCTCTTTCTCTTTTCCAATCGTTTGTCGTAACTTTTCTTTTGATTAACTTGAGCTCGTTCTATCTAGATAATTACTACCGCTTGAGTCTCTTCCAACTCCATGAGTTGCTTCCTCCTTGATCAGACAATGTCTTCTCTCTTAGACCTCTTCAACTTTCGTTGAATAGTTTAAGAAGTATCCAATTCGAATTGGATTGACAACTTGGACTCCATTCCATAAACAAGTCGAAATGGAGAATACCTAGTAGAAGTCTTTGTTGTCATTTGATACTCTCATAAGATGGCATGTAGTCTCTTATCCCAAGTATGTTTGACAATCTCAACACCAGCATCTTGACGAGCATAATGCAAAGTATAAGATTGTTCTCGCAAGATCTTAATATTTGATTTGTATGATGTCGTTATTCGTGATTTGATAGAAAAGTGTTGCAGCATAGCAGTAGTCATGTTCACTACAACCTCTCCTCCTCTATTTGAGACCAACTCTAATGGACATCCAAATCTTATGATGATCTTTTCTCTTAAGAATCTACCCACTTTCATTTCATTAGTCTCTCTCAAAGATTTAGTCTCTATTGACTTGATATAGTAATCAATGACGACTACGATATATCTATTGTCTTGAGGTGTTTTATTAAGAGTACTTACAAAGTCAATACCTCATTTCTCAATGATCTTACCACTAGAACTGGTCTTAACGGAGATGTTCTAGTAGACTTTAGAACAAATGTTTGACATGTTGTAAGTTTTGCAATAGTTTAAACATTCTTTGACAATACCTCTTGAATGATAACTCGCATCCAAAATCTTGAAGGTTGCTATCTTATCAGCAAAATCACCTTTGTAAATAGTGTCGTCGTGAAACTCGTGCGTTAGCTTGAAAGTCTCCTTTTGACCAACTGCTCTCCTTACTAAAGCATTTGCTCTTTGATGGAATGAAATTCCTTCCACCATGGTGTAAGGTTTGCATCTCTTGATCAACCCGTTACGTTTTCGGATATGTATACTTTCTAGAAAAGAGTCATCTGCAAGAAAACTCTAGATTTTATTATACTCATCTTGTACCTCGTCAATGCTTGTGATGATCATCACTTGTTCGTCTGAAAATGAATCATCAAACGATTCTTCTCTCTCATCATCATAAGCTCACGATAAGAGATCAACATTTGCATATTTTTTCTTTGATCTATATTAGATCATGTAATAATATTCTGTTAGAAGGATCTCCCAACGAGCAATACGACTTCCAACATTAAGCTTATTAAAGATAGGCTTTAAAGTCTTGTGGTATGTGACGATGAAAAATTTTCTTTCTAACAAGTAATATTCAAAATTTCTTCTATCCAAAAATCACAACCAATCCTCCTCGTTCAATCATAGAGTAATTCTTCTCCGTGGGAACCATCTACCTACTAACATAAGCTTTATGATGATCATGCTCATCTCCATCTAATTGACTTCAGGTACATCTGATTGTTACATTGGAGGCATCCGTATACAAAATAAATGCTCTACTCCGCTGTCGTGTTGTGGATTGGCTAGGGTGTGAAACCACCACATATCCTTCGTACGTGTTTGGTGTTGAGGAGCCACTGGGACCTTATCGTGTCAAAAGATAAGACTCCATGTGGACGATCCGTGTACTCTCCGTTGAGTGGAGATAAGAGTAGTACTCTTGTCGTCACATGGGAGATTGATGTATAAGAAGAGAGGTGTGCGGAGCTTGAGATATAGAGTGTAGAGTATCCAAGTCTAGTGGAGTGTGATCAGTATCATCGGATGAAGTAAGCGGCGGCAGTGCGAGTGGTAGGCATGAACGGAGAACCCTTTCATGCTCCTGATCTTCCACTTGCGCATCCATTCGTCATTAAGATCCATTGTCTGCCGCGAGATCACTTTCGAGTATTTATGGTAGCTCATTGGGGAGAGTCGTTTATGGCTGCGGTGATGGCTACTCCGGATCCTATCGTTCTGCCTATTGTCACGTACGACGCTGTTTGAGATCTTACTGTCTACATCTTGCTCTGATGTGGTATGGATCCTCCGTTGGATCTGAACTTCCCAGCGAGAGTTCCGTTCAACACTTGGGTCGAAATACGATGTTACAGTCGACCAAAGGTGGCGCATCGTGAGTTTGTCGTGAGGAACTTCGGTGAGGATTATTACAACCAGATAATAGCTTCATCAGTTTCCTTTGTAGTTCCGTTTATTGTCAACCGTTTTAGAGTCAGGATTCTGACTCTCTATTGAGCGTAATTTGTACTTCGTGTTTACGTGCTTCGTGGCCGACGACATCGTCAACGGCACGTGTTTGTAGTTTGTTCAATATAAACTTTGAGGTCTAAATGGTACTCTTGGATAAAAATTCGTTCTTTGTGTGTTTGTCATGTGAGGAAGACAAAAACCTTTTGTCAACTTGTTTCTCATTGGTCGAAAGTTTGACCAATCACCTTCTACCAAGTTTCTTTCACGTTTTGAGAGTTAGAGGCACTTCCCGTGGTCCATTCGCGGAGTGTGAGCTATGGTTGGAAAGCTTGGGAGACGAGGATGCCCGTGGACTTGATGGTTGCTGGATTTGAAGCGCGGATGAGAAAGTTACGATCAATTGAAGCTGAGGGGGTCAAATTCGTGACCAATTTCATTTCTGTGAGGTCTTTCTCGCTTTCTGGGAGTTCTGTGAGGTTGCTGGAGATGAATTGACTATTGCCGAACATAAGTTGTATTCTGTTACAGAGTGGTAGTGATGGTGACACATTAGCTTCCTGAGAAGTTTGAGCTGTTTTGATCGAGTGGTTTGTGAGGAATCGAACAACAAAGTTCTGTTGAAATAGTATCGTGTTATAGAAACAGCGAACTTTGGAAGGGCACAGATGCCAACTCAGAGATGATCTCTCTGCATGTAATACCTTAATAGAGAGATTATTCTACAGGCTATCTGCTGGCCTTAGTTTCATTTCATTCTGAGCTGTGCTTGAGGAGTGACAGCGAGGTAAAGTTGAGAGGTTCTTGCTCCGAAAGGCGCAAGAGTTAAGACTCTTTTTGAAGAACAGGTCGACCTGGAGGTTTTGCCAGTGCTTCAGAGCACTTGATCATGGGTATGGAGAGTTGTTGACTGTATTTCCTGTGTTTGGATCCTCTCCATACCCGCATGCCTGTTTTTACGCCCAGTTGGTTTTGATTGGATTTGTGTGCGGGCGTTACGCTTAGGTTTCTTTTCTATTAGGAGTGTTGGTATTTCTCTTGTGGTGAGGCTGGAGTGATGACCAGCAGACCCAAGAGTGCTTGCGGTGATGGCAGGAACAGGTTGCCCGTGCTCGTTACCCCGGTTCTATTCCTAGTCGAGTAGGAGAGAGATCTGCCGAGAGGACGTGAGGATATCGTAGCGAGAAAGGTTCAAAGTGTACTTGAAGATCAGAGAGAGGTTTGGGTGGTCACTGGTTCTGAGTCACGGAGTGCGACACGTACTCTCTACAGCTAGATACCCGGTGTATTCCCAGATAAGAAAGCACGTCACACGACAGTTGGTGAACTCGACGTGAAACTTCTGGGGTGGAGAGTTAGTGAAGTTCTTCTCAGAACTTTACCATGGCCGAGAGACAAGGAGTTGGAAACCCTTCGGGCACGATTCCGCTGCAGCTTGATCCTGCTATAGGGCAAATGTTCCAAGCATTTGCTCTGTACATGGATCAACAACAAGCTGTTCAGCGGAAGGAGGCGATGGCTACCAAGGCTTTGCATTCGGTGGTGGGGACATTGGATCAATTTGAAGGGAGAAACATCTCCAAGTACCTTAAGTTCTATTCTCGAGAGATGGAGCTGAGTAAGGTACCAGAGAGGGAGATGGTACGGACGTTTGAGCTCGCTGTTGTCCTGGAGTTACGGGAACATGTGAAGGGGCTCATTCAAGCTCATGGGGCTAACTGGGAGGAGTTTTCTCTTCAGTTGAAGGAGGAATACTCTTTGGAGGATGCAGATCGAGTGACTAAGAAGTCATTCATGGAGTGAACAAACCCAACAAGGAACTAGTTGCTACCGAACTACTTCGGGAGTTTGAGAGACAGTTTCTTCAACTATCTCGGATGGAGAAGCTCACACTTGAGAATGACAAAGTGGAGCTATTTTTACAGTCAGCCAACAGCGAGCTACAAAGGGAGTTAGAGTTGCTGTTGGAAGATCGGACGAAAGACAATGGTCTTACATCTGATTGGAAGAACGTTAGCGAAGCAGTGGGAGTACTTGCGAAGCGAGAATATCGAAGAGAGAAGGTGGTTGTGACTCAAGCACCAAGACCACCGCCTATTGTGATACCACGAAGGCAACCAACGGTGCAGACTGCTCCTCTACCTACTATTTCACTTCCTACTATTCCTATCACTACGGTTGTACCACAGCGGAATCAAGCAATGGAAGATTTGGAGAAGAAGATGAGAGACTTACAGATCAAGTTGACAAGGTTGGAGGAGAAGGATGGGACACCTGAAGGGAGACCTGCACCAAAACAAGGATATGTTCAGAGGTGTATTTGGTGTGACAACACCGACCATCAACGGAAGGAATGCGGGAGTTTCACTGATGCCTTGCAGCAAGGTATAATTTTCTGGAAGGAAGGAAAGATCGCCTTGAGAGACAACGGAGAGACTCTGAGGACCAACTTCGGTAGAGGAGGGATGAAGAAAGTTTTGGAGGATCATCTAACAATGCATGATGTGACATCGGTAGAAGTTTCTACCTATGGAGTCGAGGTGATTAGCAAAAAGGAGAGTGCCTTTTTGAAACATGAGGATACCACTGATATGTGGAGTCACGCTGTGAGCACGAACAAAAAGGGGAAAATGGCAAGGGAGGAGTTGCTCAGAACAGCCACAGCAATCAGGAGTGCTACTGGATGGGATGATCCCGTAGATGCTACGTCCGTTCATGCCTACGTAGCCAAGGCTCAACATGAAGCTATCATGGAAGAGAAGCGTAGGAGAGACGAGGCTGGTCCAAGTGAGGAGAGAGCGACTCCCAAGAGGCAACTAAGAGGAGATAGACTCCGACAGGAGACTGCACCTCTACGAGAAGAAGCTATGGATGACGTCCTACCTTCTGGGAGTGCAGAGAAGGGTAAGGGTAGGGAGAAGGACAAAGCTCCCATGTATAAGCTGCAATCAGACATTGAAGCAGCAACCAACATGAAAGAGGTGTTGCAGGAGAAGGTGCTCAATACAAAGATTGAGTTTACCTTGCGAGAGATCCTCGGGATTGCGAAGAAGGAGTTTCATGATGTCATCATTGACATTATTAAGCGGAAGAGGCAATTGACGGGAGAGACCGCAGTGTCCAGTGCTCTAGACACAGTGATTACAGAGGAAGAGGAGCGAGAGTTGGTTCATTCTTACAACACTCGTAAAGTTCGGTTTGATGTGGATAAGGAGGAGGACGATAAGATCTCTAGTCATTACACTAGAGGGCATTGGGCAAGAGCCACTACTGAAACCTTAGTGAATGTAGGAGAGATGAAAGATCCGGTGGTTGCTCTCATCGATCATGGATCTGAGATCAATATTGTCTCTAAGGACATCTACAAGCAGGGTGGATGGCCTGTTGATATAGATCATGGTTGGATGATCCGAGCACCAAACAACACACGAGGAGAACTCTATGGTGCTTGTCCGGATGTGAAGGTGAAGATAGGGAATGTGGTACTTGAACAAAACTTCTTTGTTCAAGATACTACTTCCTATCCGGTTATTCTTGGTCAACCATTCATTACAGCTGTAAGGATGGAGACTAAGGTGTTGGATGACGGTTCTGCTTATGCTCGGATCAGGAGTCAGGATGGCAAAACAACGGTACAGTTCTTGACTGTGTCTGCTAATCATGAGCGTAACCGAGACTACTTGCGGAGCGTTTCTCTACCCAAAGTCACTGAAGAGTTTAAGGATTTTTCCAGAGGGCCACTATAGAGCGAGAGTATAGTGGTACCGATACACAAGAGAAGGTACTCTCGTTGGAGAAGGATAGTGCCTTTTGTACAGGAGTGGTGAGATATTCGGAGAGTGGATTTGCTGTGTATACACAGCTTGCTGATCTTCAGAAATGGGAGAAGAAAGCTGTGCAAAGAACCCAAAAAGATCTAAAAAGAGTTGGTGTGCTTAGTGAGGAGGATAAGATAGAGGGCGTTTACATGGAGATGGATTTGGATGATCCTTTGGAAGAGCTTCGTAAGGCTGAGCAAGGGAATGAAGACCAAGTTGTCTACATACGTTCTATGGAGCTTTACTCGGCTATAGAGTCATTCCAGATACCTGAAGTCAGAGTTGAGACCAGGTATAAAACGGTGGATAAAAAGGTGAAGCCGGTTGCACAACCGCTACCTAGCGACTCTGACCAACGAGTTCAACAAGCCTCAAAGGAGAAGAGCTTACGGTATCCTGATCAGATAGGTCACAAGTTTACAGAAGCTACGCTTAAGGAGTTGAAGGTTGGTTCTACAGATTTTCTTCTACCTGCTGAGGAGAAGGAGTTCAAGGAGATGTTAAGTAGGCACGGGAAAACATTTGCTTTTGAGCCTTCAGATATTGGGTGTGTAGATCCAAGTGTTGTAGCACCGATGATCATATTTACGGTACCGCATACGCCTTGGGACTTAAGACCAATTTCCGTACCTAGGGCACATCTGCCTAAGCTTATGGAGCTTCTAAAGGAGAAGATGCGGATGAGAATCCTTGAGCCATCGTTTGCATCATATTCCAGCCGCTGGTTTACAATACCGAAGAAGAGCGGAGCGCTACGGTTCATTCAGGATATGCAACCGGTGAATCAGGTGACCATCAGAAATACGGGGATCGGACCTATTGTGGGAGAGTTTGCTGAAGCATTCGCTGGTAGAGCCATTTACTCGATAGGAGACCTCTACTCTGGATACGATCAGTTTCAGCTTGCTGAAAAGAGTAGAGATGTCACTACTATGAGGACACCGTTGGGTTTGGTGAGGATGTGCACATTGCCGCAGGGGGCAACAAATTCTGTTGCACACATGATGAACGGGATGAACAAAGTTCTTCGAGACTTCATCCCGGAGAAGACCATGCCTTTCTTAGATGACATTCCAATCAAAGGATGTGTAGAGGAGCAGAAGGATGAGAGAGTCGATCAGAGGGGGTGTCGAAAATTTGTGGCTGATCATATTCTAGATTGTGATCAGATTTTATCACGGCTCGGGGAGGTTCACTTGACACTATCTGGTGCTAAGTCTTCGTTTGGAGTTCGAGAGGTTGTGATTGTGGGGCACTTATGCGGATGGTTTGGTCGCAAACCTGATCCTAACAAGGTGGATGCCATACAGCGGATGAAGGACACATGTAGCTCAACAACAGAGGTGCGAAGGTTCTTAGGAGCTTGCGTGTTTTATCATGTGTGGATTCCTCATTTTGCTCATGTATCAGATCCACTCTATGGTCTGTTACGGAAGAGCACGAAGTTCAGATGGGAGGAGAGGCATATCGAAGCGGTGCAAAAGCTGAAGCAGTTGTTGTCTTCTCCACCTGTGCTACGAAGGGTGAGTTATGAAGATGGCAAACACGTGATAATCACGGTTGATACAAGTCCGATAGCCATTGGGTGGGCAGTGGGACAAGATGATGAGGATGGAAACCGGTTTGCAATCAGATTTGGAGCCAAAGTGTTGAGTGAGCGACAGCGAAACTACCCACAAGTAAAGCGAGAGCTATGGGGGGTAGTTACTGCGATGAAAGTTGAGAAGGACTATTTGATTGGAGCACCGGTGATAGTGGAGACGGATTGTTTGCCACTGTTAGGGATGATTAGGAATTGTAACACCCCTGATATCGCTATGTTGCGATGGATTGCTTATATCAAGTCGTTGAATCCGGAATTTAGACACATAGCGGGAAAAAATAACCCGGTAGCAGATATGTTGTCTAGGGCCAGATATGAGGATGAAGAGGATTTGACAGAAGACACAAAGGATATAGGCACGACCGTCTTTTGTAGAGCTCAAAAGGGAATGAATGAACATCAAAACTCATTCATGGAGGAGCTATACGAAGGAGAATGGTTAGACATTGGGCGTTATCTTGGTTCGCTGACCAAGCAACCAGAATGGAATGATGCTCAGTTCAAACAGATCAGGAGGAAGGCTTACAACTACATACAACAAGGGGGCTATCTGTGGAAGCGTGCCAAGCGGAGTGGCGAGATGCCGCAACGGGTTGTGTGTAAGCAAGAGATGCAAACCCAGCTCATTCAAGAATTCCATGAGAGCTTATGGGCTGGACATCGGGGTATTTATGCCACCTTTACCAAACTCAAAGAGAGATATTGGTGGTGTAACATGTACAGAGATGTAGTGCGATTTGTGGAGACGTGTAACTTGCCAGATGTACTCTGACATCCGACATCGAGATGAGCTTCATCCTACGTATCCACTTGCAATGCATTACAAGTGGGTAGTAGATCTGGTTACGATGCCGGTTGGGATATGGCAGATGAGATACTTGGTTTTGGCACGGGAGGATCTATCGAACCAAGTCGAAGGACGCGCTCTGCGCACAAACACTACAGAAGGGGTGTGCAGATTTCTACTTGAAGATGTGATCTGCAGATACGGATGTGTTGGGAAGATTACAGCAGACCGCGGAGAACTGAATGCTCACGAAGCTGATATGTTCTTCAAGAGGCGGGGAATCAAGTTAGCTCTTACCATGGCTTACAACCCAGAAGGAAATGCGAAGAGTGAGCGTGGCCATCCTCCCATCAGGAAAGCGATTGTGAAAGCTTGCAACGGAAGGGTGAGAGAATGGCCAAGGCTTCTACCATTTGCTCTATGGGCCGATCGTACAACTCATAGCTCGGTGACCGGGTACATGCCAGCAGAACTAATGCAAGGGCAAAAACCGATCATGCCTATCGAAGAGCAAATACCTACTTGGAGTGTTCTACCTTGGGAAGATAATCTCTCTAGAGAGGATCTTCTCGCTCTTAGGATTCGTCAGTTGGAGCGGAGACCAGAGGATGTGGAGCTAGCTTTGGAACGGTTACGAAAAGCTCGCTTGGATGATCTCTCTGCATGTAATACCTTAATAGAGAGATTATTCTACAGGCTATCTGCTGGCCTTAGTTTCATTTCATTCTGAGCTGTGGTTGAGGAGTGACAGCGAGGTAAAGTTGAGAGGTTCTTGCTCCGAAAGACGCAAGAGTTAATACTCTTTTTGAAGAACAGGTCGACCTGGAGGTTTTGCCAGTGCTTCAGAGCACTTGATCATGGGTATGGAGAGTTGTTGACTGTATTTCCTGTGTTTGGATCCTCTCCATACCCGCATGCCTGTTTTTACGCCCAGTTGGTTTTGATTGGATTTGTGTGCGGGCGTTGCGCTTAGGTTTCTTTTCTATTAGGAGTGCTGGTATTTCTCTTGTGGTGAGGCTGGAGTGATGACCAGCAGACCCAAGAGTGCTTGCGGTGATGGCAGGAACAGGTTGCCCGTGCTCGTTACCCCGGTTCTATTCCTAGTCGAGTAGGAGAGAGATCTGCCGAGAGGACGTGAGGATATCGTAGCGAGAAAGGTTCAAAGTGTACTTGAAGATCAGAGAGAGGTTTGGGTGGTCACTGGTTCTGAGTCACGGAGTGCGACATGTACTCTCTACAGCTAGATACCCGGTGTATTCCCAGATAAGAAAGCACGTCACACGACACCGCTCAAGTTTAGCAAGTATAGGAGCTATCACCAGTGTCTTTTTCAATTCTTCAAATGCTTCATACTATCTGACCATGCCAAGAAATTATCTCAACTTGCTCAAGTTGATCAAAAATGAAAGATCTACAATCTTCTTCACTTTCTCAAGATCTATCGCAATCTTATTTTTGAAAATGATGTGTCTCAAAATAGACTTTCTTCGTAACCAAAGATGCACTTCTTTGGATTTAGAGAAGTGTTTGCTTGCTCCAACCGCTGCAAAATTTTGTTCACATGATCAAAGTGGTCCTCCTTTCTTTCCTACACGTAAAAATCATCAATAAAATCATAAACAAAATTCTCTATGAACGGTTCAAACACCTTGTTCATGAACCTCTGAAATGTAGTTAGAGCATTACACAATCCGAATGACATCGTCCAAAATGAACATACTCCTCAAGCAATAATGAATGTAGTCAACTATTGGTACTCCTATGCTATCTTCATTTGGTTATACTCACAATAACCATCACCAAAGATGAAACGCTCATGATCAACAATTTCTTTCAAAATCTCAACTATAAATGACAAAGGATAATCATTCTTCTTGATAATCGCATTCAGTTTCTTATAATCTATGCACACTCGCAGCTTGTCATTCTTATTCTTGATAATCACAATGAGTGAAACTCGTTTTGAGTTCTCCACCTCAAAGATGAAATTTACCTCTTTCAACTTGTCTATATTCTCCTTGATTATCATTTTTGTTATAGGATTGACTCTTCTTTACTTCTATCCAACAAGTCTTACATTCTCCTTCGAATCAACTTGAGAGTCTCTAGAGTCACCTCCTTCAAATCTTTGTAACTGAAAGCGAACACATGGATATATTTTTGAAATTTATATAGAAATCGACTTTTTTCATCTTGAGTGACATTTATACCAAACTTCAGAGTCAAGAGTCTTCTCACAATCTCTATCTCACTCAGCTCTTCTTTGTCAAGATCTTTCTTCACTATTGGTCGAGATAACAAATCAATAGCCTAAGTTGATGTAATGATTCATCGGACCAAATCCTTCATCATCCGACGAGGATTCTTGATCATAAGAAATCTCTTGTATCTATCTCTAAGACACTCTAATCGTCTTTCGTATTAGATTCCCAATAATCACTAGTGGGTCTATCGGAGTCATGAGTCACAACTCCAACACCCAAGAAATGCCACTGGTTTTGCATTCTCTTTCGATTCAACTCGATGAATCTCTAGAGTCATCTCCTTGAAATCCTTGTAACTAAAAGCAAACACATGCATATATTTTTGAAATATATATAAGAATCTGCTTTTCTCATCTTGAGTGACATTTATATCTTATTTCAGGGTCAAGAGTCTTCTCACAATCTTTGTCTCACCTAGCTCTTCTTTTTCGAGATATTTCTCCACTGTTGGTCGAGACAACAAACCAATAGCACTAAGTTGATGTAATGATTCATCAGACCAAATCCTTCATCATTCGACGATGATTCTTGATCATAAGAATCTCATGTATCTATCTCTAAGACACTCTAATCATCTTTCGTATTAGATTCCTAGTAATCACTAGTGGGTCTTCCGGAGTCATGAGTCACAACTCCAACACCCATGAGAGCTATTATCACTTTGTGATCTCTAGCTTCACTTAGTAAATATCCTTTGTGTCATTTATTTGTGGTGCGCACAGCTCTCAACCAAGGTCTAGCTAGGAGCAAATCATAACTAGAGTCCTTTAGCACTTGAAATGACATCAATGTTTGAACTCTCATCCCAGACACAAATCTTATCTAACACATCAAGAGATCTTACTCGTTGCTTGCTAGCCATCTCCACAACAATGCTAATCGGACGAGTTGGTTCCATCTCCAACTTCTTCATCAACCTCTACGATATGACATTTACAACCGACCTTCCATCCATCAATACGTTTGAGTTCAATCGAACTTCAATCTTTGAAACCCTAGTGCATACCTTTGAAGCATGCACATCCACCACACCAACCCCCACAGACTTTGATGTCTTATTCTTAGGTTTCTTTTTCTTGCTTCTCTTAGAACTCAATCCTCCTTTGAGTTCTCTTCGTCAACTAGGGTTGAGTGCAATCAGTTGTCCAACCGTGATATTGACTTTCTGAGCACTCACATCTTCAACCACATCATATCTTGCTTGAGAAGATGAAATAGTGAAATTTGCCACCTCTAACTTTCGTCTTGGTTCCTTTGGTGTACTGGAAATATTACTCGAGCGAGTACTTCTACTTGGTGGCTCCTCCATGAAAACCGGTTCATTAGAAATTTGTGTTATTTTTTTTTCTTGAACTAAAAGCTTCGCTGGTGTATGAGAACAGTTTGAGCTCTCTCCCTTCTCATAGATGAGATCCCGCACAACATTGATAATAATCACTCTCATGTCTCGTGTTTGTGACGGATTTTCTCCACCAACATTCATCCTAACAGCTTTGTCATCTCTTGCTGCGTTGTTAAGATAATTTTGTTGAAAATGAGAACCTCCACATGTCCAACATGTGATTCCCCCAAAGTTACCTTGATTACCTCTAAAATTATCTTGATTTTCTCGGTTGAGATTATTCTCATAACCTCTTTGACCTCTTTCTTCATCTTTGTTCCTCCATTCTCGTAATTGCACATATCTTGAGATCCGCAAGAGTATCAATGATACTCTTCAACTCGAAATGAAAATCAGAGGTGACAATAGACATCGTTGTAAAGACAAACAGTCTTGGCATTACTGTTGGAGTAGGAGTTGACATTGAAGCAATCACCAATTATGATGGTGCAGATGCTATTGTTATCGCTGCACCAAGAGTCAGAGTCGACATCATAGCGGCATGATGAGGTTGGATGATATCCCAATCTCATCATGCTGAGTTGTCGCAATCTTGATGATCTCTACTTTGGTTGTTTGCTTCTCGTATCTCACTAGAGTTTGAATTGAAGGTCTTAACCTTCCCACCAAGTTCTTGATGAACATTGCTCTAATCCTTGTCGTCATTAACTCCACGTTTTCTCCACTCTTCCATAAGACCGTTTGAAATTGTTGCTCCAACTTATCTATCTTTTGTACATACTGACGAACTTTCTCATCCTCTTGTTGCTTCAGATGAATGAGTTCCACCATGAGCTTCTCATAACTTTCTTCTGGAGAAAAGTTTCGATGAGTGCGTTACTCAATGTCTCTCATGTGTCTTCTCACCTTGCGTTTAGCTCTTCACTGATCTTCATAGCACGTGAGAGCAAAATTTTACAAAAACTTTAGTAATAACAACATCCACTCTTTTTTCTTTTTCACATCATTTTTGATGCAATCTTTTGAAATCTAGGACAAACAACTCTACATTTTCATTGTCTTTCTTGTGAAACACTGGTAGTTTCTTCGTCTTGTAACTACTCTTTTTTCTCTTCTATTCTTTGCGTAATAATGATTCACTAAAAGATTACAAACATCACCAATTTTATACGAGAATAATCTACCATAGATAAAATGAACGGAAATGATTGTAACAACACCTCTTGTGTTATTTCTTCTCTCATAATCATGAGGTTGAGTCGTATTGTCATCTTCTCCACATCCGAATGACCATCTTCATCACAACGGAGTTGAGTCCTTTAAAATCGATAACTTCTCCGTCTCAACTCTTTTAGTCTCGTCCAACTTCTCAACTACTGATGTAAGTAGAGCGATCATATCTATACACTTGTGTCCTCTTGATAAATCACCCACTCCACAACTTGGACAAGGATTCTTTTCTAGGAGATGAATTGACGGTGATGAAGATGGACCCACTCGAAGATTCAAATCAGTAAACTCAAATCTGCTGTGATCATAGTAGGACAATTCACTCTTTTCCTCGAAGATTTTAGTTTTTGCGTTATTATTTTCGAACTCAACGATAATCTCTCTCCAGCTCTCTTTGACACTTACTATGAGATCTAAACCTTGAGAAGGTTTCTAAATTAACTTTCCAATCCTTTCAACTTCCACTCATGTTCTTGTGCTCTCTCAACCATTGAGAGTGGATAATCTACTTTTGAGAAAAACAAATCTATATAATTTATTTAATTTTTTCAAGTTCTATAGTGAAAAAGCGTGTTTTATACATACTTTACACGAAATAAAATCTAATCTAAAAATAATTATCTAAGATAATCATCTCATGATTATCATCATTACTAATCTTAGCAGACAACTTAAATTCACTCTTGTAAGGATCGAACTCTACTTCACCATGAGCATTTGTCGCCTCCTCAATGATGCTTGAAACTCCACCTTTTTCACATTTACTCTGATGATCTTAAAAGCTTCACGATAAAAAGCAAAGAGATCACCTCAAGTGCTATAGATACGTGTTCATAACTCATCTATACTCAAATTTCATTTCTCCTTCTCCGTTCGTACTTCTAAACATCTCTTCTTCTCCTTTGGTAGTCGAACTAGATTCCTCATGAAATATCTTCAAGATCCTCTTGTTCGTTAAAATGTATATCTCTTAGTCCGTAAGAGATCTCTCCAAGATTTTTATGATCACTAGTAGCTCAACCTCCAAGTTACTAACTTGTGAAATTTGAATAGAAAATTCTTTAATCAGAAGAAATGGTGTTGACTGTACAAATTTCCAAAGAACTTATATATTTTCATTTCACTCATGACTTGTGAAGCCTTGGATTTCCAGTTTGTTAGAAAATTCTTGTTTTTGCTAGACAAAACAATAGATTAGTTAGCATAGATGATCGAAAAGATAAGTTTAGTGTAGTATAGAGCTTTATTGGCCGAAGGATGATGCTGAACCAGAATATGGAACCTGTGAAGTGTATCTCGTTGAATTAATAACCTAGCTGCATTCTTCAGACGAAGAGCTTTCCAAGGATACCTCATTTGTTGAGAACGGACATCGGACGACGAAGTTATGACTCAAAGAAGAAGAAGGACCAAAACAGAAGTCAGAAGTTGTCGATTAAGTGCCGAGTGAGGAGTGTTGTGGTCGCAAGCAGGTGACAGAACTTCTAGTCTTCAGCGAAGATGAGGGGAATGCAGAGAGCAAGGAAGCCGAAGTTGAAGACCATTGCGACAAAGTGACCGGACCTCAGCCCGTATCGAGAGCAATTGGAAGAGATGGGGATGGCCTTTCTAATGGAGAATTGGGGAGTCGTATCTTCAGATCTAATGCAGGAGATCCTCATCTGTACGGGACACGATTCGGAAGAACTTCGGGCGAGGCCACATAACTGGACGCTATCACATTGGAACTTCGTGCTGGGAATTGATGACGCGGGAAGACCAGGTGACCTGATGTACGATAGCACGTGCAAGCCGTCTTCGGACGAAGTGGCGAAGTACGGAGAACTTTCCTCAACGTCACCGATAGGGTCGAACGAGTTTAAGGTGCATAGTTACATCGATCCTTTCAAGAGGGATGTCGCGATTGCCCTTGACACTATCTTCAAACCGCAGCGAACTTCGTATCTGGCCTATTGGCAGATACACTTCATCGAGCAGATCTTCGGAGGAAGGAAGGCGTATTGGGCGAAGATCTTCCACGAGCACGTTCAGAAGCTGTACGCTAACTTCAGTGATGGTGGATCTACTTATTTCGCGGCGTTTACAGTGGTCTTCTACCGAGGAATGAAGTTGTTGACTCCCGCAGAAGAAGAGAAGTTTGGGCGAAGGACCATATCGGAAGACGAGCTGGTAATGGAGCCGACTCCTCGAAGAGAAGAAATGGAAACTCCGGTAACTTCGGCGGGACCGAGCACTAGAGCGAAGAGGAAGATGACGGAGGCGGGGACGTCGGGAGGAGCGACTTCCCGACAGAAGAAGAAGACAAAAAGGACAACCACGACTTCGGATGAAGGAGCCGAAGATGTACAGACTCCGGAACGATCGTCTTCAATGGAGGTCTTAAGAGAGACATGACCAAGAACGAGTCAGCAGAGTCGAGACCAGGAGGAGTTTGTTATACGCAGAGTACCTTCGGGGACGACACTTCGGGAACCTCCTTCGGAAGCCCCTCAACCTTCATCTTGTCTTGACGAGGCCACGACCTCGGCACCAAAAGATCCAAGCATAGGTAGGGAGTTGCAGATGTTCGAGAAGACACTGGAGTTTCTGAGTGGCACGGCATTACCTATTTTGGCAGAGTTAGACCTACAGCGTCAGGAATACGACAATGAGACGAAGGTACTCTTATCCCTAAGCGACCTTCTCAGCGCAATACATTCGGACGGCAAGGATGGCTTACGGAGAAGGATCTGCTATATGATAGCAGACATATTAAGTTTCCAAGGAAGTTACAGCTGCGATGGATGGGACCATACATAGTCGCACAATGTTATGGCAATGGTTCAGTCCAACTCAAAGACCTGGAAGGAAACCTTTTTGCTACCCGAGTAAATGGCGGAAGAATCAAGCGGTACTACAGCTGATGTGTTCGCGAGGACGCTTCACAATTGAGAGGGGGAGTATGTGAAGCCTTGGATTTCCAATTTAAGAAAATTTTTGTTTTTGCTAGACAAAACAGTAGATTAGTTAGCATAGATGATAGAAAAGATAAGTTTAGTGTAGTATAGAGCTTTCTTGGCCGAAGGATGATGCTGAACCAGAATATGGAACCTGTGAAGTGTATCTCGTTGGATTAATAACCTAGCTGCATTCTTCAGACGAAGAGCTTTCCAGGGATACCTCATTTGTTGGGAACGGACATCGGACGACGAAGATATGACTCAAAGAAGAAGAAGGACCAAAACAGGAAAGAAGCAGTCCTTCGAGGTCGGCACCTTACACGTGAGGAAGCGAGAGGCAGAAAACGATAAGAAGGGTAAAAAGTAAATCACTCTACTGTTTCTGCTCGCGAATTCACTGTAGCGCTCTGCATCGGTCGAACGCTAGAAAGTGGACGAAGGCTGACTTCGGCGAAGGGTCTCTTCTAGGGTTTGGAGCAGAGGAAAGCGAGTTCACTTTGGCAAAGTCAGAAGTTGTCGATTAAGTGCCGAGTGAGGAGTGTTGTGGTCGCAAGCAGGTGACAGAACTTCTGGTCTTCGGCGAAGATGAGGGGAATGCAGACAGCAAGGAAGCCGAAGTTGAAGACCATTGCGACAAAGTGGCCGGACTTCAGTCCGTATCGAGAGCGATTGGAAGAGACGGGGATGGCCTTTCTAATGGAGAATTGGGGAGTCGTATCTTCAGATCTAATGCAGGAGATCCTCATCTGTACGAGACACGATTCGGAAGAACTTCGGACGAGATCACATAACTGGACGCTATCACATTGGAACTTCGTGCTGGGAATTGAGGACGCGGGAAGACCAGGTGACCTGATGTACGATAGCACGTGCAAGCCGTCTTCGAACGAAGTGGCGAAGTACGGGAAACTTTTCTCAATGTCATCGATAGGGTCGAACGGGTTTAAGGTGCATAGTTACATCGATCCTTTCAAGAGGGATGTCGCGATTGTCCTTAACACTATCTTCAAACCGCAGCGGACTTCGTATCTGACCAATTGGCAGATACACTTCATCGAGCAGATCTTCGGAGGAAGGAAGGCGTATTGGGCGAAGATCTTCCACGAGCACGTTCAGAAGCTGTACGCTAACTTCAATGATGGTGGATCTACTTATTTCGCGGCGTTTACAGTGGTCTTCTACCGAGGAATGAAGTTGTTGACTCCCGCAGAAGAAGAGAAGTTTGGGCAAAGGACCACATCGGAAGACGAGCTGGTAATGGAGCCGACTCCTCGAAGAGAAGAAATGGTAACTCCGGTAACTTCGGCGGGACCGAGCACTAGAGCGAAGAGGAAGATGACGGAGGCGGGGACGTCGGGAGGAGCGACTTCCCGACAGAAGAAGAAGGCAAAAAGGACAACCACGACTTCGGATGAAGGAGCCGAAGATGTACAGACTCCGGAACGATCGTCTTCAATGGAGGTCTTAAGAGAGACAGGACCAAGAACGAGTCAGTCGAGTCGAGACCAAGAAGAGTTTGTTATACGAAGAGTATCTTCGGAGACGACACTTCGGGAACCTCCTTCGGAAACCCCTCAACCTTCATCTTGTCCTGATGAGGCCACGACCTCGGCACCAAAAGATCCAAGCATAGGTAGGGAGTTGCAGATGTTCGAGAAGACACAGGAGTTTCTGAGTGGCACGGCATTACCTATTTTGGCAGAGTCAGACCTACAACGTCAAGAATACGAAAATGAGACGAAGGTACCTTTATCCCTAAGCGACCTTCTCAGCGCAATACATTTCGGACGGCAAGGATGGCTTACGGAGAAGGACAAGTTGATGAAGGCACTTGAAGACACTTCGAACGAAGTGAAGAAGTTGACCACGGAGCGCGACGTCTTGGTGGTTGCGAGATCAGAGGAGCAGACCAAGGTTTCGAAGGAACTTCAAGATTGGCAGGCGAAGCTCAATCTTATGACTTCACGCTTTCATGACATGAAGTCAGAGAGGTATGATGTTCAAGAGCAGTTGGCTACCAAAGAGGAGGAGTTAGCCAAGGTAGAGAAAGCGAAGGAGATTGTTGAGGCGAAGACCGAAGGACTTCGAACGAAGGTAGACGAGGTCGCAACAACATACTTCGCCACCGAACTCGACGGGACAGAGATAGAGCTTCTCCAACGGCTTCGGACAGAGTTGACGATAGCGCGAGATCCTTCGGCGAAGAGTAGGATAGTTAGACTAACGGAGAGAATTATCCGAGATCTGAAGGAGCTTAGGGAGACGGTTAAGTTTACGTTAGCCAGTATAGGACACACTTTACAGTTAGGTAGAGTAGAAACCTCGGTTCCGCCAAGTAGGGAGTCGTGATCGCACGATCTAGATGTAATCATCTTTTGTAGGAATTGAGATCCGCCATCTTAGGGCGAAGGGCTATAAAAGCGATGCGAGTTTCATACATTTTTACCTTTTCCATGTTTTCAGTTTTTGTTTCTTAATTTTCGATTGCGCGAGATTGCGGAGAGAGAGAGTGTGAATAAAGTGGGCGAAGGTGATTTACCTACGAAGGACGTAGTTTGCTGTCGCAGGTGTAATCCTAGTTGACGAAGACCTTCGTCGATTACCTTGAGCAGTTGGCTACCAAAGAGGAGGAGTTAGCCAAGGTAGAGAAAGCGAAGGAGATTGTTGAGGCGAAGACCGAAGGACTTCAAACGAAGGTAGACGAGGTCGCAACAACATACTTCGCCACCGAACTCGACGGGACAGAGATAGAGCTTCTCCAACGGCTTCGGACAGAGTTGACGATAGCGCGAGATCCTTCGACGAAGAGTAGGATAGTTAGACTAGCGGAGAGAATTATCCGAGATCTGAAGGAGCTTAGGGAGACGGTTAAGTTTACGTTAGCCAGTATAGGACACACTTTACAGTTAGGTAGAGTAGAAACCTCGGTTCCGCCAAGTAGGGAGTCGTGATCGCACGATCTAGATGTAATCATCTTTTGTAAGAATTGAGATCCGTCATCTTAGGGCGAAGGGCTATAAAAGCGATGCGAGTTTCATACATTTTTACCTTTTCCATGTTTTTTAGTTTTTGTTTCTTAATTTTCGATTGCGCGAGATTGCGGAGAGAGAGAGTGTGAATAAAGTGGGCGAAGGTGATTTACCTACGAAGGACGTAGTTTGCTGTCGCAGGTGTAATCCTAGTTGACGAAGGCCTTCGTCGATTACCTTGAGCGAAGTAACTTCGGTGTAGAAATCTGACCGAAGGGACTTCGGCCGAAGTTGGAACTGTATACTTCGAAGGTGTTTGAACGAAGATCTGAGAACATATTAGTTACTGTAAAGTGGAGAAGCATAAGTTAAATTGTAAGAAGAGTTTGGAACATGGTGGCTTCGTCTTAAGTTTGGCTTCTTCAAATAAATGGGATTCTTTGAATAAATAACTCTTGAAAATAACGTCCATAATGGTCAATTGTGTATGGTATGAGATGGGTTCGGGTGAAGACCTCATGTTTGGTTGAAATAATCTTATTATAAGGATCTTATGACTCACTTCACCGAGTTCTTCCCAGTTGTATGTTTCCAAGCTTACAAAGTTTTGTTGAGTTGTATGTAATTTGCAATTTGGCTTATGATCTTCATATGTCAAATTGTGATGAAGATGACGACGATGGTGATGATGATATATATATATATTTATTTATTTATTGATTTATCATATATCATCTTGATTTAATCGGAAGAAAAATCAAAGTTTGTTAGTCAAGCAAAAAGATAATAAGTCTACTCTACAAATATTTGTTTGTTTTAGAGATGTTTTATAAGTATCTTGTATAACTTCTTCAATTTGTTGATTAGAAAAAGAATGCATCATGTTTCTTGATTATTCTTTTCTAAGAGTTGATAATGTTCATAAATTCGAAAATAGGATGTACGTAAAGTCTGACACGATAACGGTCCTACGATAGAGGAGGTTACAATCATTAGCTCCACTGCAGGTACTCGTTAGGGAGATCCTTTGGGTGGACCCCATCTCTTGATCACCACCTTGGCTGCTCTAAGTTGTGCTTTTTCATCTCTAACTGATGATACGCACATCGTAGATCTGGCAGACCAAGTAGATATTGTCTTTGATCACCTCGTCTCTAAATCGGCCTTGGTAGGGATGAGAGTGAAGGTGTCAAAGTGCAAGGCTTGGTCTCTCATAAGTATACTATCGGACCTCCAGCTCTCGGAAAGATTTGATTCACTAGAGATGGTTTACGCATCCTCAGAGTACCGATGGATACAAAGGACTTTGTCTCCCGGTTCTTAGATGTTGTCTTTGTGGATGACGTTTTGCATATCGAGCATCCCTCTATGTTAGAGGACCCACATGTTGTTTGGTATCCTTTTCTCTTCCATTGTCCGTCGTCTTAGTTACTCACTCCGCACAGTACCTCCATCTCTTATCTTCATCTCGCGTCTTAGAGAGTTTGACGACATCGTAGGACCGGGGACCTTTGATTGTGTGGCAAGACCTCTCGCACGTAGGCAGACATCTTTGCCGATATCATGTGGTGGGATGGCCGTATTATCCATGGTTGCTTCTGCCTGTCATTCACTGACATTTTTCAGTATTCACTTGATCCATACAACCTCTTTTGTTGCATTGTCGCAATAGAGGATAAAGAAACAGTAGATTGCTTTCACTATGTCAGATAACTACTGCTCCTTCTAATAGAAAAGAGAAACCAGATCTGAACTTCCGATCTGTTACATCTTCTCCCATCTGAATCGGTATACCTCAGTAATGCTCTTGAAGCATTAGAGTCCATCTTAAGGGTACTAGCATCCGTAGCAGCTAGTACCCTTAAGATACCTCAGCAATCTCTTAGCTGCATTCCTATGGTACATCCTTGGATCTTGCATATACTGACTGATTTCGGTTTTGACATTGCAAACCTACATTAAAGTATGCAGCTGCATGACAATTGCAACGCCAACTAGGGCACCATGCTGAGCTGAAAAGAGGGGCCACTGTTGGCTAGAATTCCTGGATTAGAGGTGGGCCTACACCTACTGGGCTTCGTACCAGGCGAATTCCATCAGTCCAGGTTATGGTGCCAAATACAAACTCATCAGTAGAAGTGTCCATCCTGATGCTCACAGTAAACGTTCTTTCCTTGTGCGAGGGGTCGAACGAGAGAACGGTCGGTGTCACAGTGATTTCAACGCCCGCAGACGGCACTACAAATACTTCGTATACGCTGGTAACTAGCCCTACATTGGCGACAGTCCTCGTCACCGTCTCCGCTACGCTGGTGTTGCTGCTTACAAAGATCGATGGGTAGTTCAGATCCAGCACTGTAGGAGTAACACTGGGGCATACGCTGCCGTCCCTTGTCACCAAATAGAAGGTAGACAATATATTGCACGAGACAGAAATAAACGTTACACTATCTTTAAGATGCCAACGAGGTGGAATTTGAAAATGTTGGAGAATAACTTTGTTATTGCGATTTTTAGGTTATTAATGGATTGACTGGAAAACATGTCAGAATAATTAATCACACTTAAATAGTGATTATCTCATTGTTAGCGCTTGCAAGGGTGGAAAACCAAAGACTTGCAATTGCACATTGTTTTGTTTTCATTATCTTTGCAATACAGATATGAGGACGTTTCGCATTGGGTGGTTCATTTTTTGCCACTCTTCTACCGAACCGCTCCAAGCGTAAGTTCCCAATGGAACTTAGTTTGTTAGGTCTGAACATTTTCTCTGACAACTATCTCTCATGATCGAGGATGCGATCTCGGTCTTTCACGTCAGATGTGAGTGGACAGCGATTAAACATTGGTTCCTGTGTTGTCTAACAAAAGCTATGTGGGGAGCATTTTTACATATGTTATTATTCGACCAGAGGTTCACAATAAGAATTCCGAGCAATGTTTATTCTACTCCAACGTGTCAACGCGTGTGAGAAGTGAGGACATGACAAGTACTGCTCAATTGAGGTTCAGAAGATGTCGTCATTAACTTCTTGCAAAGCATCATCCTTGTGAAAAATAACTCTATGTGTGACAAGTTAGTGTATTGTCTGTTTTGATAATCTCGCTCCTCGCAGACTTTATCAATAGGTGAGATCTGGATCTTGAAAATCATTTGCACAGCAAACTATACCAAAGGTTTGGATCTTGATAGTCCATAGCTGGAAGTCCATAATCCTCCGAAACTCAAAGAGGTGTTCAGATCTGGACCCTCTTTGACGAAACAAAGCAGGTAAGATTCAAACGTGAAATACTATTTTCACATAATATTCAGGTCTGGATGTTCAGCATTCATAACCCTAAGTCTAGAACCCCCAAAATTCTTTGAGTGTTGGTCCATACCTTCCCCTTTGGGACATGTCCGGACCCTCTTTAGACAAACACAGAAATTATATCTTCTTTACACACATTGTCAAGCTCTTCGTGCATGGCAAAAAATTGCAATCACATTCGAATCATAGACATCGTGGTTATAGATTTCTGAACTTACCACCAAGGCTCAAGATCATCTCTTAAATGCTTCTCATATTATTATTCATTAACATGAATGATGAAGGACCCTCACATGTACATTATAAGCAAAGAGAACAGTCTAATCAGAACGTGCGGACACGAGTAATGAAAAGAAATAGAGAGAAGCACAGAGAAGCAAATTCAAACGGAGCACGTTATGGGACGGCAAAGTTTCCAGCAGGTAGATAGTATACACTTGGAATGAATGTAAAATTTTCATTTAAAAGAGTTTTGTCATATTTTTCTTACTAAGAGAGATATTTCTAGCCTTGGTGATAATTGCACAACTTTTGCTTGAACTAGGTTCGAACGCTGCACATTGGTCTTAAGAGTATGAACTTTCACCACCATGATAGATGGACCTCTCCGGGTACAATCTCAAATAAACTCAAACTGAAAAAGCTTCACAAATTTGACATGAGACAAGAGATGTGGCACCTTGGTTAGGTTGGCCGAGTACGAAGTGACTAATCCCGGTAGGGCCGTTAGTGCCGTTAGAGAGAGTTCTTGGGATGGTCCACTAGAGGTATACTTCGCAGGTTGGGCTTGGAGGCCTTAGATCTTCAAGTTGAGTCTTCAAGCTCCTAGCTATGATGAATAGTCTAGTTGAGTGTAACTCGGATTCTCTTCGAGCATAGACTTTTTGTGAGAATTGTTGTTGTCGTGTTGGAGATGATAATTTCTCTGTTGAGATTTGAGAGAGAGATAGTAGACCGAGAGCTGCGTATGCGAGTTAAGGATGCAACTCTCCTTAGAGACTCCACTCTAACTTTGGCGGTTGTCTTTGATCAAGCTGAGCGGATTGAGCTCAACATGATTGAAGAGATGATGGTGACTGCTGGGTTCAGCAGGGAGGCACCTTAGGGACGACCACCTCTTCTCGAGGATCATAGGCTCCGCAACAACGTGGTGATAGTGGTGGTGGTGGTAAAGATCGTGTTGAACAATCACGATCCCATGAAGGTGTTGGAGGACATGGTGGGCATAAGCCCATGCCATCTTTCTCTAGTCAGCAGCAAGTGTGTCCTTGCTGACGTGTGATGGTCCTCATCAGCAGAAAGATTGTCCACAGAGGAGAGGTGGTTATGAGACGTCTGAGACCTCTCAAGCGGTGCCTAGACAGTGTGAGTGTTGTGGACGACCAGGTCACATTAGTGACCGTTGTTTTGATCTCCACCTCGAGTTACGGCAAGAGAAAGCTCACAAAAGAATTCTTCTGGTAGACATTGTGAAAGACTTAAGCTCTTGTCATCAGGATGATTTCTTCCGTTTTGGCTAAAAATGAGTGGAAGACCTTCAAAAATGCAGTCACAGCTTGTTGACCGACTCAAATTATAAAAAATTCACAAAAGCACACAACAACACAGCAGGTAGGACAATTCGGAAGTTCAGAACATGTCACCAATGCTATCAATCCTTACTCCGTCAGAAAAAATGATGTAAGGATCTTCAGAAATAGCTCTAACCAGCAAAGACATTTATTAGAATTTTAGTCTGCAAAGAAATCTTCTTGTGCGAAAATTGCAACACTTTCACTTACAATCTAAGTCCTTTATAAACCTCCAATGTCTAATTCCTTCACTCAAACTTGATATTATGTTACGATGAATGACAGCAAGAACTCAACACCCATAGGACCACTCCAACAAAGGAGGAAGCTACCAGCAAAGAAGGAGACTATCGTATGTTCCAAGAATGCATGTAGCGAACGTTCTGGAATAATTAACTAGTTTGCGTGGATTATATTCTGGGTCTAGCTCGCATGGTTAAAGAAGTTATACTCTTTTAAACCATCTACTGCAAGATGATTAGTACGCGTGTTATAGTCAAATGTCAGTGAAACACAAATAAACAGCAGATTCTGGAGTGCACGTGACTGGTATACGTACGTTGACTTTCAAAACGTACGTGAAAGTGGACATCAGATAATATATAACAAAGGACGATTTTGTCATAAAAGAGTTCACAAGATGCGTTCACAAGATGGAAATCGGAAATATTTGTTTAAAGAGGGGCCACTGTTGGCCAGAAGTCGCCGGCCACAGGTGGGCCTACACCTACTGGGCTTCGTACCAGGCGAACTCCATCCGACCAGGTTATGGTGCCAAACACAAACTCATCAGTAGGAGTGTCCCTCTTGATACTCACAGTAAACGTTTTCTCCTTGTGCGAGGGATTGAACGACAGAATGGTCGGTGTCACAGTGATTTCAACGCCCGCAGGCGGCACCACAGATACCTCGTATACACTGGTCGCAGGCCCTACATTAGTGACAGTTCTCGTGACCACCTCCGCTACGGTGGTGTTGCTGCTTACAAAGATCGATGGGTAGTTCAGATCCAGGACTGTAGGAGTGACCTTGGGGCATACGCTGTCGTCCCCTGTCACCAGCCGGAGCTGCGTAGTGTTGTAGCCCTGAGAACAGAGGAAGTTCGCATAGTCTTCGGTTGTTGTGTCGTATACGAGGCCCGGATCCGCGAAGTTTAGGGCATTTATTTGACCCGAGCCGACCGACAAGCCTAGATCTCCATCGCTGATGGACTCGTCCAGAGGGGTTGCTACAAGAGACAGAACGCGAATGTCAAACTTTAGTGAACTGCCAAGAAGCGAGCCGGGTTCGTTTCCATGCTAGCTTGATGACATGCATGATGAACATTGTTTAGGTTTTGCAAGGTTAGAGAAATCGATCTTTTAGTCGTCTGTAAGCGTAGAAATGAAAAATGTTCAGCCTTGTGTCTGCATCTTGTTCTCGATTGCATCAGACACATTCCCGTACCTGTGGTCATGAGAGCCGATTTTATGGCAGCCGGACTCCAATCTGGATGGAGTGATTTGAGCACAGCTGCAGCTCCCGCCACATGCGGACAAGACATTGAGGTTCCGGAAATGATGTTGAAACCGACAACTCGAGTATCGTTCTCAGTCTCAGTGAAGCTGGCCACTGGTGACCATGCTGCGAGTATGTCAACTCCAGGAGCTGTGATGTCCGGCTGGTGAACACAAAACATAACACTTATTCACTACATGTGTGATGAACCACGCTCGACCTAATTCAACACCGTAACCTATCACGAAGTTCAGTTCCTCCCTTGCTGGTACGAACCGATCGAAGGGAAAATCACTTCCTGTCAGCTACATTAATGACCCCTTGAATTCTATCGTGACGTGTGGTGTTAATGTTGATTAATTGATTACGGTTTCTGTGTAAAACGGTCTAAGCATACTCAGCGTGTACATATAGCAAGCACATGAAGGAGAGTGATAGATCGAGACCTTCAGTATGTTGGGTGTGACTGTGTTGGGACCACGCGAAGAGAAAAAGGCCGTCACTGGAGCAGGGGCTTCATCGAACACAGATTCTGTTTTCTCAATCCGAGCGGTGGGGGCACTGAGAAAGACCAACGTCAGTAGTCTCAGTAACGACCGCCTACATTCTGGTCAAGTTGAAGAATTGAACTTGTTCGCAAATGCTAACGTCAGTTGTCAACATTGTCAATCGTACATTACCAACTCTAATCGCATTAGTTAATCAGAAGAGTACATACCACCAGACGTGCACAAGCACATTAAGATTGAATTGGGGTTTACCGTATTATATATAGTTCAGGAAGAAAAGAAGCAAAGATGAAAAGGTAAAACTCACGCGGTGCTGTTTATGTAGCTTAGGATCATGTCTGCTGATGCTTGATCTACACAGGAGGTTGGAATCGTCCACGTCGCCAAAGCAGTATGTTTATACTTGACTATGATAACGAGACCTGCGCCCCCGGCCTCGGATATATACTGGTCAGTTTCTGCATTGCCGTTGTTGCAAACCACAATTTTGCCTTTGACTGCCGCCTTATCTAGGCTATCTTTTAAGCAAGAGCTGTGGAAACAAATGGTCACGGGTCAGTTCCTTCCTTCCATCAGGGTGTAGGGCTTCATTGACACATATTGATTTTCAGCACTAAGAGAGTAGACCTTCTCTGGAAGAGTCCTTCCAGTTGCAACGTTCCTCTCGTATATATACCTGGATTCGTCACTTGTAACATTTTCTGCAGGTATATCACCACCAAATACGAGAGGGTACATTTCGCCGGCTTTCATCATGAAGGTGTTGATGATTGATCCCTGCGCATGCGCACATGCCGAAACATTGATCTCAAATCATCGAAGTCTCTCGGAATTCGTGCACTTGTCAATAGCGCAAGTGAACATCTTGTACTTTCTCAGTTATCTTTTATTTCTATTTTCTGGCGTGAATGACTATAAATAAATTATAATAAAAAAAATCCATCAACAGGGGGACACAAAAGTGTCAGCCTCACCCAAAAGATCACAGGCTTGCAAGCATGTGCACGAACTAAAAGATGTAAATTTACCTGATACGACTCTCCGTTGCCGAGGTGAACTGTGGCTAGAAATTGGCGGTCGAGTGTGCTCGCAGCAACTGTAAGTAACCACGGAGCGACATTGCTTATCGAGCCTCTCGTGGGTCCATCGTTACCGCCAGCAGTTACAACCAGAATTCCCTTAGAGACAGCGTGGAAGGCTCCAAGCGCAATGCTATCATCCAGGTAGTCTTGAGGAGGAGCACCTAAAGAGAGTGACAAAATGTTTACCCCATCTTTGATCGCGTGGTCAAAGGCCGCTAAGACGTCTGAGCCGTGGCAACCGTGCAGCCAGCAAACTTTGTAAATGGCCAGTCTCGACAAAGAACCTCCACCTGTCGCAGTTCCCTCCGCCACTCCGAGTAAACTCGAATTGCTGACCCTTCTACCCGCCGCTGTCGAAGCCGTATGTGTACCATGCCCATCAATATCCCTGGGGGATCTGAATTCTTTCATGACCAAAGGGCCATAAACCGCCTCGTGACCTTTGACGAAGAATTTACCTCCGATCAGCTTCCTGTGGTATACGTAATCAATTCATATAACCACTCACATGGTAAGAAATAGACTTTAAAGTGAGTGACCAACTTTCGTGAAGTGCAAATTAACTTCATCTTTCAGCCTCTTGTTATGATGTATCATATGCATCATGAAAGAAAAACTTTATGAGCGGGACCGTGCTGGCTTTGGTATGATCACATACATATACAGCAAAGATTAAATTGGGATTCTCGTACCATGGCTCTAATTCCATACCCAAGAAACTTCGGTCCGCTCCTCATACAAGTCAGTAGACATCTTACCGGTTGCAATTTTCGGGGCCAAAGTCTGGTGCTGTGACACATGATCCTCGCCAACTTTCTGGAACAGGGGGCATTCCATCGTCGTTGAAACTTGGTAATTCAGGCCAGATACCTGTCCACACGCATGACTTAATCTTCGGGTTTCTTCGTCTTATCTTGTCCAACCTTTCTTGCGAGAATTTCCATCTAAATGAATCCAAACGAAGAAACTCATCTCCGCTCAATTCCTCGAAAGTTAATTATTTACCTCAGTACTGTGCATGCAGTGTTCTAAAATTATGAGAACAGTTCCGTGACAGTTTCTGAAACGGTGGTAAACTACTCGAATTGGGCATGTACCTAGCTAGAACTCTAAACAATTGCAAGTCGAGTAGCAGTGATTTAGTCGAAGTGCATGGACTCTACGTACCTGTATCAATGATTCCGACTATGGTGTTTTCTCCATAATTTGACTCTGGCCAGACTCCCGCTGTGGTGCTAAAGCCCAGAAAATCGTAAGACGCTGTTGTTTGAAGATTTACGGACCTCGATAAGTATACAGATACTACACCAGGCGCACCTGCCAGACATTAAACCAATCAAACGCACAAGCAGCCAGTTTAATTTTGATCGGCTGGAAATATGTATGATCATGAATACCAACGCCATGAGGTCAGATGAGGAGATATTGAGCTTGTTAAGAATTATGTTTGCTAGCTTTTGGGCCTACAACTGCATGCAGATGGTCTGATCTTATGATCTAACTGCTGTGATATCTATGACGCCGTCACGAATTAAACCGCTGCACAACCCCATCTAGCTATGTGACATGCATGCATTTGAAAATTAGAAGTTAACTTTCTCACAGATTAGTCAACACTCACTTCGGACTTGTTCTGCCTGTTCGGCTGATAGCTTGGCTGCGAATCCGCGGAATCCGTGGTTGTAGGTATACACGAGAGCTTCCTCAGTTGCCGATACACTGTACGTACAAGCGTTGTTTACAGTAGCATTATCCCATACGTACACGTTGTCAAATTCTCCATTTGTTCTTTAGACCTTGCATACGGTTCACCACCGTGTGCTTCATGGTTTCTACTTATCTGAAGTCACTAAATCTCAGTTAACGAAACTGCCAGATTTCGTATAGATCTGTAGTACCTGCCAAGAACTCCAGAGAGAATACTGGTTTGAAGCAGATCTGCCTGAACTGTAGGTGTAGCTTGCCCCATGTAGACTATGTACAGCTGCAGCAAACGATTAATTCATCCGTCACCAAGGCTCAGTGCACATGAACCGTTATGAACTTAGGCAAATTACCAAAAGAACAAACAAGTAAACGTAATACGTGGAGTTTGTTTTCTATAATTTAAAGCTACTACGGAGCCAGAATCACAACGATATATGTAACATATCATCTCAACTCGAAGCTATGTACACACTCTCGAGCTCCAAGTCTGAAGTTTCCGAGAGCCATTTGTACGAAGAGAAGCATGAAATGGAACAATGCTGAATCAGATATGCAACAGAAAATTACTAACTAGAATATGAGTCAGAGTTCGATTACTGCGCTGCGCGTAAGTTTTACCAACAAGTTTCATTCCTGATCCCTTCAGGTCACATCGAAAAGCATGCAGCATTCGACTAATTAACACTTAACTCTTAAAGCATCGACTCCACACAATTCAACTCTGCAGTCATTAAAGATACGAACACTCGTATCTTGAACCGGCCCTTACCCTACTGTTGATATCCTGAGTTTCAGTTGGATCTCCTTTGGAGATTCTCGATAATTCACCCTGACTCCTGCTGAAACAAAGAAGAGTAAGAACAAGTAACAGCCACGTTCGTGATGTCCCCATGTCTCCAGTTTGAAGCTAGAGGTGGAACAAGTGAAGCAGAAACCGGCTGTCGACCGAGGAGGTACGTAGCGGTTTAACTATCATAAATAAGCTGCATGCTTTATACTTTATGCTTAAAATATGCACCTATATTCGACAAAGCCCGACGGCAACTTTCACGTAGATAATCTGGTCTCAAAGTCCAGCGACAGGGACACGAATTCGAACAGAAACGAACATGAGCTCTACCAAGAGTCAAACGATCTAATATAGTAAGTAAAACAAAAGAGTTACCAGTCTAAGTGAAGTTTACTGAAAAATCCGGATCCTAGTAGACCTAGGATTGCTTCTCCTCATGCTGTAACGATGCAATCGACATCGGAGGTCAAGCAATGCTATTTGCCAAGCAGATCTTACTGTACTGTAGTTTGACGTGACATGAAATTGCAGCCTAGCTGATGAAAATAAATCTCCTCAAATTCTAAATAAGATAAAGGAAGTTCATAACTAACTAGAAAAATAAATATGCATCTAAAGTGCACTTTGTGAAAAAGACAGAAAAAGACAAAAATCAATGCAGAAGACTGGAAATTCACAGGGCGGATATAGCAATCCGTCCGAAGAGAAAATATTATGGTTCACCCTCATGATCATTATGCAGTTGAATGTGCAGTACATTAAGTAATTAACTATATATACATATCACCTATGCAGGTTCTTTTATAGCTATATTTGAACTTGTTTATACTATTATACATACTGAATGTAACTCACTAGTTACGATTGTCGTTAGGAATCTACACGTCTCGTCTCGGGTTCGGCCGGCGATCTGAATTTATTGAAAGAGCAGATGAACTATAAAAAATAAAAAATTCTAAAGTAATTTCATTAATCGTTAAAAGTTTAGAGGGATATTATGAATATTCAATTGTGACTAAAGTACTCGAAGATGACATTTGATTCTTTCTTAAACAAAAATAATTCATCTGCATAAATAAGCACACTCTAATATAAAGACTGAACTGAGATCAGGTGATAATGCGATAATACAAGGAACATCAGATAAATCATAAATATACATGCAACATAAACTTTTGGGGAAGCTATTGACCGTTCCATGTTGCTGGAACAGAGACAAATATTCAGCAATAAATTTATATTAAATTGAAAAGTGTAAAACGATAGAGGAAGTTTAGAGCTTACCGATATATAGAAACTGCTGATAAACACGCTTCAGAGACTACATATTCTAGAGAATGCTCACTGGGGCATCATATTTAGTGGAAGTTTAATCTATTACCTAACCCTTCTCAAGCTAAGAGTTAGGTGATAATTTTAACCCTTGTATATTAGCCTTCTGATGAAGGTGAATAATATGTAAGGAAGACTCCTTGTTCTAGACAATTCGTAATATACTATTATTGTTTACACTTTTTTTATACCAGTAAAACATTATGTGTGTTCACTGTTCGCAAGATCTGAGAAAGCTTGTGGTATTGTGGCGGAGCATCTGAACAGATTATGCATGGTGGATGAACTCCGGGGAACTTTTACTCGTTTATTGTTAATGAGAATATATATATATATTAAATAAAATATATATACTAAGTAGATGTAAAAATTTAAAATATTTTATAAAAGTTATCTGTTATCTATGCCTGGAAACACGAGGAGAACAGGAAAGGAGTGCCGCATTTCAAAAGGTACAAGTCAAAGAATCCATACTCATTAATACATTAATATACACTAAGATTAATTTAATACCTAACCTTTCTGCAAGAAGGATTATGTATTAAATTAAACTCTTGTATATTTGTCTCTTCTATAGGAAGATGGAGGAGGTGAATGTGTTGTGGTCCTATGTCTATCAGGAGCCTTGACAACCTTCTAGTTGAGTTCGAATATGGGAGTTAACAATGGACTACTATACTCGAACAAGACGAAAACAAAGTTGACAAATACTTCTGTCTGAACAGTGATATAATAAGGTGCGTAAAAGTGAAGCTGAAATATTGTTGAATGGAGAGAGAAAACCCTTTAATTTTTCAGCGGCTAGTTTTTTGCCCCTGAAAATGGAGCATGCATAGTCATTATTCCAAGTTTGGAAGAGGAGAATATATAAAGAGTTTCATTTTATATATTAACTTTTTTTCTTGGAAGAGTTAGTTTATAAATTAAAACTTACAAATAAAAGTAGTTTTAATTGTAGGAGTCACATATCTTTATACCCAAAAAATGTTTTGTTCATTTGAGAGTCAGCTTATGGGGTTTGTATAACTCAAATGAGCATGTGTAATCAAGTTATCAAGTGAGTTTTAAATTTAGTGATTTAAATTTAATACTTTAAAATTAGTGAAGTTAATTTATAGAACTTTGACTTTAACTTTGAAGTCACAATTTGCAAACTCTGTCGAGCATAACCTTTTTCTGTGATTGTTCATTTTAGTACATTACATTTTTCACAAAACTTTTTTTTAGGGCTGTTGTCAACCAATTATCCATGATTATTTTAGCTGTATGTTTAAACGTTTATTTTTTTCTTTCGGTTTCTTAGAAGTGCAGTTTGGATACATATTGAATAGAACCATGGATCATTTGGTTCTTCCTTATAAATCATATTAATTAAGTTTTAATACTTAAAGTAATTACATCAAATAATAGATTTCTCTACTGCAAGAACGAGAGAAAGAAAAAAGTGAAAACTGAAAAGAAAAACATCCACAAAAACATATCGGAAGTCATAACTTCTCCCGCAAGTAAAAAATCTTCGGAATGGTTCCAACATTTACACCGGCTAATTCTAATCTGAATGTTTCCTCCCGCTAGCCGTTTCGTCGAAAGAACTACCTTTGGACGTAAACTCTGTTTCCGGCCCCGGGTCTGTTCCTACTCTTGAACAAATTCTACGATTTCGTGTAAATAAAATACAGTAATTAAAAACGTTTGTTTGTGTGATTTTCTGCAGCTGTTTCCTCCTTGGAGCTTAAGCTCTTATAACGTACCGTGCTCTCATTACTTTCAAGCAAACGAATATAGAGTGAAAAGTAACATGGGGAAAAACACATTTCCTAACAAGTTTTCCATCTAGAGGATTGTCTATGTGCTACGCTAAAAGCTATTTCAAATAAAGTTTTCAGATTTTCAACCGTTTTTCAAATGTCTTACATTCAAAGGAACCTGTCTAAACTCCAGATTAAACTTCAGCAAAACCGCTAAATGATGGATCTTGTTTGATCCATCATTTAGCGTGTCCTATTTTTTAGTGGCGTTTCACGAGCCCCAAGGAAATTTCAAAGATGTTACAATATATTAAATCCTAAAATAATATGGAGTTTAGAGAGCCCGGTGAAGATGCTCTTACACCGAGAAATTAGAGGGTGTCATTTCTAACTTTTGGGAAAATCATAACTTCCAAGTTTAGCTTCTCGACTTACTTTTTTTCTCCTCACGGGTTACGCAGAAGTGTGATGGGCTACGTCCACACTGAATCCACAGGTAACAAACTGAAGCTGTAGAGGTCCGTCCGAACTAAAGTTTTCACTCAAAAGTTGTGAAGTGATCACCCTTGCATATTTATTCACTTCTTCCAAAGTTCGAAAGAGGAGTAATATGTAGAGGAAACATTACATTACCTAACCCTTCTGTCAGAAGAGTTACATGATAAAATTTAATAGCTTAAAACTAAGCAGACTATCGCACTTATATTTTCCATGGTGCGTCCGGACCTTCGGTACTTATGAGTTCAGTCTAGTTCTCTTGGCACTTTTGGTCCAGTTAACATATAATAATTAAATATTCATTATTATTATTATATTTATTATTTAAAATAATTTTAATTAATAATTTTATACTCAAAATATGATTATTATCTAACATATATCTTCCTAGGAACTTTTGTTATTTCACGATTAGTATCTGCGGCTTGCGGCCGTTACACCTAACCCACATGTTTTACCGGCAGAAATCGTCCGACATCGCCGTTATAAAACCATGTTATGCCTCTGTCGAACAAATGACACCTTCTAATAAATTAAAAATTAAAAAATTAAATCCACGGTAACTTCGAAGGGGCATTTTGACTATCGTTCTTCTTCTGGTCCACTCGTCGATGTCGAGCCATTTGGCAACTGCAGAGTGTTCCTGAAGTGGCTAGCGATAGCCAAATCTACCAAATCCAAAGCCAAATCTACTTTAGCTTCGTCCGGCTTCTCATTTCTTTTCTGCAAATCCGAAGTTGAACTCGTAAGTACATGCGAGCCCATCCCTTTCCCAGAAGGCGTACTATGCACTTTCAAGTTAGAAAGTTCTTCAGACCAGGTACGTACATCCGTGCTTGCTTATTTTGCTTATCTTATTTATTTATTTAAACTGATTATCTAATAAATAAATATATCAAATAGATTAATGTTTTTCCCTAAGTACTGTAGGAAGTGCATCGATCCGCTCTCCAGTTGTAGGTTATGTCTTGATTTTTCGGCAACTCTAGGTGTAGCTACCATATATCATAATTAATTTAATTTAAGTTATTATAAAAATTTTGCACAGCATTTGTATCTTTTCGTTCAACCAAAAACTAGCAAAAGTTCCCCAAAGGTGGTTGAGCATGTTTGTACTCGCTGAGTGTGATTTACAGTAATAAGAAGATGAAAATATATGTTAATCATATGCTGTATACCACCTGAATTTGTGATTGAAGATATTATGCCGCTTAATTGTGAAGATACAAAGTGCAGTTCAGCCATTCAGTAATACAGTGCAATGCCAACTGTGAAATGTTGAGATCAGATCTGCTATAATATGCGAGTGTACTGACAAGCCACTGGCTCAATAGCAGACAATTCTTTATAGTTGGTATCGAAGTACTTACGTATATATAATTCCTAACATAAACTTTTATCTTATCTTTCTATACTTGTGAAAAAATGTGACAGCTTGCAAGCTTTGTTCATCACGACACTAAATACTAAGCAATTACAAAGGACGGCAATAATAGAGGGACTTCAATTGGTACGTGCTTGGGACCACAATGCATCAAACTGAGTGTAAAATGTTACTAATCAAGAACACGTACGGTAAGCCAGCGCAACAAGACACGCAAGATGGAAGGAAATCTCCTCCTCGCCGTTTTAGTTAAGGACATCCCATTTGCATCAGATCAGACTAACTTAGTAATTTTCTGTATTTTGTTGTTTTACACGTTTTTAGTCTCGTTCAAATAAAATATGCATGCAACCTCGGGTTTGCCCTTGAACCAAGAAGGCGACAACCGGACGGGGCGGCCCAGATAATTGTGGGAGCGGATTCGTCTCTCGGTCAAGAATGAGACCTCGTCTTTACTGCTGTGACTCGATGACGGAATATACTTTTGCAGTGTCCCGTTCTATGCTTGGTGTGGTGGTCGATTGGCAATCTCCTTCACTTTGTTTACTTGTTGCTCTCGATCCGACAGCAGTGTAGGCAGTTCTACTTGACGTCAGGAATTTGCATCAGCAAATTGCACTTGGGGATGATGGGGTCGTTCAGGCTCTCGCTTGGTCAAGAATGCGGTCTCGTCTTTACTAGTGCACGCTTACTGACGTCATGGCGTTCTGCGATGCGATGGCAGAATATACCTTTGCAGTCTTTGCACTGATTGTTCCTGTTTCTGCAGCTCGCGCAGTGGTTCATTGACAATTCCTGAGCGTGAAACGAGACGACAATGGCTATAGGTAACAAATTGTGGAGTTTCAGTAAGTGTTTTGAAACAATTATAATAAAGTTCGCAGGCATACTATTGTCTTTGTTTGTATGCAAAAGGGCTCCGCCTATAAAGGAGTATAGTCTGAGGTACTCCGTGGAGATTCGTGACTGGCAAAAGCAGAAAATAGTGACCTCTCTCCTGTAAATATTTGTTGCTAACTGAGAACGAAACAAGGACAGATGATAATTATGCATGCAAAGTGCCATTCAGCCAATCATGAAGAAGATGATTATACAAGAGAGTCACGATATAGTCATTATGCGACTTTCTGCTGGGTGCGTTGTTGCGCTTGCATCGCCGAGATCCGCGATAAGAATTCGCCCACACATCAGTTTGATACTTGCGAAGGGTTCCAAAGAGCTACTCCTTATTGTTGGTTGACTAAGTTAGTATAACAGCATCAAGGATAACTCGGAAGCATGTATATATGCATGCAAAGTGCCATTCAGCCAACCATGAAGAATATGATTATACAGAGAGTCATGATATAGTCATTATGCAACTTTCTGCTGGGTGCGTTGTTGCGCTTGCATCGCCGAGATCCGCGGTAAGGATTCGCTCACACATCAGTTTGATACTTGCGAAGGGTTTCCAAGAGCTACTCCTTATTGTTGGTTGACTAAGTTAGTATAACAGCATCAAGGATAACTCGGAATGACAGCCAACCATGAAGAAGATGATTATACAAGAGAGTCACGATATAGTCATTATGCGACTTTCTGCTGGGTGCGTTGTTGCGCTTGCATCGCCGAGATCCGCGGTAAGGATTCGCCCACACATCAGTTTGATACTTGCGAAGGGTTTCCAAGAGCTACTCCTTATTGTTGGTTGACTAAGTTAGTATAACAGCATCAAGGATAACTCGGAAGCATGTATATTCACCGGAGCCTTAGTTCGCTTCATGTATCTCAATATCTTCATATTTCTAGATATGAATATTTTATCTCAAAACCAATCAGATTCTGTCTTGGAATGCTCTTGGTACGTTTTGATTTTTAGATTACCCCTTTAACTTTATGAATACTATTCTGATTTTTAGACTACCCCTCTAAGTTTGTGATATTAGTTATTATTTACTTTTCTAGCTCTGTATTAAATAACCTTCTCTGCTTTGGATTCAATACCTTATGTTTCCGCTGTGTAGAGAACTGGGTAGTTTGGGATTTTGAACTCGTGACATCTTTGCATCTTAACGTGAACACTAGTCTCTGTGATAAATGTAACATGTGTAATTATCTCATGCACATCTGTATGTGAACTCACATGACAAGTGTATCAGAACAGTGTTTATAGACGAACGGAACTCGAAAGAACGGATAATATCATTCACTAATTCACATAATTCTAAATCATCTTTATACCATCTTCATTTTTAGAAAGAGGAGATGAAGCAATGAAAAAGTTAAACTTTTACTGTGGATAATGCGTTTGTACTCTTTCTTCCGTGGGACAGTTCACCTGCCGTACTATCGCAGACGTTCATTTTCCCTTCCGTTAGTCTAGCTTGTCCTCTTCCTCACATTTCCCTAAACCGCGGTTGGGATGTATATTAGGGGTACCAAAGTTAAGACCTTTCTGAAAATTTTAGATCTGAGAGAGGGAGTTAAAACTTTGGCCAGACCTTGACAGCTATTTTTTAGTGTCATCTCTGGAGGTGCCTGTAGGAAAACACCGCAAGTTTTTTCTTCATGGACTTTTATTCTTTTCTCTGGTTTTTGTCCGCTGTAGAAGATCTACTACTCTTAGTAATTACTCTTCATCTTTGAAATGAAAAACAATTAATGAGAAGATCATAGTGTTTATTACAAAGACGAAGTAGAATTAGCCATTGTTCTACACAAAATTGTTTGTGATGAAATTATAACTTTTTTCTCTCAACCATTGAAAATATTTTCTCTTAACTTTTACACCCTTAATATATATATGAATTAGTTTTGGTCAGAATACAACTGCAGAGAAAATATGCATGCAAGATCATCATCTAAGAACTTGTTGTTCTGCTCGCTTGTTGTTATTGAGAAAGAATATAACCACTTGCTGCTGAGAGATAATCATATATCTAGTTGATAGGAAAAATCAAAATAGTTTATAAATTATTAAGTGTGTTAACTAAACTTCGAGATGTGAGAAGACCCAAACATACAGTAAAGAGACAAGATGATCAAAACATAAATCATAACCAAGTTTTGAGCCAACCAAAATTACAAGAGTTAGACCAAAATAATTGTTATGACACAAAACTTTTAATTTTAATTTTCTAATACAAAGTATATATTTATCCATTAATAGAAATAATGGACAGAAATAGAACCATTTTGTGATGGTAGTCCATTGTCAATCGACGACATGTCAAGTAACACCACAGTCACCGGTCTAAGGCAGACCATCGGCATGTTGTCGTGTTGTTTCAAGTCCGGCGCACCGCTCACATGTGAATCTAGTGTAGAACTTGTATTGTATTAATTTCTTGCGTTCAAAAACCTTTTTGGGTAACTCGTCAAACTACGTACTAGATTGACGTTCATGATTATTTGAGATGTGAGATCGTATGATAATGAGACGTGCCAGCCTCAATGATCTGTGTGCATCTGCATGAGTGGCTCTTGTCGTCAAATTTGGATATAAGATAGAGCATAGAAGGTTCGAGAAGATATTTTTCTTTTTTTTACTGTTTCATTAGTGTTTCTTGATGCTCTACATTGTTGATATAGTCCCAAGCTCTAGTAGATCGACGGCTACCATTAGCCGGAGTGGTTAGGGTTGTTAGAGTTAGTTAGAGGGCTAACCCACCATTAGGGTTTCCCTTGTACTCACCTCCACTATATATACAGAGAGAGGCAAAGCCTCTCTCATCTCATTCCTATTTTACTTCCTTGTCTACTCGCTCTCTCTCTTCTTGGAGTGTCCTCGAAGTATCGATCTTTCTACATGGTATCAGAGCTGGTGAGAGCGTGTGTCCCTTGCTGATGAGCAAGATGGAGATTGGAGTACAGGAGAGAGCAGCCGGAGTTGTACCTGATGTCGAGCACTATCCTGCTGATGCGTTCGGGTGAGGCGAAACAGTTTCTTTCGCCACCAGAAACTTTGAACGCGATTTCGGAGGCCTAGACGATTTTTTCTCGCTGTTTTCTGTCGACCAGCCTTTAAGGCTGTCTTGCTCAGAAGGTGCGAATTGTGTACTGGGCCAAGTTTCAGTCGATTTGGAGATTTCCAGCGGCAGATTTTCAAACGGATCTTTTTCGACCAAAACGAAAGTTTTAGGACTTGAGTCCAAAACTAATCCTGTTTCGAATAAGGGGTGGGTTAGCTATTTGAAAATTTCCGAAAATTTCAAGGGGTCGCACGCCCATTTTCGACCTCATTTGGTCCAGTTTAGACCTTTCTTGGTGTGTTCTTTCGACGTTTCCGTCGTGTTTTGTACACCTACAGTTCGCGCACAGGTTCTTTTCTCGTTGTCGCTGCAGGAGGAGTTCGTGGAGTCGCCTCGTCGTGACTTGTGACAACTCTTGATCGCGCGGTGGGGAGAGACGAGTTTTGTGCAGTTTCTGGGAGGTTTTCCGCGTACAGAACAGTGCAATTTCGACATTGCAGCTATGGCGGAGTCTGTGTCTTTGATCACTGGAGAGAAACTCGACAAGAACAACTACCAAGTGTGGAAGTTCTGGATGAAGACTTTCCTGCAGGGACAAGATCTATGGGATCTTATCATTGAGGAGGAGAAAGCGCCTGAAGTGCCAATTTCTGATCCGAAATTCAAGGAGTGGAAGAAGCGCTCATATCAGGCTATTCACTACATCACGCTGACAGTTTCAGCATCGATGATCGGTCACATCCATGATTGTGATACGCCCAAGAAAGCTTGGGATGCACTCGCGCATCTGTTTCAATCCGGAACAGAGGCGCGGAAGCTGCAATTGCTGCAGCAGTTCAATACCGTGAAGAAGGGGTCGATGTGCATAAACGACTATGTGAACGGGGTCAAGCAGCTTGCGGATCAGCTATTTTCTGTCAAAGTCGAGATTGATCCCACTGTCTTGATCGGAGCCACATTGCAGGGACTGCCTGCAGAGTACAAACAGTTCATAACATCGATTTCGATCAGAGAACCTCTTCCGCGGTTTGATGAGCTTGTTCCTATGATGTTAGGAGAGGAGGTGCGCCTACTGGGGAGTTCTACTTCGACGGGTCAGCAAGAATCTATCTATTTTGCAGGTTCTGAAGGATCTCGAGGTAGGGGTCGTGGCAAAGGTGCTGGACGTGGACGGGGTCACGGACAGCAACAGCAACAGCAATCGCAGAACCAGCAGAACCAGCAACAGTCTGGTGGTTCCAACAACAATCAGAGAAGAGCGCCTGGTTCCTGCAATTACTGCAAGAAACAAGGCCACAATGCGAATCAGTGCTACAAGAAGCAGAACGATCAGAGACAACACGACAACAACCCCCAACAAGGTAACAGCAACCAGCAAGGCTATGCAGTCACTGAGCATGTCTATTCGGAGCAATTGCTGATTACTACGCATCAGAGTTATGCGGCTTTCGAGCCACAGACTGACTGGGTGATCGACTCCGGCGCCACCAGTCACATGACTCCCCATCGGGAGTGGTTTAGTTCACTCGAGCCTGTGGAGACTCCACAGTTTATGGTGACAGGAGATGACACCAAGCACAAGATCCAGCACAAGGGTAACATTCCACTTGACATTCCTGCCTCAACGTTTACTGGTATACGGAATGTCTTACATGTACCTACATTGACTAGAAACCTGCTATCTGTAGGACAGTTGATAGAGCAGGGTCTGCAAGTGCGCTTCAATAAAGATGGATGCTTTATTGAAGATTCGAATGGCACTGTCATAGCTCGAGGTATCAAGAGTGGTAGGCTGTTTAAACTAGATGCATCTGCGCCTAAGTTACAGGCTGCCATGTATGGACAGAGTGGTCCAGTAGTGTCTGATATTGACATCTGGCACAAGCGAATTGGGCACATGAACTTTCAGAGGCTGAAAAGCCTTCCGAGTTCTGACCTGGTTACAGGTCTGCCCAAATTCGAATCCAGTGAGCCCACTGGAGTCTGTGCAGCATGTCAATTCAGCAAGCAAGCTAGACAGCCCTTTAAGGGATCAGGCAGTAGAGCGAACAAGCTTCTGGAGCTTGTTCACACTGATGTATGGACTGCTTCTCAGCCAAGTATGACCGGTTTCCAGTACTTCGTGTCGTTCATTGATGATCATTCGCGTTATACTTGGATCTATTTGTTGAGAAACAAGTCCTCTGCCGAAGTACTGTCAGCATTCTAGACTTTCCGCAAGTTGGTGGAAAAACAGTCTGGAGCATCTATCCTCTGTTTGAGATCTGATGGAGGAGGCGAGTTTCTTTCTGGAGAGTTCGATGCATATCTGCGTGAGCATGGTATCCGACGCCAGAAGACCTGCAGTTACAGTCCGCAGCAGAACGGGGTTGCGGAGCGCAAGAATCGACACATAGCAGAAGCTGCTCGTGCGATGTTGAACGAGAAGACCATGCCTAGACCTTACTGGGCAGAAGCTGTTTCATGTGCGGTGTATCTGATGAACCGGACGCCTACAGCGGCAGTCCACAGCAAGACACCGATGGAGGTCTTCACAGGCAGTAAGCCTGATTACTCTTTCCTTAAAGTTTTCGGATGTATCTGTTATGTGCACATACCTGATGAAAGACGTAAGAAACTAGATCCGAAAGCAGATAGATGTATCTTCCTTGGTTATGCTTCTGATACGAAAGAATATAGGTGCTACAATCCTTCGTCCAAGCAGTTCTATATCAGTAGAGATGTCGTGTTTGATGAGCTACAGTCTTGGTTTGCACCTGCACCTGTGATAGCCATCCCTGTACCTACTGTAGAACCAAGGAGTCAGTCCACTGTAGTACCTCAGAGTAGTACGTTGAGTGGAGGATCTGGAGAAGTAACTGATTCCAGATCAGAATCTGTTGCACATAGAGCTGTTGTTAACGCTGGAGTCCACGTAACACAGCCTAGTGGAACTAGTGGAGTTTCTACACAGGATGAGCGCGTGCTATTGCAGCGTATGTTTGACTCATCCAGATATGTGGATCTTCCACATCCCCTGGATACTTTGTCCCAGACCTTGGCGTCTACGTCAGATCAGTTGCAAGGGGAGGTGACTAGTGCACCGATTACCTCTCGCAGATCTGAGCGGCCAAAACATCCAGTGAGTAGGTATATGCATGAAGGTTTTCTTGCTGCGCACCATGCATATATGGCCAATGTTCTTCAGGAACAGGAACCGAGTTCGCTTGAGGAGGCGATGCACAAGGCCCAATGGGTAAGTGCTATGGAAGCTGAACTTGCTGCGCTTCATCACCAACAGACTTGGGAGTTGGTAGACTTACCTCAGGGTAAGAAAGCGATTGGTTGCAGGTGGGTTTTCAAGGTCAAGCGCAACTCGGATGGTACCGTGTGTCGGTACAAGGCCAGATTGGTAGCTAAGGGCTACGCACAGCAACATGGAGTGGATTTTGAGGAGACCTTTGCTCCTGTTGCGAAGATGGTGACTATTCGAACAGCAGTTGCAGTTGCAACTCAGAAAGGTTGGAAGATGCACCAGATGGACTTCAAGAACGCCTTCCTCAATGGCGATCTTGAGGAGGAGGTCTACATGCAGCAACCTCCTGGTTATGAGGATCCTAAGTTCCCTTCTCGTGTATGTAAGTTACGGAAGGCTCTCTATGATCTGAAACAGGCACCAAGAGCATGGTATGCAAAGATCAATTCTTACTTGCAGTCTCTTGGTTTCCACCTGTGTAGTTCAAACTCTACCTTGTATTCATTGAGAATACGAGATCGGATTGTTGTGATCACCATCTATGTTGATGACTTGATCATTACCGGTAACTTTGAGGAGCTTATTTCCCAGATCAAGGATCACTTGAAATCCGAGTTCGAGATGATGGACTTAGGAGAACTCAAGTACTTCCTTGCTGTGGAGTTCATTAGAGATGGGAAGGATGTTTGGCTTGTACAGCGACAGTATGCTCTCAGTATGCTTGAGAGATTTGGTATGCTTGATTGCAAATCCATTGCTACACCATTAGAGCAAGGGGTAAAGCTAGGAGCAGAGGATGGTGAGTTGCTGGATGATCCACGCATGTACAGACAGATGGTTGGGAGTCTTATCTACTTGACCATCACCAGACCAGACTTGAGCTATGCTGTCGGTCTGATTAGTCAATTCATGCAGTCACCACGGAGACCACATTTTGAGGCTGTCAAGCGGATCCTCCGCTACGTGAAGTTCTCGATGCAGTACGGACTTCACTATCGATACGGTGGACCATTGTTGTTACATGGCTACACAGATGCTGATTGGGCAGGAAGTGCCGACAGGAGATCCACGTCAGGTTACGCTTTTGGACTTGGAAGCGCTGCTATAAGCTGGGCTTCTAAGAAGCAACCCACAATTGCTTTGTTATCCACGGAAGCAGAGTATCGAGGAGCAACGAACGCAACATGCGAATCGATCTGGCTTCGATGTCTGCTATTTGATATTGGTGTGGAGTGTACAGATCCTGTTGTTGTATGTACAGACAACATTAGCAGCATGAAGTTAGCTAGTAATCCTGTTTTCCATGCTAGGACGAAGCACATTGAGATGCACTATCACTTTATTAGAGAGAAGGTCCTTGCAGGAGAGATTGAGCTCAGTTATGTGAGCACAGGAGATCAAGTTGCCGATATCTTCACTAAGGCGTTGCCTAGAGATAAGTTTGATGCTTTCAGACATTGTCTAGGAGTACAAGATGTAGAGATGAGCTTGAAGGGGAGTGTTGATATAGTCCCAAGCTCTAGTAGATCGACGGCTACCATTAGCCGGAGTGGTTAGGGTTGTTAGAGTTAGTTAGAGGGCTAACCCACCATTAGGGTTTCCCTTGTACTCACCTCCACTATATATACAGAGAGAGGCAAAGCCTCTCTCATCTCATTCCTATTTTACTTCCTTGTCTACTCGCTCTCTCTCTTCTTGGAGTGTCCTCGAAGTATCGATCTTTCTACATACATGAAGGGTGAGGAGCTGCGAGAGTTGTACTCATGGATGGAAGATTGATCTGAGTTCTAGATCTCCATTTCTGAATTCATTTCCTTGTCAAGCTTCACTACATCAATGGTGATCATTTCTATGATCTGATGATTCTTTACCTATTGTGGAGAAAAGTTCACAAGGAGAATGATAGACTTGCATACTCTGGTGATCCTCCAGATCGTCACGTACGAGCAGAATTAAGAGTTGATTGTGTACATCTTACTTTGATGGGTGAATGGAGTTAAACTTTCCAGCAAAAGTTCTTTTCAACGTTTGGGTTGTGATGGTATAATAGAAAAAAGATCCTCCATTGTGCATAGATCACGAGAAATTTTGGTGAGGAATATTGCAATCAAGTGAGGATTTCTTCATTTCCTTTTGTCGTATCTTTCATCGTATATAAGTTCAATGTCATTATCTTGACTTGTATTGAATGTCTTGTATTTTTCTATCATTATTATCTTTATCGTCCGACGAGGATGATTATCTTGTGTTAGATTGGGGTCCAAAGAATTTTGGTTCAAGCCATTGAGGACATGAGAGTGTTTTAAGATTACAATTGTATCAATGCAAGTAAGAAATAAGATGATCTCCAATCTTCTCTCTCATTGATCAATGATTTTATCAATTGAGTTCAACCAAGTTTTATGGATGATTTTGGAGTTTCTAAGGTCTTTCCAAAGATCATTCGTGCTGTGAGTTCTCCTTTGAAAGATATCAAGTTAGGTTACAATTCGGAGTGAAGATCAACTGATTTGGAGTTCGGAGTTTGGAGTTATATTTGTTCAAAGTCAAGAGAGTCAAATCAATATCCCAAGTCAAGTTTCTTAGTGCTTGGAGAGTTTGAGAGATAATCTTTTGATATCGTCAGTGGTATTGGATAGTTGATGTCATGCTGGTTGTATTGATGTAAATTAGTCATACGTTGGGATTGGGTTTGATATTGAAATGATGGACTGAAGCTGGCTGTAATAGTTGAGAGATAGAAGTAAAGTCATTTTTCTTGCATTCAAAGATTGAATTGTTTCATGAGCATTGAGTTGAAAATTTCCAAGACTTGAGTGTGACCTATCAACTTACTACTTGTGAAATAGCTGAAGTATTATAAACCCTCAGCGGTCCTATCGATCAACTACCCCCAATCTCTCAACCTCCACGACAATCATCCATCAACCTATAACATGTTGCACTTATCTCTCACTCAAAAGTCATCTCTGATGGTTTGGATGGAAGCACACCATTAACTTGAAGAGAAAAATGCTAAGTTCAATCCTCCACACCTATAAGCTCAAAAACTAAAATTTTCTATTCTAAATCTCATACTCTCTATATTGCTCAAATTGTCATTACGACCATGAGAAAACAAGGAATGACGAGCTCTTCTCTATTCCTCTATTTATACATTTTAGGTTTTTATTTTGGTATCCTCGATAACTCAACCGTAACTACATTATCAAGTTTTACTAAGATATTACTTAAGATAAAAATATTAATCACATGAGCTTCTTATCTTTTAACATTAATCACATGAGCTTCTTATGTATTTTTTCAAAGTCAAAAATCCTAGAAGGATTCTAAAATATTCTCAAAGAATATTGAATTCCAACCCCTCTACACTAATACTCACTAAAAAAGAGTCTTGTGGAATCTCTTCTTGTTTTTAATGCACACAAAGTTCATAACTTTAATCCCACCACTAATATCAAATGAAAAATGAGATAAGAGATATTTTCCACCTCCTTTCTATCTTTTAGACAAGATGATAAGATAATAGTGTTCACCCTTTAAAAAAATATCTAAATCATACCCAAAAGTATAACTAAGTTAAACCATAACTAAATTTTAGCTAGTCATGATTAACTTGATATCTCTTTAAAGTACTTGGGTAGCAAATAAATGTTCTTCACACTTAGTTATAACTAAAAACCTTACTAATAGACAAACTTCATGTGTGTAATATAGGCCGTTATATTTTACCCCGGACTAAATGTTCGCTTCGTCCTCAGAGTGAAGAGAGAACTTTGATCGATGAAACAATTTCAACTTGACCTAGTCGATCTCGTTCCTCCCAGTTCATGAAGATCATATGTGAAGTTGCTCCACACCTTATCTACAATGAAAAGACCAAAATATCTAAGAATATATTTCTTCCTAATCCTCTTGAATGTTATAGCATCATACAACATTATCCAATCTTTGACTTGAAAATACTTTCTCTTTCTCTTTTCCAATCGTTTGTCGTAACTTTTCTTTTGATTAACTTGAGCTCGTTCTATCTAGATAATTACTACCGCTTGAGTCTCTTCCAACTCCATGAGTTGCTTCCTCCTTGATCAGACAATGTCTTCTCTCTTAGACCTCTTCAACTTTCGTTGAATAGTTTAAGAAGTATCCAATTCGAATTGGATTGACAACTTGGACTCCATTCCATAAACAAGTCGAAATGGAGAATACCTAGTAGAAGTCTTTGTTGTCATTTGATACTCTCATAAGATGGCATGTAGTCTCTTATCCCAAGTATGTTTGACAATCTCAACACCAGCATCTTGACGAGCATAATGCAAAGTATAAGATTGTTCTCGCAAGATCTTAATATTTGATTTGTATGATGTCGTTATTCGTGATTTGATAGAAAAGTGTTGCAGCATAGCAGTAGTCATGTTCACTACAACCTCTCCTCCTCTATTTGAGACCAACTCTAATGGACATCCAAATCTTATGATGATCTTTTCTCTTAAGAATCTACCCACTTTCATTTCATTAGTCTCTCTCAAAGATTTAGTCTCTATTGACTTGATATAGTAATCAATGACGACTACGATATATCTATTGTCTTGAGGTGTTTTATTAAGAGTACTTACAAAGTCAATACCTCATTTCTCAATGATCTTACCACTAGAACTGGTCTTAACGGAGATGTTCTAGTAGACTTTAGAACAAATGTTTGACATGTTGTAAGTTTTGCAATAGTTTAAACATTCTTTGACAATACCTCTTGAATGATAACTCGCATCCAAAATCTTGAAGGTTGCTATCTTATCAGCAAAATCACCTTTGTAAATAGTGTCGTCGTGAAACTCGTGCGTTAGCTTGAAAGTCTCCTTTTGACCAACTGCTCTCCTTACTAAAGCATTTGCTCTTTGATGGAATGAAATTCCTTCCACCATGGTGTAAGGTTTGCATCTCTTGATCAACCCGTTACGTTTTCGGATATGTATACTTTCTAGAAAAGAGTCATCTGCAAGAAAACTCTAGATTTTATTATACTCATCTTGTACCTCGTCAATGCTTGTGATGATCATCACTTGTTCGTCTGAAAATGAATCATCAAATGATTCTTCTCTCTCATCATCATAAGCTCACGATAAGAGATCAACATTTGCATATTTTTTCTTTGATCTATATTAGATCATGTAATAATATTCTGTTAGAAGGATCTCCCAACGAGCAATACGACTTCCAACATTAAGCTTATTAAAGATAGGCTTTAAAGTCTTGTGGTATGTAACGATGAAAAATTTTCTTTCTAACAAGTAATATTCAAAATTTCTTCTATCCAAAAATCACAACCAATCCTCCTCATTCAATCATAGAGTAATTCTTCTCCGTGGGAACCATCTACCTACGAACATAAGCTTTATGATGATCATGCTCATCTCCATCTAATTGACTTCAGGTACATCTGATTGTTACATTGGAGGCATCCGTATACAAAATAAATGCTCTACTCCGCTGTCGTGTTGTGGATTGGCTAGGGTGTGAAACCACCACATATCCTTCGTACGTGTTTGGTGTTGAGGAGCCACTGGGACCTTATCGTGTCAAAAGATAAGACTCCACGTGGACGATCCGTGTACTCTCCGTTGAGTGGAGATAAGAGTAGTACTCTTGTCGTCACATGGGAGATTGATGTATAAGAAGAGAGGTGTGCGGAGCTTGAGATATAGAGTGTAGAGTATCCAAGTCTAGTGGAGTGTGATCAGTATCATCGGATGAAGTAAGCGGCGGCAGTGCGAGTGGTAGGCATGAACGGAGAACCCTTTCGTGCTCCTGATCTTCCACTTGCGCATCCATTCGTCATTAAGATCCATTGTCTGCCGCGAGATCACTTTCGAGTATTTATGGTAGCTCATTGGGGAGAGTCGTTTATGGCTGCGGTGATGGCTACTCCGGATCCTATCGTTCTGCCCATTGTCACGTACGACGCTGTTTGGGATCTTACTGTCTACATCTTGCTCTGATGTGGTATGGATTCCCCGTTGGATCTGAACTTCCCAGCGAGAGTTCCGTTCAACACTTGGGTCGAAATACGATGTTACAGTCGACCAAAGGTGGCGCATCGTGAGTTTGTCGTGAGGAACTTCGGTGAGGATTATTACAACCAGATAATAGCTTCATCTGTTCCCTTGTAGTTCCGTTTATTGTCAACCGTTTTAAAGTCGGGATTCTGACTCTCCATTGAGCGTAATTTGTACTTCGTGTTTACGTGCTTCGTGGCCGACGACATCGTCAACGGCACGTGTTTGTAGTTTGTTCAATATAAACTTTGAGGCCTAAATGGTACTCTTGGATAAAAATTCGTTCTTTGTGTGTTTGTCATGTGAGTGAAGACAAAAATCTTTTGTCAACTTGTTTCTCATTGATCGAAAGTTTGACCAATCACCTTCTACCAAGTTTCTTTCACGTTTTGAGGGTTAGAGGCACTTCCCGTGGTCCATTCGCGGAGTGTGAGCTATGGTTGGAAAGCTTGGGAGACGAGGATGCCCGTGGACTTGATGGTTGCTGGATTTGAAGCGCGGATGAGAAAGTTACGATCAATTGAAGCTGAGGGGGTCAAATTCGTGACCAATTTCATTTCCGTGAGGTCTTTCTCGCTTTCTGGGAGTTCTGTGAGGTTGCTGGAGATGAATTGACTGTTGCCGGAAAGCTCTTGAGATGGGCTTGCTGATGGACTCAGAGATCGATCGATTCCAAGCCGGAGTGAAAAAGTTATGGCCAGCTGAAGTTGGGTGTCTCAAATCGGAGGTTATGATAGTAGGCGACTGTAAACATGAGACATTGAGAGAGATATGGGGAGTTTGAGGTCGAATTTTGCTATGAAACCTTCCAGGGTCTGAGAAGGTACAGTCAGCTACCTGCCTGTGAAATTTTGGATTATTGGGTTGAAGGGAAACGTTGTTTTTGTGCACAAGGGTCTGCATATCGTCTTGTGTCATTGACGAAAAGGGCTTGGATCATTCCGAGAGTTTGGTTGAGGATCTGCTGGTGAAACTTTACAGAGTGGTAGTGATGGTGACTCATTAGCTTCCTGAGAAGTTTGAGCCGTTTTGATCGAGCGGTTTGTGAGGAATCGAACAGCAAAGTTCTGTCGAAATAGTATCATGTTATAAAAACAGCGATAAGGGCTTGATCGTTCGGAGAGTTTGGTTGAAGATCTGCTGGTGAAATTTTACAGAGTGGTAGTGATGGTGACACATTAGCTTCCTGAGAAGTTTGAGCTGTTTTGATCGAGTGGTTTGTGAGGCATCGAACAGCAAAGTTCTGTTGAAATAGTATCGTGTTATAGAAACAGCGAACTTTGGAAGGGCACAGATGCCAACTCAGAGATGATCTCTCTGCATGTAATACCTTAATAGAAAGATTATTCTACAGGCTATCTGCTGGCCTTAGTTTCATTTCATTCTGAGCTGTGGTTGAGGAGTGACAGCGAGGTAAAGTTGAGAGGTTCTTGCTCCGAAAGGCGCAAGAGTTAAGACTCTTTTTGAAGAACAGGTCGACCTGGAGGTTTTGCCAGTGCTTCAGAGCACTTGATCATGGGTATGGAGAGTTGTTGACTGTATTTCCTGTGTTTGGATCCTCTCCATACCCGCATGCCTGTTTTTACGCCTAGTTGGTTTTGATTGGATTTGTGTGCGGGCGTTGCGCTTAGGTTTCTTTTCTATTAGGAGTGCTGGTATTTCTCTTGTGGTGAGGCTGGAGTGATGACCAGCAGACCCAAGAGTGCTTGCGGTGATGGCAGGAACAGGTTGCCCGTGCTCGTTACCCCGGTTCTATTCCTAGTCGAGTAGGAGAGAGATCTGCCGAGAGGACGTGAGGATATCGTAGCGAGAAAGGTTCAAAGTGTACTTGAAGATCAGAGAGAGGTTTGGGTGGTCACTGGTTCTGAGTCACGGAGTGCGACACGTACTCTCTACAGCTAGATACCCGGTGTATTCCCAGATAAGAAAGCACGTCACACGACAGTTGGTGAACTCGACGTGAAACTTCTGGGGTGGAGAGTTAGTGAAGTTCTTCTCAGAACTTTACCATGGCCGAGAGACAAGGAGTTGGAAACCCTTCGGGCACGATTCCGCTGCAGCTTGATCCTGCTATAGGACAAATGTTCCAAGCATTTGCTCTGTACATGGATCAACAACAAGCTGTTCAGCGGAAGGAAGCGATGGCTACCAAGGCTTTGCATTCGGTGGTGGGGACATTGGATCAATTTGAAGGGAGAAACATCTCCAAGTACCTTAAGTTCTATTCTCGAGAGATGGAGCTGAGTAAGGTACCAGAGAGGGAGATGGTACGGACGTTTGAGCTCGCTGTTGTCTCGGAGTTACGGGAACATGTGAAGGGGCTCATTCAAGCTCATGGGGCTAACTGGGAGGAGTTTTCTCTTCAGTTGAAGGAGGAATACTCTTTGGAGGATGCAGATCGAGTGACTAAGAAGTCATTCATGGAGTGGGTGAACAAACCCAACAAGGAACTAGTTGCTACCGAACTACTTCGGGAGTTTGAGAGACAGTTTCTTCAACTATCTCGGATGGAGAAGCTCACACTTGAGAATGACAAAGTGGAGCTATTTTTACAGTCAGCCAACAGCGAGCTACAAAGAGAGTTAGAGTTGCTGTTGGAAGATCGGACGAAAGACAATGGTCTTACATCTGATTGGAAGAACGTTAGCGAAGCAGTGGGAGTACTTGCGAAGCGAGAATATCGAAGAGGGAAGGTGGTTGTGACTCAAGCACCAAGACCACCGCCTATTGTGATACCACGAAGGCAACCAACGGTGCAGACTGCTCCTCTACCTACTATTTCACTTCCTACTATTCCTATCACTACGGTTGTACCACAGCGGAATCAAGCAATGGAAGATTTGGAGAAGAAGATGAGAGACTTACAGATCAAGTTGACAAGGTTGGAGGAGAAGGATGGGACACCTGAAGGGAGACCTGCACCAAAACAAGGATATGTTCAGAGGTGTATTTGGTGTGACAACACCGACCATCAACGGAAGGAATGCGGGAGTTTCACTGATGCCTTGCAGCAAGGTATAATTTTCTGGAAGGAAGGAAAGATCGCCTTGAGAGACAACGGAGAGACTCTGAGGACCAACTTCGGTAGAGGAGGGATGAAGAAAGTTTTGGAGGATCATCTAACAATGCATGATGTGACATCGGTAGAAGTTTCTACCTATGGAGTCGAGGTGATTAGCAAAAAGGAGAGTGCCTTTTTGAAACATGAGGATACCACTGATATGTGGAGTCACGCTGTGAGCACGAACAAAAAGGGAAAAATGGCAAGGGAGGAGTTGCTCAGAACAGCCACAGCAATCAGGAGTGCTACTGGATGGGATGATCCCGTAGATGCTATGTCCGTTCATGCCTACGTAGCCAAGGCTCAACATGAAGCTATCATGGAAGAGAAGCGTAGGAGAGACGAGGCTGGTCCAAGTGAGGAGAGAACGGCTCCCAAGAGGCAACTAAGAGGAGATAGACTCCGACAGGAGACTGCACCTCTACGAGAAGAAGCTATGGATGACGTCCTACCTTCTGGGAGTGCAGAGAAGGGTAAGGGTAGGGAGAAGGGCAAAGCTCCCATGTATAAGCTGCAATCAGACATTGAAGCAGCAACCAACATGAAAGAGGTGTTGCAGGAGAAGGTGCTCAATACAAAGATTGAGTTTACCTTGCGAGAGATCCTCGGGATTGCGAAGAAGGAGTTTCATGATGTCATCATTGACATTATTAAGCGGAAGAGGCAATTGACGGGAGAGACCGCAGTGTCCAGTGCTCTAGACACAGTGATTACAGAGGAAGAGGAGCGAGAGTTGGTTCATTCTTAATTCACTCGTAAAGTTCGGTTTGATGTGGATAAGGAGGAGGACGATAAGATCTCTAGTCATTACACTAGAGGGCATTGGGCAAGAGCCACTACTGAAACCTTAGTGAATGTAGGAGAGATGAAAGATCCGGTGGTTGCTCTCATCGATCATGGATCTGAGATCAATATTGTCTCTAAGGACATCTACAAGCAGGGTGGATGGCCTGTTGATATAGATCATGGTTGGATGATCCGAGCAGCAAACAACACACGAGGAGAACTCTATGGTGCTTGTCCGGATGTGAAGGTGAAGATAGGGAATGTGGTACTTGAACAAAACTTCTTTGTTCAAGATACTACTTCCTATCCGGTTATTCTTGGTCAACCATTCATTACAGCTATAAGGATGGAGACTAAGGTGTTGGATGACGGTTCTGCTTATGCTCGGATCAGGAGTCAGGATGGCAAAACAACGGTACAGTTCTTGACTGTGTCTGCTAATCATGAGCGTAACCGAGACTACTTGCGGAGCGTTTCTCTACCCAAAGTCACTGAAGAGTTTAAGGATTTTTCCAGAGGGCCACTATAGAGCGAGAGTATAGTGGTACCGATACACAAGAGAAGGTACTCTCGTTGGAGAAGGATAGTGCCTTTTGTACAGGAGTGGTGAGATATTCGGAGAGTGGATTTGCTGTGTATACACAGCTTGCTGATCTTCAGAAATGGGAGAAGAAAGCTGTGCAAAGAACCCAAAAAGATCTAAAAAGAGTTGGTGTGCTTAGTGAGGAGGATAAGATAGAGGGCGTTTACATGGAGATGGATTTGGATGATCCTTTGGAAGAGCTTCGTAAGGCTGAGCAAGGGAATGAAGACCAAGTTGTCTACATACGTTCTATGGAGCTTTACTCGGCTATAGAGTCATTCCAGATACCTGAAGTCAGAGTTGAGACCAGGTATAAAACGGTGGATAAAAAGGTGAAGCCGGTTGCACAACCGCTACCTAGCGACTCTGACCAACGAGTTCAACAAGCCTCAAAGGAGAAGAGCTTACGGTATCCTGATCAGATAGGTCACAAGTTTACAGAAGCTACGCTTAAGGAGTTGAAGGTTGGTTCTACAGATTTTCTTCTACCTGCTGAGGAGAAGGAGTTCAAGGAGATGTTAAGTAGGCACGGGAAAACATTTGCTTTTGAGCCTTCAGATATTGGGTGTGTAGATCCAAGTGTTGTAGCACCGATGATCATATTTACGGTACCGCATACGCCTTGGGACTTAAGACCAATTCCCGTACCTAGGCACATCTGCCTAAGCTTATGGAGCTTCTAAAGGAGAAGATGCGGATGAGAATCCTTGAGCCATCATTTGCACCATATTCCAGCCGCTGGTTTACAGTACCGAAGAAGAGCGGAGCGCTACGGTTCATTCAGGATATGCAACCGGTGAATCAGGTGACCATCAGAAATACGGGGATCGGACCTATTGTGGGAGAGTTTGCTGAAGCATTCGCTGGTAGAGCCATTTACTCGATAGGAGACCTCTACTCTGGATACGATCAGTTTCAGCTTGCTGAAAAGAGTAGAGATGTCACTACTATGAGGACACCGTTGGGTTTGGTGAGGATGTGCACATTGCCGCAGGGGGCAACAAATTCTGTTGCACACATGATGAACGGGATGAACAAAGTTCTTCGAGACTTCATCTCGGAGAAGACCATGCCTTTCTTAGATGACATTCCAATCAAAGGATGTGTAGAGGAGCAGAAGGATGAGAGAGTCGATCAGAGGGGGTGTCGAAAATTTGTGGCTGATCATATTCTAGATTGTGATCAGATTTTATCACGGCTCGGGGAGGTTCACTTGACACTATCTGGTGCTAAGTCTTCGTTTGGAGTTCGAGAGGTTGTGATTGTGGGGCACTTATGCGGATGGTTTGGTCGCAAACCTGATCCTAACAAGGTGGATGCCATACAGCGGATGAAGGACACATGTAGCTCAACAACAGAGGTGCGAAGGTTCTTAGGAGCTTGCGTGTTTTATCATGTGTGGATTCCTCATTTTGCTCATGTATCAGATCCACTCTATGGTCTGTTACGGAAGAGCACGAAGTTCAGATGGGAGGAGAGGCATATCGAAGCGGTGCAAAAGCTGAAGCAGTTGTTGTCTTCTCCACCTGTGCTACGAAGGGTGAGTTATGAAGATGGCAAACACGTGATAATCACGGTTGATACAAGTCCGATAGCCATTGGGTGGGCAGTGGGACAAGATGATGAGGAGGGAAACCGGTTTGCAATCAGATTTGGAGCCAAAGTGTTGAGTGAGCGACAGCGAAACTACCCACAAGTAAAGCGAGAGCTATGGGGGGTAGTTATTGCGATGAAAGTTGAGAAGGACTATTTGATTGGAGCACCGGTGATAGTGGAGACGGATTGTTTGCCACTGTTAGGAATGATTACGAATTGTAACACCCCTGATATCGCTATGTTGCGATGGATTGCTTATATCAAGTCGTTGAATCCGGAATTTAGACACATAGCGGGAAAAGATAACCCGGTAGCAGATATGTTGTCTAGGGTCAGATATGAGGATGAAGAGGATTTGACAGAAGACACAGAGGATATAGGCACGACCGTCTTTTGTAGAGCTCAGAAGGGAATGAATGAACATCAAAACTCATTCATGGAGGAGCTATACGAAGGAGAATGGTTAGACATTGGGCGTTATCTTGGTTCGCTGACCAAGCAACCAGAATGGAATGATGCTTAGTTCAAACAGATCAGGAGGAAGGCTTACAACTACATACAACAAGGGGGCTATCTGTGGAAGCGCGCCAAGCGGAGTGGTGAGATGCCGCAACGGGTTGTGTGTAAGCAAGAGATGCAAACCCAGCTCATTCAAGAATTCCATGAGAGCTTATGGGCTGGACATCGGGGTATTTATGCCACCTTTATCAAACTCAAAGAGAGATATTGGTGGTGTAACATGTACAGAGATGTAGTGCGATTTGTGGAGACGTGTGTAACTTGCCAGATGTACTCTGACATCCGACATCGAGATGAGCTTCATCCTACGTATCCACTTGCAATGCATTACAAGTGGGTAGTAGATCTGGTTACGATGCCGGTTGGGATATGGCAGATGAGATACTTGGTTTTGACACGGGAGGATCTATCGAACCAAGTCGAAGGACGCGCTCTGCGCACAAACACTACAGAAGGGGTGTGCAGATTTCTACTTGAAGATGTGATCTGCAGATACGGATGTGTTGGGAAGATTACAGCAGACCGCGGAGAACTGAATGCTCACGAAGCTGATATGTTCTTCAAGAGGCGGGGAATCAAGTTAGCTCTTACCATGGCTTACAACCCAGAAGGAAATGCGAAGAGTGAGCGTGGCCATCCTCCCATCAGGAAAGCGATTGTGAAAGCTTGCAACGGAAGGGTGAGAGAATGGCCAAGGCTTCTACCATTTGCTCTATGGGCCGATCGTACAACTCATAGCTCGGTGACCGGGTACATGCCAGCAGAACTAATGCAAGGGCAAAAACCGATCATGCCTATCGAAGAGCAAATACCTACTTGGAGTGTTCTACCTTGGGAAGATAATCTCTCTAGAGAGGATCTTCTCGCTCTTAGGATTCGTCAGTTGGAGCGGAGACCAGAGGATGTGGAGCTAGCTCTGGAACGGTTACGAAAAGCTCGCTTGAAGAACAAAGACAGATTTGATAAGCGACATCGACTACGACCTAAGAAGATCTAGGAAGATGATTGGGTATTGGTATATGATAGCAGCTTGGATAACCAGCATAGAGCGTTGAGAGAGTTTTCTAAACGCTGGTTTGGGCCTTACGTGGTTGTTCGTATTCATGACAACGCCACATACGTACTACGTGAGTTGGATGGTGCACGGCTTAAAGTTCCGATTGCAGGAAAACGGATAAAACTCTTTAAGCGACGAGATGAAGACCCAGACATTGAGGAGATCAGTGTCGAGTTTGATCTCTCTCAAGATCAAGATGAGAGTCCAGATGAGAGCGTAGAGCCCGAGGGGGAGACTCCCGAAGAAGAAGATGAGGAAGAAGTGGTATGATGCCAACCACAACGTATGATTAGGTTGGTGCATACCAGAGGATGCACAGGTTCAGAGGGGGTGGATGTCGTGTTGTGGATTGGCTAGGGTGTGAAACCACCACATATCCTTCGTACGTGTTTGGTGTTGAGGAGCCACTGGGACCTTATCGTGTCAAAAGATAAGACTCCACGTGGACGATCCGTGTACTCTCCGTTGAGTGGAGATAAGAGTAGTACTCTTGTCGTCACATGGGAGATTGATGTATAAGAAGAGAGGTGTGCGGAGCTTGAGATATAGAGTGTAGAGTATCCAAGTCTAATGGAGTGTGATCAGTATCATCGGATGAAGTAAGCGGCGGCAGTGCGAGTGGTAGGCATGAACGGAGAACCCTTTCGTGCTCCTGATCTTCCACTTGCGCATCCATTCGTCATTAAGATCCATTGTCTGCCGCGAGATCACTTTCGAGTATTTATGGTAGCTCATTGGGGAGAGTCGTTTATGGCTGCGGTGATGGCTACTCCGGATCCTATCGTTCTGCCCATTGTCACGTACGACGCTGTTTGGGATCTTACTGTCTACATCTTGCTCTGATGTGGTATGGATCCCCCGTTGGATCTGAACTTCCCAGCGAGAGTTTCGTTCAACACTTGGGTCGAAATACGATGTTACAGTCGACCAAAGGTGGCGCATCGTGAGTTTGTCGTGAGGAACTTCGGTGAGGATTATTACAACCAGATAATAGTTTCATCTGTTCCCTTTGTAGTTACGTTTATTGTCAACCGTTTTAGAGTCGGGATTCTGACTCTCTATTGAGCGTAATTTGTACTTCGTGTTTACGTGCTTCGTGGCCGACGACATCGTCAACGGCACGTGTTTGTAGTTTGTTCAATATAAACTTTGAGGCCTAAATGGTACTCTTGGATAAAAATTCGTTCTTTGTGTGTTTGTCATGTGAGTGAAGACAAAAACCTTTTGTCAACTTGTTTCTCATTGGTCGAAAGTTTGACCAATCACCTTCTACCAAGTTTCTTTCACGTTTTGAGGGTTAGAGGCACTTCCCGTGGTCCATTCGCGGAGTGTGAGCTATGGTTGCAAAGCTTGGGAAACGAGGATGCCCGTGGACTTGATAGTTGCTGGATTTGAAGCGCGGATGAGAAAGTTACGATCAATTGAAGCTGAGGGGGTCAAATTCGTGACCAATTTCATTTCCGTGAGGTCTTTCTCGCTTTCTGGGAGTTCTGTGAGGTTGCTGGAGATGAATTGACTGTTGCCGGAAAGCTCTTGAGATGGGCTTGCTGATGGACTCAGAGATCGATCGATTCCAAGCCGGAGTGAAAAAGTTATGGCCAGCTGAAGTTGGGTGTCTCAAATCGGAGGTTATGATAGTAGGCGACTGTAAACATGAGACATTGAGAGAGATATGGGGAGTTTGAGGTCGAATTTTGCTATGAAACCTTCCAGGGTCTGAAAAGGTACAGTCAGCTACCTGCCTGTGAAATTTTGGATTATTGGGTTGAAGGGAAACGTTGTTTTTGTGCACAAGGATCTGCATATCGCCTTGTGTCATTGACGAAAAGGGCTTGGATCATTCCGAGAGTTTGGTTGAGGATCTGCTGGTGAAACTTTACAGAGTGGTAGTGATGGTGACTCATTAGCTTCCTGAGAAGTTTGAGCCGTTTTGATCGAGCGGTTTGTGAGGAATCGAACAGCAAAGTTCTGTCGAAATAGTATCATGTTATAAAAACAGCGATAAGGGCTTGATCGTTCGGAGAGTTTGGTTGAAGATCTGCTGGTGAAATTTTACAGAGTGGTAGTGATGGTGATACATTAGCTTCCTGAGAAGTTTGAGCTGTTTTGATCGAGTGGTTTGTGAGGAATCGAACAGCAAAGTTCTGTTGAAATAGTATCGTGTTATAGAAACAGTGAACTTTGGAAGGGCACAGATGCCAACTCAGAGATGATCTCTCTGCATGTAATACCTTAATAGAGAGATTATTCTACAGGCTATCTGCTGGCCTTAGTTTCATTTCATTCTGAGCTGTGGTTGAGGAGTGACAGCGAGGTAAAGTTGAGAGGTTCTTGCTCCGAAAGGCGCAAGAGTTAAGACTCTTTTTGAAGAACAGGTCGACCTGGAGGTTTTGCCAGTGCTTCAGAGCACTTGATCATGGGTATGGAGAGTTGTTGACTGTATTTCCTGTGTTTGGATCCTCTCCATACCCGCATGCCTGTTTTTACGCCCAGTTGGTTTTGATTGGATTTGTGTGCGGGCGTTGCGCTTAGGTTTCTTTTCTATTAGGAGTGCTGGTATTTCTCTTGTGGTGAGGCTGGAGTGATGACCAGCAGACCCAAGAGTGCTTGCGGTGATGGCAGGAACAGGTTGCCCGTGCTCGTTATCCCGGTTCTATTCCTAGTCGAGTAGGAGAGAGATCTGCCGAGAGGACGTGAGGATATCGTAGCGAGAAAGGTTCAAAGTGTACTTGAAGATCAGAGAGAGGTTTGGGTGGTCACTGGTTCTGAGTCACGGAGTGCGACACGTACTCTCTACAGCTAGATACCCGGTGTATTCCTAGATAAGAAAGCACGTCACACGACAGTTGGTGAACTCGACGTGAAACTTCTGGGGTGGAGAGTTAGTGAAGTTCTTCTCAGAACTTTACCATGGCCGAGAGACAAGGAGTTGGAAACCCTTCGAGCACGATTCCGCTGCAGCTTGATCCTGCTATAGGACAAATGTTCCAAGCATTTGCTCTGTACATGGATCAACAACAAGCTGTTCAGCGGAAGGAGGCGATGGCTACCAAGGCTTTGCATTCGGTGGTGGGGACATTGGATCAATTTGAAGAGAGAAACATCTCCAAGTACCTTAAGTTCTATTCTCGAGAGATGGAGCTGAGTAAGGTACCAGAGAGGGAGATGGTACGGACGTTTGAGCTCGCTGTTGTCTCGGAGTTACGGGAACATGTGAAGGGGCTCATTCAAGCTCATGGGGCTAACTGGGAGGAGTTTTCTCTTCAGTTGAAGGAGGAATACTCTTTGGAGGATGCAGATCGAGTGACTAAGAAGTCATTCATGGAGTGGGTGAACAAACCCAACAAGGAACTAGTTGCTACCGAACTACTTCGGGAGTTTGAGAGACAGTTTCTTCAACTATCTCGGATGGAGAAGCTCACACTTGAGAATGACAAAGTGGAGCTATTTTTACAGTCAGCCAACAGCGAGCTACAAAGAGAGTTAGAGTTGCTGTTGGAAGATCGGACGAAAGACAATGGTCTTACATCTGATTGGAAGAACGTTAGCGAAGCAGTGGGAGTACTTGCGAAGCGAGAATATCGAAGAGGGAAGGTGGTTGTGACTCAAGCACCAAGACCACCGCCTATTGTGATACCACGAAGGCAACCAACGGTGCAGACTGCTCCTCTACCTACTATTTCACTTCCTACTATTCCTATCACTACGGTTGTACCACAGCGGAATCAAGCAATGGAAGATTTGGAGAAGAAGATGAGAGACTTACAGATCAAGTTGACAAGGTTGGAGGAGAAGGATGGGACACCTGAAGGGAGACCTGCACCAAAACAAGGATATGTTCAGAGGTGTATTTGGTGTGACAACACCGACCATCAACGGAAGGAATGCGGGAGTTTCACTGATGCCTTGCAGCAAGGTATAATTTTCTGGAAGGAAGGAAAGATCGCCTTGAGAGACAACGGAGAGACTCTGAGGACCAACTTCGGTGCCAGGTGCTTCAGAGCACTTGATCATGGGTATGGAGAGTTGTTGACTGTATTTCCTGTGTTTGGATCCTCTCCATACCCGCATGCCTGTTTTTACGCCCAGTTGGTTTTGATTGGATTTGTGTGCGGGCGTTGCGCTTAGGTTTCTTTTCTATTAGGAGTGCTGGTATTTCTCTTGTGGTGAGGCTGGAGTGATGACCAGCAGACCCAAGAGTGCTTGCGGTGATGGCAGGAACAGGTTGCCCGTGCTCGTTACCCCGGTTCTATTCCTAGTCGAGTAGGAAAGAGATCTGCCGAGAGGACGTGAGGATATCGTAGCGAGAAAGGTTCAAAGTGTACTTGAAGATCAGAGAGAGGTTTGGGTGGTCACTGGTTCTGAGTCACGGAGTGCGACATGTACTCTCTACAGCTAGATACCCGGTGTATTCCCAGATAAGAAAGCACGTCACACGACACCGCTCAAGTTTAGCAAGTATAGGAGCTATCACCAGTGTCTTTTTCAATTCTTCAAATGCTTCATACTATCTGACCATGCCAAGAAATTATCTCAACTTGCTCAAGTTGATCAAAAATGAAAGATCTACAATCTTCTTCACTTTCTCAAGATCTATCGCAATCTTATTTTTGAAAATGATGTGTCTCAAAATAGACTTTCTTCGTAACCAAAGATGCACTTCTTTGGATTTAGAGAAGTGTTTGCTTGCTCCAACCGCTGCAAAATTTTGTTCACATGATCAAAGTGGTCCTCCTTTCTTTCCTACACGCAAAAATCATCAATAAAATCATAAACAAAATTCTCTATGAACGGTTCAAACACCTTGTTCATGAACCTCTGAAATGTAGTTAGAGCATTACACAATCCGAATGACATCGTCCAAAATGAACATACTCCTCAAGCAATAATGAATGTAGTCAACTATTGGTACTCCTATGCTATCTTCATTTGGTTATACTCACAATAACCATCACCAAAGATGAAACGCTCATGATCAACAATTTCTTTCAAAATCTCAACTATAAATGACAAAGGATAATCATTCTTCTTGATAATCGCATTCAGTTTCTTATAATCTATGCACACTCGCAGCTTGTCATTCTTATTCTTGATAATCACAATGAGTGAAACTCGTTTTGAGTTCTCCACCTCAAAGATGAAATTTACCTCTTTCAACTTGTCTATATTCTCCTTGATTATCATTTTTGTTGTAGGATTGACTCTTCTTTACTTCTATCCAACAAGTCTTACATTCTCCTTCGAATCAACTTGAGAGTCTCTAGAGTCACCTCCTTCAAATCTTTGTAACTGAAAGCGAACACATGGATATATTTTTGAAATATATATAGAAATCGACTTTTTTCATCTTGAGTGACATTTATACCAAACTTCAGAGTCAAGAGTCTTCTCACAATCTCTATCTCACTCAGCTCTTCTTTGTCAAGATCTTTCTTCACTATTGGTCGAGATAACAAATCAATAGCCTAAGTTGATGTAATGATTCATCGGACCAAATCCTTCATCATCCGACGAGGATTCTTGATCATAAGAAATCTCTTGTATCTATCTCTAAGACACTCTAATCGTCTTTCGTATTAGATTCCCAATAATCACTAGTGGGTCTATCGGAGTCATGAGTCACAACTCCAACACCCAAGAAATGCCACTGGTTTTGCATTCTCTTTCGATTCAACTCGATGAATCTCTAGAGTCATCTCCTTGAAATCCTTGTAACTAAAAGCAAACACATGCATATATTTTTGAAATATATATAAGAATCTGCTTTTCTCATCTTGAGTGACATTTATATCTTATTTCAGGGTCAAGAGTCTTCTCACAATCTTTGTCTCACCTAGCTCTTCTTTTTCGAGATATTTCTCCACTGTTGGTCGAGACAACAAACCAATAGCACTAAGTTGATGTAATGATTCATCAGACCAAATCCTTCATCATTCGACGATGATTCTTGATCATAAGAATCTCATGTATCTATCTCTAAGACACTCTAATCATCTTTCGTATTAGATTCCTAGTAATCACTAGTGGGTCTTCCGGAGTCATGAGTCACAACTCCAACACCCATGAGAGCTATTATCACTTTGTGATCTCTAGCTTCACTTAGTAAATATCCTTTGTGTCATTTATTTGTGGTGCGCACAGCTCTCAACCAAGGTCTAGCTAGGAGCAAATCATAACTAGAGTCCTTTAGCACTTGAAATGACATCAATGTTTGAACTCTCATCCCAGACACAAATCTTATCTAACACATCAAGAGATCTTACTCGTTGCTTGCTAGCCATCTCCACAACAATGCTAATCGGACGAGTTGGTTCCATCTCCAACTTCTTCATCAACCTCTACGATTTGACATTTACAACCGACCTTCCATCCATCAATACGTTTGAGTTCAATCGAACTTCAATCTTTGAAACCCTAGTGCATACCTTTGAAGCATGCACATCCACCACACCAACCCCCACAGACTTTGATGTCTTATTCTTAGGTTTCTTTTTCTTGCTTCTCTTAGAACTCAATCCTCCTTTGAGTTCTCTTCGTCAACTAGGGTTGAGTGCAATCAGTTGTCCAACCGTGATATTGACTTTCTGAGCACTCACATCTTCAACCACATCATATCTTGCTTGAGAAGATGAAATAGTGAAATTTGCCACCTCTAACTTTCGTCTTGGTTCCTTTGGTGTACTGGAAATATTACTCGAGCGAGTACTTCTACTTGGTGGCTCCTCCATGAAAACCGGTTCATTAGAAATTTGTGTTATTTTTTTTTCTTGAACTAAAAGCTTCGCTGGTGTATGAGAACAGTTTGAGCTCTCTCCCTTCTCATAGATGAGATCTCGCACAACATTGATAATAATCACTCTCATGTCTCGTGTTTGTGACGGATTTTCTCCACCAACATTCATCCTAACAGCTTTGTCATCTCTTGCTGCGTTGTTAAGATAATTTTGTTGAAAATGAGAACCTCCACATGTCCAACATGTGATTCCCCCAAAGTTACCTTGATTACCTCTAAAATTATCTTGATTTTCTCGGTTGAGATTATTCTCATAACCTCTTTGACCTCTTTCTTCATCTTTGTTCCTCCATTCTCGTAATTGCACATATCTTGAGATCCGCAAGAGTATCAATGATACTCTTCAACTCGAAATGAAAATCAGAGGTGACAATAGACATCGTTGTAAAGACAAACAGTCTTGGCATTACTGTTGGAGTAGGAGTTGACATTGAAGCAATCACCAATTATGATGGTGCAGATGCTATTGTTATCGCTGCACCAAGAGTCAGAGTCGACATCATAGCGGCATGATGAGGTTGGATGATATCCCAATCTCATCATGCTGAGTTGTCGCAATCTTGATGATCTCTACTTTGGTTGTTTGCTTCTCGTATCTCACTAGAGTTTGAATTGAAGGTCTTAACCCTCCCACCAAGTTCTTGATGAACATTGCTCTAATCCTTGTCGTCATTAACTCCACGTTTTCTCCACTCTTCCATAAGACCGTTTGAAATTGTTGCTCCAACTTATCTATCTTTTGTACATACTGACGAACTTTCTCATCCTCTTGTTGCTTCAGATGAATGAGTTCCACCATGAGCTTCTCATAACTTTCTTCTGGAGAAAAGTTTCGATGAGTGCGTTACTCAATGTCTCTCATGTGTCTTCTCACCTTGCGTTTAGCTCTTCACTGATCTTCATAGCACGTGAGAGCAAAATTTTACAAAAACTTTAGTAATAACAACATCCACTCTTTTTTCTTTTTCACATCATTTTTGATGCAATCTTTTGAAATCTAGGACAAACAACTCTACATTTTCATTGTCTTTCTTGTGAAACACTGGTAGTTTCTTCGTCTTGTAACTACTCTTTTTTCTCTTCTATTCTTTGCGTAATAATGATTCACTAAAAGATTACAAACATCACCAATTTTATACGAGAATAATCTACCATAGATAAAATGAACGGAAATGATTGTAACCACCTCTTGTGTTATTTCTTCTCTCATAATCATGAGGTTGAGTCGTATTGTCATCTTCTCCACATCCGAATGACCATCTTCATCACAACGGAGTTGAGTCCTTTAAAATCGATAACTTCTCCGTCTCAACTCTTTTAGTCTCGTCCAACTTCTCAACTACTGATGTAAGTAGAGCGATCATATCTATACACTTGTGTCCTCTTGATAAATCACCCACTCCACAACTTGGACAAGGATTCTTTTCTAGGAGATGAATTGACGGTGATGAAGATGGACCCACTCGAAGATTCAAATCAGTAAACTCAAATCTGCTGTGATCATAGTAGGACAATTCACTCTTTTCCTCGAAGATTTTAGTTTTTGCGTTATTATTTTCGAACTCAACGATAATCTCTCTCCAGCTCTCTTTGACACTTACTATGAGATCTAAACCTTGAGAAGGTTTCTAAATTAACTTTCCAATCCTTTCAACTTCCACTCATGTTCTTGTGCTCTCTCAACCATTGAGAGTGGATAATCTACTTTTGAGAAAAACAAATCTATATAATTTATTTAATTTTTTCAAGTTCTATAGTGAAAAAGCGTGTTTTATACATACTTTACACGAAATAAAATCTAATCTAAAAATAATTATCTAAGATAATCATCTCATGATTATCATCATTACTAATCTTAGCAGACAACTTAAATTCACTCTTGTAAGGATCGAACTCTACTTCACCATGAGCATTTGTCGCCTCCTCAATGATGCTTGAAACTCCACCTTTTTCACATTTACTCTGATGATCTTAAAAGCTTCACGATAAAAAGCAAAGAGATCACCTCAAGTGCTATAGATACGTGTTCATAACTCATCTATACTCAAATTTCATTTCTCCTTCTCCGTTCGTACTTCTAAACATCTCTTCTTCTCCTTTGGCAGTCGAACTAGATTCCTCATGAAATATCTTCAAGATCCTCTTGTTCGTTAAAATGTATATCTCTTAGTCCGTAAGAGATCTCTCCAAGATTTTTATGATCACTAGTAGCTCAACCTCCAAGTTACTAACTTGTGAAATTTGAATAGAAAATTCTTTAATCAGAAGAAATGGTGTTGACTGTACAAATTTCCAAAGAACTTATATATTTTCATTTCACTCATGACTTGTGAAGCCTTGGATTTCCAGTTTGTTAGAAAATTCTTGTTTTTGCTAGACAAAACAATAGATTAGTTAGCATAGATGATCGAAAAGATAAGTTTAGTGTAGTATAGAGCTTTATTGGCCGAAGGATGATGCTGAACCAGAATATGGAACCTGTGAAGTGTATCTCGTTGGATTAATAACCTAGCTGCATTCTTCAGACGAAGAGCTTTCCAAGGATACCTCATTTGTTGAGAACGGACATCGGACGACGAAGTTATGACTCAAAGAAGAAGAAGGACCAAAACAGAAGTCAGAAGTTGTCGATTAAGTGCCGAGTGAGGAGTGTTGTGGTCGCAAGCAGGTGACAGAACTTCTAGTCTTCAGCGAAGATGAGGGGAATGCAGAGAGCAAGGAAGCCGAAGTTGAAGACCATTGCGACAAAGTGACCGGACCTCAGCCCGTATCGAGAGCAATTGGAAGAGATGGGGATGGCCTTTCTAATGGAGAATTGGGGAGTCGTATCTTCAGATCTAATGCAGGAGATCCTCATCTGTACGGGACACGATTCGGAAGAACTTCGGGCGAGGCCACATAACTGGACGCTATCACATTGGAACTTCGTGCTGGGAATTGATGACGCGGGAAGATCAGGTGACCTGATGTACGATAGCACGTGCAAGCCGTCTTCGGACGAAGTGGCGAAGTACGGAGAACTTCCTCAACGTCACCGATAGGATCGAACGAGTTTAAGGTGCATAGTTACATCGATCCTTTCAAGAGGGATGTCGCGATTGCCCTTAACACTATCTTCAAACCGCAGCGAACTTCGTATCTGGCCTATTGGCAGATACACTTCATCGAGCAGATCTTCGGAGGAAGGAAGGCGTATTGGGCGAAGATCTTCCACGAGCACGTTCAGAAGCTGTACGCTAACTTCAGTGATGGTGGATCTACTTATTTCGCGGCGTTTACAGTGGTCTTCTACCGAGGAATGAAGTTGTTGACTCCCGCAGAAGAAGAGAAGTTTGGGCGAAGGACCATATCGGAAGACGAGCTGGTAATGGAGCCGACTCCTCGAAGAGAAGAAATGGCAACTCCGGTACTACGTGTCCAGGGATACCTCATTTGTTGGGAACGGACATCGGACGACGAAGATATGACTCAAAGAAGAAGAAGGACCAAAACAGGAAAGAAGCAGTCCTTCGAGGTCGGCACCTTACACGTGAGGAAGCGAGAGGCAGAAAACGATAAGAAGGGTAAAAAGTAAATCACTTTACTATTTCTGCTCGCGAATTCACTGTAGCGCTCTGCATCGATCGAACGCTAGAAAGTGGACGAAGGCTGACTTCGGCGAAGGGTCTCTTCTAGGGTTTGGAGCAGAGGAAAGCGAGTTCACTTTGGCAAAGTCAGAAGTTGTCGATTAAGTGCCGAGTGAGGAGTGTTGTGGTCGCAAGCAGGTGACAGAACTTCTGGTCTTCGGCGAAGATGAGGGGAATGCAGACAGCAAGGAAGCCGAAGTTGAAGACCATTGCGACAAAGTGGCCGGACTTTAGTCCGTATCGAGAGCGATTGGAAGAGACGGGGATGGCCTTTCTAATGGAGAATTGGGGAGTCGTATCTTCAGATCTAATGCAGGAGATCCTCATCTGTACGAGACACGATTCGGAAGAACTTCGGACGAGATCACATAACTGGACGCTATCACATTGGAACTTCGTGCTGGGAATTGAGGACGCGGGAAGACCAGGTGACCTGATGTACGATAGCACGTGCAAGCCGTCTTCGAACGAAGTGGCGAAGTACGGGAAACTTTTCTCAATGTCATCGATAGGGTCGAACGGGTTTAAGGTGCATAGTTACATCGATCCTTTCAAGAGGGATGTCGCGATTGTCCTTAACACTATCTTCAAACCGCAGCGGACTTCGTATCTGACCAATTGGCAGATACACTTCATCGAGCAGATCTTCGGAGGAAGGAAGGCGTATTGGGCGAAGATCTTCCACGAGCACGTTCAGAAGCTGTACGCTAACTTCAATGATGGTGGATCTACTTATTTCGCGGCGTTTACAGTGGTCTTCTACCGAGGAATGAAGTTGTTGACTCCCGCAGAAGAAGAGAAGTTTGGGCAAAGGACCACATCGGAAGACGAGCTGGTAATGGAGCCGACTCCTCGAAGAGAAGAAATGGCAACTCCGGTAACTTCGGCGGGACCGAGCACTAGAGCGAAGAGGAAGATGACGGAGGCGGGGACGTCGGGAGGAGCGACTTCCCGACAGAAGAAGAAGGCAAAAAGGACAACCACGACTTCGGATGAAGGAGCCGAAGATGTACAGACTCCGGAACGATCGTCTTCAATGGAGGTCTTAAGAGAGACAGGACCAAGAACGAGTCAGTCGAGTCGAGACCAAGAAGAGTTTGTTATACGAAGAGTACCTTCGGAGACGACACTTCGGGAACCTCCTTCGGAAACCCCTCAACCTTCATCTTGTCCTGATGAGGCCACGACCTCGGCACCAAAAGATCCAAGCATAGGTAGGGAGTTGCAGATGTTCGAGAAGACACTGGAGTTTCTGAGTGGCACGGCATTACCTATTTTGGCAGAGTCAGACCTACAACGTCAAGAATACGAAAATGAGACGAAGGTACCTTTATCCCTAAGCGACCTTCTCAGCGCAATACATTTCGGACGGCAAGGATGGCTTACGGAGAAGGACAAGTTGATGAAGGCACTTGAAGACACTTCGAACGAAGTGAAGAAGTTGACCACGGAGCGCGACGTCTTGGTGGTTGCGAGATCAGAGGAGCAGACCAAGGTTTCGAAGGAACTTCAAGATTGGCAGGCGAAGCTCAATCTTATGACTTCACGCTTTCATGACATGAAGTCAGAGAGGTATGATGTTCGAGAGCAGTTGGCTACCAAAGAGGAGGAGTTAGCCAAGGTAGAGAAAGCGAAGGAGATTGTTGAGGCGAAGACCGAAGGACTTCGAACGAAGGTAGACGAGGTCGCAACAACATACTTCGCCACCGAACTCGACGGGACAGAGATAGAGCTTCTCCAACGGCTTCGGACAGAGTTGACGATAGCGCGAGATCCTTCGGCGAAGAGTAGGATAGTTAGACTAGCGGAGAGAATTATCCGAGATCTGAAGGAGCTTAGGGAGACGGTTAAGTTTACGTTAGCCAGTATAGGACACACTTTACAGTTAGGTAGAGTAGAAACCTCGGTTCCGCCAAGTAGGGAGTCGTGATCGCACGATCTAGATGTAATCATCTTTTGTAGGAATTGAGATCCGCCATCTTAGGGCGAAGGGCTATAAAAGCGATGCGAGTTTCATACATTTTTACCTTTTCCATGTTTTCAGTTTTTGTTTCTTAATTTTCGATTGCGTGAGATTGCGGAGAGAGAGAGTGTGAATAAAGTGGACGAAGGTGATTTATCTACGAAGGACGTAGTTTGCTGTCGCAGGTGTAATCCTAGTTGACGAAGACCTTCGTCGATTACCTTGAGCAGTTGGCTACCAAAGAGGAGGAGTTAGCCAAGGTAGAGAAAGCGAAGGAGATTGTTGAGGCGAAGACCGAAGGACTTCAAACGAAGGTAGACGAGGTCGCAACAACATACTTCGCCACCGAACTCGACGGGACAGAGATAGAGCTTCTCCAACGGCTTCGGACAGAGTTGACGATAGCGCGAGATCCTTCGACGAAGAGTAGGATAGTTAGACTAGCGGAGAGAATTATCCGAGATCTGAAGGAGCTTAGGGAGACGGTTAAGTTTACGTTAGCCAGTATAGGACACACTTTACAGTTAGGTAGAGTAGAAACCTCGGTTCCGCCAAGTAGGGAGTCGTGATCGCACGATCTAGATGTAATCATCTTTTGTAAGAATTGAGATCCGTCATCTTAGGGCGAAGGGCTATAAAAGCGATGCGAGTTTCATACATTTTTACCTTTTCCATGTTTTTTAGTTTTTGTTTCTTAATTTTCGATTGCGCGAGATTGCGGAGAGAGAGAGTGTGAATAAAGTGGGCGAAGGTGATTTACCTACGAAGGACGTAGTTTGCTGTCGCAGGTGTAATCCTAGTTGACGAAGGCCTTCGTCGATTACCTTGAGCGAAGTAACTTCGGTGTAGAAATCTGACCGAAGGGACTTCGGCCGAAGTTGGAACTGTATACTTCGAAGGTGTTTGAACGAAGATCTGAGAACATATTAGTTACTGTAAAGTGGAGAAGCATAAGTTAAATTGTAAGAAGAGTTTGGAACATGGTGGCTTCGTCTTAAGTTTGGCTTCTTCAAATAAATGGGATTCTTTGAATAAATAACTCTTGAAAATAACGTCCATAATGGTCAATTGTGTATGGTATGAGATGGGTTCGGGTGAAGACCTCATGTTTGGTTGAAATAATCTTATTATAAGGATCTTATGACTCACTTCACCGAGTTCTTCCCAGTTGTATGTTTCCAAGCTTACAAAGTTTTGTTGAGTTGTATGTAATTTGCAATTTGACTTATGATCTTCATATGTCAAATTGTGATGAAGATGACGACGATGGTGATGATGATATATATATATATTTATTTATTTATTTATTGATTTATCATATATCATCTTGATTTAATCGGAAGAAAAATCAAAGTTTGTTAGTCAAGCAAAAAGATAATAAGTCTACTCTACAAATATTTGTTTGTTTTAGAGATGTTTTATAAGTATCTTGTATAACTTCTTCAATTTGTTGATTAGAAAAAGAATGCATCATGTTTCTTGATTATTCTTTTCTAAGAGTTGATAATGTTCATAAATTCGAAAATAGGATGTACGTAAAGTCTGACACGATAACGGTCCTACGATAGAGGAGGTTACAATCATTAGCTCCACTGCAGGTACTCGTTAGGGAGATCCTTTGGGTGGACCCCATCTCTTGATCACCACCTTGGCTGCTCTAAGTTGTGCTTTTTCATCTCTAACTGATGATACGCACATCGTAGATCTGGCAGACCAAGTAGATATTGTCTTTGATCACCTCGTCTCTAAATCGGCCTTGGTAGGGATGAGAGTGAAGGTGTCAAAGTGCAAGGCTTGGTCTCTCATAAGTATACTATCGGACCTCCAGCTCTCGGAAAGATTTGGTTCACTAGAGATGGTTTACGCATCCTCAGAGTACCGATGGATACAAAGGACTTTGTCTCCCGGTTCTTAGATGTTGTCTTTGTGGATGACGTTTTGCATATCGAGCATCCCTCTATGTTAGAGGACCCACATGTTGTTTGGTATCCTTTTCTCTTCCATTGTCCGTCGTCTTAGTTACTCACTCCGCACAGTACCTCCATCTCTTATCTTCATCTCGCGTCTTAGAGAGTTTGATAAGAGAATCATGAGATGTTTGACGACATCGTAGGACCGGGGACCTTTGATTGTGTGGCAAGACCTCTCGCACGTAGGCAGACATCTTTGCCGATATCATGTGGTGGGATGGCCGTATTATCCATGGTTGCTTCTGCCTGTCATTCACTGACATTTTTCAGTATTCACTTGATCCATACAACCTCTTTTGTTGCATTGTCGCAATAGAGGATAAAGAAACAGTAGATTGCTTTCACTATGTCAGATAACTACTGCTCCTTCTAATAGAAAAGAGAAACCAGATCTGAACTTCCGATCTGTTACATCTTCTCCCATCTGAATCGGTATACCTCAGTAATGCTCTTGAAGCATTAGAGTCCATCTTAAGGGTACTAGCATCCGTAGCAGCTAGTACCCTTAAGATACCTCAGCAATCTCTTAGCTGCATTCCTATGGTACATCCTTGGATCTTGCATATACTGACTGATTTCGGTTTTGACATTGCAAACCTACATTAAAGTATGCAGCTGCATGACAATTGCAACGCCAACTAGGGCACCATGCTGAGCTGAAAAGAGGGGCCACTGTTGGCTAGAATTCCTGGATTAGAGGTGGGCCTACACCTACTGGGCTTCGTACCAGGCGAATTCCATCAGTCCAGGTTATGGTGCCAAATACAAACTCATCAGTAGAAGTGTCCATCCTGATGCTCACAGTAAACGTTCTTTCCTTGTGCGAGGGGTCGAACGAGAGAACGGTCGGTGTCACAGTGATTTCAACGCCCGCAGACGGCACTACAAATACTTCGTATACGCTGGTAACTAGCCCTACATTGGCGACAGTCCTCGTCACCGTCTCCGCTACGCTGGTGTTGCTGCTTACAAAGATCGATGGGTAGTTCAGATCCAGCACTGTAGGAGTAACACTGGGGCATACGCTGCCGTCCCTTGTCACCAAATAGAAGGTAGACAATATATTGCACGAGACAGAAATAAACGTTACACTATCTTTAAGATGCCAACGAGGTGGAATTTGAAAATGTTGGAGAATAACTTTGTTATTGCGATTTTTAGGTTATTAATGGATTGACTGGAAAACATGTCAGAATAATTAATCACACTTAAATAGTGATTATCTCATTGTTAGCGCTTGCAAGGGTGGAAAACCAAAGACTTGCAATTGCACATTGTTTTGTTTTCATTATCTTTGCAATACAGATATGAGGACGTTTCGCATTGGGTGGTTCATTTTTTGCCACTCTTCTACCGAACCGCTCCAAGAGTAAGTTCCCAATGGAACTTAGTTTGTTAGGTCTGAACATTTTCTCTGACAACTATCTCTCATGATCAAGGATGCGATCTCGGTCTTTCACGTCAGATGTGAGTGGACAGCGATTAAACATTGGTTCCTGTGTTGTCTAACAAAAGCTATGTGGGGAGCATTTTTACATATGTTATTATTCGACCAGAGGTTCACAATAAGAATTCCGAGCAATGTTTATTCTACTCCAACGTGTCAACGCGTGTGAGAAGTGAGGACACGACAAGTACTGCTCAATTGAGGTTCAGAAGATGTCGTCATTAACTTCTTGCAAAGCATCATCCTTGTGAAAAATAACTCTATGTGTGACAAGTTAGTGTATTGTCTGTTTTGATAATCTCGCTCCTCGCAGACTTTATCAATAGGTGAGATCTGGATCTTGAAAATCATTTGCACAGCAAACTATACCAAAGGTTTGGATCTTGATAGTCCATAGCTGGAAGTCCATAATCCTCCGAAACTCAAAGAGGTGTTCAGATCTGGACCCTCTTTGACGAAACAAAGCAGGTAAGATTCAAACGTGAAATACTATTTTCACATAATATTCAGGTCTGGATGTTCAGCATTCATAACCCTAAGTCTAGAACCCCCAAAATTCTTTGAGTGTTGGTCCATACCTTCCCCTTTGGGACATGTCCGGACCCTCTTTAGACAAACACAGAAATTATATCTTCTTTACACACATTGTCAAGCTCTTCGTGCATGGCAAAAAATTGCAATCACATTCGAATCATAGACATCGTGGTTATAGATTTCTGAACTTACCACCAAGGCTCAAGATCATCTCTTAAATGCTTCTCATATTATTATTCATTAACATGAATGATGAAGGACCCTCACAAGTACATTATAAGCAAAGAGAACGGTCTAATCAGAACGTGCGGACACGAGTAATGAAAAGAAATAGAGAGAAGCACAGAGAAGCAAATTCAAACGGAGCACGTTATGGGACGGCAAAGTTTCCAGCAGGTAGATAGTATACACTTGGAATGAATGTAAAATTTTCATTTAAAAGAGTTTTGTCATATTTTTCTTACTAAGAGAGATATTTCTAGCCTTGGTGATAATTGCACAACTTTTGCTTGAACTAGGTTCGAACACTGCACATTGGTCTTAAGAGTATGAACTTTCACCACCATGATAGATGGACCTCTCCGGGTACAATCTCAAATAAACTCAAACTGAAAAAGCTTCACAAATTTGACATGAGACAAGAGATGTGGCACCTTGGTTAGGTTGGCCGAGTACGAAGTGACTAATCCCGGTAGGGCCGTTAGTGCCGTTAGAGAGAGTTCTTGGGATGGTCCACTAGAGGTATACTTCGCAGGTTGGGCTTGGAGGCCTTAGATCTTCAAGTTGAGTCTTCAAGCTCCTAGCTATGATGAATAGTCTAGTTGAGTGTAACTCGGATTCTCTTCGAGCATAGACTTTTTGTGAGAATTGTTGTTGTCGTGTTGGAGATGATAATTTCTCTGTTGAGATTTGAGAGAGAGATAGTAGACCGAGAGCTGCGTATGCGAGTTAAGGATGCAACTCTCCTTAGAGACTCCACTCTAACTTTGGCGGTTGTCTTTGATCAAGCTGAGCGGATTGAGCTCAACATGATTGAAGAGATGATGGTGACTGCTGGGTTCAGCAGGGAGGCACCTTAGGGACGACCACCTCTTCTCGAGGATCATAGGCTCCGCAACAACGTGGTGATAGTGGTGGTGGTGGTAAAGATCGTGTTGAACAATCACGATCCCATGAAGGTGTTGGAGGACATGGTGGGCATAAGCCCATGCCATCTTTCTCTAGTCAGCAGCAAGTGTGTCCTTGCTGACGTGTGATGGTCCTCATCAGCAGAAAGATTGTCCACAGAGGAGAGGTGGTTATGAGACGTCTGAGACCTCTCAAGCGGTGCCTAGACAGTGTGAGTGTTGTGGACGACCAGGTCACATTAGTGACCGTTGTTTTGATCTCCACCTCGAGTTACGGCAAGAGAAAGCTCACAAAAGAATTCTTCTGGTAGACATTGTGAAAGACTTAACCTCTTGTCATCAGGATGATTTCTTCCGTTTTGGCTAAAAATGAGTGGAAGACCTTCAAAAATGCAGTCACAGCTTGTTGACCGACTCAAATTATAAAAAATTCACAAAAGCACACAACAACACAGCAGGTAGGACAATTCGGAAGTTCAGAACATGTCACCAATGCTATCAATCCTTACTCCGTCAGAAAAAATGATGTAAGGATCTTCAGAAATAGCTCTAACCAGCAAAGACATTTATTAGAATTTTAGTCTGCAAAGAAATCTTCTTGTGCGAAAATTGCAACACTTTCACTTACAATCTAAGTCCTTTATAAACCTCCAATGTCTAATTCCTTCACTCAAACTTGATATTATGTTACGATGAATGACAGCAAGAACTCAACACCCATAGCACCACTCCAACAAAGGAGGAAGCTACCAGCAAAGAAGGAGACTATCGTATGTTCCAAGAATGCATGTAGCGAACGTTCTGGAATAATTAACTAGTTTGCGTGGATTATATTCTGGGTCTAGCTCGCATGGTTAAAGAAGTTATACTCTTTTAAACCATCTACTGCAAGATGATTAGTACGCGTGTTATAGTCAAATGTCAGTGAAACACAAATAAACAGCAGATTCTGGAGTGCACGTGATTGGTATACGTACGTTGACTTTCAAAACGTACGTGAAAGTGGACATCAGATAATATATAACAAAGGACGATTTTGTCATAAAAGAGTTCACAAGATGCGTTCACAAGATGGAAATCGGAAATATTTGTTTAAAGAGGGGCCACTGTTGGCCAGAAGTCGCCGGCCACAGGTGGGCCTACACCTACTGGGCTTCGTACCAGGCGAACTCCATCCGACCAGGTTATGGTGCCAAACACAAACTCATCAGTAGGAGTGTCCCTCTTGATACTCACAGTAAACGTTTTCTCCTTGTGCGAGGGATTGAACGACAGAATGGTCGGTGTCACAGTGATTTCAACGCCCGCAGGCGGCACCACAGATACCTCGTATACACTGGTCGCAGGCCCTACATTAGTGACAGTTCTCGTGACCACCTCCGCTACGGTGGTGTTGCTGCTTACAAAGATCGATGGGTAGTTCAGATCCAGGACTGTAGGAGTGACCTTGGGGCATACGCTGTCGTCCCCTGTCACCAGCCGGAGCTGCGTAGTGTTGTAGCCCTGAGAACAGAGGAAGTTCGCATAGTCTTCGGTTGTTGTGTCGTATACGAGGCCCGGATCCGCGAAGTTTAGGGCATTTATTTGACCCGAGCCGACCGACAAGCCTAGATCTCCATCGCTGATGGACTCGTCCAGAGGGGTTGCTACAAGAGACAGAACGCGAATGTCAAACTTTAGTGAACTGCCAAGAAGCGAGCCGGGTTCGTTTCCATGCTAGCTTGATGACATGCATGATGAACATTGTTTAGGTTTTGCAAGGTTAGAGAAATCGATCTTTTAGTCGTCTGTAAGCGTAGAAATGAAAAATGTTCAGCCTTGTGTCTGCATCTTGTTCTCGATTGCATCAGACACATTCCCGTACCTGTGGTCATGAGAGCCGATTTTATGGCAGCCGGACTCCAATCTGGATGGAGTGATTTGAGCACAGCTGCAGCTCCCGCCACATGCGGACAAGACATTGAGGTTCCGGAAATGATGTTGAAACCGACAACTCGAGTATCGTTCTCAGTCTCAGTGAAGCTGGCCACTGGTGACCATGCTGCGAGTATGTCAACTCCAGGAGCTGTGATGTCCGGCTGGTGAACACAAAACATAACACTTATTCACTACATGTGTGATGAACCACGCTCGACCTAATTCAACACCGTAACCTATCACGAAGTTCAGTTCCTCCCTTGCTGGTACGAACCGATCGAAGGGAAAATCACTTCCTGTCAGCTACATTAATGACCCCTTGAATTCTATCGTGACGTGTGGTGTTAATGTTGATTAATTGATTACGGTTTCTGTGTAAAACGGTCTAAGCATACTCAGCGTGTACATATAGCAAGCACATGAAGGAGAGTGATAGATCGAGACCTTCAGTATGTTGGGTGTGACTGTGTTGGGACCACGCGAAGAGAAAAAGGCCGTCACTGGAGCAGGGGCTTCATCGAACACAGATTCTGTTTTCTCAATCCGAGCGGTGGGGGCACTGAGAAAGACCAACGTCAGTAGTCTCAGTAACGACCGCCTACATTCTGGTCAAGTTGAAGAATTGAACTTGTTCGCAAATGCTAACGTCAGTTGTCAACATTGTCAATCGTACATTACCAACTCTAATCGCATTAGTTAATCAGAAGAGTACATACCACCAGACGTGCACAAGCACATTAAGATTGAATTGGGGTTTACCGTATTATATATAGTTCAGGAAGAAAAGAAGCAAAGATGAAAAGGTAAAACTCACGCGGTGCTGTTTATGTAGCTTAGGATCATGTCTGCTGATGCTTGATCTACACAGGAGGTTGGAATCGTCCACGTCGCCAAAGCAGTATGTTTATACTTGACTATGATAACGAGACCTGCGCCCCCGGCCTCGGATATATACTGGTCAGTTTCTGCATTGCCGTTGTTGCAAACCACAATTTTGCCTTTGACTGCCGCCTTATCTAGGCTATCTTTTAAGCAAGAGCTGTGGAAACAAATGGTCACGGGTCAGTTCCTTCCTTCCATCAGGGTGTAGGGCTTCATTGACACATATTGATTTTCAGCACTAAGAGAGTAGACCTTCTCTGGAAGAGTCCTTCCAGTTGCAACGTTCCTCTCGTATATATACCTGGATTCGTCACTTGTAACATTTTCTGCAGGTATATCACCACCAAATACGAGAGGGTACATTTCGCCGGCTTTCATCATGAAGGTGTTGATGATTGATCCCTGCGCATGCGCACATGCCGAAACATTGATCTCAAATCATCGAAGTCTCTCGGAATTCGTGCACTTGTCAATAGCGCAAGTGAACATCTTGTACTTTCTCAGTTATCTTTTATTTCTATTTTCTGGCGTGAATGACTATAAATAAATTATAATAAAAAAAATCCATCAACAGGGGGACACAAAAGTGTCAGCCTCACCCAAAAGATCACAGGCTTGCAAGCATGTGCACGAACTAAAAGATGTAAATTTACCTGATACGACTCTCCGTTGCCGAGGTGAACTGTGGCTAGAAATTGGCGGTCGAGTGTGCTCGCAGCAACTGTAAGTAACCACGGAGCGACATTGCTTATCGAGCCTCTCGTGGGTCCATCGTTACCGCCAGCAGTTACAACCAGAATTCCCTTAGAGACAGCGTGGAAGGCTCCAAGCGCAATGCTATCATCCAGGTAGTCTTGAGGAGGAGCACCTAAAGAGAGTGACAAAATGTTTACCCCATCTTTGATCGCGTGGTCAAAGGCCGCTAAGACGTCTGAGCCGTGGCAACCGTGCAGCCAGCAAACTTTGTAAATGGCCAGTCTCGACAAAGAACCTCCACCTGTCGCAGTTCCCTCCGCCACTCCGAGTAAACTCGAATTGCTGACCCTTCTACCCGCCGCTGTCGAAGCCGTATGTGTACCATGCCCATCAATATCCCTGGGGGATCTGAATTCTTTCATGACCAAAGGGCCATAAACCGCCTCGTGACCTTTGACGAAGAATTTACCTCCGATCAGCTTCCTGTGGTATACGTAATCAATTCATATAACCACTCACATGGTAAGAAATAGACTTTAAAGTGAGTGACCAACTTTCGTGAAGTGCAAATTAACTTCATCTTTCAGCCTCTTGTTATGATGTATCATATGCATCATGAAAGAAAAACTTTATGAGCGGGACCGTGCTGGCTTTGGTATGATCACATACATATACAGCAAAGATTAAATTGGGATTCTCGTACCATGGCTCTAATTCCATACCCAAGAAACTTCGGTCCGCTCCTCATACAAGTCAGTAGACATCTTACCGGTTGCAATTTTCGGGGCCAAAGTCTGGTGCTGTGACACATGATCCTCGCCAACTTTCTGGAACAGGGGGCATTCCATCGTCGTTGAAACTTGGTAATTCAGGCCAGATACCTGTCCACACGCATGACTTAATCTTCGGGTTTCTTCGTCTTATCTTGTCCAACCTTTCTTGCGAGAATTTCCATCTAAATGAATCCAAACGAAGAAACTCATCTCCGCTCAATTCCTCGAAAGTTAATTATTTACCTCAGTACTGTGCATGCAGTGTTCTAAAATTATGAGAACAGTTCCGTGACAGTTTCTGAAACGGTGGTAAACTACTCGAATTGGGCATGTACCTAGCTAGAACTCTAAACAATTGCAAGTCGAGTAGCAGTGATTTAGTCGAAGTGCATGGACTCTACGTACCTGTATCAATGATTCCGACTATGGTGTTTTCTCCATAATTTGACTCTGGCCAGACTCCCGCTGTGGTGCTAAAGCCCAGAAAATCGTAAGACGCTGTTGTTTGAAGATTTACGGACCTCGATAAGTATACAGATACTACACCAGGCGCACCTGCCAGACATTAAACCAATCAAACGCACAAGCAGCCAGTTTAATTTTGATCGGCTGGAAATATGTATGATCATGAATACCAACGCCATGAGGTCAGATGAGGAGATATTGAGCTTGTTAAGAATTATGTTTGCTAGCTTTTGGGCCTACAACTGCATGCAGATGGTCTGATCTTATGATCTAACTGCTGTGATATCTATGACGCCGTCACGAATTAAACCGCTGCACAACCCCATCTAGCTATGTGACATGCATGCATTTGAAAATTAGAAGTTAACTTTCTCACAGATTAGTCAACACTCACTTCGGACTTGTTCTGCCTGTTCGGCTGATAGCTTGGCTGCGAATCCGCGGAATCCGTGGTTGTAGGTATACACGAGAGCTTCCTCAGTTGCCGATACACTGTACGTACAAGCGTTGTTTACAGTAGCATTATCCCATACGTACACGTTGTCAAATTCTCCATTTGTTCTTTAGACCTTGCATACGGTTCACCACCGTGTGCTTCATGGTTTCTACTTATCTGAAGTCACTAAATCTCAGTTAACGAAACTGCCAGATTTCGTATAGATCTGTAGTACCTGCCAAGAACTCCAGAGAGAATACTGGTTTGAAGCAGATCTGCCTGAACTGTAGGTGTAGCTTGCCCCATGTAGACTATGTACAGCTGCAGCAAACGATTAATTCATCCGTCACCAAGGCTCAGTGCACATGAACCGTTATGAACTTAGGCAAATTACCAAAAGAACAAACAAGTAAACGTAATACGTGGAGTTTGTTTTCTATAATTTAAAGCTACTACGGAGCCAGAATCACAACGATATATGTAACATATCATCTCAACTCGAAGCTATGTACACACTCTCGAGCTCCAAGTCTGAAGTTTCCGAGAGCCATTTGTACGAAGAGAAGCATGAAATGGAACAATGCTGAATCAGATATGCAACAGAAAATTACTAACTAGAATATGAGTCAGAGTTCGATTACTGCGCTGCGCGTAAGTTTTACCAACAAGTTTCATTCCTGATCCCTTCAGGTCACATCGAAAAGCATGCAGCATTCGACTAATTAACACTTAACTCTTAAAGCATCGACTCCACACAATTCAACTCTGCAGTCATTAAAGATACGAACACTCGTATCTTGAACCGGCCCTTACCCTACTGTTGATATCCTGAGTTTCAGTTGGATCTCCTTTGGAGATTCTCGATAATTCACCCTGACTCCTGCTGAAACAAAGAAGAGTAAGAACAAGTAACAGCCACGTTCGTGATGTCCCCATGTCTCCAGTTTGAAGCTAGAGGTGGAACAAGTGAAGCAGAAACCGGCTGTCGACCGAGGAGGTACGTAGCGGTTTAACTATCATAAATAAGCTGCATGCTTTATACTTTATGCTTAAAATATGCACCTATATTCGACAAAGCCCGACGGCAACTTTCACGTAGATAATCTGGTCTCAAAGTCCAGCGACAGGGACACGAATTCGAACAGAAACGAACATGAGCTCTACCAAGAGTCAAACGATCTAATATAGTAAGTAAAACAAAAGAGTTACCAGTCTAAGTGAAGTTTACTGAAAAATCCGGATCCTAGTAGACCTAGGATTGCTTCTCCTCATGCTGTAACGATGCAATCGACATCGGAGGTCAAGCAATGCTATTTGCCAAGCAGATCTTACTGTACTGTAGTTTGACGTGACATGAAATTGCAGCCTAGCTGATGAAAATAAATCTCCTCAAATTCTAAATAAGATAAAGGAAGTTCATAACTAACTAGAAAAATAAATATGCATCTAAAGTGCACTTTGTGAAAAAGACAGAAAAAGACAAAAATCAATGCAGAAGACTGGAAATTCACAGGGCGGATATAGCAATCCGTCCGAAGAGAAAATATTATGGTTCACCCTCATGATCATTATGCAGTTGAATGTGCAGTACATTAAGTAATTAACTATATATACATATCACCTATGCAGGTTCTTTTATAGCTATATTTGAACTTGTTTATACTATTATACATACTGAATGTAACTCACTAGTTACGATTGTCGTTAGGAATCTACACGTCTCGTCTCGGGTTCGGCCGGCGATCTGAATTTATTGAAAGAGCAGATGAACTATAAAAAATAAAAAATTCTAAAGTAATTTCATTAATCGTTAAAAGTTTAGAGGGATATTATGAATATTCAATTGTGACTAAAGTACTCGAAGATGACATTTGATTCTTTCTTAAACAAAAATAATTCATCTGCATAAATAAGCACACTCTAATATAAAGACTGAACTGAGATCAGGTGATAATGCGATAATACAAGGAACATCAGATAAATCATAAATATACATGCAACATAAACTTTTGGGGAAGCTATTGACCGTTCCATCTTACCGATATATAGAAACTGCTGATAAACACGCTTCAGAGACTACATATTCTAGAGAATGCTCACTGGGGCATCATATTTAGTGGAAGTTTAATCTATTACCTAACCCTTCTCAAGCTAAGAGTTAGGTGATAATTTTAACCCTTGTATATTAGCCTTCTGATGAAGGTGAATAATATGTAAGGAAGACTCCTTGTTCTAGACAATTCGTAATATACTATTATTGTTTACACTTTTTTTATACCAGTAAAACATTATGTGTGTTCACTGTTCGCAAGATCTGAGAAAGCTTGTGGTATTGTGGCGGAGCATCTGAACAGATTATGCATGGTGGATGAACTCCGGGGAACTTTTACTCGTTTATTGTTAATGAGAATATATATATATATTAAATAAAATATATATACTAAGTAGATGTAAAAATTTAAAATATTTTATAAAAGTTATCTGTTATCTATGCCTGGAAACACGAGGAGAACAGGAAATAACCCATAAGTCTTGACCAGAGTGCCGCATTTCAAAAGGTACAAGTCAAAGAATCCATACTCATTAATACATTAGTATACACTAAGATTAATTTAATACCTAACCTTTCTGCAAGAAGGATTATGTATTAAATTAAACTCTTGTATATTTGTCTCTTCTATAGGAAGATGGAGGAGGTGAATGTGTTGTGGTCCTATGTCTATCAGGAGCCTTGACAACCTTCTAGTTGAGTTCGAATATGGGAGTTAACAATGGACTACTATACTCGAACAAGACGAAAACAAAGTTGACAAATACTTCTGTCTGAACAGTGATATAATAAGGTGCGTAAAAGTGAAGCTGAAATATTGTTGAATGGAGAGAGAAAACCCTTTAATTTTTCAGCGGCTAGTTTTTTGCCCCTGAAAATGGAGCATGCATAGTCATTATTCCAAGTTTGGAAGAGGAGAATATATAAAGAGTTTCATTTTATATATTAACTTTTTTTCTTGGAAGAGTTAGTTTATAAATTAAAACTTACAAATAAAAGTAGTTTTAATTGTAGGAGTCACATATCTTTATACCCAAAAAATGTTTTGTTCATTTGAGAGTCAGCTTATGGGGTTTGTATAACTCAAATGAGCATGTGTAATCAAGTTATCAAGTGAGTTTTAAATTTAGTGATTTAAATTTAATACTTTAAAATTAGTGAAGTTAATTTATAGAACTTTGACTTTAACTTTGAAGTCACAATTTGCAAACTCTGTCGAGCATAACCTTTTTCTGTGATTGTTCATTTTAGTACATTACATTTTTCACAAAACTTTTTTTTAGGGCTGTTGTCAACCAATTATCCATGATTATTTTAGCTGTATGTTTAAACGTTTATTTTTTTCTTTCGGTTTCTTAGAAGTGCAGTTTGGATACATATTGAATAGAACCATGGATCATTTGGTTCTTCCTTATAAATCATATTAATTAAGTTTTAATACTTAAAGTAATTACATCAAATAATAGATTTCTCTACTGCAAGAACGAGAGAAAGAAAAAAGTGAAAACTGAAAAGAAAAACATCCACAAAAACATATCGGAAGTCATAACTTCTCCCGCAAGTAAAAAATCTTCGGAATGGTTCCAACATTTACACCGGCTAATTCTAATCTGAATGTTTCCTCCCGCTAGCCGTTTCGTCGAAAGAACTACCTTTGGACGTAAACTCTGTTTCCGGCCCCGGGTCTGTTCCTACTCTTGAACAAATTCTACGATTTCGTGTAAATAAAATACAGTAATTAAAAACGTTTGTTTGTGTGATTTTCTGCAGCTGTTTCCTCCTTGGAGCTTAAGCTCTTATAACGTACCGTGCTCTCATTACTTTCAAGCAAACGAATATAGAGTGAAAAGTAACATGGGGAAAAACACATTTCCTAACAAGTTTTCCATCTAGAGGATTGTCTATGTGCTACGCTAAAAGCTATTTCAAATAAAGTTTTCAGATTTTCAACCGTTTTTCAAATGTCTTACATTCAAAGGAACCTGTCTAAACTCCAGATTAAACTTCAGCAAAACCGCTAAATGATGGATCTTGTTTGATCCATCATTTAGCGTGTCCTATTTTTTAGTGGCGTTTCACGAGCCCCAAGGAAATTTCAAAGATGTTACAATATATTAAATCCTAAAATAATATGGAGTTTAGAGAGCCCGGTGAAGATGCTCTTACACCGAGAAATTAGAGGGTGTCATTTCTAACTTTTGGGAAAATCATAACTTCCAAGTTTAGCTTCTCGACTTACTTTTTTTCTCCTCACGGGTTACGCAGAAGTGTGATGGGCTACGTCCACACTGAATCCACAGGTAACAAACTGAAGCTGTAGAGGTCCGTCCGAACTAAAGTTTTCACTCAAAAGTTGTGAAGTGATCACCCTTGCATATTTATTCACTTCTTCCAAAGTTCGAAAGAGGAGTAATATGTAGAGGAAACATTACATTACCTAACCCTTCTGTCAGAAGAGTTACATGATAAAATTTAATAGCTTAAAACTAAGCAGACTATCGCACTTATATTTTCCATGGTGCGTCCGGACCTTCGGTACTTATGAGTTCAGTCTAGTTCTCTTGGCACTTTTGGTCCAGTTAACATATAATAATTAAATATTCATTATTATTATTATATTTATTATTTAAAATAATTTTAATTAATAATTTTATACTCAAAATATGATTATTATCTAACATATATCTTCCTAGGAACTTTTGTTATTTCACGATTAGTATCTGCGGCTTGCGGCCGTTACACCTAACCCACATGTTTTACCGGCAGAAATCGTCCGACATCGCCGTTATAAAACCATGTTATGCCTCTGTCGAACAAATGACACCTTCTAATAAATTAAAAATTAAAAAATTAAATCCACGGTAACTTCGAAGGGGCATTTTGACTATCGTTCTTCTTCTGGTCCACTCGTCGATGTCGAGCCATTTGGCAACTGCAGAGTGTTCCTGAAGTGGCTAGCGATAGCCAAATCTACCAAATCCAAAGCCAAATCTACTTTAGCTTCGTCCGGCTTCTCATTTCTTTTCTGCAAATCCGAAGTTGAACTCGTAAGTACATGCGAGCCCATCCCTTTCCCAGAAGGCGTACTATGCACTTTCAAGTTAGAAAGTTCTTCAGACCAGGTACGTACATCCGTGCTTGCTTATTTTGCTTATCTTATTTATTTATTTAAACTGATTATCTAATAAATAAATATATCAAATAGATTAATGTTTTTCCCTAAGTACTGTAGGAAGTGCATCGATCCGCTCTCCAGTTGTAGGTTATGTCTTGATTTTTCGGCAACTCTAGGTGTAGCTACCATATATCATAATTAATTTAATTTAAGTTATTATAAAAATTTTGCACAGCATTTGTATCTTTTCGTTCAACCAAAAACTAGCAAAAGTTCCCCAAAGGTGGTTGAGCATGTTTGTACTCGCTGAGTGTGATTTACAGTAATAAGAAGATGAAAATATATGTTAATCATATGCTGTATACCACCTGAATTTGTGATTGAAGATATTATGCCGCTTAATTGTGAAGATACAAAGTGCAGTTCAGCCATTCAGTAATACAGTGCAATGCCAACTGTGAAATGTTGAGATCAGATCTGCTATAATATGCGAGTGTACTGACAAGCCACTGGCTCAATAGCAGACAATTCTTTATAGTTGGTATCGAAGTACTTACGTATATATAATTCCTAACATAAACTTTTATCTTATCTTTCTATACTTGTGAAAAAATGTGACAGCTTGCAAGCTTTGTTCATCACGACACTAAATACTAAGCAATTACAAAGGACGGCAATAATAGAGGGACTTCAATTGGTACGTGCTTGGGACCACAATGCATCAAACTGAGTGTAAAATGTTACTAATCAAGAACACGTACGGTAAGCCAGCGCAACAAGACACGCAAGATGGAAGGAAATCTCCTCCTCGCCGTTTTAGTTAAGGACATCCCATTTGCATCAGATCAGACTAACTTAGTAATTTTCTGTATTTTGTTGTTTTACACGTTTTTAGTCTCGTTCAAATAAAATATGCATGCAACCTCGGGTTTGCCCTTGAACCAAGAAGGCGACAACCGGACGGGGCGGCCCAGATAATTGTGGGAGCGGATTCGTCTCTCGGTCAAGAATGAGACCTCGTCTTTACTGCTGTGACTCGATGACGGAATATACTTTTGCAGTGTCCCGTTCTATGCTTGGTGTGGTGGTCGATTGGCAATCTCCTTCACTTTGTTTACTTGTTGCTCTCGATCCGACAGCAGTGTAGGCAGTTCTACTTGACGTCAGGAATTTGCATCAGCAAATTGCACTTGGGAATGATGGGGTCGTTCAGGCTCTCGCTTGGTCAAGAATGCGGTCTCGTCTTTACTAGTGCACGCTTACTGACGTCATGGCGTTCTGCGATGCGATGGCAGAATATACCTTTGCAGTCTTTGCACTGATTGTTCCTGTTTCTGCAGCTCGCGCAGTGGTTCATTGACAATTCCTGAGCGTGAAACGAGACGACAATGGCTATAGGTAACAAATTGTGGAGTTTCAGTAAGTGTTTTGAAACAATTATAATAAAGTTCGCAGGCATACTATTGTCTTTGTTTGTATGCAAAAGGGCTCCGCCTATAAAGGAGTATAGTCTGAGGTACTCCGTGGAGATTCGTGACTGGCTAAAGCAGAAAATAGTGACCTCTCTCCTGTAAATATTTGTTGCTAACTGAGAACGAAACAAGGACAGATGATAATTATGCATGCAAAGTGCCATTCAGCCAATCATGAAGAAGATGATTATACAAGAGAGTCACGATATAGTCATTATGCGACTTTCTGCTGGGTGCGTTGTTGCGCTTGCATCGCCGAGATCCGCGATAAGAATTCGCCCACACATCAGTTTGATACTTGCGAAGGGTTCCAAAGAGCTACTCCTTATTGTTGGTTGACTAAGTTAGTATAACAGCATCAAGGATAACTCGGAAGCATGTATATATGCATGCAAAGTGCCATTCAGCCAACCATGAAGAATATGATTATACAGAGAGTCATGATATAGTCATTATGCAACTTTCTGCTGGGTGCGTTGTTGCGCTTGCATCGCCGAGATCCGCGGTAAAGATTCGCTCACACATCAGTTTGATACTTGCGAAGGGTTTCCAAGAGCTACTCCTTATTGTTGGTTGACTAAGTTAGTATAACAGCATCAAGGATAACTCGGAAGCATGTATATTCACCGGAGCCTTAGTTCGCTTCATGTATCTCAATATCTTCATATTTCTAGATATGAATATTTTATCTCAAAACCAATCAGATTCTGTCTTGGAATGCTCTTGGTACGTTTTGATTTTTAGATTACCCCTTTAACTTTATGAATACTATTCTGATTTTTAGACTACCCCTCTAAGTTTGTGATATTAGTTATTATTTACTTTTCTAGCTCTGTATTAAATAACCTTCTCTGCTTTGGATTCAATACCTTATGTTTCCGCTGTGTAGAGAACTGGGTAGTTTGGGATTTTGAACTCGTGACATCTTTGCATCTTAACGTGAACACTAGTCTCTGTGATAAATGTAACATGTGTAATTATCTCATGCACATCTGTATGTGAACTCACATGACAAGTGTATCAGAACAGTGTTTATAGACGAACGGAACTCGAAAGAACGGATAATATCATTCACTAATTCACATAATTCTAAATCATCTTTATACCATCTTCATTTTTAGAAAGAGGAGATGAAGCAATGAAAAAGTTAAACTTTTACTGTGGATAATGCGTTTGTACTCTTTCTTCCGTGGGACAGTTCACCTGCCGTACTATCGCAGACGTTCATTTTCCCTTCCGTTAGTCTAGCTTGTCCTCTTCCTCACATTTCCCTAAACCGCGGTTGGGATGTATATTAGGGGTACCAAAGTTAAGACCTTTCTGAAAATTTTAGATCTGAGAGAGGGAGTTAAAACTTTGGCCAGACCTTGACAGCTATTTTTTAGTGTCATCTCTGGAGGTGCCTGTAGGAAAACACCGCAAGTTTTTTCTTCATGGACTTTTATTCTTTTCTCTGGTTTTTGTCCGCTGTAGAAGATCTACTACTCTTAGTAATTACTCTTCATCTTTGAAATGAAAAACAATTAATGAGAAGATCATAGTGTTTATTACAAAGACGAAGTAGAATGAGCCATTGTTCTACACAAAATTGTTTGTGATGAAATTATAACTTTTTTCTCTCAACCATTGAAAATATTTTCTCTTAACTTTTACACCCTTAATATATCAACATTTGAATTAGTTTTGGTCAGAATACAACTGCAGACAAAATATGCATGCAAGATCATCATCTAAGAACTTGTTGTTCTGCTCGCTTGTTGTTATTGAGAAAGAATATAACCACTTGCTGCTGAGAGATAATCATATATCTAGTTGATAGGAAAAATCAAAATAGTTTATAAATTATTAAGTGTGTTAACTAAACTTCGAGATGTGAGAAGACCCAAACATACAGTAAAGAGACAAGATGATCAAAACATAAATCATAACCAAGTTTTGAGCCAACCAAAATTACAAGAGTTAGACCAAAATAATTGTTATGACACAAAATTTTTAATTTTAATTTTCTAATACAAAGTATATATTTATCCATTAATAGAAATAATGGACAGAAATAGAACCATTTTGTGATGGTAGTCCATTGTCAATCGACGATATGTCAAGTAACACCACAGTCACCGGTCTAAGGTAGACCATCGGCATGTTGTCGTGTTGTTTCAAGTCCGGCGCACCGCTCACATGTGAATCTAGTGTAGAACTTGTATTGTATTAATTTCTTGCGTTCAAAAACCTTTTTGGGTAACTCGTCAAACTACGTACTAGATTGACGTTCATGATTATTTGAGATGTGAGATCGTATGATAATGAGACGTGCCAGCCTCAATGATCTGTGTGCATCTGCATGAGTGGCTCTTGTCGTCAAATTTGGATATAAGATAGAGCATAGAAGGTTCGAGAAGATATTTTTCTTTTTTTTACTGTTTCATTAGTGTTTCTTGATGCTCTACATTGTTGATATAGTCCCAAGCTCTAGTAGATCGACGGCTACCATTAGCCGGAGTGGTTAGGGTTGTTAGAGTTAGTTAGAGGGCTAACCCACCATTAGGGTTTCCCTTGTACTCACCTCCACTATATATACAGAGAGAGGCAAAGCCTCTCTCATCTCATTCCTATTTTACTTCCTTGTCTACTCGCTCTCTCTCTTCTTGGAGTGTCCTCGAAGTATCGATCTTTCTACATGGTATCAGAGCTGGTGAGAGCGTGTGTCCCTTGCTGATGAGCAAGATGGAGATTGGAGTACAGGAGAGAGCAGCCGGAGTTGTGCCTGATGTCGAGCACTATCCTGCTGATGCGTTCGGGTGAGGCGAAACAGTTTCTTTCGCCACCAGAAACTTTGAACGCAATTTCGGAGGCCTAGACGATTTTTTCTCGCTGTTTTCTGTCGACCAGCCCTTATAGGGCTGTCTTGCTCAGAAGGTGCGAATTGTGTACTGGGCCAAGTTTCAGTCGATTTGGAGATTTCCAGCGGCAGATTTTCAAACGGATCTTTTTCGACCAAAACGAAAGTTTTAGGACTTGAGTCCAAAACTAATCCTGTTTCGAATAAGGGGTGGGTTAGCTATTTGAAAATTTCCGAAAATTTCAAGGGGTCGCACGCCCATTTTCGATCTCATTTGGTCCAGTTTCGACCTTTCTTGGTGTGTTCTTTCGACGTTTCCGTCGTGTTTTGTACACCTACAGTTCGCGCACAGGTTCTTTTCTCGTTGTCGCTGCAGGAGGAGTTCGTGGAGTCGCCTCGTCGTGACTTGTGACAACTCTTGATCGCGCGGTGGGGAGAGACGAGTTTTATGCAGTTTCTGGGAGGTTTTTCGCGTACAGAACAGTGCAATTTCGACATTGCAGCTATGGCGGAGTCTGTGTCTTTGATCACTGGAGAGAAACTCGACAAGAACAACTACCAAGTGTGGAAGTTCCGGATGAAGACTTTCCTGCAGGGACAAGATCTATGGGATCTTATCACTGAGGAGGAGAAAGCGCCTGAAGTGCCAATTTCTGATCCGAAATTCAAGGAGTGGAAGAAGCGCTCATATCAGGCTATTCACTACATCGCGCTGACAGTTTCAGCATCGATGATCGGTCACATCCATGATTGTGATACGCCCAAGAAAGCTTGGGATGCACTCGCGCATCTGTTTCAATCCGGAACAGAGGCGCGGAAGCTGCAATTGCTATAGTAGTTCAATACCGTGAAGAAGGGGTCGATGTGCATAAACGACTATGTGAACGGGGTCAAGCAGCTTGCGGATCAGCTATTTTCTGTCAAAGTCGAGATTGATCCCACTGTCTTGATCGGAGCCACATTGCAGGGACTGCCTGCAGAGTACAAACAGTTCATAACATCGATTTCGATCAGAGAACCTCTTCCGCGGTTTGATGAGCTTGTTCCTATGATGTTAGGAGAGGAGGTGCGCCTACTGGGGAGTTCTACTTCGACGGGTCAGCAAGAATCTGTCTATTTTGCAGGTTCTGGAGGATCTCGAGGTAGGGGTCGTGGCAAAGGTGCTGGACGTGGACGGGTTCGCGGACAGCAACAGCAACAGCAATCGCAGAACCAGCAGAACCAGCAGAACCAGCAACAGTCTGGTGGTTCCAACAACAATCAGAGAAGAGCGCCTGGTTCCTGCAACTACTGCAAGAAACAAGGCCACAATGCGAATCAGTGCTACAAGAAGCAGAACGATCAGAGACAACACGACAACAACCCCCAACAAGGTAACAGCAACCAGCAAGGCTATGCAGTCACTGAGCATGTCTATTCGGAGCAATTGCTGATTACTACGCATCAGAGTTATGCGGCTTTCGAGCCACAGACTGACTGGGTGATCGACTCCGGCGCCACCAGTCACATGACTCCCCATCGGGAGTGGTTTAGTTCACTCGAGCCTGTGGAGACTCCACAGTTTATGGTGACAGGAGATGACACCAAGCACAAGATCCAGCACAAGGGTAACATTCCACTTGACATTCCTGCCTCAACGTTTACTGGTATACGGAATGTCTTACATGTACCTACATTGACTAGAAACCTGCTATCTGTAGGACAGTTGATAGAGCAGGGTCTGCAAGTGCGCTTCAATAAAGATGGATGCTTTATTGAAGATTCGAATGGCACTGTCATAGCTCGAGGTATCAAGAGTGGTAGGCTGTTTAAACTAGATGCATCTGCGCCTAAGTTACAGGCTGCCATGTATGGACAGAGTGGTCCAGTAGTGTCTGATATTGACATCTGGCACAAGCGAATTGGGCACATGAACTTTCAGAGGCTGAAAAGCCTTCCGAGTTCTGACCTGGTTACAGGTCTGCCCAAATTCGAATCCAGTGAGCCCACTGGAGTCTGTGCAGCATGTCAATTCGGCAAGCAAGCTAGACAGCCCTTTAAGGGATCAGGCAGTAGAGCGAACAAGCTTCTGGAGCTTGTTCACACTGATGTATGGACTGCTTCTCAGCCAAGTATGACCGGTTTCCAGTACTTCGTGTCGTTCATTGATGATCATTCGCGTTATACTTGGATCTATTTGTTGAGAAACAAGTCCTCTGCCGAAGTACTGTCAGCATTCCAGACTTTCCGCAAGTTGGTGGAAAAACAGTCTGGAGCATCTATCCTCTGTTTGAGATCTGATGGAGAGTTCGATGCATATCTGCGTGAGCATGGTATCCGACGCCAGAAGACCTGCAGTTACAGTCCGCAGCAGAACGGGGTTGCGGAGCGCAAGAATCGACACATAGCAGAAGCTGCTCGTGCGATGTTGAACGAGAAGACCATGCCTAGACCTTACTGGGCAGAAGCTGTTTCATGTGCGGTGTATCTGATGAACCGGACGCCTACAGCGGCAGTCCACAGCAAGACACCGATGGAGGTCTTCACAGGCAATAAGCCTGATTACTCTTTCCTTAAAGTTTTCGGATGTATCTGTTATGTGCACATACCTGATGAAAGACGTAAGAAACTAGATCCGAAAGCAGATAGATGTATCTTCCTTGGTTATGCTTCTGATACGAAAGGATATAGGTGCTACAATCCTTCGTCCAAGCAGTTCTATATCAGTAGAGATGTCGTGTTTGATGAGCTACAGTCTTGGTTTGCACCTGCACTGTAAACCCTCCGCGGTCCTAACGATCAACTACCCCCCGATCTCTTAACCTCCACGATCGTCATCCACGAATCTGCAACTGTCGGGCCTGTCTCTCACTCAGGGGTCACCTCTGATGGCTTTGATGGAAGCACACCATGAATCTTGAAGGGAAAAATGCTAAGTTCACTCTCATTCATACACCCACAAACTTATCAACTAAAATCTCCATAATCTCATCCACTAAAATCCTCCATTCTAACGACGTCTCTCAAGTTCTCACATGCTAAAAATGTCCCACACTCTCTATATTACTCAAGTTGTCATTACGACAATGTGAAAACAAGGATGAGGAGCTCTTCTCTACTCCTCTATTTATACATTCTAGGTTTTTACTTTGGTACCCTCCGGTAACTCAGCCGTAACTACTTTTACCGGGTTTTACTAAGATATTACTTAAGGTAAAAGCATTGATCACATGGGCTTTTTACCTTTTCACATGGGCTTATTCCTTCAAAGTCAACAACTTCTAGAAGGATTCTGGAATATTCTCAAGGAATCTCGAATTTCCACCCCCCTCTACACTAGGACCCACTAAAAAGGAAACATGTGGAATCTCTTCTTGTTTTTAATGCCCACAAAGTCCACAACTTTAATCCAACCACTAATATCAAGTCAAAAAGGAGATAAGGGATACTTTCCACCCCCTTTCTACCTTTTAGACAAGATGACAAGATAGTAGTGCTCACTCTTTAGCAAATATCTGAATTCTGCCAAAAGTACAGCTAAGTTTAACCATAACTAACTTTTAGCTAGTCATGACTAACTTGATATCTCCTAAAAGTACTTTGGCAGCAAATAAACATTCTCAACACTTAGTTAGAACTAAACACCTTACTAATAGACAAACTTCCTATGTGTAACATAGGTCGTTACATTTTACCCCCGGACTAAATTTTCGCTCCGTCCTCGGAGTGAAGAGAGAACTTCCGTCGATGAAACAACTTCAACTTGTCATGGTTGACCCGATCGAATCTCCTTCCTCCCAACTCCTGAAGGTCATATGTGAAGTTGCTCCACACCTTATCTACAACAAAAGGACCAAAATATCTCGGAAGAAACTTCTTCCTAGCCCTCTTGAATCTGATAGCATCATACAACATAACCCAATCTCCGACTTGAAAAGGTTTTACCTCCCTCTTGCCCAACCGTTTGTCGTAACTCTTCTTTTGATACGCCTGAGCTCGTTCCATCCGGATCATTGCTACCGCTCGGATCTCTTCCAACTCCATGAGTTGCTCCCTTCTTGATCTGACCACGTCTTCTCCTCTCGACCTCTTCAACTTTCGTTGAATAGTTTGAAAAGTATCCAATTCGAATTGGATCGGCAACTTGGACTCCACTCCATAAACCAGTCGAAATGGGGAGTACCCAGTAGAAGTCTTTGTTGTCGTTCGATACTCCCATAAGATGGCATGTAGCCTCTTATCCCAAGTATGTTTCGCAGTCTCAACACCAGCATCTTTGGCGAGCATCATACAAAGTGTAAGATTGGTCTTCTCCGCAAGACCATTAGCATTTGGTTTGTATGAGGTCGTTACTCGTGGCTTGATAGAAAAGTGTTGTAGCATAGCAGTAGTCATGCTCCCTACAAACTCTCCTCCTCTATCTGAGACCAACTCTAACGGACATCCAAATCTCGTGATGATCCTCTCCCATAGGAATCTACCGACTTCTGTTTCATTGGTCTCTCTCAAAGGTCTAGCCTCTACCCACTTGGTACAATAGTCAGTGGCGACTACAATGTACTATTGCCTCGAGGTGTCTTATTAAGAGGACCTACAAAGTCAATACCCCACTTCTCAAATGGTCCTAACACGGGAATTGATCTTAACGGAGGTGTTCTAGTAGACTTCAGAGCAAATGCTTGACATACGTCGCAAGTTTTGCAATAGTCTAAACACTCTTTGAAAATCCCTCTCCAGTGATAACCCGCATCCAAAATCTTGAAGGCTGTTATCTTACCAGCAAAGTGACCTCCGCAAACAGTTCCGTCGTGAAACTCGTGCATTAGCTTGAATGTATCCTTCTGACCAACTGCTCTCCTTAGTAACCCATCTGCTCCTTGATGAAACAAAATTCCCTCTACTATGGTGTAAGGTTTGCATCTCTTGATCAACGCGTTACGTTCTCGGGTATGCATACCTTCCGGAAAAGAGCCATCTGCAAGGAAACTCCAGATTTCCTTATACTCGTCCGGTATCTCCTCAATGCTTGTGATGGTCATCAGATGCTCGTCTGGAAACGAATCGTCAAATGGTTCTTCTCCCTCATCATCATAAGCCCTCGACAAAAGATCAGCATTCGCATGCTTTTTCCCTGGTCTATCTTCGATCACATAATCGTATTCTGTTAGAAGGATCTTCCAACGAGCAATACGACCTTCGGCATTAGGCTTATTAAAGATATACTTTAAAGCCTTGTGATCTGTGACTATGGAAAATTTCCCTCCTAGCAAGTAATGTCGGAATTTCTTCAATCCAAAGATCACCGCTAATCCTTCTCGTTCAGTCACGGAGTAATTCTTCTCCGCTGGAACCATCTGCCTACTAGCATAAGCTATAGGATGATCATGCCCATCTCCATCTAGCTGACTTAATGTACATCCGATTGCTACATTGGAGGCATCCGTATACAGAATAAATGCTTTACTCCACTCAGGTTTAGCAAGTATAGGAGCTGTCACCAATGCCTTTTTCAGCTCCTCAAATGCTTCCTTTGCCTTCTGATCATGCACTATCAAGTCAAAATCAACTCCCTTCTTCATGTACATAGTCAAAGCTATTGCTTTGTTTGAGAAGGAAAAGACAAACCTACGATAATATCCAACCATGCCAAGAAACTGCCTCAACTTTGTCAAGTTGATCGGAAATGGAAGATCCACAATCTTCTTCACCTTTTCAGGATCTACCGCAATCCCATTCTTGGAAATGATGTGCCCTAACAGCAGACCTTCTTCGCAGCCAAAGATGCACTTCTCTGGATTCAGAGAAGCGTTAGCTTGCTCCAACCGCTGCAGAACTTTGATCACATGATCAAAGTGGTCCTCCTTTCTTCCGTACACACAGAAATCATCAATGAAATCACTAACAAACTTTCCTATGAATGGTTCGAACACCTTGTTCATGAACCTCTGAAACGTGGCCGGAGCATTACACAGTCCGAATGGCATCACTCGAAATGCAAATGTTCCCCAAGGAGTAGTGAAAGTAGTCAACTGCTGGTACTCCTGTGCTATCTTGATCTGGTTGTATCCACTATAACCATCACCAAAGCTGTACCACTCATGACCGGCAACTTCCTCCAAAATCTCATCTATAAATGGTAGAGGATAATAGTCCTTCTTGGTAACTGCATTCAGCTTCTTATAGTCTATGCACACTCGCAGCTTACCATTCTTCTTCTTGACAATCACAATGGGTGAAACCCATTCTGAGTTCTCCACCTCATAGATGAAACTCGCCTCCTTCAACTTGTCTATCTCCTCCTTGACCATCATTGCCGTTGTGGGATTGACCCTTCTCTGCTTCTGTCGAACTGGTCTTGCGTGCTCCTCCAATTCGATTCGATGAGTCTCGAGAGTCACCTCCTTCAAATCCTTGTAGCTGAAAGCAAACACATGGATATATTTTCGAAATATATCTAGGAATCTACTTTTCTCCTCTTGAGTGACATTGATACCAAACTTCAAGGTAGAGAGTCTTCTCACAATCTCTGCCTCACTCAACTCTTCTTTGTCAGGATCTTTCTCCACTGCTGGTCGAGGCAACAAGTCAATAGCACTAAGCTGATGTAATGATTCATCTCGACCACATCCTTCGTCCTCAGACGAGGATTCTTGATCGTAAGAATCTCCGGTATCTACTTCTGAGACACTCTGATCGTCCTCCGTATCAGATTCCCAGTAGTCACTAGTGGGTCTATCAGAGTCAGAAGTCACAACTCCAACACCCGAGAGAGGAACTATCACTCTATGATCTCTAGGCCCAATCCGTAAGTATCCCTTGTGCCACCTATCCGTGGTGCGCACAGCTCTCAACCAAGGCCTACCTAGGAGCAAATCATAACTAGAGTCCTTTAACACTTGAAAGGACATCAATGTTTGAACTCCCATCACAGACACGACCACCTTCTCTAACACGCCAAGAGGTCTTACCCGTTGCTTGTTAGCCATCCCCACGACAATGCTAGCCGGGCGAGTTGGTTCCATCCCCAACTTCTTCATCAATCTCTCCGATATGGCGTTTACAGCCGACCCTCCATCCACCAATACGTCAGAGACGTAGTGACCATTCAACCGGACTTCAATCTTTGAAGCCCTAGTGCATACCTCTGAAGCATGCACATCCACCACACCAACTCCCACAGACTTTGACGTCTTGCTCTTGGGTTTTTTCTTCTTGCTTCTCTTAGAACTCAGTCCTCCTCTGAGTTCCCTTCGTAAGCTGGGATTAAGTGCGATCAGTTGTCCAACAGTGATGTTGGCTTTCTGAGCACCCACATCTTCAACCACATCATATCCCGCTTGGGAAGATGAAATGGTGAAATCCGCCATCCCCAGCTTCCTTCTTGGCTCCCTTGGTGTACTCGAAACATTACTCGAACGAGTGCTTCTACTAGCTGATTCCTCCATGAAAACCGGTTCATCAGAAAATCGAGTTCTTTTCCTTTCTTGAGCTAAAAGCTCCACCGATGCATGAGAAGAGTTTGAACTCTCTCCTTTCTCGTAGATGGGATCTCGCACGACATCGATAGTAGCCACCCCCTTGTCTCGTCCTTGTGATGGATTTCCTCCACCCACATTCATTCTGACAGCTTCGGCAATTCTTGCTCCGTTGTTAAGACAATTTCGCTGAAAATGAGAATCTCCACACGTCCAACAAGTGATTCCTCCAAAGTTACCTTGGTTGCCTCCAAAGTTACCTTGATTTCCTCGGTTGGGATTGTTGTCGTAACCTCTTTGACCTCCTCCTCCACCTTTGTTCCTCCATTCTCGTAACTGTACCACGTTTATCTTGAGATCCGCAAGAGTGTCAGTGATGCTCTTCAGCTCGGCATGAAAATCAGAGGTGGCAGTAGACATCGTTGTTGGGACAAACGGTCTTGGCACCACCGTTGGAGTAGGAGTTGACGTTGAAGCAATCACCAATTGTGATGGTGCAGGTGCGATCGTTGTGGCTACACCAGGAGTCGGAGTTGACACCAGAGCAGCATGATGAGGTTGGATGATATCTCCTTCATCCAAACTCTCTTCCATATTTGTCGCTATCTTGATGGCCTCCGCTTTGGTTGCTGGCTTCTCGTACCTCACTTGGGTTCGAATTGAAGGTCTCAACCCTCCCACCAAGTTCTTGGTCAGCACTGCTCCAATCCCCGCCATCGTTAGTTCCACATTGTCTCCACTCTTCCGTAGGACCGTCCGAAATCGTTGCTCCAACTTATCCACCCTTTCGGCATATTGCCGAACTTTCTCGTCGTCACGTTGCTTCAAATGAGTAAGCTCTACCATGAGCTTCTCATAACTCTCTTCTGGAAGAAATTCTTCGATGAGTGCATTACTCAACGTCTCCCATGTGTCCTCAACTGCACCAGGTGTCTGGCTCTTCACTCGGTCTTCATACCACGTAAGAGCAAAATCTTCTAAAAACTCTGGCAGTAACAACACCCATTCTTCCTTCCTTCTCACGTTGTTTCCGATGCAACCCCTTTTGAAGTCTCGAACAAACGGTTCTACATCTTCATTGTCCTTCCCATGAAACACGGGTAGCTTTCCCATCTTGTAACTACTCTTTCTACTCTTCTAATCGTCGTGCAATAACTACTCGCTAAAAGAGTACGAACATCACCAATTCCATTCGCGAATAATCTACCATAGGTAAAATGAAAGGAAATGGTTGTAACAACACCTCTTGTGCCATCTCTTCTCCCAAGGTAATCATGAGTCTGAGTCGCATCACCGCCTTCTCCACCATTCGAATGACGATCTCCATCACAACTCAACCGAGTCCTCTTTTGAAGTCGACAACTTCTCCGTCTCAGCTCTTTGAGTCTCGTCCAACTTCTCGACTACTGACGTAAGTAGGGCGGCCACATCGACGCACTTGTGTCCTCTTGATAGATCACCCACTCCACAACTTGGACAAGGATCTTCGCCTAGAAGATGAATTGGCGCTGGTGACGATGGACCCACTCGAAGACTTAAATCAGTAAACTCCCGCTTCCCTTTAGCTCTCTCGGTTCTGATTCTAGTTGGACAATTCACTACTTTATGTCCCAACCCTCTACAGAAATAACACCACAAGTCGGTTTCTACTCTTCTCCTCGGAGATTCTACTTGAGGTTTTGTACTAGGGTTCTCAAACTCAACGATAATCTCTTTCGAGCTCTCTCCGACGCTTACTATGACATCTAAACCTTGAGGAAGGTTTCTAAGTCTAACTTTCCAATCTTTTGAATTTCCACTCATGTTGCACCTTCTCAACCATTAAGTGGACAAAATATCATAGAGGAAAATAATTCTACATTACTTTCTTAACTCTTCCGAGCTTTATATTAGAAATCGTGCATTATACATGCTATACACGAAATAAAATCTAATCTAATATTAACTATCAAAGATATGATCCTCCTCACCCTCGTTTGTACTCATCACAACAGACATCTTGAACTCACTCTTGTAAGGATCCAACTCTATTTCACCAGGAGCATTCGTGGCCTCCATAGTGAATGATGCTTTAAACTCGACTTTCTTCAAATCTGTGCCAATTGTCGCGGAAGCTTCTTCGTATAGAGTAAAGAGGGCACCCCAAGTGCTATAGATGCGTGTTCGTAACTCATCTATACTTAACTTGGGCTTCTCCGTCTCTGTTCGAACTCCTAAACGTCTCTTCTTCCACCTCGTCATTCGAACTGGATTCCCCATGACGTATCTTCAAGACCTCCTTGTATGCCGAAACGTATCTCTCTTAGTTGGTAAGAGATCTCTCCAAGATTTTTGTGGTCTCCAGTAGCTCAACCTCCAAGCTACTAAATCATGAAGTTTCAACAGAAACTTCCCTAATCAGAAGAGATGGTGATGACTGTACAAATTTTCAGAGAACTGAAATTTGTATATTTTCACTTCCCTCATGGTTGTCAACCCCCTCCACTTTGAAAAATCCTTTCTCCCTCTTCAGACCTCATCTTCTCATGATTTCTTTTGTCCTGGATAGCTTATCAGCCACTCTAAAACACTGGAAAGTTTCTCAGGAAAATAAAATTCACAGAAAATCTGACACTGACTGTAAACTTTTTCCAGAGAACAGAATTCCTCAACTCTCACGAATAGACCCCCTCAATTTTGAAAAATCATTGCTCCCTCTCTAGACCACCTTTTCCTATGATTTCTTTTGTCTTAGATAGGTTATCATCCAATCTAAAACACTGGAAAGTTTCACAGGAAAATAAAATTCACAGAAAAGTTGACAGCGACTGTACAAATTTTCCAGAGAGCAGAATTTCTAAACTCACAAATTTCTCTCCTCTAATAACTTTTCTCTCCTCCTTTCTCTACAACTCTTGTTGCACCTTCTTTCAACTCTCCTCAAACCCTTTCTAAGTGAACAAGATGTAAAGAATGACTTCGAACGCGTCATATATCACTACGGGATACACGAAAGGTTCTAACGTTGCTAACATCGCGTTAGCTCTCTCTCCTCCCAACGTTCTCTCCATGTGCTCTCTCATAATCTCCTTTTGTCGAATATAGAACTGAACTCTAAACATCGTTCAACGATCCCTTCAAGTGAGGTCCCGGCAACGGAACCAAAAATGTAAACCCTCCGCGGTCCTAACGATCAACTACCCCCCGATCTCTTAACCTCCACGATCGTCATCCACGAATCTGCAACTGTCGGGCCTGTCTCTCACTCAGGGGTCACCTCTGATGGCTTTGATGGAAGCACACCATGAATCTTGAAGGGAAAAATGCTAAGTTCACTCTCATTCATACACCCACAAACTTATCAACTAAAATCTCCATAATCTCATCCACTAAAATCCTCCATTCTAACGACGTCTCTCAAGTTCTCACATGCTAAAAATGTCCCACACTCTCTATATTACTCAAGTTGTCATTACGACAATGTGAAAACAAGGATGAGGAGCTCTTCTCTACTCCTCTATTTATACATTCTAGGTTTTTACTTTGGTACCCTCCGGTAACTCAGCCGTAACTACTTTTACCGGGTTTTACTAAGATATTACTTAAGGTAAAAGCATTGATCACATGGGCTTTTTACCTTTTCACATGGACTTATTCCTTCAAAGTCAACAACTTCTAGAAGGATTCTGGAATATTCTCAAGGAATCTCGAATTTCCACCCCCCTCTACACTAGGACCCACTAAAAAGGAAACATGTGGAATCTCTTCTTGTTTTTAATGCCCACAAAGTCCACAACTTTAATCCAACCACTAATATCAAGTCAAAAAGGAGATAAGGGATACTTTCCACCCCCTTTCTACCTTTTAGACAAGATGACAAGATAGTAGTGCTCACTCTTTAGCAAATATCTGAATTCTGCCAAAAGTACAGCTAAGTTTAACCATAACTAACTTTTAGCTAGTCATGACTAACTTGATATCTCCTAAAAGTACTTTGGCAGCAAATAAACATTCTCAACACTTAGTTAGAACTAAACACCTTACTAATAGACAAACTTCCTATGTGTAACATAGGTCGTTACAGCACCTGTGATAGCCATCCCTGTACCTACTGTAGAACCAAGGAGTCAGTCCACTGTAGTACCTCAGAGTAGTACGTTGAGTGGAGGATCTGGAGAAGTAACTGATTTCAGATCAGAATCTGTTGCACATAGAGCTGTTGTTAACGCTGGAGTCCACGTAACACAGCCTAGTGGAACTAGTGTAGTTTCTACACAGGATGAGCGCGTGCTATTGCAGCGTATGTTTGACTCATCCAGATATGTGGATCTTCACATCCCCTGGATACTTTGTCCCAGACCTTGGCGTCTACGTCAGATCAGTTGCAAGGGGAGGTGACTAGTGCACCGATTACCTCTCGCAGATCTGAGCGGCCAAAACATCCAGTGAGTAGGTATATGCATGAAGGTTTTCTTGCTGCGCACCATGCATATATGACCAATGTTCTTCAGGAACAGGAACCGAGTTCGCTTGAGGAGGCGATGCACAAGGCCCAATGGGTAAGTGCTATGGAAGCTGAACTTGCTGCGCTTCATCACCAACAGACTTGGGAGTTGGTAGACTTACCTCAGGGTAAGAAAGCGATTGGTTGCAGGTGGGTTTTCAAGGTCAAGCGCAACTCGGATGGTACCGTGTGTCGGTACAAGGCCAGATTGGTAGCTAAGGGCTACGCACAGCAACATGGAGTGGATTTTGAGGAGACCTTTGCTCCTGTTGCGAAGATGGTGACTATTCGAACAGCAGTTGCAGTTGCAACTCAGAAAGGTTGGAAGATGCACCAGATGGACTTCAAGAACGCCTTCCTCAATGGCGATCTTGAGGAGGAGGTCTACATGCAGCAACCTCCTGGTTATGAGGATCCTAAGTTCCCTTCTCGTGTATGTAAGTTACGGAAGGCTCTCTATGATCTGAAACAGGCACCAAGAGCATGGTATGCAAAGATCAATTCTTACTTGCAGTCTCTTGGTTTCCACCTGTGTAGTTCAAACTCTACCTTGTATTCATTGAGAATACGAGACCGGATTGTTGTGATCACCATCCATGTTGATGACTTGATCATTACCGGTAACTTTGAGGAGCTTATTTCCCAGATCAAGGATCACTTGAAATCCGAGTTTCAGATGATGGACTTAGGAGAACTCAAGTACTTCCTTGCTGTGGAGTTCATTAGAGATGGGAAGGATGTTTGGCTTGTACAGCGACAGTATGCTCTCAGTATGCTTGAGAGATTTGGTATGCTTGATTGCAAACCCATTGCTACACCATTAGAGCAAGGGGTAAAGCTAGGTTCAGAGGATGGTGAGTTGCTGGATGATCCACGCATGTACAGACAGATGGTTGGGAGTCTTATCTACTTGACCATCACCAGACCAGACTTGAGCTATGCTGTCGGTCTGATTAGTCAATTCATGCAGTCACCACGGAGACCACATTTTGAGGCTGTCAAGCGGATCCTCCGCTACGTGAAGTTCTCGATGCAGTACGGACTTCACTATCGATACGGTGGACCATTGTTGTTACATGGCTACACAGATGCTGATTGGGCAGGAAGTGCCGACAGGAGATCCACGTCAGGTTACGCTTTTGGACTTGGAAGCGCTGCTATAAGCTGGGCTTCTAAGAAGCAACCCACAGTTGCTTTGTTATCCACGGAAGCAGAGTATCGAGGAGCAACGAACGCAACATGCGAATCGATCTGGCTTCGATGTCTGCTATTTGATATTGGTGTGGAGTGTACAGATCCTGTTGTTGTATATACAGACAACATTAGCAGCATGAAGTTAGCTAGTAATCCTGTTTTCCATGCTAGGACGAAGCACATTGAGGTGCACTATCACTTTATTAGAGAGAAGGTCCTTGCAGGAGAGATTGAGCTCAGTTATGTGAGCACAGGAGATCAGGTTGCCGATATCTTCACTAAGGCGTTGCCTAGAGATAAGTTTGATGCTTTCAGACATTGTCTAGGAGTACAAGATGTAGAGATGAGCTTGAAGGGGAGTGTTGATATAGTCCCAAGCTCTAGTAGATCGACGGCTACCATTAGCCGGAGTGGTTAGGATTGTTAGAGTTAGTTAGAGGGCTAACCCACCATTAGGGTTTCCCTTGTACTCACCTCCACTATATATACAGAGAGAGGCAAAGCCTCTCTCATCTCATTCCTATTTTACTTCCTTGTCTACTCGCTCTCTCTCTTCTTGGAGTGTCCTCGAAGTATCGATCTTTCTACATACATGAAGGGTGAGGAGCTGCGAGAGTTGTACTCATGGATGGAAGATTGATCTGAGTTCTAGATCTCCATTTCTGAATTCATTTCCTTGTCAAGCTTCACTACATCAATGGTGATCATTTCTATGATCTGATGATTCTTTACCTATTGTGGAGAAAAGTTCACAAGGAGAATGATAGACTTGCATACTCTGGTGATCCTCCAGATCGTCACGTACGAGCAGAATTAAGAGTTGATTGTGTACATCTTACTTTGATGGGTGAATGGAGTTAAACTTTCCAGCAAAAGTTCTTTTCAACGTTTGGATTGTGATGGTATAATAGACAAAAGATCCTCCATTGTGCATAGATCACGAGAAATTTTGGTGAGGAATATTGCAATCAAGTGAGGATTTCTTCATTTCCTTTTGTCGTATCTTTCATCGTATATAAGTTCAATGTCATTATCTTGACTTGTATTGAATGTCTTGTATTTTTCTATCATTATTATCTTTATCGTCCGACGAGGATGATTATCTTGTGTTAGATTGGGGTCCAAAGAATTTTGGTTCAAGCCATTGAGGACATGAGAGTGTTTTAAGATTACAATTGTATCAATGCAAGTAAGAAATAAGATGATCTCCAATCTTCTCTCTCATTGATCAATGATTTTATCAATTGAGTTCAACCAAGTTTTATGGATGATTTTGGAGTTTCTAAGGTCTTTCCAAAGATCATTCGTGCTGTGAGTTCTCCTTTGAAAGATATCAAGTTAGGTTACAATTCGGAGTGAAGATCAACTGATTTGGAGTTCGGAGTTTGGAGTTATATTTGTTCAAAGTCAAGAGAGTCAAATCAATATCCCAAGTCAAGTTTCCTAGTGCTTGGAGAGTTTGAGAGATAATCTTTTGATATCGTCAGTGGTATTGGATAGTTGATGCCATGCTGGTTGTATTGATGTAAATTAGTCATACGTTGGGATTGGGTTTGATATTGAAATGATGGACTGAAGCTGGCTGTAATAGTTGAGAGATAGAAGTAAAGTCATTTTTCTTGCATTCAAAGATTGAATTGTTTCATGAGCATTGAGTTGAAAATTTCCAAGACTTGAGTGTGACCTATCAACTTACTACTTGTGAAATAGCTGAAGTATTATAAACCCTCAGCGGTCCTATCGATCAACTACCCCCAATCTCTCAACCTCCACGACAATCATCCATCAACCTATAACATGTTGCACTTATCTCTCACTCAAAAGTCATCTCTGATGGTTTGGATGGAAGCACACCATTGACTTGAAGAGAAAAATGCTAAGTTCAATCCTCCACACCTATAAGCTCAAAAACTAAAATTTTCTATTCTAAATCTCATACTCTCTATATTGCTCAAATTGTCATTACGACCATGAGAAAACAAGGAATGACGAGCTCTTCTCTATTCCTCTATTTATACATTTTAGGTTTTTATTTTGGTATCCTCGATAACTCAACCGTAACTACATTATCAAGTTTTACTAAGATATTACTTAAGATAAAAATATTAATCACATGAGCTTCTTATCTTTTAACATTAATCACATGAGCTTCTTATGTATTTTTTCAAAGTCAAAAATCCTAGAAGGATTCTAAAATATTCTCAAAGAATATTGAATTCCAACCCCTCTACACTAATACTCACTAAAAAAGAGTCTTGTGGAATCTCTTCTTGTTTTTAATGCACACAAAGTTCATAACTTTAATCCCACCACTAATATCAAATGAAAAATGAGATAAGAGATATTTTCCACCTCCTTTCTATCTTTTAGACAAGATGATAAGATAATAGTGTTCACCCTTTAAAAAAATATCTAAATCATACCCAAAAGTATAACTAAGTTAAACCATAACTAAATTTTAGCTAGTCATGATTAACTTGATATCTCTTTAAAGTACTTGGGTAGCAAATAAATGTTCTTCACACTTAGTTATAACTAAAAACCTTACTAATAGACAAACTTCATGTGTGTAATATAGGCCGTTATATTTTACCCCGGACTAAATGTTCGCTTCGTCCTCAGAGTGAAGAGAGAACTCTGATCGATGAAACAATTTCAACTTGACCTAGTCGATCTCGTTCCTCCCAGTTCATGAAGATCATATGTGAAGTTGCTCCACACCTTATCTACAACGAAAAGACCAAAATATCTAAGAATATATTTCTTCCTAATCCTCTTGAATGTTATAGCATCATACAACATTATCCAATCTTTGACTTGAAAATACTTTCTCTTTCTCTTTTCCAATCGTTTGTCGTAACTTTCTTTTGATTAACTTGAGCTCGTTCTATCTAGATAATTACTACCGCTTGAGTCTCTTCCAACTCCATGAGTTGCTTCCTCCTTGATCAGACAATGTCTTCTCTCTTAGACCTCTTCAACTTTCGTTGAATAGTTTAAGAAGTATCCAATTCGAATTGGATTGACAACTTGGACTCCATTCCATAAACAAGTCGAAATGGAGAATACCTAGTAGAAGTCTTTGTTGTCATTTGATACTCTCATAAGATGGCATGTAGTCTCTTATCCCAAGTATGTTTGACAATCTCAACACCAGCATCTTGACGAGCATAATGCAAAGTATAAGATTGTTCTCGCAAGATCTTAATATTTGATTTGTATGATGTCGTTATTCGTGATTTGATAGAAAAGTGTTGCAGCATAGCAGTAGTCATGTTCACTACAACCTCTCCTCCTCTATTTGAGACCAACTCTAATGGACATCCAAATCTTATGATGATCTTTTCTCTTAAGAATCTACCCACTTTCATTTCATTAGTCTCTCTCAAAGATTTAGTCTCTATTGACTTGATATAGTAATCAATGACGACTACGATATATCTATTGTCTTGAGGTGTTTTATTAAGAGTACTTACAAAGTCAATACCTCATTTCTCAATGATCTTACCACTAGAACTGGTCTTAACGGAGATGTTCTAGTAGACTTTAGAACAAATGTTTGACATGTTGTAAGTTTTGCAATAGTTTAAACATTCTTTGACAATACCTCTTGAATGATAACTCGCATCCAAAATCTTGAAGGTTGCTATCTTATCAGCAAAATCACCTTTGTAAATAGTGTCGTCGTGAAACTCGTGCGTTAGCTTGAAAGTCTCCTTTTGACCAACTGCTCTCCTTACTAAAGCATTTGCTCTTTGATGGAATGAAATTCCTTCCACCATGGTGTAAGGTTTGCATCTCTTGATCAACCCGTTACGTTTTCGGATATGTATACTTTCTAGAAAAGAGTCATCTGCAAGAAAACTCTAGATTTTATTATACTCATCTTGTACCTCGTCAATGCTTGTGATGATCATCACTTGTTCGTCTGAAAATGAATCATCAAACGATTCTTCTCTCTCATCATCATAAGCTCACGATAAGAGATCAACATTTGCATATTTTTTCTTTGATCTATATTAGATCATGTAATAATATTCTGTTAGAAGGATCTCCCAACGAGCAATACGACTTCCAACATTAAGCTTATTAAAGATAGGCTTTAAAGTCTTGTGGTATGTGACGATGAAAAATTTTCTTTCTAACAAGTAATATTCAAAATTTCTTCTATCCAAAAATCACAACCAATCCTCCTCGTTCAATCATAGAGTAATTCTTCTCCGTGGGAACCATCTACCTACTAACATAAGCTTTATGATGATCATGCTCATCTCCATCTAATTGACTTCAGGTACATCTGATTGTTACATTGGAGGCATCCGTATACAAAATAAATGCTCTACTCCGCTGTCGTGTTGTGGATTGGCTAGGGTGTGAAACCACCACATATCCTTCGTACGTGTTTGGTGTTGAGGAGCCACTGGGACCTTATCGTGTCAAAAGATAAGACTCCACGTGGACGATCCGTGTACTCTCCGTTGAGTGGAGATAAGAGTAATACTCTTGTCGTCACATGGGAGATTGATGTATAAGAAGAGAGGTGTGCGGAGCTTGAGATATAGAGTGTAGAGTATCCAAGTCTAGTGGAGTGTGATCAGTATCATCGGATGAAGTAAGCGGCGGCAGTGCGAGTGGTAGGCATGAACGGAGAACCCTTTCGTGCTCCTGATCTTCCACTTGCGCATCCATTCGTCATTAAGATCCATTGTCTGCCGCGAGATCACTTTCGAGTATTTATGGTAGCTCATTGGGGAGAGTCGTTTATGGCTGCGGTGATGGCTACTCCGGATCCTATCGTTCTGCCTATTGTCACGTACGACGCTGTTTGGGATCTTACTGTCTACATCTTGCTCTGATGTGGTATGGATCCTCCGTTGGATCTGAACTTCCCAGCGAGAGTTCCGTTCAACACTTGGGTCGAAATACGATGTTACAGTCGACCAAAGGTGACGCATCGTGAGTTTGTCGTGAGGAACTTCGGTGAGGATTATTACAACCAGATAATAGCTTCATCTGTTCCCTTTGTAGTTCCGTTTATTGTCAACCGTTTTAGAGTCGGGATTCTGACTCTCTATTGAGCGTAATTTGTACTTCGTGTTTACGTGCTTCGTGGCCGACGACATCGTCAACGGCACGTGTTTGTAGTTTGTTCAATATAAACTTTGAGGCCTAAATGGTACTCTTGGATAAAAATTCGTTCTTTGTGTGTTTGTCATGTGAGTGAAGACAAAAACCTTTTGTCAACTTGTTTCTCATTGGTCGAAAGTTTGACCAATCACCTTCTACCAAGTTTCTTTCACGTTTTGAGGGTTAGAGGCACTTCTCGTGGTCCATTCGCGGAGTGTGAGCTATGGTTGGAAAGCTTGGGAGACGAGGATGCCCGTGGACTTGATGGTTGCTGGATTTGAAGCGCGGATGAGAAAGTTACGATCAATTGAAGCTGAGGGGGTCAAATTCGTGACCAATTTCATTTCCGTGAGGTCTTTCTCGCTTTCTGGGAGTTCTGTGAGGTTGCTGGAGATGAATTGACTGTTGCCGGAAAGCTCTTGAGATGGGCTTGCTGATGGACTCAGAGATCGATCGATTCCAAGCCGGAGTGAAAAAGTTATGGCCAGCTGAAATTGGGTGTCTCAAATCGGAGGTTATGATAGTAGGCGACTGTAAACATGAGACATTGAGAGAGATATGGGGAGTTTGAGGAAGAATTTTGCTATGAAACCTTCCAAGGTCTGAGAAGGTACAGTCAGCTACCTGCCTGTGAAATTTTGGATTATTGGGTTGAAGGGAAACGTTGTTTTTGTGCACAAGGGTCTGCATATCGCCTTGTGTCATTGACGAAAAGGGCTTGGATCATTCCGAGAGTTTGGTTGAGGATCTGCTCGTGAAACTTTACAGAGTGGTAGTGATGGTGACTCATTAGCTTCCTGAGAAGTTTGAGCCGTTTTGATCGAGCGGTTTGTGAGGAATCGAACAGCAAAGTTCTGTCGAAATAGTATCATGTTATAAAAACAGCGATAAGGGCTTGATCGTTCGGAGAGTTTGGTTGAAGATCTGCTGGTGAAATTTTACAGAGTGGTAGTGATGGTGACACATTAGCTTCCTGAGAAGTTTGAGCTGTTTTGATCGAGTGATTTGTGAGGAATCGAACAGCAAAGTTCTGTTGAAATAGTATCGTGTTATAGAAACAGCGAACTTTGGAAGGGCACAGATGCCAACTCAGAGATGATCTCTTTGCATGTAATACCTTAATAGAGAGATTATTCTACAGGCTATCTGCTGGCCTTAGTTTCATTTCATTCTGAGCTGTGGTTGAGGAGTGACAGCGAGGTAAAGTTGAGAGGTTCTTGCTCCGAAAGGCGCAAGAGTTAAGACTCTTTTTGAAGAACAGGTCGACCTGGAGGTTTTGCCAGTGCTTCAGAGCACTTGATCATGGGTATGGAGAGTTGTTGACTGTATTTCCTGTGTTTGGATCCTCTCCATACCCGCATGCCTGTTTTTACGCCCAGTTGGTTTTGATTGGATTTGTGTGCGGGCGTTGCGCTTAGGTTTCTTTTCTATTAGGAGTGCTGGTATTTCTCTTGTGGTGAGGCTGGAGTGATGACCAGCAGACCCAAGAGTGCTTGCGGTGATGGCAGGAACAGGTTGCCCGTGCTCGTTACCCCGGTTCTATTCCTAGTCGAGTAGGAGAGAGATCTGCCGAGAGGACGTGAGGATATCGTAGCGAGAAAGGTTCAAAGTGTACTTGAAGATCAGAGAGAGGTTTGGGTGGTCACTGGTTCTGAGTCACGGAGTGCGACACGTACTCTCTACAGCTAGATACCCGGTGTATTCCCAGATAAGAAAGCACGTCACACGACAGTTGGTGAACTCGACGTGAAACTTCTGGGGTGGAGAGTTAGTGAAGTTCTTCTCAGAACTTTACCATGGCCGAGAGACAAGGAGTTGGAAATCCTTCGGGCACGATTCCGCTGCAGCTTGATCCTGCTATAGGGCAAATGTTCCAAGCATTTGCTCTGTACATGGATCAACAACAAGCTGTTCAGCGGAAGGAGGCGATGGCTACCAAGGCTTTGCATTCGGTGGTGGGGACATTGGATCAATTTGAAGGGAGAAACATCTCCAAGTACCTTAAGTTCTATTCTCGAGAGATGGAGCTGAGTAAGGTACCAGAGAGGGAGATGGTACGGACGTTTGAGCTCGCTGTTGTCCCGGAGTTACGGGAACATGTGAAGGGGCTCATTCAAGCTCATGGGGCTAACTGGGAGGAGTTTTCTCTTCAGTTGAAGGAGGAATACTCTTTGGAGGATGCAGATCGAGTGACTAAGAAGTCATTCATGGAGTGGGTGAACAAACCCAACAAGGAACTAGTTGCTACCGAACTACTTCGGGAGTTTGAGAGACAGTTTCTTCAACTATCTCGGATGGAGAAGCTCACACTTGAGAATGACAAAGTGGAGCTATTTTTACAGTCAGCCAACAGCGAGCTACAAAGGGAGTTAGAGTTGCTGTTGGAAGATCGGACGAAAGACAATGGTCTTACATCTGATTGGAAGAACGTTAGCGAAGCAGTGGAAGTACTTGCGAAGCGAGAATATCGAAGAGGGAAGGTGGTTGTGACTCAAGCACCAAGACCACCGCCTATTGTGATACCACGAAGGCAACCAACGGTGCAGACTGCTCCTCTACCTACTATTTCACTTCCTACTATTCCTATCACTACGGTTGTACCACAGCGGAATCAAGCAATGGAAGATTTGGAGAAGAAGATGAGAGACTTACAGATCAAGTTGACAAGGTTGGAGGAGAAGGATGGGACACATGAAGGGAGACCTGCACCAAAACAAGGATATGTTCAGAGGTGTATTTGGTGTGACAACACCGACCATCAACGGAAGGAATGCGGGAGTTTCACTGATGCCTTGCAGCAAGGTATAATTTTCTGGAAGGAAGGAAAGATCGCCTTGAGAGACAACGGAGAGACTCTGAGGACCAACTTCGGTAGAGGAGGGATGAAGAAAGTTTTGGAGGATCATCTAACAATGCATGATGTGACATCGGTAGAAGTTTCTACCTATGGAGTCGAGGTGATTAGCAAAAAGGAGAGTGCCTTTTTGAAACATGAGGATACCACTGATATGTGGAGTCACGCTGTGAGCACGAACAAAAAGGGGAAAATGGCAAGGGAGGAGTTGCTCAGAACAGCCACAGCAATCAGGAGTGCTACTGGATGGGATGATCTCGTAGATGCTATGTCCGTTCATGCCTACGTAGCCAAGGCTCAACATGAAGCTATCATGGAAGAGAAGCGTAGGAGAGACGAGGCTGGTCCAAGTGAGGAGAGAGCGACTCCCAAGAGGCAACTAAGAGGAGATAGACTCCGACATGAGACTGCACCTCTACGAGAAGAAGCTATGGATGACGTCCTACCTTCTGGGAGTGCAGAGAAGGGTAAGGGTAGGGAGAAGGGCAAAGCTCCCATGTATAAGCTGCAATCAGACATTGAAGCAGCAACTAACATGAAAGAGGTGTTGCAGGAGAAGGTGCTCAATACAAAGATTGAGTTTACCTTGCAAGAGATCCTCGGGATTGCGAAGAAGGAGTTTCATGATGTCATCATTGACATTATTAAGCGGAAGAGGCAATTGACGGGAGAGACCGCAGTGTCCAGTGCTCTAGACACAGTGATTACAGAGGAAGAGGAGCGAGAGTTGGTTCATTCTTACAACACTCGTAAAGTTCGGTTTGATGTGGATAAGGAGGAGGACGATAAGATCTCTAGTCATTACACTAGAGGGCATTGGGCAAGAGCCACTACTGAAACCTTAGTGAATGTAGGAGAGATGAAAGATCCGGTGGTTGCTCTCATCGATCATGGATCTGAGATCAATATTGTCTCTAAGGACATCTACAAGCAGGGTGGATGGCCTGTTGATATAGATCATGGTTGGATGATCCGAGCACCAAACAACACACGAGGAGAACTCTATGGTGCTTGTCCGGATGTGAAGGTGAAGATAGGGAATGTGGTACTTGAACAAAACTTCTTTGTTCAAGATACTACTTCCTATCCGGTTATTCTTGATCAACCATTCATTACAGCTGTAAGGATGGAGACTAAGGTGTTGGATGACGGTTCTGCTTATGCTCGGATCAGGAGTCAGGATGGCAAAACAACGGTACAGTTCTTGACTGTGTCTGCTAATCATGAGCGTAACCGAGACTACTTGCGGAGCGTTTCTCTACCCAAAGTCACTGAAGAGTTTAAGGATTTTTCCAGAGGGCCACTATAGAGCGAGAGTATAGTGGTACCGATACACAAGAGAAGGTACTCTCGTTGGAGAAGGATAGTGCCTTTTGTACAGGAGTGGTGAGATATTCGGAGAGTGGATTTGCTGTGTATACACAGCTTGCTGATCTTCAGAAATGGGAGAAGAAAGCTGTGCAAAGAACCCAGAAAGATCTAAAAAGAGTTGGTGTGCTTAGTGAGGAGGATAAGATAGAGGGCGTTTACATGGAGATGGATTTGGATGATCCTTTGGAAGAGCTTCGTAAGGCTGAGCAAGGGAATGAAGACCAAGTTGTCTACATACGTTCTATGGAGCTTTACTCGGCTATAGAGTCATTCCAGATACCTGAAGTCAGAGTTGAGACCAGGTATAAAACGGTGGATAAAAAGGTGAAGCCGGTTGCACAACCGCTACCTAGCGACTCTGACCAACGAGTTCAACAAGCCTCAAAGGAGAAGAGCTTACGGTATCCTGATCAGATAGGTCACAAGTTTACAGAAGCTACGCTTAAGGAGTTGAAGGTTGGTTCTACAGATTTTCTTCTACCTGCTGAGGAGAAGGAGTTCAAGGAGATGTTAAGTAGGCACGGGAAAACATTTGCTTTTGAGCCTTCAGATATTGGGTGTGTAGATCCAAGTGTTGTAGCACCGATGATCACATTTACGGTACCGCATACGCCTTGGGACTTAAGACCAATTCCCGTACCTAGGGCACATCTGCCTAAGCTTATGGAGCTTCTAAAGGAGAAGATGCGGATGAGAATCCTTGAGCCATCGTTTGCATCATATTCCAGCCGCTGGTTTACAGTACCGAAGAAGAGCGGAGCGCTACGGTTCATTCAGGATATGCAACCGGTGAATCAGGTGACCATCAGAAATACGGGGATCGGACCTATTGTGGGAGAGTTTGCTAAAGCATTCGCTGGTAGAGCCATTTACTCGATAGGAGACCTCTACTCTGGATACGATCAGTTTCAGCTTGCTGAAAAGAGTAGAGATGTCACTACTATGAGGACACCGTTGGGTTTGGTGAGGATGTGCACATTGCCGCAGGGGGCAACAAATTCTGTTGCACACATGATGAACGGGATGAACAAAGTTCTTCGAGACTTCATCCCGGAGAAGACCATGCCTTTCTTAGATGACATTCCAATCAAAGGATGTGTAGAGGAGCAGAAGGATGAGAGAGTCGATCAGAGGGGGTGTCGAAAATTTGTGGCTGATCATATTCTAGATTGTGATCAGATTTTATCACGGCTCGGGGAGGTTCACTTGACACTATCTGGTGCTAAGTCTTCGTTTGGAGTTCGAGAGGTTGTGATTGTGGGGCACTTATGCGGATGGTTTGGTCGCAAACCTGATCCTAACAAGGTGGATGCCATACAGCGGATGAAGGACACATGTAGCTCAACAACAGAGGTGCGAAGGTTCTTAGGAGCTTGCGTGTTTTATCATGTGTGGATTCCTCATTTTGCTCATGTATCAGATCCACTCTATGGTCTGTTACGGAAGAGCACGAAGTTCAGATGGGAGGAGAGGCATATCGAAGCGGTGCAAAAGCTGAAGCAGTTGTTGTCTTCTCCACCTGTGCTACGAAGGGTGAGTTATGAAGATGGCAAACACGTGATAATCACGGTTGATACAAGTCCGATAGCCATTGGGTGGGCAGTGGGACAAGATGATGAGGATGGAAACCGGTTTGCAATCAGATTTGGAGCCAAAGTGTTGAGTGAGCGACAGCGAAACTACCCACAAGTAAAGCGAGAGCTATGGGGGGTAGTTACTGCGATGAAAGTTGAGAAGGACTATTTGATTGGAGCACCGGTGATAGTGGAGACGGATTGTTTGCCACTGTTAGGGATGATTAGGAATTGTAACACCCCTGATATCGCTATGTTGCGATGGATTGCTTATATCAAGTCGTTGAATCCGGAATTTAGACACATAGCGGGAAAAAATAACCCGGTAGCAGATATGTTGTCTAGGGCCAGATATGAGGATGAAGAGGATTTGACAGAAGACACAGAGGATATAGGCACGACCGTCTTTTGTAGAGCTCAGAAGGGAATGAATGAACATCAAAACTCATTCATGGAGGAGCTATACGAAGGAGAATGGTTAGACATTGGGCGTTATCTTGGTTCGCTGACCAAGCAACCAGAATGGAATGATGCTCAGTTCAAACAGATCAGGAGGAAGGCTTACAACTACATACAACAAGGGGGCTATCTGTGGAAGCGCGCCAAGCGGAGTGGCGAGATGCCGCAACGGGTTGTGTGTAAGCAAGAGATGCAAACCCAGCTCATTCAAGAATTCCATGAGAGCTTATGGGCTGGACATCGGGGTATTTATGCCACCTTTACCAAACTCAAAGAGAGATATTGGTGGTGTAACATGTACAGAGATGTAGTGCGATTTGTGGAGACGTGTGTAACTTGCCAGATGTACTCTGACATCCGACATCGAGATGAGCTTCATCCTACGTATCCACTTGCAATGCATTACAAGTGGGTAGTAGATCTGGTTACGATGCCGGTTGGGATATGGCAGATGAGATACTTGGTTTTGGCACGGGAGGATCTATCGAACCAAGTCGAAGGACGCGCTCTGCGCACAAACACTACAGAAGGGGTGTGCAGATTTCTACTTGAAGATGTGATCTGCAGATACGGATGTGTTGGGAAGATTACAGCAGACCGCGGAGAACTGAATGCTCACGAAGCTGATATGTTCTTCAAGAGGCGGGGAATCAAGTTAGCTCTTACCATGGCTTACAACCCAGAAGGAAATGCGAAGAGTGAGCGTGGCCATCCTCCCATCAGGAAAGCGATTGTGAAAGCTTGCAACGGAAGGGTGAGAGAATGGCCAAGGCTTCTACCATTTGCTCTATGGGCCGATCGTACAACTCATAGCTCGGTGACCGGGTACATGCCAGCAGAACTAATGCAAGGGCAAAAACCGATCATGCCTATCGAAGAGCAAATACCTACTTGGAGTGTTCTACCTTGGGAAGATAATCTCTCTAGAGAGGATCTTCTCGCTCTTAGGATTCGTCAGTTGGAGCGGAGACCAGAGGATGTGGAGCTAGCTTTGGAACGGTTACGAAAAGCTCGCTTGAAGAACAAAGACAGATTTGATAAGCGACATCGACTACGACCTAAGAAGATCCAGGAAGATGATTGGGTATTGGTATATGATAGCAGCTTGGATAACCAGCATAGAGCGTTGAGAAAGTTTTCTAAACGCTGGTTTGGGCCTTACGTGGTTGTTCGTATTCATGACAACGCCACATACGTACTACGTGAGTTGGATGGTGCACGGCTTAAAGTTCCGATTGCAGGAAAACGGATAAAACTCTTTAAGCGACGAGATGAAGACCCAGACATTGAGGAGATCAGTGTCGAGTTTGATCTCTCTCAAGATCAAGATGAGAGTCCAGATGAGAGCGTAGAGCCCGAGGGGGAGACTCCCGAAGAAGAAGATAAGGAAGAAGTGGTATGATGCCAACCACAACGTATGATTAGGTTGGTGCATACCAGAGGATGCACAGGTTCAGAGGGGGTGGATGTCGTGTTGTGGATTGGCTAGGGTGTGAAACCACCACATATCCTTCGTACGTGTTTGGTGTTGAGGAGCCACTGGGACCTTATCGTGTCAAAAGATAAGACTCCACGTGGACGATCCGTGTACTCTCCGTTGAGTGGAGATAAGAGTAGTACTCTTGTCGTCACATGGGAGATTGATGTATAAGAAGAGAGGTGTGCGGAGCTTGAGATATAGAGTGTAGAGTATCCAAGTCTAGTGGAGTGTGATCAGTATCATCGGATGAAGTAAGCGGCGGCAGTGCGAGTGGTAGGCATGAACGGAGAACCCTTTCGTGCTCCTGATCTTCCACTTGCGCATCCATTCGTCATTAAGATCCATTGTCTGCCGCGAGATCACTTTCGAGTATTTATGGTAGCTCATTGGGGAGAGTCGTTTATGGCTGCGGTGATGGCTACTCCGGATCCTATCGTTCTGCCCATTGTCACGTACGACGCTGTTTGGGATCTTACTGTCTACATCTTGCTCTGATGTGGTATGGATCCCCCGTTGGATCTGAACTTCCCAGCGAGAGTTCCGTTCAACACTTGGGTCGAAATACGATGTTACAGTCGACCAAAGGTGGCGCATCGTGAGTTTGTCGTGAGGAACTTCGGTGAGGATTATTACAACCAGATAATAGCTTCATCTGTTCTCTTTGTAGTTCCGTTTATTGTCAACCGTTTTAGAGTCGGGATTCTGACTCTCTATTGAGCGTAATTTGTACTTCGTGTTTACGTGCTTCGTGGCCGACGACATCGTCAACGGCACGTGTTTGTAGTTTGTTCAATATAAACTTTGAGGCCTAAATGGTACTCTTGGATAAAAATTCGTTCTTTGTGTGTTTGTCATGTGAGTGAAGACAAAAACCTTTGTCAACTTGTTTCTCATTGGTCGAAAGTTTGACCAATCACCTTCTACCAAGTTTCTTTCACGTTTTGAGGGTTAGAGGCACTTCTCGTGGTCCATTCGCGGAGTGTGAGCTATGGTTGGAAAGCTTGGGAGACGAGGATGCCCATGGACTTGATGGTTGCTGGATTTGAAGCGCGGATGAGAAAGTTACGATCAATTGAAGCTGAGGGGGTCAAATTCGTGACCAATTTCATTTCCGTGAGGTCTTTCTCGCTTTCTGGGAGTTCTGTGAGGTTGCTGGAGATGAATTGACTGTTGCCGGAAAGCTCTTGAGATGGGCTTGCTGATGGACTCAGAGATCGATAGATTCCAAGCCGGAGTGAAAAAGTTATGGCCAGCTGAAGTTGGGTGTCTCAAATCGGAGGTTATGATAGTAGGCGACTGTGAACATGAGACATTGAGAGAGATATGGGGAGTTTGAGGTCGAATTTTGCTATGAAACCTTCCAGGGTCTGAGAAGGTACAGTCAGCTACCTGCCTGTGAAATTTTGGATTATTGGGTTGAAGGGAAACGTTGTTTTTGTGCACAAGGGTCTGCATATCGCCTTGTGTCATTGACGAAAAGGGCTTGGATCATTCCGAGAGTTTGGTTGAGGATCTGCTGGTGAAACTTTACAGAGTGGTAGTGATGGTGACTCATTAGCTTCCTGAGAAGTTTGAGCCATTTTGATCGAGCGGTTTGTGAGGAATCGAACAGCAAAGTTCTGTCGAAATAGTATCATGTTATAAAAACAGCGATAAGGGCTTGATCGTTCGGAGAGTTTGGTTGAAGATCTGCTGGTGAAATTTTACAGAGTGGTAGTGATGGTGACACATTAGCTTCCTGAGAAGTTTGAGCTGTTGTGATCGAGTGGTTTGTGAGGAATCGAACAGCAAAGTTCTGTTGAAATAGTATCGTGTTATAGAAACAGCGAACTTTGGAAGGGCACAGATGCCAACTCAGAGATGATCTCTGTACATGTAATACCTTAATAGAGAGATTATTCTACAGGCTATCTGCTGGCCTTAGTTTCATTTCATTCTGAGCTGTGGTTGAGGAGTGACAGCGAGGTAAAGTTGAGAGGTTCTTGCTCCGAAAGGCGCAAGAGTTAAGACTCTTTTTGAAGAACAGGTCGACCTGGAGGTTTTGCCAGTGCTTCAGAGCACTTGATCATGGGTATGGAGAGTTGTTGACTGTATTTCCTGTGTTTGGATCCTCTCCATACCCGCATGCCTGTTTTTACGCCCAGTTGGTTTTGATTGGATTTGTGTGCGGGCGTTGCGCTTAGGTTTCTTTTCTATTAGGAGTGCTGGTATTTCTCTTGTGGTGAGGCTGGAGTGATGACCAGCAGACCCAAGAGTGCTTGCGGTGATGGCAGGAACAGGTTGCCCGTGCTCGTTACCCCGGTTCTATTCCTAGTCGAGTAGGAAAGAGATCTGCCGAGAGGACGTGAGGATATCGTAGCGAGAAAGGTTCAAAGTGTACTTGAAGATCAGAGAGAGGTTTGGGTGGTCACTGGTTCTGAGTCACGGAGTGCGACATGTACTCTCTACAGCTAGATACCCGGTGTATTCCCAGATAAGAAAGCACGTCACACGACACCGCTCAAGTTTAGCAAGTATAGGAGCTATCACCAGAGTCTTTTTCAATTCTTCAAATGCTTCATACTATCTGACCATGCCAAGAAATTATCTCAACTTGCTCAAGTTGATCAAAAATGAAAGATCTACAATCTTCTTCACTTTCTCAAGATCTATCGCAATCTTATTTTTGAAAATGATGTGTCTCAAAATAGACTTTCTTCGTAACCAAAGATGCACTTCTTTGGATTTAGAGAAGTGTTTGCTTGCTCCAACCGCTGCAAAATTTTGTTCACATGATCAAAGTGGTCCTCCTTTCTTTCCTACACGCAAAAATCATCAATAAAATCATAAACAAAATTCTCTATGAACGGTTCAAACACCTTGTTCATGAACCTCTGAAATGTAGTTAGAGCATTACACAATCCGAATGACATCGTCCAAAATGAACATACTCCTCAAGCAATAATGAATGTAGTCAACTATTGGTACTCCTATGCTATCTTCATTTGGTTATACTCACAATAACCATCACCAAAGATGAAACGCTCATGATCAACAATTTCTTTCAAAATCTCAACTATAAATGACAAAGGATAATCATTCTTCTTGATAATCGCATTCAGTTTCTTATAATCTATGCACACTCGCAGCTTGTCATTCTTATTCTTGATAATCACAATGAGTGAAACTCGTTTTGAGTTCTCCACCTCAAAGATGAAATTTACCTCTTTCAACTTGTCTATATTCTCTTTGATTATCATTTTTGTTGTAGGATTGACTCTTCTTTACTTCTATCCAACAAGTCTTACATTCTCCTTCGAATCAACTTGAGAGTCTCTAGAGTCACCTCCTTCAAATCTTTGTAACTGAAAGCGAACACATGGATATATTTTTGAAATATATATAGAAATCGACTTTTTTCATCTTGAGTGACATTTATACCAAACTTCAGAGTCAAGAGTCTTCTCACAATCTCTATCTCACTCAGCTCTTCTTTGTCAAGATCTTTCTTCACTATTGGTCGAGATAACAAATCAATAGCCTAAGTTGATGTAATGATTCATCGGACCAAATCCTTCATCATCCGACGAGGATTCTTGATCATAAGAAATCTCTTGTATCTATCTCTAAGACACTCTAATCGTCTTTCGTATTAGATTCCCAATAATCACTAGTGGGTCTATCGGAGTCATGAGTCACAACTCCAACACCCAAGAAATGCCACTGGTTTTGCATTCTCTTTCGATTCAACTCGATGAATCTCTAGAGTCATCTCCTTGAAATCCTTGTAACTAAAAGCAAACACATGCATATATTTTTGAAATATATATAAGAATCTGCTTTTCTCATCTTGAGTGACATTTATATCTTATTTCAGGGTCAAGAGTCTTCTCACAATCTTTGTCTCACCTAGCTCTTCTTTTTCGAGATATTTCTCCACTGTTGGTCGAGACAACAAACCAATAGCACTAAGTTGATGTAATGATTCATCAGACCAAATCCTTCATCATTCGACGATGATTCTTGATCATAAGAATCTCATGTATCTATCTCTAAGACACTCTAATCATCTTTCGTATTAGATTCCTAGTAATCACTAGTGGGTCTTCCGGAGTCATGAGTCATAACTCCAACACCCATGAGAGCTATTATCACTTTGTGATCTCTAGCTTCACTTAGTAAATATCCTTTGTGTCATTTATTTGTGGTGCGCACAGCTCTCAACCAAGATCTAGCTAGGAGCAAATCATAACTAGAGTCCTTTAGCACTTGAAATGACATCAATGTTTGAACTCTCATCCCAGACACAAATCTTATCTAACACATCAAGAGATCTTACTCGTTGCTTGCTAGCCATCTCCACAACAATGCTAATCGGACGAGTTGGTTCCATCTCCAACTTCTTCATCAACTTCTATGATATGACATTTACAACCGACCTTCCATCCATCAATACGTTTGAGTTCAATCGAACTTCAATCTTTGAAACCCTAGTGCATACCTTTGAAGCATGCACATCCACCACACCAACCCCCACAGACTTTGATGTCTTATTCTTAGGTTTCTTTTTCTTGCTTCTCTTAGAACTCAATCCTCCTTTGAGTTCTCTTCGTCAACTAGGGTTGAGTGCAATCAGTTGTCCAACCGTGATATTGACTTTCTGAGCACTCACATCTTCAACCACATCATATCTTGCTTGAGAAGATGAAATAGTGAAATTTGCCACCTCTAACTTTCGTCTTGGTTCCTTTGGTGTACTGGAAATATTACTCGAGCGAGTACTTCTACTTGGTGGCTCCTCCATGAAAACCGGTTCATTAGAAATTTGTGTTATTTTTTTTTCTTGAACTAAAAGCTTCGCTGGTGTATGAGAACAGTTTGAGCTCTCTCCCTTCTCATAGATGAGATCTCGCACAACATTGATAATAATCACTCTCATGTCTCGTGTTTGTGACGGATTTTCTCCACCAACATTCATCCTAACAGCTTTGTCATCTCTTGCTGCGTTGTTAAGATAATTTTGTTGAAAATGAGAACCTCCACATGTCCAACATGTGATTCCCCCAAAGTTACCTTGATTACCTCTAAAATTATCTTGATTTTCTCGGTTGAGATTATTCTCATAACCTCTTTGACCTCTTTCTTCATCTTTGTTCCTCCATTCTCGTAATTGCACATATCTTGAGATCCGCAAGAGTATCAATGATACTCTTCAACTCGAAATGAAAATCAGAGGTGACAATAGACATCGTTGTAAAGACAAACAGTCTTGGCATTACTGTTGGAGTAGGAGTTGACATTGAAGCAATCACCAATTATGATGGTGCAGATGCTATTGTTATCGCTGCACCAAGAGTCAGAGTCGACATCATAGCGGCATGATGAGGTTGGATGATATCCCAATCTCATCATGCTGAGTTGTCGCAATCTTGATGATCTCTACTTTGGTTGTTTGCTTCTCGTATCTCACTAGAGTTTGAATTGAAGGTCTTAACCCTCCCACCAAGTTCTTGATGAACATTGCTCTAATCCTTGTCGTCATTAACTCCACGTTTTCTCCACTCTTCCATAAGACCGTTTGAAATTGTTGCTCCAACTTATCTATCTTTTGTACATACTGACGAACTTTCTCATCCTCTTGTTGCTTCAGATGAATGAGTTCCACCATGAGCTTCTCATAACTTTCTTCTGGAGAAAAGTTTCGATGAGTGCGTTACTCAATGTCTCTCATGTGTCTTCTCACCTTGCGTTTAGCTCTTCACTGATCTTCATAGCACGTGAGAGCAAAATTTTACAAAAACTTTAGTAATAACAACATCCACTCTTTTTTCTTTTTCACATCAGTTTTGATGCAATCTTTTGAAATCTAGGACAAACAACTCTACATTTTCATTGTCTTTCTTGTGAAACACTGGTAGTTTCTTCGTCTTGTAACTACTCTTTTTTCTCTTCTATTCTTTGCGTAATAATGATTCACTAAAAGATTACAAACATCACCAATTTTATACGAGAATAATCTACCATAGATAAAATGAACGGAAATGATTGTAACAACACCTCTTGTGTTATTTCTTCTCTCATAATCATGAGGTTGAGTCGTATTGTCATCTTCTCCACATCCGAATGACCATCTTCATCACAACGGAGTTGAGTCCTTTAAAATCGATAACTTCTCCGTCTCAACTCTTTTAGTCTCGTCCAACTTCTCAACTACTGATGTAAGTAGAGCGATCATATCTATACACTTGTGTCCTCTTGATAAATCACCCACTCCACAACTTGGACAAGGATTCTTTTCTAGGAGATGAATTGACGGTGATGAAGATGGACCCACTCGAAGATTCAAATCAGTAAACTCAAATCTGCTGTGATCATAGTAGGACAATTCACTCTTTTCCTCGAAGATTTTAGTTTTTGCGTTATTATTTTCGAACTCAACGATAATCTCTCTCCAGCTCTCTTTGACACTTACTATGAGATCTAAACCTTGAGAAGGTTTCTAAATTAACTTTCCAATCCTTTCAACTTCCACTCATGTTCTTGTGCTCTCTCAACCATTGAGAGTGGATAATCTACTTTTGAGAAAAACAAATCTATATAATTTATTTAATTTTTTCAAGTTCTATAGTGAAAAAGCGTGTTTTATACATACTTTACACGAAATAAAATCTAATCTAAAAATAATTATCTAAGATAATCATCTCATGATTATCATCATTACTAATCTTAGCAGACAACTTAAATTCACTCTTGTAAGGATCGAACTCTACTTCACCATGAGCATTTGTCGCCTCCTCAATGATGCTTGAAACTCCACCTTTTTCACATTTACTCTGATGATCTTAAAAGCTTCACGATAAAAAGCAAAGAGATCACCTCAAGTGCTATAGATACGTGTTCATAACTCATCTATACTCAAATTTCATTTCTCCTTCTCCGTTCGTACTTCTAAACATCTCTTCTTCTCCTTTGGCAGTCGAACTAGATTCCTCATGAAATATCTTCAAGATCCTCTTGTTCGTTAAAATGTATATCTCTTAGTCCGTAAGAGATCTCTCCAAGATTTTTATGATCACTAGTAGCTCAACCTCCAAGTTACTAACTTGTGAAATTTGAATAGAAAATTCTTTAATCAGAAGAAATGGTGTTGACTGTACAAATTTCCAAAGAACTTATATATTTTCATTTCACTCATGACTTGTGAAGCCTTGGATTTCCAGTTTGTTAGAAAATTCTTGTTTTTGCTAGACAAAACAATAGATTAGTTAGCATAGATGATCGAAAAGATAAGTTTAGTGTAGTATAGAGCTTTATTGGCCGAAGGATGATGCTGAACCAGAAAATGGAACCTGTGAAGTGTATCTCGTTGGATTAATAACCTAGCTGCATTCTTCAGACGAAGAGCTTTCCAAGGATACCTCATTTGTTGAGAACGGACATCGGACGACGAAGTTATGACTCAAAGAAGAAGAAGGACCAAAACAGAAGTCAGAAGTTGTCGATTAAGTGCCGAGTGAGGAGTGTTGTGGTCGCAAGCAGGTGACAGAACTTCTAGTCTTCAGCGAAGATGAGGGGAATGCAGAGAGCAAGGAAGCCGAAGTTGAAGACCATTGCGACAAAGTGACCGGACCTCAGCCCGTATCGAGAGCAATTCGAAGAGATGGGGATGGCCTTTCTAATGGAGAATTGGGGAGTCGTATCTTCAGATCTAATGCAGGAGATCCTCATCTGTACGGGACACGATTCGGAAGAACTTCGGGCGGGGCCACATAACTGGACGCTATCACATTGGAACTTCGTGCTGGGAATTGATGACGCGGGAAGACCAGGTGACCTGATGTACGATAGCACGTGCAAGCCGTCTTCGGACGAAGTGGCGAAGTACGGAGAACTTTCCTCAACGTCACCGATAGGGTCGAACGAGTTTAAGGTGCATAGTTACATCGATCCTTTCAAGAGGGATGTCGCGATTGCCCTTAACACTATCTTCAAACCGCAGCGAACTTCGTATCTGGCCTATTGGCAGATACACTTCATCGAGCAGATCTTCGGAGGAAGGAAGGCGTATTGGGCAAAGATCTTCCACGAGCACGTTCAGAAGCTGTACGCTAACTTCAGTGATGGTGGATCTACTTATTTCGCGGCGTTTACAGTGGTCTTCTACCGAGGAATGAAGTTGTTGACTCCCGCAGAAGAAGAGAAGTTTGGGCGAAGGACCATATCCGAAGACGAGCTGGTAATGGAGCCGACTCCTCGAAGAGAAGAAATGGCAACTCCGGTAACTTCGGCGGGACCGAGCACTAGAGCGAAGAGGAAGATGACGGAGGCGGGGACGTCGGGAGGAGCGACTTCCCGACAGAAGAAGAAGACAAAAAGGACAACCACGACTTCGGATGAAGGAGCCGAAGATGTACAGACTCCGGAACGATGGTCTTCAATGGAGGTCTTAAGAGAGACATGACCAAGAACGAGTCAGCCGAGTCGAGACCAGGAGGAGTTTGTTATACGCAGAGTACCTTCGGGGACGACACTTCGGAAACCTCCTTCGGAAGCCCCTCAACCTTCATCTTGTCTTGACGAGGCCACGACCTCGGCACCAAAAGATCCAAGCATAAGTAGGGAGTTGCAGATGCTCGAGAAGACACTGGAGTTTCTGAGTGGCACGGCATTACCTATTTTGGCAGAGTTAGACCTACAGCGTCAGGAATACGACAATGAGACGAAGGTACCCTTATCCCTAAGCGACCTTCTCAGCGCAATACATTCGGACGGCAAGGATGGCTTACGGAGAAGGATCTGCTATATGATAGCAGACATATTAAGTTTCCAAGGAAGTTACAGCTGCGATGGATGGGACCATACATAGTCGCACAATGTTATGGCAATGGTTCAGTCCAACTCAAAGACCTGGAAGGAAACCATTTTGCTACCCGAGTAAATGGCGGAAGAATCAAGCGGTACTACAGCTGATGTGTTCGCGAGGACGCTTCACAATTGAGAGGGGGAGTATGTGAAGCCTTGGATTTCCAATTTAAGAAAATTTTTGTTTTTGCTAGACAAAACAGTAGATTAGTTAGCATAGATGATAGAAAAGATAAGTTTAGTGTAGTATAGAGCTTTCTTGGCCGAAGGATGATGCTGAACCAGAATATGGAACCTGTGAAGTGTATCTCGTTGGATTAATAACCTAGCTGCATTCTTCAGACGAAGAGCTTTCCAGGGATACCTCATTTGTTGGGAACGGACATCGGACGACGAAGATATGACTCAAAGAAGAAGAAGGACCAAAACAGGAAAGAAGCAGTCCTTCGAGGTTGGCACCTTACACGTGAGGAAGCGAGAGGCAGAAAACGATAAGAAGGGTAAAAAGTAAATCACTCTACTATTTCTGCTCGCGAATTCACTGTAGCGCTCTGCATCGGTCGAACGCTAGAAAGTGGACGAAGGCTGACTTCGGCGAAGGGTCTCTTCTAGGGTTTGGAGCAGAGGAAAGCGAGTTCACTTTGGCAAAGTCAGAAGTTGTCGATTAAGTGCCGAGTGAGGAGTGTTGTGGTCGCAAGCAGGTGACAGAACTTCTGGTCTTCGGCGAAGATGAGGGGAATGCAGACAGCAAGGAAGCCGAAGTTGAAGACCATTGCGACAAAGTGGCCGGACTTCAGTCCGTATCGAGAGCGATTGGAAGAGACGGGGATGGCCTTTCTAATGGAGAATTGGGGAGTCGTATCTTCAGATCTAATGCAGGAGATCCTCATCTGTACGAGACACGATTCGGAAGAACTTCGGACGAGATCACATAACTGGACGCTATCACATTGGAACTTCGTGCTGGGAATTGAGGACGCGGGAAGACCAGGTGACCTGATGTACGATAGCACGTGCAAGCCGTCTTCGAACGAAGTGGCGAAGTACGGGAAACTTTTCTCAATGTCATCGATAGGGTCGAACGGGTTTAAGGTGCATAGTTACATCGATCCTTTCAAGAGGGATGTCGCGATTGTCCTTAACACTATCTTCAAACCGCAGCGGACTTCGTATCTGACCAATTGGCAGATACACTTCATCGAGCAGATCTTCGGAGGAAGGAAGGCGTATTGGGCGAAGATCTTCCACGAGCACGTTCAGAAGCTGTACGCTAACTTCAATGATGGTGGATCTACTTATTTCGCGGCGTTTACAGTGGTCTTCTACCGAGGAATGAAGTTGTTGACTCCCGCAGAAGAAGAGAAGTTTGGGCAAAGGACCACATCGGAAGACGAGCTGGAAATGGAGCCGACTCCTCGAAGAGAAGAAATGGCAACTCCGGTAACTTCGGTGGGACCGAGCACTAGAGCGAAGAGGAAGATGACGGAGGCGGGGACGTCGGGAGGAGCGACTTCCCGACAGAAGAAGAAGACAAAAAGGACAACCACGACTTCGGATGAAGGAGCCGAAGATGTACAGACTCCGAAACGATCGTCTTCAATGGAGGTCTTAAGAGAGACAGGACCAAGAACGAGTCAGTCGAGTCGAGACCAAGAAGAGTTTGTTATACGAAGAGTACCTTCGGAGACGACACTTCGGGAACCTCCTTCGGAAACCCCTCAACCTTCATCTTGTCCTGATGAGGCCACGACCTCGGCACCAAAAGATCCAAGCATAGGTAGGGAGTTGCAGATGTTCGAGAAGACACTGGAGTTTCTGAGTGGCACGGCATTACCTATTTTGGCAGAGTCAGACCTACAACGTCAAGAATACGAAAATGAGACGAAGGTACCTTTATCCCTAAGCGACCTTCTCAGCGCAATACATTTCGGACGGCAAGGATGGCTTACGGAGAAGGACAAGTTGATGAAGGCACTTGAAGACACTTCGAACGAAGTGAAGAAGTTGACCACGGAGCGCGACGTCTTGGTGGTTGCGAGATCAGAGGAGCAGACCAAGGTTTCGAAGGAACTTCAAGATTGGCAGGCGAAGCTCAATCTTATGACTTCACGCTTTCATGACATGAAGTCAGAGAGGTATGATGTTCGAGAGCAGTTGGCTACCAAAGAGGAGGAGTTAGCCAAGGTAGAGAAAGCGAAGGAGATTGTTGAGACGAAGACCGAAGGACTTCGAACGAAGGTAGACGAGGTCGCAACAACATACTTCGCCACCGAACTCGACGGGACAGAGATAGAGCTTCTCCAACGGCTTCGGACAGAGTTGACGATAGCGCGAGATCCTTCGGCGAAGAGTAGGATAGTTAGACTAGCGGAGAGAATTATCCGAGATCTGAAGGAGCTTAGGGAGACGGTTAAGTTTACGTTAGCCAGTATAGGACACACTTTACAGTTAGGTAGAGTAGAAACCTCGGTTCTGCCAAGTAGGGAGTCGTGATCGCACGATCTAGATGTAATCATCTTTTGTAGGAATTGAGATCTGCCATCTTAGGGCGAAGGGCTATAAAAGCGATGCGAGTTTCATACATTTTTACCTTTTCCATGTTTTCAGTTTTTGTTTCTTAATTTTCGATTGCGCGAGATTGCGGAGAGAGAGAGTGTGAATAAAGTGGGCGAAGGTGATTTACCTACGAAGGACGTAGTTTGCTGTCGCAGGTGTAATCCTAGTTGACGAAGACCTTCGTCGATTACCTTGAGCAGTTGGCTACCAAAGAGGAGGAGTTAGCCAAGGTAGAGAAAGCGAAGGAGATTGTTGAGGCGAAGACCGAAGGACTTCAAACGAAGGTAGACGAGGTCGCAACAACATACTTCGCCACCGAACTCGACGGGACAGAGATAGAGCTTCTCCAACGGCTTCGGACAGAGTTGACGATAGCGCGAGATCCTTCGACGAAGAGTAGGATAGTTAGACTAGCGGAGAGAATTATCCGAGATCTGAAGGAGCTTAGGGAGACGGTTAAGTTTACGTTAGCCAGTATAGGACACACTTTACAGTTAGGTAGAGTAGAAACCTCGGTTCCGCCAAGTAGGGAGTCGTGATCGCACGATCTAGATGTAATCATCTTTTGTAAGAATTGAGATCCGTCATCTTAGGGCGAAGGGCTATAAAAGCGATGCGAGTTTCATACATTTTTACCTTTTCCATGTTTTTTAGTTTTTGTTTCTTAATTTTCGATTGCGCGAGATTGCGGAGAGAGAGAGTGTGAATAAAGTGGGCGAAGGTGATTTACCTACGAAGGACGTAGTTTGCTGTCGCAGGTGTAATCCTAGTTGACGAAGGTCTTCGTCGATTACCTTGAGCGAAGTAACTTCGGTGTAGAAATCTGACCGAAGGGACTTCGGCCGAAGTTGGAACTGTATACTTCGAAGGTGTTTGAACGAAGATCTGAGAACATATTAGTTACTGTAAAGTGGAGAAGCATAAGTTAAATTGTAAGAAGAGTTTGGAACATGGTGGCTTCGTCTTAAGTTTGGCTTCTTCAAATAAATGGGATTCTTTGAATAAATAACTCTTGAAAATAACGTCCATAATGGTCAATTGTGTATGGTATGAGATGGGTTCGGGTGAAGACCTCATGTTTGGTTGAAATAATCTTATTATAAGGATCTTATGACTCACTTCACCGAGTTCTTCCCAGTTGTATGTTTCCAAGCTTACAAAGTTTTGTTGAGTTGTATGTAATTTGCAATTTGACTTATGATCTTCATATGTCAAATTGTGATGAAGATGACGACGATGGTGATGATGATATATATATATATATATATTTATTTATTGATTTATCATATATCATCTTGATTTAATCGAAAGAAAAATCAAAGTTTGTTAGTCAAGCAAAAAGATAATAAGTCTACTCTACAAATATTTGTTTGTTTTAGAGATGTTTTATAAGTATCTTGTATAACTTCTTCAATTTGTTGATTAGAAAAAGAATGCATCATGTTTCTTGATTCTCTTTTCTAAGAGTTGATAATGTTCATAAATTCGAAAATAGGATGTACGTAAAGTCTGACACGATAACGGTCCTACGATAGAGGAGGTTACAATCATTAGCTCCACTGCAGGTACTCGTTAGGGAGATCCTTTGGGTGGACCCCATCTCTTGATCACCACCTTGACTGCTCTAAGTTGTGCTTTTTCATCTCTAACTGATGATACGCACATCGTAGATCTGGCAGACCAAGTAGATATTGTCTTTGATCACCTCGTCTCTAAATCGGCCTTGGTAGGGATGAGAGTGAAGGTGTCAAAGTGCAAGGCTTGGTCTCTCATAAGTATACTATCGGACCTCCAGCTCTCGGAAAGATTTGGTTCACTAGAGATGGTTTACGCATCCTCAGAGTACCGATGGATACAAAGGACTTTGTCTCCCGGTTCTTAGATGTTGTCTTTGTGGATGACGTTTTGCATATCGAGCATCCCTCTATGTTAGAGGACCCACATGTTGTTTGGTATCCTTTTCTCTTCCATTGTCCGTCGTCTTAGTTACTCACTCCGCACAGTACCTCCATCTCTTATTTTCATCTCGCGTCTTAGAGAGTTTGATAAGAGAATCATGAGATGTTTGACGACATCGTAGGACCGGGGACCTTTGATTGTGTGGCAAGACCTCTCGCACGTAGGCAGACATCTTTGCCGATATCATGTGGTGGGATGGCCGTATTATCCATGGTTGCTTCTGCCTGTCATTCAGTGACATTTTTCAGTATTCACTTGATCCATACAACCTCTTTTGTTGCATTGTCGCAATAGAGGATAAAGAAACAGTAGATTGCTTTCACTATGTCAGATAACTACTGCTCCTTCTAATAGAAAAGAGAAACCAGATCTGAACTTCCGATCTGTTACATCTTCTCCCATCTGAATCGGTATACCTCAGTAATGCTCTTGAAGCATTAGAGTCCATCTTAAGGGTACTAGCATCCGTAGCAGCTAGTACCCTTAAGATACCTCAGCAATCTCTTAGCTGCATTCCTATGGTACATCCTTGGATCTTGCATATACTGACTGATTTCGGTTTTGGCATTGCAAACCTACATTAAAGTATGCAGCTGCATGACAATTGCAACGCCAACTAGGGCACCATGCTGAGCTGAAAAGAGGGGCCACTGTTGGCTAGAATTCCTGGATTAGAGGTGGGCCTACACCTACTGGGCTTCGTACCAGGCGAATTCCATCAGTCCAGGTTATGGTGCCAAATACAAACTCATCAGTAGAAGTGTCCATCCTGATGCTCACAGTAAACGTTCTTTCCTTGTGCGAGGGGTCGAACGAGAGAACGGTCGGTGTCACAGTGATTTCAACGCCCCAGGCGGCACTACAAATACTTCGTATACGCTGGTAACTAGCCCTACATTGGCGACAGTCCTCGTCACCGTCTCCGCTACGCTGGTGTTGCTGCTTACAAAGATCGATGGGTAGTTCAGATCCAGCACTGTAGGAGTAACACTGGGGCATACGCTGCCGTCCCTTGTCACCAGCCGGAGCTGCGTAGTATTGTAGCCCAGAGAACAGAGGAAGTTCGAGTAGTCGTCGTATACGAGGCCGAGCCGACCGACAAGCCTAGATCTCCATCGCTGATGGACTTGTCCAGAGGCGTTGCTACAAGACACAGAACGCGAATGTCAAACTTTAGTGAACTGCCAAGAAGCGAGCCGGGTTCGTTTCCATGCGAGCTTGATGACTTGCATGATGAACATTGTTTAGTTTTTGCAAGGTTAGAGATATCGATCTTCTAGTCGTCTGTAAGCGTAGAAATGAAAAATGTTCAGCCTTGTGTTCTCCATCTTGTTCTCGACTGCATGCATACACGTTCCCGTACCTGTGGTCATGAGAGCCGATTTTATGGCAGCCGGACTCCAATCTGGATGGAGTGATTTGAGCACAGCTGCAGCTCCCGCCACATGCGGACAAGACATTGAGGTTCCGGAAACGATGTTCAAATCGACCACTCGAGTGTCATTCTTATTCGAAGTCAAGCTGTCTACTGGTGCCCATGCTGCGAGTATGTCAACTCCAGGACCTGTGATGTCCGGCTGGTGAACACACAAGACAAAACAATTATTCGGTACTTGGCTGATGAACAACAATCGACCTAAATTCAACCCCGTAACCTTTCACAAAGTTCAGTTTCTGCCTTGCTGTTACAAACCGATCGACGGAAAATCACTTAATGTCAGCTACACTAATGCTCCCCTTGAATTCTATCACGCATGCTGTTAATTTTGATTTGTGATATGAATTACGGTTTCCTGCGTGAAACGGTTTGAGCATAGTCAGCATGTACATATAAGCAGCACATGAAGAAAAGTGATAGATCGAGACCTTCAGTATGTTGGGTGTGACTGTGTTGGGACCACGAGAAGAGAAAACGCTGGCACTGGAGCAGGGGCTTCATCGAATACAGTTTCTGTTTTCTCAATCCGAGCGGTGGGGACACTGCGGAAAGACCAACGTCAGCAACGGCCGCCTACATTCTGGTCTGAAATTCATGTCAAGTTGATCATGAAGAACTGAAGTTCGCAAAGCAGTTGTCAACATGGCAAAGCCGATCGCATTGATTACAGGAGTACACACCACAAGAAAAGTAGTATGGAATCGAACTGGTAGTATAGTCTAGGAAGACGCCAATCGCATTGATTAGAGGAGAACAAACCACAAGAAAAGTAGTATGGAACTGGTAGTATAGTCCAGGAAGACAAGATGATGAAGCGGAGACACTCACTTGGTACTGTTTATGTAGCTTAGGATCGTGTGTGCTGTTGCGTTATCCACAGATTGGAAACGACCAAGGCAAAGCAATCTGTTTGTACTCCTCGGCTATGACAATGAGACCTGCGCCCCCTGCCTCAAATATACACCTATGTAGCAAACGACGATTTTGCCTTTGACTGCCGCCTTATCCAGGCTGTCTTCTTTGCAAACGCTGTGGAAACAAAAGGTCATCGGTCAGGCACTCCCTTCCATCAGAGTGTAGTCGTTGACACACTTCAATTTTCAGCACTGATTGAGTACATCTTCTCGGAAGAGTTCCTCATATATATACCTGGATTCGTCATTTGTAACATTTTCTGCAGGTATATCCCCACCATATACGAGTGGGTACATTTCGCCAGCTTTCATGGTGAAGGTGTTGATCGTTGATTCCTGTGCACATGCCAAAACATTGATCTCAGATCACAAAATATTCTCTCAAAGTTCGTGCACTTGTCAATCCCGCAGGTCAACAGCTTGTTTTTTCTCCGTTATCACAACAGCATAATGGGCATGTGCTAGATATGCCTGGCCATAACTGGCTAAGAAAAAGTAGCTTGCTCTTGAGTAAGGAACACTTTCTGCATGTGTAACATTCTAAAATGCTGAATTGCTCAGCAAGTACAAGATGTATAGTATCGTCATATCATGTTTGTGTTACTGAATGTGAAGTATGAACAAACTATCAGCGAATGCAAGCTTCACACGATGCTATCACCATATACACTAATAACGTTTGCATTATCTTCAATGCTTCAAATGTGCACAAACTAAGAAGATCTAAGTTTACCTAATACGACTCTCCGTTGCCCAGGTGAACTGTGGCCAGAAATTGGCGGTCGATTGTGCTTGCAGCAACTGTAAGTAACCACGGAGCGAGATTGCTGATCGAGCCTCTCCTGGGTCCACTGTTACCGCCAGCCGTTACAACCAGAATTCCTTTAGCGACAGCGTGGAATGCTCCAACTGCAATGCTGTCGTCCTGGTAATCTTGAGCAGGGCTACCTAAAGAGAGTGACAGAATGTTTACACCATCTTTGATCGCCTCGTCAAAGGCCGCTAAGATGTCTGAGCTATCGGTCCCAGCAAACTTTGTAAATGGCCAGTCTCGAGGAAGAACCTCCTCCTGTAATAGTTCCCTCCGCCAATCCCAGTAAGCTCGAATTGCTGACCCTTCTACCCGCCGCTGTCGAAGCCGTATGTGTACCATGTCCGAAACTATCCCTGGGGGATCAATTCTGTCACAGGGCCATAAACCGCCTCGTAACCTTTGACGAAGGATTTAGCTCCGATCAGCTTCCTGTGGTAATCAGTTCATATGACAACAGACATGGTAAGAAAAGACTTTCAGGTGGAATATTTTCTCAAGAGAGTGACTAACTTTTCAATTTAATATAAATTTATTGCTGAATATTTGTCTCTGTTCCAGCAACATGGAACGGTCAATAGCTTCCCCAAAAGTTTATGTTGCATGTATATTTATGATTTATCTGATGTTCCTTGTATTATCGCATTATCACCTGATCTCAGTTCAGTCTTTATATTAGAGTGTGCTTATTTATGCAGATGAATTATTTTTGTTTAAGAAAGAATCAAATGTCATCTTCGAGTACTTTAGTCACAATTGAATATTCATAATATCCCTCTAAACTTTTAACGATTAATGAAATTACTTTAGAATTTTTTATTTTTTATAGTTCATCTGCTCTTTCAATAAATTCAGATCGCCGGCCGAACCCGAGACGAGACGTGTAGATTCCTAACGACAATCGTAACTAGTGAGTTACATTCAGTATGTATAATAGTATAAACAAGTTCAAATATAGCTATAAAAGAACCTGCATAGGTGATATGTATATATAGTTAATTACTTAATGTACTGCACATTCAACTGCATAATGATCATGAGGGTGAACCATAATATTTTCTCTTCGGACGGATTGCCATATCCGCCCTGTGAATTTCCAGTCTTCTGCATTGATTTTTGTCTTTTTCTGTCTTTTTCACAAAGTGCACTTTAGATGCATATTTATTTTTCTAGTTAGTTATGAACTTCCTTTATCTTATTTAGAATTTGAGGAGATTTATTTTCATCAGCTAGGCTGCAATTTCATGTCACGTCAAACTACAGTACAGTAAGATCTGCTTGGCAAATAGCATTGCTTGACCTCCCGATGTCGATTGCATCGTTACAGCATGAGGAGAAGCAATCCTAGGTCTACTAGGATCCGGATTTTTCAGTAAACTTCACTTAGACTGGTAACTCTTTTGTTTTACTTACTATATTAGATCGTTTGACTCTTGGTAGAGCTCATGTTCGTTTCTGTTCGAATTCGTGTCCCTGTCGCTGGACTTTGAGACCAGATTATCTACGTGAAAGTTGCCGTCGGGCTTTGTCGAATATAGGTGCATATTTTAAGCATAAAGTATAAAGCATGCAGCTTATTTATGATAGTTAAACCGCTACGTACCTCCTCGGTCGACAGCCGGTTTCTGCTTCACTTGTTCCACCTCTAGCTTCAAACTGGAGACATGGGGACATCACGAACGTGGCTGTTACTTGTTCTTACTCTTCTTTGTTTCAGCAGGAGTCAGGGTGAATTATCGAGAATCTCCAAAGGAGATCCAACTGAAACTCAGGATATCAACAGTAGGGTAAGGGCCGGTTCAAGATACGAGTGTTCGTATCTTTAATGACTGCAGAGTTGAATTGTGTGGAGTCGATGCTTTAAGAGTTAAGTGTTAATTAGTCGAATGCTGCATGCTTTTCGATGTGACCTGAAGGGATCAGGAATGAAACTTGTTGGTAAAACTTACGCGCAGCGCAGTAATCGAACTCTGACTCATATTCTAGTTAGTAATTTTCTGTTGCATATCTGATTCAGCATTGTTCCATTTCATGCTTCTCTTCGTACAAATGGCTCTCGGAAACTTCAGACTTGGAGCTCGAGAGTGTGTACATAGCTTCGAGTTGAGATGATATGTTACATATATCGTTGTGATTCTGGCTCCGTAGTAGCTTTAAATTATAGAAAACAAACTCCACGTATTACGTTTACTTGTTTGTTCTTTTGGTAATTTGCCTAAGTTCATAACGGTTCATGTGCACTGAGCCTTGGTGACGGATGAATTAATCGTTTGCTGCAGCTGTACATAGTCTACATGGGGCAAGCTACACCTACAGTTCAGGCAGATCTGCTTCAAACCAGTATTCTCTCTGGAGTTCTTGGCAGGTACTACAGATCTATACGAAATCTGGCAGTTTCGTTAACTGAGATTTAGTGACTTCAGATAAGTAGAAACCATGAAGCACACGGTGGTGAACCGTATGCAAGGTCTAAAGAACAAATGGAGAATTTGACAACGTGTACGTATGGGATAATGCTACTGTAAACAACGCTTGTACGTACAGTGTATCGGCAACTGAGGAAGCTCTCGTGTATACCTACAACCACGGATTCCGCGGATTCGCAGCCAAGCTATCAGCCGAACAGGCAGAACAAGTCCGAAGTGAGTGTTGACTAATCTGTGAGAAAGTTAACTTCTAATTTTCAAATGCATGCATGTCACATAGCTAGATGGGGTTGTGCAGCGGTTTAATTCGTGACGGCGTCATAGATATCACAGCAGTTAGATCATAAGATCAGACCATCTGCATGCAGTTGTAGGCCCAAAAGCTAGCAAACATAATTCTTAACAAGCTCAATATCTCCTCATCTGACCTCATGGCGTTGGTATTCATGATCATACATATTTCCAGCCGATCAAAATTAAACTGGCTGCTTGTGCGTTTGATTGGTTTAATGTCTGGCAGGTGCGCCTGGTGTAGTATCTGTATACTTATCGAGGTCCGTAAATCTTCAAACAACAGCGTCTTACGATTTTCTGGGCTTTAGCACCACAGCGGGAGTCTGGCCAGAGTCAAATTATGGAGAAAACACCATAGTCGGAATCATTGATACAGGTACGTAGAGTCCATGCATTTCGACTAAATCACTGCTACTCGACTTGCAATTGTTTAGAGTTCTAGCTAGGTACATGCCCAATTCGAGTAGTTTACCACCGTTTCAGAAACTGTCACGGAACTGTTCTCATAATTTTAGAACACTGCATGCACAGTACTGAGGTAAATAATTAACTTTCGAGGAATTGAGCGGAGATGAGTTTCTTCGTTTGGATTCATTTAGATGGAAATTCTCGCAAGAAAGGTTGGACAAGATAAGACGAAGAAACCCGAAGATTAAGTCATGCGTGTGGACAGGTATCTGGCCTGAATTACCAAGTTTCAACGACGATGGAATGCCCCCTGTTCCAGAAAGTTGGCGAGGATCATGTGTCACAGCACCAGACTTTGGCCCCGAAAATTGCAACCGGTAAGATGTCTACTGACTTGTATGAGGAGCGGACCGAAGTTTCTTGGGTATGGAATTAGAGCCATGGTACGAGAATCCCAATTTAATCTTTGCTGTATATGTATGTGATCATACCAAAGCCAGCACGGTCCCGCTCATAAAGTTTTTCTTTCATGATGCATATGATACATCATAACAAGAGGCTGAAAGATGAAGTTAATTTGCACTTCACGAAAGTTGGTCACTCACTTTAAAGTCTATTTCTTACCATGTGAGTGGTTATATGAATTGATTACGTATACCACAGGAAGCTGATCGGAGGTAAATTCTTCGTCAAAGGTCACGAGGCGGTTTATGGCCCTTTGGTCATGAAAGAATTCAGATCCCCCAGGGATATTGATGGGCATGGTACACATACGGCTTCGACAGCGGCGGGTAGAAGGGTCAGCAATTCGAGTTTACTCGGAGTGGCGGAGGGAACTGCGACAGGTGGAGGTTCTTTGTCGAGACTGGCCATTTACAAAGTTTGCTGGCTGCACGGTTGCCACGGCTCAGACGTCTTAGCGGCCTTTGACCACGCGATCAAAGATGGGGTAAACATTTTGTCACTCTCTTTAGGTGCTCCTCCTCAAGACTACCTGGATGATAGCATTGCGCTTGGAGCCTTCCACGCTGTCTCTAAGGGAATTCTGGTTGTAACTGCTGGCGGTAACGATGGACCCACGAGAGGCTCGATAAGCAATGTCGCTCCGTGGTTACTTACAGTTGCTGCGAGCACACTCGACCGCCAATTTCTAGCCACAGTTCACCTCGGCAACGGAGAGTCGTATCAGGTAAATTTACATCTTTTAGTTCGTGCACATGCTTGCAAGCCTGTGATCTTTTGGGTGAGGCTGACACTTTTGTGTCCCCCTGTTGATGGATTTTTTTTATTATAATTTATTTATAGTCATTCACGCCAGAAAATAGAAATAAAAGATAACTGAGAAAGTACAAGATGTTCACTTGCGCTATTGACAAGTGCACGAATTCCGAGAGACTTCGATGATTTGAGATCAATGTTTCGGCATGTGCGCATGCGCAGGGATCAATCATCAACACCTTCATGATGAAAGCCGGCGAAATGTACCCTCTCGTATTTGGTGGTGATATACCTGCAGAAAATGTTACAAGTGACGAATCCAGGTATATATACGAGAGGAACGTTGCAACTGGAAGGACTCTTCCAGAGAAGGTCTACTCTCTTAGTGCTGAAAATCAATATGTGTCAATGAAGCCCTACACCCTGATGGAAGGAAGGAACTGACCCGTGACCATTTGTTTCCACAGCTCTTGCTTAAAAGATAGCCTAGATAAGGCGGCAGTCAAAGGCAAAATTGTGGTTTGCAACAACGGCAATGCAGAAACTGACCAGTATATATCCGAGGCCGGGGGCGCAGGTCTCGTTATCATAGTCAAGTATAAACATACTGCTTTGGCGACGTGGACGATTCCAACCTCCTGTGTAGATCAAGCATCAGCAGACATGATCCTAAGCTACATAAACAGCACCGCGTGAGTTTTACCTTTTCATCTTTGCTTCTTTTCTTCCTGAACTATATATAATACGGTAAACCCCAATTCAATCTTAATGTGCTTGTGCACGTCTGGTGGTATGTACTCTTCTGATTAACTAATGCGATTAGAGTTGGTAATGTACGATTGACAATGTTGACAACTGACGTTAGCATTTGCGAACAAGTTCAATTCTTCAACTTGACCAGAATGTAGGCGGTCGTTACTGAGACTACTGACGTTGGTCTTTCTCAGTGCCCCCACCGCTCGGATTGAGAAAACAGAATCTGTGTTCGATGAAGCCCCTGCTCCAGTGACGGCCTTTTTCTCTTCGCGTGGTCCCAACACAGTCACACCCAACATACTGAAGGTCTCGATCTATCACTCTCCTTCATGTGCTTGCTATATGTACACGCTGAGTATGCTTCGACCGTTTTACACAGAAACCGTAATCAATTAATCAACATTAACACCACACGTCACGATAGAATTCAAGGGGTCATTAATGTAGCTGACAGGAAGTGATTTTCCCTTCGATCGGTTCGTACCAGCAAGGGAGGAACTGAACTTCGTGATAGGTTACGGTGTTGAATTAGGTCGAGCGTGGTTCATCACACATGTAGTGAATAAGTGTTATGTTTTGTGTTCACCAGCCGGACATCACAGCTCCTGGAGTTGACATACTCGCAGCATGGTCACCAGTGGCCAGCTTCACTGAGACTGAGAACGATACTCGAGTTGTCGGTTTCAACATCATTTCCGGAACCTCAATGTCTTGTCCGCATGTGGCGGGAGCTGCAGCTGTGCTCAAATCACTCCATCCAGATTGGAGTCCGGCTGCCATAAAATCGGCTCTCATGACCACAGGTACGGGAATGTGTCTGATGCAATCGAGAACAAGATGCAGACACAAGGCTGAACATTTTTCATTTCTACGCTTACAGACGACTAAAAGATCGATTTCTCTAACCTTGCAAAACCTAAACAATGTTCATCATGCATGTCATCAAGCTAGCATGGAAACGAACCCGGCTCGCTTCTTGGCAGTTCACTAAAGTTTGACATTCGCGTTCTGTCTCTTGTAGCAACCCCTCTGGACGAGTCCATCAGCGATGGAGATCTAGGCTTGTCGGTCGGCTCGGGTCAAATAAATGCCCTAAACTTCGCGGATCCGGGCCTCGTATACGACACAACAACCGAAGACTATGCGAACTTCCTCTGTTCTCAGGGCTACAACACTACGCAGCTCCGGCTGGTGACAGGGGACGACAGCGTATGCCCCAAGGTCACTCCTACAGTCCTGGATCTGAACTACCCATCGATCTTTGTAAGCAGCAACACCACCGTAGCGGAGGTGGTCACGAGAACTGTCACTAATGTAGGGCCTGCGACCAGTGTATACGAGGTATCTGTGGTGCCGCCTGCGGGCGTTGAAATCACTGTGACACCGACCATTCTGTCGTTCAATCCCTCGCACAAGGAGAAAACGTTTACTGTGAGTATCAAGAGGGACACTCCTACTGATGAGTTTGTGTTTGGCACCATAACCTGGTCGGATGGAGTTCGCCTGGTACGAAGCCCAGTAGGTGTAGGCCCACCTGTGGCCGGCGACTTCTGGCCAACAGTGGCCCCTCTTTAAACAAATATTTCCGATTTCCATCTTGTGAACGCATCTTGTGAACTCTTTTATGACAAAATCGTCCTTTGTTATATATTATCTGATGTCCACTTTCACGTACGTTTTGAAAGTCAACGTACGTATACCAATCACGTGCACTCCAGAATCTGCTGTTTATTTGTGTTTCACTGACATTTGACTATAACACGCGTACTAATCATCTGGCAGTAGATGGTTTAAAAGAGTATAACTTCTTTAACCATGCGAGCTAGACCCAGAATATAATCCACGCAAACTAGTTAATTATTCCAGAACGTTCGCTACATGCATTCTTGGAACATACGATAGTCTCCTTCTTTGCTGGTAGCTTCCTCCTTTGTTGGAGTGGTGCTATGGGTGTTGAGTTCTTGCTGTCATTCATCGTAACATAATATCAAGTTTGAGTGAAGGAATTAGACATTGGAGGTTTATAAAGGACTTAGATTGTAAGTGAAAGTGTTGCAATTTTCGCACAAGAAGATTTCTTTGCAGACTAAAATTCTAATAAATGTCTTTGCTGGTTAGAGCTATTTCTGAAGATCCTTACATCATTTTTTCTGACGGAGTAAGGATTGATAGCATTGGTGACATGTTCTGAACTTCCGAATTGTCCTACCTGCTGTGTTGTTGTGTGCTTTTGTGAATTTTTTATAATTTGAGTCGGTCAACAAGCTGTGACTGCATTTTTGAAGGTCTTCCACTCATTTTTAGCCAAAACGGAAGAAATCATCCTGATGACAAGAGGTTAAGTCTTTCACAATGTCTACCAGAAGAATTCTTTTGTGAGCTTTCTCTTGCCGTAACTCGAGGTGGAGATCAAAACAACGGTCACTAATGTGACCTGGTCGTCCACAACACTCACACTGTCTAGGCACCGCTTGAGAGGTCTCAGACGTCTCATAACCACCTCTCCTCTGTGGACAATCTTTCTGCTGATGAGGACCATCACACGTCAGCAAGGACACACTTGCTGCTGACTAGAGAAAGATGGCATGGGCTTATGCCCACCATGTCCTCCAACACCTTCATGGGATCGTGATTGTTCAACACGATCTTTACCACCACCACCACTATCACCACGTTGTTGCGGAGCCTATGATCCTCGAGAAGAGGTGGTCGTCCCTAAGGTGCCTCCCTGCTGAACCCAGCAGTCACCATCATCTCTTCAATCATGTTGAGCTCAATCCGCTCAGCTTGATCAAAGACAACCGCCAAAGTTAGAGTGGAGTCTCTAAGAAGAGTTGCATCCTTAACTCGCATACGCAGCTCTCGGTCTACTATCTCTCTCTCAAATCTCAACAGAGAAATTATCATCTCCAACACGACAACAACAATTCTCACAAAAAGTCTATGCTCGAAGAGAATCCGAGTTACACTCAACTAGACTATTCATCATAGCTAGGAGCTTGAAGACTCAACTTGAAGATCTAAGGCCTCCAAGCCCAACCTGCGAAGTATACCTCTAGTGGACCATCCCAAGAACTCTCTCTAACGGCACTAACGGCCCTACCGGGATTAGTCACTTCGTACTCGGCCAACCTAACCAAGGTGCCACATCTCTTGTCTCATGTCAAATTTGTGAAGCTTTTTCAGTTTGAGTTTATTTGAGATTGTACCCGGAGAGGTCCATCTATCATGGTGGTGAAAGTTCATACTCTTAAGACCAATGTGCAGCGTTCGAACCTAGTTCAAGCAAAAGTTGTGCAATTATCACCAAGGCTAGAAATATCTCTCTTAGTAAGAAAAATATGACAAAACTCTTTTAAATGAAAATTTTACATTCATTCCAAGTGTATACTATCTACCTGCTGGAAACTTTGCCGTCCCATAACGTGCTCCGTTTGAATTTGCTTCTCTGTGCTTCTCTCTATTTCTTTTCATGACTCGTGTCCGCACGTTCTGATTAGACCGTTCTCTTTGCTTATAATGTACATGTGAGGGTCCTTCATCATTTATGTTAATGAATAATAATATGAGAAGCATTTAAGAGATGATCTTGAGCCTTGGTGGTAAGTTCAGAAATCTATAACCACGATGTCTATGATTCGAATGTGATTGCAATTTTTTGCCATGCACGAAGAGCTTGACAATGTGTGTAAAGAAGATATAATTTCTGTGTTTGTCTAGAGAGGGTCCGGACATGTCCCAAAGGGGAAGGTATGGACCAACACTCAAAGAATTTTGGGGGTTCTAGACTTAGGGTTATGAATGCTGAACATCCAGACCTGAATATTATGTGAAAATAGTATTTCACGTTTGAATCTTACCTGCTTTGTTTCGTCAAAGAGGGTCCAGATCTGAACACCTCTTTGAGTTTCGGAGGATTATGGACTTCCAGCTATGGACTATCAAGATCCAAACCTTTGGTATAGTTTGCTGTGCAAATGATTTTCAAGATCCAGATCTCACCTATTGATAAAGTCTGCGAGGAGCGAGATTATCAAAACAGACAATACACTAACTTGTCACACATAGAGTTATTTTTCACAAGGATGATGCTTTGCAAGAAGTTAATGACGACATCTTCTGAACCTCAATTGAGCAGTACTTGTCGTGTCCTCACTTCTCACACGCGTTGACACGTTGGAGTAGAATAAACATTGCTCGGAATTCTTATTGTGAACCTCTGGTCGAATAATAACATATGTAAAAATGCTCCCCACATAGCTTTTGTTAGACAACACAGGAACCAATGTTTAATCGCTGTCCACTCACATCTGACGTGAAAGACCGAGATCGCATCCTCGATCATGAGAGATAGTTGTCAGAGAAAATGTTCAGACCTAACAAACTAAGTTCCATTGGGAACTTACGCTTGGAGCGGTTCGGTAGAAGAGTGGCAAAAAATGAACCACCCAATGCGAAACGTCCTCATATCTGTATTGCAAAGATAATAAAAACAAAACAATGTGCAATTGCAAGTCTTTGGTTTTCCACCCTTGCAAGCGCTAACAATGAGATAATCACTATTTAAGTGTGATTAATTATTCTGACATGTTTTCCAGTCAATCCATTAATAACCTAAAAATCGCAATAACAAAGTTATTCTCCAACATTTTCAAATTCCACCTCGTTGGCATCTTAAAGATAGTGTAACGTTTATTTCTGTCTCGTGCAATATATTGTCTACCTTCTATTTGGTATATGTTTATCTTGCAACCTTACCTATCTTTTCTCTAAATCGTGCGTGTCCATCTTGTACTCTTGATACGTATTCGGAGAGATTTTTGTAACCACAGCTAGCCATTGATCTTAATATTACCCTAAACATCCAGATTCAACGTTGATCAGGTTCCATCTCGTTGGCATCCGGAAGATGTGCTAGAATATCAGATATTAATCGAAATTGAGGAGTTCTCCAGCTCAGCATCGCCTTTGCAGTTTTTGTTTAAATAAGTTTCTATATCCGTTTCCGTTCATATAATTTAGTTATAAATTAATATATGTGTAACCATGTATGATACAGGCTGCACAGTAAACTAATACTGTAATAAGGGCTATTATACACAGTTACGGTGTATTCTACATTATGAGAACCAACCCCTTCGGAACCTCTCTATATATAGAAAAGGGTCTAATATACGCCCTCCGTTACATCTCTTGGTGAATTTTAATTTCGCCCTCATTGTGTATGGCACTACTATCTTCAGAGGTCACTTACAGTCGTCAAATGTTACTTCACATGTTTTACTGTTGGTAACAGTATTTCGGTATTACACTAAATTCCGTGACGTTCAAGGATCCGTTCAACGATCATGTTAGAAATTCAATCACATGTCTTGAGTAAACCGTAACTCGATTTGCAATGACTCTGTGTGTACGTACTCCTTGGAAGGGATCACGAAACTTCTTGATAAACTAGCAGCTCGCTTATCGTTGAAACCCACTTCCGGGTTTAGAAACTTCAAAGGCAATTATATTTTCCTAAGTATACTTCTCACTGCAGTACATTAGTTACAAGTCGGGAACGGTCGTCATCTAACACGGATTCGCTTGCCGTTTTCTGAATACTAATTTACTTGCAATTGGATTGGGAGGTCAGTCCGATGGTTTTGATATTGCCTATCCGGCCGCGAGACGAGAAAATCTTGAAGCGGTGTATCGACGCTGTGGAAGAAAAGAATTTCGTAGCGCCTTATGAATAAGCCGGCTTGAACAGCTGGGATCTGGAGCTGCATGGAAACAACGGCGGGGGAGCTTAGTCTGTCGGTGAAGCTAATCATCGATTGAGACCGGAAATAAGGAAACTCCATAAACTGATCATGATACTTAAACTCATGAACTAATACAGAAACTGATCATGAACCTTTAATTGGGGCGGTTATGATTTTCGGAAAATTTATCTTCAACGCCCTCGACCTCGACTCGTCAAGATTTTCCCTTTGGCGGAAACATCCTTAGGCTAGCTAGTACTAATTGCAGCGTACACAGGACTCAGCTTTGGGACGGGGAAAGTGAGTGGGCTTATTTGAACGTGGGCTGTGCTATCTACCTGACAAAAGCAAGAGTCAGCCGTTCGAATTTGGTCAGATGTCCGGACAGAAGCAGATTAAGTAACGGGATCAGCCCTAGGCTTGTTGATGATATCCGGCCGGACAAAAGCAGAGTAAGTTATAAGCTCGAACACAGTAATTAACTCCCTGGTTATGCATTTATCGGGTCTAAACGTTCAATGGCATCAAGAACTCCAAAACTTGCAACCTGCACGGATTAACAAATTAATATCATCATGTTATTTATCATGATCACTCCGCCAAAATGTATGTATTCCTGTGAGTAAGGGACAAATATTACTTGTCAAACGCACGATGCTACATCTAGAGTATATTGCATGATTCTTCTCGTCACTCGATCGATGTTGCCTAGTACACTGACATGCAACAGTTTCCAGCAGGGTCCAGAAAGGAACACGCTTGTACTTCGATACATAGGTTAGTCGTGTCGTGCAGCGGCGGCTGAACAATGCTTTCAGTGATTTATGAGCATGGAAACAGCAGATTATAGCTAGCTTATAAGCCAGCGGGATCTAGATAAAAGTTCCGGAACTGGTTTGAGCTTCACCAGAGCTCGCTGCAGGATCTCGTCTTCACATCTAAATCTTGATTGTTTTTAGGACTTTCACAAATTAAACAAAAGGCAGCTACACATGTATAAACTTAGTCCAGAGCCTTGGATGCTCAGACTCGCCGGCCGTCGGCCCATTCGAAGGGTATCGTGCGATTCTGCGTTCCAAAAGTTCCAACTCTCGGCCATTGCAACCGAGTCAAGTGAATCCCTGGAGAAGCTTATCATGAACGTTCGCGCTTCCGTCGCCACTTGGCGTGTCTTTAACTGGGCCTTGCGGACAATCATGTGTGGTTTCGTTGCACTGAAGGTCAAAGCCACACAGATGCTGTACTTGCCAATCAGCTCGCGCGAAGCATCGATGCGAGTACACGTCGAGGACTACAACGACCCTGTAGCTATCAATATACCTACATGTACACGACAAGGCTGCGGCCGGTATCTGCTTTCCAATTCGGAATCGACAAGCCCTGCATGCATACGCGTAAGAGAAGCTGCGATTAGTGAACGATCTTTGTAATATAATCACTAGCTGCTTGTCATGCTCATGTGGAGTACTTAAGGAACATAAATCAGGTTTCTGAGCTCAGGCTTGGACTGTCAGCCCTTGGTTATACCTGACAGTCGACTTCCTTACACTTCACGTCTAGATCTAGACCTGCAAGGCAAGGTGCACTTTCAGCATGCAGCTCGGGGTTTGAACCACCACCATCTCCTCCGTCAGACTCAGACCTCGGTTGACAGCCGGTTTCTGCTTCACGTGTTGTTGAATTCGAGACATGGGGACATCACGAGTGTGGCTGTCACTTGTTCTTACTCTTCTTTATTTCAGCGGGAGTCAGGGTGAATTATCGAGATTTCTCCAAGGAGATCCAACTGAAACTCAGGAAATCAACAGCAGGGTAAGGGCCGGCGAAATCAATCTTTAATGTTGAGGTGAATTGGGTCGAGTCGGACGCGTTAGGAGTTCTCTTGTAAACTAGTCGGATGCTGCATGCTAACTGATGTAAACTGGAGGGACCAGGAAATGAACCTTTCTGGTTATTACGCGTAGAGCAGGAACTCTGATTCCTCCCAAGAGCAAGTTCTAGATAGCTTCTGTCGCATATCAGCATTGTTCAAATCCATGTTTCTTCTGTATGAAAAGATCTCGGAACCTTCAGATTCGGAGCTTGGAAGTGTGTTTCATTCTGTATCATTCAGTTCAGATGTTGTATATATTTTTCTTGTGATATTCTGGCTCTGCGGAGGCTGTAATTTATACATAACGAACTCAACAGATTATGTCCTACCTGTTTGTTCTATTGGTTCTTTTGTTAATTTGTTACGCGTACTGTGTACTGAGCTTTAATCTAATGCCGGATGAACCGTTCGCTGCAGCTGTACATAGTCTACATGGGGCATGCTATACCGACAGTTCAGGCAAATCTGCTTCAAAGCAGTATTCTCTTCGGGGTTCTGGGCAGGTATTACAGATCTGTTTGAAATCTGACAGTTTCTTTAACTGAGATTTAGTTCGGATAAGGAAATTCAAAACCATGAGCACAGTCGTGAACCGCATGCAAGATCTAAAGAATAAATGGAGAATTTGACAACGTATGGATGATGCTGCAACACTTGTACGTACAGTGTGTCGGCAGCTGAGGAAGCTCTCGTGTATACCTACAACCACGGATTCCGCGGATTCGCAGCCAAGCTATCAGCCGAAGAGGCAGAACAAGTCCGAAGTGAGTGTTGACTAATCTGTGAGAAAGTCAACTTATAATTTTCCGATGCATGTCACATAGCTAGATGGGGTTGTCCAGCGGTTTAAGTCGTGAGGGCATCATAGATATCATAGCAGTTAGATCATATGACCAGACCATCTGCAGTTGTGGCCCCAAAAGCTAGCAAATTTAATTCTTAACACGCCAATATCAATATCTCTCCTCATCTGACGACGGTATTCATGATGATACATATTTCCAGCCGATGAATTCAACTAGCTGCTTATGCGTTTGATTCGTGTAATTTCTGGCAGGTGCGCCTGGTGTAGTATCTGTGTACTTATCGAAGTCCGTGAAGCTTCAAACAACCTCGTCTTACGATTTTCTGGGGTTTAGCACCACAGCGGGAGTCTGGCCAGAATCAAACTTTGGAGAAAACACCATAGTCGGAATCGTTGATTCAGGTACGTAGAGTCAATGCACTTCCACAAAAATCACTGCTCCTCGGCTTGCAACTGTTTCGAGGTCCAGGTACATGCTCAATTCATGTAGTTACCACCATTTCAGAAACTGTCACGGAATTGTTCTGAGACTTTTAGAGGACTGCAGTAATCGAGTTAAATAGTATTCGAGGATTGAGAGGATATGGGATGAGATTATTTGAGGTTTAATTATATGAAAATGCTCGCAAGAAATGATAATGGACGAGATATCGATAGAGGTAAATCCCGAAGATTAATATTCATGCGTGTGAGCAGGGATCTGGCCTGAATTACAAAGTTTCAACGACGATGGAATGCCACCTGTTCCAGAGAGTTGGCAAGGATCATGTGCGACAGCACCAGAGTTTGGACCCGATAATTGCAACCGGTAAGATGTGTACTCACCTGGAATTACTGAAGAAGCGGCTCGAACGTTTCTGGGGTATATAATTACACCCTTAGGTCACTTTCTTAATATTCCACCTGAAAGTTTATGTCTTACCATGTCTGTTGTCATATGAACTGATTACCACAGGAAGCTGATCGGAGCTAAATTCTTCGTCAAAGGTTACGAGGCGGTTTATGGCCCTGTGACAGAATTCAGATCCCCCAGGGATAGTTTCGGGCATGGTACACATACGGCTTCGACAGCGGCGGGTAGAAGGGTTAGCAATTCGAGCTTACTGGGATTGGCGGAGGGAACTATTACAGGAGGAGGTTCTTCCTCGAGACTGGCCATTTACAAAGTTTGCTGGGACCAGGATTGCGATAGCTCAGACATCTTAGCGGCCTTTGACGAGGCGATCAAAGATGGTGTAAACATTCTGTCACTCTCTTTAGGTAGCCCTGCTCAAGACTACCAGGACGACAGCATTGCGGTTGGAGCATTCCACGCTGTCGCTAAAGGAATTCTGGTTGTAACGTCTGGCGGTAACAGTGGACCCAGGAGAGGCTCGATCACCAATCTCGCTCCGTGGTTACTTACAGTTGCTGCAAGCACAATCGACCGTCAATTTCTAGCCACAGTTCACCTGGGCAACGGAGAGTCGTATCAGGTAAACTTAGATTTTCTTAGTTTGTGCACATTTGAAGCATTCCGTTAGATAATGCACACGTTATTAGTGTATATGGTGATAGCATCGTGTGAAGCTTGCATTCGCTGATAGTTTGTTCATACTTCACATTCAGTAACACAAACATGATATAACGATACTATACATCTTTGTACTTGCTGAGCAATTCAGCATTTTAGAATGTTACACATGCAGAAAGTGTTCCTTACTCAAGAGCAAGCTACTTTTTCTTAGCCAATTATGGCCAGGCATATCTAGCACATGCCCATTATGCTGTTGTGATAACGGAGAAAGAACAAGCTGTTGACCTGCGGGATTGACAAGTGCACGAACTTTGAGAGAATATTTTGTGATCTGAGATCAATGTTTTGGCATGTGCACAGGGATCAACGATCAACACCTTCACGATGAAAGCTGGCGAAATGTACCCACTCGTATATGGTGGGGATATACCTGCAGAAAATGTTACAAATGACGAATCCAGGTATATATATGAGGAACTCTTCCGGAGAAGATGTACTCAATCAGTGCTGAAAATTGAAGTGTGTCAACGACTACATTCTGATGGAAGGGAGTGACTGACCCATGACCATTTGTTTCCACAGCTTTTGCACAGAAGACAGCCTGGATAAGGCGGCAGTCAAAGGCAAAATCGTCGTTTGCTACATAGGTGATCGAGGTAGTGACCAGTATATATTTGAGGCAGGGGGCGCCGGTCTCATTGTCATAGCCGAGGAGTACAAACAGATTGCTTTGCCTTGGTCGATTCCAACCTCGTCTGTGGATAACGCAACAGCACACACGATCCTAAGCTACATAGACAGTACCGAGTGAGTGTCTCCGCTTCATCATCTTGTCTTCCTGGACTATACTACCAGTTCCATACTACTTTTCTTGTGGTTTGTACTCCTCTAATCAATGCGATTGGCGTCTTCCTGACTATATACTACCAGTTCGATTCCATACTACTTTTCTTGTGGTGTGTACTCCTCTAATCACTGCGATTGGCTTTGCCATGTTGACAACTGCTGTAAGACTTTTGCGAACTTCAGTTCTTCATGATCAACTTGACATGAATTTCAGACCAGAATGTAGGCGGCCGTTGCTGACGTTGGTCTTTCCGCAGTGCCCCCACCGCTCGGATTGAGAAAACAGAAACTGTATTCGATGAAGCCCCTGCTCCAGTGCCAGCGTTTTTCTCTTCTCGTGGTCCCAACACAGTCACACCCAACATACTGAAGGTCTCGATCTATCACTTTCTTCATGTGCTGCTTATATGTACATGCTGAGTATGGTCAAACCGTTTCACGCAGGAAACCGTAATTCATATCACAAATCAAAATTAACAGCACGCGTGATAGAATTCAGGGGGGCATTAGTGTAGCTGACATTAAGTGATTTTCCGTCGATCGGTTTGTAACAGCAAGGCAGAAACTGAACTTTGTGAAAGGTTACGGGGTTGAATTTAGGTCGAGCGTTGTTCATCAGCCAAGTACCAAATAATTGTTTGTCTTGTGTGTTCACCAGCCGGACATCACAGCTCCTGGAGTTGACATACTCGCAGCATGGGCACCAGTAGACAGCTTGACCTCGAATAAGAATGATACTCGAGTAGTCGATTTGAACATCGTTTCCGGAACCTCAATGTCTTGTCCGCATGTGGCGGGAGCTGCAGCTGTGCTCAAATCACTCCATCCAGATTGGAGTCCGGCTGCCATAAAATCGGCTCTCATGACCACAGGTACCGGAATGTGTCTGCATGTAGTCGAGAACAAGATGGAGAGCCTTGTACGCTTACAGACGCTTTTCATTTCTACGCTTACAGACGACTAGAAGATCGATATCTCAACCTTGCAAAATCTAAACAATGTTCATCATGCATGTCATCAAGCTAGCATGGAACGAACCCGGCTCGCTTCTTTGTAGTTCACTAAAGTTTGACACTCGCGTTCTGTCTCTTGTAGCAACGCCTCTGGACGAGTCCATCAGCGATGGAGATCTAGGCTTGTCGGTCGGCTCGGGTCAGATAAATGCCCTAACATTCGCGGATCCGGGCCTCGTATACGACACAACAGCCGATGACTACTCGAACTTCCTCTGTTCTCTGGGCTACAATACTACGCAGCTCCGGCTGGTGACAGGGGACGGCAGCGTATGCCCCAGTGTCACTCCTACAGTGCTGGATCTGAATTACCCATCGATCTTTGTAAGCAGCAACACCAGCGTAGCGGAGACGGTGACGAGGACTGTCACCAATGTAGGGCCAGTTACCAGCGTATACGAAGTATTTGTAGTGCCGCCTGCGGGCGTTGAAATCACTGTAACACCGACCGTCCTCTCGTTCGACCCCTCGCACAACGAAAGAACGTTTACTGTGAGCATCAGGATGGACACTCCTACTGATGAGTTTGTATTTGGCACCATAACCTGGACTGATGGAATTCGCCTGGTACGAAGCCCAGTAGGTGTAGGCCCACCTCTGATCCAGGAATTCTAGCCAACAGTGGCCCCTCTTTTCGCCTGGTCTTAGTTGGCGTTGCAATTGTCATGGACCTGCATACTGCAATGTAGGTTTGCAAGGCCAAAACCGAAAGACTCAGAATTAAGTCTCCGATGTGGCTTCTGGACTAAAGGATCCCGTTTGAAGAAGTCTTCGTCGTCTTTAATTCAGTTACAGCTTGGAATCACAACGGAACTTTGGGTGTATCCATTGCGAGATTCATATTTCATTCGACTACTGAATTTCGTTTTCATTCGGACATTATTTACATGCGCACATGGTTACTAAAGCTATTCTTACTGACAAATTTCAGAAATGCAGGAATGCTCTCTGAGTTTTTCAGTTACCATCTCTTCCTTAAGAAAAGGTGTTGGAAATGTAACGTCGAGATGCTACTGTAGTTCTCAGCAAGTGTGCAGTTACTCTTAGTCTTCTTGAATTTCTTCTTGGTTCTTGATTTCATACACTTCGAATGATCAGATTCTGCATTGTGTTAGTTCTTTAAAGAGACAGTCAATTGTTTCTTTCTTTATCTTCGTTCGATCCACTATCACTAAATTCCTTCACTGATATCTAAGTTTCTAACACTGTATAAAGTCTGATCATTCCGATCTTGGGTTATGATGAAGTTTTCTTTGAACCCCTCGCATACTTGATTCAACTAGCCAGCATTCTCCGTGTTATCGTTCGGTGCAGTCTGTATTACATTTTATCACTGTCTACGCTGCAATTAGTACTAGCTAGCCTAAAGAACGTTTCCGCCAAAGGGAAAATCTTGACGAGTCGAGGTCGAGGGCGTTGAAGATAAATTTCCATAACATCCCAATTAAAGGTTCATGATCAGTTTCTGAATCAGTTCATGAGTTTCAGTATCATGATCAGTTCATGGAGTTTCCATATTTCCAGTCTCAATTCATGATTAGCTTCACCGATAGACTAAGCTCCCCCGCCATTGTTTCCATGCAGCTCCGGATCCTAGCTGTTCAAGCCGACTTATTCATAAGACGCTATGAATTCTTTCTCCCACAGCGTCGATTAAAGTGTAGTGATCATGACCATATTCAAATCTATAGCAGAAGCTACTAATTAGCACTTGATATCAACCCAGAGCTAGCTAGTGCTCTGAACCACTTAATTTTATCCTCTACACCGTTTCAAGATTTTCTCGTCTCGCGGCCGGATAGACAATCTCAAAGCCAACTTTATCCTCTACACTGTTTCAAGATTTTCTCGTCTCGCGGCCGGGTAGGCAATCTCAAAACCATCGAACTGACCTCCCGATCCGATTGCAAGTAAATTAGTATTCAGAAAATGGCAAGCGAACCCGTGTTAGGGATGACGACCGTTCTCGACTTGTACTGCAGTGAGAAGTATACTAACTAATGTACTGCAGTGAGAAGTATACTTAGGAAAATATAATTACCTTTGAACTTTCAGAACTTGGAAGTGGGTTTCAACGCCGAGCGAGCTGCTAGTTTATCAAGAAGTTTCTGATCCCCTCCAAGGAGTACGACACACAGAATCATTGCAAATCTAGTTACGTTTTGAGTTTACTCAAGACATGTCATTGAATTTCTCACATGATCCTTGAACGGATCCTTGAAGGTCACGAAATTTAGTAATACCGAAATACAGTTACCAACAGTAAAAAAGTGAAGTAACGTTTGGCGAGTGTAACTTCCGAAGATAGTAGCGCCATACACAATGAGGGCGAAATTAAAATTCACCAAGAGATGTAATGCAAAGAGTATATTAGAGGGTGTCAAAGTTATGGTCGTAGCGATTATTCTACTCCCTGCGGGCGTGAGTGCCAGATAATGACTATTTTGGTTGTGTGACAAGAGTTCCGAAAGCATCCGTAGCCCTTGTCACATTACCCGTGGTAGTTTGGCATGTGAGTTAAATGTGCTCAAGCAGTACATGGTTACGTGACAATATTTAAGATCTCTCTTTTTTATTTCTAAATGTGAAAGAACTCCACATAGAAGTTTGGCCCGTGAGTTAAATACATTTAAGCAATATATGGTTACATGGCACATTCAAGATCTAATTTTTCCAAGATGTGGAAGAACTCCACATGCAGAAGAAGATGACGTTCTAGTTCTGAAAGTCCTTCAGTGTTCAACATCGAACATATCGTGAGCGGAGTTCAGAGTGTGTTTTCTAAGATCACAGTCTATGCACTCCAAGTAGATTTCAACAATTTTCTCAACTGAAACATCTCATCATGCCGCGTGTTTATGCAAGAAAAGAACTGTTACGAAATTTAGAAGAGATCATGAAGATGCATGTTCTGTTAGCATCATCGAGCTCTAACTGTTCATCAAGTGGAACTATGATTCTTTACACTAAAAGAGTGATGCAAGCTCTGGATTCAACACTCAAAGAATCGATACGGTGGTCAAATCGAGAAAATAGAATGGTAACTTCAGAAGCTTTTGCAACAAATGGATTCCCTAGATGTATAAGGTTGATAGATGGTATTTTATTATTATTTTTGAATCACTCTTCTTCTTCAAAACTAGACACACTGTAATATGAACTTCGATAACATATTGCTCCCACCTAGAACTTCTAACTGGGCTCAATGTTCACAAGAAATTCTCTTTGATCTCTCACTTCTACTCTCTGAAATTTCCAGCTTCAAACCTCAACCAATTGCTTAAAATTGTTCAAACTTTTTTTCTATGCTGACTTATGAGTCCTTGGTGGCTAAAATCCACGACCTCAACACCAAATGAGCTGAAATTTCACAAATAGTTAGCTGATAGAGCACACTTCAATCTTGAAACCTAAGAGATTCAATCTTATGCTCATGAAACAACTCAATCTTCAGTCCAAGCCAAACGGTTTTACTTTTATCTCTTAATTGTTACAACCAACTTCAATCAATCATTTCAAGATCAAAACATAAGACTAATTTACATCAGTGCACCAGCAGGACGTCAACTACCCAATCCCTTTGACATATCATCTTTCAAACTCTTGAGGCACTCAGAAACATGACTTGAGGTACTGGTTCAACCTCTTTGACTTTGGACAATCATAACTCCACACTCAGAACTCCAAATCAATTGAGTAGCTTGTCAAGTTTCCAAAAATCAGAGATTCTAAGTATGTCAATTAATAAGAACGTACATGAAAACTTTACCAACCAACTTCATACTCAAGTGGTTTGTAAACCATTTTTTGCTTCTTTTTGTGACAACTTCCTCATGAGAAGTTTGTATCCTTATCTAGAAGAACTGACTTGTTCTTATAATTTGTGTTTATCAAGTATCACAATCCTAATTAGATTTTAGAATCTACGTCTTTAAGACATAATGATGTCAAGTTATAAGGAGCTCCTTAGAAAAAAAGCTTCTCACATGCTAAAGAGTTCTCACTCTTGAATTTAAAATTAGAGAGTCTTCTGAAGTATTATCTTGATATTCTTACTTGAGGTCTAAGACATAGAGCCTAGTGAGTTGTGGAAATACGTTACCTCATTAGGAATCTCAAGGTATGATGATTTGAGATACAATGACAATTACAAAAGCGCATTAGAATATGTAACAAAAGCGCAAAAGAAATTTAGAGGTTAGAGAGAGTTCTAGGTATCATTGACTCTTTTATCATATGCTTATGTCATATAAATAAAAATTTATCATTTTTTATTATATAATGATGATATTAATAATTCAAAGATTATTATTATTATTTTGTTTTTGTACTTCATATTTTTTCATTCATTTCAAGTTTAAGTTTTCCTAAAAGTTTTCAAAGAATATTTTATGTTCTCTAACTATTCACAGACGATATTGGTCTTTTGGTACTATGGATATTTAAGATTGATATTCTTTTAAAGGACTTTGGAGATTTCATAAAAGGTTTAAGAATTTTCATAAAAGACTTTGGATATTGTAAAATGCAATTTGGACTTTTTGTTTTTTGGATTATTAACACTTGAAAATTGAAATATATAATATACAGTTTTACTAAATATGTTGATTTTAAGAAAGAAGTAAAGAAAGTTAAAGTTTCTAGGAAAATTTCCTAATTGAGAAGTGGAGCATATAAGTTAAAGTTTCTTTCAAAGTTTTGTGATCATCTCCACTCCCGATCATCGTGGTAGAGTTCAAGAGGAGAAGTCATGAAAGTTAGTTTATCTTAACGTTTCAAAGTAAATTTTCTATTGGAGAAGTGAAGAATATAATTTAAAGTTTTGAAGAAAATTTTCGACTCACCTCTATAAAGCTCATGTAGCTCCTCCTAAGAAAAAACCATGTCTAGATCTTTATATATTAAATGAGGGATAGAGAAACTGCAACAAACCATCAAACTTTGACAGTTTACTTGGAATATCGTAATTGGATTAACTCCCAACAGGTTTTGGAGTTCCGAGGTTAAGAAAAAAAATTAATGTAATCAACAACAAACATTAGATTCACATAGACTATGCAAGACTTAACAACAACGTTCATAACATATTTTATGAAGTAACGGAGACAGAATGTTAAAATTGTTGAAGAGTAACTGGAAGAGTAAATCATGCAAAAATATATGATAAAGAGAAATAGAACATGATGGATGATGAACAAATGATTCTCCTATAGTTTCAGAGAGACTAATATTGTCGTTTGATTGTGACATCTCGACCTTATGTAAAAGATTTCATTCATTGTTGCATTACAGTTAACTCATTCTCATGAGAATTTTGTATTTTTATCTATCTGCGTTTATCAAGTCTCATAGTCTTGATTGGATTTCAGAATCTACATCCTTGGAGTATACTGATTTCAAGTTATACAACGTAGCTCTTCCGAAGAAAAACTTTACACCTATCAAAGAGTTTTCACTCTTGAATTTAAAAATAGAGAGTATTCGAAAATATTTCCATGATATTCTGACTCATCTTCCTGAAGCTATCAACATAGAGCCTAGTGAGTTATGGAAGTATGCTATCTCATTACGTTTGATTCTCGGGTTGTGATAATTTTCGATATTATAATGAAAATTACAAAAGCGCAATGGAATATGTAACCAAAGCGCAAAGAAATTAGAGATTTATAGAGAGTTCTAGATATCACTGCCTCTTTGATTATATGATGTTGTATACATTTATTGAATACAAATAAATTTATCGACTTTATATTAACTGATAGTGATGATATTCACGATTAAATTATGATAATTCAATTTTCTTATTCTTTTGACTTCATAGAATTCATATTTTCATTTCGTTCTCTAAATTTGAACTTTTCGTAAAAGCTTTTACTTATTGGATTTACAGATACTTATTACACAGATGAGTTATCGGATGCAACCGGTATCAAGTTTTGCCTTTATCTTTGGAAGAGGTGGCATCATATGGCTGAGTACTTCAGAACAATCAATTATTGTCTTTCTCTTCTGAAGTAGAATATAGCGAATTTACGAATGAATGTTTAATGCATGGACTCATTTGCCTAAAATGGATTTTGACCGGTGGGTGCACGTGTATACCAAGACATCCCAGTAACGTAGCTAAATTAATATACCTACACGACAAGGCAAACCGGATCGATTCTTGTGAAAGCTGGCGCTACTCTTGCCGGTTGTTTTGTGATTTTCTACAGCGATAGTGCTGGCCGGTATCTGCTTTTCAAATTCGATATCGACAATTCAAGGCCTGCATGCATATGCAATTGGCCCGTGCGTGAGAAGCTGCTGTTTAGTGATCGATCTTCGTAATCCGTAGCTGCTTGTCATGTTCATGGTGGAGTACTTAAGGAACATAGATCGGGGTTTCCAGTATATATATAATCGGTTCGTCTACCTTTGAACATAACTCGAGCTCGGGCTTTCAGCCCTTGGCTACACCTGACAGTCGACTTCCTTGCACTTCACGTCTAGATCTAGGCCTGCAATTGCAAGGCAAGCTGCACATTTCAGCATGCAGCGCTAGCTGCAGCACGAGGCTATTTGTTATATTTGAACCACTACGTACATCCTCAATCAGACTCAGACCTCCGTCAACAGCCGGTTTCTGCTTCAGTTGTTGCAACTATAGCTTCAAATTCGAAACATGGGGACATCACGAATGTGGCTGTCACTTGTTCTTACTCTTCTTTTTTTCAGCGGGAGTCAGGGTGAATTATCGAGATTTCCGGAAGGAGATCCAACTGAAACTCAGGATATCAACAGCAGGGTAAGGACGGCCGAACCCGATCTTTAATTAATGTTCAGGTGAATTGTGTTGAGTCGGATGCATTAAGAGTTTTCCTGTTAACAAGTCGAATGCTGCATCCTATTCGATGTGAACTGAAGGGAGCAGGAATGAAATGTTTCGGTTGAACTTATGCGCAGAGCAGGAACTCTGATTCCTGCCGAAGAGCAAATTCTAGCTAGTTTCTGTTGCATATCAGCATTGTTAGAATTCATTATGTGCTTTGAGCTTAATTTGATGGCGGATGAATTAATCGTTTGCTGCAGCTGTACATAGTCTACATGGGGCATGCTACACCCACAGTTCAGGCAGATCTGCATCAAAACAGTATTCTCTCCGGAGTTCTGGGCAGGTACTACAGATTTATTCGAAATCTGGCAGTTTCTTTAACTGAGATTTAGTGACTTCACACATAAGAAAATGAAAGACCATGAGCACAGTCGTAATTAAACGGCAAGCAAGATCGGAGGAATAAATGGAGAATTTGACAATGCTTGTACGTACGTACAGTGTGTCGGCAGCTGAGGAAGCTTTCGTGTATACCTACAACAGTGGATTCCGCGGATTCGCAGCCAAGCTATCAGCCGCACAGGCAGAACAAGTGCGAAGTGAGTACTAATAAATTCGTGAGGGCATGATCAAAGCAGGTAGATCATATGACGTGACCAGATCATATTATGCAGTTGTGGGCCCAAAATCTAGCAAACATAAGTCTTTAAAACGCTCAATATCTCTTCTCAGTTTACCACACGGCGTTGGTGTTCATGATGAGACATATTTCGGGCCGCTTCTTCAGTAATTCCAGGTGAGTACACATCTTACCGGTTGCAATTATCGGGTCCAAACTCTGGTGCTGTCGCACAAGATCCTTGCCAACTGTCTGGAACAGGGGGCATTCCATCGTCGTTGAAACTTGGTAATTCAGGCCAGATCCCTGCTCACACGCAAGAATATTAATCTTCGAGATTTACCTCTATCGATATCTCGTCCATTAATGTTTCTTGCGGGCATTTCATATAATTAAACCTCAAATATCCTCTCAAATCCTCGAATATTATTTGACTCGATTACTGCAGTCCTCTAAAATTCTTAGAACAATTTGGTGACAGTTTCTGAAACGGTGGTAAACTACTTGAATTGAGCATGTACCTGGACCTCGAAACAGTTGCAAGCCGAGGAGCAGAGATCTAGTGGAAGTGCATTGACTCTACGTACCTGTATCAACGATTCCGACTATGGTGTTTTCTCCAAAGTTTGATTCTGGCCAGACTCCCGCTGTGGTGCTAAACCCCAGAAAATCGTAAGACGAGGTTGTTTGAAGCTTCACGGACCTCGATAAGTACACAGATACTACACCAGGCGCACCTGCCAGAAATTACACGAATCAAACGCATAAGCAGCCAGTTGAATTCATCGGCTGGAAATATGTATCATCATGTATCAATATCATCTCCTCATCTGACCGTGGTCAGATGAGGAGAGATATTGATATTGTGCGTGTTAAGAATTATATTTGCTAGCTTTTAGGGCCACAACTGCAGATGGTCTGGTCATATGATCTAACTGCTATGATATCTATGATGCCCTCACGAATTAAACCGCTGGACAACCCCATCTAGCTATGTAATATGCATCGGAAAATTATAAGTTGACTTTCTCACAGATTAGTCAACACTCTCTTCGGACTTGTTCTGCCTGTTCGGCTGATAGCTTGGCTGCGAATCCGCGGAATCCGTGGTTGTAGGTATACACAAGAGCTTCCTCAGCTGCCGATACACTGTACGTACAAGTGTTGCAGCATCATCCATACGTTGTCAAATTCTCCATTTATTCTTGCATGCGGTTCGCGACTGTGCTCATGGTTTTGAATTTCCTTATCCGAACTAAATCTCAGTTAAAGAAACTGCCAGATTTCAAACAGATCTGTAATACCTGCCCAGAACCCCGAAGAGAATACGGCTTTGAAGCAGATTTGCCTGAACTGTCGGTATAGCATGCCCTATGTAGACTATGTACAGCTGCAGCGAACGGTTCATCCGGCATCAGATTAAAGCTCAGTACACAGTACGCATAAAAAATTAACAAAAGAACCAATAGAACAAACAAGTAGAACATAATCTGTTGAGTTCGTTATGTATAAATTACAGCCTCCGCAGAGCCAGAATATCACAAGAAAAATATATACACCATCTGAACTTAATGATACACAGTGATACACACTTTCAAGCTCCGAATCTGAAGGTTCCGCGATCTTTTCGTACAGGTTCATTTCCTGGTCCCTCCAGTTTACATCAAGAACAAGTGACAGCCACACTCGTGATGTCCCCATGTCTCGAATTTAACAACACGTGAAGCAGAAACCGGCTGTCAACCGAGGTCTGAGTCTGACGGAGGAGATGGTGGTGGTTCAAACCCCGAGCTGCATGCTGAAAGTGCACCTTGCCTTGCAGGTCTAGATCTAGACGTCAAGTGTAAGGAAGTCGACTGTCAGGTATAACCAAGGGCTGACAGTCCAAGCCTGAGCTTAGAAACCTGATTTATGTTCCTTAAGTACTCCACATGAGCATGAGCAGCTAGTGATTACAAAGATCGTTCACTAATCGCAGCTTCTCTTACGCACGGGGCAATTGCGTATGCATGCAGGCCTTGTCGATTCCGAATTTGAAAGCAGATACCGGCCGCAGCCTTGTCGTGTACATGTAGGTATGTTGATAGCTACAGGGTCGTTGTAGTCCTCGACGTGTACTCGCATCGATGCTTCGCACGAGCTGATCGGCAAGTACAGCATCTGTACATGTGTGGCTTTGACCTTGAGTGCATCGAAACCATAGATGACTGTCCGCAAGGCGCAGTTAAAGACACGGCCCAGTGGCGACGGGAGCGCGAATGTTCATGATAAGCTTCTCCAGGGATTCACTTGACTCGGTTGCAATCGCCGAGAGTTTGAACTTTTGGAAAGCGGAATCGCACGATACCCTTCGAATTGGCCTACAGCCGGCGTGTTGAAGGATAATAAGTTCACGTTCTTTCTCCTTTGACTATGACCTTTCAGTTCCTTCTCCCTCTTCAGTATCTGTTCCGTAACTCTCTCTAGTGTAACTGTATTGTAACTCTTTTCTTGTAATACCTCCTTGTAACTCCTTGTTCCTGTTTCCGGCACCCCAATGACCTCTACTCTGGAGATGATGACAGGTCTATTGTCTGATCCCCTGTACGCAGCTTCAGCTGTGGTGTGAGCTCCTGCTAACTCTCGTCTTATTCAACATGATATCAGAGTAAGGCAGCGAGAAGCAAGAGAGAGAGAGTTTTTGCAAAGGGGCTTGACAGGAGGAACGGAAGGTTCCATCTATAGAAAAGAGAGTATGAGTGAGGATGGAGAAGTACTCTTGACTGTGAAAAACGCGGATGTTGGCAGTAGTGTGAGTGCTCAGAAATTGATCTTTTTTGAGACTATTTTACAGTTCCAGAGAGTTTGAAACTCGATTTTGACGGGTTTCTGGATGTTTTTTGACGATTTCAAGAGCACCCACTTATGGTGTCTTGTCAGGAAAGGTCGAATTAAGTAGGATACACCCTTTCTTGGATTTTTCGTCATGGTGAAAAGTTATCGAAACTCACCTTTGACCAGCATTTTGAGGGGGTTAGAAACGTTTTCTGCAAATTCTGAGAGCACGTTGTCGTGTGACGTGCTTTCTTATCTGGAAATACACCGAGTATCTAGCTGTAGAGAGTACGTGTCGCACTCCGTGACTCAGAACCAGTGACCACCCAAACCTCTCTCTGATCTTCAAGTACACTTTGAACCTTTCTCGCTACGATATCCTCACGTCCTCTCGGCAGATCTCTCTCCTACTCGACTAGGAATAGAACCGGAGTAACGAGCACGGGCAACCTGTTCCTGCCATCACCGCAAGCACTCTTGGGTCTGCTGGTCATCACTCCAGCCTCACCACAAGAGAAATACCAGCACTCCTAATAGAAAAGAAACCTAAGCGCAACGCCCGCACACAAATCCAATCAAAACCAACTAGGCGTAAAAACAGGCATGCGGGTATGGAGAGGATCCAAACACAGGAAATACAGTCAACAACTCTCCATACCCATGATCAAGTGCTCTGAAGCACTGGCAAAACCTCCAGGTCGACCTGTTCTTCAAAAAGAGTCTTAACTCTTGCGCCTTTCGGAGCAAGAACCTCTCAACTTTACCTCGCTGTCACTCCTCAACCACAGCTCAGAATGAAATGAAACTAAAGCCAGCAGATAGCCTGTAGAATAATCTCTCTATTAAGGTATTACATGCAGAGAGATCATCTCTGAGTTGGCATCTGTGCCCTTCCAAAGTTCGCTGTTTCTATAACACGATACTATTTCAACAGAACTTTGCTGTTCGATTCCTCACAAACCACTCGATCAAAACAGCTCAAACTTCTCAGGAAGCTAATGTGTCACCATCACTACCACTCTGTAAAATTTCACCAGCAGATCTTCAACCAAACTCTCCGAACGATCAAGCCCTTATCGCTGTTTTTATAACATGATATTATTTCGACAGAACTTTGCTGTTCGATTCCTCACAAACCGCTCGATCAAAACGGCTCAAACTTCTCAGGAAGCTAATGAGTCACCATCACTACCACTCTGTAAAGTTTCACCAGCAGATCCTCAACCAAACTCTCGGAATGATCCAAGCCCTTTTCGTCAATGACACAAGGCGATATGCAGACCCTTGTGCACAAAAACAACGTTTCCCTTCAACCCAATAATCCAAAATTTCACAGGCAGGTAGCTGACTGTACCTTCTCAGACCCTGGAAGGTTTCATAGCAAAATTCGACCTCAAACTCCCCATATCTCTCTCAATGTCTCATGTTTACAGTCGCCTACTATCATAACCTCCGATTTGAGACACCCAACTTCAGCTGGCCATAACTTTTTCACTCCGGCTTGGAATCGATCGATCTCTGAGTCCATCAGCAAGCCCATCTCAAGAGCTTTCCGGCAACAGTCAATTCATCTCCAGCAACCTCACAGAACTCCCAGAAAGCGAGAAAGACCTCACGGAAATGAAATTGGTCACGAATTTGACCCCCTCAGCTTCAATTGATCGTAACTTTCTCATCCGCGCTTCAAATCCAGCAACCATCAAGTCCACGGGCATCCTCGTCTCCCAAGCTTTCTAACCATTGCTCACACTCCGCGAATGGACCACGGGAAGTGCCTCTAACCCTCAAAACGTGAAAGAAACTTGGTAGAAGGTGATTGGTCAAACTTTCGACCAATGAGAAACAAGTTGACAAAAGGTTTTTGTCTTCACTCACATGACAAACACACAAAGAACGAATTTTTATCCAAGAGTACCATTTAGGCCTCAAAGTTTATATTGAACAAACTACAAACACGTGCCGTTGACGATGTCGTCGGCCACGAAGCACGTAAACACGAAGTACAAATTACGCTCAATAGAGAGTCAGAATCCCGACTCTAAAACGGTTGACAATAAACGGAACTACAAAGGGAACAGATGAAGCTATTATCTGGTTGTAATAATCCTCACCGAAGTTCCTCACGACAAACTCACGATGCGCCACCTTTGGTCGACTGTAACATCGTATTTCGACCCAAGTGTTGAACGGAACTCTCGCTGGGAAGTTCAGATCCAACGGGGGATCCATATCACATCAGAGCAAGATGTAGACAGTAAGATCCCAAACAGCGTCGTACGTGACAATGGGCAGAATGATAGGATCCGGAGTAGCCATCACCGCAGCCATAAACGACTCTCCCCAATGAGCTACCATAAATACTCGAAAGTGATCTCGCGGCAGACAATGGATCTTAATGACGAATGGATGCGCAAGTGGAAGATCAGGAGCACGAAAGGGTTCTCCGTTCATGCCTACCACTCGCACTGCCGCCGCTTACTTCATCCGATGATACTGATCACACTCCACTAGACTTGGATACTCTACACTCTATATCTCAAGCTCCGCACACCTCTCTTCTTATACATCAATCTCCCATGTGACGACAAGAGTACTACTCTTATCTCCACTCAACGGAGAGTACACGGATCTCGATGTCGGATGTCAGAGTACATCTGACAAGTTACACACGTCTCCACAAATCGCACTACATCTCTGTACATGTTACACCACCAATATCTCTCTTTGAGTTTGGTAAAGGTGGCATAAATACCCCGATGTCCAGCCCATAAGCTCTCATGGAATTCTTGAATGAGCTGGGTTTGCATCTCTTGCTTACACACAACCCGTTGCGGCATCTCGCCACTCCGCTTGGCGCGCTTCCACAGATAGCCCCCTTGTTGTATGTAGTTGTAAGCCTTCCTCCTGATCTGTTTGAACTGAGCATCATTCCATTCTGGTTGCTTGGTCAGCGAACCAAGATAACGCCCAATGTCTAACCATTCTCCTTCGTATAGCTCCTCCATGAATGAGTTTTGATGTTCATTCATTCCCTTCTGAGCTCTACAAAAGACGGTCGTGCCTATATCCTCTGTGTCTTCTGTCAAATCCTCTTCATCCTCATATCTGGCCCTAGACAACATATCTGCTACCGGGTTATCTTTTCCCGCTATGTGTCTAAATTCCGGATTCAACGACTTGATATAAGCAATCCATCGCAACATAGCGATATCAAGGGTGTTACAATTCGTAATCATCCCTAACAGTGGCAAACAATCCGTCTCCACTATCACCGGTGCTCCAATCAAATAGTCCTTCTCAACTTTCATCGCAGTAACTACCCCCCATAGCTCTCGCTTTACTTGTGGGTAGTTTCGCTGTCGCTCACTCAACACTTTGGCTCCAAATCTGATTGCAAACCGGTTTCCATCCTCATCATCTTGTCCCACTGCCCACCCAATGGCTATCGGACTTGTATCAACCGTGATTATCACGTGTTTGCCATCTTCATAACTCACCCTTCGTAGCACAGGTGGAGAAGACAACAACTGCTTCAGCTTTTGCACCGCTTCGATATGCCTCTCCTCCCATCTGAACTTCGTGCTCTTCCGTAACAGACCATAGAGTGGATCTGATACATGAGCAAAATGAGGAATCCACACATGATAAAACACGCAAGCTCCTAAGAACCTTCGCACCTCTGTTGTTGAGCTACATGTGTCCTTCATCCGCTGTATGACATACACCTTGTTAGGATCAGGTTTGCGACCAAACCATCCGCATAAGTGCCCCACAATCACAACCTCTCGAACTCCAAACGAAGACTTAGCACTAGATAGTGTCAAGTGAACCTCCCCGAGCCGTGATAAAATCTGATCACAATCTAGAATATGATCAGCCACAAATTTTCGACACCCCCTCTGATCGACTCTCTCATCCTTCTGCTCCTCTACACATCCTTTGATTGGAATGTCATCTAAGAAAGGCATGGTCTTCTCCGGGATGAAGCCTCGAAGAACTTTGTTCATCCGTTCATCATGTGTGCAACAGAATTTGTTGCCCCCTGCGGCAATGTGCACATCCTCACCAAACCCAACGGTGTCCTCATAGTAGTGACATCTCTACTCTTTTCAGCAAGCTGAAACTGATCATATCCAGAGTAGAGGTCTCCTATCGAGTAAATGGCTCTACCAGCGAATGCTTCAGCAAACTCTCCCACAATAGGTCCGATCCCCGTATTTCTGATGGTCACCTGATTCACCGGTTGCATATCCTGAATGAACCGTAGCGCTCCGCTCTTCTTCGGTACTGTAAACCAGCGGCTGGAATATGATGCAAACGATGGCTCAAGGATTCTCATCCGCATCTTCTCCTTTAGAAGCTCCATAAGCTTAGGCAGATGTGCCCTAGGTACGGGAATTGGTCTTAAGTCCCAAGGCGTATGCGGTACCGTAAATATGATCATCGGTGCTACAACACTTGGATCTACACACCCAATATCTGAAGGCTCAAAAGCAAATGTTTTCCCGTGCCTACTTAACATCTCCTTGAACTCCTTCTCCTCAGCAGGTAGAAGAAAATCTGTAGAACCAACCTTCAACTCCTTAAGCGTAGCTTCTGTAAACTTGTGACCTATCTGATCAGGATACCGTAAGCTCTTCTCCTTTGAGGCTTGTTGAACTCGTTGGTCAGAGTCGCTAGGTAGCGGTTGTGCAACCGGCTTCACCTTTTTATCCATCGTTTTATACCTGGTCTCAACTCTGACTTCAGGTATCTGGAATGACTCTATAGCCGAGTAAAGCTCCATAGAACGTATGTAGACAACTTGGTCTTCATTCCCTTGCTCAGCCTTACGAAGCTCTTCCAAAGGATCATCCAAATCCATCTCCATGTAAACGCCCTCTATCTTATCCTCCTCACTAAGCACACCAACTCTTTTTAGATCTTTTTGGGTTCTTTGCACAGCTTTCTTCTCCCATTTCTGAAGATCAGCAAGGTGTGTATACACAGCAAATCCACTCTCCGAATATCTCACCACTCCTGTACAAAAGGCACTATCCTTCTCCAACGAGAGTACCTTCTCTTGTGTATCGGTACCACTATACTCTCGCTCTATAGTGGCCCTCTGGAAAAATCCTTAAACTCTTCAGTGACTTTGGGTAGAGAAACGCTCCGCAAGTAGTCTCGGTTACGCTCATGATTAGCAGACACAGTCAAGAACTGTACCGTTGTTTTGCCATCCTGACTCCTGATCCGAGCATAAGCAGAACCGTCATCCAACACCTTAGTCTCCATCCTTACAGCTGTAATGAATGGTTGACCAAGAATAACCGGATAGGAAGTAGTATCTTGAACAAAGAAGTTTTGTTCAAGTACCACATTCCCTATCTTCACCTTCACATCCGGACAAGCACCATAGAGTTCTCCTCGTGTGTTGTTTGCTGCTCGGATCATCCAACCATGATCTATATCAACAGGCCATCCACCCTGCTTGTAGATGTCCTTAGAGACAATATTGATCTCAGATCCATGATCGATGAGAGCAACCACCGGATCTTTCATCTCTCCTACATTCACTAAGGTTTCAGTAGTGGCTCTTGCCCAATGCCCTCTAGTGTAATGACTAGAGATCTTATCGTCCTCCTCCTTATCCACATCAAACCGAACTTTACGAGTGTTGTAAGAATGAACCAACTCTCGCTCCTCTTCCTCTGTAATCACTGTGTCTAGAGCACTGGACACTGCGGTCTCTCCCGTCAATTGCCTCTTCCGCTTAATAATGTCAATGATGACATCATGAAACTCCTTCTTCGCAATCCCGAGGATCTCTCGCAAGGTAAACTCAATCTTTGTATTGAGCACCTTCTCCTGCAACACCTCTTTCATGTTGGTTGCTGCTTCAATGTCTGATTGCAGCTTATACATGGGAGCTTTGCCCTTCTCCCTACCCTTACCCTTCTCTGCACTCCCAGAAGGTAGGACGTCATCCATAGCTTCTTCTCGTAGAGGTGCAGTCTCCTGTCGGAGTCTATCTCCTCTTAGTTGCCTCTTGGGAGCCGCTCTCTCCTCACTTGGACCAGCCTCGTCTCTCCTACGCTTCTCTTCCATGATAGCTTCATGTTGAGCCTTGGCTACGTAGGCATGAACGGACATAGCATCTACGGGATCATCCCATCCAGTAGCACTCCTGATTGCTGTGGCTGTTCTGAGCAACTCCTCCCTTGCCATTTTCCCCTTTTTGTTCGTGCTCACAGCGTGACTCCACATATCAGTGGTATCCTCATGTTTCAAAAAGGCACTCTCCTTTTTGCTAATCACCTCGACTCCATAAGTATAAACTTCTACCGATGCCACATCATGCATTGTTAGATGATCCTCCAAAACTTTCTTCATCCCTCCTCTACCGAAGTTGGTCCTCAGAGTCTCTCCGTTGTCTCTCAAGGCGATCTTTCCTTCCTTCCAGAAAATTATACCTTGCTGCAAGGCATCAGTGAAACTCCCGCATTCCTTCCGTTGATGGTCGGTGTTGTCACACCAAATACACCTCTGAACATATCCTTGTTTTGGTGCAGGTCTCCCTTCAGGTGTCCCATCCTTCTCCTCCAACCTTGTCAACTTGATCTGTAAGTCTCTCATCTTCTTCTCCAAATCTTCCATTGCTTGATTCCGCTGTGGTACAACCGTAGTGATAGGAATAGTAGGAAGTGAAATAGTAGGTAGAGGAGCAGTCTGCACCGTTGGTTGCCTTCGTGGTATCACAATAGGCGGTGGTCTTGGTGCTTGAGTCACAACCACCTTCCCTCTTCGATATTCTCGCTTCGCAAGTACTCCCACTGCTTCGCTAACGTTCTTCCAATCAGATGTAAGACCATTGTCTTTCGTCCGATCTTCCAACAGCAACTCTAACTCCCTTTGTAGCTCGCTGTTGGCTGACTGTAAAAATAGCTCCACTTTGTCATTCTCAAGTGTGAGCTTCTCCATCCGAGATAGTTGAAGAAACTATCTCTCAAACCCCCGAAGTAGTTCGGTAGCAACTAGTTCCTTGTTGGGTTTGTTCACCCACTCCATGAATGACTTCTTAGTCACTCGATCTGCATCCTCCAAAGAGTATTCCTCCTTCAACTGAAGAGAAAACTCCTCCCAGTTAGCCCCATGAGCTTGAATGAGCCCCTTCACATGTTCCCGTAACTCCGGGACAACAGCGAGCTCAAACGTCCGTACCATCTCCCTCTCTGGTACCTTACTCAGCTCCATCTCTCGAGAATAGAACTTAAGGTACTTGGAGATGTTTCTCCCTTCAAATTGATCCAATGTCCCCACCACCGAATGCAAAGCCTGGGTAGCCATCGCCTCCTTCCGCTGAACAGCTTGTTGTTGATCCATGTACAGAGCAAATGCTTGGAACATTTGCCCTATAGCAGGATCAAGCTGCAGCGGAATCGTGCCCGAAGGGTTTCCAACTCCTTGTCTCTCGGCCATGGTAAAGTTCTGAGAAGAACTTCACTAACTCTCCACCCCAGAAGTTTCACGTCGAGTTCACCAACTGTCGTGTGACGTGCTTTCTTATCTGGGAATACACCGGGTATCTAGCTGTAGAGAGTACGTGTCGCACTCCGTGACTCAGAACCAGTGACCACCCAAACCTCTCTCTGATCTTCAAGTACACTTTGAACCTTTCTCGCTACGATATCCTCACGTCCTCTCGGCAGATCTCTCTCCTACTCGACTAGGAATAGAACCGGGGTAACGAGCACGGGCAACCTGTTCCTGCCATCACCGCAAGCACTCTTGGGTCTGCTGGTCATCACTCCAGCCTCACCACAAGAGAAATACCAGCACTCCTAATAGAAAAGAAACCTAAGCGCAACGCCCGCACACAAATCCAATCAAAACCAACTAGGCATAAAAACAGGCATGCGGGTATGGAGAGGATCCAAACACAGGAAATACAGTCAACAACTCTCCATACCCATGATCAAGTGCTCTGAAGCACTGGCAAAACCTCCAGGTCGACCTGTTCTTCAAAAAGAGTCTTAACTCTTGCGCCTTTCGGAGCAAGAACCTCTCAACTTTACCTCGCTGTCACTCCTCAACCACAGCTCAGAATGAAATGAAACTAAAGCCAGCAGATAGCCTGTAGAATAATCTCTCTATTAAGGTATTACATGCAGAGAGATCATCTCTGAGTTGGCATCTGTGCCCTTCCAAAGTTCGCTGTTTCTATAACACGATACTATTTCAACAGAACTTTGCTGTTCGATTCCTCACAAACCACTCGATCAAAACAGCTCAAACTTCTCAGGAAGCTAATGTGTCACCATCACTACCACTCTGTAAAATTTCACCAGCAGATCTTCAACCAAACTCTCCGAACGATCAAGCCCTTATCGCTGTTTTTATAACATGATACTATTTCGACAGAACTTTGCTGTTCGATTCCTCACAAACCGCTCGATCAAAACGGCTCAAACTTCTCAGGAAGCTAATGAGTCACCATCACTACCACTCTGTAAAGTTTCACCAGCAGATCCTCAACCAAACTCTCGGAATGATCCAAGCCCTTTTCGTCAATGACACAAGGCGATATGCAGACCCTTGTGCACAAAAACAACGTTTCCCTTCAACCCAATAATCCAAAATTTCACAGGCAGGTAGCTGACTGTACCTTCTCAGACCCTGGAAGGTTTCATAGCAAAATTCGACCTCAAACTCCCCATATCTCTCTCAATGTCTCATGTTTACAGTCGCCTACTATCATAACCTCTGATTTGAGACACCCAACTTCAGCTGGCCATAACTTTTTCACTCCGGCTTGGAATCGATCGATCTCTGAGTCCATCAGCAAGCCCATCTCAAGAGCTTTCCGGCAACAGTCAATTCATCTCCAGCAACCTCACAGAACTCCCAGAAAGCGAGAAAGACCTCACGGAAATGAAATTGGTCACGAATTTGACCCCCTCAGCTTCAATTGATCGTAACTTTCTCATCTGCGCTTCAAATCCAGCAACCATCAAGTCCACGGGCATCCTCGTCTCCCAAGCTTTCCAACCATTGCTCACACTCCGCGAATGGACCACGGGAAGTGCCTCTAACCCTCAAAACGTGAAAGAAACTTGGTAGAAGGTGATTGGTCAAACTTTCGACCAATGAGAAACAAGTTGACAAAAGGTTTTTGTCTTCACTCACATGACAAACACACAAAGAACGAATTTTTATCCAAGAGTACCATTTAGGCCTCAAAGTTTATATTGAACAAACTACAAACACGTGCCGTTGACGATGTCGTCGGCCACGAAGCACGTAAACACGAAGTACAAATTACGCTCAATAGAGAGTCAGAATCCCGACTCTAAAACGGTTGACAATAAACGGAACTACAAAGGGAACAGATGAAGCTATTATCTGGTTGTAATAATCCTCACCGAAGTTCCTCACGACAAACTCACGATGCGCCACCTTTGGTCGACTGTAACATCGTATTTCGACCCAAGTGTTGAACGGAACTCTCGCTGGGAAGTTCAGATCCAACGGAGGATCCATACCACATCAGAGCAAGATGTAGACAGTAAGATCCCAAACAGCGTCGTACGTGACAATGGGCAGAACGATAGGATCCGGAGTAGCCATCACCGCAGCCATAAACGACTCTCCCCAATGAGCTACCATAAATACTCGAAAGTGATCTCGCGGCAGACAATGGATCTTAATGACGAATGGATGCGCAAGTGGAAGATCAGGAGCACGAAAGGGTTCTCCGTTCATGCCTACCACTCGCACTGCCGCCGCTTACTTCATCCGATGATACTGATCACACTCCACTAGACTTGGATACTCTACACTCTATATCTCAAGCTCCGCACACCTCTCTTCTTATACATCAATCTCCCATGTGACGACAAGAGTACTACTCTTATCTCCACTCAACGGAGAGTACACGGATCGTCCACGTGGAGTCTTATCTTTTGACACGATAAGGTCCCAGTGGCTCCTCAACACCAAACACGTACGAAGGATATGTGGTGGTTTCACACCCTAGCCAATCCACAACACGACAACGTTATCGGTAGAAAAAGGCTCCACCTATATAGTAAGGATTTTGGAATACCTTTCCAACGAAATTTTTTCCGATCGATTCTGACCTCGTTTGCGAACTGTCAGAAACTTCTGTCGAACTTTGATCATCGATTTGAAGGCCTTACAGACCTCTTTTTGGAGAAACTAAATTTTTCCGAAGTCTATCCCTACCCCACGCCTCTCGCACTTAAAGGTCCTACTTTCACTTTGCCAACACGCATACCAACTTTCATTTCAGTTGGAGACTGTTTGGTTAGACCAGGTTCGTGACAGTGCACAATGGCGTCGGTTACCATAACAGAGAACTTACTTTCTGATTCTCATAAGTTGAATACTTCGAACTACCCTATTTGGAGAGCTAGGGTACAGGCCATACTTGCTGGATATGACTTGTGGAAGTTTGTTACTAGCTTACAAGAGAGACCCACTGTTGCTGAAGAAGCTATCGTTTGGGATAGACGTGATCAGTTAGCACTTTCTGTCATCAAGATGACAGTAAAAGATGCTGAACTAGTTGATATCCTAGATACAGAAACTTCGAAAGAAGCATGGGATACCTTTACCAGGAAACATGAAGTGGCGAAAGAGGGGAAGTTGAGAGTTCTTAAGGGTAAACTCGCAACCTTGCAGATGCAAGAGGGTAAGAGCATTGAGGACCATTTTATGGCCCTCAAATCTATCTTACATGACATCAAAACCTTAGGAGGAAGAGTTGAGAGTTCAGAAGCTATTCATTCGTTTCTTGAAAGTCTCCCTTCTGCTTATGAGGCATTTGTGAAGGCTATGGAGGTACGTCCTGGAAAGATTGACATGGACGAACTGGAGAGTTTGGTGCTACAAGAAGAGATCAACATCGAACAGAAGAACAAAAGAAAAGCAGCAAGTGACGAATCTGTTTTGCTGCACATCAACAAACAGAGAGGAAACTTTCGAGGGAAGAGGAAACCATTTCCTCTCAACAAAAGGTGGAATAGCAATGCTGGATCAAGCAACCAAGGAGGAGGCTCTTCTGCACATGCACAAGGTGACAAGAAGCGCAAGAATGGAAACTGTCACTACTGTGATAAACCAGGCCACTTTGCTCGTGAGTGCAGATTGAAGGCAAGACACGAAGGTACTGATAAGAGCAAAAACAGAGCAAATCTTGCTCAGGCTAAGTCTCCAGGAGAAGATAATGAGCAGCTGTTTTTTACTGCTCTGTACACTAGTAAGTTAGATCATCCATGGTGGATAGATTCTGGAGCATCTAACCATATCTCTTCCATTCGAGAGTGGTTCCACAACTTTCAGGAGATCACCAATGGACCAACAGTTGGTCTAGGAGATGGTGAGAGATACGAAGTTAAGGGACAAGGTGATATTCACCTCCAACTACCTATTGAGCAGTATTTCGAGTTCAGGGAGTTTGGTACATACCTGGAGTGGTGCATAACTTGCTCAGTGTTGGGAGGTTAGTCTAAGCTGGTTTCTACATCAACTTCAACAACAAAGGATGCAACATACAAGACAATCAAGGTGTAGTAGCAAGAGGCAATGTGATAGGTCATTTATATGAGCTTGAAGCTACCTCCTTAGTTGAAGGTTTGCTTGCTGCTACTGTACAAGAGAAGACGGATTTGTGGCACAGAAGACTAGGTCACATGAGTTCAGATAGAATGAACTTGCTGTACAAGTTCAACCTAGTTGAAGGAGTCCAGAAATTCGATTCTTTGCACAAGCCATGTGAGATCTGCTTGAAGGGAAAACAGGTTCAGAAGAAGTTCCCTTCAGCAGCAAGAAGGGCTACAACTCCACTAGATTTATTGCATATAGATCTAGCAGGACCCATTGATCCTCCATCATTAGGTAGAGCTGAATATTACCTATGATAGTTGATGATTACTCACGAAAAATGTGGGTGAGGTTTCTGAGAAAGAAGAATGAAGCTTTCACACACATGAAAGACTTCATAACTGAAGTTGAGCTTCAGAATAGCAGAAAAATTCGAAAAATCAGGAGTGATAGAGGAGGGGAGTTTCTGTCCAAAGCCGCTGATGCTTTCTACAAGTCCAAAGGCATCATACGACAACTAAGTGCACCTTATACTCCACAACATAACGGAGAGGTGGAGAGGAAGAACAGAGTGGTTGCTGAAGTAACCAGATGTCTACTCAAGGATGGAGGACTACCTAGGAAGCTGTGGGCTGAAGCAGTTAACACTGCAGTTTACCTTCTCAACCGGAGTCCAACAAAGGTGGTGGAAGGTATGAGCCCTGAAGAGGCTTTCACGGGTATAAAACCTGATATCTCAAATCTTCGAGTTTTTGGATGTAAGGCCTATGTACTCGTGCCTAGAGAGTTGAGGAGGAAGTTAGACGACTGTTCTAAAGTTTGCACTTTCATAGGCTACTCTGAACAAACGAAGGGATACAGACTACTTGACAGCAAAGAGAAGATTATCATTAGTAGGGATGTTTTCTTTGATGAGACAAATCATACTGCTCATCTTGAGGTAGAGAAGAAGGAGACTACCACTAATTCCAATGGTACTAGTCTAGCTTTCAGATTTCCTCTTTCTGATATATTACAAGATAATCAGTCTGATGAGAATGTATCAAAAGCTGTTAGAGGTGGTGTAGATGTTGATGTTGCTCAAACAGAAGATATCGTGCACTCATCTGAGTTGGTGGTAGATCTTCCCATACAAGTTACAGTTCCAACTTTAGCACCTGAACAAGTGCTTCAACCACTTCCGAATCAAGTAAGAAGATCTACTCGAATCAGGAGGGTACCTGCTCGACTTGCTGAGATGTGGTTAGCAGAGACGATTGATAACGCAGAACCACTGAAGTTCGAAGATGCTATGAAGTCTGAGAAGTGGACAAAGGCAATGAAGGAGGAGTTTACTGCATTGCAGTAAAACGAATACTTGGTTCTTGACAACTCTTCCTGAAGGGAAGAAGTTGATTGGAACCAAATGGGTGTACAAAACGAAGTACCATGCTGATGATACAGTTCAGAGATATAAGGCTCGACTTGTAGCCAAGGGCTATCTACAGCAGCAAGGGGAGGACTATGGTGAGACATTTACTCCTGTAGCGAAGATGAGTTCAGTTAGGCTGCTGATAGCATATTCTATGCTTCATAACTGGGAAGTATGGCAACTAGATGTGAAGAATGCTTTTCTGAATGGTAAGATACAAGAGGAAGTATACATACAGCAGCCACAAGGTTTTCAGGTTGCTGGAAAAGAACAGTTAGTATACAAACTTCGTAAAGCCTTGTATGGCCTTAAGCAAGCTCCTAGAGCTTGGTTTACTAGGATAGACAGTTTCTTAAGGAAGAAGGGTTTCTCTTCTACAAGGGGAGATCCTAATCTATATATCCTAGTTACAGCAAAAGGGAGAGTAGCGTTGCTGCTGTATGTGGATGATGTAATCCTTTCAGGCAGCGATGAAGAGGTTATCTCTTTAGTGAAGTTACAGTTATCTACAGAGTTCGACATGACTGACCTGGGCAGACTTACCTACTGTCTTGGAGTTCATTTAGTCGAAGATGGAGAAGATCTGTACCTTGTACATGATAAGTACATCAACGATACATTGAGGGAGTATCAGATGCAGGACTGCAAGCCAGTGCCTACTCCAATGATACTTTCGAAGGATTGGTCTACTCAGCATGGATTTGACGAATCTGTTGCTAAAACTGAGTACAGGAGACTAGTTGGAAAGCTGATCTACTTGGTTGTAATGACTAGACCAGATCTAGCTTACGCTGTAAGCAAGCTTGGCCAGGAGATGGAGGACCCAAGAGTTCCACATTTGAAGACAGCGAAACGAGTACTCAGGTATCTGAAAGGTACTGCATTTCATGGACTGAAGTTTACTTCAATTACTCCTAAAGTTCTAACAGGCTTTACGGATGCTGACTGGGCAGGTGATGTCATAGACCGGAAATCAAGATCTGGTTATGCCTTCCTGCTTGCAGGTGCAGCTGTAACTTGGCAACACTAGAAACAGAAGGTTTCTTCTTTGTCATCCACAGAAGCCGAATATCGTGGACTGTGTAATGCAGTTCAGGAAGTCGTGTGGATAAGATGGATGCTGGAAGATCTGGGAGAGGTTCAAAGAGAACCAACTACCATTTTCACTGATAACATGAGTAGCATTGCTCTTGCCAGAAATCCAGTCCATCATGCGAGGACAAAGCACATTGAGGTGCAAGTCCATTTTATTCGTGACAAAATACAAAGTGGAGAGGTATGTGCCACCTGGGTACATACTGATGACCAACGAGCAGATATATTCACTAAACCATTGTCTAAACCTCAGTTTGATAAACTGAGAAATGGCCTTGGTATATGTGAACTGCCTGTGATCTGAGGGGGTGTTGAAGGATAATAAGTTCACGTTCTTTCTCCTTTGACTATGACCTTTGACTATGACCTTTCAGTTCCCTTCTCCCTCTTCAGTATCTGTTCCGTAACTCTCTCTAGTGTAACTATGTTGTAACTCCTTTCTTGTAATACCTCCTTGTAACTCCTTGTTCCCGTTTCCTTCCCTGAGGCACCCCCAATGACCTCTACTCTGGAGATGATGACAGGTCTGTTGTCTGATCCCCTGTACGCAGCTTCAGCTGTGGTGTGAGCTCCTGCTAACTCTCGTCTTATTCAACACGGCGAGTCTGAGCATCCAACGCTCTAGACTAAGTTTATACATGTTTAGCTACCTTTAGTTTAATTTGTGAAAGTCCTAAAAACAATCAAGATTTAGATGTGAAGACGAGATCCTGCAGCGAGCTCTGGTGAAGCTCAAACCAGTTCCGGAACTTTTGTCTAGATCCCGCTGGCTTATAAGCTAGCTATAATCTGTTGTTTCCATGCTCATAAGTCACTGAAAGCATTGTTCAGATCCGCCGCTACACGACACGACTAACTTATGTATCGAATTACAAGCGTGTTCCTTTCTGGACCCTGCTGGAAACTGTTGTATTTCAGTGTACTAGGCAACATCGATCGAGTGACGAGAAGAATCATGCAATATACTCTAAATGTAGGCATCTTGTGTTTGACAAGTAATATTTGTCCCTTACTCAAAGGAATACATAGACAGACACTCCTCTCCTCTGTCACTCTTGATTTTTCGAATTTTTCTGGTAGTCTGAAGCTCAACTTCAGTTATGAAGTCTTTCATCTGTGTGAAAGCTTCATTCTTCTTCCTCAAAAACCTCATCCACATTTTCCATGAGTAGTCATCAACTATCAGAAGGTAATATTCAACTCTACCTAATGATGGAGGATCAATGGGTCCTGCTAGATCTATATGCATAAATCTAGTGGAGCTGTAACCCTTCTTGCTGCTGAAAGGAACTTCTTCTGAACTTGTTTTTCCTTCAAGCAGATCTCACATGTTTGTGCCAAGAATCGAGTTTCTGTACTCCATCAACTAGGTTGAACTTGTACAGCAAGTTCATTCTATCTGAACTCATGTGACCTAGCCTTCTGTGCCACAAATCTGTCTTCTCTTGTACAGTAGCAGGAAGCAAAACTTCAGGTAAGGAAGTAGCTTCACACTCATACAAATAACCTACCACATTGCCTCTTGCTACTACACCTCGACTGTCTTGTATGTTGCAGCCTTTGTTGTTGAAGTTGATGTAAAAGCCAACTTGGACTAACCTCCCAACACTGAGCAAGTTATGCACCACACCAGGTATGTACTAAACTCCCTCGACTCGAAATACTGCTTTAGTAGGTAGTTGGAAGTGAACATCACCTTATCCCTTAACTTCGTATCTCTCACCATCTCCTAGATCAACTGTTGGTCCACTAGTGATCTCCTGAAAGTTGTGGAACCATTCTCGAATGGAAGAGATATGGTTAGATGCTCTAGAATCTATCCACCATGGATGATCTAACTTACTGATGAACAGAGCAGTAAAAAACAGCTGCTCATTATCTTCTGGAGACTTAGCCTGAGCAAGATTTGCTCTATTTTTGCCCTTACCAGTACCTTCGTGTCTTGCCTTCAATATGCACTCACGAGCAAAGTGACCTGGTTTGTCACAGTAATGACAGGTTCCATTCTTACGCTTCTTGTCACCTTGTGCATATGCCGAAGAGGCTCCTCCTTCGTTGATTGACCCAACACTGCTATTCCACCTTTTATTGGGAAGAAATGGTTTCCTCTTCCCTCGAAAGTTTACCCTCTGTTCGTTGATGTGCAGCAAAACAGATTCGTCACTTGCTATTTTCTTTTGTTCTTTTGTTCGATGTTGATTTCTTCTTGCAGCACCAAACTCTCCAATTCGTCCATCTCAATCTTTCTAGTACGTACCTCCATAGCTTTCACAAATGCCTCGTAAGCAGGAGGGAGACTTTCAAGAAACGAATGTATAGCCTCTGAACCCTCAACTCTTCCTCCTAAGGTTTTGATGTCTTGTAAGGGAGATTTGAGGGTCATAAAATGATCCTCAATGCTCTTACCCTCTTGCATCTGCAAGGTCACGAGCTTATCCTTAAGAACTCTCAACTTCCCCTCTTTCGTCACTTCATGTTTCCTGATAAAAATATCCCATGCTGCTTTTCAAGTTTCTGTATCTAGGATATCAACTAGTTTAGCATCTTTCACTGTCATCTTGATAACAAAAAGTGCTAACTGATCTCGTCTGTCCCAAACGATAGCATCTTCAGCAACAATGGGTCTCTCATGTAAATCAGTAACAAACTTCCACAAGTCATATCCAGCAAGTATGGCTGTACCCTAGCTCTCCAAATAGGGTAGTTCGAAGTATTCAACTTATGAGAATCAGAAAGTAAGTTCTCAGTTATGATAACTGACGTCATTGTACACTGTGACGAAACTGATCTAACCAAACAGTCTCCAAGTGAAACGAAACTTGGTACGATTGTTGGCAGAGTGAAAGTAAGACTTATATTATATGAAAGGTGTGGGATAGGGGTAGATCTCGGAAAATTTTAGTTTTCTCTAAAAAGACCTCTAAGGCCTTCAAATCGAGTGTCAAAGTTGGTCAAAGTATGGTGACAGTTTGAAACGAGGTCAGAATCGATTGAACAAAATTTTGTTGGATAGGTAGTTCTGAGGGCACTTTTTCTACCGGTAAAGTGTCCTCAGAATTCGCAGAAAATGTCTCTAACCCCCTCAAAATGCTGGTCAAAGGTGGGTGTAGGGTAATTTGTTACCATCACGAAAAATCCAAGAAAGGGTGTATTCTACTTAATTCGACCCTTCCTGACAAGACACTTAGAGTGGGTGCTCTTGAAATCGCCAAAAAACCTCGAGAAACCCCTCAAAAATGAGTTTCAAACTTACTGGAACTGTCAAAACAGTCTCAAAACCGAAAAATTTCTGATCACAACTCAGCCCACATTCGCATTTTACTTTCCCAGTCAAGAGCACATCTGCATCCTCACGCAGACTCTCTTGTCCTCCTGTCAAGCCCTCTTGCAAAAACTCTCTCTCTCTCTTGGATCTCGCTGCCTTGCTTTGATATCACGTTGAATAAGACGAGAGTTAGCAAGAGCTCACACACACACAGCTGAAGGTGCGGACATAGTTGGACAGTAGAGCGGACAGTAGAGCCGTGTAGGACTGCGGACAGTAGAGCTGATCAGTCTGTTGGACTGATCAGACAATGAATCAGTCATCATCTCCAGAGTCGAGGTCATTGGGGGTGCCTCAATGAAGGAACAGAGAAACAAGAGAACAGTGGGAGTTACAACTCAGATACACAAGAAGGAGATAGTAACGGACACACAAGAGGGAGAAAGAACTGAGCTGCCGTTAGGACAAATATTCCACAGAGACAACTTAACAGTGTTAAAGAAAATGAACGTGAACTTATTATCCTTCAACAGACCATTCTCGACTTGTAATTAATGTACTGCAGTGAGAAGTATACTTAGGAAAATATAATTGCCTTTGAACTTTCAAAACCCGGAAGTGGGTTTCAACGATGAGCGAGATGCTAGTTTATCAAGAAGTTCCGTGATCCCTTCCAAGGAGTACGTGCACACAGAGTCACTGCAAATCCAGTTACGGTTTGAGTTTACTCAAGACATGTACTGAATTTCTAACATGATAGTTGAACGGATCCTTGAACGTTACGAAATTTAGTGTAATACCGAAATACTGTTACCAACAGTAAAACATGTGAAGTAACATTTGATGAATGTAAGTGACCTCCGAAGATAGTAGCGCCATACACAACGAGGGCGAAATTAAAATTCACCAAGAGATGTAACGGATGGCGTTTATTAGACCCTTTCCTATATATAGAGAGGTTCCGAAGGGGTTGGTTCTCATAATGTAGAATACACCGTAACTGTGTATAATAGCGCTAACTACAGTAATAAGTTTACTGTGCAGCCTGTACCATACATGGTTACGCATATATTAATTTATAATTAACTTATATGAACGAAAACTGTAATAGAAACTTATTTTACAAAAACTGCAAAGGCGATGCTGAGTTGGAAAACTCCTCAATTTCGATTAATATTCTGATATTTTAGCACATCTTCCGGATGCTAACGAGATGGAACCTGATCAACGTTGAATCTGGATGTTTAGGGTAATATTAAGATGAATGGCTAGCTGTGATTACAAAAATCTCTAGAAATACGTATCAAGAGTACAAGATGGACACTCATGATTTAGAGAAAATGTAGGTAAGGATGCAAGATAAACATATACCAAATAGAAGGTAGACAATATATTACGCGAAATAGAAATAAACGTTACACCATCTTTAAGATGCAAACGAGGTGGAATTTGAAAATGTTGGAGAATAGCTTTGTTATTTGGATTTTTAGGTTATGAATGGATTGTGATTGAAAAACCAAAGACTTTCAGTTGCACATTGTTTTGTTTTCTTCGTCTTTGCAATACATATATGAGGATCGTTCACGTTGGATGGTTCATTTCTGATCACCTTTCTACCGAACCGTTCCAAGCTTAAGTCCACAGTGGAACTTTGTTTGTTATTGTAATCTCTCATGGTCGAGGATGCAATCCTTGTCCTTCACGTCAGATGTGAGCGGACAGCTATCAAACATTAGTTCTTGTGCGGTCCAACAAAAGACTATGCGGGGCAATATTTTTGCATATGTTATTACTCAACCAGAGTTTCACAATAAGAATTCAGAGTAATGTTTATTCTACTCCGACGTGTTAACACGTGAGAATTGAATACACGACAAATATTGCTCAACTGAGGTTTAGAAGGTGTCGTCCTTAACTTCTTGCAAGGCATCATCCTTGTGAAAAATAACTCTATGTGTGACAAGTTAGTGTATCATCTGTTTTGGTAATCTCGCTCCTCGCAAACTTTATCAATAGGTCAGATCTGGATCTTGAAAATCCAAACTATACCAAAGGTTCAGAGTGTATCGTCATAGCTGGAAGTCCAGAATCCTCCAAAACTCAAAGCGGTGTTCAGATCTAGACCCTCCTTGACGAAACAAAGCAGGTAAAAGATTCAAAACGTGAAATACTATTTCCACAAGACATTCAGGTCCGTGACCTTCAGCGGGTTATGTTAGAACCCCCCAAAACTCTTGGGTGTTGGTCCAAATCTTCCTCTTTGAGACATGTGCAGACCCTCCTTAGACAAACACGGAAATTTTATCTTCTTTATACACATTGTCAAGCTCTTCGTCCATGACAAAAAATGACAAGGACATTTGAACCATAGACATCTTGGTTATAGATTTCTGAACTTGCTACCAGGGCTAAGGATCATCGCTTACCTGCTTCTTATATTCATTATTCATTAACATGAATGATGAAAGACTCTCACGTATACATTATAAGCAAAGAGAACGGTCTAATCAAAACATACGCACAGGAGCCATGGAAAGAAGTAGAGAGAAGCAGATTCAAACAGCGCATGTTATGGGACGGCAAAGTTTTCATCATGTAGATAGTATACACTTGGTATGAATGTAAAATTTTCATTCAAAAGAGTTCTGTCATATTTTTTCTACAAAGAGAGATATTCCTAGCCTTGGTGATAATTGCACAACTTTCGCTCCAACTGGGTTTGAACCTTGCTCATTGCTGTTAAGAATATGAACTTTCATCACCATGATAGACGTACCTCTCGGGGATACAATCAAGTAATTTTATATATGTAAAGTTAGAAGTCGATTTTACAAGAATTACAAACCTCAAGTTTAATGTAAGAACCTTGAAGGATTCAACATCTACAATCTAGACCTTGCATACACACACACAATAACCACCGCATTCTAGCCGCTCAAATTTTTGGAGGTCAATTGGATCAAGACTTTCTACTTGAGGTACGGAGCTCCAGAGCCAAACATCTATAGTCTAGACCTTGAATGTTAATCTACGATACATGCATACAATTGTATGCATATATCATAGATTAACTCGCATTATCTAAACTCTTTGATCTCTATGTTGAGGTCGAGTAGAACCTTCTATATAAGATTTGGACTCTAAAGGATTGCCAACCTGCAAGCTATGTACCCTAAACTTTTGTTAGAAATCTTCTTACTTATTAAACTTTGCATTCCGACACTCAGATTGCTGAGAATCAAGTCGAGATAGTCAGATATAAATAAAATCCAAAAGATCGAATCGAGCTCGATAACTATATTTGATATATTTATCAATGACAAAAACTATAACTTGGATAGTTGTAGAGGTTTGATATATAATTTGGATAGCAGAACTTTACTTTAAGCTATGCTCGGGTAGTTTGGATCTAGGTTGGAATTCAGAGACTTGTTTTAGGTGAGGTTGGGTGTAGATTACAAACCACTCAAGTCTGTTTCTCAAATTTGTGTTCATAGAGAAAAAAAAGAAGAGAATATGTATAAATTGAGGGTTGGTATATCTTGCAAAGCTTGCTCTCGTGGTTGTTTCTCTCTTTCTCTCTCGTGTCTTTGCTTAGCACCCGATATCTCTAGAATCAAAGAACTCATAATTTCCTATACAACCTTCAGGCACATACTATACGATATAACGTAACGGTCCATTCTTTTTGGGCACTAACTAACGACTGGAAATGAAATTGAAACTTCGAGAGTCTTCATCTACATCTTCTGTTTTAAGAGCTCCATAAGCTTAGGTAGACGTACGTTAGGTACAAGGATTAGCCTCAAGTCTCAAGGAGCATGTGAACTATAAATATGATCATCAAAGCTACTACGCTCCAATCCACACACAATATCTCTAAAGCTTCAAAAAATGTCTTTTCAATGCCTACTCAACATCTCTCTAAACTCTCGCTCTTCAATAAGAAGTAGAAAAGTGTAGATTTTATCTTCAATTCCTTGAGTGTAGCTTCAATAAACTTGTGATCCATCTAAGAAGGATCCTTCAAGCTCTTCTCCTTTGAAGCTTGCTAGACTTGGTGGTTGGAGTCACCATGTAAAGGTTGAGCTACAGACTCAACCTTTCGGTTCATCATTTTCTATCTGGTTGCAGTCATGACTTCACGTTTTTGAAATGACTATATGATCCGAGTAAAGCTCTCAAGAATTTATTTCCACCAATTGATCCTTATTCTCTTTATCACTCTTGATAAGCTTCCCCAAATGATCCTCTAGTCCCATCTCCAAGTAAACACTTGCTATTTTGTCTTCTTCATCAATCACACCCACTCTTTTTAGGTCTTTTTCAACAATCTTTTGCTCCTACTATTGTACATCAACAAGATGTGTTTAAAAAAAATCCAATCTTAGAACATCTCACAACTCATGTACAAAAAGCATTTTCTTTTTCCAACGGAGTACAATTTTTTTATGCATATATACCACGATACCCTTGCTCTATAGTGACCTTGTGCAAAACTTATTGAACTCTTCAGTGACTCTAGGTACAGAACCACTCTACAAATGATCTTGATTACACTCATGAATTAGGAAGTATTGTAACGGTCTATGTTACACTTAAGAAGTCTATCTATTAGTAATATGTTTGGTTATAACTAAGTGTGGAAAATGTTTATTTACTACCCAAGTATTTTAAGGAGGTATTAAGTTCGTCGTGACTCGCTAAAAGTTAGTTATGGTTAAACTTAGTTGTACTTTTGGACAAAATTCAGATACTTCCTAAAGAGTGAGCATTACTATCTTGTCATCTTGTCTAAAAGATAGAAAGGAGGTGAAAAGTATCCCTTTTTATCCTTTTTGACTTGATATTAGTGGTGAGACTAAAGTTATGGACTTTTTGTGCTTTAAAACCAAGAAGAGATTTTACATGTCTCTTTTTTAGTGAGTCCTAGTGTAAAGAGTAGATGGAAATTTGAGATTTCTTGAGAATATTCTAAAATCCTTCTAGAAGTTGTTTACTTCAAAATAATATGCCTGTGTGAAAAGATACGAAGCTCATGTGATTAATACTTTTATCTTAAGTAATATCTTAATAAAACTCGATAAAATTAGTTACGGCTGAGTTATCAGAGGTACCAAAATAAAAACCAAGAATATATAAATAGAAGAGTAGAGAAGAGCTCCTCATCCTAATTTTCTCATTGTTGTAATTACAATTTGAGCAATACAAAGAGAGTGTGAGATTTTAGAATGTAAAAACTTGAGAAATATCGTTAGAATGGAGAACTTTAGTTTATGAGTTTATGAATGTGTGAGGGACTGAACTTGGTATTTTTCTCTTCAAGTTAATAGTGTACTTCCATCCAAACCATCAGAGGTGACTCGTGAGTGAGAGATAAACTCGACATGTTGCAAGTTGATTGATGACTATCGTGAAGGTTGAGAGATTGAGGGTAGTTGATCGATAAGACCGCTGTCGAGGCGAGAGTTTCTCAGAAAGATGAAACCTTATAGCTTTGATACGATCGTAAAGAGGAGAGCGAAAATCACACATGGAATACGGATTGTAAGAGAACACACCATCATGATTTTGATCCGGCCAAGATAAAACACACGGTGTGCAAGTAAATCTTCAACTCCAGATCATGTAGATTGAAAAGCTCACGCTCAAGTACTCAGAATATCAAGAAATTGCTCCTGTGAAGCAGTTTCTTGATATTATTGATATGACCAGTGCGTTCACCTAGAAGCCTCTCGTTTTCTTTTCAGAAAAGTGTGTGTACTAGTGTAAGTCTCCTCTCTACTTGATTTTGACCTCTAATCTCAATCTCTCGATGTCAAAACTCTGATCAAACAGAAAATCTTTCCAGACATAGTCTCTGTAAAAATCACTCCTAGCAAAAATCTTCCCAGCTCTTCGATTCTCTACTTGATAGTCTCTTCATGATAAACTCTACATTGCACATTGGTCGACAATGAACTGAGAATTCTCTTCCTTTGGAGTACAACCCCTCTGGGTTTTCCTCCACCCTATGTGACCTTTAGTGTCACATGGCAGGGATAAAAGATGCCTTAAATAGATGGCAGCAGAAAAATAAATCATTGATAATAAATCTACACGTAAGAAGACTACTTCACTAGTCTTCGCAGGTTCATCTGTACGAATGACCACCGAGTCAGCCGTACAGTCAGCATCCGACACATCCATCCGGAGTAACTCCACCACGGCTACCTCTGACCACCATAATCACCTCGTTTTGACATGTGGAGCTCGAGTTACAACTGTTGTCGGTCTTTGACCTCTTAAACTTCGAAATGCTGGAAGTATCACCTCAGGTATCAATTTCACTTGATTTCTCGACCCAAGTGAATAATATGATCGAGATCTACATTTTTATATAAAAGATTTAGTACCGACTTGGAGTATCTTTGATACCATCTCGCTAACCCAAGACTTAGAGAGCCGCAACCGAATTCTTATTAATGATCTCGACAACTCGAAGACGAGAGGTCCATTTTGAAATCTGGTGGTAATCTCTGTCTAGCATCCACACTAGTGTAAGGGTAGACGAAGGCGTCCAACATTCACGGTGTCGCATAACGTGTTTTTCAGTCTACGAATACACGGAGTATATGGCTGTGTAAAGGTATGTGACTTGAACAAGTCAGCTCTAAACCTTGATCTTTCAACCCTAATGCTCTCTGTCTACTCTTCTAGGACACGTTATCTTGTATCTCGACTCAAGGTTAACGATTGCTATGATCCAATGTTACATATAAGTTGTACAAATTTATGCTACATACAGATCCTTTTGTGCTCCATCTCAAATACTCAGCTCTATATTATCTACATGCAAGTAACTCTAAATCACTAGAAGTGTAATCCAATAACTTCTCAACGACGCTAGCTACCCATCAGTTTGACCGTCACAACTCTATTTGATATAACCGAAAGATACTATAGGATCGCTCAGCCAACTTGATAGAGTCCTTAACACAACTTGTTGCACACCTTGGTCTCCTAAGCATCCCAACAAGTTAAAGCATGCATGCTTCAAGCACTACTCAGACCTCAACATAGCACCAACGGCGGTAGTACCTGGTAGCTCTGAAAATCCAAACAGCGGTTTATGTCTCATCGTGATTCTGTTCTCTTTCATCATCAAGAGCTGAAATCAGTCCCACACCTTCACAATGTCAATTTGTATGCAAGTATGATAGTTTCAACAACAAACTCCTCTCCAAATTACTCGAAAATGACCAAATGTGACAATAAATGTGATCAAAAATTAGAAATCGCTAATAACAGAAATATCTCCGAACTTTGAGACCTCAATCCTCCCAAACCAATTGACAAATGATGATCAAACTTCACAGGAAGTTTGATTGGACCTTTCAGTCCTACTCTGAACAATATTCAGGTCGAAATCTCAAACCAACTCTCAGATATGGATCAAACCGTAATCTGTTTAACTAAAGAGCTTTACAGATCCAGGTACATTTGATCCAAGATTCTGAACAAACTATTCGACCATTTGAGATGAAACTTCCTAAGTATCTTACTGATAAAACATACTTCAATCCTGGAAAGTTTCACTCAGAAATTCTACTCAGAACTCGAGCAATAGCAAATTATACATGACTATCATAGTTCATAGTTCCTATCTTATCACATCTGCACTTCTCAACTTCAATCGGTCGGTTCACAATCCAAATCGATCGAGAATCTGATGAAATTGATATCAAAATGACCAGCACGCCGTAAGCTCTCCAACCCAATAGACAATTCTTCAAAACTCCTCACGAGTCTCTCGAAATAATCAGAAACATAGTAGTAGATGCGGGTTTCACCCCCCTTCACTCAATCGACCGATTCTTCAGCCCAGATTGTAGCCCCGGTCGAGAGCTTTCCAACCATATCCTTCCTTCTATGAATGGCCCTTCGAAACCTCCAGAACCGTAGAAACGTCACGAGGATCAGCTAGAACATCATTGGTCCAAAAGTAGAAGAATGAGATCAAAAAGAGCTTTGGTTTTGTCCTTTCTTCACTCAACTTTTTCTTTTTGAATGAATTTTTACTCCCAAGGAGACACAAGACATTAACCGACTCTAAGATTTCAAAAAATCCTTGAAACATGTAGAAGGATTCTTTGCAATCGGTAACTACACAGAAGCGCTCAACCAGAATAGAACTATTGAGTCGCAGACTAGTTCAAAGTCAATATAACAACTTGGAAATGATCTACAATAAAAAGTATGACAAAAGAAAACGGTGAAGCTATCACTCGATTGAAATATTCTTACCCAAAGTTTCTTACAATCCATGCCCCATGATTGATCTTCGGTCTGCAATGACACCGGACATCGAGCCAAAGATTGAAAGAAACATTCGATGGATAGTTGAGATCCATTGTTCCTCACAACAAGATGTACATCGTCATATCTCAAGTCTCTCCATATGTAACAATTGGAGGAATCACCAAAAGTTGTAACTCCATCACTGTAAGATGAGGCTCTAGAGTGAACTCGAAACTCGAATGCCCGTGGTGGTGCATTCGCAGCCTTTATATAGTGAGAGGAATAGTACATGATAAGCTTCCGGCCAATGCTCATCTCTCACGCGGATCGCTGATGTGGCTTACATGCAGCCTTAGATCTAGAACAACATCTAGAGGTTCAGAATGAGCCACGTAGAAGGCTCGCTGGAAAGTTCTAGAAGCTTCTTTCTAGAAACTTCCTTCTGGAAGCTTCTCGGCTGGAAAGTTCTAGAAGCTTCCTTCTAGAAACTTCCTTCTGGAAGTTTCCCGGCGGACTTTTGGCGCACTCGCCTATTGGTAGAAGTACTATTAGTTGCATGTATTCTTCGGCCAACTTAGCCGTAACTAATTCTTATACCAAGGACTTCTACCAAACCAATTTCTCCTCTAGTTGATAAGAAGGACTCTACTTATTACAAACCTCCCCCCTTTTAAGAAGCAACGTCCTCGTTGCTCAACTGCTGTTCTGTAAGCCGGCCTGTCTCTCACCCAGGGGTACCTCAGATGACTAGGATTACTAGTGCACCTTAATTACAAAGATTCTATCATACCCATGCTCACTTCACTCAACACTCTGACTCGTATGGTCACATCGGTCCCTCTAATAGCGTTCTTGCAAACAAGTTCTAACCCTGCCCTCCACATTGCATCACATAGTACTCAAGGACTCCCAAGGTCTCCAATGCTCACTTTACTTATAGACAGGAAAATGAGAGTGTCTTCCACCTTCTCAACTCCTCCTTATATACTCTACAACTTCTTACCGTGGTAACTTTCACTAAGTTACGTTACCTCATGATAAGTGCGCAATCCAAAATAGTAAAACTTCTAAAGGCTACTAAGACTTAAGAATAGCACACACATTACTTGTTCTACTTTACTAAAGTAAGAGATTCTCCTACTTTAGCTTTTGTAAAGTGTTAACTTTTCACGCTATCCAGTCGAAAGACGACAACACACTAATACGTCTTTTGAGGAGCATCTTTAGATCTTTGTGCATGACTTTTCATCATGCATCCAATCAGCGATGGTCAACAAAGTTACATACTTTTGGAAAGCATATTTAGAGCTCCTCACTTGTCCTATAGTGCCATAGTGGAACCTCTAATAGTTTCTTCAACTTAGTTATAACTATCTCAGCTAGTTATGACTACTTTTGATCACTCTAAATTTAGATCTTCAAACTAGAGTAACCTTTAAGATAGTCATACCTAATGAAATGTATATAAGCATACACACAAATAATGGGATACTTGTGGTGTGACATTTACCTCCAGACTTAATTTTCACTCCGTCCTCGGAGTGAAGTATCACGTTGATGGAACTTCTTTAGCTTGTCGTGGTTCACTCGGTCGAAGAACGTACCACTCCTTTCTTGAAGATCGTAGGTGCCATTACTCCACACTTTGGAGATGATGAAAGGTCCAAAATATCGACGTGAGAATTTCTTTTGAACTCGCTTGTGCCTAATAGCATCCCATAACATCACCCACTCACCCTCTTGAAATGACTGTAACTTCGTTTTGTTCTTCGCCAAGCGCTTGTCATAGCTCTTCTTCTGTTGTAGCTGAGCCATCTCAATTCGTTGAGTTGCGTCGTCTCTATTCTCCTCCAGCTCCAACAAGGTTTCTTCCCTCTCTTTCTCAGCTATTGGACCACCCTTTCTCTTCAGTCCAGCTTGCAAGGTCTGAAAGGTGGTTAGGTCGAACTGGATTGGTAATCTTGATTCCAACTCATACACCATCTTGAAAGGTGAATATCTCGTAGACGTCTTCACTGTTGTACGATACTCCCATAGAACCGCATGAAGACGCTTGTCCCAGTTGTGTTTGGCCCCTTCCATGTCAGCATCCTTTGCTAACATTTGACACAAGGTAAAGTTTGTCCTCTCTACCAACCCGTTTGAACTAGGTTTATATGAAGTAGTAACCCTCTGAGAAATGGAGAAGTGGGTGCACATAGCAGTAGTCATACCACTCATAAATTCTCGACCCCTATCAGAAACTAACTCCAGAGGACATCCAAACCTAGTAATGATCCGTTCGTACAGAAATCTACCCACCTCAACTTCTCCAATAGTTACAAGAGGTCTAGCTTTTACCCACTTCGTAAGATAATCTGTGGCTACAACAATATACTTATTGTTGCGAGGGGTGCGATTCAAAGGCCCAACAAAATCTATTCCCCATTTCTCGAAAGGTCCGAGAACCGGAATAGATCTAAGAGGAGTGGAAACACTAGATTTAATAGCGAAAGCTTGACAAACATCACAAGTTTTACAATACGTCAAGCAATCTCTAAACATCCCCCTCTAGTGATATCCTGCGTCGAGTATCTTATGAGCCGTCAACTTGCCTGCGAAATGTCCTCCACATACTGGACCGTCATGGAATTCTTCCATGAGTCGTAGAGACTCCTCCTTGCTCGCAGCTCTTCTCAAGACCCCATCAACTCCTTCACGGAATAACACACCTTCCACCACCGAGTAAGGTTGACTTCGTTTCACCAATGCCTTCTTCTCTCTGGTCCGCATCCCATCTGGATAGACACCTTCCGTAACAAAATCCCAAATTTCTTGATATTCTATTAGGATAATAGAGTTGTTCATCAAGACCATCAAATCTTCGTCAGGAAAGGTGTCATCCACCGGCTCCTCTCCATCGCCATCGTAAGCTCTAGATAGCAAATCTGCATTCGCGTGTTTCTTCCTTGGTCGATCGCAAATCTCATAGTCGTACTCTGATAATAAGAGCTTCCACCTTGCTAATCGTCCTTCGACCATAAGTTTATTGAAGATGTACTTCAATGCCTTATGATCTGTAACGATAGTGAACTTGCCTCCTATGAGATAATGTCAAAATTTTCTCAAAGCATAGATCACTGCTAATCCTTCTCTCTCTATCACAGAATAATTTCTCTCTGCCTTGACCATCTGCCGACTAGCATATGCGATAGGATGATCTCTACCTTCAACATCATACTGACTTAAAGTACATCCTACTGCTATATTTGAAGCATCCGTATATAGAATAAACTGTTTATTCCAATCGGGCTTAACCAAGATCGGAGCTGAAGTAAGAGCTTTCTTCAGTTCCTCAAAGGCGGCTAGAGCTTCTTCATCTCCTAAAATCAACACGTAATCTACTCCCTTCTTCAGATATACAGTCAAAGCATATGCTTTATGTGAGAACGAGAGTATAAACCTTCGATAATACCCCACCATACCTAAAAACTGTCGTAGCTTAGTGAGAGTACTAGGAAAAAGGAGCTCTAAGATCTTTTACACCTTCTCTGGATCAACGGCAATGCCGTCCTTGGATATGATATGACCCAAGAGTAACCCTTCCTCACACCCAAAAATACATTTCTCCGGATTGAGAAATGCATTTGCTATATCTAAACATTCTAAGACCTTCACAAGGTGCTCAAAATGCTTCTCCTTACTCTCGTAAACACAAAAGTCATCTATAAAATCTCTCACAAACTTTCCTAAGAAAGGTTCGAACACTTTGTTCATAAACCTTTGAAATGTCGTAGGAGCATTACACAGACCAAATGGCATGACTCGAAATGCAAACGTACCCCACGGAGTAGTGAAAGTGGTCAGGTGTTGATGTTCTGGTGCAATTTTGATCTGGTTATATCCGCTATAACCATCTCCAAAGCTGTACCATTCGTTTCCCGCCACTTCTTCCAAGATCTCATCGATGAAAGGTAGAGGATAATAATCCTTCTTTGTGACCGCATTGAGCTTCTTGTAATCAACACACACTCTCAATTTGCTCCACCTCGTAAATGAATCCAGCATTGTGCAGCTTCTCGATCTCTTCTTTCACCAGATCCGCAATTGGAGGACTCACTCTTCGTTGCTTCTGTCGTACCGGTTTGACTTCCTTCTCTAACTCGATACGGTGTTGCTCCAGTGTGACCTCTCTCAGATCCTTGTAACTAAATGCAAATACATGAATGTATTTGCGAAAGATCTCTTCGAAACAACTCTTCTCCTCTTTAGTAACCTTCCATCCATAACGTAAGGTGGCAATTCTTCTCTCCACCTCCTCGGGAGTCAACGGTTCTTTATCTTTATCTCTTTGCACTTCCGGAGAAGGGAAAAGATCCACTACGTTCACACCCACATTTCGTTCTTCCCTCTCCTCTTCTGACGATGTATTTTCAGATTCTGAATCTGAAGAATTGGTACCTACATCAGAAGTAGTATCGACGACTTCTGACTCCCAGTAGTCCGATGTGGGTCGATCCGATTCCGACGTCCCAACTTGATCTCCGAGCAATGGAACTTTGATCCGGTGGTGATTCGGTCCGATGCGTAAATAACCTTTGTGCTAGTTATCCGTTGCATGTACTGCTCGAAGCCAAGGTCTTCCGAGTAACATTTCATAACTTGACTCTTTCAAGATTTGAAATGTCATGTTTACTTGCACTCCCATTACTGACACGCAAACTCTCTCCAGCACTCCCAATGGTCTAACTCGCTGTCTGTTAGCCATGCTAACCGTGATACTAGAAGAACGAGTTGGTACTAGATCCAACTTCCTCATGAGTCGTTCTGAGATGGCATTTACTGCCGATCCTCCATCGACAAGAACATCCGAGACATCTCTCTCATTGATACGAGCCTCTACTTTTGATGCCTTGTTGCACACCTCTCCTTCACTAGCATCTAAAGCACTCACACCGACAGTAGAAGGATTTACCTTCTTCTTTCGACCTCGTCGGGAGCTTAGACCGCTACGAAGTTCTTTCCTCACCGAAGGATTCAGAGCAATCAACTGTCCCACAGTAATATTTGCTCGTTGCTTACCCACATCTTCCACCACATTGTATTTTGATTGCTCCATCGAAATTGTGAAATCAGTATTTCCCAATTTCTTCCGCCGTTCTTTGGTTTTTGAAGAAGATTTGCTACTCTGAGTATTTTGACTTGGAGAATCATCCATCACGACTGATTCTCCCTCGTCGAAATGCATCCTCATCCTCTTCCTCTCTTGAGCCAGCAGCTCTACAGATTGAAAACCTTCTCGTACATCTCGTGGTTCCAAGATGTCAATGCATGCTACACCATTGTCCTTGCTTTGTGAAGTTGAAGCTCCATCCGCTGTTCCACCATTACGACTTGGACAATTACGTTGGAAATGTGATCCTCCGCACGTAAAACATCCTTGGTTCGTGTAGTTACTTGGTGATCCTTGCGGTGGTCCACCTCTGGACTGATAGTTCCCATAACCTCGTGAGCCTCCTCCAACATTTGGACTGCGGTGTTGCAACAAATTCACCATATTGATCTTCAAATCCGCTAGAGACTCTGTCAAACTTTTCAACTCATCACGAAAGTCGGGAGTAACAGATCTAGATGGTACAGTGACTGTAACCGCACTAGTAGGAGCTACCGGAGTCAGATTCTGAAATCGAACAGTCGGAACACTCGCAGGCGTCAGAGTTGGCATGATCGGCCCTTGCACATCTCCACATGCTGCCCCAACAGTCATTGGTTGCAAGTCGTCTCCATCCAGACTCTCTTCCATCCTGGTTGCGATCTTCACTGCATCAGCCTTCGAAGTTGGTCTCTCATACCGCACTTGTGTTCGAATCTCCGGCCTCAATCCCCCAATAAAATTCTTTGTGAGCATTGCTCCAATGCCCACCATCGTTGGTTCTACTACATCTCCACTCTTTCGTAAAACCACCCGAAACTTTTGTTCTAATTTCTCCACCCTCTCGGCGTAAGTCCTTACTTTCTCTTTCTCTCCTTGTTTGAGGTAAGTTACCTCTACCATTAACTTCTCGTAACTTTCATCGGGAAGAAAAGTTTCAATTAAGGCCTCCGTCAATACTTCCCAAGTATCAACTGGAGTCCCCACTACGCTTCTCTTCTTCCTATCCTCATACCATGTCAATGCAGAATTCTCAAGAAATTCAGGTATCAACTCTACCCACTCGCTCTTCTTTCGATCTCCATTGTCAATGCATGCTCTTTTGAAGTCCCTCACAAATCCTTCCACGTCTTCTCCATCCTTTCCGTAAAACATCGGAAGTTTTCCCATTCTTCTCTTCTTTTCTTCTTCTTACTCAAGGAACTGCTTGCGGATGTGAAGATCGCACTTCACCGCAATCCACAATTTCCCCGTTGAGCTCTCTCCTCTCCAAAGGTTGGAATAAGTTTGACCCTCATGGTCATCTTATCTCTCGTGTGACAGACTATCTCCATCCTCGCTAGAGGTCTTCACTCGTTCCGTTTCTACACTCAACCTTCTCTCGAGACCTTCGGCTACCGTTTCTAGCAAAGCAACCACTGCGCTACACTCGTGCTCAACTGGAATCCCGTCCACTCCACATCTAGGACAAAAGGTTGTAGGATCAATGACGTCTTGTCTAGGGGAAGAAGGACCTATGTGTAAGCTTAAGTCGACCAACCCTCTTCGCTCACGCAAAAGTCTATTCTTCGTAGGACACTTGCTCACTTTATGTCCTTCTTCTCCACACAAAAAGCACCTCGAGTTCTTCTCCTGGTTCTTACGACTACTCTCTGCTTCTTCCTCAAATTCTAGTCGAAATTCTCCTTTCGCCAGATCAGCGGTAACTATCACCGCATAGCCTTGAGGGATCTTGCTCAACCTCAATTTCCACTCTTGCTGTCCTTCCATGACGATGATCCGTCATACATCTCTCTCGCTATATAGCTTGTTTGACAGTTTTGATCACTCGACTATCTTCTCACTTAGCAATCTCTCACATTACTAAGTAGAAGCTTAACTTGTCAACCCTGAGCCTCAGAGATCGAACATAACCCTCTCAAGAATTCTGAAATTCTTTCACTCTTTTACTTCAGCAAGCGATATAACAGATTTGACCCCCCTTCGCTTCGAATGCCATAACTCCAGTTCTACTCGATCAATTCACGCATGATTTGGGTGCCTAGATAGCTTATCTTGCAAGCTATCAGCATGGAAGATTTCAAGGTCTAACTCTAAAAACTGAAAATATGAAACTGACTGTAAACTCCTTCCCGAGAGCTCACTATTTGATACCGAAAAACCTCCTTAACTTCCGAAAGACATAACTCTCTCCTCACAATTGATCTCTCGGAGATATCAAGCTTATTGGAAAGCTTATCTTGCCCTCTATAACATGGTGTATGTACAAAGGTTCTGAACTCATGCTCAAAAACAGACATGAACTGTACTAACGACTAAATACGAATCTTTGTATCGAGGTCCCGGCAACGAAACCAAAATGTAAGCCGGCCTGTCTCTCACCCAGGGGTACCTCAGATGACTAGGATTACTAGTGCACCTTAATTACAAAGATTCTATCATACCCATGCTCACTTCACTCAACACTCTGACCCGTATGGTCACATCGGTCCCTCTAATAGCGTTCTTGCAAACAAGTTCTAACCCCGCCCTCCACATTGCATCACATAGTACTCAAGGACTCCCAAGGTCTCCAATGCTCATTTTACTTATAGACAGGAAAATGAGAGTGTCTTCCACCTTCTCAACTCCTCCTTATATACTCTACAACTTCTTACCGTGGTAACTTTCACTAAGTTATGTTACCTCATGATAAGTGCGCAATCCAAAATAGTAAAACTTCTAAAGGCTACTAAGACTTAAGAATAGCACACACATTACTTGTTCTACTTTACTAAAGTAAGAGATTCTCCTACTTTAGCCTTTGTAAAGTGTTAACTTTCCACGCTATCCAGTCGAAAGACGACAACACACTAATACGTCTTTTGAGGAGCATCTTTAGATCTTTGTGCATGACTTTTCATCATGCATCCAATCAGCGATGGTCAACAAAGTTACATACTTTTGGAAAGCATATTTAGAGCTCCGCACTTGTCCTATAGTGCCATAGTGGAACCTCTAATAGTTTCTTCAACTTAGTTATAACTATCTCAGCTAGTTATGACTACTTTTGATCACTCTAAATTTAGATCTTCAAACTAGAGTAACCTTTAAGATAGTCATACCTAATGAAATGTATATAAGCATACACACAAATAATGGGATACTTGTGGTGTGACAGTTCGAAAGCTTGCACTATGAGTGGAGCGTGTGCAAGATTGGTTGCAGGTTCCCATGTTGCTTCATGTAATGGATAGCCTTTCCATTTGACCAAATAATCTACCCGTTGATGACGAGTCCCACGAACACGTTTCTTTAAGATGCATTCCACTTCAAACTCTTCCTCGCCATCGATAATTTGAGGCAGTGGTCGCGACTCTTGCGAATTGCCAAATTGAGGAGGTCGTGGTGTATATCGCCGTAATAAAGACACATGAAAAACCGGATGAATCTTCATGTGGGGTGGAAGTTCGAGTTGATATGCCACTGCTCCAATTCTCCGGACAACAGAGAAAGGCCTGATGAAGCGAGGGTTGAATTTACGACTCCCGATCAGAGTAAGGTTGGTTGTGGATAACCAAACTTGATCACCAATCGTGAACTCTTCGTGCCGACGGTGTCCATCGACATATTGCTTTTGTCGGTTCTAAGCAACTTGTAGTTTCACCTTAGCTTTTTTCACTCCTTGTTGAATTCGTGCCATGAATTCATTAACAGCATCCACTTTGGTGTTGACTGACGCCGTCGTGCTGAATCTTGTCAAACTTGCTGGTGTGAGAGGATGTTCGCCGTACATGAGATAAAAAGGTGTTTCACGAGTAGATGCATTGAGGGAGTTGTTGTAGGTAAATTCTACCAAAGGGAGTAAAGTGTCCCATTTCGCTTGCTCCTCCGGAGTAAAGGCTCGTAGCATGTCTTCAATGGTGCGATTGGCTCTTTCGGTTTGCCCATCGGTCTGTGGGTGATAAGCCGTAGACATGGCAAGTTTGGTCTTGAACAGACCAAATAGGGTTCTCCAAAACATGCTCGTAAACTGAGGACCTCTATCTGTTATAAGCACCCGCGATAGACCGTGCTGAGGAAAAATGGTGTTCAAATATAGCTGAGCAAGTTGCGGCGCTGAGACGTCTTTCGTGGTCGGTCGAAGATGGATCATCTTGCTGAGCTTATCGACGAAGACGACGATGGAGTCAAAACCTGAGCTCGTCATGGGAAGTTCACACACTAAGTCCATACTAACATGTTCCCAACGTTTGGAAGGGATCGGGAGGGGTTGAAGGAGACCGGAGGGTGCTTGATTTATAGCCTTATTTTGTTGACACATTGCACAACTCCGAGTGTATACTGCAACATCCTCTGCCATCTTGGGCCAATAGAACACTCGTTGGACTGCTTCCAATGTCTTTTCTGCCCCCATGTGTCCTGCAATGGCTGAATCGTGACATTCAGTTAGTATGGTGGTACGTAGTTCTGGATCATCTGGGATCCATAACTTCCCTTCATGGAATACCAAACCATGGTTGCGGGTGATGGTTCTTGAAGGTTTTGCTGCGACAGTCTGTGCATCCGATTTTGTGCCCTCGATCAATTTTGTCCAGAAGTCAGAATTCACCTTGACTTCAAAGACTATGTTATGCACCATAGGCATGCGGGTTAATGCATCAGCAATTTGCTTCTTGCCCTCAACGTACGTGATGGTCATGTTGAATCGCTGCCTCCATTCTGCCCAACGGATTTGTCTCTTTGAGAGATCCTTCTGCGTCTCCAAATAGACTAAAGGTTTGTGGTCTGTCTCGACCACAAAAGCCTTCTCCCCTAGATAGTGCTTCCAATGCTTAGTAGCGAGAACTATCGCCAATTCTTCTCTCTCGGTGGTGTGATAGTTTTGTTCTGCTGGTAACAACTTCCGAGAGAAGTATGCAATTGGATGCCAACCATCCTTCCATTCTTGCTGCAACACCGCCCCTACTGCCGTGCCTGATGCGTCCGTTGCTAACTTGATAGGTTTTTTTGGGTCGTACCACTTGAGGATCGGAGCATGTAGTAGCGCGGTTTTCAATGCTTGAAAACCTACTTCTTGCGCTGTTCCCCACATCCATTTCTTGCCTTTGCCTAACAGGGCAGTTAGTGGTTGTGCAAGCTTGGCAAAATGCTTAACAAATCTACGATAAAATCCTGTCAATCCCAAGAAGCTCTTAAGTTGGGTCGGATCTTCTGGAGCCTTCCATTGTTGGATGACAGCTATTTTATCGGCCATTACTTGTATGCCTTCTGCACTCACTCTGTGTCCTAAGTAGTCCACCTCCGTCTTGCCAAATTCACATTTTGAAATTTTGGCGTACAGTTTATTTTGGCGGAGTACTTGGAGAACCTCTCTCAAATGGTGCACATGGTCCTCCATAGTTTTGCTATAGACTAGGATGTCGTCAAGAAATACAACGACTGATCTGTCTAAGTACGGACGGAATATGTCATTCATCAGGCCCATGAAGGTGGCCGGTGCATTTGTGAGACCAAATGGCATTACTAAGTATTCGAAGTGACCATACCTTGTTCGAAAGGTAGTCTTTTCCACATCTTCATCAGCGATTCGAATCTGGTTGTACCCGCTCCGTAAGTCTAGCTTTGTGAAGTACTTTGCTCTTTCGAGTTGGTCGAACAAGTCATCCATCCGAGGTAGTGGATACTTATTCTTCACCGTTTGTTGATTGAGTGCTCGGTAATCGATGCACATCCGTAGGCTGTTATCCTTTTTCTTAACAAAAAGGACTGGAGCTCCATATGGTGACACGCTGGGCTGGATGAACCCTTTTTGTAACATCTCCTCGATTTGCGCCTTGCACTCCTCCAATTCATGTGGCGTTAGTCTGTATGGGGTCTTACAAGGAGGGGTGCTCCCTGGAATCACCTCGATTTTGTGGTCAATCCTTCGTTTTGGTGGTAACCCTGAAGGAAGATCATCGGGAAAGACATCCCCATATTCTGCTATCACTCCTGTCAAGCTTTCTGGTATCTGCCCGTCGAGTCGTGCACTCGGGACTTCTCTTATTAAACCCAAAAAACAGACATCGCTGTTACGTATAGCACTTGTACCTATTACATACAAAGGCAAGTTCTGTCTTCGAGATCTCACTCTATCTCCGAAGATTTTCCACTGTTTGGTTTTCACCACTTTTCTTCGCCAATCCACTTCGGGATTATACTGTTCCATCCACGGCATACCCAATATGACATCATAACGGGCTAATGTGATCACTCGCCACTCAATATCTTCACGATATTCACTTAAAGTAAGTTCTATCTTTCGAGGTAGAGACTCAATCTTCTCAGTCTGTCCATTGGGCAGTTCCACCTCTTCACTCTCATCACTTTCTAACTCCATTCCCAACTTCATAGCAGTCGATCGAGACAAAAAGTTCTCTGTTGCACCAGGATCGATTAGTACTCTCACCTCGGTCCCTTCCAAGACTCCATCCGTGACAATCAATTGTGCATTGTTTTTTGTCAATCTCCTTCTCCTTCCCTCGCCTTTCTTCTCCCTCCTTGCACCAGTAAGGCCGCAAGGTGCATTTACTGGTGTTCTTCGTTTCCCAGTCTTGCCTCGATTTCTTCGTCTCCTTCCGTCTCATTCAGATGATTCAGAGGTCGACGATATGAAGGTCTTGGATCTCTAGGAAAACGACTTCGGCAATTTGCAGCTATGTGGCCGAATCGCCCACAGTTGTAACATCGACGTTGCTCGAGTTGAGGTGTAGCATTCTTGACACCTTCTCCTCTAGGAGCTCCTTGACGTCTTTCTTCTGGCCGCCCTCGACGATCTCCACCTTGAAATTGTCGTGGCTGATAGCGGATGTTGCCTAGCTCCATGGGTGTCGGACCGTTTGCATACGAGATTTCGGATCTATTCTGATAATTTGGTGGAATCATCACTTCTCCTCCTAATGCTCCAGCAATTCTCTGAGCGCAAGCGATGGTCTCAAAAACCGTGAGTGGGTTTTGCACCATTACTTCTTGTCGAATTCTTTCCTTCAACCCCCTCTTGAAATTATCAAGAGCCTCCGCCGGACTCATATCAGTGATTGCCACTTGCAAGTCGAGGAAGGCTTCTACATACTCTTGAAGGCTTCCCTTCTGTTTCAATCCCCACATCCTCGTTCGAGCCATTTGCACCGAGTCCACAGACTGGAAATTCTTCAACAACCCTTCTTGCATTGCAGTCCATGTGACTGTCCTCCCTTCCGCCAACACCGATCTCTCCCATGCATCATACCACGTGAGAGCTTTATCAGTCAAGTAGCCACACGCAAACACTCCCGCTACGTGGTCCGTGATTTGCATACTGAAAAGTCGCAAATATCGATTCATCCGAGAAATCCAATTCTCGACTACTCCCATAAGTCGTTGACCTTTGTATGGTTCAATGTTACATGTCTTTTTCATCCGTAGTAGCAGGGCACCTTCCTCATCGATTGGAGCTCTAACGATTTGTGCCACGGGTTCTCTTGGTGCAGCTTGCTCTCCCACCACCGGTACTCCTTGAGACGATCCTCCTCTTGCAACGTCTGTCAAACTCTGACCCTCGAGGTTCAGCATTTTGTTCTGTAATGCTTCAACCGTCATCTTCATCTCTCGAAATTCGGTCAGCATGCCTTGCATCAGTTCCTGCATCACCAACTCTGGATTTGGAGGTTGTTGCTCCATGATCGCTCTCTCTCTCTCTTACTACACGTAAGTTTCAAGCTTCTCCTAGTACAGAGTTATGACGGTCACTCGGAAACGTTCGTATACTACAGGTACTACAAAAGGGACAGGAGAATCAATTATCTCGCGGTAGAAATCCTCACCAAAATTTCTAATCACAAACTCTCTATGTAACGATTTCGGTCTGCAGACATAGCGAATCTCCACCCACGTGTTGAAGGGAACAGGAGCGGGTAGGTTTAGATCCATGCTCACTAAATCAAGATGTAGACGGTCACATCTCAACTAGCTGCATATGTCACTACTGGAAGAATCACCGGGATTGGCGAATTCATCACTTGACCCATGAAATCCTCACCGAAATGATAAACAAGATACACTCGAAAATGCTCTCGACGCATATACATAAGCTTGATATGGAAAGGATTCAAGAATGGTAATTCTGGAGCTGGAAATCTACCCCCATCCATCACATAGCTCTCTGGATCCTTTCAGCGCACTCGGAGTTCTAATTGCTAGGTACCTCGATCAAAGGTCCTTCTAAGAGGGGTAATCCGCTCTCTTAGAGTTTCCTGCTCTGATACCATTGTAAGATGAGGCTCTAGAGTGAACTCGAAACTCGAATGCCCGTGGTGGTGCATTCGCAGCCTTTATATAGTGAGAGGAATAGTACATGATAAGCTTCCGGTCAATGCTCATCTCTCACGCGGATCGCTGATGTGGCTTACATGCAGCCTTAGATCTAGAACAACATCTAGAGGTTCAGAATGAGCCACGTAGAAGGCTCGCTGGAAAGTTCTAGAAGCTTCTTTCTAGAAACTTCCTTCTGGAAGCTTCCCGGCTGGAAAGTTCTAGAAGCTTCCTTCTAGAAACTTCCTTCTGGAAGTTTCCCGGCGGACTTTTGGCGCACTCGTCTATTGATAGAAGTACTATTAGCTGCATGTATTCTTCGGCCAACTTAGCCGTAACTAATTTTTATACCAAGGACTTCTACCAAACCAATTTCTCCTCTAGTTGATAAGAAGGACTCTACTTATTACAATCACCCTCCTCATGAATTCATCGTCAAAGTACACAACTAACCATTGTCGAAAGTGATCGCGGTGGATGCAATGAAGCTTGATGTGAAACAGATTCGAGAAAAGAAGATCCGGAGCTGGTATTAGACTTCCGTCCATAACCACCACGCTTCCAGTTCTTCACTTCTCCATGCAGACCTTCGAGAATCCTCACAATTCATCCGTTGAGAGAGAATATCGTACGAACCCTCGACCCATCATTTTATATACAAATGTGACAACAAGGACCACTGAAGTGAACGCGCACAGATTGATGACTTGACACATTTCTCTATCATATGATCACTTGAATAAATAATCACAAACGTCGCATTCATACGTGATACAGTTCACGAAACATAGAAAGAAACACAACATAAGTTACATAGGAATTTCACACAAGAGCCGAACCACAACACGACATCCACCCCTTCTTATCTTGCACATCTTTCGGTATGCGTCAACACTCACAAGTTGTGATAGACATCACATTATATCTTCGTCCTCTTGACTGATGTTATCGTTGGCAATATCTCCGTCATCCGAATCTTCTCCATCATCATCCAAGAGATCAAACTCTACTCCGACTTCCTCCATGCCCTTCATCTTGCTTCTTGAAGAGTTTCACACGCTTGCCTGCAATGGGAACCTTAAGCTCTGCCCCATCAAGCTTTCTTAGTGAATGTGTGGCATTGTCATGTAGGACAAGAACCACATATGAGTTAAACCATCACTTAGAGGATTTTCTAAACGCATTGTGTTGGTTGTCCAAGCTACTATCATAGACCAACACCCAATCTCCTTCTTTAATCTTCTTCGGCCTTAATCGGTGACGCTTATAAAATCTATCTTTGTTTCTCAAGCGCGTCTCTTTCAGCTTCTCCAATGCGATCTCTACATCTTCAAGTCTCCTCTCTAGTTGACGAATTTTGACAACAAGAAGATCTTCTGTAGACATATTATCCTCTCAAAGTAGAACACTCCAAGTGGGTATGTGCTCCTCAATTGGCATGATAAGTTTCTATCGTTGCATCAACTCCGTCGACATATATCTAGTGACTGAACTATGAGTCGAACGATCAGCTCATAATGCAAATGAAAGAAATCTCAAGTGGTCATTCTCTTGCCCTCCCTTTGCAAGCTTTCATAATAGCTTTCACAATAGGAGGATGACCACGTTCACTCTTTGTATTACTCTTCGGATTGTAAGCTATGGTGAGAACTAACTTCACACCACACCTCTTGAAGAACGCTTTAGCCTCATCATTGTTCAACTCCTCTCAATCAGCCGTGATTTTCCCAACACAATCATATCTACAAATCACATCTTCCACCAAGAACTTGGGGACTCCTTTCATGGATTTTGTCCGTAAGGCTCGCCCTTCCACTTGGTTAGACAAATCCTCACGTGCCAAAACTAAGTATCGTATCTGTCATATACCAACTGGCATAATAACAAGATTTATTACCCACTTATAATGCATTGCAAGTGGATAAGTAAGATGTAATCCATCTCGATGTCGAATCTCTGAATATTCTTGACAGGTTTGGCATGTCTCCACAAAATGAACTATATCTCTATACATGTTACGCCACCAATATCTTTCTTTCAGCTTTGTAAAAGTGGCAAAAATGCCTCTATGTCCTGCTCACAAGCTCTCATGAAACTCTTGCATGAGTAACTTCTGCATGTCAATCTTACACACAACCCTTTGTGACATCTTACCACCTTACTTAACTCGCTTCCACAAATAATCATTTTGTAGCAAGTAGTTATAAGCCTTCCTCCTGATTTGTTTAAAGTGAGCATCATTCCATCTTGGTTGTCTAGTCAACAAGCTTAGATAGCGTCCTATGTCTATTCGTTCTCCTTCATATAGCTCCTCCATGAATAGTTTCGAATGCTCACTCTCACCTCCTTGAGCTCTACAAAAAACAGTAGTACCAACGTCTTCTGTATCTCATCCTCGTACCTCGCACGAGACAACATATCAGCTACTGGGTTGTTCTTCTCCACTATGTGTTTGAACTCAAGATTTAAGGACTTGATGTAAGCAATCAAGCTTAGCATAGCAATATCAGGGGTGTTACAGTTTATAATCATCACTAATAGTGGTAAACAATCTGTTTCTACTAGTATTGGCACTCCAATCAAATAGTCCTTTTCAGCTTTCATAGTTGTAACTACTCCCCATAATTCTCTTTTCACTTGAGAAAGGTTTCTATGTCGTTCACTCAACACCTTTGCTCCAAAACTGACTGCAAACCGATTCTTTTCTTCATCATGCTGTCCTACCCCCCATCCAATGACTATCGAATTAGTATCAACAGTAAGTATCACTGGTTTGCTATCCTCATAGCTCACACGACGAAGTACAGGTGGAGAAAATAACAACTGCTTCTATCTCTGAACCGCCTCAGTATGCCTCTCTTCCCATGCAAACCTCTTGTGCTTTCTCAACAAATTATAAAGAGGATCAACCACATGTGCAAAATGTGAAATCCATACATGATAGAAGACATAAGCTCCAAAAAACCTTCTCACCTTTGTTGTTGAACAACAAGTATCCTTCATCCGCTATATGACATCCACTTTACCAAGATCAAGTTTACGTCCCAACCATCCACATAGGTGCCTCACAATCACAACTTCTCGCACTCCAAATGAAGACTTGGCACCTGATACTGTTAAGCGTACCTCTTCAAGTCGTGATAAAGTTTTATCACAATCTGAAATGTGATCAACAACAAAGTTTCTACACCTCTTCTGATCTATTGTCTCATCTTTCTCCTCCTCAACGCATCACTTAATTGAAATATCATCCAAGAAAGATATGATCTTCTCAGGAATGAACTCATGGAGAACCTTGTTCATCCCATTCATAATGTGTGCTATCGAGTTTGTTGCTTCTTGCGATAGCGTGCACATTCTGACCAACCCCAACGGTGTCCTCATGGTGATGATATCTCTACTGTATTCAGCAAGTTGAAACTGATCGTATCCAGAGTAGAGATCTCCTATAGAATAAATAGTCCTTCCGACGAACGCTTCAGCAAACTCCCTCATGATAGGTCCTATGTATGTATTTTTGATGGTCACTTGATTACAGGTTGCATATCTCGGATGAATCATAATGCACCATTCTTCTTTGGTACTTTAAACCAACGATTAGAGTATGATGCAAATGATAGTTCCAAGATCTTCATCTGATCATTGGTGTCACAATGCTAGGATCTACACATCCGATTTCTGAGGCTTCAAAAGCAAAAGCTTTCTCGTGCCTAGTTAACATCTTCCTAAACTTATTCTCCTCCACAAATAAAAGAAAATGTGCAGAACCAACCTTCAACTCCTTGAGCGTAGGTTTTGTGAACCTGTGACCAACCCGGCTAGGATCTCTCAAGCTTTTCTCCTTCGAAGATTGTTGGACTCGCTAGTTAGAATCACTAGGTAATGGCTGAGCAACAGGTTTTATCTTCTTGTCTACCATTTTGTACCTAGTATCAACTCTAACTTCAAGATCTAAGAATCACACTATAGCTGTATAGAGCTCCCTAGAGTGTACTTCCATCACCTGATCTTCATCTTCTTGCCCATCCATAGCAAGCTCATCGCTGAAATCTCCCAATCCTAACTCCAAATAAACACCTTCTATATTATCATCCTCTTCAAGCACACCGACTCTTTTTAGATATTTTTTAGTTTTTTGCACAACCTTCTGCTCTCACCTCAGCAAGTCAGCAGTCGTGTATGTGTAGCAAACCCACTCTCAGAAAACCTCACAACTCTTGTACAAAAGACACTTTCCTCCGCTAATGCGAGTACCTTCTTTTGTGTATTGGTACCACTATACTCTCGCTCTATAGTGACCATGTGAAAAAATTCTTGAATTCTTCAGTGACTCTAGGTAGAGAACCACTCCTTAAGTACTCTTTGTTGCGCTCATGGTTAGGAGGCATAGTTAAGAATTGCACTGCTCTCTTACCATCTCGATTCTAATCTGACCATAAGCGGATCCATCATCCAACACTTTTGTCTCCATCCTTACAGTAGTAATGTAAGACTGATCGAGTACGATGTACTATCTTGAACAAATAAGTTTTGTTCAACAGCTACATCTCCAACCTTCACTCTTATATCAGGACAAGCTCCGTAGAGTTCTCTCCTCGTGTGTTATTCGATGTTAGGATCATCCAACCATACGACAATGTTAATCCCAGATCCATGATCAATGAGAGCAACCATCGGATCTGTCAGATCTCCTACTTTCACCAAGGTTTTCATAGTAGCTCTAGCCCAATAATCTTTAGTGTAGTGATTGGGAACATTATCATCTCTCCTGATCTACAGCAAATTGAATCTTCCGGTTGGTGCAACATTTAGCTAACTCCAGGTCCTCTTCTTTCGTTATTCTTGTGTCTAGCGCATTAGTCATAATAGTCTCTCCTGTCAATTGTCTTTTTCGCTTCATGGTGTCAATAATGACATCATGAAACTCCCTCTTGGCAATTCAAGGACCTCTCGTAAAGTAAACTCAATCTTCGCATTGAGCACTCTCTCTTCTAACACTCCCTTCAAGTTTGTAGCTGCCTCAATATCCGACTACAGCTTGTAGATAGAAAGCTTATCTTTCTTACTCCTTTCTGATCTCTCTGGGGTAGATGGTAAGACTTCCTCCATAACTTCTTCTCTCACCGGTGTGATATTTTGTCGAGGTTTCTCTCTTCGTAACTGTCTCTTAGCGGTACTTCTCTCCTCACTAGGACCAACCTCATCTCTCTTACGCTTTTCCTCCATGAGAGTCTCATGTTGGCTCTTAGCCAAGTAAGCATGTATAGACAATGTATGTACTGGATCACTCCATCCAGTAGCACATCTGATTGCCGTGGCCACCTTGACGAACTCGTGTAGCAATCGTAGCATGAGCCTAGTGTCTTTTTCTGAAGTCACTATCAGTAGCTAGACTCTCGTCGCCAACTTCGTCATCATCAAACTCAGCATTGTTGGTACCAACGCTTCTTGCTGGTACTCTGTATCATCAGTCTGTTGAAAATGCACCTTCTCGAACTCTACATCATTCATAGAAGCTCCTACTATATGTATCATTTGACTTTCAACTTGTTCAAACATCACCTGTCCCTTTGGCTTGATGATGTCGATGATCGATTCATGAAACTCTCTCTTCGCAATACCAAGAACCTCCCGAAGAGAAATCTCGATTCATGCGTCCAATATCCTCTGCTCCAAGATGCTCTTGTGATCAGTTGAAGTTTCAATATCAAACGCCAACTTGTAAGTTGATCCTTCTCTTTCTCTTGGGCAGTAAATCGTCTATCAGTAGTCATTGACTCCTGCTAGGATCTCTTCACGTTGTCGCGCTACTTGACGGCTACATGCTTGACTTCTACTTCGACACTTAGGTTTAGTAGTTCTAGAAGTTAGCTCATATTACTTCTAGTCCTTTATATATATGTTTGACACCTTTGCATACGGTGTTAACACTATTTTGAGTCCTAGTAGGCTGATAGTATGCTAGTTATCTTGTTCAAGCATTTGTGCGCTTGTGCAAGTGACTTCTTACTTGTCTATGACGTTCAATGTACATAACTTAGGGTTTCCATGCTGATAGGGGTTTGAGCTCATGGGTTGTACTTACTTGTCGCCCATGCACGCTTTCAAGCTGATTTAAGTTATTTTTCGGGACTGCGTGTCGTTTTAGGTAGTTTAAGTTTTACGTTGGCACTCTAGGGAGCTTGATGTGGTAGCCTATGAGTAAAACTAAGTTGCCACGTGGTTTAGGGTACTCAAGGACAACCAAGTGGAGTTATGAACTCCCATTGGTCTGTTTTTGTCTTTTGTTAAACTCTAAATTTAGAAACAGAGCTCTAGAGTGGAGTTCGAGCATTTGGTGGAGGGACTTCGAAATCTGAGTGCACAGGAGGGTAAAGCTCGTCATGCCAAGCACTTCCAGTGAAATTTTCGATCGATTTGAGTCAATAAAGACGAAGTTATGACCAATTGAAGTTCGAATTGTGCTAGAATTGAATCACTTTTGTTGGATTTAGGGTTTTCAGTGTCACTTGCAGCAGATTTGAGGAAATTGCTTCAAAACTTCGAGGTTGTGTTCTCTGCCAGCAGGGCTACGATTTCCCAAAAAGTTTCGCATCGATTGAGTGACTGAGTAATTCAGGGCGGCCGCTGAAGCTGGAGGGGTCTGAAAAGCTCTTAATCTAGAGCAGCGACTTCAGAGGAGGAGATCTGGAGTTCTGTGTACATTCAGGAGTCCCAACTTCACAGGGATGTTCAGCACCCTGTAGACTTCAAATACTGTGAGAATATTTGAATTTGATCGAGCCAATCTTCTGTTCTAGGTTGAAATAGCCAGCTGGGTACTAGAAATTACCGCAATTTTCTTACTCAGAACTTTTCTGTCAACATCTCGGTGTCAGAATTTGATCTCAGGCTGAAACTTTGTGTGTGAGTTCAGTAGTACCTCATTTGCATGTAGGGGAAGTTTAGAAGTCTAAACCTTCATAGTTTTCTTCTCCGTGAGTGTCAAAGTTCGCCGCCGGATCCTATTATTGCCAGTTATATCTGAATTTCGCCTTCTGGGTATATTACTAGATCTTACACATCTGTGTGAGTGTTTATAGCCCCTGTTGTAACCTGAAAGCCAACCTCTTGAGTGAACAACCACAGCCAGAAGCCCGGCGCTTTCCTAGGTAGACGGATCACACTCCGACATACTCTCTTTTTGGTGAACTCGACGTGAAACACCTAGGGTGGGAGTTTTCTTGAGAGTGTTACAGGATCAGATATCATGGCCAACCAAGGATCATCGAGTGGAGGTGTTGCTGCTGCTCAACAACCTGCTCAGTTAGATGCTGCTACGATGAAGATGTTCCAAGCTTTTTCCATGTTTATGCAGCAGCAGCAGAGCACAGAGAGGAAGGAGGTATTAGCAACCAATGCGTTGCAATCTGTGGTGCATCAGATGGACCAGTTCAAGGGGACAAATATTTCCAAGTACGTGCGATACTATGCTAGGGAGATGAAGGTGAACAAGGTACCTGAGAAGGAGATTTTGGAGAACTTTGAACTTGCTGTTGTGCCTGAAATTCGTGGGCGTGTGAAGGAGCTCAAGCAGCAGCAAGGACAGAATTGGGAGAGCTTTATGCGAGCTTTGAAGGAGGAGTACTACACTGAAGATTCAGAGAGAGTGACCAAGAGAACATTCTTGGAGTGGGTGGTGAAGCCTAACAAAGGTTTGTCTGTAAATGAGTTGTTAAGGGAGTTTGATCGTCAGTATGCTCAGCTTTCTAGGACAGAAAAGCTTACACTAGAGGTGGAGAAGACCGAGCTTTTCCTACAAGCAGCGGACGTGACTATTCAGGAGAAGCTTGAGCTGTTGCTGGAAGACAAGAGTGAGGAGAGAGGATTGAAGACTGACTGGAAGGAGGTTGAAGAGGCTGTCTCTTTGCTGACCAAGAGACAGAGAAGAAGGGACAAGGTGTTGGTAAGTGAAGCAGCACCTTTGATAATTCTTGTCAAGCAGTTGCCTACTAAGCCCGCTTTGGTAATTGCTAGAGAGGAAGACTCACCGCTTGATGAGTTGATCAAGGGTATGAAGAAGCTTAAGCTTAAGCTCACTAGGTTAGAAGAGAAGGAGCAGAATGTACAGCCTGCTATGCAGAGACCTCAGATGAGAGAAGGCTTTGTTCATCGTTGTATATGGTGTGATAGCCTAGACCATGTAAGAAGAGATTGTGGGGAGTTTTCAGATGCATTGAGGAAGGATCTGATCTTCTTCAAAGATGGTAAGATCCATTTGAGAGAGACTGGGATGATGCTGGGAACCAACTTTGGCAAGGGTGGTATGAAGAGACTTGTGAATGAGATATCAGCATCACATGCTGTTTCTCTTGTGAATGCTGCTACGTGTGGAGTGAAAGTGGAAATGGAGAGAGAGAAAGGGACTACTGGGTTGTGGTCTGATGTAGTGAGGTCCGTAGCTAGAACAGAGTTAGACAAGGATGTGCTACGGAGGGTTGGCAACTCAATTCGAGAAACTACAGGATGGAATGACCCTGTAGACACTATGTCAGTGCATGCTTATGTTGCAAAAAGTCATCATGAAGCTGTACTAGAAGAAAAACGCAGGAGGGAGGATGCAGGTGAGGCTTCTACAGCCAAACGACCTGCTACCAGAAGTGAAAGGGCTAGACCAGAGACAAGGTAGGAGACAACACCTACTCGAGAGGAGACTATGGAGGATCTACCACGTACAACACCAAAGGAGAAGGAGAGAAGCAAGGAGAAGGGTAAGATGCCTGCATACAAACTTCAGTCTGACATTGAGATTGCTACAGACTTGAAGCAGATATTAGAGAACCGTATCTTGAATGGGAAAGTTGAGTTTACTTTGGGTGAGATTCTTGGGATTGCAAAGCGTGAGTTCCATGAGGTTATCATAGATATCATCAAGAGGAAACGTCAGATTTGGGTGAAGCAGCTACGCTTAATGCTCTAGGGACCAAACTGTCGGATGATGAGGAAGATGAGATTGCTGATTATTGCTCTCAAGTATCAGAGGGGAGATCCTATCAGCACGTGAGGTTTGAAGATGAGGTGGAAGCATCGCAGAAGAGCCATTACTCTCACAACCATTGGGCAAGAGCAACCACAGAGACCTTAGTGAAGCTGGGAGATCTAGAGGAACCTGTGGTGGCGTTGATTGATCATGGCTCAGAGATTAATCTGATGTCTAAGGAGTTGTACAAGCGTGGGAGATGGCTCATAGACACCGACCATGGATGGCTTATCCGCGCTGCCAACAACCAGAGGGGAGAACTCTATGGTGCTTGTCCCAACATCAAGGTAACTGTGGGTGACATCAGTGATGTTCAGAATTTCTTTGTACAAGACATGTCAACCTATCTTATCATTCTAGGGCAGCCTTACATTACTGCTATTAGAATGGAGACACGAGTTATGGATGATGGTTCAGCTTATGCTAGGATACGTAGTAGAGATGGCAAAAGAGCTGTTCAGTTTTTGACCGTTGCTGCAGAACATGAGAGGAATCGTGATAGCTTGAGAGACCGTCCACTACCTAAGATTACTCAGGAGTTTAGAGAGTCTAGGGGTTTTGGCAGAGTACCATTGAAGAGCGAGATTTCAACGGTACAGTAGAGATAGGATTCTCGCCTGATCCAGTAAAGCAAGAAGCTTTATCCACTAGCTTCTTGGGATTGACGTCATGTGGATCAGTGTGTTATAGGAAGGTTGAGAATCTGAAGAGGTTTGAGAGGCAACATGTGAAGTGTGTCTAGCAGTCTTTGTGGGACAGTGGAGAGTTAGCAGGAGATGAATACATATCTGGAGTGTTTGAAGAGCAGTATTTGGTAGATACTATAGGGGAGTTGAAATCTATAGTAGAAAGTTCTATAGATGATGTAGATAGAGTGGTGAGAGTGAGCTCCAAGGAGCTTTATGATGTAATTGATAAGTTTATAGATCGGCAAGGGGTGTATGTGGAGACCAAGTACAAGTCGGTGGCAAAGAAAGTCAAACCAGTGGCTTTGCCTTTACCACTCGATTACAATCAGAAGATGGAGCAAGCTGCACGAGAACCGACGCTCAGAGGACCGAGAAGAATTGGGCACCAGTTCACAAAAACAACACTGAAGGAGCTGAAGATTGGAGGTGATGGATTTCTTATCGAGCAAGAGAAGAAGAGCTTCAGGGAGATGCTATCTAGGCATGGTAAGGCGTTCACGTTTGAGTCACATGAAGTAGGATGTGTAGATCCAAGTGTAGTTTCACCTATGGTAATCTTTATTATACCGCATGTGCCTTGGAATCTACGTCCTATCCTTGTGCCTAGAGCTCATCTGCCAAAGCTGATAGACTTGCTTAATGAGAGGATTAGGATGGGTATCTTGGAACCATCTATAGCTCCCTAGTCTAGCAGATGGTTTACTGTTTCGAAGAAGAGTGGAGCTTTGAGATTCATTCAAGATATGCAGCCAGTTAACAAGGTGACTATCAGGAATATGGGTATAAGATCTATTGTAGACGAGTTTGCAGAGGCTTTTGCTGGTCGTGCTATCTATTCAATGGGAGATGTATATTCAGGGTATGATCAGTTTCAGTTATCCTCTGAGAGTAGAGACTTGACTACAATGAGGACACCTTTGGGATTACTGAGGATGTGCACCTTGCCACAAGGTGCTACCAATTCTGTAGCACATATGATGAATGGCATGAACAAAGTTTTGAGGGATTTCATTCCTGAAAAAACTATGCCATTCCTTGATGATGTGTTGATCAAAGGGTGTGCTGAGGAGGAGAAGAATGAGGTAATAGATCAGAGGGGGTGCCGTAAGTTTGTTGCAGATCACATAGCTGATTGTGATAAGATACTGAGTCGACTGGAGGAGGTTCATTTGACTTTATCAGGAGCAAAGTCTGTATTTGGAGAACAAGAGGTGTTGATTGTGAGACACCTATGTGGATCTTATGATCGGAAACCTTGTCCAAACAAGGTTGATGCCATTCGAAGGATGAAGGAGACATGTGGATCGGTTACTGAGGTGAGAAGATTTCTAGGTGCATGTGTGTTTTATCATATATGGATTCCACACTTTGCGCATGTAGCAGAACCGTTGTACAAGTTGTTGAGGAAGAGACAAAGATTTCAGTGGCAAGAGGAGCAGAGCGAGTCTATGAGGAAGTTGAAAGATCTTTTGACTTCACCACCAACTCTACGGAAGGTAACATATGAGTTGGGGAGATCTGTTATCCTCACTGTTGATACTAGTCCTATTGGCATTGGATGGACTGTACGGCAAGATGATGAGGATGGAAATAGATATGTGGTGCGTTTTGGAGCTAAGGTGTTAAGTTCACGGCAGAGAGACTACCCTCAGGTCAAGAGAGAGCTATGGGAGTAGTTATTGCGATGAAGAGTGATAAGGAATACTTGATAGGAGCACCTGTGGTTGTGGAGACAGATTGTTTACCTCTCTTGGGAATGATCACTAGCTGTACAACTCCAGATATTGCTATGTTGAGGTGGATAGCATATATCAAGTCCTTGAACCCAGAGTTTAGACATATTGCAGGAAAAGACAATCCTGTGGCAGATATGTTATCAAGGGCTAGATATTACGATGAGAAAGAAATGATAGATGATCAGGAGGATGTGGGAACAGAGTTCTATTCTAGTGCTCTTGCTAGAAGGGATAGAAGCTGTTTTGCAGCCTCGTTGGAGTTTTTTGAGGAAACTGTGTATGATGGCGAGTGGTTGGATCTTGGGCGCTATTTGAGTTCATTAGAAAGGCAAGAAGGTTGGTCTGATGCAGATTTCAAGAGGATCCGTAGAATAGCTTATGGTTACTTTTTACATGGAGGACATCTATGGAAGCGCCCTAAGCTACAAGGAGGTATACCGCAGCGGGTGGTATGTGACTTGGAATTGCAGCAGAAGTTGATCAAGGAGTTCCATGTGAGTTTATGGGCCGGTCATAGAGGAGTTTGGGCTACATTTGCCAAGATGAAGGAAAAGTATTGGTGGAAGGGTATGTATAAGGATGTAGTGCAGTTTGTTTCATCCTGTATACCTTGCCAGATGTATTCCAACGTACGTCATCATGATGGATTGCATCCTACTTATCCTTTAGCCATTCATTACAAATGGGTAGTTGATCTGGTAACTATGCCATTTGGACTTGGACAAATGAGGTATCTAGTCTTGGCTAGAGAAGTTCTATCTAACCAAGTCGAAGGCCGTGCCTTGAGGACAAAGACCACTGCTAGTGTCTGCCGCTTTCTACTTAAGATGTTATTTGTAGGTATGGGTGTGTGGGAAAGATCACTGCAGATAGGGGTGAGCTGGATTCACAAGAAGCAGTTGAGTTCTTCAAGCGATTGGGAATCAAGTTGGCGTTAACCACTGCTTACAATCCTGAAGGGAATGGCAAGAGCGAACGAGGTCATCCGTCAATCATCAAAGCTTTGGTAAAAGCTTGCAAGGGTAAGATCCGTGAATAACCTAGACTGCTATCATTTGCTTTGTGGGCGGGTCGTACAACTCATAGTACCGTTACAGGTTACATGTCAGCAGAGTTGATACTAGAGCAAAAACTTGTGATGCCGATTGAGGAGGTTGTTTCTACTTGGAATGTTTTGCCATGGGAAGATGTTAGAAGTACGGAGGATCTTCTTGCATTAAGGATCCAACAGTTAGAACGGAGACCTGAGGATGTTGCCAAAGCTGTGGAAAGGTTGAAGACTGCTAGAGAATGAAACAAAAGCAGATTTGATAGAACGCATAGATTACGACCCAAACCAGTTAAAGAAGGTGATTGGGTGTTAGTCTATGATAGTAGTCTTGATAATCAGCATAGCACCATCAGAAAGTTTTCCAAGAGATGGTTCGGACCTTATGTGGTGTTAGAAGTTCATGACAATGCCACATACTCTTTGAGAGAGTTAGATGGTGCAGTGCTCAAGATACCAGTCGCAGGAAAGAGAATCAAGCTCTTTAGGAGGAGAGGGGAGGACCAGAACGTTGCAAAGTTTACGGAGGATGAAGCTGAAGACTCAATGCAGGTTGAAGATGAGTTTGAAGCCGAAGCTGAAGAGTCTTGATCTGGATCTGGCACATACCGGAGGATGTGCAGGTTCAGAGGGGGTGGATGTCGCGCTACTTGACGGCTACATGCTTGACTTCTACTCCGACGCTTAGGTTTAGTAGTTCTAGAAGTTAGCTCATATTACTTCTAGTCCTTTATATATATGTTTGACACCTTTGCATACGGTGTTAACACTATTTTGAGTCCTAGTAGACTGATAGTATGCTAGTTATCTTGTTCAAGCATTTGTGCGCTTGTGCAAGTGACTTCTTACTTGTCTATGACGTTCAATGTACATAACTTAGGGTTTCCATGCTGATAGGGGTTTGAGCTCATGGGTTGTACTTACTTGTCGCCCATGCACGCTTTCTAGCTGATTTAAGTTATTTTTCGGGACTGCGTGTCGTTTTAGGTAGTTTAAGTTTTACGTAGGCACTCTAGGGAGATTGACGTGGTAGCCTATGAGTAAAACTAAGTTGCCACGTGGTTTAGGGTACTAAAGGACAACCAAGTGGAGCTATGAACTCCCATTGGTCTATTTTTGTCTTTTGTTAAACTCTAAATTTAGAAACAGAGCTCTAGAGTGGAGTTCGAGCATTTGGTGGAGGGACTTCGAAATCTGAGTGCACAGGAGGGTAGAGCTCGTCATGCCAAGCACTTCCAGTGAAATTTTCGATCGATTTGAGTCAATAAAGACGAAGTTATGACCAATTGAAGTTCGAATTGTGCTAGAATTGAATCACTTTTGTTGGATTTAGGGTTTTCAGTGTCACTTGCAGCAGATTTGAGGAAATTGCTTCAAAACTTCGAGGTTGTGTTCTCTGCCAGCAGGGCTACGATTTCCCAAAAAGTTTCGCATCGATTGAGTGACTGAGTAATTCAGGGCGGCCGCTGAAGCTGGAGGGGTCTGAAAAGCTCTTAATCTAGAGCAGCGACTTCAGAGGAGGAGATCTGGAGTTCTGTGTACATTCAGGAGTCCCAACTTCACAGGGATGTTCAGCACCCTGTAGACTTCAAATACTGTGAGAATATTTGAATTTGATCGAGCCAATCTTCTGTTCTAGGTTGGAATAGCCAGCTGGGTACCAGAAATTACCGCAATTTTCTTACTCAGAACTTTTCTGTCAACATCTCGGTGTCAGAATTTGATCTCAGGCTGAAACTTTGTGTGTGAGTTCAGTAGTACCTCATTTGCATGTAAGGGAAGTTTAGAAGTCTAAACCTTCATAGTTTTCTTCTCCGTGAGTGTCAAAGTTCGCCGCCGGATCCTATTATTGCCAGTTATATCTGAATTTCGCCTTCTGGGTATATTACTAGATCTTACACATCTGTGTGAGTGTTTATAGCCCCTGTTGTAACCTGAAAGCCAACCTCTTGAGTGAACAACCACAGCCAGAAGCCCGGCGCTTTCCTAGGTAGACGGATCATACTCCGACAACGTTGTCGTGGCGAGAGTCTTTCTTGGGAAGGACGGACCTCCTGACTGTGATTGATCAGAGAAAATGATCAAAAGAGAAAACAGATTGCTGCTGGCGATGAGATCTCAAAACTTTATTTCTTGCGTCACCCAATTACAGAACAAACACTCAAACAAACACTCAGGTACACAGATAAGTCTCTCAGGATTCCATATAACTTTATTTGAGTGTCGACTCCACCATCAATTTCTTCAATCAGGAAAATCACTCTCTTCCTCTCCTGTGCGTCTCTCTCTCCCGTCTATCAATTCTCTGCCAAAGTCCGCCAAGTTCACCTCAAACCCAATCTAGAAGGTGAAATTCAGACCTTTAACTCTTATTCCTCTCCTTGCGTCAACCTCCCGACTGAAAACTCTCAGAAATTTGATTCAACGACGATCAAAAACCTCTTACAGACCATCAAATCGATCTCCGCTCAATAGACTGCCTCCTGAAAGTAATTTATCTCCAAAACAAGTTATTGGACAAAGTTCAAGCTCTAAAACACTTGTCCCTCTCTTTGTGACGACCTCTCAATTCAGTTTTCTCATAAGTTTGATCTCCCTGCTCCCAAGCTTCTCCTGCACGTCCCGATGGCTTTCTCCTCCGCTCTCTCTAAAAAGGTCCTCGTCTAAAGCCACCGCAGGTTATTTAACCTAAAAGATAAGGCCCTAGCTAAGCTGCCCCCCTACTGTCCTTATGCGTACCGAACCTTATTTGCAAGTTGGCCCCTTTTTTAATAAGAGTTTCATAGTTGTCTTTACAAAACCGACTCCTTCACTGATAAAGGTCTCACAGCTTCCTTTGCAATTGCTAAGCCGACTCGATGATTACTTAACTGACTAACAAAAGTTTCCCGTGCTCTTGATGTCATCTTGATGTCATCTTGAATATACCACAAGCCATCCGATGTAGGTCGAAGCCCCTACACTAATGGGACTGTCCCACAGGACTTACAACCTCCCATATGTGCACCAGGTATCTCCCATGGTATATTCACGGTGGCATGCGGAGGCTTAGGCCAAGAAGTTGTGCTCTTGATGCCACCCTGAATATACCACAAGCCATCCGATGTAGGTCAAAGCTCCTACACTTATGGGGCTGCCTCACATGGCTTACAAGCCCTCCATATGCGCACCAAGTATCTCCCATGGTATATTCACAGTGGCATGCAGAGGCTTAGGTCAGGAAGCCCACAATTAAGAGAGATATCGGTCTCCTGCCCCTAGATATGCAGGAGATAGATGCATATCCAACATAGACTCTTTTCCAGGAGGTCAACATGCCGGAATAAGAACTAGGGACCAAGGGGAATTGATCTTGAGATCACTTTCCCCCTAGGCAAGCGCCCTATCACTGGGATGGCCTTTGGTTCCGTTCTAGAAGGTTAAAATTTCTGTACATATGCTTTTACTGATGAAGATTTTTTGTAAAAGTCTTTATTAGCTTTTCCTATGTTAACTTCTCTATACAACTCTATTTTTAATGAATGAGGAGTCAAAACTATAGTATTCATGAACACCTACAACTCACGTTATCAGATTCAGAGTTCAAGTCACGAGCCAGAATCGACAGATTTTCCTCTTTTGCATATTTCTCAATCTAAAACTCGTACTAACTATTACTAAAACACTTTCTATCAAAACTGGAAGCATGAAATCGCTCTCCTCGTCGAGCTTTGCATTCTGGTGCCTTCCGACCTTTTTAGGGTGATATTTCAATCCAAGCTAAGGGGCAGCTTGTCAAGCATCACCCCAGCTTAGCTCCTACCCAGCTTGATAAGCTGCATGGCAGCTTCCTTTACACAATAGAGAAAAAAATCTCTCTGCAACTAATTTTCACTGTACAAGTCCACGTACGACACGACAACGTCCTCAATCAGACCTAGTATAGATGGAGGAGTTGCAGACGTAGACGAGATGCCATGTAGAAAAGCTACTCAGTCTCCGAGTGACTCTCCGTCTATCTCTAGTCTCTTCTAGAACTCCAATATCAAGTTCAAAGATCTGTAGTGACGTAGGATTACTCCTTTTGCTCATTTAGTATACAAGATATCGTTCCCACAGAGGATTTGCACAAGTAACGCTGCTCTAAGTTCTAAGATCTGTTCAAACACACAAACACACGGGTTTTGTCTAGAAATCCCGTCTTCTCACAAAACCACACGTCTTCCAGACACGCCAAAAGGTGCTCTAGACCTAAGATTGGGAAATCTCAAACGATGTCTTCTCCAATCGGTATTTACATTTGCAGCATACAGCCATGGTCTTCCTATCAACACTTGATAACCAACCTTAGCTACAGGTCGCAAAATGATGTAAGTGAGGTAAAAAGATACTCCACCAATTACCGTCAAGACATCTTTCAGTTGTCCCAAAGGTCGTCTTCTGGTCTGGTCCGCCATTCTGAGAATTCTCGGAGTAGGCTGGAACTCAATGAAGCCCAGGGCATGCGCCATTTCTTCAGTCATGATGTTAACTCCGGAGCCGGAATCAATGGGTACCTTCTTCAGAAGACAGCCATGGATCTCCGTATCAAGTTCTGGGGCTCCCAAGTCCTCATGCTCTATCTTTAAGATCGGGGTGCTCTTGGGAAGTTTAGCTATCCTCCTCTTCCTCGATCCTCGAAGCACGCATTGCAACAACTTCCTATAACCAGCGTTGTCATCCAACAGCTGTTGGAAGGTTACATCCGCCTTCTGGTTCCACAAGTCCCCTAAGAAGTCGTAAGGAGATCGCTTCAGAAGAGTGACTGGGGTTTCCAACAGAGAAGATGTAGTAGTTGCTTCCTTGGGTGGAAGACCAGAATGGTGTCTTCTCTCGACTGGGGGCTGTTCCCGTGTGACAGGGGCTGCCGTAGTCGGTGTAGGAAGCTGCTGTATTATCTTCCGTCGCTTCTCCAACTCTTCTTGCATGATCGCTTCAACCTCTTGTCTAATGTCAGGAGCAAAGTACTTCGGATCTTCTCGGTCGTAAGTAGGAGAAGAAGGCCGCTCCGGAGAAGATGACCTCTCCTTTCGCTGCTTCTTCTTCTTGATCTCCTTCTGACGGGATTCTGACTTCTCTTTGCTTCTGGTACTTACCTTGAACACCGCTTCATCCAGTACTTCTTCTAGAGGCCAACTGTCTGAATCCGGGCTAGGGCTCCAAACAGTGCCATCCGCCAAAGTGAAAGAAGAAGCTGCCTCAAGTGACTTCGTCTTCTGAACTGCAGTCGTCTTCTGCAGCTGAGGTTCCTTTCCTTCACGCTTCCCGGGTCTAGTTCGTCTTCCTCGATATGGAGACAATCCGTACAATCCCCAGGATCTTCTTCTTCTACCATGATGTGATGTACCATTGCTAACTCGAGTTTAAAAGCTGATGCGACTTCTGCAGGAGGCGTGGTCTCAGCAAATCTAACCATTTGTCGTGGTCGTAAGGTTTGAGGACAATTCCCTGTGAAATGACCGGCTTCCTTACAGTTCCCACACAAGGACACTTGCCCAATCTGTCTTCTCGGATGAGGACAGGTGGACCACCAGTGTCTTGTCTCTCCACAATTATTGCACGCTCCAGCAAGAGGGTTGAGAGGTCGTTGTGATGAAGAAGGTTGCTAGGGTGTTCTGGTCTGTACATTACTAGCTCTATCCCTAGGTACATAACGATTATATTGGGCAGGAGGAGTAGGAGTGAAGGGTTGTATCGTCTCGATCCTATAGCAGGTTTCTCCACTAGGATCGTGTAGATATCCCTCATCATCTTCTTCCCAGCCGGTCCAATTGACAGCTTGGTCCTGCGTACACTGGTCTCTGATGTGCCCGGAAGAGTTACAGAGGTTGCACCAAAGGTTTGGCCGGGAAGCCGTAGGTTGCTTCCGCTTGTCCTTCTGGTTCAGAAGATGAACTTTCAGGTCGGCAAACTGCTTTAGAACTTCATCGATACGGGGATCAGATGCAGACTGAATGATTTGAGTCGGAGGCATCTTCTGCACAACTTCTTCCCTTGATCGCGTCTTCTCTTTCGTCTTCCTTCGAGTCTTCTTCTCTTGTTCAGATTCTGATTCTGAACTTTCGACAGTAGACTCTTCAGAAGTAGAAGATACTTCCGAATCACTGTTATCAGTTTCAGTGGACTTGGACTTCCTCTTGGTCTTCCGAGAAGACTTCTTCGACTTCTTGGACTTCTTCGAAGTCTTCCCTCTGTCTTTCGTCATATTCCGAGTGATGCTGGAGGTTTCATACTGCTCGGCATGCTTCTGTACTTCTACTAAATCATCACCTCCTCCTCTTCTGCAGTACAATTCCATATCCTGAGACAATCCTCCCAAGTACCAGTCCACGGCTTGCTGAGCACAGTAACCGGATCTTCCTTGGTTCTGAGGGATGTGATCCAGGAGGTCTTCAAACCTCTCGGTGTAATCCCGCAGTGTCTCTTTCTTCTTCCGTTCGAGTCTCTGAAGTTCTATGAGGGTATTCCGGTCATAGCCCACTCCTCTGAATCTCTTCAGAAAAGCTGCCTTCAGAGTTGCCCAAGTGGCCATTACTAACCCATCATCCAACATTTTACTCATCCATTTCCTTCCCTTCCCTACGATCAAACTGGGAAATACACGGAGTCTGTCAACATCCGAGTCTTCCTTGTTGGAGCGAGAGATGGAACATCGTGATGAAGTCGTCCGCGTCAGCATCATTGTCGTACGGATGGTGCTTCTGCCGCGTGTGGGACGCCATGTCGACTGCCGGCTGGTGCGACTGCCAACTTCTTCCTCTCTCAGGTCCATGTGGTGGAGATGGTCTTCTCGAAGGTCCAGGCCTGTCTGAATCACGAAGGTCGTCTTCTAAGTCAGAACTACTGTCGCTATCACCTTCTGAGACGTCTAGAACGATCTCCTCCAGTCTTCCTTCTCCTTGAGAAGCTTCTTCCGCACTTGGGAAGACGTCTTCCGAGTAACCAGTACCAAAATCTACTTTATACACGTGATCACCCGGTTGGCTTCTGTCTTCTCCAAAGATTATGCTCGAGATGGAAGGCTCTTCCAACTCTACTGATCGGATCTTCCTGAGCTATTCTTCTTTCCTTTGGTGTCTCAAGGATATCCGCTGCTCTCTAGAAGCGGTTCGCTGGGATGAATTTACCCACTCATAATCTTTACCCGTGCGTCTTCTGCTTCTTCCTCTGGTCGGAAGCATCCACCAGAGTACTGAGAACAGATGTCTCTATTCTTCTACCACTAGATCCGGTAGATTGAATGACTGAACAACCGATCACAGGTTCAGAACGTCTTCTTCTCCTACTTCTTGTTGCACTCACTGCAATCTTCCAAGATCGAGTCTTCCAAGAAACTCTTGGAAGCAGGGAAGCGGCTTCTTCCAACTCTCCCTGATGTATCTCTTTCAGCTTCTGGTTGCGGTTCCTGTCTTCTAGCAAGATAGAGTCCCACAACACATTCAACTACAATCGAAGTTAGTTCGAAATGAAACTAACTACTGGCACACAGATCCAGGAAGGTTAGAACAGAAATTACTAAGATGAAATCCCCGACAGCGGCGCCAAAAATGGTGCTCACTATATGTAGTGACGCAGGATTACTCCTTTTGCCCATTTAGTATACAAGATACCGGTCTCACAGAGGATTTGCACAAGTAACGCTGCTCTAAGTTCTAAGATCTGTTCAAACATACAAACACACGGGTTTTGCCTAGAAATCCCGTCTTCTCACAAAACCACGCGTCTTCCAGACACGCCAAAAGGTGCTCTGGACCTAAACAAACAACTACTAACTAAAAGATCACACAACTATTCACATAGAAGCTCGGGAAGACGATCTTCCTACTTCCAAGTTGCTTCTTCCGGTCTTCTCAGTACCGTCTTCCCGAAGCGCTTCTCGTCTTCTGGGGATTCAGCTCGTCTTCTCGCACCTCCAAAAGACTGTCCTGCTTCACAGAAGTCGACTAGCAACGGCTGACACACATCGCTCTCTCACTTACATTCCAACGGGTTAGATTAATCACAAGGTGTATGCCCCCTGTAGCCTTCCTAGGCTTCTGCCTACGGAAATGGTCTTCCTGCAGCACTACAACGACATTCACCTTCACGGAAGCTCAATAGAAGTCTCAGAAGCTCACTAGAACAAGGTAAGAAGATGGGGAAGATGGGAGAAGATGGGGAAGAAGAGAAAATCTAAACAAGAAAACACAAGATGAAAAGGGGCAATTAAGATTCCGACAGGCTTCTAGTCCGGATCCTGACTAACAAGCCATCCCTGCTTGTAATAGTTTGGGGAGGAAGACAACAAACGTGAGTACAGTGACACCGTCTTCTACTCGAGGATGTCGTCTTCTGTTGCAGGAAGAAGACTTCTTTCTTCTTCTGTTCGTTGCTCCGACTACTCTGTCTTCTGAGATCTCTTATCCATAAGACCGTCCGTACGTAGATCCTAAGTGCTCTACTGGACGAGCCAAGCTACACTTCCACAACTGTTGACATTCACCGCCACTCAAGAAGAACACTTCCCATGCGCAATTGGGAGCGAATTCAAAGAAACCCACCACCCAGAAGACACGGATTAAGCTTCTGCACTCAAATCAACAATCCATTCCTCGAGAAGAAGTCACATTGGCATTGGGAAGCTCACTCCCTCTACTTCCTGCACCTACTCCTCGACACACCAGTCTAGCCAACAGGACTGCACGAGGATGCCGTTCCCTGCTCCTAAACTGTCCACCACTTACACCTACATCTCCAAGCCACTGCTGATAACCAGAGAATGCAGACTTCTTCCTGCGTAATTCCCTTAGTCTAACATCGAGCATAGCTAATCTGCCTGCACCGTAGAATCTGTATGTGTGTGCAGATCTCTGTAGTGTGTCATGTGTCTAATGTGCTCTGAGTCCGCACCGTAAAATGTTTGTGGGTGTGCAGAACTCCAATTCCTACTCTGTCATCCTACTTATGCCTTCTGCCTTGAGACGTAGAGGGAATCCCCTCCAATCTTTGACTGCAATCAAGGAAGGATGGGCACCGCCAGAAGGTTACCACCTCACATGCAAAAACGGTTCCCCTTTCCTAATTAGCCATCTGGTTGTTTACCCTGCGCTGCCTACTCTACCACATGGTCACTGATCTAAAATTAAATTGGACATATCTTTTCCTAATATATCATATTTAGTACTTTACTAAGTTTGGACAAGTCCCTGGTCTTCTAGGCTTTGCTTATCTATTCTAATGGCTCGGATGCCATTTCCACCTGATCTATTCCTACATGAACTACTTAAATCGGCTTCTGATAGGTTGAGAAGCCCTGTAATTACCTCGGGTGTTGCTGAGGTGGCTTTCTCAATAGTCATCGCTGGCTCTGCTGCTGCTGCTTCAGCTTCAGCTTCAGCTTCGGAAGACGGAAGCGTCTTCTGGGAAGCTGGGTCGACTTGTGCTTCCTCGGTCTTTTGAGACACTGGTTCGACACTGGGAGCCATGGTGACCTCATAGGGGTCCGGGGAAGTCGCTTCCTCCACTCGGAATACCTGGGAAGACAGCTCTTCTTCCTGTCTTCCAGAAGACATCTTGTCTTCCGGGACTTCTCGGCTTCCAACGCTGTCACTACCAAGTGGACAGCGAGGTCGACTCCTCCTTCTCCAAGTCTGATCTTGTCGATGATGCTGGTGCATGGGAAGATGCGTTTACTGGTGGCGGGATCAAGAGAAGACCATAGAGTGTCTTCACTTCCTCTACCTGTCGATCCAAGTATCGGAACATACTCTCCTTGCACTCCACCAACATCGCTTTGGACTCCTCGTCCCACTCTCGAGCTAAGGTAAGGAGCTTCCTGCCCGCAGTGAAGTTAAACTTCTTCCGAAGCGCTTCTACCGACTGAGCTAGCAACCCTAATTACTAATTTCTAATTACCTCGGGTGTCGCTGAGGTGGCTTCCTCAGTAGTCGTCGCTGGCTCTGCTGCTGCTGCTTCAGCTTCTGCTTCGGAAGACGGAAGCGTCTTCTGGGAAGCTGGATCGACTTGTGCTTCCTCGGTCTTCTGAGACACTAGTTCGACACTGGGAGCCATGGTGACCTCATAGGGGTCCGGAGAAGTCGCTTCCTCCACTCGGAATACTTGGGAAGACAGCTCTTCTTCCTGTCTTCCAGAAGACATCTTGTCTTCCGGGGCTTCTCGGCTTCCAACGTTGTCACTACCAAGTGGACAGCGAGGTCGAACTCCTCCTTCTCCAAGTCTGATCTTGTCGATGATGCTGGTGCATGGGAAGATGCGTTTACTGGTGGCGGGATCAAGAGAAGACCATAGAGTGTCTTCACTTCCTCTACCTGTCGATCCAAGTATCGGAACATACTCTCCTTGCACTCCACCAACATCGCTTTGGACTCCTCGTCCCACTCTCGAGCTAAGGTAAAGAGCTTCTTGCCCGCGATGAAGTTAAACTTCTTCCGAAGCGCTTCTACCGACTGAGCTAGCAACCCCTGCGCACGAGCTTCTGCTGCTTCTCGCTGCGTCTTCTCGGCCGCAACCTGCACTTCTGCGGCTTCCCGCAGAGTCTTCCACGTCGTCTTCTCTTCTGCAAGGGCGGTGAGCTTATCCCATACTCGCAGAACCTCCTGGTCACGCTGCTGTAAGCGCACCTGCAACTCCTGGTTGCTCTTCTTTAGCTGCGCTAACTCCTTGGAAGAAGTGACGTACTTGTTGTGAGTCGAAGGCTCAGTCCTTCCCTAAGCCCTCACAGTATAGCTTGCACTCTCAGAAGATGAATCTAGTCTTCTAGAAAACAGCTACTCCGTCTTTTGAGATTCTAACAATGCTTCCTAAGTAGCGCTCGTCTTCCGAGCTGTATCTAATCAATCCTAACTAAGCAAGGCCTCGCATGGATTCCTAAGAAGACAACCCACCTTGCATTACATCCTGCTTCCTAACAGAAGATACAAGATTCACAAAACGTAGAGTGCATAACAGGTTCAGAAGATGGTTGCGGGCTCCTGCGATGACAGTGGTCTCTGGGAAGACACCCGAGACAGCTTCCGATTCAATGTCTTTCTCGGAAGATGTGGTGCCCACAAATTACAGGATTCACGAATTTTTGAAATTTTTGAGATTAATAACTTGTTTGTATAACTGAAGAAGCGTTGTTACTTAAGATTACGGCTTCCTTAGTAGGAAGATGATCTTAAGGGCTGTTTGTAATAATAAGTTGACTTCTTCGGAAGACGACCGTCTTCGGAAGAGCGTCTTCTCGCTGGTGTCTTCGGAAGACGGCGGAAGACGGAAGATGGCGGAAGACATCTTCGGAAGACGCTTCGGAAGCCTGAATGTCTTTGGAAGTCGACTATAACCAATTCGTATCAAGAGTGGATTTTGTTGCTTTTGTGTTAAGAGAGGCTTGGTACGAATCATGAGTGGTGTGGTGAGTTGTTTTGTTATTTCGAGAAGTTGGAAGTCGGGAACTAGGCCTGTGCCTCCCGGTCTTCCAAGCTTCTCAAATCCACATCTTCCTAGAGAGACTAGAAGACTGAAAGGCTGGCAAAATGAGCGAGAAGACGTGAGGGTCCATTACGGGTCTCTTCTGTCCGACCCATAGCAGCCTATTCCTTCTTCTTCCCGAACTTAGAAGAGAGTTGTGAGAAGTCTTGCTGACAGAATCTGGAGAAAATGGTCGAGGGTCATGTCTTCCCATCATGCAGCAAACTTCTTCTGAGTGCGTATGAGAGGTGAGAAGTCAGAAGAACAGAGTGCACATGTCTTGAGTCTGTTGTGAGGATAGATTGCGCGTAAGAAGAAGAAGACAGGTGAGACCAGTGAAGGGAAGTCTGACTTCGGGAGGTCTTCCGAGAACGACATTGAATCGGAAGCTGTCCCAAGTGTCTTCCCAGAGGCCACTGTCACCGCAGGAGCCCGCAACCATCTTCTGAACCTTTCTCATACTCTACTTCTCGCATATCTTGTATCTTCTGATAGGAAGTAGGATGTAATGCAAGGTGGGTTGTCTTCGTGGTAATCCATGCGAGGCCTTGCTTAGATAGGATTGTTTAGATATAGCTCGGAAGACGAGAGCTATTTAGGAAGCACTGTTAGAATCCCGGAAGACGGAGTAGCTGTCTTCTGGAAGACTAGTTTCGTCTTCTGAGAGTGGAAGCTAGACTGTGGGCACTCGGGAAGAACTGAGCCTTCAGCTCATAGTAGGTGCTTGTGGTTTAGTGCAGCAGATCTTCCCGGTATGTCGATGCATCCGCGAGGCTTGGTGTTACCAGCGACAGAATTGGCCGAGGCCACTCCTTTCCTCAAGGAGTTGGGTCTCGACTTCTTCCTGTGGGATTGGAACCTCGCAGATCAAGGGCTTCTGGAGGAAGTGTGGGCCGCGTTACCACCGCGTAACCGTGTACCTGCAAAGGCAGGAGTTGCTCGGGGAAGACCATCTTCTTGGACAGAAGACTGGTGGCGTAAGGCGTTTCACATGCCTGAGACCGAGAACCGAGGATATTGGTACGAGAAGAAGATCTTGCCTAGGATTGTGAGTTCATGACATGTGCCTGGGAGTACCACCTGCCTTTTCGTGGAAGACAGGCAGAGGAGAAACGGTTGGAAGATAGAGTCTTACCGGGAGCCGAAGAAGCGACTTCTGGCGAAGTTGTTTCTGCATCTTTTCCCCAAGGGAAAAGCGCAGAAGACAAGGTACTTAGGAGATCAGGACGTGGAGTTCCTGGAATCAGTGTGGGATGACAGAGTGCCAATCTACTGGGGCGCGTACATCCAGAACTATGTACAGACGGAGCTAGCATACTTGGGTACCCCGGCGGGAGGACATCTGACGCCCTTCTTCTGCTACTTGTATGTAGTCATGGGGGATCTTAGGGAAGATCAGCTGGCAGTGTATGGGCCAACGGAGCGACAGGAGGTGAAGGAGGAGACCTCGGAAGACGATGACCGAGAGGCAGCAGCAACGCCCCCTCCCACTCTGATGCCACAGCTGAGACCCGGCTCTCACCAGAAGACGCTTCTGGTGAGGGAAGACGAGTCTAGTGGGTCGGAAGACGCCACGCCAGTGAGGAAGATGGGTCACAGAAGTGTACCGAGGACACCCATCTCCCTCATCCATTCAGGATCGGAGTCGGACTCGGAGGAAGACTTGCTGAGTACCCGATCGGAGCAGAAGACAGCTTCTGTAACACCTGGGAGTCTTCCGAAGACTCCAGAAGACGAAGGATGGATGGGTACTCCTACTGCGATGCGAGGAAGCGCAAAGAGGAGAGCCGCTCCTGCCACGAGGAGTCTTCCACCCCGGAAGATGAGAAGAGTAGCTTCTTCTCGTGCGCAGAAGATGAAGGTCGTAGTGGTGGAAGAGGCTCCCTTGCCTCTGGAAGACGAAGTCGACACCATCGAGCGAGTGGTGGGGATGAACTTGTCTTCCGCAGGAAGACGACTGGAGGAGTTCAGTGCCTACTTCCAGAAGGAGATCCAGCCCGCTATGGAGTTGCTGGAAAGGAGAGCGAGGGCACAGGAGAAGCCTTTACAGCCTGGATTCGGTCTGCGCACCTTGCTGCGACAAGAAGACAGCCAGCAGAAGACGAAGTCGCTGGAAGCTAGTCTCCGCACTACGGAGAAGCTTACAGCCAGGTACAAGGCGGAAGCAGCCGCTTCTGCCAAGGAGTCGATGCAACTTCGGAAGAGCAACCAAGAGTTGCAGACGCGAGTACAGCAGCGTGATCAGGAAGTTCTCCGAGTACGGGAGAAGATCACTGCCCTCGCAGAAGAGCAGACCACTTGGAAGATGCAGCGAGAAGCCACAGAAGCGCGAGCTGCAACAGAGAAGACGCAGAGGGAAGCAGCAGAGGCTCGTGCGCAGAAGATGCTAGCTCAGTCGGTAGAAGCGCTTCGGAAGAAGTTCAACTTCATCGCGGGTAAGAAGTTACTTACCTTAGCTAGGGAATGAGACAGCGGGTCCAAGACGAGGTTGGTGGAATGCAGAGATAGCATGTTCAGGTACCTGGATAGACAGATAGAAGGAGTGAAGACACTTTATGGTCTTCCCTCACTTCCGACACCTGCAACCGCATCTTCCCAAGCCCCAGCACCCTCGACTGGATCCGGAATGGAGAAGGAGGAGTTCGATCTCGCTGTACACTTGGTGGTGACAGCGTTGGAAGACGAGAAGACTCCAGAAGACGCCTCGGAAGACAGGAAGACGAGCCGTCTTCCCAGGTATTCCGCATGGAGGAAGCGACTTCCCCGGACCCCTATGAGATCGCCATGGTCCCTAGTACTACATCTGTGCCTCAGAAGACCGAAGACGCACCATTCGACTCGTCTTCCCAGAAGACCATTCCGTCTTCCGAAGTCGAAGCCGAGGAAGACGCAGCCGCAGAAATAGCAGGGCCAGCGAAGAGCGAGGAGAGGGAAGCTACCTCAGTGGTACCCGAGGTAAGTGCAGGGCTTCCCAGCCCATCAGAAGTCGAGGTAGTAGCTCCGGTAGGAGCAGATCATGTAGAGATTGCCACCGAGCAATCAGAGTAGTTAGCAAACTCAATCGACACTTCCAGATTTAGTAGGATTGGACATGCTATCTTAAGGGTGGCAGTTTTTCATGTAAAAATAGTTAGGACCCCATGTGGCAACATAGGTAGCGTAGGAGTAACACAGTGGAGGGCTAATTGGGAAAAGGGACCGCATGCATGTGAGGTGACAACCTCTTGTCAGCGCCTCTCTCTCTCTCCCTGATGGTCGCCTCCCAAGGCAGATGGTTAAGTAGGATAGCAGGGTAGGAGAAAAGCTCTCTAAGAGCTCTGCCAGTTCTGTAGAATTCGGCAGTAACTGAACATACACACCGATTCTACAGGCAGGCAGGCGAGACACATTAGAGCAGAGACAGTCTTAGCGCACTACACCCGTTGTTGGAAACATACGAATAGTCTTGGAATATACAGGAGGGGTCTGCATACTCGCACCAGCAGTGGTTCGAAGATGTAGATAGAGGTAGTGGACAGTCCAGGAACAGGGAACGGCATCCTCGTGCAGTCCGGTTGGCTGGGCTGGTGTGTCGAGGAGTAGACGCAGGAAGTAGCGGGAGTGAGCTTCCCAATGCCATTGTGACTTCTTCTCGGGGAATAGATTGTGGATTTGAGTGCAGCAGCTTCGCTCATGTCTTCTAGGTGGTGGAATGTATTGAATTCGCTCCCAATTGTGCATGGGAAGTGTTCTTCTTGAGTGGCGATGACTGTCAGCAGTTGTGGAAGTGTAGCTTGACTCGTTCAGTAGAGCACTTGGGATCTACGTACGAACGGTCTTCTGGGTAAGTGATCCCAGAAGACAGAGCAGTCAGAGCAGCGAAGTGAAGAAGAAAGAAGACTTCTTTCCGCAACAGAAGACGACATCCTCAAGTAGGAGTAGAAGACGGTGCTACAATACTCACGTTTGTTGTCTTCCTCCCCAAACTATTACAAGCAGGGATGGCTTGTTAGTCAGGATCCGGACTAGAAGCCTGTCGGAATCTTAATTGCCCTTTTTCATCCTGTTTTCTCTTGTTTGGATTTCTTCTTCTTCCCATCTTCCCTCATCTTCCCCATCTTCTTATCTTCTTCTAGTGAGCTTCCGATACTTCTATTGAGCTTCCGTGAAGGTGAATGTCGTTGTAGCGCTGCAGGAAGACAACTTCCGTAGGCAGAAGCCTGGGAAGGCTACAGGGGGCATACACCCTGTGATTTATCCAACCCGTTGGAATATGAGTATGAGAGTAAGGTGTAACGACTGTTACTAGTCAACTTCTGCGAAGCCGGACAGCCTTCTGGAGGTGTGAGAAGACGAACTAAATCCCCAGAAGACGAGAACCGTTTCGGAAAGACGATATCGAGAAGACCGGAAGAAGCAACCTGGAAGCAGGAAGATCGTCTTCCCGAGCTTCTCTGTGAATAGTTGTGTGATATTGTAATTGGTAGTTGTTTGTTTGGGTCCAGAGCACCATTTGGCGTATCTGGAAGACGTGTTGTTTTGTGTGGTTTTGTGAGAAGACGGGATTTCTAGGCAAAACCCGTGTGTTTGTGTGTTTGAACAGATCTTAGAACTTAGAGCAGCGTTACTTGTGCAAATCCTCTGTGGGAACGATATCTTGTATACTAAATGGGCAAAAGGAGAAATCCTACGTCACTACAGAAGACCTCCCGAAGTCAGGCTTCCCTTCACTGATCTCATCTGTCTTCTTCTTCCTACGCGTACTCAAAATAGACTCAAGACAATTGCACTCTGTTCTTTTGACTTCTCGCCTCTCATACACACTCAGAAGAAGCTTGCTGCTCGATGAGGAGACATGACCCTCGACCATTCTCTCCAGATTCTGCCAGCAAGTCTTCTCACGACTCTCTCCTAAGTTCGGGAAGAAGAAGGAATGGGCTGCTATGGGTCGGACAGAAGAGACCCGAAATGGACCCTCACGTCTTCTCGCGCATTTTGCCAGCTCTTCCAGTCTTCTAGTCTCTCTAGGAAGATGGGGATTTGAGAAGCTTGGAAGACCGGGAGGCACATGCCTAGTTCCCGACTTCTAACTTCTCGAAATAACAAAACAACTCACCAAGTCACTCGGAATTCGTACCAAGCCTCTCTTAACACCAAAGCAAAGCAAATCCACTCTTGATACGAACTGTATACAGTCGTCTTCCGAAGACAGTCCAGCTACTGAAGCGTCTTCCGAAGACAGTCTTCCAAAGATGTTCCAATCTTCCGAAGCGTCTTCTGTCTTCCGCCGTCTTCCGTCTTCCGAAGACACCGTCGAGAAGACGCTCTTCCGAAGATGGTCGTCTTCCGAAGAAGTCAACTTATTATTACAAACAGCTCGTAAGATCGTCTTCCTGCTAAGGAAGCCGTAATCTTAAGTAACAACGCTTCTTCAGTTATACAAACAAGTTATTAATCTTAAAAATTTCAAAAATTCGTGAATCCTGTAATTTGTGGGCACCACAAGATCTCTCGTCGCCTTTTTTCCTCCACATGAGCATATTGTCAATGATCGTGTCTATCCACGTCCAAGAATACTTTGATAGACGCAGCGTCAACATTATCTCCTCGCCCTGTGACCCTATGATAGTCTCTCCTCCTCTCTTCAATATTTAAGAAGGAACTAGAGCATATTTTTTCTCAGTAGTTTTATCTAGCAGCGTAGGACTAGAAGAAACCTCAATATGTCTAGCATATACATCAGAATTTACCGGTGGTGCCATCAACGCATTCAAAGTTACAATCGTGGCAATCTGAGGCAGACTTCTCGCGCGTCCTCGTCCAAACTACGTGTTCAACGACTCTCCAGTCGAAGAAAAGTGTAGCCTATCGTTCTAGTTGCGAACCACACCATCTCGCAAAGCAGCAGTAAGTTCTTTACAGTTTCCTCGAAAAAGATCAAGACTGTCACATCAGATACATCTACTAACAGAAGCACCTCCTAGACGTGCAGCAGCAAGCGCCGGTGGCTGCTCTCTCTGCAAGCCAGCTAGCTCCACCTTCAACTCACGCATCTGTTCGATAAGATATTCGATCTGGTTTTGTTGATCATGGTTTTCCGCAGGTCTCTAAATTGATGCTCTTTGTGCAGGAACTAGCACAACTGGCATCAAAGGTATTGCAACCGAGACAACAGATCTGGAAGTAGGGACCGGAGGTTGCTATACTTGAGGAGCAGCACGAGGTTGAGAGGTCGCTTCTGCAAGTGGATGCCCTCTCACGGTCACTCTTCTACGCCTCTGTCTCGTTAGTATAACAATAGCATCCTCAACTCTTCCCCAATCAGTAGTTACTCCTCCTTCAGCGGATCGATCAACCAACATGAAGCATAATCGATCTGTCGTAGCATCATCGATAGCTTGCAGAAAAAGCTCTGTCTTTCTAGTATCTAAAGTTATGCGCTCTAGAGTTGAAAGTTGTCGGTATTTCTGATCAAACTCTCTCAGCATCTCATTCATGCCCATCATACGACCAGGTTGCTGCTCAACCCAATCCAAAAGCGTTCTCCTAGTAACCCTCTCTGAATCTTCTTCAAGAAATTCCTCTCGAAGAGATCGCTTAAAACTCATCTAGACATCTAGATTCCTTCTCTATACATCTCTAATTTGGTCTTGTAACTCAAGGATTACAGCTAACTCAAAACTGGTTATCATCTCTATATCAGTAACTCTAACCAATTCAATCTCTCCTCTTTATTCACGCGGATATCTAGAAATATCTCTACTTTCAAAACTTCCACATCAGTTCATAATAACTTGCAAAACCTTGGTGGATTTTGACTCACCCCTTCCAAGGATCGGATGCTGTTGGACCAAGATAGCAAGCGTCTTCAGAATCTCAGCTGTATCGAGATCAGATGCAGATGTCGCTATAGTCGTAGGTGCTACAGAAGGTGCCACAGTAAACGTAGATGCAGCAGCCGAGAGATAACAACAACAACGGTTCTGATCTTCCGATCTATCTTCTTCTTCGTCTTAGAACTCAACCTCATGATCAATCACCCAAAGATTTCTCAGTGGAAGCACCAGATTGTATGTCGAGGTGAGAGTTTCCTGAGAAGGGCGGAACCTTCTAGCTTTGATACGGTCGTGAAGAGGAGAGCAAAAACCACACACGAAATACGAACCGCTAGAGAACACACCACCACGATTTCGATCCTGCCAAGATAAAACACACGACGTGCAAATAAATCTTCAACTCCAGATGATGCAGATTGAAAAGCTCACGCTCAAGGACTCAACATATCAGAAATCTGCTCCTGTGAAGCACCAGTGCATTCACCTAGAAGCTTTCAATTTTCTTTTCAGAAAAGTGTGCGTATCAGTTGTAGGTCTCCTCTCTACTAGATTTTGACCTCTAATCTCAATCTCTAGATGTCAAAATTCTGATCAGTCATAAAATCTCTCCAGGCGTAGTCTCTGTAAAAATCTGTCCTAGCAAAAATCTCCCCTAGCTCTTCGATTCTCTACTCGACAGTCTCTGCATGATAAACTCTACACTGCATAATGATCAACAATGAACTGAGAATTCTCTCCCTTTGGAGTACACCCCCTTTGGGTTTTCCTCCACCTTACGTAACCTTCAGTGTCAACTGATAAGGATAAAAGATGCCCTAAACAGATGGCAGCAGAAAAATAAATCACTGATAATAAATTATACGTAAGAAGACTACTTCACAAGTCTTCGCAAGTTCATCTATATGGATGAGCCACCGAGTCGGTCATATAGTCAGCATCTGACACATCCATCCGAAGTAACTCTGAAGGGCTACCTCTGGCCACCTGAATCACCTCGTTTTGACACGTGGAGCTCGAGTTACAACTGTTGTCATTCTCCGGCCTCCTTAAATTTCAAAATGCCGTAAGTATCACCTCAAGTACCAATTTCACTTGATTCCACCCAAGTGAATAATATGACAAGATCTACATTTTTCTACAAAAGATTTGATATCGACTTGGAGTATCTTTGATGTCATCTCGCTACCCCAGGACTTAGAGGGCCGCAACCGAATTCGTACTAGTGACCCCGACAGTCTGAAGACGAGAAGTCCATTTTGAAATCCGATGGTAATCTCCCTCTAGCATCCACACCAAGTGATTGCACTAGTGCAAAGGTAGACGGAGACATCCTACATTCACGGTACGTTTAAAGACATCTAGTGTCCCGTCCCTAGGCAACTCTGTGTCCCTCATATTCCTCCGAAGGGGCCAGTCTACTCCAAGCCGGTTGTGAGTCTGAGGAGATCTGATCCGGAGACCTCTTCCCTACAAGTTTGCTTAGCTACACCACAGAAGCTGATCTCACAACTGGTTCTAGAGACCAGTTTCTAAGCTGATATGACAACAAAATGTGATATTTTGTCTTTCCTTCACTAACACGAAGTGCCATAACTTTCTCTAGAGATGGTCTTCTTGTGCATTTCGAAATGCAAAAAAATACTACATATTACAATCTAAATGAGGAAAATCTAAAACATATTTTTTGAACCCATGCAGATTTATGATAAATTTCACGGTATCAGAAATCTTATAGAAAAACTCCAAGTAACTTTTCATCTGCAACTCCGTTTGCAACTTTTGAACATACCATGGTGATCAGCGTGATGAGACCCATGCCGTGGTGTTTTCAAATTTTAGAATTCTCACTTCCTCCAGAATCGGCTTCCCTGAAGTCTTAACTTCACTCAGAGAGACTAACTTCTAACTGAGAGGTGAATTGTTTACTATGTGAAATAATTCACATCACGACACTGATGAGGGTTTATATCTTTAATTCTGTTGTTGGAATCTCACTTGAAGAGATCGTTGGAGAATATTTAGAGTTCAGTTCTACATTTCGACGGAAGAAGATCATACAAGAACATATGGAGAGAACATTGGGAGGAGAGAGAGCTAACACGATGTTAACCACTTTAGAACTTTTCGTGTACTCGGCAGTGATCTATGACGCATTCGAGTTTATTCTTTATATCTTGTTTACTTAGAAAAGGTTTGAGGAGAGTAAAGAGTGGATGCAACAAGAGTTTTAGAGAAAGAAGTTACTAGAGGAGAAAAATAAAAAGTTTAAGACTTCTACTCTCTGGAAAATTTGTACAGTCGCTCTCAAATTTTATATAGTTTTTAGTTATCTATGAAATTCTAGTGTTTTAGCTTGGTTGAAAAGCTCTCAAGGACAACAGAAATCATGAGAAGAGGTGATCTAGAAAAGAAGATATGATATTTCAAAGTTGAGAGGGTTTATTCATGTGAGTTTCGAGATTCTACTCCTTGGAAATTTTGTACAATCACTATCATCTTTTTTGTGTTTTTTTATTTCTATGTGAAAATTTTCAGGATTCTAGCTTGGCTGATGAGCTACTAGAAAAGAAGTAATGAGAAAATGAGGCTTGGAGAAGAGAGATGGAAAGTTTCAAGCTGGAAGCGGTTGACAGTCATGTAACAACCCAGAGAAACACAAAGTATTGGAAATAGTAAATTAAGGATCATTCCCACGAAGATACAGTTAACAATTACACAAAACACAGTACTACAACGTCACAATGATAATTCAGATAGTCTTTTGTTATTCTCACGGAATGAAATAATATCCGGATGAGAGTTTAAGTCTGATAAGAAACCAAACCCAAGCAAAACCTGATAAATCGAATACAAACAACAATGAAATAGTTCTTTGATCAGGGACCCTTCCAACAACACAAATAGAAGATTCGAGAAGACAAATGTGTGAGCAAATGAGATAGCAAAATACTGCTGAAATGTTACTAGTGTTCTTCTGAAAAGACAGAAGAATAGAGACTTCACATCAAGGTTCAAAGAAATAAGCCCCTACTCTTCCTAAGAAGTGTTCTTCCTACTAAATCCTCACTCTTAAGACGTGAAGGATGTCTAAGAAAACGCGAGGTTCCTAGCTGTAGAGATGTAGTGTGTTGAACAGAGACAATAAAGAAAGAAATAAGCACGAAAACGTGCATTGCATTGATATATGCCAACTCCCAACATATATACACTACCGGTCTTTCTCCCTAAGAACACAAAACTGAGAAAGAGATCAAACCGGTCTGTAATTTGCTTCAATCCTTGAATCTCAACCTCGACCCAAAATTATCGAAGCGTAGCTCAAAGCAAGAGGAACATCCCTTTGCTAACAAAAAGAGCTGCACCAGTATCGCACGATTCAAACCAAAGTCCAAACAACGTCCATGTACAAGCCCTTAGCTAAAGCTAGCTATCACAAGATGTACATAACCAACTAAAACTCTAACGAACTCAAAAAGACGAAAATTGTAGAGAAAGAATTGAAAAAGTCTATTTGGGAACTTTCTTCTTTTGTCAAATAGTCTTCAGATGTCGATAGGGTCTTCTTCCTTGGCTCCATTGGGCCAAGAAACCTTCAGATCCAACTCTCGATAGTCGAGATAACGTCAATTTTTTATCGCTTGTGATAGAACCTTCAAAAACTCCTCTCTGTGGCTTAAAATCACGCACACTGTCCAAACGGATCGTCTGATCTGATATCCGTCTTCTCTTATACTTAGATCTAGCTATCTTGAACCCAACAAGACTCCAAACAAGCCATTTGGAGTTCCCCTCGCAAAATCACACAAGAAATTTGATCGCATGATGCAAAAGACTGACGTAAATTGACTTCCTACGGCTCAAACTCGCTCACCTGACCCAAACCAACAATCCAATCCACATACGTTCTTCTTCTATGCATATATGAAGACTCAGTGATCACATAGACACCAAGAATGAAGAGCTTGGCTCATAGATCGTGAAAAACAACACAATCTCGATGAAAAACTAACGTAAGCGCTTTTCTACAAGCCAGTTTCACTCAGAACTCTCAATTCGTTCAATGAAACTTCATATCGTCTTCAATTTCCTAAAAAACTCGACATTCTGATCTTGATAGATCCAAGGATAGCACGTTTGGACTTCCGAACAGTCTAAACGGTCCAGCCCTCCTTCACAGATCACTGAAGCTCTCCAAAAACCTCTCCTACGTCTCAATTTCTCTCATAACACATTCTTCGATCCGCCTCTTCATGAACCGTCTTAAGCGGTGCATAGCCTGCACAGATCTGAACCCAACAACGCCTTGCGATTTCGCATTGGACCTCCAAATCTCTCGTACTGTCCAATGCCAGGTCGTAAGTGCAAGCTAACCCTTAAGCTACCTCCTTATGTCAGTAGCTTTACGTACAAGTTTTCTCTGATAATCCGGTAGTAGACCCCTTGCGTCCTTAGTATAGTGTTTGGAGCCACAAATACCCAATCAGCAATAGTAAAATAGGGCCTAGCTTCACTTTCTCTTCTTTCGAATCTCATAACTTCACTAGTAGACGTCCAATGAAGTAAATGAAGTGCCCATGAGAAGCTGACAAGGAGCTCTACCCATCGATGTAATGAAAGTGAAGATCCAAAATTGTATAAAAAAGCTCATTTTTTATCCTATGAGCGTCTGTGGAGCGATAAACACAGAAGTATGATTTTCAAGTAGGAGCCGATCTACGACACGACACGACACCGTGCTGGTAATAAAGAGAGGAGGAAGAACCATAGAATGATCGCACGAAGGGAACTAGACCATCCATGAGCTCCCTAAAGATGGAAGCGCGAGAAACGCTATTAAAAATATTTTCCACGACCATTTGTAGGACAACTCAATCGGGATGGATGTCCAAGAGAGCCTTAATGCCGATACTCATAACCTCCAAGCGTCGCAACTCCAAACTGATGAGAACAAAGGTGGTCGTGAAAAGTATCTCAAAGCTGAAGGATAATGATACCATTGATAAGTCGTAAGAGAATCTCGCCGGTGGCTATCGATCGAATCCTTCCACCATCCTTCGTCATAGTCAAAACTCTAATTGTCCTCAGTACTTGAGCTATAGACGGAGGAATATGTCCTTGAGCTGCTGCTGCCGCTACCTGAAAAAACTACATGAAATCACTAGAGAGATTGTTTGTCTGAAAATAATCTCGTAGGTGTTCGTAGACCATCCCAGATAGACCTCCAAAAGATAGACTCGGAGCTGTACATAAGACCTGGGCAAACAAAGATCTATCGGGACATAATGGCTCCTCAGGCTGAGAGTCCTGAACCTCAAGTGGTGGACGATCATCTAGTGGGAGATGAAAGAAACGCAACATATTGATCGTCTCCTCAATAGAACATGTCATTGACAATGGATGCAATGCTCTAGCAGCTCTACTATACTCTCCAACTTGACCTAACAGCCTACAACGTCATATGCGGATGAAAAATGAGACATCACATGTAGAGATAGACTCGCTCTTATCTCGTGCCGCACGTATGGATTCTTCCTGCAAGGTCACCAAATCACCTGCACGAAATCTTTGAAGACGGACCGTCACCTCTCGATATCCTCCTTTGTCACCTCGAGTATAACAAAGACACCAACGAGGAAGTAACCACGAGGAGTAACCACGAAAAGTAACCAAAGTAACCAAAGTAACCACGCCATCTCGTCCTTGGTATTCTGTGCTAACATGTCGAGGGGTAGATCGAATGCTTGCCTCAGCTCGTCATGAAGAGCACGAGATAACGGATAGAACAAACCGGACAAGAGAAACTCGTCTCGAACAATCTCAAAATAGTGTTAGAGTGGACTCTCAACCACTCCCACAGACTCAGGAAGAACTTCAAGAAGAAGGGCTAACAGTGCCCTAATGCGTGCACGTCTTGACCTCCGCTCTCGACTAACCTGGGCATTCCATGTGGTCGTATCATAGCTCTTGTGCATCTTTCTCACATGAGATTCTACTCCTTGCGAGATAAATAACTGATTGCACATCGGACATGATGTGTCTCCAATCAGTCTCGGTCTCATGAGAGAGAGAGTATGCATAACTAAAAAAGTGATGATATCTGACCAAATGATACTCGTAATAAAAACATCTCAAAAAAAACTCATTAAAAAAAATAACCTTGATATGTAGAGATGAAGAAAACAAACAAACTAAATGTAGCAAGAAGTCTCTCAAAAGTCTCTCAAAAACCCTAAACTGAAGACTATGTAACCTTAAAACTCCTAAAAATCTAAACTTTTAATACTCATTCATTTCTCCACAAGATGTATCAATTCTAAGACCAGAAGAAACAGAAAATGAAAATAAATATGTAAAAACCACTACAGTATCTCACCCCAACACCCTCTCCTCTCTCAAAAATACTCTCTGTCTGCTATCCTCTCCCCTCTCGCACACTCGCCTCCGCTCCTCCTCACTCGCACACTCTCCAGGTGACTTATAACTAGGTGACTTATAACTCTACCAGCTGTCACTATCAACTATGTAACTGAGGTTAAGGTGTATGCTTAACAGTTTTGAGCACGGTTAACAACTATAGCATATCCAAGGGGTATTGCTTGCTCTCTAACGAATATAGAACTTAGACTGTCATGTGGTTTATTGATTTTGGAGCTTCTAACCATATGACAGCACATAATGAATGATTCAGTCAGAAAGAACCATTGAAAATACCAGGAATAGTTTATACTGGTGATGATACCCAGCATATAAGACACAGCTAAGTTCTGGACACCCAACCCCTAATTTATTTTACCCTCTATATATTGAGAAGGGGCGCTGCATCTAGGTAAATTCCTTTGGTGATATTTGTCTTCTTTCTTTTGTTCTTCTTGTGAGAAGGCTGAGAGAGCCCCTTCCTTGTTAGAAGTTTTTCCCCCTTGTTGGAGTGGTGCTATGAGTGTCAGGTTCTTGCTTCCATACATCGTAACACAAACGGCGGTAACATCAGATAGAACTCCAGTGAAAGAAATCGGACGTGTACTTGTCCCCCAAGTCGCAGGCATAATATTTACGACCGAATTGTATCCCCTGATAGATTTGGAACTTTAAACATATCAAAGCTCGTTTCATATATCCTAACATCCAGGAATGGATTATCACTGTATACAAGGTACAATTGGCGGCAAATCGTTCTAGGTGCATGCGAATATATCACATTCGTAAGTACTCGTCTATGGTCTCAGTGGAGATTACATGTTCTCTGTGTTCCATGCTTTTGTTGCATGGAACACAGAGAACACAAAGAAACAGAGGAGGCAAATTCAGAACTGACTGATGAGACCGTCAACTTGCAAGCTAAACTGCAGGTACAAGATAGCTAAATGATGGATCAAATATTATCCATGATTACTTAGCGGTCGCTACTTCGGAGTGGCGTTTGGCGAGCCCGGTGGAAATTTGTCATATGCTATAAAACCGTGAGAAAACGTCAAATTAGAATACAGTATGGCGTTTGGCGAGCCCGTTGGGGGTGCTTTAAGTAGATTCCTTGGAGCATACAGCTCCCTGAGTTACAGATGATATGGTGTTCTTGTAATAAAGTCTATATAGCTATCTGCACTATCGTCGGTCTGGTCAAGGAATGGCTCAAACTCCCCGCCATTGAGTAACGGAGCAAACTACGATCTAGCTACCTCGATCGTGAAGCTATCGCGAGCAGACGACGTGTATGAATGTCAACCGATCAGAAGATACTGAGTCCTGTACAGTCCACAAGTGCATGTATCATATTCTGAGCACTATCAACAACTGTAACATATCCAGGGGGCATTTCTCCACGAGAAAACGCTAACACAATCATGTGGAGATCAGGAGTTCTACAACCTTACGTCCTCCGTGCCTCTGTGCGCACCATACTCCAGATTTCTTGAGGCTCGTAATAGTTATTCGTCACCTCCATGACAACTCCGTTGTGTCCCTCGTTGATGCCATTCCAGGCCGACCTCGTTCCATTGTTGTGAAAGATGACTTTTGCTGTGATGCCCTGCATCATAAGTAATGCGGTACCGGTCATAAGCAAAACGCTAACTGATTCCTTCATGATCGATATCGCACAGCAGCGAAGTTCACTGAACATTAAAGAGCTTCAGCATAAAGGAAGTCCAGAAGTTGGCGAGGTTCAAGATCAGAAACTCTAAACCAGTGAATTTACTCGACTCCATCCCATCAGGAATTCTCAGAGGTATTAATACTATCTCCTGCCGAGCAGGGAAGTGACCATCCTGACAGGTCAACTGGCGGCAAAGGAAGTGCTGCCGATGAACCGGTTAACTAGCTCTGGATCCTGGACTTGAGCCAACGTCAAACATAATTCTCCTTTTATGTTTGCACGGGAATAAAATTCATGCAAACTTACGATTCGTCCTATTCTGGCCGCTACCATTCGGAAGTGATGAAATACAACATCTACAGACATGGAGACAAGGGCTTTTACGGCTTCATGTTCCGACTCTAGATCTCGAGCGACTGGGAGTCCCAGAACTATAACCTCTGTCAGTTTATACCTGAGTTCAGATGTGATGACTACCTCCCCACCACCATGATCTGGGTACGCGGCACCAAGCTATATGCTAGAACTAATTCTGGTCCAGTTTGCCCAAGGAAAGCACGAAGAACTACCACCTTCGCCAATCTCGCAGATGTGACTGCAGGAGAATGGCATAAGGTGGTGATCCAGGCGAACTGCAAAGCGCAGCACGGGCTATTTTAATGTCTGGTATGATGGAGCGAAAGTCTTTGAGAGGTTTTCCTTTCCCACAACTCTGCAAGATGATAGATATTTTCAGTTCCGCGTTGGGCTTATGCTAGCGGTTGGCACGACGACGGTCAAATGCTCGGCACTCAAAGCGTTCGGCAGGTTTGGTTTGATGAGATCGGTGCAGGCACGACTTTTGCCGACGAAGACCCTGATCATCGGTAAACTGAATCTCACTCTCTAGCTAGCCAACCTCGCTTAGTGTGATCATGAGCTTTGCAAAAACGAGTCGCTAGCTCGTCAATCGTTAGAGTAGACTCCTATTGGTGAATATATATATATATATATATACTCAAAGATTCTGGATCATGCCAGAGAGCTATCAAGCGTCCCATTCGACTATCTGATCTGCAGTAACAGAAAGTATGGGACTGGTTTTAAACTATTAGACTGAGAGAATATATCGATCCGTAAGCAGTCATTTTCATGGAGAGATTCTCATGTATGTTAGCTCGACTAGTACTGGGACCAACAGTGATCATGAAACACACACTTGCATACGTGTACACCTCAGGAGCACTTCCTAAAACGTTATATATCCTGTTGAACGGGATATCTAGATCCCTGTTCTTGCATCTGTGAAGTATAAACAGGTTGATCATAACATGACATGAACATGCCCTTTGCACTTCAATCCAATCTACGTACGTACATCTATGTACTTAAGTTCTGTGTTCCATTTTTGCTGAACCTCAATAAAGAAATGAGGGTCAACAAATATAAGACATTTAGATGTTGCGATCACCAGCGACGAAATGCTAAAGTAAACAGGGGTTTATAAAGAAGCCAGACTGATGTAAGAAACCGATCGCGGGTAACCAACAATTCATACTACGTAGTACTCTACTTAAACCCTAAACCCTAAACGTACTATTCTAGATCTATTGCGATCATAGTAATAGACGCGCTTGCAGTCTAGCTGGTAAGCCAATCGGCAGATCCTTGGAGACCAACAGCCACCCCCAAAATCACAAGTTACTGCTTAATATACGTACATCTTTGTGACCAAACTTCCCTGTCTACGACGTTATTGGTGCCCTTTCATTATGTTATCCATTGGGGATTCTGTTTCATATATCTCAAGATTTAGTGCATGCTTGCATTGCCGTCAGTAATAGAGATTCTAGAAACTTATAGCTAAGACTCAAGCTACACAATTTGATTTCACATAATTGTGCTTTATGTTACCTCCAGCTAGTCTGCAGGTAGTCACGCCCCAAGTCTCTAAAACGCAAGATTCTGAACCTTGAGATCAAATTCCTGCGACAAAGAGGAATCGACTCTCAAGTTTAAGCTGACACTGCGAGAATGCATGTACTGTGAACCGGTGTAATATGTATACATAACCCATGATGCCAGTTGGGTCCCAGAAACATCGTCACGAAATCTACCATATCTAGATATGTGTGCAACTGATACATGTTGATGATGTTATATGTACGGTTCTTAAGGTTTCAAAATCGTTCCCATTATCCATTGTGTAGCCCCTAACTTGCTGACTCCGAGGTAAAAGACAGTAAGTGCATAACATGGACAAGCGCGAAGAGCTTCGAGTTCCAGCGTGGGGTAGAAAGTAAAGGGACATGAAGAAAAAGCAAGGAAAGGGGCAAGGCCCAGCAGCTTATTATGACTTACTACGGATGGCTAACGAATCCTCTCAAAATCTTGCGCTACTTCCTGAAACTACTATAGTAGCTGTGTATTCATGATCACCTTCCGCTTCTATAACTAATCTCGACCAAAATGGAAGGACCTTGGGGGCTTTACTTTGATCTTTCCATGAGGTGGCAACAAAAATATAGTGCACTGGCCCAGGAAGGTGTCGAGACGATACATATCGGTCAGCTATACTATAGCAATACGCGGTCTAGATCTCCAGTTACCAGCTTATCAACTTCCTAGCTCGGCCTGTAATTTCGAACTTCACATGCGTGGCATTGGTTAGTTCATGAACTGTGTTATTATTACGGCAACTGTTGCTTGCTGTCGCATCAGAAGCACGTACGTAGGGGGACTGACCATGATCATGATTTACACTCGTCAGTGCGTACGTATACACGATCATGATATTTCACCGAGCACGGATATAATGTGCTCGGCGAAAGCTAATTAAGAAGCTACTGAACAGGAAAGTGACAATAACGTCTGTTATTGTCACTACTCAAAGGGTGTATTTGGAGCGGAGGACTGCACGGGGTGGTGCAAGGGGTGGTGTAATCCGTGTAAGAGAAAAGTTCAAGAAAAAACTAAATCAAAGGTGTATTTGGAACGGTTTGGACTGGCCACTACGTACGTGCCACGACCATTGCTGCAGGGATCCAACATGATTCAGCTAGCTAGCGAGGTGACGCAAGCACATTTCAGAAGCACACAACTTTCTGAGTCACGAATATCCTGAGCACACAGAGGGAGTCTGATGATAAATTAAAGCATGCTCCCGTCTAGCTACTTGGTCTACATCTAGGTCTAGCCAGCAGTCAAAGTCTTCCAATCTCGTAAGAAATCATACAACAGTACCATCTAGCTCGTCAAAGGAACTTTCCAATGTCAAACGATGGATAAGATCCTCAGCTGTACAATCCACAATTGCATCTGAGAGATCAACAACTGTCCGACCGGGCACTGCTTCACGCTGTAACGAAAGCGAAAATAATGATTGTGTCTTAAGTCTAAGGTCAGGAAATGGATTCCGGAGGATTCTTGATTTCCAGCTAGAGCTTTTATGTACCTTATGCCTCTGCATGTGAGCACGGTGCTCTAACTATTTTTTGAGATGGAACCGATACACCCGTTAGCATTGACTTCAAGACTGTCACCGTATCCGTTCGAAGTCAAGAGGATTCGGGTGTGCTGTAGAGTCAAAGAGACGAAAGGGAAGGTCAGTTCGAAAGTTCGCTTCAACCTTGATCCAGATGATGCGGGCCACTGGGCACCACTGCCTTTGCCAGTTGGACCTGTCCGATGGTCACTTCCGGATCCCTAATCGGTAGGTCCTGGAAACCAAGTATAAATACCCCTGAGGATTCGTGATGGATACAGTAGTAAATTCATTGGTCTAGAGTTTCTCACCTTCAGCCTTTGCAACTTTTGCATTTCCTTATACTGAAGCTAGCTCTGAAGTTCGAATTCTTTGAACGTCGCATGCAGGTGTCGATCATGGAGAAATCCATTTGCCTTCTGCTTATGACCGCATTACTGATGATCCAGGGCATCACAGCATCTGTCATCTTCCACAACACGGGGACGACGTCAGGCTGGAATGGCATCAACGAGGAACACAACGGAGTGGTTGAGGAGGTGACGAATATCTTTTACGAGCCCAGCACCGCCATCAAATGTATACAAACTTACGATTCTTCGTATTCCGGTCGCTACCATTCGGAAGTGATGAAATCCAATGTCTACAGACGGGGGGACATGGGCTTTTACGGTTTCATGTTCCGACTTTCGAGCGAATGGCAGTTCCAGAACCAGAACTACAACCTCGCTCAGTTCATAGCTGACTTCGGCGATACCGGTTGTGATGACTACATCCCTACCACCATGATCTGGTTACGCGGCACCAAGCTATATGCCCGGACTAATTCTGGCCCAGTTTGTCCCAGGAGTTCACGAACAACTACCACCTTCTCCAATCTCGCAGATGTGACTGCAGGAGAATGGCATAAGGTGGAGATCCAGGCGAACTGGCAAAGCGACAGCACAGGTTATTTTAAGATCTGGTATGATGGAACGAAGGTTTTTGAAAGGTTTGACTTTCCCACCACTCTGCAAGATGGTAGATATTTCCAGTTCCGCGTCGGGCTTTATGCTAATGGTTGGTACGACGACGGTAACATGCTCGGCACTCAAGGCACTCGACAGGTTTGGTTTGATGAGATCGGTGCAGGCACGACGTTTGCCGACGCAGACCCTGATCAGTGGTAAACTGAACCTCAGCTCTGTAGCTAGCCTAGCCTAGTCTGGTCATGAGCTTTACATAAACGACTCGCTGCTTGTCGATCGTTAGAGCAGATTCTTCGGTCAAAGATGCTTGAGAGAAAGCCATCAAGCGTTCCTTTCAAACAAGCTGACCTTCTCTATGAAATAAATTCTGAGGCCGGTACCCGGTAAACTACAAATTCCAATGATTCTGATGATTCCATCAGCAGTCCTTAGTGGATGGATTCGGGACATGTATGTTGGCTCCACTTGAACGAGCAACGGAACACACATTTGCGTACAATACTGGAGATTTGTCTAAGAATTCACCCTGTCGAAGGAATCCAAGCGGGGTATGTTGGCTCCACTTGAACGAGCAACGAAACACACATTTGCGTACAATACTGGAGATTTGTCTAAGAATTCACCCTGTCGAAGGAATCCAAGCGGGATACGATGGCCACTTCCTGGAGTATAAGCAGCATCATCGTGAAGTCGACCTGGTAAACCCCTTTCCAAAATCACTAGGATCATATCGTAGTGATTTGGGAAATATTGCCTTTCGCCCGGCTTTTACTATCATATATCGAAATTTTGCGCCATACGTAGCGACGTTACTCGTCTCTTCTCTCAAAACCCGCACTTAATCTAAGTTCCAGTCACTCTATCACTATATATAGTTCATGAACTAAGAGTTAAGACAACAGTCGAGCAATTCGAATTTTCTCTCTCGAAACAATTCAGTACAGAGGCAAAACGTCTGTACTTGTAGTTTCTGCTGGTAGAGACAGATAGCTGTAAGTCAAGCAAGGACTGGGTAAATGATTTGAGCAGTTGAGATTTCTGCCGATCCAGGTCTAATTTCGAGGGATAGTCTGATTAAGACTTCAGGATTGAATCTCTCCGCCGTCTCCGAGGGCCAAAGTCCGGATCCGGCGAGGCTTGGGTCGCAGACAAGGTGTGGCTAAGTGTGGCATGCCTAGGTTCGATTCACAGGAAAATGGAAGGAAGGAGACGAAGAAGCTTTAGACTATGCAGTTGTAAATATGTGCTTTGTGCACATGGCTAGCAGAGTGAGGAAAGGGTTCATGATCACAGCCAGAGGTTAAAGTCGAATGCCCATGTGAGATATGCTACAACTCCTGCGTCGTCAAACTAATTGCTCCCTCGCAGGCTGATGAACTTATTTTGCTTAGTTCCGACAACTGATCTAACTGATTTTCAACTTTTTGCGCTCTTACAGAATTATGGAGGCAAGAATTCGCGCACCCAGGTAATTGTCGCGTACTGCGAATAGCGTACTTTCGTGTGTACCTAAATTATCTTTCTTGATGGCGGTCCAAGGAGTGAGTCTCCATATAAGACGTTTAGACGTTCCCAATTCCAACACCATCAGTCACTATCTGAATTCGCTTGTGTTTGACTGTGTGCACTTGCCTCAGACTATCTTCTCACAGTACATATTCTCCCCATGATTGGTTTACACGTAGATGACGCTGTTCAGGCTGACCCAGCACCATCTCTCTCTCTTTCTCTCTCGAACCGTATCGATCTGCCGGTCAACTCTGGCGTATGTACTCTGTAGGGCAATCATGTAGTGGAGCTTTTCTAACCAAACGTGGATGCTCATGATTTGCTCTTTACACCGTATCAAAGCTTCCATACAAGGCTTCTTCCACAGTGCTTTCTGGCTAGCTACGTAGGCAGTGAATGGAAGTTCCTTCACCTTGGAAAGGAAGACAAAAACCAAAATCGAGCATTTCGTGTTCTTTTCTTTGCTTTCGAGTTGTTTATGCCATGCAGCTTTGCTCTTGGAACTAGTTTCTAGGGAGTATATTTTTCACACGTGGTGAACAGAAATGGACGTTCATAAACTTCGCGCTGGAGATTTCTGGAGTCTACAAGTTCGAGTTTCAGGCGGCAAAAGGATGATACTTGATTGGTTCTTTAATCTACATCTTGAAGACCAGTGATAAAAACATTGCGACACCCACTAGACACTACCCCATGGAAACTTGCTCTTACGCGGATTAGATGGCCTCCTGCAGTTCCTCCCTGGCCCATAGAGAGCCAACTCGATCGTCGTGACCACCACAAGCAAACCCCGCCGCCAGTGGAAGTAATATTAGTATTGTACGTGGAACTTTTTGATATGGTAAATGTTATTACATGTCACTGGGGGACTTTGCATAGTATGAGATTGTCCATGTGAGTCCACCGCTATTGGACTCGGGACCAGAATTTTACTAGTAAGGGATTGAATCTATTATTTTTTGGTTAGAGGATTATAGGCTAAACCACTTCAGATATTATCCGACCACCGATTACCTTGACAGGAGATGGTCAAGTTCGTTCTTGACAGACAACATCTTGCAACACGAACGGCTCTAAAAGAAATCAAACACAAAAAAAAAAAAAAAAAAGTTCTCGAATGAGAGCATCTCCACTCATATAGCGATAAAGAGATCTTTATCTTTAATATACAGATACAGAATGAAGCATCTTTATCTGTCAGAGAAGTTTTCCTAACATATTTCTTAACTGAATCTTTAACCTAAAATAATTTGTACTTCCCATTGCAACCATATCTTTTCTGTAAAATAAAGACTTTTAAAGAACGAATGTTCCAGCACGTGATACCTACATAGTATTGAGAAGAATAGACAAGAGCTTCAACAGAGACATCATAACATTTCCCGATGATGGACTCAATGCGACGATGTTTAAACTTTAATGGTTCACTTGTACTTTAAAAAAAATTTATTCTAATCTTTAAAAAAAGAATTACAACAAATTTTAGAGAAAGAAAATGATAGATACCTATAAATATCAGCGGTGGTACGGTTTCCCCTAACAAGCTCCTAACTAGTTAGGGGAGCCTTTAGAACTCGTTAGATGCTCTTATTACAAAAAGATAATGATGCTAATGGATCCATGGAACTCTTCCGTCATCATGTAACCTTTTGACTTAGTCAAAAGGAACATAGCCGCCAGTTGACATTGATCGTCGAGTTTTCACTTTCCAAGCTCAGTTGTTACTCTTTCTCGAGGTGGGCGAGAGGGGTCCCGCGAGGGGGAGAATGGTAGGGAAAGGGGGATCGGGGGCAAGAGTACGGGTGCGGGCCACTTCGGGCCTGACTTCTGTAAAGGGTGAAGAGTAACGTACTCCGTCTTCCTCTCGGGGGTTAACCTCGATTTTCTTTTCACCTTTTTGGTGTTGGGTGCTAGTCAGAGCGGGTTAGTGTTTCCTAGAGCTGAAGTACGTAGAGCTAGGATCTTAGAGAATTTTTGGTGAGTTATTTTAATTGCCTTTATCTTGAGAAAAGAAGATACGACGGGTGGGTTCTAAATGCTGGTGTACTGTAAGACCAAGGCTGGTATTATACCTTCTGCAAGATCAGCATCTTCAATCACAAAAGGAACGTCGTTAGAAATGTAATGTAATCATAACATGATATACATGTAACACTCGCATCTAAATAACTCACTTAATGATTCTTTTAGACACAAAATGCGTACAAAATCATAACCTAACTAAACGTCCCTAAAGGCTCGGGGTGATAGCTCCTACACTCTTTTCGGAGCGTACATATTCACTTTCACCCGTTACTTCCGGCATCATAATGTTTAATATGTATATAATTAATTACTCATAATTCAAAAACTATCAGTAATAATTTATAAATAGGAGAAAATTGACAGTCGATTAATTTAGAGTCTGATCTAAAAGTGTAATAATGACCATTGCGCTGTCCAAGCTAATCAGGCATCCAGATTTTTCTTCTGTTTTAAACACTTGTCTTTTTCTTTCGAGTCCAGCAAGAGCTCAAGTTATATGCATATATTTGTTTCCTAGGAAATGCGAACTCTTCTAGGTTACGTATGTGAGGAGACCTCCTTGCAGAGCCTGCCACAGATTACAAGGTACCAGAAGGCAGTTGTAACACCTTTTGCTTTTCAACCAGATGTCATTCGGGCAGTGATTAACCAAAAAGTGGCAGCTGCATGGTCACAAGGCAAACTCAAGGAGATCAGATAAAGAGGGTCGCGAACCCTAAATGAGCCATTCTCAGTTTTCAGTCTTGGAGAGAGCACTCTTGGTGGTGAGGGAGGAGACTGTATTTTTCAGTGTAGTGTATATTGCCTTTGAGGTCAGAAATCAGGAGCTAGAACTGAATGCACATCAAGCTCCTTGGAGAGCAGATTTGAAGAGTAGACCTTGAGAGCCGACTTATGATCAACAAGAATGATATGGTGTTGATTAGATCGCTGACTTGGGGTCTGATCTGTTGAGTAACAGAAATCAGGGCGTTCAGAGTGAAATTAGGTTCTCTGGTGAAGTCTTAGTTCTGGAGTTAATTTATCACAGCAGAGTTGCTGAGTAGTGAAGAATTGTCGGTCCAAGAGCGCTGCGTGACCTTGTCAGCAAGTAATGCCATGTTATATATATGAGCCCGTGACTTTCTCCATTCTGATAAGTAGGCTTGAGTTGTGTGCCAAAACTGAGTTGTGGCGCATCTGATGTCGTGTTGACTTTATTTCGATGTAATTGATTTACCTTCCTACTTCCTAGCATCTACAAGGTCTCCTAGTCTTGGCGGTTGCTCCTTGTGGGTCCTGGCGTTCCGACTTGATCACTAGTAGCGGAAGTGCTGCCCAAATTTTATGCAACCCAAGTCTAGAATAGTTCCACCTGTATTTAGTAACCTAAGATTGACCAGAGACCTACAAAAGACTATTTGGTTATTCGAAACCCGTTCAACAGTTATTAAATCCTCTGTGCTTATTAGCGGATAGTTTAACGAACTGGATCTGGAGACACAAATAAAGTATACAGGTCTCCAGGGAGGTTCACGTTCGGCAGTTCATTGGTTAGAGATAAAGGAATCTGTTCCGAGATCTGCGGTCGAACGTTACAGTTGGTATCAGAGCAGGCTCAAGTTGAGTCTTTGCTAAACACCATCGACAATGGAGGCTGTGTCGACCGAGTTGGACGAGATGAAAGCATTGCTGAGAAAGTTGGAAGGCCGACTTGAGCAAGTAGAAGCTGAGAACAAGGTGCTTAAGGCGGATTTAACTCAAGCAAAAGCGACACAAGAGAAGGAAGCGGAGGTCCCTGTACTGCAAATCGAGCAAGTCAAGGATTTAGCACTACCAGGCGAAGAAGCATTTGATATTGCTCAAGCAGATAAGAATGAAGATGGATCACAGAAGGTGCAAGAGAATGTTGCGGAAGGCAGCTCAGCCAAAGAAGGGCACAAGCGGAAAGTGAAGTGGGCTGAGCCAGGGACACCATCAACCTTCAACGGTGAGAAAAGCTTTTCCAGGTTTGAGTTATGGATTACTGAAATGGAGAATTACCTGGAGATTTTCAATGAGCGCAGTTGGTTCACCTATGCTGTTAGTAGACTGGAAGGAGAGGCTAAGGAATGGTATGGAGGTCAACAACGGATGAGGATTTTGAACAGTACAACTCCTATGTCCACTTGGCCGGAGTTGAAGGATGAACTCCGACGACATTTGGTATCAGTGGATGAAGCTACATAGTTTCGATTAGAACTTATTCATCTGAGACAGACATGGAGTATCAAACAGTATCTCCAACGATTTTCTGAGTTGGTTACTCGTTTGCACACGGTGGATCGCACCGACTTGCTATTTCACTTGAAAAAAGGTCTGCAAGGGTTCTATGCTAGTGTGTTTGATAGCTGGGTTATGTTTCATAAGTCCGAGGACATGCAAGACTTGTTTGCATTTCTGGAAGCAGTAGAGAACACTAGGGAACGTAATTACACCGTGCAGCCCTCCAAGTTTCAGCGTGGAACAAGTGGTGACGAGCCTAGTAGAGAATTTTGGCGCAATCCTCAAGGACAGATAGCGTCCTCTCAGAGTAGAGGTGGTAGAGGACGTGGTGGTGGAAGCTTTGGTGCAGCGGGAAGGAGGTTTCCTCGTGGATCTCAACAGCAAGGAGTTTCTCGTGGTCCTACTCAGACACAACCTATTGGATCTTATGCATCCAATGCAGGATCCAACCAAGCTTCGACTTCAGGTGCTAGGAGCAGTGGAGCTAGCAGTGCTACACTTTCAAAGACGATCATCTGTTTTCGATGCGGACGGGACGATCATATTGCTCGTGAGTGTCCTCAACGTTCAACAGCGAGCAACGTTCGTGGGTTGACAGCTGAAGAGACAACCAGTGTTGAAGACCCAGTTGAGACGACTACTGAAGCAGAGGTATGTGCTGGTGAGCATTTGGTAGAACATGGAGATTTTCTACCGTGGATTGAAGTAAAAATAGGAAACCACCGGTGTTGTTTGCTTATTGATACTGGAGCAGATGTGAATGTCTTGGATGAAAAACTGGTCAGGACCTTAGGGGTGACTAGAACCAAGATCATGAGCCCGTTGTTGGTAAGGTTTGTGCAAGGCAGCACAACCGTTACAGAAAAGCTCATGAGTGTTCCTATTACTGTTGGAGGGTTAACTAGGAAGCATGAGTTCTTAGTTATGAGCTTAGGTGACACAATGGAGGGTATCTTGTCCTGGTCTTGGTTACAAGAGACCAAGGCCAAGCTAGATGTTCAAGAAGGGAACGTCATAGTCATGGATCGATGGGGCTTGGGTCAACCCCATCCATTGATCATCAAAGAGAGACCCAAGGAACCAAACCATGCTGTCCGTAGGTTCCAACAAGCCAAAGTGGCATTTCAAATCTGCACAGCTAGGCAGTTTGGAAAGCAGATCAAGTCGGTAGACGAAGCTTGGGTTGCAGTGATGTCTAAATCCAAGATGGAGACGGATGAGGAAGAACGTGTTGCTGCTCTTCCCATACACCCTGATATGCAAGTACTGATTGAGAAGTATTCTCATATGATGCCGGATCAGTTACCAACAGGACTTCCTCCGAGGAGAGCCTTGGATCATGTCATTGATCTGGTTCCTGGGACTACACCTATTGCAGTGCCATCAAGTTTGATGAGCTAACAGAGCTGAAGACTCAGTTGAAAGAGTTGGTAGCTCAAGGTATCTTACGACCCAGCATATCACCTTATGCTGCACCGGTCTTGTTCGTGGCCAAGAAAGATGGTGGTATCCGCATGTGTGCAGACTACCGTGCACTTAATAAGGTTACTGTCAAGAACAAGTATCCTCTTCCTCTCATGGATGAAACCACAGATCGGTTGACCACAGGAAAGTACTTCACCAAGTTGGATCTTCGTTCTGGATATCATCAAATCCGGATCAAAGAAGGAGACGAAGAAAAGACGGCTATAAGGACGAGGTATGGCTTGTTTGAGTATACAGTGTTGCCGTTTGGATTGTCCAACGCACCTGGTACTTTTTGCAGGCTGATGAACGAGATATTCAGAGATCTTTTGGATGAGAGTGTTATCGTGTACTTTGATGATATCATCATTTTCTCGTCCACTTGGGATCAGCATCTAGCAGATGTTGAAACAGTTCTTAAGCGCCTAGAAGAACATCAACTCTACCTCAAGAAGAGCAAGTGTTCTTTTGGACAAGAGAGTGTGGTGTTTCTAGGATGTTTGATCGATGCACATGGTATTCACCACCCTAACAGGGCTAAGATTCGAGCCATTGTTGAATGGACGAGACTTGAGAGTGTTCATGAGCTCAGATCTTTTCTTGGGTTAGCCACATACTTTCGGCGCTTTGTTTATCAATTTGCGCATAAAGCCGCACCTTTGTTTGGCTTATTGCGCAAGGCTTCCAAGGTTATTTGGAACCTAGCAGCTGAAAGAGCATTTCAAGAGTTGAAACAAGCACTGACAGAAATGCCCGTGCTAGCTCTTCCAAAGATGAGAGAACCTTTCGAGGTTCACACAGATGCTTCTCAATGGACCATTGGAGGAGTGTTGATGCAAGGAAAGCATCTAGTGGCTTACGAAAGTCACAAGTTTTCAGAAACTGAGACGAAATGGCCTGCTCATGAACAAGAGATGTTCGCAGTTGTCCACTGTCTGAAACATTGGGAGCATTATTTGTTACCAAGCAAAGTTACTGTTGTAACGGACTGTGAGGGTAATACATATTTTCAGAGTAAACCTCGTTTGTCACGCAAACAACAGAGGTGGCAAGTGGAGCTTGCACGTTTTGATATCGAATGGCGGTATCAAAAGGGGAAGGAAAATATTCCAGCGGATGTGTTAAGCAGACGTGTCCAGGCGTTAACAACTCAGGACACAAGTGAAGAGCTTTTGGATCGAATCAGACAAGCATTGCCAGACGATCCTCAGGCTCAACGTTGGACCAGTCAACAAGAGAGAGATCCATTGGTACGTAGTCTCTCATTCGCAATGGCCTTTGGTTTTATAAGCAAACCAAGGTCTATGTTCCAGCTGGATCTCTAAAGACACTCGTCATGCAAGAATGTCATGATTGTGAACTGGCTGGACATGGAGGACAAAATAGAACGTTGCAACGAGTTAAAGAGCAGTTCTATTGGCCGTCCATGTTGGAGGATGTAATCAAGTACGTGCAGACTTGCTTAACATGTCAACAACAACGAACTGAGCGGAGGAGACCTGCAGGATTGCTGAGACCTTTGCCAATACCTCATGGGCCTTGGGAGAGCATAAGTATGGACTTATGCACCGGTTTACCTGAGTCAGGAGGTTTTGACACTTTACTAGTTGTCATCGATCGTTTCAGCAAACAAGCTCACCTCATCCCTTGTAGGAAAGCAGTGACGTCAAAAGGTGCCGCTGAGCTGTTCATACGATATGTTTTTAAGTATCATGGGATGCCTAAAGACATCGTTTCAGACTTGGATAGGAGGTTTGTAGCTGAGTTTTGGAAGGGTTTGTTTCGAAGACTCGGAACTAACCTCAAGTTCAGTTCCTCTTATCATCTTGAAACTGATGGTCAGACAGAGAGGACTATACAGATAGTGGAGCAAGGGTTGAGAAACTATATCATGCGAGATCAGAGTGATTGGAGCGAGCACTTGGACTTGGTGGAGTTTACATATAACAACACTAAGCATTCGAGTACAGGATTTAAACCATTTGAAGTGGTTTATCGGGGCTCTCATGCACCTAAGACTCCTATAGCTCTGGCTACCAAGGGGCATGAAAATGCAGGAAGGTCAAATCAAGATCCTCCAGATCTAGAGACTTTCATACGTGTTTAGGGTACTGTGTTTCAAGAGGCAAAGAAACACATGGAGAAGGTACAACAACGGTATGTCAAATATGCAAACCGTGGTAGACAAGACGTACAGTTCGAAGAAGGACAGAGAGTCTGGTTGAGAATCAAGAACTTCAGAATCCCAGCAGGGGTGGATTTAGCCAAGAAGCTTCTTCCAAAGTGGGCAGGACCGTTCCTGATCGAGAAGAAGTTAGGTCCTGTGACCTATAAGTTGCATTTTCCAGCTAGTATGAAACATTATCACCCCATCATTCATGTTTCTAACTTGAAAATGTTTCGTGAAGAACTAAAATCGTTGCCTGGAAAATATCAGAAATGGCATCCAGTGTTAGAAGCATTACCAAGAGCTGATGATCTTGAGTTGATTGAGATAGTAGATCATCGAGCATCACCGAATCCAGATGGAGCTGGAGAACTCGTTACTCAATACCTATGTCGTTGGACAGGTAGAGTTTCGGGATTGGTAAGTGAAGTTTGGGAGTTCTTGGATGATCTAGCATTGTACAAGTTCCAGGAACCACTGCGAAGATACTTTGTGAGACGACAGTCCGCAGTGGTCACTTCCAGCTAAGCGGTGGATTGAATCGAGTCAAAAGGGTCATGCAAAATGGCCCTTCAAGGACACTGGAACCGAGTAGATCTGGCCAATCTGCTCGTCTAAAGGTGGAGTTGTGGTCTGCCGACTTCTTATGACTGTCGGATGTCAATCAGGTTTAGGCTGACGCTACTATGGTGTATCATAGTAAGGAGGTGGATAAAAAGAAACTGACGAGTTCACCACCTGGAAGCTAGGGTTCTGTCTCACCCGAAAGCTTCAAGGGATGCTCGGTAATGGAGCATAGCCTTGAGAAAGAGCTTAATCTTACCCTGGATCGGGTACTGTTTCTCTGGATTTGAGGAAGTGTTGTTCCTAATGTGATATTGCAATTACCGCAGTTCAGTGGAAGAACTGTGTTTTGTTAGTTGGGGCGATTGTAACACCTTTTGCTTTTCAACCAGATGTCATTCGGGCAGTGATTAACCAAAAAGTGGCAGCTGCATGGTCACAAGGCAAACTCAAGGAGACCAGATAAAGAGGGTCGCGAACCCTAAATGAGTCATTCTCAGTTTTCAGTCTTGGAGAGAACACTCTTGGTGGTGAGGGAGGAGACTGTATTTTTCAGTGTAGTGTATATTGCCTTTGAGGTCAGAAATCAGGAGCTAGAACTGAATGCACATCAAGCTCCTTGGAGAGCAGATTTGAAGAGTAGACCTTGAGAGCCGACTTATGATCAACAAGAATGATATGGTGTTGATTAGATCGTTGACTTGGGGTCTGATCTGTTGAGTAACAGAAATCAGGGCGTTCAGAGTGAAATTAGGTTCTCTGGTGAAGTCTTAGTTCTGGAGTTAATTTATCACAGCAGAGTTGCTGAGTAGTGAAGAATTGCCGGTCCAAGAGCGCTGCGTGACCTTGTCAGCAAGTAATGCCATGTAATGTATATGAGCCCGTGACTTTCTCCATTCTGATAAGTAGGCTTGAGTTGTGTGCCAAAACTGAGTTGTGGTGCATCTTGTGTCGTGTTGACTTTATTTTGGTGTAGTTGATTTGTCTTCCTACTTCCTAGCATCTACTAGGTCTCCTAGTCTTGGCGGTTGCTCCTTGTGGGTCCTAGCTTTCCGACTTGATCACCAGTAGCGGAAGCGCTGCCCAAATTTTATGCAACCCAAGTCTAGAATAGTTCCACCTGTATTTAGTAACCTAAGATTGACCAGAGATCTACAAAAGACTAGTTGGTTATTCGAAACCCGTTCAACAGTTATTAAATCCTCTGTGCTTATTAGCGGATAGTTTAACGAACTGGATCTGGAGACACAAATAAAGTATACAGGTCTCCAGGGAGGTTCACGTTCGGCAGTTCATTGGTTAGAGATAAAGGAATCTGTTCCGAGATCTGCGGTCGAACGTTACACAGTGAGGCACAAAGTGTGCCATAGACTACACGGTACCAGAAGACAACAAGGGACACAACCTCGGCATTTGAAAATTTTTTATCTCTACGCGGAAGAAGAAGAATCAGAGAAAGAATCAAAAGAACTAGAGGAAGAGATGGCACATCTCACAAATGAGTCACCGGTAGTACTTCATTCATTGCGTTGAAGAATTTAATGCATTCATTAATATGTTGAAAATGATCATTTCTACTAAGAAATTAGCATTTGTTATTAAAAAGAGCGAATGGTCCTTTACACTCTTACAAAATAGCGCATCGTTAAATGATAAATCATATTTTTTCTATTATTGAGGTATTTAACTCCAGATTTGTTTATAATTGAAACAGTCTCATCTTATAATTGAATGATATGCATACAACCTACACTTTGGGCTAAGAGAAGAAAGAAGACAATCGGGGTACGAGAGAAAATCCCGCAAAGTGGATTGGTTCAATGTGAGTTGAGTCAACTTGAAGGGAGAAATTTATCGAAAGTGCTGATAATTCACAAAGTGGATTTATCTAGAAAAGAATATGTCATCTGATTTACCAAGAAGACCAAGTAAGTAGCAAGAAGAAAAGGAACTGACCTCAGACGTTGAATTGACTTGGCAGTTAATTTAAACAGTTACTATCAAATTAAAGTGATCAAAATTAGACCTTTATGATTAAATAATTATACCTTTGTTAAACAAAAAACTCACAAGTGAACTGTGCGAAGTGACTCACCTCCTAAATATAACTCACAGAAGAGAATAATATTTATTTATACAGATTGATTTATAACCTAACCTTTGGAAGCGGTAATCCATGCTACGTAGACGCATCCCAGCGAAAATATCCTTTCCCACGACCTTGTACAGTGAATTTTGTTTTCTCTCATCAGAAAATGTATAAATTTTATAAAAATATATTATACTAAATTATTATAAAAATTAAATTAAATTATAAATAATATATGTAACTAGTCTCGGAGTAGCCAACTCATCCAAATATAAACCATAAGTGAAATCCGGACTGTTACGTTACTGGGAAAATAAGACCAGACACTGCTTCTCAAATCGTGATGTTTTGTGAGGACATTAATTTATATCCTAACCCTTCCCGAGGAAGAGTTAGAATATAAATTATACCGCATGTACACTTCTAAGTGGTGAATATCCTCCTTCTATTATGCAAGGAAAGTGGGAAGATGCAAGGAAAGCGGGAGGGATGACAAAAGTGAAAAACGGAAGTTAATTCGGGAAGTTAGTATGGAAGGTGGAGTGGCAAAGACATGGATTATGGCCATTTGACTTTTTACTTATTAATATTTTCATAGACGTTGTATTCAGTTTGGGACGGTTATGTTTCCGAAATATGGAAACTTCCTGAGATGAAACACGGAAATAGAGACATGGAGACGATGGAGATCGATTCCGGTAATAGCTGAATTAGGTTTTGCACTCAGGTAATACGTAGAAAATCTCTTCAGTTGTTACGATGTTTGATTTGTGTTATCAGTAAATAGATAACTATTATATATAAATGTTAGAATAAATTAAATTAAATTATTATTATTAAATATTAAATATTAAGTGGAGGAGAGTGCTGCGAGAAATCAAGATATAACCCCTGAGGTATGAGCACATCGATGCGCTTCTGACGATTCAGGATTCTTTTAAATTTATATTAAATTTATTTTCTAACTTTTATTGGTAAAAAAGTTAGATAATAAATTAACTTTATATATATATAATATTTATAATTCTATATACAAATATATATTTCTTTCGTCTGAACATGCATGGGTATCTGGAATTTGAAATATATTAGACTAGAAATATTGTATTCACTTGAGTGATTTTGACCATTGAGCCCTTTTTTAACTACTATTTGTGGTGTATTGGATGTGGGCGGTTGCGCTTCCAGAATTTGTTGACTTTGACATCCTTACTACTTAGGAAATTTTGTTTTTGAACTTTGACAACCTTCATACCCATTGTTCAAATTTCCAGCAATTTTGTCTAGAGAACTGAAAATAAGAAACAAACCAAGTCAAATGTGTAAAGAGCCTATCTCACGGCTAACAATCAACATCAAGCAATTCAGGTCCATTGTCGCTTCATTGCATCGTGTGCGCATTTGAGCACCTCCCTCGGCATCCTAAACATTTTTACATACCACGCGTTTCGCTTTCTAAATTGACACTACAGAAACAAACAACCTCATATTATGTTTCTGGTTTCAAAGATTAAGAGAGAAATGACTTATTTATTTACCGTAAAGTACATCTAACTCGAGCAAGATTATTTTCGAAACTTTTAGTGAAACAAGTTGATTAAAATGTACTATTTTTAGTTCTTTTTAATTTCTACAACTTCATGAAAAAACATATGTGAATCCTAATTTTGAACTCTTTTCATTCACTACATATTTTCTATAATAAAATTTCTTATAGTGATATTTTATTAAACTCTAACCTTTTTCAGTGTTTTTCTTTTACAATTTTATACTATACAACCCATGATCTTATAGGTATATATGACGCACCAATAACAACGATTGAGTGTCCCTCGAGTTTAAAGTTGGTTATCAATAAAATTCCACCCTGTGCAAAGTACTCTTGCTTTAGCATGGCCCCCGGAAACTCAGGTTGAAGGGTCAACTGTATATCCTCACGCTAACTGCAGAGGATATACAGTTTGTGCGTCTACAATTTTTGAGTGGCACTGTAGACATTGTCTAGATGAGAAGGTTGTCATGAAGAAAAGAGATCAAGATGTTCCAGTGATCCTAAAAGACTTCTCAGAAATTCCAAAAGAGTTTCCACAATATGATCTATTAGAATGTGTTTCTATTGACGGACGGAAATATACTCATTTTCTCAATTCACAGTATACACAAATATTGCTTAAGTTATTCTCAAGATCTCTAGGAGATGACTTCTTCTTGGAACATTGTGGTCTTATCTTGAGCAAGGCGTTAGTGCATACAATGATGCAATGTTCAACAAGCTTACTCCACCCTCTTGGTATTCGAAGTATACTTCTTTGAAAGAAGATCATCCTCGTTTGTGAGATAAACTTAGGAAAAGATTTGAGAGAAGAACTTCAAGTATGAAGACTTCTACAAGATTGTAGATGATCTATTTACTTCAGATGTTGTAGATACACCTTCAAGACTGATACATGTACACCAATTGTCAATAATAAAGATCATTTTATCATTTTATGGATATTTTTTCTCATACACTTTCGTATATTTGTATTCTATGTTCATGAGTAAATTTTAACTCTAAGTTCATGAAGAGGTAAATAAATTCTAAGTTCATGAGTAAAAACTAATCAATGCATATTTTTGATTTTTGATCATAAAAAGTAGTTAGAGCACTAAAATATAATTCCAAATTAAAAAATGGACATTTCATACTCTCTACTGGACTTTCAAAACAACCTTATGGACTATTGGAAACGCCAATTTGAACTATTTGTTTTGACTATATGGACTTTTCGTATCAAAGTATGTACGGTAGAATGTCCAATTTTAATGAATAGTTAGATTTCTCATTTATTTTGCACTTGTCCTCTTCCCGGTCCACGCTGGTCACTTGATGTTAATATCTTCCCCCACGGCCTTGTACAGTGAATTTCGTTTTTTCTTATCAGAATACGTGTAAATGTTAAAAATTTTATAATTTAAGTTTTTATAAAAAAAATAAATTATTTCATAAATATTATATGTTAACCATTTCCAGAATAGCTAACTCATCCAGAGAGAACCCATAAGTGAAGAACAGGCTGTTGCATTGCTGGGAGTATAAGTCCGGAAACCTAAATGTAAAATCGCGCCTTTTACCTTAGAACATTAACTAGTGTACTTCAGTGTACACGGGTGAATATACAACCTTCACCCGTGTACACTGAAGTACACTAGTTAATGTTATAGAATATGCGCTTGAGCAGAGTGAAGTCATAAGAAACTCTAGTGGAGGTTCGTAGTAATACTTATGTGGAAAACATTTATCTGACTCGGTAATTTCTAATTCTGTTTGGCAGAGTAACGAGTGAACTGGATTACTGATTTTTAGATGAAATGTGTAATTCTTTGCATATTTCATCTCTTCCATGTTTAGAAGAGAGGAATATGCAAAAGTATTTAATCTATCACCTAACTCTTTCAGCGAGAAAAGTTGGGTGATAAAATGAACCTAATAGGAAAACGATTTTCTGACAAGACAGCAGGGTCTTACAGTTCCTGCTGTGTGCTGTAACCCACATGTCTTATGGGTTATCTCTCCAAGATCCGGCATGTACTCTATAATCAATATATATTTTAATTAAATATACTAAACATTTTTCTTTAATATCTATAAAATTCTCACTAGCACCTTGATGGCATTTTCACTACAGTGTCCGGTCCAGTGACGCTTTTTGATTTTTCACTTCTCTCTACGTTTATCTTTTTCTTCCAGCCAAAAGTGTACTTTGGATGCATATATAGTAGAGCAAACAAGCCTCTTCCAAACGATTACAGGGCTTATTTTTTCTGTGTGTGTGGAACTTTGAGTGTCCATCGAATTTTTAGGCTAGGAGAGACTTGATCACTGATGAACCAGCTGGAACGAAGTCCTCAATTAAAGCTATCGTAACGGATATGCAATTAACTTCATGCATCTTTAGGCACTCCAACTTAAAGGTAAATAAAAGAAAACAATTACACCAGCCTATAGTATACCGTCGACAAACTCCAGTATGACCAGAGCAAAGAATTACACCGACTTATAGTATACCTTAGCACCTTGTTTGCTATGCTAACCGTCGAGATGAAACGAACTCCGAAGATGACAAAACATGGAAAATGTTTCTTCATTTTATCCTTTACATGTTTTCACATTTTTGGAGCATGGACTACGATCAAACTACGACTACTTGAGTCTAAGTTTCAAACACATTTACTCGCTTACTCAAGTGTTACGCATTATTAAATGTTGGTGTTTTTAGTGTTGAGAAAAAGGAAATATGGTTTATCGTTGAAATCGAACAACCCTGGTATCGCTGGAGAAATAAGCAGTCCCTTTGGTGGGAAACCAAACCATAAAACATGAAATGAGACGCTACAGAGAGATGCTCTATGAAGTTGATTGTGTGAAATGCATGTTCACGCGAAAAGTATGTGTTAGACTGTGTAAGTTAACAGTTCGAACGCTTAACCTTTTTATCTGAAGTTTTTAGTTTTACACGCATTAGGGAAAGTGAACACATTAATGACGCAGAAACAGAAATAATGTAAAGGGATATGAAAATTTGACGAATAGTAAATGACGAAACTACTAAAATGTAGATTTAGATAACGCTCAACCTTTTGGAGTTGCATTTGTATTTCATTAGTATTTCGCTTATTGTCTCCAGTAGAACTACTTTACTTCAAAATAGAATTAGAGTATGATACAGAGTGCCACTGGAAACACACAATCCAATCAAAATCTCAGCACCCTGAATTGTAATAATAGAGTTTAACAAAATCGGGCAATTGATTACTCATCAACGTTGCGACAACTGAACTTGACCAAAACCTTCACCGGGGTTAGAGATAAATGTGTTGCAGGAGGGACTACTGTACTTACTAAGCTTGAAGAAAGTGCAAGTAGGGTCCGCAGCAGACTGGCTCAATGTGCGTGGCTATGATCAGTTTTATGTATTGTACATGAGAAACATGATCTCTTACAGAGATATGAAAAATCGTTTACGCAAACTGTGCAACTGTCGGGGAGAGCGAAACGACGTGTTCTTGATGTCTACTTAAAGTCCCCACGAGGAGGGATTTGCAGAAGCCGACACAGAACTTGTTCTGTTTGCATGTTGCTCCAAGATAGTTATGGGTTCACTTTATCCATCAAGGCAAATCCACAAACTTGGATAAATTTGCACGAGCGAGGTAATTAGTCATACTGTATAGGGGACACTCCAAAGCATACATGTGGTGAGACGCAGTAGAAACAAAGACGGCACTCACAGATACTGAAAGTGAAGATACAGTGGAAATAATATGAATAGCGGACCCGGCACATGGAAGGACAAGGCTTTTACTCTGGAGACCAGGAGCAGGCCTAACTGGAGAAGGAGAGAGAACAGAGAGAGATCATCATAGCGTGGTGCACCACCGATTCGAACCTTGATTAACCATCCGGCTCATCTACTGATTGCTGAAAAGCGAACATATGTCGGTTCTATACTATATTGGCAGCGAACATATGCCCATTACATCAAACATCCTATGAATGTTAGGAACAGCTTTTGACCTCCTCAATATGAAATACAAATGGTCGAGTGAAAGCAAACACCTACGCGAAGAGAGACTACTACAGAAATCATGTACAATCTCCTAAACTGTGAATCAATCTAAAACTACGGGTACAAGAATCCAGCATTCATGTTCATACCGCTTTCTGAGTCCGGAAAAACTAATGACTAAACTACCATCATTCCCCAATGTCAGTTATCTATAATATACAAATGAACAACTAATTTGTGTACTTTCGCTTCCTCCGTTCACCAGCTCCAGCCCTTGTTGTGCCTTCTGTCTTGACAGGAGCTGGTGGAGGTATTGCTGGTTGTGTGACAGGAGCTGGTGGAGGCGGAGCAGGTTCTTCAGGAAGCGGTCGTGGCAATATGTGTTTTAGACGATTGTTTCTATGATGCTTCCAGAAGTAAAACTGTTGTCGATGTGCTACCTCCTGCAGTTCCGTGAAACACACATTAGCTGCCAACTCGCCTGATTCTTAAACAGACAAGCAAATCGAATTCGGTTTGGCAGAAAACGGATTCTTCCTAAAAAGTATTTCGGACAACCATCAAACATGTCTTAAGATTGCAAACCTTGTTTGCCGGATGTGCCATTGCACTTCGGAAGTGTGCACTCTGAAGTAACTCCAGGAAGAATAAAGTATGAGGATACCTGCAGCATCCGGCAAAAATTAACCATCAGAAAGACTGGACTTTACAGGTTTAGATTTACAAAGAGTGTGGACAGTTCTCATCTTTGTTGTAACGCTGACAACCACTCTTACATGAAACAGTATGAATTTCTTCCCACAGTTTGCTTGGATACTCTCAAATCTTAAGAAGGAAATCAGGTGTAGGTCTTAAGAGCAAAGATAACTACTTAACTAATTCGTCTGTGATGCTCTTATTTTGTGTACAACGTATTAACATAAACTTTTAATAACTTTATGTTCAAGATCAGTGAGGATGTCTGTAGGACTGAACACGAAGAAGAAGCTAATTCAACAGCTACATATGTCCGAGTTCTTTCGGAAACAAATAAGGTTTGGTGCAACTGTTTCTTTCGTCTACGTGACTGCTGCTACACTGAAATCATATCCAGACTCTAACAAGAAGATAATACAAGAAGTTGATGAGTACTACAATGCATACATGGCATGAATAAAGGGCATGACAACAAAACGAAGAACTAAAGTTATGATGCAACAAACGCCAACAACTGGAAGGGAGGAGAAACTCAATTGAAGGCTTCGGATCATGGCTCCGACGATCCTAATCAACAGTCGGCAGTACAGAACTGTCTGACGGTCAGCCAATGAACGTTCGACAAACAGCATCCCACGATGCCACCATTGCACCAAGATATGACTCAAACAACTAAATCAACGGCAGAACTAAACGTTGGTGACATGGATTCTGAATCAACTTGTTTGTTCACAATTCGAGTGATAGTAATCTAAGAGCTCAGAAAGATTAACCACTAAAGTTTTGACTGAAGTTTGATTTGATGGTCAAGTTAGATCGCCCTACAATCACGCCAAGCCCGAATGACCTCGATAAGGAACTTACGTTGGAAGTTTGGGAACACCGAAGTTACCGACGAATACTAAGATGAAATAGATCGTAATCTGGATTGTCTCTCTCATTCACTTTAGGGGTACTACAATTAAAGGGTTCGCATTCTAGAAGAGATAAGACGGAGGGAAGGGAACGCACACTATAAATTTGGCATACTCGGGGCGCTGCCAATACTGCAAATACTTCAGGTAACCCACAAATGCTTCATCGTCAAAGTACCGATTCTGCGCTAAGTCTGCAAAATAAAGTAAGGCCAGCAATTTCAATAGCAATTTTTGTGGGGTTATATTGTACAAGACAGCAAAGGCCAGTAGGCGTAGTAACAGAAATATACTTACAGTGTATGTATGTGGGATTAGCAAGACACTGCACGAATTCGAGTTCTAATTCGAATCGTTGTCGACCACCATCAGTCTCCTTCAACCCTCCATCCTTGACAGCTTCACCATCGTTCTGCATTTTATCTTACGAGTCGTCACATTTACTCCCATAAACAACAGGGTACTAAGGGCCGAAATGCTTCCTTCGATTAATCAAGCTTCGAGCCCAACGGAAATAGGGTTCACTATCACAAGCGCGTAGAGATCAGCAAACGTTTGAAAGATAATCCGTCATCCCATCCCCAGCTTGGGAAAAACACACGGCTAGCTTGTCCACGATTCAAGTTTGATGCGCGCTAAACTGCCCCTCCGTTCGTCGGAATCAAGGACACTCGTATTACTATCTCACTCTCCGCCCACAAGCGCGCACTGATCTGCAAACACCTGACAGAGTATCCCCTGCACCATCCCCAGCTCGAAACAGAAAACTCGATGACCTTTTCCACGATTCCAAGCTTAATGCAAGCCAGACTACCTCTCCTTTCGAGGTCTTCGCGACAATCGTCACTCGCTGTGTTATGTCTCTCGCGCACTTCTGCGCTAACAACTCACGAGGGCCATGATAGGCTTCAATCTCGCGTGAGCTAAAACCCAATGTACTTTGTACAGACGTCTTGCCCAGCGCAAGCCTGCAGGTACGTTGCTCGTTGCCTGTTTGACCTGTCTTCTAAGGAATCTCGATGGAATCCGTCCTAGAAAACGGCCAAACCGGAGGTTGTGTCATGAGTCGAGTGCTGTGGAAACGCCGTGAGCTCGTCTAATGAGTCGAGTGCTGTAGCCTGTTGGTGAAAGGGCTTTGGCGTGTCTACCTGACTGCAGAAGTAGCACATCCCGTTTCAAACAATGAAACACATCTCTCTACAGAGAACAAATATGCAACCAAAGTGACATCTTCGTCAACTCCTTGTCGACGAATTGTTAGTGAAAATTTTAAATATTTTCAAGAAAAATAATATTTAAATATATTGGAAATGAGAGAGAAAATCCATAACGCACGTGAAACCCTGCTCTAAAAAGTTATAATAGCGGTCCAAGAATTAACATTTTATCAGAGATTTAAACCCCCTTGCATATTCTCTTGTGAATTATTTTGTTGGTGAGGGTGAATTAAAGTGAATTGTTTTATATGCATGTTTAGTAAAACCTGTAAGATAATAGAAAATAGTGATTGAGCTGAGGCCTATTACTCCTTATCCATGTATAGAGGTAAGCATTAGAAGAGAAGTTAACTTGCGATTATCAGCAATATATATTATATGACTTTCTTCTATTCCTTTTTGAAATTACGGGTTTTGTCAGGCTCAACCTGACAAAACCCATAATTTCTAAAAACTCATCTCTTGAAACTGATTCAAAATTGATCCACATTTTCAAATACTGTACATACATTACAATATGCAACAAAAGTTGAAAACCGATCTTGAAAAGAAACTTTTAACGTATACAATAAATAGTGTTTATGTCCTTACATACTCCGTCATGTTCTTGTTACACAGAAAATTTATTTCCGTCTAGAGAAACTGTATCTACCGACAATATCGTTCTTAGAGGTCTAATTGTGTTTGATGTTGCAATCCTACGTAATTTTAACCAAAATAATTTCTTATTACCACAATAGAGATACGAGATAAATGTTACATATGAAATCCAAAAACAATATTTCAGTTTCCTTTAGATAGCGAGTTTTCCCTTGTAACATTATTTATATTTGGATAAAGTACTTCAGTTTATTTAAATAGGTTCTTGTCCTCTAAAAGAACACAATATGAATGAAGTACTTCCATATGAAATATTATTATACATTACTCATGGGCAGAAGAAAAAAATATCTAAAACTAAATATCACTATACAGTTATCAATATATTACACAGGCCAAGCAAAGTTCAAAGAGTTTTCATTTTATCACTATGAACTAGTTATCATGATATGTGCGGTCACTTCAGGGTGGTTCTCCTTATATGTTTTGTCTTATTATACATGAATATCGAACACTTTTGTGGATGCATTTCGAATTCTGGCTTTACATTTGTATAATTTTGGATTTATTGGCTCTGTTCAATATAGCCATTTGCATCGATCCGAAACTTTACATTCCAGCGTGGCACGTGATAAAATTTACAGTTTGACGTGGTAAAGTTTACAATATGACGTGGCAGATTATAAGAATAGTATACTTATTATAAAATAATGATAAGTTAAAAATATAAAATATTTATCATAAACAAGATATATTAGATAGTTTTGAATGATACATTACAAATAGCTTTAAGATCAGAATCTCACAATATAATACAGAAACACTTTTTAAAGTTCGGGGAATTATAGGGTTTCCTATGTTACAGGTGAGTGAATAGTTAGAGATTGCTTTCAAGCAACGTCTGCGTCTGCAATGCGCATATGAAGAGCTTGTGCATTTCATCTTGCTGCGGGAATGGTGTGACCTGTGCCTGTAATATGTGTTGTGAGTGTGAAGAATAACTTATGCGCTCACCACCCGTGTTGTCTTTCCAGTGATTGTGGTGTGAGTTTTACAGTCAGTTGTTTTGTTGACTAAGCAGTTGTTAAAGTACGATGAACTGTGGATTGTTGCACTCTGCAATTGGCTGATTACAATTACGATGAGCAGTGGGTTGTTGCACTGAGCAGTTGGCAGATTACGATTACGATATGCAATGGGTTGTTGAGTTGAGCAGTTGGCAGATTACGATGAGCAGCGGATTAAGAATTTGAGAACTATGTTGAGCATTGGATTTATGAATTATGCTCATTAGTTGGTAGATTATGGTAAGCAATGGATTGGAGATTTGAGAATTGCTTTAATTGTTGAGTTTATGATTTGTGCTTTCAAAGCATAATGTTCTCTACTATGTAATAAGTTTGTGAACTGTAGTTTCAAAGCATAGTAATAAGGTTGTGAATTGTACTTTCAAAGTATAGTCCTATACAATGTAAATAAGTTTGTGAGTTGTTGTTTCAAAAAATGTTTTATAGTATGTAATAAGATTTTGAATTGTTGAAACTTGATGAACTATAGTAAGGAATGTATATATTTTTTGATTTAGAATTGTTGAATTTTAGACTTCACGTGATGCAATCAGAAGCCAATCTATCAAACAATTATGAAAATAAATATTATAATAGGAAATATGTCACAACTATTTTTGTTAGTACGTTTTGATGATCTGCTGGTCCCGTATGTTAGTTTCACAAAGTGATCCAAAACTTGATATCCATACGCTTCAGTGGATTGCTTTAACAGCGTTCCATAACTACAATGCTTCCCAACTACAGTGCTTTCCATACTTGGAAAAGATAGAATTTGAGTTGTATTTCATACCTATAGAATGGAGAATTTGAGATGTTGCGTTGCTTTCTTTACTTGCAATATTGTGCAGAATTTGTGGTCCATTCTTGTAGTGTGCAATCATTAAAATTTGCAGAAGTGGAGATTGCTGCTTATTGTCTTGAAGATTATGTATATCACCGAAGGCACGTGATCATGTTAGTTGTGTGAAAAACAAAGAGACGATAGAAATATGTGTTATGTGGAAATTGATTTTTATGGTAGTTTGACTTTATTGTTATAGTTTTGTGCAGTCTTGTGAAGTGGTTTAGGGTTTAAGGAAACTTGCAGTTCTAGTTTGTATGAATATGGTAGTTTGTGGAGTGCAATGCATTTGTGAAGAGATGAATTTTATTGATAGATTTTAATGTTTTGTGTGTATATCATACTGCTGCTGAGTCCAAGAAGTACACAGAATTGGATTTGCAACAAAGTATTAGAAATATATAGAACTAGAATTCGATACAATTTTCTTGGTAACAACAAAGAGTAACATAATTTAATATAATTTTTATGGTTACATCAGACGTGGTTGATGATTACTTGCAATATAACTCCATTGTTATAGTTTTGTATGGTTGAGCCAGAGAGAAATTACTTCCATTTCTGAGGAAGACCATCGTAACATAATAATACCATTCTTATAAAGACACTAGTATAATCTAACTACCTTGAGGATTTAGAGGGGTATCAAGAATATTAAATTGTGTCCAGGCATCTGGAGGATGTTGGGGCACTTTGTAGCCCAAGCTACTGCAAGGGAAATTTTACTCACAGGTTATTGATGGCCGACACTCTTTCAAGATGTATCTGCTTTCATGAGGAGGTGTGATCCATGTAAGCGTACAGATAAGTCGACTACAACTATGCATTTATCCTTAGCTCCGTTTGAGAAATGAGGTGTGGATTTAGTCGGACTCATATCACCGGCTACGCAGCACACCAAGAGGAGGTACATATTGGTATCCACAAACTACTTCACAAGGATGGTAGAAGCAGAGGCTATGGTACAAGACGATGCGACGACAGTAGCAAAGTTTCTTTTTCAGAGGATTATAACGAGGTATGATTGTCCGATGAAAATAGTGAGTGATACCGCACGACGTTTGGAATTTTAGAGAGTATAATACATGAGTATAATTAGAGTATAGTACATGAGTAATCTCTCGACTTTGAACTCTTAGAGCCATCAGAATTCTTTACTATCACAGTTATCACAATTAGTCTGACCATTCTAAATATATCATTTTCACTTTAAAGGATCAACCTTCTATCCGTAGTTAGAGATGCACCTGAGCTTCCTTGCTTACACAAAAACTTCCATACGCTCGGATGTATATATAATCAATGTATAAAGTTAATTTCCAATCAGATTACATAATGAAAGGCTAAGAGAATGAGGAGTCCAAATTTTGTATCCCCAAAATCCGCTTGTCTTTTTTCTTCCCCTGACCAGAAATGCATTTGCATGCATATTGTGCATAGCATATCAAGTTACAATAATAGCAAAGTTTGGCAAGAGACTAAGAAATTGTTTTACAGCACTATTATATGCAAGAACAACTGGAAGGTAAACTTGCAAGAAAAACCATTAAAAACTACAACAGAAATGTTCTTGGAATCTGTAGTACTTGAATATTGTTGGTTATTTTCTGAATCTTGTTGGTATTTTGTTAATTTTAATTTTAAGTCACTTTCAAGCAGACCAGGTCATGAAGATCACACATGTCGTTAATATGTATAAGCAATACAAATCCTTTCTTTTTCTCCATCTACTCCCAGCTTTCTCATAGTTTTTGAGCAGTAATAGATGAATAAAAGATGGTAAATTCGTATGCTTCTGCTTATATAATTATAATTGAAGATAAAATATCATCTCATCATCATCTCTGGGATGTGCCCAAGTAAATTACCCCCGAGAACGAGATAAGATGTCTTGATTCTCACGCTTTTTACTTGATAGAAATTTGTTTGATGACACCCCTAGTAGGTTCGATGAGATTGATCACATCTCTCGTAATGATATGTTGCTTGATAACATCTATGACTTATTGTCGACAATAAAACTAATCATTTTCTCTTCTCGTTCATTATTTCACTATTTTTGACCGTGACTAAATATGCATCACTCCAATATTTAACAACTAAATAAATTTCAGATGACACATGTTCTGAAATCTGATGTATGTAGTTCAATATATCATTAACATAAGAAAATGAATGCTTCTATAATCAATATTCAGTCAAGGTGTGATCAAGCAATATATTGTTAAGAAAAGCGTCAAGCCCAACGAACCTACTGGGGTGTGATAAGCAAATTTCTGCTTTTACTTATAGCAATATACATCTACAAGTCCAGTGATCAAGATAAATTCAAGTGTTGTTAGAATTTTCCATCTCTCGTTTTCCTTGTCATTTTTATTTATAAATATTATACCATAGTGATTATCGGATTTGTGCAACCGTATAGTGATTATCGGATTTGTGAGACGGTTGCACTAACACTTTTAGTTGGTAAGGGTGTTGCATTCTTGCAATCACCAAATACGCAATCTCTGCAATGAGATTCGATGTACAAGCCATAGAGGAGAATACTAGCCTTAGTAGGAAGGAGAGATCTATAAATATACAATGTGAAAGATTTGAATTTCCCTGTCATACCTCAAACTCAAAGCATGATATTGTTGTTTGCATTTAGAGATAAAATCTGATTTCTCTTTCAGCTTGGTACAGAATTTTCACATAATAGTTATGTCTTCTCCGATAACAGCAGGAGAGCAAAAATTCCTAGAAATGATCTTGTATGCATATTTACCTTGCTTCTTTTCTTGCTTCATGTTTTCTTGCCGCTTTGAATAAACCTCTATGTCGTTGTAAACAAGATTCCAAGTCTAGAAGGTTGTTACACTAACGTTTAGACTCGGATCACATAGTAAATCATTTGTAATGATTGATTGACATGGAGATATCTATATACCAAATGATTCTTACAAAAGTTCTTACCTTACATTCATATCACTTTGAACTTTGAAGCATACCAACTTATGCAAGATATTTTTCTTCAAAGTCCGATGTTGTTATCTACTCTATGGATCTTAGAGTTTTCACTAAAAGTTTTTCTTGATCCCACGAACCTTGTGAACTTCATTGCCTTTACTTTTCAACTTTCAACTTGGTCATACCCATGACTTACTAAACGTTCTTGATCACACCTTTGCTTTGGTTCTTGATCGCATGTCCTACGTGGAATCCGCGTTGGACTGCAATGTAGACCGTCAGCTTCATGGCCCTTACGCTGAATAACATGACCTTGTTATTCAGCATAACGGCCATTCAAAGGTCTTAAGTATGCTGAATGACGTGATCTTGTTATTCAGCATAAAGACCCTTACGCTGAATGATATGATCCAGTTATTCAACTTCACAGCTCTCATGCTGAATACCACTACCTTATTATTCAGCATAACGATTTTTATGCAGAATCACAAGACTTTGTTATTCAATCGCGAACTCATGTTTAATAACTGAAGTTCAGGACCTAATTCCTTCATATCATTCTAGGTCTGAGTGGCAGCTTCAAGAGCATCGGCTTGAAGACAATGTATTCAAGTTGGGTTCAATTCAAGATCGTCATGTTTGAACAACTTGGAATAGATAGAAGGTCTTCCACTAGCAATACAAGATGTGCACTAGGATCGAATTCCAGTACTGTCAAAACATATTCCCAACTTCGTTTCCTATCACTAATACGACTCAACATCTATGTCCACATCATCTAGAACAACACGCAGATCTATGTTGTATTTCCACACGGATCCATGTTATATGATCGGAAACCCATCGAGACGTGTAACCAATATAGGTTTGGTAAGTTGTGGATTGAAATCGATCTCCGGGAGTGTGCCCAAATAAATTACCCCGTTCTCGGATGTAGATGCAAGTACAGTTCGACACGTAGAAAGGCTTCGCCTCTGACTTTACCTATTTTTAGTGCCTAGTGCCAAAGCCCAAAGCGCGAGGGACCCAGGTGTAGAAACTAGATATGATAAGTCTTACAAAGCACCGGGGAGTGGATCGCTAATGTTGGCACGTAAGCGTCAGAGTCATTATATGCCTTGAAAAGTGCATGTGAAATCATGCATATACATAACGTTCATGCAGCGTTCGTCTCTCCACAGCAAAGTTATCGCAGTTGTGCATGCTGTAACGAATACGGAATCTACCGTGGTGGTAGATTTTATTCACGATGTTTTGTGACCCGATTGGGCTCGCATTTCACATCCCTTGCCTTGGGCGCAGTCAACCTGAGTCTACTCCGGTTGAGTAGGGGAAGTCGAACTCAAAACTAGCGCTCTAACTTGGGGCGTGACCTCCAGACTAGTTAGGGGCGCAAGTGATTAACGGGGATTAGAGTCTCGTGTCCGGGCCGGGATATAAACTCGTACACTTCTTGTAGTACAAGTGTACAAGTTTCTTCCAAGTTTCGAGAACTTTTCGATTTTATTACAAACTTGTACAAGATCCTGTTCTAGGTACATTGTAAGCTTTCATCTCAGGATTATAGAAGTTTTAACGAGAGTTTTAATACGAGAATGACCATAAAACTTTACGGGTAACTTAGTTGTAGAATATATATACTCATTCTCGTATGCTCTCTTTATTCATAAAACATGTGAACATGAATTTTCAATTGTCTGATTGAGCTAATAAATTTACAAGACCTTTTGCAATATTAATAAAAACCCCACTGCATAGTGAAAGGTTGATGATGCAAGGCGCACAGTAATACTTTCAGATGCACGCCGTTCGAATTCTGCAAGCGATCTAGGCATACCTCTAGAACGATGTCATCAGAAGTCAATGTTAGGACTTGTTGAAGTTGAAGAAGGTGATGACAGTGGCATGGATCAGTACGATGATACGTTATCAATCAGCTGGACTCTCATGTTTCCAGTTCCTTATGAGTCCTGTTTCCACTTGAATATGCATTATGTTACCGAGGCGGAATATGTTTTTTATATTTACCAGGCGGAATATGTAAACCGGATGGTTTAATCATGTAGGACGAGTCAATAGTTGGGGCCCATCATCGTGCAGCTCGTGTTGGCGGATCCATCCTCACTGCTGCACCTGTTTGTATAAAGCGCACGATGGACCCTCAGTCTAGTTCAAAATCGAGTCTTGAAGTTAGTACACAGAGGTTGTACAGAGGTCAACCCGGAGAACTCATGGCGAGGATGAACTCATGTTTGCTCGTGGTCGCATTGGTGTGCGCCGCAGCTGCGAGCTGTGCTGCTACTCCCGATTTCGGGGATCAGCTCGGGCGCCGTGGAATGCGAGTCCATGTTGCGTCTGTGAAGGATGAAGAAACAACCACGATCAAAATCCGAAATCGTCTCCCCGTCGAGGATAAGGATACTGTGGCGATAAGCTGTACCGGAGAGCTTGAGGGCCAAAGCTTAGGTGATCTGGATTTGGAGGAGGTTTCACCTTATGCCACCGTGTGGACGCCTGACATCTACGGCCCAGCCGACCTCTGGTTCTGCCATTTCGAGTGGGTGGGTCATAATCTGGTGATCGAGAGAACGGACGTGTGGAAGAACCAGGGTAGCGTCACATGGAAGATCGATGCCAGTGGTCTTGAGTACCTCGATGCCGGTAACGACAGCTACAAGTTCATTAAAGGATGTAAGTGTCTACTCATCTCTCTCTCTCTCTCTCTCTCTCTCTCTCTCTCTCTCTCTCTCTCTCTCTCGTTGAATTAACGTCCGGGCAACGCGTACGTTGAGTGCATGGTCATCTCACACTCGCGTCTTCTGTTACAGGGGAGAAGAAATCCAGCGGGACTGTCTCATCTGCATAAGGGCAGCTGATGCAACGACGTAAGTCAAGGGTGGGCTGTTGACAGACCTTCCGAGAAGCTGTGCAAAGTCTCGCTACGTGACCGCAGTGGGTAGTGCGTATCTCCTGCCGAAGGGGCACTAGTACTCCTTACGTGCTCCTTGTAGCGTAGAGTCTATGTTGTATAGGTGACACACTTCGGTCGCTGTTTGTGCATTAGTTTCACAACGTGTACATTGTCTGAGAAGTGAAACCGGGAGTTCCTCGCTTGAAGAATGGTCTTTGTCCTGATCAAAGGAGTACAAATCATTGATAACCCACCCTACGCAAGGCTTATTCTTGAGAGCTGGAATAAATTTGGAGGATTGAGAAGCACCGAGAAAAACTCATGATGCTAGTGATCGTCGTGAGTCTGTCGTCGTCGAGTCGACATAAGTGGATGTGTCGTAAGACCACGGCAGCCGTTGAGGTGCATTGTTGAGTTTCGGCAGTGAAGCGTGAATGTGTAGTTGATTTGATATCTTACGCTATAAGTTCGACCACAACTTTCCACATGCTCCGTATACAGATTGGGCAGACCAATGCAGTTGATTGCCTTCCTTCTTGATGAAAAATCTGAAGTGAAAGATATAGATGTAGGGTAATGTACAGTATCGTGACTCTTCGCAAACTCGCTATCACAATGTGAGAAAGATTTTAAAGAAGAAAAGTTGATGGGAGTTGATAAGGGAGAGACCTTTTATGAAATGTAACAGCGAAGGAACTGTCATGCAGATTCGTTGGAAGAAGAGGAACCGTCGTGAAGAGAAGTGAAGTAGAGAACTATTGTAAGTAAAGTAAGTAATGGGAAGTCCAACTCTATTTTGGAAAGATTGATTGCTTTTATCTTCATACGGGCATGATCATACGAGTTCGGAAGGCGAAGAGAGTGGCTAAGACTTCAAAGATGATCATACGAGTTCGGAAGGCTAAGGGAGTGGCTAAGACTTCAAAAGTTGAACCTACGAATTCTGGAGACTAAGGCTAAGACCTCAAAAGCTAAAAGTACAACAACGTTGATGTTGGAAAAATCTCTAAGGTATGGATGAACAAGTTCAGGAAATACCTCTTAATTGAAAACCATAAAAGGTCTGAGAAACAATATAAGGTTTTAAATTGTTGAGCCAGAGATGTATATTAGACGGTGGCTATTGTCCAAGTATCATATCTGCTATGTTGTTAAGTTGGCCAAAAGATGTTTCTGCAAGTAGACCATGTGAGGATACTACTGTAGCGAAAGTACGTTCCGAGTGCAATGGGGATTGTGTGTAGATGGTTGAAAAATGAGGAAATCTCTGGAAAGAACAATGAAAAATAATTTTCTAACAAAAGCTCTGAGAGTCTGTAATTAGTAAAACAAAACCGTTTGATGTGATGACGAAATAACATTAGAAACTCTCTTAAGAGAGAGTGGTGAGAGAGTGGGAGGGAAAAATAAAGAATAGTAAGTATTCTACTCTCTGAAGAAAGCGTATGTCTAAGAACTCAATGTGCATTCATATATCTTGCAGGTTTAATGTTTCCAGTGTAGTTAGGAAAATGCGGGAGAATGCGGCTGTGAATTTTGTGGTAAGAAACATGAACACAGAACTGAATGGAACATGAATATAATGTGCTAAATCGTAAAAACATGAACCAAAAATTATTTGAAAATATGTTATACATTATTGTAATTTGTCGGAGTTTCTCTTTCCTAACCAGTGGACTGTAGCTACACCTTTCATCGTAATTATTATGGAATAAAAATTAGGGTTGAACGGTAAATGAGTGTGGAGTTTGAGACTCCATACTAAATCACGTGGTGTCATTTTTTTAAGCTAACATCTAATACTATAGATAAAATTGATAATAATTTAGGTATGGTGTGGTATCTTACAAAAAATATCAGTGTGTAATGAACAAATAATTGTGGCAAAGAATAACATCATGTGCATTGTGCAGTGAAGCACATATAAATATGATAAAAATAATTTTTAGTTCTCTCTCAACTGTAACTTCGAAAAATAATTATTTGCTGCTTGATCAACATCATTGAAGATTTGTAATGCATGCATTTAGTTTAACAGGTGATTCTCTTCATGATGATTTTTGATACTAGAAAATATTTTCCCAAAGGATTTAGATGCTAAAATATAACGACTATAATTGACTAAGAGTGATTAAATGTTATTATATCAATTATGAAATTTTAATAATAAATATTAAAATCACTCCAGAAAGTTATTTTCTATAACAAGTTATATTTGTAGTTATTATAGTAGGATCTATACTATGATCAATACATGAAACTAGTAGAGCCCATATCATGTATTTTACAATACAATTAATCTGGAATTTAATATAGTATGACTAGATTAATTTAAATACGATAAAAACCTTTCACGGTAATTAGTATAGACCGCACTAAATTCGACTAACGGTGTAGCTCCCTCAGAAATGGCAGTTGTGCTATCTCATCTAGTGGTGAAATTTAAATTACTTTTTATCAAGAATATTATACATGAAAAGATGAATGTATCGATATCTCAACGGTAGCTTCGCATATTGGAGATCGATAGATGTGATTCTCGAAGGAGAAGACAATGAGTAGACGTAGTTCAGTCAGGATAATCCAGACTAAACGAGTTCCCTAACTGTGTTTAGCAAAATGAGAAGTTTGGGTTACCAAGAACTTTTATATCCGGAATGAGGGTTTAAATCCCAGTACCATTCAGAAACTCTTTTTATACAAGGAGTGTTCACTCTCTAGGACTGTGACAATAGATAATGACCAAGAATGAAGCTGAAGTGAGAGGTTTTTGGGTTCGGATGACATCATCGAATGAGACATTAGTACATGAGATAATTCTTGAAGTCAGATAGTCTTGTTTTGCATACCAAGACATGATGTTATCATGTGCAGATTTTTATGGCGGTAGACCGTAATGCGAGACACAAAAGTTACAGATTAGATTCTTCAAAGTGGTTGGGCAATGCATATTGTGCATTTCACAGAAAGACTCTTATCAGCTTTCTTGTTTAAATCTAGGGGAAGAATATAATACATCAAATTCCATCTATCGAGGAATATACATGTAACATGAATTTCTGGGGGAACTTTTGCCAGTTTGATGTTATCGAGAAAAATATAAAATTTAATGTTAAACAAAAATTCTATACTAAGTTGATACGAAAAATCTAAATTATCTCTAAATATTAATTATTTATCCAGATTAAAATTACGGGAAGATCTCAACATAACCCATAAGAGAAGAGTAAACTCTCTCGCTTCAAAGACTAAAAGTGAGATCATCAGTGCTGAGAAGAAAAATTATTTAATCAACAGATTAATTTTATTACCTAACCTACGCATATTTTCTCGGGTGCTCACTAGGTCAGGAGAAGTAACACTCAACGTGAAAAAACGTTGTTAATACATGAAAGTTTAGTTTCTCCTCTTGTGATAAGAAGATCTCGCTTGTGTAACCAATGCAAGTCTATACTATGTAGAGAAAGAAGGGCACGCTTGATAGATTAAACAATGGGTGCTTTTGGGGAGAATGCCAAGACATGTGCCCAGCAAAACACGGGTTGCTATCAACAAGGGATTGTACAGATTGTGAAGAAGTTCGAGTTCAATCTCATCTGTATTCATAGATCAGAGTGCAAGCAAATGCATTGGACATGCATAAAATTTACTTTCACTGAGAGAAGAATATTCTGATAATATTCAAATTTTCAACACTTTTTCTCTCTTGTATGCATGGACGAATGGACTGCGTCTCATTATCATTCGCTTGAGTACAGAAGAGAAACAAGAAAACGAATACGAGTCTTGCATCTTTAATATTTTATATCTTTTGACTTTTGAGCATTGTGTGAGAGCGAACCCCGACTCTTCGACTTCCAACCCACACGCCAGGCAGTAGATCCTTATTGAGACGGGATCGAACCGTGAACATGACACTAGTGAGACAAATGTACTAACCATTGCACTATCATCCTAGAAGAAAGTGTGTTTATATTTATTTCTTATAGTGAGAAAGATCACCTAAGACACAGGGGTTGGTCATGGGAGTTAATGGAGATTCGCATCATAGCCCTACACCAAAAAAATGAAATTTTGAGGTCACTTGGCAGAAACTTGCTTGATCACACCCGAGTAGATTTGTCACACCCGAGTAGATTATAGTGCTTGATCATACCCCTCTTATTAATGCATTGTTTGATAACACCCTTGACTGACTATAGATAATCAAACCAGTTATTTTATCATGTCGTCTTTCATTCTATTACTTTCAATCGTGATTACATATCTTTTTCTGTCAAATCTTTTTAACAATAAATACAGTGTCTTGTTGTAAGTTGGTTTGTGCAAAATGTGTGTTGTCTGCAGCTAGAATGCAAGCAGGATTTTTAGGCAGATGCCCCTTTTAGGTTAAGCTAGACTCTTGGTTAACAACGTCTTAGGTTAAGTTAGGGTCTTGCGTAAGTTAAGCCATTGCTTGAAAGAAAAAAGAATTAGATCTACAAAATGTAGATTTACCATGTTATAGTGTTCATCAAGCTCAACGCCGTGACATGTTCGGATTCATGAAAATAATCTCCGATGAGAATCTGTCATTTGTAATTAAGTAAAAAATGCATTTTAGATAATCATGTAGTTAGTGGTAAGGAGGTAAAGATTGTGGATATTAAAGTTTCGGAGCGTAGGTTGTAGCACAGAGTACCATTAGGAATTTGACTGGTGAGAATGGATCTACGATGGTGAAGACTAGAAGCAATGAAGGGCAATTAAACTCACAAAGATAAAAACCTTAACCCTTATTGTGTTTTTTTTTTATATAACAACTTGTAATGGATTGTTGGTTGGTAGAGAGTTTTCAAGACTTGGAAAGACTTGGAAAGACAAAGGTTCAAAATCGAGAGTGAGCAATGATTATCATTGCATAACGGCCCTCGTAGAGAATTATGATGAGTGTGAGTGCAGTTGCACTTAGGGACGAGACTCGCAAGAGAATTATGATGGATGTGACTGCGGTTGCATTTAAGGACGAGAGAAGTGGTTGCATTTAGAGATTGGAGACATGATTTTCTTTAAATGCAACTTGTATGGACTGATTATGACGAGTGTGACTGTGGTTGCACTTAGGCAAATGAGACGTGAGTTCTCTTAAATGTAACATGTATGGACGGTGCCTTCGTATGTTGTTGGTGTCTTAAACATAACTTGTATAGACGGTGTCTCCTTATGGATGGATTATGATGAGTATGACTGTGGTTGCACTTAGACACATGAGACTTGACATGATTTTTCTTAAATGTAACATGTATGGACGGCGCTTGTGGTGACACTTAGACACATGAGACGTAACATGATTTCTCTTAAATGTAACATGTATGGACGGCGCATTCGTATGCTATTGATCTCTTAAACATAACCTGTATAGACAGCATCTCCTGATGGATATGATGAGTGTGATTACGGTTGCACTTAAGCACATGAGACATTATTTCTTTTAAATGTAACATGTATGGAAGACACCTTCGTATGTTGTTGATCGCTTAAATGTAATCTGTATAGACGGCGGTCTCATATGCTGTTGGTTCTATGGTCTTACATCCTAAGGTTCTCAAACAGTGTGAATGTATGAGACTATGACTCCAACAGCAACTGATAAGCAACGTCAATTTTTGACAACGTCAATTTTTTGATTTTTTTCTTAACACTAGGCTAATTGCGTATACCAGGGTCGCAATGTCTTATAGCTCGGCGATCATTCAGATTATGATCTTAAGACACATCAGCAGTATACTTCATATTTGTATCTAGTTCTAGGTTCCACTTGCTTATTTGATACTGGCTGGTACTTTCTTGTATCGTAACCTCGTCGCAAGGGTAGCTTGTATTGATGGGTCAATCCTGCCCATGATGTATGAGGAAATTTGAGAGGGTCATTTCAGATATCCATGTTGAGAAGAAATTGAGAAGGAGAGAGGAGATTGGGAGGAGAAGACAAAGAGATCCAAGAGCAATTTAGAGAGGATACTCATACTATTGAGAGGAAGACAATGGAAAGGAGAAAAAATTTAAAAATTAATGTGCGCTAAGATCTGACACTAGTAAAGTGATCATTATCAAAGAGAAGAGAACTTCTGAAATTTGTATCTGGAGGAGTGTTTATACTCATGTGACTTTGTGTTATGCTCGTGTATCTAGGTGTTTGATTTTAGTGTCTAGTCTCCGGTTTGCGATTGAATTCGACACTGAGGAGAGTCATGTTAGCACCGATCCATCGTTCACATGCGTTCTTATCACATAGATCGCTTCACAGCTAGAGGGTTCCAACCCTCCCGAGAAAACTCTCACTCGACAATGTTACAGACCATACATACTAGAAAAGTTGATGTGTACAGTGTGACAAGTTACTGATATGACAAAATGATTGATTTTATGATCGATAAGCGGTTAGAGTAGATGTAATCAAACAATACATCATTAAGAAGAGTTATCAATCACGATCAACCGTGTGAGGGTGTGATCAATCAAATTTCTAAGCATAGCAAGTGTATGCATGGTACTATAGACATTTCGATCATTTTTATACTTGAAGTCCGTGGAATTCTGATACTCCCGAGTCATAAATTGACATTCTTTTTATCTTCTCAAATTTTCGGTAGAGATATTTTAGGTTCAACTTCCGTATTGCCTGAGTCTTGATTGGTTGAGGTATTTATTTCCAGTTTTGTGTTTCTGTGAGAGGCTCGGCCAATAATATTACATTGCCATTCATAATATTTCCAACCACTCTGTTTTACGAGAAGTCATTCTAGATCTCAAAAGAATTCGGGGAGAACCAGGACTGTGTTGTATGAGTGCATGTGCTGACATGCAGAAACGACTGTAGTTAACATTCTGAAGCAAGTCAAACTCCCACTTGGTGCTGTTGTCACCAGGAAAATAGCAGACCTTCTTGCTATTCCTCAGCTTTCTACAACTTTTGTCCGATGAGAATGTCCAAGACTCCAAGCAGACCCCTTCCAGATTGATCAGTGTGGTTGCGTACAGAATCTAATGTTGTCAACAATGGATCAAGATTTGGGATCATAGAAAAAGACTATAGTTAAGGAATCTCGGCTTCTTAGGGTACGGTGAAGAGTTACGTATGATTGTAAAGAGTGGAGACCATTCCCTAAAAACCATGGCGCTTGGTATCAAAGTCCAGATTTGAAAGCCACGAATCGAGCAGTGGCAAGGTACCTACCTTGAAGCACCCAGAAGCTTACACTGATCGTTATTTGCCTCCAATTGCTGGGCCGCTACAGTACTGTAGTGAACTGTTTGCACAATACGGCACGCACTTACGTTCGTGCAATGATCCCTAAGCTCGTTTGGGCCGCTTCATACTCCAGTCTCTCGTTCGACAACAGTTCTGAGCGCTAGTCCCGAAGTTCTACACCATTGTGATGACATTAACACACTCATGACATAAACAGTCGTTAGAGGAATCGAGACGCATGAAATTCTCTGCCTTCTTCGGCATACTTGAAGATTATCAAGATAAGTACCGCATGACCTCGTGAGAGTATGCTTTGAATATGCTTCGTTTCTGATCTGAAGTTTACGGTATCCAAGTTTTGGACTTTGCAGGGACCAACAACAGAAACAGGCTTAGGTGCTATCAGCTGCGATTTTGCTGATGTTAGCGCAGTTCACGCGCACCTAGAAATTTGAAGTTTCGAGCACCAGGTGATGAAAAGTACGGCCCGAAAGGCCTGGTGTAGCAGCCGCTGCCAAGATATGCAATGCAAGGCGCATTCAGGAATCAATGAAGTTCTTCCCCCGTTTGTCCTAACCGTATTCCTCTTCTGGGTCAGAACTTGAATCGGTAGATTCAGCAATAGGTCGTTATGTTCTAACAGCAAGTGAATCTCCTTTGTAAGCGTGCGTTGAGGGGCTGGACTCTTCCGGCAACAACATTTGACATTAATAACTTTCCTTAATCTGTCTTTCGACACACCTTCCAGAGTGTGCGCAAGTAAGAATGCCCAGCTGCTGCAGTAACAGAACGGAAAATGTTTCCAATTGTGCTTAACGCTCATCCACTTAAAAGTTTCATTCGTGTTTCGGAGTAGTAACGAACCTTGTGCTTATCTCGAGACAGAGGTACACCTCATCCCCGCACTTCAGTGTCACTCAGAAACATCAGCACCAGACGATGAAATAAACTACTTGCACTAGAAAAGCGAGGCCAAACCACCATGTCTCATGCTCCGCGATACAGAATCAGACCATCATGTACTTGATTCCTCCTAGACTAGGAGTATACAGTCCAAAGAAACAGTAGGAACACGCGACGCGATATATAGCCAATGGATGGGAAGACCCCATCAAGCCTTACAAGGGAAAGAAGGACCCGAAGGGCCAAGCAATAACCACCCTGAAGGGGAGAACACCGGGGCTAAGCCCCGAAAGAAACAGTTAGGAAAGTCGGAGCCGTCAAACATCACAGGAGAGGTACCGGTGTCCGCAAGGACCTCGCACGTTGCAGAACTACAAGAAATTTCGGCGCTGTGGGTGCATCACTGAAGTCCGAGTACGAAGATCCTCATCAGGACTCTTCATGCACAGCGTCACTAAGCGGAGGCGCAGCAGGTGCTCCTTTTTCTCTATGAGATGGTCAATGGAACAAATAAGTTCTTCAAGGCTTAGCGTACATATAGGGACATGACCCTCATTTGCACAGCAACCGAAAACGAGCGGCTATGTCGCAACACAGGCACCTGAGATCTAGACGTTCTGACCAGCGACTAACGTTAACAACTGGCCGGAGCTCTCGAGATGAACCATAACACCGAGAACAGCGCTAGTGGATACTGTGTGGAGTGAAAGGTCGATAAAGCTGCGTATTTTGGCGAGTGAACCAAAGCCGAAGGTGTGGAAAGCTGAAGGTGGAGAACACCCGAAGTCCGGCTTGATGCAAGCAGAATCTTTATGAGGTGTTCAGTTGATTCGGGATCTGTGGATCTGTAGTTGGCAGGCGACAGTCATTCTTGTCCTCTCAAGATCATGCGTCCATAAGAAGTGGGATAAAAGATAGAATAGTCGGTGCTGACCTAGCACCTGAACCTGCAGGCATTTCGTTCTTTCTCGATCCATCGTCCCATGTTTCGACGCAATCCTAGGTATTGCTCGTAGCAAGAAGTTTCTGGCTCTTTGGACGATCGCAGAATATCGCCAATTCTATGCTGCTAGAAGTCCTCTTGTGCAACACGTGACTGAGTTCTTAAACTCACCGAGTGAAATAGGCGCCGCCCACCGTTCGAGAAGCACTTGCTAAATTGCAACTGGTACGTTTCTGCCCCATTCATTGTCCTGCGAAAGTTCTATTCTCAGTTAAACTTCATAAACGAGGTGGTCAGGGCTGGGTCTACTTAGAACTTCAATTGCTCTCACAATCAAATGTTCCTACTTTGGACCAAAATGCTTACTCTCTTCCTAAGATTCACCGTAAGGAGCTCTTCATGGCTCTTACAGTCGACAACCCTTCAACCACACCTTCATTCAGTACTATTTTATCTTAATAGAACTCGATGAAGTTAGTGAACTCGATGAAGTTCCGAGTATGTTTGACTTGGAGCTTGAATGAAAGTCCAGCATAATCGGTATGGCTGGTCTACTTCGGCTGAGAATTTTGTCGAAGGCTACGTTAACTTTTGCAAAGTACTGTTGACATGGCAAATAGAGGCTCAGAACTCTTTAGGCACCTTCAGGAGCGCGTGATGAAGGGAATTATCTCATCACAGGTAATTAACGGGATGCTTGGTGTGAACGGTGTTTTGCATGCAGGCCTTTCGATTCGGCTGCGTTTAGAGAGACCACTGCTGATACGAGGCGGCCTGCATACTCCTCTCCTGAGGTTTCCCTCAGGATAGAGATCATGGCCGACCGTTCGGTCGGGGGACCTCGATGGTGGGTAGTCGGGCTACCGACTCTCCTTTTCTGCCTCTTGAGCGCAGGACTTTCCACCGCACAGATATGCGCACTGGAGGATAGTTCAGCGCTCTTAGAATTCAAAGCCGGATTAATTGACAAGGCGGGCTACTTTTGGAACTGGAATGGCACATCGGATTGCTGTTCGTGGCAAGGTGTTACTTGTGAATCCGGTCGTGTGGTGGAGCTCAGGGTGAATGCTTTCTTCACTCCAGGCTTTCCTGTTCGAGCCACGGGATACAGTGGACAAGTCGGGGCAAGTCTGGGAGAGCTTAGCGCACTGCAGAGGCTCAGTATAGAGAATGTCCGCTTTAATGGGGAGATTCCTGACTCGCTAGGGGACCTTGTGAATCTGGAATACTTGAAATTGCGACAAGCCGGTTTGCAAGGAAACATACCCAAGAGCTTGTGTAATCTGACCAAGATCAGCACCTTGGATCTAACCGACAACGACATAACCGGGACTGTACCTTCATGCGCCTCCGACTGGAAACAGATCACTGCCTTTCGTCTCGCAGCGAACAAATTGTCTGGAAGCATACCAGAAATTTTGACCGGTTTGAGCACACTGAAAGAGCTCGACCTTGCAGCAAACAGGTTGGCAGGAACTATCCCCAGCTCTTTGAGGAAGTTGCAGAAGCTGGAAATCCTCTCGCTTTCTGGGAATGCATTGAAGGGTAACATTCCTAGTACTTTGACGAACCTGAAGAGCCTGCAGATTGTAACACTCGACCACAACCAGCTCACGGGCGGATTGTCCTCATGGTGGTACCGGCTGCCAAATCTCACGGATCTCGAGCTTAACGACAACCAACTCGAGGGAGCTATATTTCTTCCGCGGTGGACGGAAGTATTTGCTCCATTGAGGATCCTTTTTCTCCAGAATAACAAATTCACCGGGAAAATCCCCGAAGAGCTTGGCAACTTTCGTGGTACCTTGACCATTGATCTCTCCAACAACAAACTCACCGGGCCCATACCGGGATCTCTGGGCAACAACTCGTATGGAACTCTTCTGCTGTCGGATAATCAGCTCACAGGTGGATTTCCCTTGAGTCTTGCTAGACTTCAGACCGTGAAGCTCAATCGGAATAAGTTGGACGACCTGACGGCCATAGGCTCGGTGCCTGGCGATGGATATAACATAATCAGTGAGCTCGGGCTCGGTGAGAACCAGCTCGTGGGACCCTGGCCAACATGGACCGCGGAGCTCGTTAACCTCACAAGTTTGGATCTCTCTAGCAATAACATCACACTGTCAGGCAGTCTCCTCGTCTCTCTCCTGAGTCTTGAAACTTTGCAGTATTCACTCAACGTCTCGCACAACCCTCTCGATATTCCTATTCCGTGCGGCGATTTTGTCTCGAATGTGGGAATCCTAGACCTGACGGACACAGGGCTGACGGGCACCCTCAATGCCTGTTTCTTCGAGTGCTTTCCGTCGGTTTCCAGTTTGTATTTGGGAGAAAATCAGCTGTATGGAGAACTGCCATTCGATCTACCCACACTGTTAAACCCTTCAACGAATATCTTGGATCTCTCCAACAACCGCTTCACTGGAAAGGTCCCAAGATTTTTCGAACTCGAGTTTCTAGTATATCTGGATCTGTTAGGGAACAGCTTCCAGTTCGGTCCCTTGTGATAAGCAGTAGTTGGGGATGAAAGTTATTAAGTACTTACTTGGTGAGAAGGGCAGCAACTCTCCCGGGATGCATTGTCTGGGTTGGCTAGGCCTGTGAGCGGCAAGTCCAAGGATCGGGATAAGCATCTTCACAATCTTCGCTGGGGATCTCTTTCTTACTCAAACCTGGATTTGACCAGCAGCGCCGTCCTCGAGATGATTATCTAGACCGTTCAGAAAGTGTATGCAATTCATACGTACAGAGCAACTCCGAGAAATAGCTCAGGCTCAACTTGAATAGAGAATAGCTCTGATGACTTGCAGAGGAAGGAGCTCTCGAAGTTAGAATGTAGAAGTTTCACGTCTGACGACATTAAGGGGATATCAGATGATCTAAGTCACACGAGGCTTAGTCGTGATATGTTTACTGATGAAACATCCCTACAATAAAACCAATGTTTTAGTCAACAGGCTTCCCCAACCTGTCGAGAGTGCTGCACGCAATCTTCTCATTCTTCTCATTTAACGTTGGGCAACTATAAGAGATGGATCATATCACTAAGTGTGGTTTGTAAGCTGTTACGTCGTGTCCTAAATGAGGCATTACTACCTTATTGAGAAACACGCGACGCAATGAACAGCCAACGGATGGAAAGACCCCATCAAGCCTTACAAGGGAAAGAGGGACCCTATGAACAACTAGGTGTGATTAACGTTGGGCATGCAAGGTTTAGAAGAAAACGAGGGTGAGAGAAAATAACATAACAGACAAGTGGGAAACACCCCACCGTGGGATGCATGGCAAGATAACCAAACCAAGTGACGAGAGAAGAAAACCCTCAAGTAAGGAGGCACGAGCCAACGAGGGTGTGTTGACCACCATTACACGTAAGCCGATTGTCGAATGCCGCAAGAAAGAAAGAAGGAAAGCGCACTTTCTCTTTCTGTTTGTGAAGGAGGCTTGCGATACCGTATGGCGCGACGGACCGTCATACCGTCTCGCGGAAATGCGGCCTAAAAAGGGAAAATGTGGCGGGTAGTTCAGATGCTACACCATCACACCAAGAGTGCGGCAGTTATCAACGGTCAAAGACCGGATCCTTAATTTCGGGGTTGATCAAGGGGTGAGTCAAGGCTGTCCTCTCTCTCACCCTTTCAACATTTTCGGCTAACGACTTCTCGGAAGAGTTGGATAGAAACAGTCGATAGGTGTACCTGTAAACCAATTCATCGACCGGAGCAATTCAGATACCAGCATTGCTGTTGGTAGACGACTTTGTAAGTCGTCTACGAATGTCCCAACGATGATCCCTGTGAAGCATATGGTGCAGGTATAGACTTGATTGGGACCTTTCGCCGTTGTTGCTATCGTTAGCATAGCTATAAGTCGATTGTTCTGTTATATGACAAAATTTCCCCCTACGGGATTTTTATTGTTTATATTGTCGTATCTCCTTGTTTATGTAGTGACACCTCTCGTAATCGCGCTTCCGTCATCAGGCCGTTACCGTTTACCACTTAACAAACTGGTTCCCTTGTTTTTAAAACTGGAATCGCAGCCTTCTGTTCCCGCCAGCGAGCCCTTTTATCCCTCACACTGCGTTCATTTTAGAAATAAAGAACATGATTGCTTCACTAGTGCACCACGTCTACGTGTGACTGGTGACAGCCTGATCAAAGAAACGTTATCAGTAACAGCCTGATCAAGGTAAAACAATGGCGAAGGGCTGTCAAGTCTCTACTTGGAATATGTTGTGATAGGATAAGGTTTAAGCTTTGAGTAGTTATTGTGCACAGTGATTGTACATATATCACGTTGATCGATTAGAACTTTTACAGTGATTACAGGTTGCAGTCGAGCTGAAGAGATAGTAATCTCGACTGCAACAAGAGCAATCACGGTTTTCTATGCAGTAACATGTGACTTGAGCCCGCTATGACTAGAATGGTTCAGAAAAATATATCATCTGTCAACTACGCAGAAATAGAAATGAGTTTATTCTAGACTACAGGAACTGCGAAGTGATTTTCAACCGCCAATGATCTACGTTTTCAACTACGCAGAAATAGAAATGGGTTGACTCTGGACTACAGGAACTGCGAAGTGATTTGCAACTGCTAGTGTAAGTGGCACATTACCATACCAGTGGACTCCCCTTTGGCAGCCACCCAAGGCCGGACATCATCCAGCCACATCAGCCTGTGGTGGGCGCTTTGGGAACCTTCTGTGTGCAGTTGTCTGTCCCAAAGGACTGAACAGCTGCACTATAACTTCCATCAAGATCTCGCCGACTTCACAGGTTTGTCTCGCTTAAACAGGAGCCCATAGAAATATGCCTGGTAACCCGGAGGAACTCATTTCGAGTGTCCACTGTTTCCGAACAGAGAAATTTCACCCTTATACCCAAAAAGAACAGGACAGGTTAAGTATGAAGGACTTTTCCCCTCTATGATTCCCGTCAGAATTAATTGTTGAGTATCGATTGAGAAACGTTGAAACGAAGTTCTTGTGGTATCGTGGAACACAACAGAATATTCCCTCTGTCCTCAAGTACACGGGGAGAAAAAACGAAATATTCCTTTCCTCGGATTTATACCCACACCTGGGGTTTAATCAGATTTGATAAACTGTTTCCAGCAAGAGGACACAAATATATTCCGCAAAGGGTGAGAGCAATTGGCGCACTCAAACCCAGTTGAACACTGATGGCCGTGAGATGAGAAAAGTTGGTGCTTTCTGAACGGTGTCAGCAAACGCACGGATAAGTTCGGCGTAATAATCTGCAAGCGAATTGCAATTGATTTAAAAACCGTTGTCTAGTTCGTTTGCAATTTTCCCAAGGCCCACAAGAGAATAGCTGGTACTTTCTGTCAAATGACCGAAACCAGACAGGGATGATCTTGACTCGATTAAAAACGCCTTCATTGACGGGAATTACTTTGTTTAAGATTTGTTGCTTCAATTACCCTTCCATTTCATCAAGAAGCTGCCGTAACATTTCGCTATAATTGCTTGATTTCTTCTGAAAAGAAATGAATTCAGAGAAGTAAGCAACATATTCCCACTAAAACAGAGCAGCTCCTGCCAAGGTACCGTAGCTGTGAGAAGAGCGACCTGCATTAACAAGGACTTAGATCTTTCAGATCCTTCACGGGGAATAAGTCGCGAGGCAGAGGAACTACTGCTGAACCAACTGTCATCTGCGGCAACTCGTAGAATCAGCTTGATTATGTAAGTTACGCTAACTGCTGTTAAATTCCAAGGGAATTCTCGTTGGGGAGGTTGAACGGTGACCATACCTTCTCCTTGCGTTGAATCGGAAGTTTATGCATCACCCAGGTGCCGGAGAAAGGCTTCATCTCTAAGCTACTGTGAACAGTGATCACGCTATGAGGTCAAGAACACACACGCACTCAATATGAGGCGTGTGTGGAAACATATCAACGGGCTGCACACTCAAGAGCTTATACGTTTGGGGCTCCAAACCTCCCTGCAAACAAATGAACCGTCGGGTTAGTATCTTAATCAAGGAAATAGACTAACAGAAACAACCTCTTCACTTGGAGTCAGGAATACTGATCCCTACTCTGCTACCACGTGCTTCAAAGCACAAATACAGCTTCTGCAGCAAAGCGGAAAGACTCAGCTATTTTCGCTACATACTGCGCCCATATACTTCTTAGATGCGCAAATTCAGCAAGTGCTTTACGGCACATACCTCTCCACCATGACAGAGCAGATCCAGATCTCGAGCACATGTTGAGGGATTGCATGAAACATATACAATCCGTTGAGCTCTAAGCTTCAGTAGGTACTTAATTAGTTTCAAATGCATTCCTGGTCTATTCGGGTCTGGCCAGAACAAACCGCTGTTAGTACCCGCCAGTCTACCTGATAAACGGAACCACATACCACGAAAACAGGCGCGTAGACATGAATATGGATTCGAGAACAAACATAAAAAACTAGAAACAGTACCTGTTATTACAATGTCCGGTTTGGAAAACTCCTGATTGAAGTTGTCGGACAGTTTGTTCAAATCTCCTTGAATGAAGGTTGCGTTCTTTATCCCGTTTCTCTCTGCATTTCGACGAGCATCTTCTACCGCTTCCGGGACTAGCTCATAGCCATACACATGCTTTGCTCTGTCAACAAAGGTGATCCTCAAGTGAGCTACGGAGGGACCCCCAACGTCCGTTGTTGTCCAGTTATACGAACCCACACATGACTTGCCTTGCTAAGTACGGAATCAACAAAGCTGATAATTTAGTTCGACAAGTGTGAGAGGTTCAGTAATCACCTCTTCGCCATGCTGAGGCCTATAGTGCCAGTACCACAGAATAAGTCCAGAATAACTTCAGTACCATCTCCCTTCAGATTGCACTCCTCTTCGACCATCCTATACAGAATCTCTGCCTGGAGAAACATATGCTTTATTCTCTCATCCACACAAGAGTCTGAAGAGGACTGTCCTTAGATAGCGACTGCACTACAAAATCTCTAACGAATGTATGTCGGTCCAGTTAGCAGCGCGATGCAAGAACTACCCTCATATACTTATGGTTACTTCATGAATTCAGGTCCTGAATCTGAAACCCAGAGAAGATGTACTCATTAGGAACTGCACGCTGCAGCCTTTGAGGCTTCGACCATAGACCCCGCGCCCTGGCTGGATTGTGCTAGAATGAAGCAAGGATGGGTTGAGAAGATGAAGACAACGCAGAAGAGAACAAGTACATCAGGAAGAGGAGAGGACATTCGTCCTCACTTTCCAAGTTTCAGCCAAACACAAGTGACTTTGTCAGGCTCACACCTTTTTAGAGGTCAGCCTAACAAAGTCTCTTCTGTCGATGATCTAATTAACCCAGATAAGTAAACAGCAGAAGAAAGATGGGATGAATTTTCGCTGAAATCGTCTATTTTAGTATTTTCAAGAGAGATAAGAGTGCTAGGCATGTGTAGAAAACATAACTTTCACAGGAACAGGACCACTTGGTACAAGAAAAAAATAATAACTTGTATAAGATGCGATGCATACTGATCCAAGCGTAATGTTAAAGTGAAACATGCTTAGAATAACCATCATGGGCATTTATCATTCCAATGTCATACCATGTGCGGTGTCTAGATGTTCTTTTTTATAACATGACAGAAAACGACAGAATACTTGCAGCAAATATCCTATCGAGTGCTGTACCGAATCCGAGTATCTGACTGATACAAATCAGGCTTTGGAAAAATCAATGGAGAAAGTGCGCTGCAAGCAGAAGTCGTCGAGGGACTGAAAACATAGATAGCATGTTGGTAAGCTAGCTAACACTCCAGTTCAGCAGGTCCGAGTCGGTCAAGAGTTTTCATTCAGTTGGGAACATCTCATTTTGTAGTCGTAGCCCAGTGAAGTTGGTACAACGCTGATGCCATAACATATATGTAGGCAACCACAATAGCGCGCGTTCCCAAGCAAGCAGAGCCAAAGAAAGGTTTGGAACAACGATTTTCAAAAAATGAGTATGCTGGAAGAGACTCAATCAAGGTACGAGTTGAGGCATTATCCAAGAAGAGGTTAACAGGTGTATACTGTTGCGAAGGAACTATTTGCAACCAAGACAGGGAAAGTACTTGAAAGGACCGTTCGGAGGACAAAGGCAATGATCTCAAAAGTAGGCTGGCTGTGTAATTATTTCTGCTTAACTGCACAGATCTCTAAGAAACGTAGTATTCCTCATGCAAGTTTGACATGTATATCAAATGCCATTTAAAAATTCAGTGCACACCTGTGACGTATTCGTCTGGAAAAAGGAGCTGGCTGAAATTTCGAAGTGAAGTCCCCTTAGCGTTTCTGTAATTATACGATCTCCGTATAGAACATGCTCTTCTTCGCTTTGTGATGTGTTCCCAACAGCGGTTGCCACATTATTGACAAAGCTGACCTGCATAAATTAGAACCACACACTGATACTTCTTAATGAAAACACACTAAATAGAATCAAGTACTAGACGAGATACAGAAGGCAAGATGCAAATAGCACACAGGAGACCACGGCAATAACATTTCAACCGCATAAACTTACCATCTGAGGGAACTCGTTCACAAGGCTTGTGATGAGGGGCCGTATTAAGTCCGGTTGAAAATTTGACGTTACCAGATTCACCATAACTTGTAGACTACCAGTATCCGAATCGCTGCATGCGTCCACGTACACAGTGTCAACCACGAACAATAACAGTTACAGTAACTGCTCGTACGACAGATGAAACTTCAGCTTCACTGCGCGCCCATGTTGTCAGATTTGGAGAACATACTCGACCCTAAACACAAAATATCGCGACGATGTATATGTCTTTGAGCGATATTTAATGGACTTGACTCTCCGTTTCTTGGCAGTATTTGTTCTACTATAGTTGAGAAACAACTTTTAGTTGGGATGCCCACCATCACACACCTGCCTGTGCGAATCATTAGATGTCTCAGAAACCCTTTATGTGTGTGGACATCGTATGCTGGCATCTTTGAAGAATTAGCGTAACAGTATGCCTGAACCTTCTTAAAAATCTGCAAAGCCGAACGACAACTCGGTGAATGCAGAGTTAGGACACACTTAGCATTAGGATAAAGCTTGTGAAAGCAGAAGAGACAACAAGAAGACCCACAACATTTCGACTTAAAACTGAACAGTTCCCGCTAAAGCCAGCATGTTCTCGAACTCTCCACTTCCCTAAAATGTTGACACAGACGTTGCTAAATTTCTCGCTACTTTCACCCGGGTACGGGTGAAAGTAGCGACAAATTTAGCAGAAGATGGAAAACCAGTAAAGGATGGGAAAAAGGCTTTCCGCACCTGGTTCGCGACGTCGTTCTGCAGTAAGCATTCTTCGATAGGTAAGATTCTATCAAATCGCTTGGGAGCATGTAATCCCAAAGCAAAACCTTCAACGCAGGATTCTGGCTTCGTGGAAACGGCTTCTGACTCCTCCCCGCTGTCGTCTCCACTCAAAGCATTGTACGTTTCAGCTGGTACCCATTTTTGTGTTCCGAATGAAAATTCCATCTGATTGCGCGTTGAAAGTTAAGACTGGATCAGTGAATTTCAAGTCGTCAGATCTGTGTACGGCATATTTTAGATGAGGAAAAGCCAAAACCGGAGCGCATTCAGTTTTGGAACTTTATAGTTATATGAAGTACTCGCTTCAGAGATTGTCTCCAAGAGTTGAAGAGCAGAGTTCCATTTAGTTTATCACTTACCTTGTTCCGATAATGGTACTCCATGGAGCAGGGCACTATAGGTTTCAGGTAACTTCCAGTTGGGCCATCGGGTTGGCTGAAGCCAAATCTCCCGATTCGAGCAATTAAATCATGTACTTGCTGTTCTTTCTCATGAAGCTGAGCATGGTAAGCTAGATTTTGTGTCTTGCACCCTCCACAGTCACCAAAATGTTGGCAGGGGGCAGCCACTGCATTATGATGGACAGAAAGAGTCTTCAGCTTGTATGCCTGCCATAAATGAACCAACAACTTTGATATGATATCATGCTCACACTAGGTCTGCTGCAAACGGTCGTGAATGAAAATAAATCCTTCTTGAACCCCCTTGTTCTTTTCAGAGACGGGCATAAAGTCTTTTCATCTAAGCGGGTACACGGCATCTCTAACTTCATCACCGAATTAGCGAGCCAAAATCTGAAATGAAAGGCCCATACATATGCTCCCAGATATTCTTCTACCTGCCTCTCGTATCAATGTTGCTTCCGACATTACTTAGTGCTCGTTATGTTCCTTAGTATCCATCGGTAGCTACCATGATTGCAAATTATTATGGTTCCTTCAGTAGTCGAACTGTTTGCCCTTCGTCCTATTCTCGTCCCCTGGAAGCAAAAGGCCTAGAAGCAGCAAAACCATGATGATTTCATAAGTGTAGAGGAAAAGGAAATTACCTCAGCAAAACCACGCTTCTTCTTAAAAATCCGCGCTATGAGACGCTCCCCTGGAAAGGCCCTTTCGCAGAGCACTACAAATCCTGTGTCAACAACCTTGCACACACCATTTCCTTTGTAAGCCAGGCTCTCACAAACAAGCTCTATGTCTTGGCCTTTCTTGGGATAATAGCCCGATTTCTTTTGTTCCTTTGAGCTCAACCGCGATGTCTCGGCTGGTTCCAGCAACTTGTCATCCACGTCCTCGAACAACGGCAGCGTCTCGTCCACGGCGGAGCTTGTAGAGGCTGTAATACTGGTAACAGAAAACGCGCGAGTGCGCAGAGGTTTAACACAAGAACGAGCACCCAAAGATGTGCAGCAAACGGACGAAACGGAGCGCCATAGCGCCATGGTGTCCAACCGGGTAGATCACCACCTGGAATGTGATATCACACGATCAACCGTAGACTCAAAGAATGCGCACCATTTTGAACAGCTGCACTTTCAGTGAAAGCATACTCGCACAATCTCTACTTGCACCCCGGTTCGAAATATCCAAACATTCCGTGCAATCCTACGTGCGAGTTCGAAACGATTAGATTGCGAACTACTGCTAGTTCTGAAGTTTCTCCACAGCCAAAATCTCCACTAGCAACTGAATGATAGCAAGAAAAGTCCCTAGTAAACTCCTCACATTCATTTGAACCACCCACCTCGCGAAATTTCTCCCTGACGTCAAGTTTCTCATGAGAGAAGGGTTCAGGGTTTTAGCGTTTGAAACGCCCTCAGAAATAGATGCCTGCATTACTCATGGTAAAGGTTGATACCGAAATCGCGGTGAGCTGCAACAAAGTACCTTCGTCGAAGTTATCTACTTGGTAAAGCATTTTCCCGAAAAGCATGTTACTTTGTCAGTTGTATTATATTTTGGTGCTCAGGTTCTCTGTTCATATTTCGATAGATGTTATTCTATTCGGTATATTATACTGCAGTATCGTTTCCCATTCGTTGTTGATCATGAGATCATCGTGGATCTCTAATCTAGATTGTTGTTGTATGGAACTTCAATATGAATAATCAACGAAGATCAAAAATTTGTACATGAATATTTCTGTATTGGACTTGGACCATAAAGAATTGGGTATCTGAAGGATGAGTGTTTTCCCTCTTGAAAATACTCAAGGTGACCAAGAGAGAATAAACTTAAGCAAAATCCAGTCTCCACCATCCACTTTTATTGTTTCTTTGAATCTACTATGAAATTCCAGAATTCAAATTGCTCCAAAACATATCAAAATTGGGTATTCATCTGAAAAGGTCCACGAGATCATAGCTAAGGTTACTCTCGAATATGCCAACTCAATCCATATGTCAGGAGAATATGCATCCTCGCGCATAGTTCTCATAGAGGAGAAGATTTACCTTCATTTAAATCTATTTGAGAAAGCTAGAACTCTAATCATAAATAAACTTATAATATTGTTTCTACAGTCTAGGTCTATATGCTAACCTTGCCTACTACATGACATCATTTCTACCAGAGATAGATCTGGTGGTGGTGCGGCAATAAATACTTCACTTACAAAAACGAAAAGAGTAAGCTAGATGGGCATGTTTAGACTGGTACCAAATATGCATGCTAGATGAACTCCTTGGAACTTTTGCTCCTACGTAAGAGTACATCTAGTTGCACCAGACTCAAGTCTATGTGTCCTCCGAAAACACAATAAAGAACCTTCTCTTATGTCTAGTTGTCATCCGAATGTGCAATAGAGAACTCCCAGCACATGTGACTGTCTTGCTTGTAGCACGCTGTCCACTGTTTGCGAAGAGGAGAGGGTGTTTTCATCTAAGACATTAAGGATTCCAATCACCCTAAGCTGGCAGCTGTACAGTAGAGAATGTTCACTTTAAAAGGAGTTCAGGGGCTCAATTCATCGAATCATCTTGACAATTGACAGTTTGATAATTTTGACAACCATAACTATGTTGTTGTGAGTTGATAAGAGATCCATGTCACATACACTAATGAACATCACCTTGCTCCATCTCTACATCCCTTGTCCTTATTCATGTGTGTTTAACCCCTCTCTTGATATTAAAAATCTTTAAAAGAAATATTCTCTCTGGATTTTTTGTTTGAATTCAAATGTTTATTCAAGAAAGAGTTTTCTTCAAAGGACAAATAAACTCAAATCTTAGATTATTGATTTCTGAAATTTTATAGAGCAGAATCAAATTATCCTTTTGCAAAATAGTAGCATTTCTCAATTGCGTTCTAATGCTACTTTCCACATCAGATCTGAAAACCAGATAAAAACAATATGGACAAACACAAATTGCTCTAAGTAACTTGAAAGAGCACATTTCACGATCATGACCGCTGGAAAAAGTCTAGATAAGGTCTAGATAACCTAGACCCTAAGTATCAAAAGCGAGAGTTAATTACTCTTAGGGATCTTAATTGTGATTTTGGAGAATATTTACACCTGGGATTTGTTAAATTTTTTTTTACATAAATAACACTCCTTGTGTGAAGATACCCTTACTCACGGACCAAGGGCAGCTGATAGTGTACCAGGTTAAATATGCATGCTCGATGAACTTTTGAAGAACTTTTGCTCTTTTTATGATATCAAAAAACATCTAAGTGTTAAACAAAATTTATATATCAAGTGGATGAAAATAATCAAAAAAGTTAAATGTTAACTGTTAGTCCATGCTGGAAACACAGGCAGACGAGCATATAAGCCATAAGTACACAAACGTGTTGTTAAAGATACAAGTCCTCCAACCTCAAACTGTTTATAAATTAATTCAGACTGAGTTTAATTTAGTACTTAAACCTTCTTGCCGGAAAGATTAAGTACTAAATTAAACCCTTGCATATTTACTCTTCCATCGAAAGATAGAGGAGATGAATATATTTATACACGGGTGCCAGAACAATATTCATACTGATTTTGCCACTCTACCAAGTTTGGAGAAGGTAAGGCAAAATATGCATGCAAAATGAGGTTTTGCATGTGGGGAGGAAAAGGACAAGCAGAAATTACGGGTGAGAAATTTGAAATTTTGGTTCGTTGTTTGAGATGTTTGAAGTGTAAACTATTTTAGAATAAATTAAATACAATGTGAGAGTAAATATACACGTGAGTCAGCTCCGTATGCACCTGAAAGAAGAAGGTTGAAAAATAAAGTTTACTAAAGCGTAGAGTAACGAGAAGAGGGGTGTTCGACTCGGTTTGGAAATTCTGGCTTGTGACAAAATTCTCTAAATTTGCTTCACTAAATTAAATTTACTTGGTAATGTGATTACACATGGTCACTTGAGTTATACAAAACCGATAAGTGATTCACGCGAACCAAACTTTTTGTGGTATAAAGTCTTATGCATTCCACGAGTAGAAATATTTTTAATTTCAAAGCTTTAACTTATAGTCTAATCTTTCTAAGAAGAAAGGTTAAGACATAAATTAAAACTCTTTGCATATTCTTCTCTTTCGAACTTAGAAGAGATGAAATATGCAAAGAGCTTCTGAACTTCTGAGGAACTTTGCTTGCTTATTGATATCAGAAAATATTAAATATTAAATAAAATTTATATACTAAATAGATAGAAATAATCAAAATATTTTATAAATATTACTTGTTAGTCCATGACTGAAAACATAAACAGGACAAGATATAAACCATAAAAAATTAGTACACTGCAAAAGGTACAAGTCTGAAAACCTAAAATTATTTATACATTAATTAACAGTGACTTTAATTTAGTACCTAACCTTCATTTATTGCCTAACTTTCCTGCCGGAAAAGTTAGATACTAAATTAAACCCATGCTTATTTGATGGAAGTGAAATAATATGCATTAACAATAAATAATATGCATGCTCGATGAACTCTGAAAATTTTTTCTTTTTTATTGTTATCAAGAATATATAAATGTTCAATAAAAAATATATATTAAGTAGATGTCAAAAATTTTATAAACATTATTTGTAAGCCCATGTCTGGAAACACGGAGAGAACAGAAAAAAAACCATAGACGTTGAGTCTGCTATCGACCTTTAGACGGTATAAGATCGAGAACCTGTACTCATGTATTCATTACTTTACTGATGCGATTAATTTAATATCCATCCCGGAAAGGTTAAGCACTAAATTAAACTAACATGCATTTCCCCTCTTCCGAACTCGGAAGAGGGTGATATTTAATATGCATGCTTCTTAGAGTCATGCATATAATATGCATGCTCGATTAACTTCTGGGAATCACCTGAACCGCTGAACAAGTACCTGCGGTTTAATTAAGACGTGAAAAGTGGGGCCGGTCAGCTACTCAACGCAGACTGGAGATGTGAGAAGAAAACCGGGTGCTGATCTGGACGCCTCGATGACACAACAGTATGAGAGAGTACAGTATGAGCCTCCTGAGAAGTGGAGAGGTGAGCAGATCGGGGTCGGCGTAGAACTGATTGATCTTTTTCTGTGTTTCGTGTATTCAAATGAAAGTTCTGTTAGATTATAAAGCGCTGCTTGGTATCAGGCCTACCGCCGTACCTCTTGTCACGGAGGAAATAGATGGAATGTGAATTACGCACGTATGCGTATGCTAAATTCTCTGCTTTCTTCTTTTCACGTTTGAAAGCGAGGTGACTTCCGTGGATTGAGAGTCAGCCCGCCGATCACCATGAGGCGGTGGCAGTGTTAACGTTTGCGGATTATGGGTAACGACTGCTCGTAAGTCGTGCGCGGGGTGAAAACTTCGGATCCAATATGGTGAAGAGTCTATTGGCAGTCGGTGAGTCACACAGCAAGTCTTGCTCTCTAGGGTAGCAGTTTCATTAAAAAGTCAGTTCCCATTTTTTTGTTATTTGTGGTTGGAGTAGATTATAAACTCCATCGAGAAGAGCAGATTCATGAGAAGGTTCCTTATTGCCTGGCGCGTGTAAATTTGGGTTTCTGTCTCGCTTGAAATATAGTTGCAGTAGTTAGCTAATAGTTAGTCATAATGTTGAAGCTGCTCTCATTTGTTCGACCTCTAGAATTTTCTATTCACACCAGTAATTCTGTGTCCAGTCATTTATGACACATATGCAACGGATGCGGAGAATGTACCAGCGCGTCTCTCGTTGAATACACTCTCTACTTACAGCTAAATGATGCTCGGCTCAGCAAACTGTGAGAGTCCAACAGGCACTGGCAAGTGGAAAAATCTTCCAGTTTCCCTTTAGCTTTGAGGCTGCTCCATACTTTGTCTAGGACATCGGAAGGCTTGGTATAACGCCACAACTACAAAACTCAGATCATTGTCCTCTTTATGACAGTCAAGGCGACTGGACGGTATTACACGACAGGGAAGTTAGACAGGAGTTCATGTCCACTCAAACCAAGAAGCGAAGGCTGCCTGCGTGGGCGGATTCTGGTACTAGCCGAGGTCGGAAAGAGAAGGCCAAAGCTGCTAACCGCAACGGTGTGTTTAAAAAAGCTAATTCAGGTTCAGGTGGTGGTCCTAAACTTCAGGGGGACAGACCCAGGCCTGCTGTGAAAGAGGAAAGCAAAGCTGCTAATAGAGCTTCCTCGTCTAGAGCCGGGGCGAAGATTCCAAGTGCTGGTTTGGATGAAGACTTCAAGATCGCTAAGAGCATCTCTGTACTGAAATCTACACAAGAAGTGCAAGAGAACATCAAGGAGGAACCTGAAGGATTGGTTGAAGGTGATCCTTTGATCACTGGTAAATTAGTTAGGGAAAACCTCACTTCAACCAATGAGTCTGAGTCTAAGGATACGAAGGAGGGAAGGAGACGACTTTTCAGCGAAAGACCTCAAGGAGAATCCAAAGATGCGTTACAGAAGCAGAACACAGACGGCTTGGAAGATGCCCGAGGGAAGTACAACTCGACCACACACCACATCAAGACTGAGGTGAGTACATCACAACAGCAAGAAAATGGGAAGGTGCATCGTAATTCCCTAAATGAGCGACTAACTCGCCATGAGGATGTCAGAAACGATGTTGAGGACAAGGATACCGCTGTATTTGCGGCCACACAAAAGGTGGAAAACGGAAGCCGTGAGCCTCCGGTTCGGCAGTTCTCTAAACTTTTGGTAAGTCTTATCGTCTTGGCTCCGTTGCTTCTGTTCAGCAGATCTTTGTCCTGATAAATACTCGATACCTTAATGAAGCAAAGGTATGCGCTTTAGCAAAATGTATTGTTGTGTTTTAGGAGGGAGTTATATTTTCAATCTCAGGACTGGTGAACCCCGAAAGAGCGGAGTTACGGGAAATGGCAATAGACATGGGTGCTCAGTACAGGCCCTCCTGGAGTAGTGACTCTACTCTCCTGATTGCTGCACTCGCCAACACGCCATCTTTCAGTCAAGTCAAAGCTGTAGGTGGTACCATCGTTCATAAGGTGAGCGATAAATGTAGAAAGTCTGCTGTGTATATGGAGCTCTCGATGGCGCATTGCGGGTCGGAGTAGTTGCTACTAATCATATATGTTTATCTGCGCTCCTCTCCATGCTTATAAGACTGAGTTACACAGGATTGGATCGTGGAATGCTACAAGCGCAAGGAGCTTGTACCAATTGAGAAATATATGATGCATGTGGGTAACCCGTGGAGAGCAGGCCACGACGTGGATGAGTGTCCCGTAATTGGTGTAGGTAATCGTTCTGTTTCGCAGTTAAGTCGAAGTTCACATTTCTGGCTGTGCAAGGGAGTTCTTATGCTTAAAGTTGTAATTCTTCAGAGGACCAAGCCCATGAAGAAGGGAGCTTGATGCACAGGACTGATCGTCGGGAGCGAGGAGAGTTGGCTTTTCTTGTCCAGTTTTTCTTACACTTACACTGCTGTTGCTGCACGTGCAGAGGAGGACTCTCCAAGTCAGACTAAGCAGGTGAAGGCCCAGGGTAATGAAACTGCTTCAGATCACACAAAGTTGCTGTCAACCTCTACGGTTGAAGACGGGACCAGGGTACTAAATATTGACTGCAGTTCCATGCGTTTTGACATGAGTGTTTTGTATTGAATCTGTGCGGTTGCAGGAGTGCTTTTAGTTCTTGGGAACAGTTTTTGCTTGGTCTCAGAAAAAGATTCACGTGCAAACAGTAACAAGACTTGAGCCTGACAAGAATTAATATCGTTGGGTTCTAACAGAGTAAGGTACCGGGTTCGGTGAAAGGCAAAGCGACCAGAGTAGAGATTCAAAAGTGGTTCTTGGAAGATCTTGATACCATGCGGTCCTGGTTAGAAGAGCGACATGAGAAGGTGAAAGTCGTTTATTGCTGCGTGTGAAGAGTTAATATCCGGGAACCTGTAAAACTCGATATATGTAAAGAGATAGTCTTCTTCATCTGGTTTATACTAACAGCCTGATGGTTCTGCATGACTTCAGCCGGAGCAAGACATGTTGGAGTACACTGCTGCACAAGGTTTGGTGGCCTGTCTGGAAGATGCAGTTAGGAGTCTTGAAGGAAATGAGGTACATATCCGACACTCTCCTTTTATTGTCCTGGTTAAGTAATGAAGGGAATGTAATCCAAGATCCTCGGTGGATCAGTCTTTCCCTGTTGTTTCTTGAACCCGTTCGCGAACCTTGTTTCATGCTTTCCCTGTTGTTCCCTTATCTGTTCGGGATCTGACTAAACGAAGTGAAAATATATTCTAGCTTTAGACCTTTCTTCACCGGTTGTGTCTCCGGCTTTTACCACATGTCGAAGCTCGTCTCCAGTTGATCAAACTGACGAAATCTTTGCATTAGGGATTGAAACTGGTGCTGGACTCCTGGGCGTTTATCCCCAGAGCTATCAAGGAGCTCGAGGAGGAACTAAGTCAAGTAAGCCGTACGGAGAGACTGGTTAGAGAAGCCGAAAGAATTAAATCCATATATACTTCTGAAATCCAAAGGATGGGGTTGGGTGTTCCGCCCAAAGAGGATGCTCAAACTGATGATGATGCAACAGAGATCATCTCGGACACGGACTCACGGGATCCGGCAGACTACTACAGCGACGACACTGAGGATCTTGATGAAGATGAAATTACTCAATGCCAGATCCAGATCATGCATAGATTTGCACTGGATTAGCACTCGCGGATGCCGGCTTTGGCCTTCCTGCGATGGAAGAAGTGGGATGACTTCCCCACCATGTATCAGAAATGACTGTCGAAGTTTCAACTAATGAGGTTGGTATTTATAATACCATCCAAAGTCCAATGTCCAAAGTCCAATACGTCCAAAGTCAACGGCTGGAGAGTCAATACGTGTTTCTTGAGAAAGGATCAACATAACAGCCCGCTGCTTGAACATGTTCCCACGTGGTCTGCAACGCCACAGCCAGGCACAAAGAAGGATGTGATAGAAACAGGATCTCTTGGGATCGTGGTTTGTAGGAGGACACGATCTAGCCAGATAACGTCTGGCTTAGCTCGCCGATTGCAGCTTCTGCGGTAGCGGTAGAAAGAATTCATCTTTCAGCTCTAGCAGATCTGGCTGGGGGTGGCTTGACATGTTTGGGGGGGTACATGTACTTCGTTCGTATAAACCTGCAGATGAAGGTATCTGTGAGAACAATGTATAGGATTGCTCCGCCGAGAAATGGCATGTGCACACCGCAGTTTGGAGGCATTACAAGGATATTCGTACCATTCCTACACAGATTCTGCGCTGCATCCTCAGTTCCGTAACCACTGATGTTATCGGCAACTGCATAATTGTCGTTGTCTCATCCAGACTAGTACGATGAGTTCTTATCCAGACGAAGACATGAGAGCAGAACAGAAAAGGGTTTTTGGCTACTCAAAACAATTCGTTTGTACTGCAGAATGGTCGAATCTATGAACCTCGAGACGGTAAAGTAGTTCTCTGAGGTTGCCCCAGTTTATTTATGTGGAAAAGGAAAAGAAGAGAAGGGAAATAACAATCAGTTATTTGAGAGAATGGAACATTGACGATGCTGCACTGAAGGTAGAGAGCATTAGAATTGCGTAGTGCCGTGTCGTTTCATCCATCGGTATTCCGTTTAGGGGCCCCTTCCAAGGGAATAGCGATCAGAATCTAAGTGAGATCAAATATGGAAAGCCATAATGTGAAATGAGGCGGGAATGATTGCTCCCTCTTCATTTGATCGCGAATGGTTTATATCTCCACCCATACCTACACTTCAGAAGTACAGGGTCAGTCTACTGCATCCTGTAAGGTAACTTCTAATCCAAACCCTCTTGGGAGGAACACAAATTTATACATGTCAACGAAGTATGACATTACTTGCGGATTCCAAGGACCCTTCGTCCTCCTTGTCTTCCTTTTAACATGGCTCAGGTCTATTGAGTGAGAGACCAGACAATTGCTGGTTGATCTTAGGTAAGAAAGGTGAGTTCGTCCTTGCATTACGACATGAACGCAGAGTAAAAGAAGATTTTATTCACGATGTTTTGGGACCCGACTTGGTAATACAACGGTTTGCATTTCACATACGGTGAGTGGGAGGTTAGTCTGAGTCAGCTGCGGTTTGCATTTCACAAAACTGCGAGTGGGAGGTTAGTCTGAGTCAACTTCGGAAGCCCCTTTGGGATAAAGGGGTAAGGAAACCTGTCCACTTCCGCAGCACAGAGTTGGCCTCAGTTCTCCTGTCGAACCTGATCAACGTTAACTGTTGACTACTGGGTGACGGAATACAACCCTCAAAACAGCTTTTCATCGCCACGAGGACATTTAGTCAACCCAACTTTGACACCAATCCATTGACACCTGGCAACTTCAAGTATTTGATTCGTCTTTTTAATCCTCCGCATCCTAAAGAACTCCCAATAAGAACTACAAAACAAAAACATGATTGCCAGTCACACCAAAATAAGATATTTTTCCCAATTTATATTGATGTTTCTTATGCAATGTGTTTAGATATTAATGGATGTCAAGTGTTCACTCATATATCAAGAAACATTGACGAAATTATATTCGAAATTTAGCAAGAAATGGAGATCTGTGTTGCTTCGTATACTGGAGCATTTGAGTTTAAAGATGATTTGAAACGTTTTAATAAAAGTTAGTTATACTCGGATTAGTTCAGAAACCAGCACTCTCCAGTGGTCAAGGATTGAACCAAAGCATGTTTTAGCTGAGAGATGCGTTAGTAGCATATTCAATAAGGCGAGTACGTTCACCACCTCCGAGATCCCATACTGCAATGACTAAAAGAGTTAGTGCTAATAAAGATCCGCGTAAAAAATTAGCAGAACTAAACATCATTACAGTTACATGCATCATTAACCAATGTTTCCTTTGTGAAAAGAGTTCTTAAAATCACAACCAACTAACAAATATAAAATAACATTATAACTGAAAAGAATTATCCTTGTTTTACAAGAACATACTATCAAAATAGATCGTAATATAAATTTTTAAATTATAGTAGACCCGAAATACCCTGTTTACGAATCATCAAAAGATTTGACAGAAAAAGCATCAACATAAATACTGTACTTAAGAGAGGTAATACAAAAGTATGAACCTAGGGAAAATGCCTGTTTCCACCTCATTCCCCGTCCCAGTCGTCATGGCGTTCCACTTCTAGTCTGATCGTGCTATCACCTCACATTATAGTGGTAGGAACGACGCAGACCCGCGACTGGAGTTCTTCACATTGCTACCAGTGACCTCGGACCTTCTTAGACCTGAGTCCTGGGGTCCATGAATCAGCGTTCCCGTTCTGCGCGTCAACAGATTAGACTAAGTACAACTGCTCGTAGAATCGTATTATCAGATTCAGTAACATCAGGCAGTGGATCCATACGTCTCGTTTACCGAGACGCTCAATATCTCACGCTCAATATTAATAAGCTCCGAGTTCGAATTCACTTCTATTGTTAGGGAAGGAGAAGAAAAATCTCCTCAATCAGCCTGCCACGTTTCAAATGGACGGAATTGTTCAACCCCCTTTCGAAATTCGACTTACAACTTTTCCAGCACTTTCACCGTAAATCCTCAGGACTAAAATAGCCAAAGCTAATTATCTGCTTTGAAGTTCTTGTTTGCAGCCTTTTCATGGTACACAAATATCAAACGTCCACACTTGATAGATCGGTTCAACGTTTCCCAATGCAAGAAAATTTCTACAAAATTTTTCTTTATCACACACTTAGTAGGTTTTGGTATGCTTGATAACACTCCTCTTGACGATGTATTGTTCTATCACAACCTGAATGGCTATCTGACGACAATATAACCAATCCTTTTGTTGTGTTGTTCATCATTTGACTATTTTAGACTATGATTAAATGTTTGTTTCATTCCAATCGTTTCAACAATAGATAATATACTTTAGATGAGCGTTTCTAAACGCTCAGAAAATAAAGTGTACAATCCAACATGTCATTACATGGTAAAGTGATTGGATTTACGGTAGATAACCAGTCATAGATGTGATTGAACCATATATTAGTAAGAGAGGTGTGATCAAGCATAACAAAACCTATTGAAGATGTGAGCAAGCAAATTTCTAAGAATTTCTCTGATCACTATCTGTGGTAGACCTTGGATAAGTCTACGAGTAAGTTCTCTACTTGCACTTATGGAGGTATTTTTGTGTTCTTATATATTGACTATTTTACAATACACACATTCAGAAAAAGTAAATGAATTTTGAATCTAAACTTAGTTCATGATCCATGCAATCCACAAGTGCAATGCTAGTTTATACACTTACCTAGTTTTTGTATCACTTCTGGTAATAAAAGTGAAGTGCAAGATTATACTTGTATTGAGTAAAATTGCACCGGAGTATTCGAACGCCATGTTGCAGTTTGCAGTTATTGAGGGATTCCACTTATGCAGGGTCGACTGTATATCTCACATAGATAATGGCGCCTACAGCCAACGTTACATTGCAACTCCGGCTCTCAGAAATGAAGGACCATCCAGCGAGCGGGAATACGAGAAAGTGCTTCATTTGACTGGACGAAACTGTCAGCTCGTTCAATGCCTACTCGTTCGTGAGCTTAAGCCTTCAGTCGTTGCCGAGCTCCATATAAGGGTTCATACCTTACGTTGTCAAATAGAAACTGACTGATGGTGGAACATTAAAGACTGCGCATGCTAGAAAATAGACTCTGGCCACGGATCGGATTGGCAAGCCTTAATTAGAGCATGATGGCCTACTGGATTATCACGAACACCTGATCACTTCGTCCACGGCGCATGCGTTGCCTCGCGATCGAACTGCAGCTTGAAGCTTGAAGCTCGCTTTCGTTCTGGTTTAGTTTCTTTTTGAGTTGATCGATCCCATTTCATGATGAAGCAAGTTTGTGATCGAAGTACGTACGGACTGAACCCGGACGCTACGTCGTTTCTTTAATCAGAAGCTGACAGTGTTGTTCTTTTCTGTCGCTGATTAATTTGATTCTCTTTTGAGTTTCTTGAGGCGTAGTCGATCTACTCGAGCTCGAGACTCGATCGATCATTTCCTTATATGGTGTAGCTGGTGATCGAGTCTCCAGCCTCCTGCGCGCACGTCCAAGGTGCTGGACGTGCGTCTTCGCTGGCCAAGCGAGCCTCGAGGGCCGCGCTAGAAGAAACAGGCGCCTCAGTCATTTCAAGAAAATCATTCCAAGCTGTTCATGTAGAGAGAGAGAGAGAGAGAAACGAAGACTGAAGAAGGTGAAGGTGCTTATTTACTGCAGAGTCAATGGGCACCGCAGTCGAGAAATGGACCACACGACTCAGTTGAACCTAAGAACAACGAGGTAAGTACAGTGTTTCAGAGCTGGAACGACGGAGTTTCAAATTAAATATTCAAATTTTCTGTACGTGTACCAGTTTGGCTCTTGGGGCGCCAGTCGACAACGAGGTATGTGTTACGCACATGCATGCAGCGCTCGGACGCAGCGAAGTTGTGTCTTATCTGGGCCGCTGTACGTACGTAAACGCGATCCGTTTTATCAGTCAGTCTGATAGTAGCTTAATTTAATTGAAGGTTCCAAAGCTTACTCGAGAAAGGTTTCAACGATTAGTCTGAAGCTGCGCACATCCTTTTTACCTATTATTTAGGTACTAGCTAGTATAGCTAGACCTGTTCAAGTCTGAAATCAAACGGAATTCGTGAACCGTGCCCAGTGACTACTATATATTGATTCTAGCGTGCCATCATCTGACCGGTTGCCATCATGATCAAACGATAAGAATGTGACTCCCGACCACGAGAGCGAGTATGACAGTTACGTTAAAAGATGCTTGTAAGTCGACGACGTCAATCGTTTGCGTGCATTCGGACAAAGTCCCCGTGAACACTGCCTCTGCACTACTGCAGCTTTACTAGAGCGAGAGAGAGAGAGAGAGAGAGAGAGAGAGAGAGAGAGAGAGAGAGAGAGAGAGAGAGAGAGAGGACGATGCGTACAGCACAACATATATAAGAAAGAGTCACATACGAGTCTTGCTAGCTCTTTTTCGGGCTGTGTGCGGCGGGATGTGTCTGTTTGCATGAACTATATTCCTTTCTGATGCATAGTGGACAAGTTCCAGATGCAGATCGGTTAACGTTGAACCCTTCACTGGCATGAGCTACTAGATGCGGGGCGGGGCGAGGCGAGGCGAGGCAAGACAGTCCAGCCCAGCCCAGCCTAGCCCAGGTCATACTCCCTATAAACAACTGATACCGTGCTTTCAGTTCCCCATCAATAGACCTACGAAGAACTGGGAACCCGCTTACAGAAGCATCGTGGGGCCATATAAAATTCTATTCGAGGAAGGAAACATGTCCATGTTCAGTACAGTTCGCAGTGGTGAGATTTCGTTCGGCCTTGTCCTCAGCTGTCAAGGCGGGCAGAGTCTAGTCATTCTCGGAGCACGTGTGTTCATGCCAGCTGACTGGGCGATCACGAGGCCCACTTGTTGCTATGTTTTTCTCCAAGGTCCGCTTATGCCTTGGAACGGACGTCACAGTGCATCATCTCTCTGCAGGCATTTTGTACGATGCCCATTTCATGGAGTACATAATGTGAACTATTCAGCGCAGAAACTTTTTCTCACTGGCGTAGTCGGAGACGTGATTCATCGTTAACTAGCACCTTGGAGTTCCGGGTGCGGACTTCTCTCGTCGAAAAACGGTGGCCATAATTTGGACTTCTTCGAGTAGTTGGTAGAAGTGGTGGAGAGAGCAGCTGATCATGAGAGGAGTGTTTCAAGAGTGAGAGATGAGACGCTGTGCTGGGGCCTTATGGCCAGCAGTCCAGATTTCATTCCATTGAGGGCCCCGACGACGTCGAGACATGGATGATAAGGCCGCACCACGGCTAGTGGTGCAGGCCAGTAGTGACTGCGAGACGGAAACAGTTGTGGGTGTGGCTTTCGCTGGTAAAGTCGAACCGAACGTCGAAGAAGCAGAATCGAAGTATATAGTGAGGAGGCTGGTAAGACGGCTCGGGAACTCCGGGAAATGGCTTGTGGACCAGTGCATTTGCTCTTGCTTGGTGCGCGATAAGTTGAGAGGCATAGTATCTGAGCTTTTCCAGGACAACAACCACGAAGCGCAACTGCAGGGAGCCAAATCACTCCTGAAGCTATCGAACGCCGAGCAGGATCAGGAAGGCAAAATTGACAAAGTCAGGTTGGCTGAATACCCTCAGGTTCTGGCCGGCTTAGTCAGGATCTTGTCGGTCAAGAATGACAACCCTTACCTGCAGAGACATGCGGCCCTGACTCTCTACATTTTAGCTCTGGTGCAAGAGAATGCTCTCAAGATTGCCAAATTCCCCGGGGCCTTGGAGTCCCTGGCCAAGTTGTTGTTCGTGGATGAGAAATCGCAGGATCATGAGGAAAGTGTCAAGCTGCAAGCGGATGCGCTTTCCGCTTTGGCTGTTATCTCGGTCGTACCCGAAGCCGGGCGGATGATCATGGGAACTGCCGATGCCTTGAAGGGTCTCGTTGGCCTGCTGTCCGACCACGACAGGCCTGATGTAGTGGACGAGGTTTGTAAGACGTTTTCTCGTCTGTCGGACGGGCAGCAGAACGCAGAGATGTTGGCGGAATCAGCCCAGTTTCCTCATGCCCTGGAAGGGCTGGTGAATTTGATAGCCATGACCAGGAGTCAGAGTAACTACGAGCTGCTCAAGTCGGCAATTCTGTGTCTGTACAACCTGTCGGCCACCGAAGAGATTCAGGTGAAAATTGCCAGCTATCCCAAGGTCTTGGACGAGTTGGTGCTGTGTCTGTGGAACGAGTACGACAATCTTCTCGTGGAGCACGCAGCGAGCACGGTGGGAAAGCTCACGATGCCACAAGAGAAACGAGCTGTGATGAACTGCCCCGAGGTTCTGCCTGCTCTGGCCGAAATATTGTTCAAGGATGCGAATCCCGACGCGCAGGAGGAAGCTGTATGGGCCTTGGCAAACCTTTCGCACGACGAGGAGGCTAACAGGAAAATTGCAGAATTGCCTGGCGCCGTGGATGGCCTCGTACGTTTGCTATCGAAAGACGACAGCCCGAGCAGGCAGGAACAGGCTGCGAGGGCCTTGGCTAATCTCACGTGCTTGCCCGAAAATGACCGCTACATTTTGTCGTCGGACACCACGAGCAATGATTTGTTGAAGTGCGTAGTGGCATTGCTCTCCCCTCGCAAGGGGAGCCATGGAGGTAGTCATATGTGGGCTATGAAAGGGCTGCACAATTTGGCAGCCACCTTCCATCAGGAAATTTGGACTCCCAGGTCGTCAGTCTGTGCCAAACTGCTCAGCGACTTGCTGAGCGAACACAGCGCTCGTTCTGGTCCGGAGGCGTGCGAAATTCTCGAAGCCACCACGAGAGGTCTGGGTAATCTCGCCATACCCAAGGACAACAAATTGGCGATCGGCGAGTGTGAGAGGGCTCTAGTGGGACTTCTGGAGCTTTTGCAGAAATATGAGATGCCTGGCGTGCCGAGAGAAGCAGCATGGGCTTTGAAGAATCTCTTCCGCTGCGAGGAGAACGAGGAGGTTGCTACGGTGGCAGAGTTGAAAGGGCCGCAAGCCATACCGTATCTCATGGTTTTGCTCGCAGACGATGCCGAATCCCCAGTCCTAGAGGAAGCGATGACTGCACTGACATATCTGTCACGCTTCAGCGGTAACCGATTGGAGATTATAGACTTTCCAGGAGCTTTGAAACGAGTGGTGGCGGTCTTGTCCAAGGCTAACAAACCCTCGGTTCAGGGCGAAGCCTTGAAGATGGTGTATAATCTGACACGAACACAAGAGTATCGGGCGAGGATCGCAGACTTTTCTGATCTTTATTCCAGTATCATGGCCTTCCTTTGCAAGAGTGGTAGCCCCAAGCTCGTAGAGCTACAGCGAGGAGCGACGATGATTCTATGCAATCTTGCTCTGGAGCCCAAATACGTGGAGCAGATTGTCAAGTACCCGAATGCTGTCGAAGGGATAGGAGATTTGTTGTATCATTACGACGACGTTGCCGCCCTGGAATCGGCAGCGAAGTTTTTCCAAAATATCTCCTCTTCGTTAGACGCTAATGATCATCACCTGAAACTGTCAACCTTTCCTCGGGTTCTAGCGGGGCTGGAATTGCTCCTGTGTGCGGATGATCCTCCGGTGCTCATGCAGTCACTTCTAGCTCTGCTGAACCTGACCTTCACGCACGAGAATCAGAAGACGGTTTCCGAGTCGAAATCCGCTCTCTTACATCTGAACAGATTGCTGACCAAGGAAGACAATCCTGATGCGCAACTATTGGCTGCGATGGTTCTGCAGAATCTGTCTGCGGCCGAGAGCAACATACCGATCATATTGGCCCAGTGCTACTACGTGTTTGAAGGCTTGTTGGCGTTGCTATCCTGCAATGGGAATCTCGTGCAGGAGGTGGCAGTCACGACGCTGGCCAATCTAGCTAAAATTCCAGACTATCAACTAAAAATTGCTGAATTCTCGAATGCTTTTGAGTGCGTGGGAAAGCTTTGCATGAGTGAGAACGAGGTAGTGGTCGAACACGCAGCGAATCTCTTGGGATCCTTGGCGTCTGCGGAGGAAAACAGGATGCTCATGGCGGAGGTTCCTGAAATCGTCAAAGGTCTGGAGTGGTTGCTATCCGACCGGGGCATGGACCGGAACGCGGAGAACTATGACGAGGAACTGAGAGCTAAGGAGAAGGAGAGGATGGCAGCAAGTAGCGCAGACCTCGAACGACTGAGCGGAGGCTCGTTGAAGGCCGAAGCCATCGAGCAGATGCTCCAGGCATCGACCGGAAATGCTGAGATGAATGCCGTCAAAGCCTTGGCGTACATCCACCCGGCCAAAGCTGTAGAATTCGAGCTACACTCCGGTGAAGCTTATGCCACACGCGGAATTGTGTTGCTCGAGATGGAAATGTACGAGGACGCAGTCGCTGATCTCGAGGACGCCATGTGCCTGCTACCGGGCCAATATGACGCCGATTTCACAAGGTCAGAAAGCGGACAACTCTTGTGATGTAGAATTTAACTCCATGCCACTTCAGCAATTCTTCACTCACTCAAATTGTCGATATAGCAAATTTCAGTGAGCAGTCATATCATCATGCGTTTGGACGGTTCGGTTCTGTGTGCACAACGTAGCTAGGTTTAGTGGCATGGCGAAACTTTTTGCTCCTACTAGTCAAATTGAATGGTATTTGACACTTGCTTTCGTTGATCAGTGTTCAAGGGTGTGAGCTTGAGGTATTTGACGTTTGCTGGACTGAAAGAATTCAACGAATAAATGCTATCAAGAGAGGTGATAAGCTTAGATAAACTTTAACATACAGCTGTTTGGTCAGATGTTTAGTTATCAGTTGCACATCGTTCATCTCGATATTATCTGTTTGTTGGCCCATCATCTCCGCAGCAAAATCATTTGAATGCTTCCAAACTGCTTGATAGCTTTTATTAGGCTGGACTTGATACTGATTTTTATTCATTCCTCCATAGGATTCCTTAGTGTCAAGCTTAGGATTGTGCATGCGTGATGCAATTGACGAAGGGGAGGGAGTATCTCTTTCGATCAAAAAGTGAATATAAGACTCCTTGTGGAACTCCTCTTATATTACCAGAGACTGACGCGATTTTACTTGGGCATTGTGTGGCAGTATGTGTCGATGGGCAAAATGGAAACTTGAAGATTACGAAGGGGCAATCGCCGAAGCTGACAGGGCCATAGATCTGAACCCACAAGCAGCCTGGCAGTGGCAGGAGAGGGGAGTGCTGAAGCGCTATATGGGCGATCTGGACGGAGCTCTGGCAGATCTCAACATGGCGCTGGAGCTGGAGACAGATTCGTACGAGGTTCTGAAACAGCGAGGATATGTGAAGTTCCTCATGGAAGATGACGAGGGAGCTCGAGAAGACGCTGAATTGGCAGCGAGGATAAGAGCCACTACTGTAGTGCACGTGCCTGAGGAAGGGGAGTTAGTCCCGTGCTTGGGAATACTACCTGTAGAATACTTGGATTACAAACTCTAAACTGTAGAATTATTAGCTTATCATCAAATGCAAACCGAACTGCGTTCAATTTGCTCCAGTTTCAGCACGAGGCTCCAAGCCACGAATCTCCAGCTAAGGATCCCATCCCCTCCCCGCCCCAAAGATCCACGTTGACAGTGACGATCACCGCTGGGAACTTGTATATGTGCTGTCGCCAGTGCTAGTTAGGAGCAAGCACTTTGCTGAATTCACTGCTTATCAAATGAAAGCAGTTCCCTATCAAACCAAGAATCAAGCTCACGTGAATCAGCAGCCGTCCAGTATGCGCTTCCTGTAAGTGGGCTCCACATCCCCACTCTGTCTCTGTCGCTGTCACTGCTTGATGCTGCAATCTATGAGTCTCAAAACCACATCGACTGGATGGGTTTTTATATCATTTGCAACAGCAATGGCAATTGTAGAGTATCAATCAAAGTTGACATTTTGAGCTTGCTTGTCGTTCGATCCCTCCAGCACCAGGAATCTTGTCATTTCTGGGCGAGTCTGGGCGAGCATCGTTGCTGAATCTTTGTGAAGTCTCGTACCACTATTCTTCATAGCGTGGAGACGCATGGGGACTCCCCGAAGCTTCTGCCTCACTCAGCATGTCAAGTTCCAAAATTTCAGGTTCTCGTGAAGCTGCAAGATTCATGCCTTCAAAATCGCTGCCATGTGCTTCGTCCCTCCCACGATTTCCGCCGCTCTGGTCAAACAGCTGAAACGCAAACAACAGCTGTGAATGTGACATACTCCTCTCTCTCCTCGCGTTCCTTTGTGCCGATCGGCAACCAGGTCCTGAGCTTATTGTGGTTTTCGTGCGGGGTTGCTCTATCGGAAACTGAGTCAGCACGTTCAGGAGAAGAGAAAGCTTCGGGCCCCTGCATTTGACACTAAATCTCGCTTTTCACGAGCCCTTTCCTCGGCTGAAGTTGAAGGCCATTCTTGAGACACAGTCGTCTCCACGGTTTGCTTATGAACTCATGAAAGGAATGACTATAAGATTGATAGTGCCAAGCGATCTGAGGTTGAACTCCAACCGCACTAGGAATCTCCGTTCTCTGGTCCAGGGCCAGAATGATTTCATTGGCTCGCACCTTGCAAGCTTGAAACGACAGACTTGTCGTCCTTAATGAGCAGAGTTCCAGATTATCAACGTTTGGAACACGATGGGCATTGTACAACAATGCCCCAACAACAATGAACCCCACGTCAACAGCTCCGTTGTTTCTTGACATTCTCGTATGTGCCAATGGATAAGTCATAAGACACCTGGTTTAAGAAGGCACGCCTAGCGTGCCCTCGGGTTGGCAATTCCAGGTCGGTGAAAAGAAGCCAACAAGCAGTAGCTTGTTGGCAACCCCATCCGCCTGTAGCCCGGGCGGCGTGGGGTCGAATCCTCCTAGCGGGGTGACTAATGCTGTGAAAGGGCAGCAGCATACGGTTGTATAAAGCGAAAAGAGGCTTAAAAACAAAACTATAAAACAAAACGCAATTCCAGGTCGGGGTTTAAACCGGCCGGTTGCTGGGGTTGGCTTGTGGGAAGAAGTGTCGAGGGGTAAAATATAATCCAGACTTCCGGGCTCTTATGGGCGACTCGTGTACTCGCAAGCAGGGTGTAGTGTAATCCTTGTAAGAGCGAAAACTTCACGGCGAAAATAGCTCCAAAAAATCATATCAGACAAAAGAAAAAACACCTAGTTTAGAACTGCTCCAGAAAACAAAATCACTGAAAATAGTTCTAGAAAACAAAATTAAACAAAAAAAAAAAGCACCTAGTTTAGAACTGCTCCAAAAAACAAAATCACTGAAAATAGTTCTAGAAAACAAAATCAAACAAAAAAGAAAAAACACCTAGTTTAGAACTCATCTGGTGTGATCTTATGATATCGCCAAAGACCCTCATGATTCTCTTATCAAACTCTCTAAGACACGAGATGAAGATAAGAGATGGAGATATTGTGCAAAATAAGTAACCCATATGACGTGCTATGGAAGAGAAAAATATGTCAAAGATAACATGGGTGTCTCTATGTAAAAAGATCGATACATGAGGACACTCCAAGAAAAGAAAACGAGTAGACAAAGAAGTAAAATAGGAATGAGATGAGAGAGACTTTACCTCTTGATATATATATAGTGGGGAGTGAGTACAAAGAAAACCCTAATGGTGAGTTAGCCCTCTAACTAACTGTAACTATCCTAACCACTCCGTGATCTACTAGAGCTTGAAGTTATATCAACACTCCTCTTCAAGCTCGACGTTACATCATGTACTCCTAGACAATATCAGAATGCATCAAAATTATCTCTAGGCAATGCCTTAGTGAAAATATCGACAACCTGATCTCATGTGCTCTTATAACTGAGCTCAATCTTTCATGCAAGGAACTTCTCTCTAATGAAATGATAGTGCACCTCAATGTGCTTCGTCCTAGCATGAAAAACAGGATTACTAGCTAACTTCATGATGCTAATGTTGTCTGTATATACAACAACAGGATCCATACACTCCACACCAATATCAAATAGCAGACATCGAAGTCAAATTGATTCGCATGTTTCGTTCATTGCTCCTCGGTACTCTGCTTCTATGGATGACAAAGCAACTATGGGTTGCTTCTTCGAAGCCCAGCTTATAGCAGTGCTTCCAAGTCCAAAAGCGTAACCTGACATGTATCTCCTGTTGGCACTTCCTGCTCAATCAGCAACTATGTAGTCATGTAACAACAATGGTCCATCATATTGATAGTGCATCGAGAACTTCACGTAACGGAGGATTTGCTTGACAACCTCCAAATGTGATCTCCGTGGTGACTGCATGAACCAACGCGCATAGCTCAAGTCTGGTCTGGTGATGGTCAAGTAGATAAGACTCCCAACCATCTGTCTATACATGCGTGGATCATCAAGTAACTCACCATCCTCTGCTCCTAGCTTTACCTCTTGTTCTAATGGCGTAACAATGGATTTGTAGTTAAACATACCAAATCTTCAAGCATACTAAGAGTATACTTTCGTTGTACAAGTCAAACATCCTTTCCATCTCTAATGAACTCTACAACAAGGAAGTACTTGAGTTCTCCAAAGTCCATCATCTCGAACTCGGATTTCAAGTGATCCTTGATCTAAGAAATAAGCTCCTCATAGTTATCGATAATGATCAAGTCATCAACATAGATAGTGATCACAACAATCCGGTCTCGTATTCTTAATGAATACAAGGTAGAGTCTGAACTACAAAGATGGAAACCAAGAGACTGCAAGTAGGAATTGATCTTTGCACACCATGCTCTTGGTGCCTGTTTCAGACCATAGAGGGCCTTCCATAACTTACGTACACGAGAAGAGAACTTAAGATCCTCATAACTTGGAGGTTGCTGCATGTAGACCTCCTCCTCAAGATCGTCATTGAGGAAGGCATTCTTGAAATCCATCTGGTGCATCTTCCAACCTTTCTGAGTAGCAACTGCAACTGCGATTCGGATAGTCACCATCTTCGCAATTGGAGCAAAGGTCTCCTCAAAATCCACTCCATGTTGATGTGCGTAGCCCTTAGCTATCAATCAAGTTGCGCTTGACCTTGAAGACCCATCTGCAACCAATCACTTTCTTATCCTCAGATAAGTCCACCAACTCCCAAGTCTGTTGGTGATGAAGCGCAGCAAGTTCAGCTTCCATAGCACTTACCCATTGAGCTTTGTGCATCGCCTCCTCAAGTGAACTCGGTTCTTGTTCTTGAAGAACATTGGTCATATAAGTATGGTGTGCAGCAAGAAAACCTTCATGCATATACCTACTCACTAGATGTTTTACCTGTTCAGATCTGCGAGAGACAATCGGTGCACTAGTCACCTCTCCTTGCAATTGATCCGACGTAGATGCTAAGGTCTGGGACAATGTATCCAATGGATGCGGAAGATCCACATATCTAGATGACATATGTTGTAATAGCACGCGCTCATCTTGTATAGAAATTACACTAGTTCCACTAGGCTGTGTTACATGGACTCCAGCGTTAACAACAGCTCTATGTGGAACTGATTCTGATATCGAATCAGTGACTTCTCCAGATCCTCCACTCATCGTACTACTCTGAGGTACTACAGTGGATTGACTCCTTGGTTCTAAAGTAGGTACAAGGATGGCTACGACAAATGCAGGTGCAAACCAAGACTTTAGCTCATCAAAAACAACATCTCTACTGATATAGAACTGCTTGGACGAAAGATTATAACATCTATATCCTTTTGTATCAGAAGCATATCCAAGGAAAATACATCTATCTGCTTTCGGATCTAGTTTCTTACGTCTCTCATCAAGTATGTGCACGTAACAGATACATCCAAAAACTTTTAAGGAAAGAGTAATCAGGCTTACTGTCTGTGAAGACCTCCATCGATGTCTGACTGTGGATTGTTGCTGTAGACGTTCGGTTCATCAGATACACCGCACATGAAACAGCTTCTGTCCAGTAAGGTCTAGGCATGGTCTTCTCATTCAACATCACACAAGCAGCTTCTGCTATGTGTCGATTCTTGCGCTCCGCAACCTCATTTTGCTGCAGACTGTAATTGCAAGTCTTTTGACGTCAAATGCCATGCTCACGGAGATATGCATCAAACTCTCCAGAAAGAAACTCTCCTCCTCCATCAGATCTCAAACAGAGGATAGATGCTTCAGACTGTTTCTCCACCGACTTGCGGAAAGTCTAGAATGCTTACAGTACTTCGACAGAGGACTTCTTTCTCAACAAATAGATCCAAGTATAACACGAATGATCATCAATGAACGACATGAAGTACTGAAAACTGATCATACTTGGCTGAGAAGCCGTCCGTACATCAATGTGAACAAGCTCCAGAAGCTTGTTCGCTCTACTACCTGATCCCTTAAAGGGTTGTCTAGCTTCCTTGCCGAACTAACATGCTGCAAGACTCCAGTGGGCTCACTGGATTTGAATTTGAGCAGACCTGTAATCAAGTCAGAACTCGAAAGACTTTTCAGTCTCTGAAAAGTCTCGGTTCATATGTCCAATTCGCTTGTGTCAGATGTCAATATCAGACACTATTGGACCACTCTGTCCATACATGACAGCTTGTAACTTAGGCGCAAAGGCATCTAGTTTAAACAACGTATCACTCTTGCTACCTCGAGCTATGACAGTGCTATTCGAATCTTCAATAAAGCATCCATCTTTATTAAAGCGCACTTGCAGATCTTGCTCTATCAATTGTCCTACAGATAGCAGGTTTCTAGTCAACGTGGGTACATGTAAGACATTCCGTATATCAGTAAACGTTGAAGCAGGAATGTCAAGTGGAATGTTATCTTTGTGCTGGTATCATCTCCTGTCATCATAAACTGTGGAGTCTCTACAGACTCGAGTGAACTAAACCACTCCTGATGAGATGTCATGTGATTGGTGACATCGAAGTCGATCATCCAGTCAATCTGTGGCTCGAAAGTCACATAACTCTGATGCGTTGTAATCAGCAACTGCTCCGAATAGACTTGCTCAGTGACTGCATAGCCTTGCTGGTTGCGTTATCTTATTGGGGGTTGTTGTCGTATTGCTGTCTTTGATTGTTCTGTTTCTTGTAGCACTTATTCACATTGTATCTTTGTTTCTTGCAGTAGTTGCAAGAACCAGACACACGTATCTGGTTGTTGGAAGAACCAGACTGTTGCTGGTTCTGCTGATTCTGATGCTGCGACTGCTGTTGCTATCCGCGATCCTGTCCATGTCCAACACCTTTGTCACGACCCCTACCTCAAAATCCTCCAGAACCTACAAAATAGATAAATTCTTACTGACCCATTGAAGTAGAACCCTCATAGGCGCACCTCCTCTCCTTATATCATAGGAACAAGTTCATCAAACCGCGGAAGGGGTTCTCTGGTTGAAAATGATGTTATGAACTGTTTGTACTCTGCAAGCAGTCCTTGCAATGTGGTCCCGATCAAGACAATGATATCAATCTCAACTTTGACAAAAGATAGCTGATCCGCGAGCTGCTTGATATGATTCACGTAGTCGTTGATGCACATCGATCTCTTCTTCATGATGTTGAACTACTGCAACAATTGTAGCTTCCGCACCTCTGTTCCAGATTAAAACGCACGAGTGCATCCCAAGCTTTCTTGGACGTATCACAGTCATGAGTGTGATCGATCATCGATGCTGAGACTGTCAGCGCGATGTAGTGAATCGTCTGGTAAGATCACTTCTTCCACTCTTTGAATTTCGGTCCGAAATGGATACATCAGGCGCTTTCTCCTCCTCAATGATAAGATCTCATAGATCTTGTCCTTACAGGAAAGTCATCATCCGGAACTTCCACACTTGGTAGTTGTTCTTGTCGAGCTTCTCTCCAGTGATCAAAGACACGAACTCTACCATAGCTGCAATGTAGAAATTGCTCTGTTCTATATGCGAAAAATCTCACAGAACCTCCACGAAACTCATCTGTCCACACCGCATGATCAAGAGTTGCCACAAGTCACAACAGGGTAACTTCGTGAACTCCTCCTGCAGCGAGAATGAAGAAAAGAACCTATCCATGAACTGTAGGTGTACAAAACACGAAGAAAACATCGAAAGAACACTCCAAGAAAAGTCGAAACTGGACCAAATGAGACAAAGAATGAGCTCATGATACTTTGAAATTTTGCAGATTTTGCAAAGTGGATTTTCCACCCTAATCGTACCAGTATTTCTTCTGGACTCAAGTCCTAAAAGTTTCATTTTGGTCGAAAAAGATCCAATTGAAAATCTGCCGTTGAAACTTCCAAATCAACGGTGATGTGGCGAGAGTCTTTCTTGGGGAGGGCGGACCTCCTGACTGTGATTGATCAGAGAAACGACCAGAAGAGAAAAATAGGTAGCCACTGACGATGAGATCTCCAAAATCCTACTTCTTGCGTCCACCGATTACAAAAACAAGCACTCCAACACACCTTGGGTACACAGATAGGTCTCTCAAGATTCAAATAACTTTATTTCAGTGTCGCTGCACCATCAATCTCTTCAACTGTAAAGAATATCTCTCTCTCTTCCTCTCCTGCGTGCCTCTCTCTCTCTCTCTCGTCAATTAGTTCTCAGCCAAAAGTCTACCAAGTACGTCTCAATCCGAACCTAATAGTGAAATTCAGGCTCTTGAATCTTATTCCTCTCTTTGCCCAACTGAAAATTGCTCAGAAATTTGATCCAACGTCGATCAAGAGTCCTCTGTAGATTTTCAAACGATCTCTCTTAATAAAACTACCTCCTGAGAGTAATTTCTCCTCAGAACAGTTTATTAGACAACGTCCAAGCTCAAAACTCCTGCCCCTCTCCCTACGATGATCTCCCAATTCAATCTCTCAGCAATTTGATCTTCCCCCAGCCTCCTAGCTTCCCCTACGTGTCCTCAACCCCCAATCCTTAATCCTCCTTCTTCCGCTTCAGTTCTCTCAGAAAAATCCTTTGCAAAACTGTCCTCGATCCCAAGCCGCCGCAGTCACTTATCAGAAGCAGGGCCTTAGCTAAGCTGGCCCCTGCTGTCCTTATGCGTATAGAGCTTTATTTACAAAGTTGGCCCCTTTTTAATACAAGTTTCACAGTTGTCTCCACAAACTCTACCCTTCACTAATAAAAGTTCTCATAGCCTCATTCCTCATCGCAAGCCGACTCGATGGTTATTTAACTAATTAGCAAAAGTTTCCCGTGCTCTTGATGTCATCTTGATGCCACCTTGAATATACTACAAGTCATCCAATGTAGGCCTAAGCCGCAACACTTATGAGGCTGCCCCACAGGGCTTACAGCCCTCTCATATGCGCACCAGGTATCTCCCATAGTATATTCAGGATGGCATGCGGAGGCTTAGACCAAGAAGCCCACGATTAAGAGAGATACCGGTCTCTCGCCCCTAGATATGCACAACGTGGCTGCATATCCAACATAGATTCCTTTCCAGGAGGCCAACATGCCAGAATAGGAACCATAGGCAGGGGGGATTGATCCTGAGACCATTTCCCTCCTAGGCAGGCGCCCTATCACTGGGATGGCCTTTGGTTCCGTTCAAAACTGTTAAACTTCATGTATATATGCTTTTGCTAAGAAGTTTTCTTATAAAGTCTTTACTAGCATTCTCTACGCTAACTTCTGCATACAACTCCGTTTTTTACGAATAAGGAGTCAAAACTATAACACTTGTGAACACCTACACACTCACGCTATCAGATTCTGAGTTCGAGTCACGAGCCAGAATCGACGGATTTCTCTCTTTCACATATTTCACAGCCTAAAACCCGTACTAACTATTGCTTAAAACACTTTCTGTCAAAACTAGAAGCATGAGGTCGCTCTCCTCGTCGAGCTCTGCATTCAGGAAACTTTCGTCCTCGTTCAGGGTGATATTTCAACCCAAGCTAGGGGGCAGCTTGCCAAGCATAACCTCAGCTTAGCTCCTGCTCAGCTTGATAAGCTAAGGCGCAGCTTCCTGAACAAATGCTGGTTGAGTGTCTTCTGAAGCTCCGTTTCATCATCTTGAACGCCACGCACTACGACAACGGAAACTTGGCTGAGTACACAATTCGCACCTTCTGAACAAGACAACCTTTATGGGATTGGTCGTTAGATATCAGTGAGAAAAAATCGTCTAGATCTCGCGTTCAAAGTTTCTGGTGGCGAAAGAAACGGTTTCACCTCATCCGGACACATCAGCAGGATAGTGCTCGACATTAAGCACAACTCTAGCTACTCTCTCCTGTACTTCTCCATGCACAAATTCCATCTTGCTCATCAGCAAAGGACACACGCTCTCTACTGCTCTGATATCATGTAGAAATATCGATACGAGGACACTCCAAGAAGAGAGAGCGAGTAGACAAGGAATGAGATGAGAGAGGTTTTGTCCCTCCATGTATATATAGTGGGGGGTGAGTACAAGAGAAATCCTAATGGTGGGTTAGCCCTCTAACTAACTATAACTACCTTAACCACTCTGGCTAATGTTAGCCGGTGATCTACTAGAGCTTGGGACTATATCAACAGTCTAACCTAAGGAGCTCTTCAATATGCAAAACACTCCTACTAGAAACATCTAAGAACTGGGAGACAAAGTTCTTTAAATCCATCCGTACTCCGAGGATACGTAAACCATTTCTAAGTGTAACAAAGCTCTTTGCAAGCTGGAGCTTCGTCAAGAATACTTATGGGAGATCAAGCCATGCTCTTTGAATCCTTCACTCTCAACATACGAAAGTCAGTTGAGAGACGAGATGATCAAAGATATCACAGACTTGATCCGTCGGACCTACGATATGCATGTCATCAGCTAGAGATGAAACGATACAATCTAGAGCAACCAAGACGGTGGCCAAGAGAGCTCTATAGTGAGCTAAGACAAAGAGGAGGTCCACCCAAAAGATCTCTTTGATGACTATCTACTACTGAGTCGATGGTTACAACCTTTTGTGTCAAACGATCATACTGATAATAAAGAGAGGAAGATGAACCATAGAACGATTGCAGAAAGGGAACGAGATTCATCAAAGATCCATCGTCATCCATGAGCTCCTTAAAGATGAAGGTGCAAGAAATACTACTAAAAGTATTTTCCACGTCCATCTATAAGCCAACCCTATCGGATGGATGTCTAAGAGAGCCCTAATACCGAAGGACACAACCTCCAAGCGTCGCAACTCCAAATTGACGTGGACAAAGATGATTCTAAAAAATATCTCGAAAGTTATGCATATGCAAATAGAGGTTTGGCTCTTTTTCTTCATCAGACCTTAGGTTCCACAATAACGTTGATGTTCGCACATTACATTCGATCATTCGATCATCCATTACATCTGACGATAGATCCACACGACGATAAGTCCCAAAGAGGAACTATCTCATCATTACAGTCTAAAATTAAGAGCCAACAAATTATCTCTGAGGTAGCTCCTCAACACATGTACAAGAGTATATGTGGGAATGAACGCACAAAGTACTTTTATGACATTTTGGTTAAACTAGAGATATTCTATGAGTGTTTCATTCGGAGACAGGGGAGTAGGATCTCTGAGAAATGTAGATCTTCAACATTTGTGAAAGGAGGATACCTAGGATAGACATTTCGCAAGTTTGGTTAAACCAATAAGTATTACTCCATATGTGTTTCGTTTGTGAGATCTGTATAGAAATAGATCAAATTGGTTCAAAAACAATTTGATATGGAAGAATTAGATGATAACACCCAAACTCCTTACTAAATGCTATTGGCCAAACTAATCTTCTACTCCTTGAAGCCAAACTTATCCGTCAAACTTTGGATTATACCAACCGGATCAATATACAATTAGTGAGATTTCATTGTCTAGCAATGCAATACTCTTTTTCAAGAGGATAGTTGGGACAAGTAATTGTTTGGATGAATCATTAAGGTATTAGTGTAGATGAATTGCACCTATAGGTGGGTCATGGAGACTAGAGTTTTTTTACTTGAAGAGGTTGTACAGTTTGCTAGACACAATTAACTTTTTGAGAGGTTTTCTCTCTGTCTTTGGTTTGATTATCTTTGTTTTGTATCCCCGAAGCTTTAGCTTGAGAAGGTTGTGCATTTTGCTAGACACAACTAATATGTAGAGAGTTTTTCTCTAGGTGTAGCTTAATGATCCTTACTTACAGTTGATTGCCCAAGCGCATCTTAGTTCATATCGTCTATCACTGAAGATGACAAACAGCAGAACATAGTTGGTTACCTGAGATGGTGTCTTACCATGCAGCTCTAGGGTGAAAAACATGCATTTTACACTATCTTGAGTTTACACATATTAGAGCAGAGTTCTGCATGGTGTGTAATAGTCTCATGGACTGTTTGATCTCTTTTCGTCATAATTTGAAAACTATCTTAGAATTTGGTGCATAGAACAGACATTATTAATCAACTTCTTTGCATAATGACGCTTCCTACATACTAAAGTTAAATGATTTTTGAATAAGTTGCTTTTTGTCACATCGAATGGGAAGATGAGGTCCAAGCTAGGCCTTGTCTCCTGTGAGCATTTCCTTGCACTCCTTAAGTCCAGAGAAAGTTTAATTCTCTGATGAATTTAAGTTATGACTAAACTCTTCTTCGTAGAAAGGTTTGCTCATCATCAAAGCATCTTTAACAAAATACTAGCATTAATTAGAGCTTTTAAATTATCTAGTCCTTCAATCTCTCTCAAAACACTATGGGTATAGTTTCATTCTTTTAATGTGAGCCTACAAAAGAAAAGACTAGATAGGGAAGAGCATCATTGACCGCTGTTTACACACGTTATGTTATATCAATCATGTTTATCCCCCCGTTGACTTTTTAGGAGTTTAGGGGACTAAATTCAGCTCAATCCTGTATAACTCATGCGTCTCATTGTTAGCCAGTTCATTCAACCTGCAAAGAATAAATAGTTCCAAAAACAATTTTCTAGTGAACCAAATGAATTTCCTCACGAACATCAATTGCCTCAAGAACACAAAAAGAGTTAATATGTGTTTCATGTTTGTCTCTTTCCTATCCTTCGTTACAATGTTCTTTTGGAAGCAATCTTATAATTTAGATTTTCGAAAGAAACTTGCGCATGAGAAGAAAATAATCTTTCCAAGCTTTAAACTTGAGCTTCGTTAGCTAGTTTTGATGTTATTCGTTTTGTCCTTTATTGCTAAGAGAGAAGATTCTCTAACGTCCAACAGGAAAACCGCCATAGTTTATTGAAAGGTAACTTTCTCTAGAGCCGTGAATCGTTTACTATCATATTTGATAACTGATATAATAATTCAAATTTTAAAAAAATAAACAAATATATTTGAATATTACGTTACTTAATTGCAAAAAAATTTTACAAAATCTAACAAAAAGATGATAGAAATCTACCGCGACGTTTTCTCGCAGGTGCCTGCAGAAAACTTCCATGACCTCTTGGTCGTAATATTCTTCACTCGTGGAAGAATATTTGCTGGAGATTCTAACTTTGACACGCTTTCTCGACTTCTCGGACGCAGAATGAAATCTATGGAACCATTTTCCTCCCTCCTCCATGGGAACATTCGCCACGTCAGCATAAACGGATCCAAAAATATGAATCCAGTCCCTAAAATTCACACAAGTTGAATGTTTTCAAGGACCTTTTCTTTTGAGTTATGAGGCGGTAGGTTATGCGGCCATAGGTTCACCGGCATTTCGTGAGTCAACAATTTCATGTGCGAGGGGCAACACGTTAAACCCCGAGTATGAATATAAGAGAATGAAAGAGATTATTCCTTTTTGCTTCACAATGTTCTTTGCGTTTGAAAAAAATATTCTTTTTTGTTTCAAAAGCTTCAAAATTTTTATTTTAATATTTTTTATATTAAATAGTTTATTTTTAAATGAATCATAATCTGTAAAACTGGTGAAAAACTTTATTTGATTCCTTATTTCACAGATTCTAACTTGGGATGAAATTTATAGTCCCCAAAAATATTTTTTATTTTAAGGTTAAATTTCTCAATTCTTTGAAAGCAAAACTGCAATGTAAGGTCTTCTGGGTCACTAGAGCACTTGTATTCATACCCATGGTTTAATTTTACTCATATTAATTACTCTATTGTAAACAAAAATAAATGATTATTTGCTAATTCATCGGACAATCCAGATTCATGCAAACTCGCACGAAATAATATGAGTAGATTTAACTATGAGTTAAATTACGGACTATGCGTACCTACCGTGTTGAGTTAAAAAGCCGAATGAAAGCTCACTGTTCGTCAAACGATAAAACGTGACCCAATGAATTGCAAACAGATGGGAATATCCCATCAAGCCTTACAAGGGAGAGAAGGACCCGAAGGGCCAAGCAACTACCACGCCGAAGAGAAGAACATCGAAGCTAAGTCCCGCTATCAGTAGCCCAAGATCGTCTATCGCACCTATGATGTCGGACACATGAAAATCAGTACTTCGACAAACAACATGTGCACATGAAGTAACATTGCCTACTGCGATTATCTTCCTATGGACTACGCCTGCTAAAGCTCTCTGGAGAGCAATGGAAACTCGCTGCCTAAAAAACATAGTGCAGAAAGAAAGAGAAAGTGGTACCCCTGACGCCTCTCATGGTAAGCTCTAGCACAATCTCGAAAAAAGACACCGAACTCCAAAATTATCGATCCGTATATCTCTAACGCTAAAGAGATAAAGCGATGTCTCACCTGCATACTCCTATATTTGGTCACCTTCGCTGCTGTCGCCACGCTTGCAGCCCATCCTGAGGGATAGGTGATCACCTGTGTCGCCATTGAGTCTCGTCTTGGATCCGTGACAACCACATCAGCCACTAAGACTTGATCCTCCTTCATCATGTACATGTTGACTCTCACTAATCTTCCCGTCTGAAGGACATACCAACGTTCTCTCCACGTCATGTGACCGCTCTCCCGTGCTAAGACAAACACGACGTCTTTGATGACATCGTGGGTAGCTATCCGCTCTCCATCGTGAGAACACCAAGCAAGATGACGACTCGAGTCGAGTGAGACACCACACTCGCACGTGGACAGTGCCGAAGCAGCAGGTTGGACCAAGCCTAGGCGGAACCTCATCACTGTAGAGAAGATAGTCGGTGCGAGTCGAAACGCTCTAATGCAAGGTCGAGCTATGAGCCAAGAGCCTGTGCCCTTGCCCGAACAAGAGCGGAGTCGAGCTCTAGTATCCCATGAGATGGAAGGATCCACTAAGAGTGCATGGAGATTCTGATGGAAGTGGTGCCCCGTTAGAGAGGACTGAAGTCCGCGAGATCCATCAGAAGCTAAGGTACCGAATCGAAGGTGTGTCTTACGTGTCTCAAGAGTCAGACTATCTCTTGTCTCACGGAGACACATCTGTAGTGCGTAGGAACCATCCTCCACCTCTGTCACATAGCTCTCCAGAATAGTTTATCTCGCACGAGAAAACGCAATAGAGCCAAGGTGCTGAGAGGGCCCAACTACCCAAAAAGATTACCAAAGTAGTCTCCTCCGTGGATAATAAACCCACCCCGTCACATGATATCGGCAAAGATGTCTGCCTACGTGCGAGAGGTCCTGCCACACTGTCAAATGTCCTTGGTCCTACGATGTCGTCAAACACCCCCGTGATCTTCTTATCAAACTCTCTAACATGCGAGATGAAGATAGGAATGGAGATACTGTGCGGAGTAAGTAACTAAGACGATGTGCAATGGAAGAGAAAAAGATACCAAAGGCAACATGTGGATCCTCTAACATAAGGAGATCCTCGATATGCAAAACATCCTCCGTAAGAACAACATCCAAGAACCGAGAGACAAAGTCCTATGTATCCACCGGTACTCCGAGGATGCGTAAATCATCAATAGGGGTGACAAATCCCTCTGGGAGCTAGAGGTCCGACGGTATACTTATGAGAGACCAAGCCTTGCACTTTGACACCTTCACTCTCGGTCCTACCAAGGTCAATTGAGAGACGAGGTGATCAAAGACAACACCGACTTGGTCCGTCGGACCTACGATGTGCGTATCATCAGCTAGAGATGGAAAAACACAACCTGGAGCAGCCAAGGCGGTGGCCAAGAGAGGTCTATAGTGAGCTAAGGCAAAGAGGGGTCCGCCCAAAGGATCTCCTTGACGAGTACCTGCAGCGGAGCTTATGACTATAAGTCCTTCTATCGTAGGACCGTGTTGGTAATAGAGAGGAGAGGAAGAACAATAGAATGATCGCACGAAGAGAACGAGATCCGTCAGAGATCCACCGCCATCCATGAGCTCCTTAAAGATGAAAGCGCGAGAAACGATATTAAAAAACATTTTCCACTTGTAAGACAACCCAATCGAGATGGATGTCTAAGAGACCCCTAATGCCGAAAGACACAGACTCACAACCTCCAGGCGTCCCAACTCCAGACTGATGTGGACAAAGGTGATCCTGAAAAGTATCTCGAAGCTGAAGGTCAATGATACGACTGATAAATCATAAGAAAATCTTGCCGATCGCTATCGATCAAATCTCATCACCATCCTTCGTCATGATCAAAAGTCTAGCTGCACCCAGTCCTTGAGCTATAGACTGAGGAATATGTCCCTGAGCTACTGCTATCGCTATCTGAAAAAAGGGCCGCCACCTTCCGATGTCCTCCTCTATCACCTTGAGTATAACGGAGGCACCAACAAGGAAGTAGGAGGAAGAGCAACCATGCCGCCTCGTCCCTGATGTTTTGTGTCAGTATGTCGAGAGGTAGACGGAATGCCTGTCTCACCTCGTCATGAAGAGCACGAGGTAACCAATTGTACAAACGCGGACAAGAGAAACTCGTCTTGAACAAACTCATAATAGTGCCAGAGTGGACTCTCAACCACTCCCACAACTCAGGAGGATCTGCAAGAAGAAGGGCTAAGAGTGCCATAATGACAGCACGTGTAGACCTCCGCTCTCGGCTAACCTGGGCATCCCATGTGGTCGTATCATAGCTCTTGTGCATCTTTCTCACATGAGATTTTACCCCTTGCGAGGTAAATAACTGATTGCACATCGGACATGGTGTGCCTTGAATCAGTCTCGATTTCATGAGAGAGAGAGTACCAGAGCTAAAAAAGAGACGATATGCGACCAATCGGTACTCGTAATAATGACATCTCGAAAAGAAAACCCAGTAAAAAGAAGAACCATTGTATGTAGAGAAAAAAGACAAAGAAAAAAAGAAAAAGAAAAAACACACTAAATGCAGCTAGAAAGCTCTCCAAAGTCTCTCAAAAATCCTAAACAGAAGATTCTGTAGTCTTAAAATCGCAAAAAATCCAAAATTATTTAATACTCACTCATTTCTCCACAAAATGTATCAATTTTAAGACCAGAAGAAATCAAAAATAGAGATAAAAATGAATATGTAAAAACACTGCATTTTCCCACCTCAACACCCTCCCCCATTGTAAAAACACTCTTGTCTCCTCTCCTCCGGCACTCCGCCTCCGCTCCCCTCTCGCGCGCGCCTCCTTCATCAAACAAAGTTGCTACATTGCACCAAAAAGCTCTTAGACTATTCTAAATAAATAATTGTCTTTATTATATTACTGATTTATTTAATTTTATTTATACGTCAGAAAAATACTAATTCATCTCTTTAATATGTACGGGCGGCTCTGTTACTTTGCTCCACTCGTAGTGAGGTACTAATTTTATGATACGTCAAATGGAGAGATTCAGATCAAGCTAAAAAGATCAGAAAGTTTCCTCCCTAAATTCTTGGAGTGGTACTCATTGGATCGTAGCATATCGATAATAAAGCAAGTCTATCAGTTTTGGTAGATGAGCTCTAGGATTCCAAGGCACATGTGATATAGTAAAGATTACCATAGATGCAAGTACACTTGAATCTACACATCCTACTTCATGTGACTCAAACACAAACGCTTTACCATGCCTAGATAACATATCCTTGAAGCTCTTCTTCTCTTGCTCAGTAAGAAATCCATCACCTCCTATATTCAGCTCCTTCAGTGTTGCTTTTGTGAACTGGTGTCCAATTCTTCTTGGCTCTCTAAGTTTCGATTGTTGTGCAGCTTGGTCCATCTTTTGATTGTAGTCGAGTGGTAAAGACAAAGCTACTGGTTTGACTTTCTTTGCATACACCTCTTGTTGGTTTATAAACTTATCAATTACATCATAAAGCTCCATAGAGTTCACTCTCACCACTCTATCTACATAATCTATGGAGCTTTCTAATATAGATTTCAACTCCCCTATAGTATCTATCAAATATTGTTCTTCAACACTCCAGATATCTATTCATCTCTTGCTAACTCTCAACTATCCCACAAAGATGGTTGTACATACTTCACATACTGCCCCTAAAACCTCTTTAGATTCTCAACCTTCCAATAACATATTGATCCACATGATGCCAATCCTAAGAAGCTAGTGGATAAAGCTTCTTGCTCTATGGGATCAGGCGAGAATCCTATCTCAGTTGTATCATTGAAATCTCGCTCTTCAATGACACTCTGTCAAAACTCCTAGACTCTCTAAACTCCTGAGTAATCTTAGATAGTGGACGGTCTCTCAAGCTATCACGATTGCAGCAACAGTAAAAAACTGAATCTCTACTACGTTTCCTAGCATAAGCTGAACTATCATCTATAACTCGTGTCTCCATTCTAACAACAATAATGTAAAGCTGCCCCAGAATGATAAGATAGGTTGACATATCTTGTACAAAGGAATTTTGAACATCACTGATGTCACCCACAGTTATCTTGATTTTGAGACAAGCACCATAGAGTTCTCCCCTCTGGTTGTTGACAGCACGGATAAGCCATCCAATGATCAGTGTCTATGGGCCACCTTTCACGCTTGTACATCTCCTTTGACATTAGATTAATCTTTGAACCGTGATCAATCAATGCCACCACAGGTTCCTCTAGATCTCTCAATTTCACTAAGGTCTCTATGGTTATTCTTGCCCAATGGTTGCGAGAGTAATGACTCTTCTGTGATGCTTTCATCTCATCTTCAAACCTCAGATGCTGATTTGATCTCCCTTCTGATGCTTGAAAGCAGTCCCTAGCAATCTCATCTTCATCATCTTCCAAGAGTTTGGTCCCTAGAGTGCTAAGTGTAGCTGTTTCATCCAAAATTTGACGTTTTCTCTTGATGATATATATGATAACCTCATGGAACTCACGCTTTGCTATCCCAAGATCTCACGCTTTGCTATCCCAAAAATCTCACCCAAAGTAAACTCAACCTTCCCATTCAAGATCCGATTCTCTAACACTTACCTCAAGTCTATAGCAATCTCAATGTCAGACTGAAGTTTGTATGTAGGTGTCTACTCTTCTCCTTGCTTTTCTCCTTCTTCTTTGGTGTTGTAGGTGGTACATCCTCCATAGCTCCTCCCGAGTAGGTGTTGTCTCCTGCCTTGTCTCTGGTCTAGTCCTTTCACTCCTTGTGGCAGGCCGTTTGGCTGTAGAAGCCTCATCTGCATCCTCCCTCCTACGTTTTTCTTCTAGTACAACCTCATGATGCCTCCGTGCAACATAAGTATGCACTGACATAATATCCATATGGTCATCCCATCCTATAGCTTCTCGAATGAGTTGCCAACCCTATGTAGCACATCCTTGTTTAGTTCTGTTCTAGCTAAGGATCTCACTACATTAGACCACAACCCAATAGTCTCTTTTCCTCTCTCATTTTCACTTTCACTCCACAAGTAGCAGTATCCACAAGAGAAACAACATGTGATGCACACATGTCTTTTCATACCACCCTTGCCAAAGTTGGTTCCTAACATTATTCCAATCTCTCCCAAATGAATATCATCTTTGAAGAAGATAAGATCATTCCTTAGTGCATCTGTAAACTCCTCAGAGTCTCTTCTTACATCAATGAACAAAGCCTTTTCTCATTTGAGATCTTTGCATAGCATGTTGTACATGCTGTTCTTTCTTTCCTAGCTTAGTGAGCTTAAACTTAAGCTCCTTCACACCCTTGATCAACTCATCTAGTGATGAGTCTTCCTCTCTAGCAACTACCAAGGCGGGCTTAGTAGACAACTGCTTGACATGAATTATCATAAGGTATTGCTTCACTTACCACCACTTTGTCTCTTCTTTTCTGTCTCTTCGTCAACAAAGAGATAGCTTCTTCAACCTCCTTCCAATCAGTCTTTAATCCTCTTTCTTCACTCTTGTATTCCAACAACAACTCAAGCTTCTCTTGAATAGTCACGTCTGCTGCTTGTAAAAAAAGCTCTGTCTTCTCCATCTTTAATGTAAGCTTCTTTGTCCTATAAAGCTGAGCATATTGACAATCAAACTTCCTTAACAACGCATTTGCAGACAAACCTTTGTTGGACTTAACCACCCACTCCAAAAATGTTCTCTTGGTCACCCTCTCTGAATCTTCAGTGTAGTACTCCTCTTTCAAGACGCGCATAAAGCTCTCCCAACTCTGTCCTTGCTGTTGCTTAAGCTCCTTGACACGCTCACGAATCTCAAAGACAACAGCAAGTTCAAATTTCTCCATCATCTCCTTCTCAGACACCTTGTTCACCTCCATCTCTCTAGCATAGTACCGCACATACTTGAAAATATCTCTCCTCCTGAACTGCTCCATCTTGTGCACCACTAATTGCAACGCTTTGGTTGCTAACACCTCCTTCTTCTCTATGCTCTGCTGCATAAATATGTGAAAAGCTTAGAACATCTACATTGTAGCAGCATCAAACTGAATAGGTTGCTGAGTAGCAGCAGCACCTCCACTTGATGATCCTTGGTTGGTCATGATCTCTTATCTAGCAACACTCTCAAGATAACTCCCATCTTAGATTTTCACGTTGAGTTCACCAAAAAGTATAGTGTGATACATCTACCTAGGAAAGTACTGGGCTTCTAGATGTGGTTGTTTACTCAAGAGGTACGCTTCATGTTATAACTTGACACTATAAGCACTTACACAGGTCTGTTGGGTCCTCTAATATGTTTAGAAAATGAAAATCAGGTCTAATATGTCATAATAAGATCAGATGATGAACTTTAACACTCAAGAATAAGAAACATATGATGGTTTAGACTTCAAAAATTCTACTACATGTAAAGGAGACCCTTTACTGAAAACACATACAAAATTTCAGCCTGAGATCGACTTTGAGCATTGAGGTATGGGTAAAAACGTTCTTACTAAGGAAATTATAATAATTTTTGGCACCCAGATGCCTACTTTGACCTAGAACAGAAAATTGGATCAATAACTTTTGCTCAATCTTACAGGATTTGTAGTCTATAGTATGCTGAACAACCTTGTGAAATTGGACTTGCTGGTTGTACACGGTTCTCTAGATCTTGAGCTTGGAAGTTGCTGCTCTAGATTGAGAGTTTTTTCAAGACCCTCTCTGTTTCAGCGATAGCCCAGATTTATTCACTCACTCAAATGACATAAAACTTTTTTGACAGTCATGTCCTTACTGACAGTGAACTCAACCACGAAAGTTTGAAGCAATTATCTCTATTCTGCTGCGAATCACCCAAAACTTAAAAATCAACAATTGTTATGAAATTCTAGCTCAATCCGAACTTCATCTAGCATAACTCTCTCTTTATGCTCCAAATTGATCAAAATTTGAACTGACAGTCATTGGCACGACGAGCTCTCTCACAGCATGCTTTCAAATCTCTGAATGTCCTTACTAAAAGCTCTAACTGTCCCTAAAACCCCTACTTCCAAATTTAAGATTTCACAAAAGAAAAAAATGGACCAATTAGAGTTCATAGCTTCACTTCCCTCTCCTTTTGTGTCCCCAATCCACATGGCATCTTAAATTCACATATAGGTTACATGTTAAACCTCTAGAGTGTCAACATAAATCTTAAACTTCATGCGAAGACATGTAAAATGACATGTAACTTGAAAAGAAAACTTAAACAAGCTAGAAAGCATGCATGAGCGACATGTAAGCACAACACATGAGCTTAAACTCTATCCACATGGTAAACCTAAAGTTATGTACTTTAAACAACATAGATAAGTATGAACTCACTTGCACAAGCGTATGAGTATTTGAACAAGATAAATAATATACTATCAACCTATTAGGACTCAAAATATATAACATAATAGTGTTAACACCATATGCGGAGATGTCAAACATATGCATAAAAGACTAGAAGTAATATTTAGCTAACTTCTAGAACTACTAAACTCAAGTGTTGGAATAGAAGTGTATCATGTAGCCGTCAAGTAGTGCTACAACATCATAGACCTCTCAATTATTGAGGCTCATCATGAGAATAAACAATTGATTAGTAGTATATCTAACTGCAACATTTGGTTTCACAAGAATGTGATGTCAATTTCCACACAGTCTTGTGAAGAAAAATGATAGTCAGTGAAAAAAGATTATTGGCTACGGCTCTAGCACTAGTTGAGCTTGAACAGGGAAATTATTGAACGTCTTGCTTGAGGTCTTAGAACTCGAACACGGTGGTCGAGTCTTTTTTTTTTGGTTCTTAGAAATGATGGTGACAACGATGTAGATATTATAATCATTTATGTCTAAGCTTCTGAGCTCAACGTGATGTAGAATCGCACATTGAGCAATCCATACATTTTTATTCGAGTCTTCATTAGAAATTGATATGTTGTTGTGTCATGGACAGTCGCTCTTACCTGAAAATCTATTTTCGATACTTATAATTATCATTCCAAATACACTCATGGGACTAAAAATGAGACTTTTTGCACAACTTTGAATCTTCACTTTCATCGCATCAATGGATAGAGCTCATTGTCTACTTCATTTCGACGCTTAGTGGAGAAGTTACGAGATTCAAAAGATGAGAAAAGCAAGCTAGGACCTAACTTACGTGCTTTTTGCACAACTTCGGATCTTCACTTTCATCGCATCAATGGATAGAGCTCGTTGTCAGCTTTCCATAGACACTTCGTCTACTTCATTTGGACGCCTAGTGGAGAAGTTACGAGACTCGAAAGATGAGAAAAACAAACTAGACCTTAGCTTACTGACTTTTTGCACAACTTCAGATCTTCACTTTCATTACATCAATGGGTAGAGCTCATTGTCAGCTTTCCATAGGCACTTCGTCTACTTCATTTGGACGTCTAGTGGTGAAGTTACGAGACTCGAAAGAAAAGAAAATCAAGCTACACCTTAGTTTACTATTGTTGATGGGATATTTGCAGCTCCTGTCGCTATACTAAGGACGCAAGGGGCCTGCTAGCTCATTATCTGTGAAAACTTGTACGTACAGCGACTGATGTAAGGGGCAATTTAAAGGGCTAGCTTGCACTTGCGACCCATCAACAGACGATTCTGGAGATTTGGAGGTCTAATGCAAATGCGCAAGGCATCGTTGGGTTTAGATCTGTGCAGACTACGCATTGGTTAAGACGGTTCGTGAAGAGACAGATCCAGGTGTGTGTTCTGGGAGAAATTGAGCCGTAGGGAAGATTTTTGAGAGTTTCAGTGACTTGTCAAGGAGAGTTGGACCGTTCAGGCAGTTCCAAAGTCCAAACTTGCTGTCCTTGGATCCATTGAGATCAGAACGCCGAGTTCTTCAGGAAATTGAAGACGATATGAAGTTTCATTGGACGATTTGGGAGTTCTGGGTGAAATTGACTCGCAAGGAAGCGCTTACGTAAGTTCTTCGCCGTCTGCGATTGGGAAAACATTACAGGGAGTAATCAAGCTTATACTAAAAAGGGGAGATAGGACTGATCTAGGGAACTGGAGGTCAATATCACTGCTGACGATCACATACAAGTTACTCAGTAAGATACTGACGGAGAGAATAAAAACGGTCATAAGCAACGTGGTAGACAAACAACAAACTGGATTCATTCAGGGGAGGGATATTTATGATAATATACTAAGCTTTAAGCTTGGTTAGGAGATGGCAGAGGCCAAGACTTCCCCCTCACTCTTTCTTAAGATCGATTTTATGAAGGTCTATGACCACGTTGTCGTAGTGCGTGACGTTCAAGATGATGAAACGGAGCTTCAGAAGACACTCAACCAGCATTTGTTCAGGAAGCTACGGCCTAGCTTATCAAGCTGAGCAGGAGCTAAGCTAGGGCTATGCTTGGCAAGCTGCCCCCTAGCTTGGGTTGAAATATCACCCTGAATGAGGGCGAAAGTTTCCAGAATGCAGAGCTCGACCTCATGCTTCCAGTTTTGACAGAAAGTGTTTTAAGCAATAGTTAGTACGAGTTTTAGACTGAGAAATATACAAAAGAGAGAAACTTGTCGGTTCTGGCTCGTGACTCGAACTCAGAATCTGATAGCGTGAGTGTGTAGGTGTTCACAAGTACTATAGTTTTGACTCCTTATTCATTAAAAACGGAGTTGTATAGAGAAGTTAGCGTAGGAAAGGCTAGTAAAGACTTTACAGGAAAATTTCCTCAGGAAAACATATGTACAGAAATTTTTACCTTCTTGAACGAAACCAAAGGCCATCTCAGTGATAGGGCGCCTGCCTAGGAGAGAAGTGGTCTCAGGATCAATCCATCCTGGCCTCTGGTTCTTATTCCGGCATGTTGGCCTCCTGCAAGGGAGTCTATGTTAGATATGCAGCCACGTCCTGCATATCTAGGGGCGGGAGACCGGTATCTCTCTTAATCGTGAGCTTCCTGATCTAAGTCTTCGCATGCCATCCTGAATATACTATAGGAGATACCTGGTGCGCATATGAGGGGGTTGTAAGTCCTGTGGGGCAGCCGCATAAGTGTTGGGGCTTCGGCCTACATTGGATGGCTTGTAGTATATTCAGGGTGGCATCAAGATGGCATCAAGAGCACGAGAAACTTTTGCTAATCAGTTAATTAATCATCGAGTCAGCTTAGCAATGACAAAGAAAGATGTGAGACCTTTAATAATGAAGAGGTCGACTTTGTAAAGACAACTGTGAAACTTTTATTAAAAAAGGAGTTGCTTTAGTAATTAAGGTTCTGTACGTAAGGACAGCAGGGGGACAGCTTAGCTAGGGCCCTACTTTTGATAAGTGACTGCGCTTATAAGGACAGAAGGGGGGCAGCTTAAGCTGGGGCCTTAACTTTTAGGTTAAATACCTGCGGCGGCTTGGGATCGGGGACACTTTCCAAGGGATTTTTTCACAAAGAGTTGAAGCGGAAGGAAGAAGATTAGGGATTTAGGATCGAGGACGTGCAGGAGAAGCTTGGAGGCTGGGAGAGAGCAATTTTTTTCTGACAGAATTGAGACGGACAAGTGTTTGGGAGTGGGAACTTTATCTATTGTACTTCTGAACGGACAAGAGGCTATTTTATTGAGGGAGATCGTTTGATAATCTGATTGACGCAGAGGAAGGATTAAGAATTGGAAGAGCTTGAATTTACCTACTAGGCTGTTTGAGCAATCAGTGAGCAAAGAGCATCTATCTAGGCGGAGGAGAAGACAAGACTGAGAAGGTCAGGTTTTTCAAAGAAATTTCAGTGCTGAAGCTGTTGTAAGAAAGGATGCAAGGCGTTGGGGGTTCAGATCTTCAAGTTTGTCTATTAGTAAGGTATTTAGTTATAACTAAGTGTTGAGAATGTTTATTTGCTGCTAAAGTACTTTAAGGAGGTATCAAGTTAGTCATGACTAGCTAAAAGTTAGTTATGGTTAAACTTAGCTGTACTTTTGGCAGAATTCAGATATTTCCTAAAGAGTGAGCACTACTATCTTGTCATCTTGTCTAAAAGGTAGAAAGGAGGTGGAAAGTATCCCTTATCTCTTTTTTTACTTGATATGAGTGGTTGGATTAAAGTTGTGGACTTTGTGGGCATTAAAAACAAGAAGAGATTTCACATGTTTCCTTTTTAGTGGGTCCTAGTGTAGAGGGGGGGTGGAAATTCGAGATTCCTTGAGAATATTTCAGAATCCTTCTAGAAGTTGTTGACTTTGAAGGAATAAGCCCATGTGAAAAGGCAAGAAGCCCATGTGATTAATGCTTTTACCTTAAGTAATATCTTAGTAAAACTCGGTAAAAGTAGTTACGGCTGAGTTACCGGGGGTACCAAAGTAAAAACCTAGAATGTATAAATAGAGGAGTAGAGAAGAGCTCCTCATCTTTGTTTTCACATCGTCGTAATGACAACTTGAGTAATATAGAGAGTGTGGGATATTTTTAGCATGTGAAAACTTGAGAGACGTCATTAAAATGGAGGATTTTAGTTGATGAGTTTAAAGAGATTTTTAGTTGATAAGTTTGTGGGTGTATGAATGAGTGAACTTAGCATTTTTCCCTTCAAGATTGATGGTGTGCTTCCATCAAAGCCATCAGAGGTGACCCCTGAGTGAGAGACAGGCCCGACATTTGCAGATTCATCGGTGGCGATCGTGGAGGTTGAGAGATCAGAGGGGGGGGGGGTAGTTGATCGATGAGATCGTGGAGGGTTTACAGTGCAGCAGCCTCCGGCTCTTGCTCCTAGACCTATTATTCCTGTAGAAGCGCCTCCAGTGTCAGTTGTGCCAGTTCTTGCATAGAGGGTACTTGTTCAGAGGGTGGTTGAGAACCAGAGTTAGCACAATCAAATTGAGGAGTTGATCCGACAGATGCGTGAATTGAAGGTAGAGCTGGCTGGTTTACATAGAGAGCTACCATCGACGTCTGGTGCTGCTCGTCCAGATGGTGCTCCAGTCCGTAAGTGTATCTGGTGTGACAGTCCAGATCATCTTCGAGGAGATTACCAAGAGCTTACAGCCGCTCTCCGAGATAGTGTGGTTCGCTACCAGAATGGTAGATTGCACCTCGTTTCTACTGGAGAGTCATTGAACACGCAGTTTGGACGAGGGGGTATGAGGAGTTTACCTCAGGTCGCTACAGCTGCAACAGTAACTACGGTAACAGTACCACCGATGAATCCTGATGTGTATGCTGGGCATATTGAAGTCTCTTCTAGCCCTACTTTGCTGGATAGGTCTCTTGAGAGGAGCAGTACTTAAGTTCCTTCTGAGATGTTGAAAAGAGGAGCAAAAACTATTTGTAGAGTCACAGGATGAAAAGATCCCATAGATACAGCGTCCATTAAAGCTTTCTTGGACGTAGATAAGCATGTCCACTGGCAGGATGTTTCTGTGGAGGAAAAGAGGCGACGAGATGCCTCTGAGCTTGAAACTGGAACTCCAGAGGAGACTAGAGAGGGACAGGGACGGAGAGTCACTAGAAGACGAGCAGCTCCTCCAGAGGATGTCCCGTCTACCTCCCAAGCTCCGCCACTTGCACCAGATCCAATGGAGGACGTACAGAGGCATCAGCAGGAACCAACGACTGCTGGCAGCCGGTTCACTGCTCAAGAAAAGAAAAAAGGGCCGGCTTACAAACTGGCTACAGATATTGAGACCTCCACTGATCTCAAAAGCATTCTGGAGCAGAGGATATTGGATGCACGGGTTGAGTTTTCACTTCGAGAAGTTCTTGGCATCGCAAAGAGAGAGTTTCATGAGCTGATTATCGACGTCATCAAACGAAAGAGGCAAGTCATATCTGAGCAGGTAGAGAGCCAAATGATAGATGTGATAGGAGGTTCTGTAAATGATGTGGAGTTTGGAAAGGTGCAATTTCAAGAGACTAGTGACAAGAAATACCAGCATAAGGTGTTAATTGCTGGAACTAGCACTATTGAAGCTGATGATGATGAAGCTGAGGGAGAGAGTCCAACTGTTGATAGTGACTTCAAAAAGAGGCATTGGGCTCGTGCAACAACTGCCACACGGGTACGTCTTGGGAGTTTGCCCGAACCTATTGCTGCTTTAGTTGATCACGGATCCGAAATCAATATCATGTCGCGAGAGATATATGAGAGAGGACTGTGGTCTATTGAGCTGAATCATGGATGGGTGCTGCGTGCTACTAACAACCAGAAGGGCGAGTTGTACGAAGCTTACCCTAACGTGAGAGTGAGGATAGGTGATGTAGAAGTAGATCAGCACTTTTTTGTGCAGTCTTCTGCTTCGTATCCAGTCATTCTTGGTCAACCTTATATCACTACAGTGCGCATGGAGACCAAAGTGATGGACGATGGATCACACTTTGCTAGGATTCGTAGTCCTGATGATAGACGTTCTGTTCAATTTCTGACTGTTCGGACAAACCACGAGCGAAACAGACAGACCTTGAGGGACTCTCCTATTTGTAGAAGTAAGGGTTTTTAGAACCCACTCTTGTAGAGCGGGAGGACAGGAGTGAAGGGTCAAAGACTACTATGATTCCGCTTGAGCAGCCCAAGGGATCACAGGAGACTGATGAAGAGGCTGCTCAAGGTTCTGAGAATGTATATAGAATACCAAGTTGGAGATCTGGTTTGTTGGGTTTGAGTCGTGAGGATTGGAGTGAGTATACATGAATAGAAGATATGACTGTAAAAAGTAGGAGACAGATAGAGAAACGTATAGCTGATCTGCGCTGTATGGGAGCTTTGGGAGAAGAGGAAGTGATTTCTGGTGTATATCAAGAGTTTATCGATGTACAGTCTTTTGTTCGTTGGCTAGATGAAGTAGATAGGATGGAAGAACAGTTGGGAGGTAGGGTGGTGATCCCTATCCATTCTCCTGAGGTCTATGAGGAGATTGTCTCGTACTTGCGATATCGACCTCATCCGAGACTGGAGAATGAATGGAAGGATGCAGTCTGCTGGTGCAGCTCTCGTCAGGAAGCAGAAATACACGCCAAATATAAAGCTATGGCGAGGAAGGTGAAGCCTGTGCCGACCCAATTGCTTGTTGATTCGCAACAACAGATGGAGTCAGCCGTCACTGAGCCTGTACTCAGAAATCCTGCACGAATAAGGCATCAGTTTACCCAGGAAACACTCGAACAACTCCAGATAGGAGGGGGTGGTTTCTTGACTGAAGTAGAGAAGAAGACCTTTGAACAGATGATTGTCAGTCATGGTAGGATATTTTCTTTTTCAGCTGAAGAGATTGGTTGTGTGGATCCGAGTGTAATAGCTCCGATGGTTATCTTCACTATGCCTCATGTGCCTTGGGACTTGAAGTTGATTCCAGTCCCTCGTGCCTTGCTGCCAAAGCTCATTAAGCTATTGAAGGAGAAGATGCAGATGGGTATCCTTGAGCCATCCATGGCTCCGTACTCTAGCCGATGGTTCACGGTGCCTAAGAAGTCTGGGGCTTTGCGTTTTATCCAAGACTTGCAGCTTGCCAACAACATCATGGTTCGGAACGTGAGAACAAGACCTGTGGTTGATGAGGTAGCTGAGGCGTTTGCTGGGAGGTCTGTCTATTCTATCGGAGATTTATTTTCGGGTAATGATCAATTTCAACTTGCCTTAGAGAGTAGGGACTTGACTACCATGCGTACGCCTTTGGGATTGATGCGGATGTGTACTCTTCCTCAGGGAGCAACAAACTCAGTAGCACATATGTAGAACGCGATGCATAAGGTGTTGCGGGAATTTGTACTTGAGATCACTGTCCCATTTCTGGATGACATTCCTATGAAAGGCTGTCCGGTGGAAGACAAGGATGAGACTGTGACTTCCAATGGTTGCAGGAAGTTTATTGCTGATCATATTCAAGACGTGGGCAAGATTCTAACACCTCACTCTATCAGGTACTAAGTCTCGTTTTGGGATGTCACAGGTTATGGTGGTTGGTCATTTGTGTGGCACATTTGGAAGAAGACCGAACCCAGAGAAGGTAGATGCTATAGCAAGAATAGCAGACTGTACCAATATCACTGAGGTTCGATGTTTCTTGGGAGCTTGTGTGTTCTTTCGTGTGAGTATTCCTCATTATGCGCACATTGCCGAGCCTTTTTATGCGCTTCTGAAGAAGGGGAAGAGGTTTACTTGGCGGCAAGAACATCATGAGACGATGGAACAGCTAAAGGAGATTCTGAAGTCTCCACCCATATTGAGGAGACTTAACTATCAGAGAGGAAGGCTTGTGATACTAACTGTAGACACGAGTCCAAAGGCGATTGGATGAGCAGTTGGCCAGGAAGATGCAGATGGTGTGCGGTTTGTTTCTAGGTTTGGAGCCCGAATCTTGACAAGCAGACAACGTAACTATTCTCAAGTAAAACGTGAACTATGAGGAGCTGTTACTGCTATGAAGGTAGATCAGGAGTTCTTGATTGGTGCTCATGCGATTTTAGAAACAGATTGTTTGTCTTTGCTTGGTATGATAGCAAACTGCAATACTCCAGACATAGCAATGTTGAGATGGATTGCTTACATCCGGAGCTTGAACCCTGAGTTGAAACACATTGCCGAGAAAGAAAATCCAGTTGCAGACATGCTGTCTAGGGCTCGTTACACATATGAGGATGAGATGGTAATGAAGCTGAGGACGAAGAGAAGAGAGATGGTTGGTGTAGTCAGCAGACTTCGGATTTGGGATCACTGTCATTCAAAGAGGAGTCTTTACGTGACATTGGACTCTCTCTGAGTTCTTTAAACATACGAGAGGGGTTGAGTGATGTAGAGTTAGAGAGGTAAAGAGGAAGGCATATGACTACTTCTTGCGAGATGGGTATCTTTGGAAACGTCCAAAGAGAAGAGATGGAGCACTTCTACGAGTTATAGATGATCTGCAGACCAAGCAACGGTTGATGAAAGAGTTTCAGGACACCTTGTGGGTCGGACATCGAGGAGCTTGGACTACCTACACAAAGTTGAAGGAGAGATACTGGTGGAGAGGACTTTATCAAGATGTGGTGAACTTTGTGAGTTCATGCTTGCATTGTCAATTTTATTCAAAGGTACGTTACAGGGATGGTCTGGTACCAACCTATCCGCCTAGTATCCATTTTCAATGGGTTCTTGATTTGGTAGCAATGCCTCCTGGGTTATGAGGTATGAGATACTTGGTGTTGGCTCGAGAAGACCTCTCCAACTTTGTGGAAGGACGAGCTCTGAAGACGAAGACCACAGAAAGGATATGTAGGTTTGTTCTTGAAGATATTATCTGTAGATACGGATCTATAGGAAGATTGCGTGCAGACAGAGGAGAGTTGCGTGGTATGGAAGCGAAGGAGTTCTTCGCCCAACACGGAGTGAAACTCAAGCTCACTACTGTCATGAATCCAGAAGGGATTGGTAAGAGCGAGAGAGGGCATCCGTCGATTGTGAGGAAGCGCAATAAAGAGGACCGCTTCTACCATAGGGAGAAATCTTCCACCCCGGAAGATGAGAAGAGTAGCTTCTTCCCGTGTGCAGAAGCTGAAGATCATTGTGGTGGAAGAGACATCCTTTCCTCTGGAAGACAAGGTCGACACCTCCAATCGAATTGTGGAGATGAACCTGTCCTCCGCAGGAAGAAGACTGGAATAGTTAAGTGCCTTCTTCCACTCAGAGATCCAGCTGGCTATGGAGTTGCTGGAGAAGAGAGCGAACGCTCAGGAGAAGCCCTTAAAGCTTGGATTCGGTCTGCGCACCTTGATGCGTCACGAAGAAGACCAGAAGAAGACAGAAGCGCTGGAAGCTAGTCTCCGCACCACGGAGAAGCTCGCAGCGAGGTACAAGACGGAAGCAGCCGCTTCTGCCAAAGAGCTGATCCAACTGAAGAAGGGCAACCAGGAGTTGCATGCGCGTTTACAGCAGCGCGACCAAGAGGTTCTCCGAGTGCGGGGAAAGATCACCTTCCTCGCAGAGGAGAAGACAACTTGGAGGATGCAGCGGGAAGCCGTAGAAGCGCGAGTTGCAGCAGAAAAGATGCAGCGGGAAGCAGCGGAAGCTCGTGCGCAGGAGATGGTAGCACAGTCGGTGGAAACGCTTCGAAAGAAGTTCAACTTCACCGCGGGTAGGAAGTTGCTTACCTTGGCAAGAGAGTGGGACGAGGAGTCCAAGGGGATGTTGGTAGAGTGCAAGGAGCGTATGTTCAGGTATTTGGATCGGCAGATAGAGGGAGTGAAGACACTCTATGGTCTTCTCTTGATTTCGCCATCTGCAACTGTATCTTCCCAAGCTCCAGCACCATCGATTGGATCCGAATTGGAGAAGGAGGAGTTCGACCTCGCTGTCCACTTGGTAGTGACAGCGTTGGAAGCCGAGAAGACTCCGGAAGAAGCCCCGGAAGACAAGATGTCTTCTGGAAGACAGGAAGAAGAACCGTCTTCCCAGGTGTTCCGCGTGGAGGAAGCGACTTCCCCGGTGTCGAGTTGAGAGTTTTCTTGGGAAGGACGGAACCTTCTGGCTGTGATAGATCTTGAAGGCTCAGGTCGAATGGACCCTCCAGTATGTTCAGGAAGTGAAAATCAGATCGTGGTGCAGTCAGTAATAAGGTCAGACAGCAAACTTTAACAGTCCAAAATCAGAAACATACGATAGTTCAGACTTCAGAACTCCTCCTACATGTAAGTGAGGCCCTACTGACCATACACACGAAGTTTCAGCTTGAGATCAAATCAGAGTGTCGAGATATGGGCAGAAATGTTCCGAGGAGAGAAATTACGGCAATTTCTGGTACCCAGACAACTATTTTGACCTAGAACATAGAATTGGCTCGATCACTTTCAAAGATTCTTACAGGATTTGCAGTACACAGCTTGGTGAACACTCTTGTGAAGTTGGGCCTCCTGATTGTACACAGAACTCTAGATCTCGCTCTCTGAAGTTGATGTTCTAGATTGAGAGCTTTTCGGACCCCCTTTACTTCAGCGGTCGCCTCGAATTACTTAGTCACTCAATCGACATGAAAATTTGGGGACAGTCGTAGCCCTATTGGCAGTGAACGTGAGTACGAAGGTTTGAAGCGATTTTCTCAAATCTACTGCGATTGACACCGAAAACCCCAAAATCAACAGAAGTGGTGCAATTCTTGCACAAATTGAACTTCAATCAGCCATAACTCCTTCTTTATTGCTCCAAATCGATCAAAAATTTCTCTGACAGTGCTTGGCACGACGAACCCTATCTCCCTGTGCTCTCAGATTTCGAAGTCTCCTCACCAAATGCTTGAACTCCTCTTAAGACCCCTACTACTAAGTTTAGCGGTACACTAAAGACAAAATTGGACCAATGGGAGTTCATAGCTTCACTCCCCTGTCCTTTTGTGTCCCAAACCACGTGGTGACTTAATTTTGCGCATAGGCTACCACGTCAAGCCCCTAAAGTGCCAGCGTAACCCCTAAACTACATGCGAAGACATGTAAAACGGCACGTAATTGCGAAAGATAACCTAACCTCGCTAGGAAGCATGCATGGGCGACATGTAATTACAACCCATGACCTTAACTCCATCTACATGGTAATCAACCTACTAAGACTCAAAAATATATAACATCCTCCAGTGTCGACTTCTCTGAGGTCCTAATTTCACTCAGAGAGACTAACGCTTGACAGAGAGGTGAATTATTTACAATGTAAAATGATTCACATCACGACATCCACACCCTCCAAACCTGCACATCCTCCGGCATGTGCCAACCTCTTCAGTCTTCCGATTGTTCTTCTTCATCGTCACTCTCCTCCGCCTCAGCCACTTCAGTAGCCGAGTCGTCTTCGTCTCTTGGCATCCTCTGCTCAGACTCCAAGAAACTGAACAAATCTACTGATCCTCCACGTTGTTTGAACAACTTCACTCGTTTGCCAACCACAGATAGTTTCAAAGGAGTACCATCCAGCTCACGTAAACTATAAGTAGCATTCTCATAAACATCTAACACAACATAAGGCCCGAACCATCTTCGTGAGAACTTACGAAGTGTAGAGTGTTGGTTCTCCAGCGTGCTATCATACACTAGAAGTCAATCACCAACACGTATTGGCTTCGGTCGTAGTCGATGAGTCTTGTCGAAACGCTCTTTGTTTTTGACTCGAGCCACCTTCAGCTTCTCTTGCGCTTCAACAAGATCCTCCTCCCTTTGCTCCAACTGCCTAGTTCGTAAAGCAAGGATGAAGTATGATCTATACCATCTTCCCACGGTAGCATAGTCCACGTAGGAAAGTCTTCCTCAGCAGGCATGATCGGCTTCTGTCCCAACATAAGCTCAACTGGCATATAGCCATTCGTGGTACAGTGTGTAGTTCTATCAGCCCATAAAGAAAATGGAAGCAGTCTCGGTCATTCTCTAGGCCTACCATCACATGCTTTCACTAAAGCGTGAACGATAGAAGGTGGGTAGGTAGGTATAAGTCCATCTCTGTAACGGACTTTAGAGTAGAACTGGCAATGCAGACACGACCCAACAAAATCCATTACGTCTTGATACAAACCCTTCCACCAGTATCGCTCCTTCATCTTCGTGTATGTAGCCCAAACTCCACGGTGTCCAGCCCACAAGGTGTCATGAAACTCGTTCAGCAGATTCAGCTTTGTCGGTTGATCATCCACCACTCTAGCCAGCATCCCATCTCTTCTCTTCGGACGTTTCCACAGATAACCTTCACGTAGAAGGTAACCGTACGCTTTTCTTCTAATCTCCTTAAACTCTGCGTCACTCCAACCCTCTCGTCTGCATAATAAACTCAGATAGAATCCGATGTCACGGAACCTTTCCGTGTAGAACTCCTCGTAGAACGGTAGTGGTTCCAAGTCTGAAGTCTGCTGACCAACTTGGCACCAAACGTCTCTCTTCTCTTCATCTTCAACTTCTGCAAACATTTCTTCTACATCTGTATAACGAGCCCTAGATAACATGTCTGCAACAAGATTATCCTTTCCTGCTATATGCTTCAGCTCAGGGTTCATACTCCGGATATAAGCAATCCATCGTAGCATTGCTATGTCTGGAGTATTACAATTTGCTATCATTCCTAACAAAGGCAAACAGTCTGTTCCTAGTATCACACGAGCTCCTATCAAGAACTCTCGATCTACCTTCATAGAAGTAACAGCTCCCCACAACTCACGCTTCACTTGAGGATAGTTACGCTGTCTATCTGCTAAGATCCGAGCTCCAAACCTTGAAACAAACCGCACACCTTGTGCATCTTCTTGGCCAACTGCCCATCCAATCGCTTTTGGACTCGTATCAACAGTCAGTACCACAGGTCTCTCGCTCTCGTAGCTAAGCCTCCTTCAGAATCTCTTTCAGCTGCTCCATCGTCTCATGATGTTCTTGCCACCAAGTAAACCTCCTTCCCTTTCTCAGAAGTGCATACAGGGGCTCGGCAATGTGTGCATAATGAGGAATACTCACACGAAAGAACACACAAGCTCCCAAGAACCGTCGAACCTCAGTGATGTTGGTGCAGTCAGCTATCCTTGCTATAGCATCTACCTTCTCTGGGTTCGGACGCCTCCCAAAAGTACCACACAAATGACCCACCACCACAATCTCTGACATACCAAAACGAGATTTGGTACATGACAGAGTGAGGTGTACCTCCTCCAAACGAATCAGAATTTTCTCCACATCTCGAATGTGGTCTGCAATCGTCAGCAGTCATAGTTTCGTCCTTGTCCTCCACCGGACAGCCTTTCATAGGGATATCATCCAGAAATGGGATAGTAACCTAAGGTACAAACTCTCATAACACCTTATGCATCGCATTTTACATATGGGCTATTGAGTTTGTTGCGTCTTGAGGAAGTGTACACATCCGCATCAATCCCAAAGGTGTACGCATGGTAGTCAAGTCACTACTCTCCAAAGCAAGCTGAAACTGATCGTAACCTGAAAACAGATCTCCAATAGAATAGATAGATCTTCCAGCAAATGCCTCGGCTACTTCATCAACCACAGGTCATGTTCCAACATTTCGATCGTGATGTTGTTAGCAGGCTGTAAGTCTTGGATGAAGCGTAAAGCTCCTGTCTTGTTAGGTACTGTGAACCATCGGCTAGAGTACGGAGCCATAGATGGTTCAAGAATACCCATCCGCATCCTCTCCTTCAGTAACTCAATAACCTTCGGTAGCAAGGCACGAGGGACTGGAATCGACTTCAAGTCCTAAGGTACGTGAGGAATAGTGAAAAATAACCATCGGAGCTATCACACTAGGATCCATGTAGTGACGCAAGATTACTCCTTTTGCCCATTTAGTATACAAGATATCGTTCCCACAGAGGATTTACATAAGTAACGCTGCTCTAAGTTCTAAGATCTGTTCAAACACACAAACACACGGGTTTTGCCTAGGAACCCCGTCTTCTCACAAAACCACGCGTCTTCCAAGTACGCCAAAATATACTCTGGATCTAAATAAACAACTACTAACTAAAATATCACACAACTATTCACAGAGAAGCTCGGGAAGACGATCTTCTTGCTTCTAGGTTGCTTCTTCCGGTCTTCTCAGTACCGTCTTCCCGAAGCGATTCTCGTCTTCTGGAGGTTCAGCTCGTCTTCTCACACCTCCAGAAGATGGTACTGCTTCGTAGAAGTCGACTTGCACGGTTGTTACACCTTACGCTCGCACTCACGTTCCAACGGGTTAAATTAATCACAGGATGTATGCTCCCTGTAGCCTTCCCATGCTTCTGCTTACGGAAATAGTCTTCCTGCAGCACTACAACGACATTCACCTTCACGGAAGCTCAATAGAAATCTCGGAAGCTCACTAGAAGAAGGTAAGAAGATGGGGAAGATGGGGAAGATGAGAAAATCCAAACAAGAGAAAACAAGATGAAAAGAGGAAATTAAAATTCCGACAGGCTTCTAGTCCGGATCTGTAAACCCTCCACGATCTCATCGATCAACTACCCCCCCCCCCCCGATCTCTCAACCTCCACGATCGCCACCGATGAATCTACAAATGTCGGACCTGTCTCTCACTCAGGGGTCACCTCTGATGGCTTTGATGGAAGCACACCATGAATCTTGAAAGGAAAAATGCTAAGTTCACTCATTCATACACCCACAAACTTATCAACTAAAAATCTCCTTAAACACATCAACTAAAATCCTCCATTCTAACGACGTCTCTCAAGTTCTCACATGCTAAAAATATCCCACACTCTCTATATTACTCAAGTTGTCATAACGACAATGTGAAAACAAGGATGAGGAGCTCTTCTCTACTCCTCTATTTATACATTCTAGGTTTTTACTTTGGTACCCTCCGGTGACTCAGCCGTAACTACTTTTACCGGGTTTTACTAAGATATTACTTAAGGTAAAAGCATTAATCACATGGGCTTTTTACCTTTTCACATGGACTTATTCCTTCAAAGCAACAACTTCTAGAAGGATTCTGGAATATTCTCAAGGAATCTCAAATTTCCACCCCCCCTCTACACTAAAACCCACTAAAAAGGAAACATGTGGAATCTCTTCTTGTTTTTAATGCCCACAAAGTCCACAACTTTAATCCAACCACTAATATCAAGTCAAAAAGATGATAAAGGATACTTTCCACCTCCTTTCTACCTTTTAGACAAGATGACAAGATAGTAGTGCTCACTCTTTAGGAAATATCTGAATTCTGCCAAAAGTACAGCTAAGCTTAACCATAACTAACTTTTAGCTAGTCATGACTAACTTGATACCTCTTTAAAGTACTTGGGCAGCAAATAAACATTCTCAACACTTAGTTATAACTAAATACCTTACTAATAGACAAACTTCCTATGTGTAACATAGGTCGTTACATTTTACCCCCGGACTAAATTTTTGCTCCGTCCTCGGAGTGAAGAGAGAATTTTTGTCGATGAAACAGCTCAACTTGTCATGGTTGACCCGATCGAATCTCCTTCCTCCCAACTCCTGAAGGTCATATGTGAAGTTGCTCCACACCTTATCTACAACAAAAGGACCAAAATATCTCAGAAGAAACTTCTTCCTAGTCCTCTTGAATCTGATAGCATCATACAACATAACCCAATCTCCGACTTGAAAAGGTTTTACCTCCCTCTTGCCCAACCGTTTGTCGTAACTCTTCTTTTGATACGCCTGAGCTCGTTCCATCTGGATCATTGCTACCGCTCGGGTCTCTTCCAACTCCATGAGTTGCTCTCTTCTTGATCTGACCACGTCTTCTCTCCTCGACCTCTTCAACTTTCGTTGAATAGTTTGAAAAGTATCCAATTCGAATTGGATCGGCAACTTGGACTCCACTCCATAAACCAGTCGAAATGGAGAGTACCCAGTAGAAGTCTTTGTTGTCGTTCGGTACTCCTATAAGATGGCATGTAGCCTCTTATCTCAAGTATGTTTCGCAGTCTCAACACCAACATCTTTGGCGAGCATCATACAAAGTGTAAGATTGGTCTTCTCCGCAAGACCATTAGCATTTGGTTTGTACGAGGTCGTTACTCGTGCCTTGATAGAAAAGTGTTGTAGCATAGCAGTAGTCATGCTCCCTACAAACTCTCCTCCTCTATCCGAGACCAACTATAACGGACATCCAAATCTTGTGATGATCCTCTCCCATAGGAATCTACCGACTTCGGTTTCATTGGTCTCTCTCAAAGGTCTAGCCTCTACCCACATGGTACAATAGTCAGTGACGACTACAATGTATCTATTGCCTCGAGGTGTCTTATTAAGAGGACCTACAAAGTCAATACCTCACTTCTCAAATGGTCCTAACACGGGAATTGATCTTAACGGAGATGTTCTAGTAGACTTCAGAGCAAATGCTTGACATACGTCGCAAGTTTTGCAATAGTCTAAACACTCTTTGAAAATCCTTCTCCAGTGGTAACCCGCATCCAAAATCTTGAAGGTTGTTATCTTACCAGCAAAGTGACCTCCGCAAAGAGTTCCGTCGTGAAACTCATGCATTAGCTTGAATGCCTCTTTCTGACCAACTGCTCTCCTTAGTAACCCATCTGCTCCTTGATGAAACAGAATTCCCTCCACCATGGTGTAAGGTTTGCATCTCTTGATCAACGCGTTACGTTCTCGGGTATGCATACCTTCTGGAAAAGAGCCATCTGCAAGGAAACTCCATATTTCCTTGTACTCGTCCGGTATCTCCTCAATTCTTGTGATAGTCATCAGATGTTCGTCTGGAAATGAATCATCAAACGGTTCTTCTCCCTCATCATCATCATAAGCCCTCGACAAAAGATCAGCATTCGCATGCTTTTTCCCTGGTCTATCTTCGATCACGTAATCGTATTCTGTTAGAAGGATCTTCCAACGGGTAATACGACCTTCGGCATTAGGCTTATTAAAGATATACTTTAAAGCCTTGTGATCTGTGACTATGGAAAATTTCCCTCCTAGCAAGTAATGTCGGAATTTCTTCAATCCAAAGATCACCGCTAATCAATTCTCGTTCAATCACGGAGTAATTCTTCTCCGCTGGCACCATCTGCCTACTAGCATAAGCTATAAGATGATCATGCCCATCTTCATCTAACTGACATAATGTACACCCGATAGCTACATTGGAGGCATCCGTATACAGAATAAATGCTTTACTCCACTCAGGTTTAGCAAGTATAGGAGCTGTCACCAATGCCTTTTTCAGCTCTTCAAATGCTTCTTTTGCCTTCTGATCATGCACTATCATAGTCAAAACTATTGCTTTGTTTGAGAAGGAAAAGATAAACCTACGATAATGTCCAACCATCCCAAGAAACTGTCTCAACTTTGTCAAGTTGATTGGAAATGGAAGATCCACAATCTTCTTCACCTTCTCAGGATCTACCGCAATCCCCTTTTTGGAAATGATGTGTCCTAACAGCAGACCTTCTTCGCAGCCAAAGATGCACTTTTCTGGATTCAGAGAAGCGTTAGTTTGATCCAACCGCTGCAGAACTTTGATCACATGATCAAAGTGGTCCTCCTTTCTTCCGTACACACAGAAATCATCAATGAAATCACGAACAAACTTTCATATGAATGGTTCGAACACCTTGTTCATGAACCTCTGAAACGTGGCCGGAGCATTACACAGTTCGAATGGCATCACTCGAAATGCAAATGTTCCCCAAGGAGTAGTGAAAGTAGTCAACTGCTGGTACTCCTGTGCTATCTTGATCTGGTTGTATCCACTATAACCATCACCAAAGTTGTACCACTCATGACCAGCAACTTCCTCCAAAATCTCATCTATAAATGGTAGAGGATAATAATCCTTCTTGGTAACTGCATTCAGCTTCTTATAGTCTATGCACACTCGCAGCTTACCATTCTTCTTCTTGACAATCACAATGGGTGAAACCCATTCTGAGTTCTCCACTTCATAGATGAAACTCGCCTCCCTCAACTTGTCTATCTCCTCCTTGACCATCATTGTTGTTGTAGGATTGACCCTTCTCTGCTTCTGTCGAACTGGTCTTGCGTTCTCCTCCAATTCGATCCGATGAGTCTCGAGAGTCGCCTCCTTAAAATCCTTGTAGCTGAAAGCAAACACATGGATATATTTTCGAAATATATCTAGGAATCTACTTTTCTCCTCTTGAGTGACATTGATACCAAACTTCAGGGTAGAGAGTCTTCTCACAATCTCTGCCTCACTCAACTCTTCTTTGTCAAGATCTTTTTCCACTGCTGGTCGAGGCAACAAGTCAATAGCACTAAGCTGATGTAATGATTCATCTCGATCAAATCCTTCGTCCTCAGATGAGGATTCTTGATCGTAAGAATCTCCGGTATCTACTTCTGAGACACTCTGATCATCCTCTGTATCAGATTCCCAGTAGTCACTAGTGGGTCTATCAGAGTCAGACGTCACAACTCCAACACCCAAGAGAGGAACTATCACTCTATGATCTCTAGACCCAATCCGTAAGTATCCCTTGTGCCACCTATCAGTGGTGCGCACAACTCTCAACCAAGGTCTACCTAGGAACAAATCATAACTAGAGTCTTTTAACACTTGAAAGGACATTAATGTTTGAACTCCTATCGCAGACACGACCACCTTCTCTAACACACCAAGAGGTCTTACTCGTTGCTTGTTAGCCATCTCCACGACAATGCTAGCCGGACGAGTTGGTTCCATCCCCAACTTCTTCATCAACCTCTCCGATATGGCGTTTACAGTTGACCCTCCATCCACCAATACGTCAGAGACGTAGTGACCATTCAACCGGACTTCAATCTTTGAAGCTCTAGTGCATACCTCTGAAGCATGCACATCCATCACACCAACTCCCATTGACTTTGATGTCTTGCTCTTGGGTTTCTTCTTCTTGCTTCTCTTAGAACTCAGTCCTCTTCTGAGTTCCCTTCGTAAGCTGGGATTAAGTGCGATCAGTTGTCTAACAGTGATATTGGCTTTCTAAGCACCCACATCTTCAACCACATCATATCTCGCTTGGGAAGATGAAATGGTGAAATCCGCCATCCCCAGCTTCCTTCTTGGCTCCCTTGGTGTACTCGAAACATTACTCGAACGAGTACTTCTACTTGCTGACTCCTCCATGAAAACCGGTTCATCAGAAAATCGAGTTCTTTTCCTTTCTTGAGCTAAAAGCTCCACCGGTGCATGAGAAGAGTTTGAACTCTCTCCTTTCTCGTAGATGGGATCTCGCACGACATCGATAGTAGCCACCCCCTTGTCTCGTCCTTGTGATGGATTTCCTCCACCCACATTCATTCTGACAGCTTCGGCACCTCTTGCTCCGTTGTTAGGACAATTTCGCTGGAAATGAGAACCTCCACACGTCCAACAAGTGATTCCTCCAAAGTTACCTTGGTTGCCTCCAAAGTTATCTTGATTTCCTCTGTTAGGATTGTTGTCGTAACCTCTTTGACCTCCTCCTCCACCTTTGTTTCTCCATTCTCGTAACTGCATCACATTTATCTTGAGATCTGCAAGAGTGTCGGTGATGCTCTTCAGCTCGGCATGAAAATCAGAGGTGGCAGTAGACATCGTTGTTGGGACAAACGGTCTTGGCACCACCATTGGAGTAAGAATTGACGTTGAAGCAATCACCAATTGTGATGGTGCAAGTGCGATCGTTGTGACTACACCAGGAGTCGGAGTCGACACCAGAGCAGCATGATGAGGTTGGATGATATCTCCTTCATCCAAACTCTCTTCCATATTTGTCGCAATCTTGATGACCTCCGCTTTGGTTGCTGGCTTCTCGTACCTCACTTGGGTTCGAATTGAAGGTCTCAACCCTCCCACCAAGTTCTTGGTCAGCACTGCTCCAATCTCCGCCATCGTTAGCTCCACATTGTCTCCACTCTTCCGTAGGACCGTCCGAAATCGTTGCTCCAACTTATCCACTCTTTCGGCATATTGCCGAACTTTCTTGTCGTCATGTTGCTTCAAATGAGTAAGCTCCACCATGAGCTTCTCATAACTCTCTTCTAGAAGAAATTCTTCGATGAGTACATTACTCAACGTCTCCCATGTGTCCTCAACTGCACCAGGTGTCTGGCTCTTCACTCGGTCTTCATACCACGTAAGAGCAAAATCTTCTAAAAACTCTAGCAGTAACAACACCCATTCTTCCTTCCTTCTCACGTTGTTTCTGATGCAACCCCTTTTGAAGTCTCGTACAAATGGTTCTACATCTTCATTGTCCTTCTCATGCACTGGTAACTTCCCCATCTTGTAACTATTCTTTCTACCCTTCTAATTTTTGTGCAATAACTACTCGCTAAAAGAGTACGAACATCATCAATTCCATTCGCGAGTAATCTACCATAAGTAAAATGAAAGGAAATGGTTGTAACAACACCTCTTGTGCCATCTCTTCTCCCAAGGTAATCGTGAGCCTGAGTCGCATCACCGTCTTCTCCATCATTCGAATGACGATCTCCATCACAACTCAGCCGAGTCCTCTTTTGAAGTCGACAACTTCTCCGTCTCAGCTCTTTGAGTCTCGTCCAACTTCTCGACTACTGACGTAAGTAGGGCGGCCACATCGACACACTTGTGTCCTCTTGATGGATCACCCACTCCACAACTTGGACAAGGATCTTCGCCTAGAAGATGAATTGGCGCTGGTGACGATGGACCCACTCGAAGACTTAAATCAGTAAACTCTCGCTTCCCTTTAGCTCTCTCGGTTCTGATTCTAGTTGGACAATTCACTACTTTGTGTCCCAACCCTCTACAGAAATAACACCACAAGTCAATTTCTACTCTTCTCCTCGGAGACTCTACTTGAGATTTTGTACTAGGGTTTTCAAACTCAACGATAATCTCTTTCGAGCTCTCTCCGACGCTTACTATGACATCTAAACCTTGAGGAAGGTTTCTAAGTCTAACTTTCCAATCTTTTGAACTTCTACTCATGTTGCACCTGCTCAACCATTAAGTGGACAAAATATCTTTGAAGAAAATAACTCTACATCACTTTTTTAACTCTTTCGAGCTTTATACTGAAAATCGTGTATTATACATGCTATACACGAATTAAAATCTAATCTAAAATTAAGAGTCCATGATAATATCCTCATGACCATCGTCTGTACTGATCCTAGCAGACATCTTAAAGTCACTTTTGTAAGGATCACACTCTACTTCGCCAGGAGCATTCGTGGCCTCCACAGTGAATGATACTTTGAACTCAACTTTCTTCACATCTGCGCCGATGCTCGCAGAAGCTTCTTTATATAAAACAAGAATGACATCCCAACTGCAATAGATGCTTGATCGCAACGCCTCTATACTTAACGTTAGCCTTTCCGTCTCCGTTCTAACTCCCAAACGTCTCTTCTTCAACCTTGGCACTCGAACTGGATTCTGCATGACGTATCGTCAAGATCTCTTTATATGCCGAAACGTATATCTCTTAGTTGGTAAGAGATCTCTCCCAGATTTTTGTGGTCTCCATTAGCTCAACCTCCAAGCTACTAAATCATGAAGTTTCAACAGAAACTTCCCTAATCAGAAGAGATGGTGATGACTGTACAAATTTTCAGAGAACTGAAATTTGTATATTTTCACTTCCCTCATGGTTGTCAACCCCCTCCACTTTGAAAAATTCTTTCTCCCTCTTCAGACCTCATCTTCTCATGATTTCTTTTGTCCTGGATAGCTTATCAGCCAATCTAAAACACTGGAAAGTTTATCAGGAAAATAAAATTCACAAAAAATCTGACACTGACTGTAAACTTTTTCCAGAGAACAGAATTCCTCAACTCTCACGAATAAACCCCCTCAACTTTGAAAATTCATTGCTCCTTCTCTAGACCACCTTTTCCTATGATTTCTTTTGTTCTAGATAATTTATTAGCCAATCTAAAACACTGGAAAGTTTCTCAGGAAAATAAAATTCACAGAAAAGTTGACAGCGATTGTACAAATTTTCCAGAGAGCAGAATTTCTAAACTCATAAATTTCTCTCCTCCTTTCTCTACAACTCTTGTTGCACCCTCTTTCAACTCTCCTCAAACCCTTTCTAAGTGAACAAGATGTACAGAATGACTTCGAACGCGTCATATATCACTACGGGATACACGAAAGGTTCTAATATTGCTAACATCGCGTTAGCTCTCTCTCCTCCCAACGTTCTCTCCATGTGTTCTCTCATAATCTCTTTTTGTTTAATATAGAACTGAACTCTAAACATTTTCAATGATCCCTTCAAGTGAGGTCTCGGCAACGGAACCAAAAACGTAAACCCTCCACGATCTCATCGATCAACTACCCCCCCCCCCCGGATCTCTCAACCTCTACGATCGCCACCGATGAATCTGCAAATGTCGGGTCTGTCTCTCACTCAGGGGTCACCTCTGATGGCTTTGATGGAAGCACACCATGAATCTTGAAAGGAAAAATGCTAAGTTCACTCATCCATACACCCACAAACTTATCAACTAAAAATCTCCTTAAACACATCAACTAAAATCCTCCATTCTAACGACGTCTTTCAAGTTCTCACATGCTAAAAATATCTCACATTCTCTATATTACTCAAGTTGTCATTACGACAATGTGAAAACAAGGATGAGGAGCTCTTCTCTACTCCTCTATTTATACATTCTAGGTTTTTACTTTGGTACTCTCCGGTAACTCAGCCGTAACTACTTTTACCGGATTTTACTAAGATATTACTTAAGATAAAAGCATTAATCACATGGGATTTTTACCTTTTCACATGGGCTTATTCCTTCAAAGTCAACAACTTCTAAAAGGATTCTAGAATATTCTCAAGGAATCTCAAATTTCCACCCCCCCTCTACACTAGGACCCACTAAAAAAGAAACATGTGGAATCTCTTCTTGTTTTTAATGTCCACAAAGTCCACAACTTTAATCCAACCACTAATATCAAGTCAAAAAGGAGATAAGGGATACTTTCCACCTCCTTTCTACCTTTTAGACAAGATGACAAGATAGTAGTGCTCACTCTGTAGGAAATATCTGAATCTTCGGAAATGGTAGATTTGGAACTCGATTCAGTCCTCCATCCATAAATACAACTCCTGCCGCTCTTTCTTATCACGTAAGACACTAAGACACACTCCTGAAAACTACCCCCCAAGAAGAATGCCTCACAAACCCCCCACCCACTATCTTATACCTATGTTTGACAACAAGAGCCATTCATGTGAACGTTCACGGATCATTGAGTCGGCACATCTTGTTATCCGTGCGATCTCACATCCAGATCTCCTTTCACTGATCTCACATGTCTTCTTCTTCCTACGCGCAATCTATCCTCACAACAGACTCAAGACATTTGCACTCTGTTCTTCTGACTTCTCACCTCTCATACACACTCAGAAGAAGCTTGCTGCTCGGTGGGAAGACATGACCCTCGACCATTCTCTCCAGATTCTGCCAACAAGACTTCTCAAGACTCTCTCCTAAGTTTTGGAAGAAGAAGGAATGGCTGCTATGGGTCAGACAGAAGAGACCCGAAATGGACCCTCACGTCTTCTCGCTCATTTTGCCAGCCTTTCAGTCTTCTAGTCTCTCGAGGAAGATGTGGAGATGAGAAGCTTGGAAGACCGCGAGGCACAGGCCTGGTTCCCGACTTCCAACTTCTCGAAATAACAAAGAAACTCACCACACCACTCAGGATTCGTACCAAGCCTCTCTTAACACAAAAGCAACACAAATCCACTCTTGATACGAATTGGTTATAGTCGACTTCCGAAGACAGTCTTCCGAAGACAATCAAGTTTCAGAAGCGTCTTCCGAAGATGTTTCAATTTTCCGAAGCGTCTTCTGTTCAAGGTTTCGGGGATAGAGAGATAGTAGAGTAGGGAAATTGATAGCTGGGATCGTCAATTTGAGGACGAGAGGTAGGGAAGCTCGAATTGAACTCAGGAAGAAGTAGGAAGATGCCTAACAGAAATTGGGTAGCGCTTCCGCACCCAATGTCACAATAGGAAAAATGGGGATGGGGGGTAATCGATCAGGCTGCCTGCAACCAACCGGGGAAGCGCGGGGGATACCAAGCCAAGGCGAGAAGCAGTGGGAGGGGAAAAGAACAAGGGAAGAACCTCTACAATCTTCTGTCTGCTTCTCGAGTTGTCTTCGACCTTCCGCGCGCTTCTGGCTCTGGTCCCAGCTCCACTGCGACCCCACTGAGCGGCTTCCGTCGTTAGCTCATGTCTACGCCTCAATAGACTAAGTCGTCCACCTCTGATTCCACTCAGCTGCTTCCAATGTCAGCTTCCGAGAGGTTCACAGGAAACGCTCTTCACTCAGTACGCTTCTTGCGCTTCAGCAATTCGACCTCGCCTTGCTTCTGGCTTCTAATCGATCCTATCTTCACTCAATTCCACCTTGCTGCCTCCTCACTCGAAGCTCACCCTCTGAAATCGATCTTCTCAAGAAGTGCTTGCTGTGGGAAGTTGGAATGCTCTAATGCGTGTGGTGCCCACAAATTACAGTATTCACGAATTTTTGAAATTTTTGAGATTAATGACTTGTTTATATAACTGAAGAAGCGTTGTTACTTAAGGTTACGTCTTCCTTAACAGGAAGATGATCTTAAGAGCTGTTTGTAATAAGAAGTTGACTTCTTCAGAAGACGACCGTCTTCGGAAGACCGTCTTCTCAGTTGCGTCTTCAGAAGATAGGAAGACGGCGGAAGATGGGAAGACGGCGGAAGACACCGATCACGAAGGCCTGACCACGAGTTTTCAGGTAAACAAGTAGGTGTACCTACTGGAGCGCACCGAATAGGTAGGTAGGTCAGGAAGACACCAAGGACGAGAACCCCTAATCTGCGGGGAAGATGCGTGAGGAAGCACATTAGCCACCTTCCAACTTCCCGCAGCACAGTGCGTCTGAAGAAGATCGATTGAGAGAGTGAACTTCGAGCTAGCATTGAGAGAGGAATCGAGTAAGACATCGAGGTAGTAGAGAGTACGTTGGCAGCTAGGCGAAGGGTGAAATCGGATTGCGGGAGCACAAACAGCAGAAAGAGCGAAGGCATTTCTGTGGAGCTTCCGAGAAGTTGACAGTGAAGAGTGGCGAGTAGAAGCGAAAGAAGAATCGAGGTGTGGACCGAAATTGACAGCAGGCACATTCGAGAGGAGTCGCATTGGAAGCTAGGACGAGAGCCAAAAGCGCGCGGAGGTCGAAGGCAACTCGGGAGCCGAAGAAGACTGTAGAGGTTCTTTCCCCTGTTCTTTCCCCTTCCCACTTCTTCTCGCCATTGTCTAGTACTCCCCGCGCTTCCTTGATTGTGTGCAGGCAGCCTGATCGATTACCCCACCCCCCATCTTTCCTATTGAGACATTGGGCGCGGAAGCGCTGCCCAATTTCTGTCAAGATATCTCCTTGCTTCTTCCCGAGCTGAATTCGAGATTCCCTACCCCTAGTCTTCAAATTGGCGAACCCAACTATCAATTTCTCTACCCTACTACCTCTCTACCCCCGAAACTTGAAATAGAAGACGATTCGGAAGATGGGAACATCCTCGGAAGATGCTTCTTGAACTTGACTGTCTTCGGAAGACATCTTCGGAAGACTGTCTTCAGAAGTCGACTGAACACAATTCGTATCAAGAGTGGATTTGCTTTGCTTTTGTGTTTAGAGAGACTTGATACGAAGCCTGAGTGGTGTGGTGAGTTGTTGTGTTATTTCGAGAAGTTGGAACTCGGGAACTAGGCCTGTGCCTCTCGGTCTTCCAAGCTTCTCAACTCCACATCTTCCTAGAGAGACTAGAAGACTGAAAGGCTGGCAAAATGAGCGAGAAGACGTGAGGGTCCATTTCGGGTCTCTTCTGTCCGACCCATAAGCAGCCGTTCCTTCTTCTTCTCGAACTTAGAAGAGAGTTGTGAGAAGTATTGCTGGCAGAATCCGGAGAGAATGGTCAAGGGTCATGTCTTCCCATCATGCAGCAAACTTCTTCTGAGTGCGTATGAGAGGTGAGAAGTCAGAAGAACAGAGTGCACATGTTTTGAGTCTGTTGTGAGGATAGATTGCGCGTAGGAAGAAGAAGACAGGTGAGACCAGTGAAGGGAAGTCTGACTTCGAGAGGTCTTCCGAGAACGACATTGAATCGGAAGCTGTCCCAAGTGTCTTCTCAGAGGCCACTGTCACCGCAGGAGCCCGCAACCATCTTCTGAACCTTTCTCATACTCTACTTCTCGCATATCTTGTATCTTCTGATAGGAAGTAGGATGTAATGCAAGGTGGGTTGTCTTCTTGGTAATCCATGCGAGGCCTTGCTTAGATAGGATTGTTTAGATATAGCTCGGAAGACGAGAGCTATTTAGGAAGCACTGTTAGAATCCCGGAAGACGGAGTAGCTGTCTTCTGGAAGACTAGTTTCGTCTTCTGAGAGTGGAAGCTAGACTGTGGGCACTCGGGAAGAACTGAGCCTTCAGCTCATAGTAGGTGCTTGTGGTTTAGTGCAGCAGATCTTCCAGGTATGTCGATGCATCCGCGAGGCCTGGTGTTACCAGCGACAGAATTGGCCGAGGCCACTCCTTTCCTCAAGGAGTTGGGTCTCGACTTCTTCCTGTGGGACTCGAACCTCGCAGATCAAGAGCTTCTGGAGGAGGTATGGGCCGCGTTACCACCGCGTAACCGTGTACCTGCGAAGGCAGGAGTTGCTCGGGGAAGACCATCTTCCTGGACAGAAGACTGGTGGCGTAAGGCGTTTCACAGGCCTGAGACCGAGAACCGAGGATATTGGTACGAGAAGAAGATCTTGCCTAGGATTGTGAGTTCATGGCATGTACCTGGGAGTACCACCTGCCTTTTCGTGGAAGACAGGCAGGGGAGGAACGGTTGGAAGATAGAGTCTTACCGGGAGCCGAAGAAGCGACTTCTGGCGAAGTTGTTTCTGCATCTTTTCCCCAAGGAAAAAGCGCACAAGACGAGGTACTTAGGAGATCAGGACGTGGAGTTCCTGGAATCAGTGTGGGATGACAGAGTGCCAATCTACTGGGACGCGTACATCCACAACTATGTACAGACGGAGCTAGCATACTTGGGTACCCCGGCGGGAGGACATCTGACGCCCTTCTTCTGCTACTTGTATGTAGCCATGGGGGATCTTAGGGAAGATCAGCTGGCAGTGTATGGGCCAACGGAGCGACAGGAGGTGAAGGAGGAGACCTCGGAAGACGATGACCGAGAGGCAGCAACAACGCCCCCTCCCACTCTGATGCCACAGCTGAGGCCCGGCTCTCACCAGAAGACGCTTATGGTGAGGGAAGACGAGTCTAGTGGGTCGGAAGACACCACGACAGTGAGGAAGATGGGCCACAGAAGTGTACCGAGGACACTCATCTCCCTCATCCATTCAGGATCGAAGTCGGACTCGGAGGAAGACTTGCGGAGTACCCGATCGGAGCAGAAGACAACTTCTGTAACACCTGGGAGTCTTCCGAAGACTCCAGAAGACGAAGGATGGATGGGCACTTCTACTGCGATGCGAGGAAGCGCAAAGAGGAGAGCCGCTCCTGCCACGAGGAGTCTTCCACCCCGGAAGATGAGAAGAGTAGCTTCTTCTCGTGCGCAGAAGATGAAGGCCGTAGTGGTCGAAGAGGCTCCCTTGTCTCTGGAAGACGAAGTCGACACCCTCGAGCGAGTGGTGGGGATGAACTTGTCTTCTGCAGGAAGACGACTGGAGGAGTTCAGTGCCTACTTCCAGAAGGAGATCCAGCCCGCTATGGAGTTGCTGGAAAGGAGAGCGAGGGCACAGGAGAAGCCCTTACAGCCTGGATTCGGCCTGCGCACCTTGCTGCGACAGGAAGACAACCAGCAGAAGACGGAGTCGCTGGAAGCTAGTCTCCACACCACGGAGAAGCTTGCAGCCAGGTACAAGGCGGAAGCAGCCGCTTCTGCCAAGGAGTCGATGCAACTTCGGAAGAGCAACCAGGAGTTGCAGACGCGAGTACAGCAGCGTGATCAGGAAGTTCTCCGAGTGCGGGAGAAGATCACTGCCCCCGCAGAAGAGCAGACCACTTGGAAGATGCAGCGAGAAGCCGCAGAAGCGCGAGCTGCAGTAGAGAAGACGCAGAGGGAAGCAGCGGAGGCCCGTGCGCAGAAGATGCTAGCTCAGTCGGTAGAAGCGCTTCGGAAGAAGTTCAACTTCACCTCGGGTAAGAAGTTACTTACCTTAGCTAGGGAATGAAGAAGGAGGACTGGATCCGGAATGGAGAAGGAGGAGATCGATCTCGCTGTACACTTGGTGGTGACAGCGTTGGAAGACGAGAAGACTCCAGAAGACGCCCCGGAAGACATGATGTCTTCTGGAAGACAGGAAGACGAGCCGTCTTCCCAAGTATTCCGCGTGGAGGAAGCGACTTCCCCGGACCCCTATGAGATCGCCATGGTCCCTAGTACTGCATCTGTGCCTCAGAAGACCGAAGACGCACCATTCGACTCGTCTTCCCAGAAGACCATTCCGTCTTCTGAAGTCGAAGCCGAGGAAGACGCACCCGCAGAAATAGCAGGGCCAGCGAAGAGCGAGGAGAGGGAAGCTACCTCAGTGGTACCCGAGGTAAGTGCAGGGCTTCCCAGCCCATCAGAAGTCGAGGTAGTAGCTCCGGTAGGAGCAGATCATGTAGAGATTGCCACCGAGCAATCAGAGTAGTTAGCAAACTCAATTGACACTTCCAGATTTAGTAGGATTGGACATGCTATCTTAAGGGTGGCAGTTTTCCATGTAAAAATAGTTAGGACCCCATGTGGCAGCATAGGTAGCGTAGGAGTAATACAGTGGAGGGCTAATTGGGAAGAGGGACCGCATGCATATGAGGTGACAACCTCTTGTCAGCGCCTCTCTCTCTCTCCCTGGTGGTCGCCTCCCAAGGCAGATGGTTAAGTAGGATAGTATGGTAGGAGAAAAGCTCTCTGAGAGCTCTGCCAGTTTTGTAGAATTCGGCAGTAACTGAACATACACACCGATTCTACAGGCAGGCAGGGGAGACACATTAGAGCAGGGACAGTCTAGGAACAGGGAACGGCATCCTCGTGCAGTCCTGTTAGCTAGACTGGTGTGTTGAGGAGTAGACGCAGGAAGTAGAGGGAGTGAGCTTCCCAATGCCATTGTGACTTCTTCTCGGGGAAAAGATTGTTGATTTGAGTGCAGACGCTTTGTCCATGTCTTCTGGGTGGTGGAATGTATTGAATTCGCTCCCAATTGTGCATGGGAAGTGTTCTTCTTGAGTGGCGATGACTGTCAGCCGTTGTGGAAGTGTAGCTTGACTCGTTCAGTAGAGCACTTGGGATCTACGTACGAACGGTCTTCTGGGTAAGTGATCCCAGAAGACAGAGCAGTCAGAGCAGCGAAGTGAAGAAGAAAGAAGCCTTCTTCCCGCAACAGAAGACGACATCGTCGAGTAGAAGACGGTGCTACAGTACTCACGTTTGTTGTCTTCCTCCCCAAACTATTACAAGCAGGGATGGCTTGTTAGTCAGGATCCGGACTAGAAGCCTGTCGGAATCTTAATTGCCCTTTTTCATCCTGTTTTCTCTTGTTTGGATTTCTTCTTCTTCCCATCTTCCCTCATCTTCCCCATCTTCTTATCTTCTTCTAGTGAGCTTCTGATACTTCTATTGAGCTTCCGTGAAGGTGAATGTCGTTGTAGTGCTGCAGGAAGACAACTTCCGTAGGCAGAAGCCTGGGAAGGCTACAGGGGGTATACACCCTGTGATCGATCCACGCCGTTGGAATGTGAGTGTGAGAATAAGGTGTAACGACTGTTACTAGTCGACTTCTGCGAAGTCGGACAGCCTTCTGGAGGTGTGAGAAGACGAGCTAAACCCCCAGAAGACGAGAATCGCTTCGGGAAGACGGTATCGAGAAGACCGGAAGAAGCAACCTGGAAGCAGGAAGTTCGTCTTCCCGAGCTTCTCTGTGAATAGTTGTGTGATATTGTAATTGGTAGTTGTTTGTTTGGGTCCATAGCACCATTTGGCGTATCTGGAAGACGTGTGGTTTTATGTGGTTTTGTGAGAAGACGGGATTTCTAGGCAAAACCCGTGTGTTTGTGTGTTTGAGCAGATCTTAGAACTTAGAGCAGCGTTACTTGTGCAAATCCTCTGTGGGAACGATATCTTGTATACTAAATGGGCAAAAGGAGAAATCCTTCGTCACTACAATGCGCTTCCTGCGCATCTTCCCCGCAGATTAGGGGTTTCGACCCTAGGTGACTTACCCGACCTACCTACCACCTTGGTGTTACCTAGTAGGTACACCTACTCCTTTACCTGGAAATTCATGGTTAGGCCTTCGCGGTCGCTGTCTTCCGGAAGATGGATGTCTTTCGCTGTCTTCCCGTCTTCCGAAGACGCAATTGAGAAGACGCTTCTCGAAAGACGGTCGTCTTCCGAAGAAGCGTCTTCTTAAAAAGCTCATAAGATCATCTTCCTTCTAAGGAAGCAGTAATCTTAAGTAACAACGCTTCTTCAGTTAGACAAACAAGTTATTAATCTTAAAAATTTTAAAAATTCGTGAATCTTGTAATTTGTGGGCACCACAATCCACACAACCAATCTCTCTAGCTGAGAAAAAAAATGCCTTACCATGACTAACTATCATCTGCTCAAAAGCTCGTTTCTCCACTTCAGTCAAGAAGCCACCCCCTCCTATCTGGAGTTGCTCGAGTGTCTCTTGAGTAAACTCGTGTCCTATCTGTTTAGGATCTCTCAGTACAGGCTCAGTGGCCGCTAACTCCATCTGCTGTCGTGAATCAACAGATAACTGGGTCGCCACTGGTTTCACCTTCTTTGCTACGGTTTTGTATTTGGTGTGAACCTCTGCTTCTTCACGAGAGCCACACCAGCAGATTGCATCCTTCCATCCACTCTCTAGTCTTGGATGAGGACGAGATTGCAAACACGAGACAACCTCCTCATAGACTTTACGAGAGTGGATAGGGATCACCACCCTTCCTCCCATCTGCTCCATCATCCTATCTACATCATCCAGCCAACGAGCAAAAAGCTGTGCACCTACAAACTCCTCGTAGACACCAGAAATAATCTCACCTTCATTCAAAACTCCTGTACAGTGCAGATTTTCTGCATACTTCTCCATCTGCCTTCTACTCTTTTCAGTCAGATCATCTACTCGCGTGAACTCACTCCAATCATCAGAACTGAAAGTCATTAAACCAGATCTCCAACTATGTACAGTGTAACTACTCTCAGAATCTTGAGCAACCTCTTCGTCAGCCTCTTGTGATCCCACAGGCTGCTCAAGCGGGATCATAGTAGTAGCAGATCCATCACTCTTGGTATCCCGGCCTACAAGAGTGGTTTCTGAAAACCCTTGCTCCTACAGATAGGAGAATCTCTCAAAGTCTGTCTATTTCGTTCGTGATTCGTACGAATGGTCAGAAATTGAAAAGAACGTCTGTCATCTGGACTACGGATCCTAGCATAGTGAGATCCATCATCCATCACCTTCGTCTCCATTCGAACTGCAGTGATATAAGGCTGACCAAGAATCACAAGATATGAAGCAGAAGATTGCACGAAGAAGTGCTGATCTACCTCCACATCACCCAGCTTCACTCTCACGTTGGGACAAGCGCCGTATAACTCACCCTTCAGGTTGTTGCAACTCGTAGCACCCAACCATGGTTCAGTTCGATAGACCACTGTCCTCTCTCATACACGTCTCGTGACATGATGTTGATCTCTGAACCATGATCGACCAAAGCAGCAACAGGTTCAAGACTTCCAAGACGAACTCGTGTAGCAGTCGTAGCACGAGCCCAGTGTCTCTTTCTGAAGTCGCTATCAGTAGCTGGACTCTCGTCGTTAACTTGATCATCATCGACCTCAATAGTGTTGGTACCAGCAACTAACGCTCCTTCCCAAACTCTGCATCATTCACAGAAGCTCCTACCACATCTATCATTTGGCTTTCTACCTGCTCGGACATCACCTGTCTCTTGCGCTTGATGATGTCGATGATCAGTTCATGAAACTCCCTCTTTGCAATACCAAGAACTTCCCGGAGAGAAAACACGATTCGTGCATCCAGTATCCTCTGCTCCAAGATGCTCTTCAGATCAGTAGAAGTTCAATATCAACTGCCAACTTGTAAGCCGGTCCCTTCTCTTTCTCTTGGACAGTAAACCGCCTACCAGCAGTCGTTGGCTCCTGCTGGGATCTCTGCACGTCCTCCATAGGACCTGGTGCAGGAAGAGGAGATGCAGAAGTAGACGGGATGTCCTCAGGAAGAGCCGCTTGTCTCCTTGTGACTCTCCATCTATCCCCAGTCTCCTCACGAACTCCAGTATCAAGTTCAGAGGCTTCTCGCCGTCTCTTTTCCTCCACAGAAGCATCCTGCCAGTGAACGTGTCTATCCTCGTCCAATAATGCTTTGATAGACGCAGCATCAACAGGATCTCCCCACCCTGTGACCTTACGTATAGTTTCTGCTCCTCTCTTCAGTACTTCAGAAGGAACAGGAGCAATATTCTTCTCAGCAGTCCTATCTAGCAACGTAGAACTAGAAGAAACTTCAATGTGACCGACTTATACATCAGGATTTACCGGTGATGTCATCAATGCATGTACAGTTGCAGCTGTAGTAATCTGAGGTAGACTCCTCATGCCTCCTCGTCCAAACTGCGTGTTCAGCGGCTCTCCGGTAGAAGAAAGGTGCAGCCTACCGTTCTGGTAGCGAACCACACCATCTCGTAAAGCAGCCGTAAGTTCTTGACAGTCTCCTCGGAAATGATCAGGACTGTCACACCAGATACATCTGCGAACAGGAGCACCTCTTGGACGTGCAGCAGCAGGCGTCGGTGGCTGCTCTCTCTGCAGGCCAGGTAACTCCACCTTCAGTTCTCTCATCTGCCGAATCAAATCTTCGATCTGGTTCTGCTGTCCATGGTTCTCTGCAGGTCTCTGAATCAGTGCTCTTTGTGCAGGAACTGGCACCACTGGCATCAAAGGAACTGCAGCCAGGACAACAGGTCTAGGAGCTGGAGCCGGGGATTGCTGTGCTTGAGGAGCAGTGCGAGGTTGAGCGGTCACTTCAGCAAGTGGACGCTATCGTATAACGTGTTTTTCTGTCTAGGAATACACGGGGTATATGGCTGTGTAGAGGTATGTGGATTGACAAGGTTGGATCTAGATCTGGATGTTTCCACTCAAATGTTTCACTATCTACTCTTCTAGCCTGAGTGACCTTGTATCCGCTCGTCTCAAGTTTAAAGCTTGCTACGATCCAAGGTTACGTATAGGTTGCATAAACTTGTGTTACAAACAGATCTTTTGTATTCTAACTAAAAATACTCAGATCTGTATTATCTAACTGAAGTTATTCATCTATATCACTGGAAGCCTGACTTCTGAATAGCTCCCCAGCGACGCTAACTGGCCATCAATCCAACTATCACAACTTCATAGTACAATCAGAAGATACTAAGATCACTCAATCAACTTGATAGAGTATCGATACAACTTGCTGTACACCCTGGTCTACCGAGTATTCCAGCAAGGCAAAACATGCATAATCCAAAACACTATTCAGATCTCAATATAGCACCAACGGCGGTAGTACCTGGCAGCTCCGAGAACCCAAACAGCGGCTTAAGACTCATGGTGGCTCCGTTCTCCTTCATCACCAAGAGCTGAAATCAGCCCCACACCTTCCAATGTCGAGTTGTATGCAGGTATGGCAGTTTCAGCAACAAACTCCTCTCCAAATTGCTCGAAAATGATCAAATTGACAATAGATGATACCGAAAAAACCCGAAACTGTTCATAACAGAAGTATTTTCGAACTTTGAGATCTCAGTCCTTCCAAACTACTCGACCAATGATGATCAAACTTCACAGGAAGCTTGATTGGACCCTTCACTCCTACCCTGAACAATTTTCAGGTCGAAATCTCAAACCAATTCTCAGATATGGATCAAACCGTAATCTGTGCTAACTTCAGAGCTTTACAGACCCAGGTACATTTGATCCAAGATTCTGAACAAACTACTCGACCATTTGAGGTGAAACTTCCCAAGTATCTTACTGATAAGACATTCTTCAATCCTGGAAAGTTTCACTCAGAAATTCGACTCAGATCTTAAGCAATAGCAAACTATCCATGGCTATCACAGTTCGCTGTCCCCGCCTTATCCCATCTGCACTTCTCAACTTCAATCGGTCGGTTCAGAATCCAATTCGATCAAGAAACTGATGAAATTGATATCAAAACGACCAGCACGTCGTCAGCTCTCCAACCCAACAGACAGCTCCTCAAAACTCCTCGCGAGTCTCTCGGAACAACCAGAAACGTAGCAGTAGGTACAAATTTCACCCCCCTCCACTCAATCGATCATAACGCGCTCATACTTTCATCAAATCGATCGATTCTTCAGCCCAGATTGTAGCCCCGGTCGAGAGCTCTCCAACCATACCCTTCGTTTCGCGAATGGACCTCTGAAGCCTCCAGAAACCACAGAAACGTCGCGAGGATCAGCTAGAACACCATTGGTCCAAAAGTGGACCAATAAGAGCAAAAAGAACTTTACTTTTTGTCTTTTCTCCTCTTAACTTTTCCCTTAGAACGAATTTTTACTCTCCAAGGAGACACAAGACATCAACAACACTCTAAGACCTCAGAAAATCCTTCAGATATGTCGATGGATTCTTCGCGGTCCGTAACTACACAGAAGCGCTCAACCAGAATGAAACCAGTGAACCACAGACTAATACAACGTCAATATTACAACCTGGAAACGTTCTACAATAAAAGGTACGACAAAAGGAAACGGTGAAGCTATCACTCGATTGTAATATTCTTGCCCGAAGTTTCTCACGATCCAAGCCCCATGATTGATCTTCGGTCTGCAATGGCACCGGACATCGACCCAAAGGTTGAAAGGAACGTTCGATGGATAGTTGAGATCCATCGTTCTTCACAACAAAATGTACACCGTCATATCCCAAGTCTCTCCGTATGTTACGATTGGAAGGATCACCGGAAGCTGTAACTCCATCACCCTCCCCATGAACTCATCACCAAAGTACGCAACTAACCACTGTCGAAAGTGATCGCGGTGGATGCAATGAAGCTTGATGTGAAACGGATTCGGGAAAGGAAGATCTGGAACCGGTAACACACCTCCGTCCATAACCACCACTCCTGCAGTTCTTCACTCCTCCATGCAGACCACCGAGAACCCTTACGAATCACCCACTGAGAGAGAATGTCGTATGAACCTTCGACCCCCCATTTTATACACAATCGCAGCGACAAGGACCACTGAAGTGAATGCGCACAGATCGATGACTTGGCACATTCCTCTACCGTGCGATCACTTAAACAGATAATCACAAACGTGGCACTCATCACACCGTTCGGCGAGTTACGCGATACGGTTCACGAAACACGGAAAAGAAACACAACATAGGTTACACAAGAATTTCACACAGGAGCCGAACCACAACATGACATCCACCCCTTCTAAACCTGCGCATCCTCTGGTATGCGCCAACACTCACAAGTTGTGGTCGGCATCACACTATATCTTCATCTTCTTCAATGATGTCGTTGGCAATATCTTCGTCATCCAAATCTTCTCCGTCATCATCCAAGATATCAAACTCTGCTCTGACTTCCTCCATGCTTATCCCTTCATCTCGCTTCTTGAAGAGTTTCACACGCTTGCCTGCAATGGGAACCTTGAGCTCTGCCCCATCAAGCTCTCTTAGTGAATAAGTGGCATTGTCAAGCACGACAAGAACCACATACGGGCCGAACCATCGCTTAGAGAATTTTCTAAGCGCACTGTGTTGGTTGTCCAAGCTACTATCGTAGACCAACACCCAATCTCCTTCTTTAATCTCCTTTGGCCTTAATCGATGACGCTTATCGAATCTGTCTTTGTTTCTCAAGCGCGCCTCTTTCAGCTTCTCCAATGCAATCTCTACATCTTCAGGTCTTCTCTCTAGTTGACGGATTCGGACAGCAAGAAGATCTTCTGTAGACATACCATCCTCCCAAGGTAGAACACTCCAAGTAGGTATGTGCTCCTCAATGGGCATGATAGGTTTCTGCCCCTGCATCAACTCCGTCGGCATATATCCCGTAACTGAACTATGAGTCGAACGATCTGCCCATAATGCAAACGGAAGAAATCTTGGCCATTCTCTTGCCCTCCCCTTGCAAGCTTTCACAATAGCTTTCACAATAGGAGGATGACCACGTTCACTCTTCGCATTACCTTCCGGATTGTAGGCTGTGGTGAGAGCTAACTTCACACCACACCTCTTGAAGAACGCTTTAGCCTCATCATTGTTCAGCTCCCCTCGATCAGCCGTGATCTTCCCAACACAACCATATCTACAAATCACATCTTCCAACAAGAATTTGCAGACTCCCTCTGTGGATTTTGTCCGTAAGGCTCGCCCTTCCACTTGGTTGGACAAATCCTCACGTGCCAAAACTAAGTATCGCATCTGCCATATACCAACTGGCATAATAACAAGATCTACTACCCACTTATAATGCATTGCAAGTGGATAAGTAGGATGTAATCCATCTCGATGCCGAATTCCTGAATACTCTTGACAAGTTTGGCATGTCTCCACAAATTGAACTACATCTCTGTACATGTTACGCCACCAATATCTCTCCTTCAGCTTTGTAAAGGTGGCATAAATACCTCTATGTCCTGCCCACAAGCTCTCATGAAACTCCTGCATGAGTAACTTCTGCATGTCAACCTTGCACACAACCCTTTGTGGCATCTTACCACCTTGCTTAGCATGTTTCCACAAATAACCACCTTGTAGCAAGTAGTTATAAGCCTTCCTCTTGATTTGTTTAAAGTGGGCATCACTCCATCCTGGCTGTCTAGTCAACATGCTTAGATAGCGTCCTATGTCTATCCATTCTCCTTCATATATCTCCTCCATGAACGGTTTCGAATGCTCACTCTCACCTCCTTGAGCTCTACAGAAAACAGTAGTACCAACGTCTTCTGTATCTTCTATCATCTCCTCCTCATCCTCATACCTCGCACGAGATAACATATCAGCTACTGGATTGTTCTTCCCCGCTATGTGTCGAAACTCAGGATTTAAGGACTTGATGTAAGCAATCCAGCGTAGCATAGCAATATCAGGGGTGTTACAATTTGTAATCATCCCTAATAGTGGTAAACAATCTGTTTCTACTATTACTGGCGCTCCAATCAAATAGTCCTTTTCAGCTTTCATAGCTGTAACTACTCCCCATAACTCTCTCTTCACTTGAGGATAGTTTCTATGTCGCTCACTCAACACCTTTGCTCCAAATCTGACTGCAAAGCGATTCTCTTCTTCATCATCCTGTCCTACTGCCCATCCAATGGCTATCGGACTAGTATCAACAGTAAGTATCACTGGTTTGCTATCCTCATAGCTCACACGACGAAGTACAGGTGGAGAAGATAACAATTGCTTCAATCTCTGAATCGCCTCAGTATGTCTCTCCTCCCATGCAAACCTCTTGTGCTTTCTCAACAGATCGTAAAGAGGATCTGCCACATGTGCAAAATGTGGAATCCACACATGATAGAAGACACAAGCTCCAAGAAACCTTCTCACCTCTGTTGTTGAACCACAAGTATCCTTCATCCGCCGTATAGCATCCACTTTACCAGGATCAGGCTTGCGTCCAAACCATCCACATAAGTGCCCCACAATCACAACCTCTCGCACTCCAAATGAAGACTTGGCACCTGATAGTGTCAAATGCGCCTCTTCAAGTCGTGATAAGATTTTATCACAATCTGAAATGTGATCAGCAACAAAGTTTCTACACCCCTTCTGATCCATTGTCTCATCTTTCTCCTCCTCAACGCATCCTTTAATTGGAATGTCATCCAAGAAAGGCATGGTCTTCTCAGGAATGAACTCACGGAGAACCTTGTTCATCCCGTTCATCATGTGCGCTACCGAGTTTGTTGCTCCTTGTGGTAGTGTGCACATTCTGACCAACCCCAACGGTGTCCTCATGGTGGTGATATCTCTACTCTGTTCAGCAAGTTGAAACTGATCGTATCCAGAGTAAAGATCTCCTATAGAGTAAATAGCCCTCCCAGCAAACGCTTCAGCAAACTCTCCGACGATAGGTCCTATGCCTGTATTTCTGATGGTCAATTGGTTCACAGGTTGCATATCTTGGATGAACCGTAATGCACCACTCTTCTTTGGTACTGTAAACCAACGACTAGAGTATGGTGCAAATGATGGTTCCAAGATCTTCATCTGCATCTTCTCCTTCAAGAGCTCTATGAGTTTTGGTAGATGCGCTCTAGGTACAGGAATTGGCCTCAAGTCCCAAGGAGCATGTGGAACTGTGAATATGATCATTGGCGCCACAATGCTAGGATCTACACATCCGATTTCTGAGGCTTCAAAAGCAAAAGCTTTCCCGTGCCTAGTTAACATCTCCCTAAACCTATTCTCCTCCACAGACAAAAGAAAATCTGTTGAACCAACCTTCAACTCCTTGAGCGTAGTTTCAGTGAACTTGTGACCGACCCGGCTAAGATCTCTCAAGCTTTTCTCCTTCGAAGATTGCTGGACTCGCTGGTTAGAATCACTAGGTAATGGCTGAGCAACAGGTTTTACCTTCTTGTCTACCGTTTTGTACCTAGTATCAACTCTAACTTCAGGATCTACGAATGACTCTATAGCTGTATAGAGCTCCCTAGAGTGTACTTCCACCACATGATCCTCATCTTCTTGCTCATGCATAGCAAGTTCATCGATGAAATCTCCCAACCCTAACTCCAAATAAACACCTTCTATCTTATCATCCTCTTCAAGCACACCAACTCTCTTTAGATCTTTTTCAGTTTTTCGCACAACTTTCTGCTCCCACTTCTGCAAGTCAGCAAGTCGTGTATGTGTAGCAAATCCACTCCCAGAAAATCTCACAACTCCTGTACAAAAAGCACTTTCTTTCTCTAGCGAGAGTACCTTCTCCAGTGTACCACTATGTCCTCGCTCTATAGCAGTACTTGTCAAAAATCCTTGAACTCTTCCGTGACCTTAGGCAAGGAACCACCCCTCAGATAATCTCTGTTCCGCTCGTGGTTTGCTGATACAGTTAGAAACTGTACCGCTCTCTTGCCATCCTGACTTCTGATCCGCGCATAAGCAGATCCATCATCCAAAACCTTGGTCTCCATCCTCACAGCTGTAATGTAAGGTTGACCGAGTATCACCGGGTATGATGTACTATCTTGAACAAAGAAGTTTTGTTCTATAGTTACATCTCCCACCTTCACTTTCACATCAGGACAAGCTCCGTAGAGTTCTCCTCGTGTGTTGTTCGCCGTTCTGATCATCCAACCATGATCTATATCAACAGGCCATCCACCTTGCTTGTAGATGTCCTTAGAGACAATATTGATCTCTGATCCATGATCAATGAGAGCAACCACCGGATCTGTCATCTCTCCCACCTTCACTAAGGCTTCGGTAGTAGCTCTAGCCCAATGTCCTCTAGTGTAATGACTAGGGACCTTGTCATCGTTATCATCCTCAAACCGAACCTTGCGGTTGATGCAGCATTGAGCTAGTTCTAACTCTTCCTCTCTTGATATCCTTGTGTCTAATGCATTAGACACAGCGGTTTCTCCTGCCAACTGCCTTTTTCGTTTGATGGTGTCAATAATGACATCATGAAACTCCCTCTTGGCAATCCCAAGAACCTCTCGCAAAGTAAACTCGATCCTGGCATTGAGTACTCTCTCTTCTAGTACTCCTTTCAGATCTGTAGCAGCTTCAATATCAGACTGAAGCTTGTATGAAGGAGATTTACCTTTCTCCTTACCTTTGCTCTTCTCTGAATTCTCGGGAGTAGAGGATATGACCTCTTCCATAGTCTCCTCTGGTAGAGGCATCATCTCCGGTCTGAACTTTTCTCCTCTTGTTTGCCTCTTGAGAGCTGTTCTCTCTTCGCTAGGGCCTGCTTCATCTCGTTTGCGCTTCTCCTCCATGAGAGCCTCATGTTGACTCTTCGCCAAATAAGCATGTACAGACATTGTATCCACGGGATCATCCCATCCAGTAGCACCTCTGATTGCTGTGGCTGTTCTGAGCAACTCCTCCCTTGCCATTTTCCCTCTTTTGTTCGTGCTTACCGCATGGCTCCACATATCAAGAGTATCTCCATCCTTCTTAGAAGCTATTCTTTCTCGTACTACCTCAACTCCATAAGTAGCAGCTTCTACCGACGCAGTAGCATGTTGAGATAGATACTCCTCCAGTACTTGCTTCATTCCTCCTTTCCCGAAGTTGGTTCTAAGAATCTCTCCATTATCCTTCAGAGCAATCTTTCCTTCCTTCCAATAGACTACTCCATCTCGTAGAGTTTTGGCAAAATCACCACACTCTCTTCGAGCATGATCAGAACTATCACACCAAATGCATCTCTGTACATAATCTTGCTTAGGAGCAAGTTTGGTATCATGTGCTCCTCCCTTCTCTTCCAACCTTGCTAACTTGATCTGCAAGTCCCTCATCCCTTTTACCAACTCTTCCATAGCATCTCTTTGCGGTGCAACTTTCGGGACAGGAATAGCAGGAAGTGGAACTTGAGGTACATGCACAATAGGTGCTTGCACATTGGGTACCATTGGTTGCCTACGAGGTACTATGATCGGTGGTGGTCTCTCTTCTTGTCTTACCACCACCTTCCCTCTCCGGTACTCTCGTTTGGCAAGTACACTCACTGCTTCAGAGACTTTTCTCCAATCAGTCGTGAGTCCGTTGTCTTCCATCCTATCTTCTAGAAGCAGCTCCAACTCCCTTTGTAATTCATTGTTGGCTGCTTGTAGAAACAACTCCACCTTGTCATTCTCCAAGATGAGCTTCTCCATCCGAGACAACTGAAAGAATTGTCTCTCATACTCCCGAAATAGCTCTGTGGCAACAAGCCCTTTGTTGGGTTTGTTTACCCACTCCATGAATGACTTCTTAGTCACTCGGTCTGCATCTTCTAAAGAATACTCTTCTTTCAGCTGAAGAGTAAATCCTTCCCACGTAGCACCATGAGATCGGATGATGTCCTTCATGTGCTCTCGTAGTTCAGGTACGACAGCAAGCGCAAATGTACTCACCATCTCTCTTTCAGGCACCTTGCTCAACTCCATCTCCCGGGAATAGTACTTTAGGTACTTGGATATGTTCTTCCCGTCAAACTGATCTAGCAACCCCACAACAGATTGCAAGGCTTTAGTAGCCATTGCTTCTTTCCGTTCAGTGGCTTGCTGTTGTTGCATTACCAACGCGAATGCCTCAAGCAATCGCATATCAGACCGTGAAAGCTTGGTCACCTTTGGTGCCTCTCCAGATGTAGAAGCCTCATCTACGTAATGACCCAACCCTTCAATGTCCATGGTGGCAAAACCACGCACGTACCTCTCACCCTAGACTTTTCACGTCGAGTTCACCAGCTATCGTATAACGTGTTTTTCTGTCTAGGAATACACGGGGTATATGGCTGTGTAGAGATATGTGGATTGACAAGGTTGGATCTAGATCTGGATGTTTCCACTCAAATGTTTCACTATCTACTCTTCTAGCCTGAGTGACCTTGTATCCGCTCGTCTCAAGTTTAAAGCTTGCTACGATCCAAGGTTACGTATAGGTTGCATAAACTTGTGTTACAAACAGATCTTTTGTATTCTAACTAAAAATACTCAGATCTGTATTATCTAACTGAAGTTATTCATCTATATCACTGGAAGCCTGACTTCTGAATAGCTCCCCAGCGACGCTAACTGGCCATCAATCCAACTATCACAACTTCATAGTACAATCAGAAGATACTAAGATCACTCAATCAACTTGATAGAGTATCGATACAACTTGCTGTATACCCTGGTCTACCGAGTATTCCAGCAAGGCAAAACATGCATAATCCAAAACACTATTCAGATCTCAATATAGCACCAACGGCGGTAGTACCTGGCAGCTCCGAGAACCCAAACAGCGGCTTAAGACTCATGGTGGCTCCGTTCTCCTTCATCACCAAGAGCTGAAATCAGCCCCACACCTTCCAATGTCGAGTTGTATGCAGGTATGGCAGTTTCAGCAACAAACTCCTCTCCAAATTGCTCGAAAATGATCAAATTGACAATAGATGATACCGAAAAAACCCGAAACTGTTCATAACAGAAGTATTTTCGAACTTTGAGATCTCAGTCCTTCCAAACTACTCGACCAATGATGATCAAACTTCACAGGAAGCTTGATTGGACCCTTCACTCCTACCCTGAACAATTTTCAGGTCGAAATCTCAAACCAATTCTCAGATATGGATCAAACCGTAATCTGTGCTAACTTCAGAGCTTTACAGACCCAGGTACATTTGATCCAAGATTCTGAACAAACTACTCGACCATTTGAGGTGAAACTTCCCAAGTATCTTACTGATAAGACATTCTTCAATCCTGGAAAGTTTCACTCAGAAATTCGACTCAGATCTTAAGCAATAGCAAACTATCCATGGCTATCACAGTTCGCTGTCCCCGCCTTATCCCATCTGCACTTCTCAACTTCAATCGGTCGGTTCAGAATCCAATTCGATCAAGAAACTGATGAAATTGATATCAAAACGACCAGCACGTCGTCAGCTCTCCAACCCAACAGACAGCTCCTCAAAACTCCTCGCGAGTCTCTCGGAACAACCAGAAACGTAGCAGTAGGTACAAATTTCACCCCCCTCCACTCAATCGATCATAACGCGCTCATACTTTCATCAAATCGATCGATTCTTCAGCCCAGATTGTAGCCCCGGTCGAGAGCTCTCCAACCATACCCTTCGTTTCGCGAATGGACCTCTGAAGCCTCCAGAAACCACAGAAACGTCGCGAGGATCAGCTAGAACACCATTGGTCCAAAAGTGGACCAATAAGAGCAAAAAGAACTTTACTTTTTGTCTTTTCTCCTCTTAACTTTTCCCTTAGAACGAATTTTTACTCTCCAAGGAGACACAAGACATCAACAACACTCTAAGACCTCAGAAAATCCTTCAGATATGTCGATGGATTCTTCGCGGTCCGTAACTACACAGAAGCGCTCAACCAGAATGAAACCAGTGAACCACAGACTAATACAACGTCAATATTACAACCTGGAAACGTTCTACAATAAAAGGTACGACAAAAGGAAACGGTGAAGCTATCACTCGATTGTAATATTCTTGCCCGAAGTTTCTCACGATCCAAGCCCCATGATTGATCTTCGGTCTGCAATGGCACCGGACATCGACCCAAAGGTTGAAAGGAACGTTCGATGGATAGTTGAGATCCATCGTTCTTCACAACAAAATGTACACCGTCATATCCCAAGTCTCTCCGTATGTTACGATTGGAAGGATCACCGGAAGCTGTAACTCCATCACCCTCCCCATGAACTCATCACCAAAGTACGCAACTAACCACTGTCGAAAGTGATCGCGGTGGATGCAATGAAGCTTGATGTGAAACGGATTCGGGAAAGGAAGATCTGGAACCGGTAACACACCTCCGTCCATAACCACCACTCCTGCAGTTCTTCACTCCTCCATGCAGACCACCGAGAACCCTTACGAATCACCCACTGAGAGAGAATGTCGTATGAACCTTCGACCCCCCATTTTATACACAATCGCGGCGACAAGGACCACTGAAGTGAACGCGCACAGATCGATGACTTGGCACATTCCTCTACCGTGCGATCACTTAAACAGATAATCACAAACGTGGCACTCATCACACCGTTCGACGAGTTACGCGATACGGTTCACGAAACACGGAAAAGAAACACAACATAGGTTACACAAGAATTTCACACAGGAGCCGAACCACAACATGACAACGCCCTCCCACGGCCACTCTTCCACGCCTCTGTCTTGTTAGTACTGCCACAGTATCCTCAACTCTTCCCCAGTCTGTAGTAACTCCTCCTTCAGCAGATCGATCAGCTAACATGAAGCACAACCGATCTACCGTAGCATCATCGGTAGCTTGCAGAAAAAGTTCAGTTCTCCTAGCATCTAGAGTTATGCGCTCTAGAGTTGAAAGTTGTCGGTATCTCCGATCAAACTCTCTCAACAACTCATTCAGGCTCATCATACGACCAGGTTGCTGCTCAACCCAGTCCAAAAACGTTCTCCTAGTAACTCTTTCTGAATCTTCTTCGAGAAACTCCTCTCGAAGAGATCGCTCGAAACTCATCCAGACACCTAGATTTCTTCTCTATACATCCCTAACTTGGTCCCGCAACTCAGAGATTACAGCTAACTCAAAACTGGTTATCATCTCTATATCAGTGACTCTAACCAATTCCATCTCTCTTCTATACTCACGCAGATATCTAGAAATATCTCTACCTTCAAATCTACCGCATCTATTCACAATTGCTTGCAAAGCCTTAGTAGACTTCAACTCACCCCCTCCAACGATCGGATGTTGTTGGACCAGGGCCGCAAGTGTCTTCAGAATCTCAGCCGTATCCAGACCATGTGCAGATGTCGTTGTAGCCGCTGGTACTACAGAAGGAGTTGTAGTAGACGCAGATGCAGCAGCCGTAGAAGTAGCAACAGCAGCGCCTTTGCGATCCATCTCTTCTTCTTGAAGTAAACTCAACCTTCTCAATCAATCACCCCAAGAGCTCTCAGTGGAAGCACCAGATGTCGAGTTGAGAGTTTCCCTAGGAAGGGCGAAACCTTCTGGCTGTGATAGATCTTGAAGGCTGTGTTTAGTCTACTCAGGGAAGCGTTGGACTTCAGGCTATGGTTTCTTTCTATACAGAGGTAGGCTTCAGATAAAAAATGAACAGTATAAACACTCACTCAGGTCGAATGGACCCTCCAGTATGTTCAGGAAGTGAAAATCAGATCAGACTAGTAGTAATAAGGTCAGACAGCAAACTTTAACAGTCCAGAATCAGAAACATACGATAGTTCAGACTTCAGAACTCCTCCTACATGTAAGTGAGGCCCTACTGACCATACACATGAAGTTTCAGCTTGAGATCAAATCAGAGTGTCGAGATATGGACAGAAATGTTCCGAGCAGAGAAATTACGGCAATTTTTGGTACCCAGACAGCTATTTCGACCTAGAACAGAGAATTGGCTCGATCACTTTCGACGATTCTTACAGGATTTGCAGTACACAGCTTGCTGAACACTCCTGTGAAGTTGGGCCTCCTGATTGTACACAGAACTCCAGATCTCGCTCTCTGAAGTTGATGTTCTAGATTGAGAGCTTTACGGACCCCCTCTACTTCAGCGGTCGCCTCGAATTACTCAGTCACTCAATCGACATGAAAATTTGGGGACAGTCGTAGCCCTACTGGCAGTGAACTTGACCACGAAGGTTTGAAGCAATTTTCTCAAATCTACTGCGATTGACACCAAAAACCCCAAAATCAACAGAAGTGTTGCAATTCTGGCACAAATCGAACTTCAATCAGCCATAACTCCTTCTTTATTGCTCCAAATCGATCAAAAATTTCTTTGACAGTGCTTGGCACGACGAACCCTATCTCCCTGTGCTCTCAGATTTCGAAGTCTCATCACCAAATGCTCGAACTCCTCTTAAGACCCCTAGTACTAAGTTTAGCGGTACACTAAAGACAAAATTGGACCAATGGGAGTTCATAGCTTCACTCCCCTGTCCTTTTGTGTCCCAAACCACGTGGTGACTTAATTTTGCACATAGGCTACCACGTCAAGCCCCTAAAGTGCCAGCGTAACCCCTAAACTACATGCGAAGACATGTAAAACGGCACGTCAATCAAAAATATATAACATCCTCCAGTGTCGACTTCTCTGAGGTCCTAATTTCACTCAGAGAGACTAACGCTTGACAGAGAGGTGAATTATTTACAATGCAAAATGATTCACATCACGACTGTGTTGTCGTTCGTGCTTGATTGTTTGGAGCTGTGATCGAGGTGTGTGGGCGCATGCTACATTGCTGGTTGCAGATCGATTTGCTGTTGTTGGGATCGAGTGGAGATTTCTGTCATGCAGAAGCACTGCAGAAATTTTGCGGAATGTTCTTGAAGTGACTTGTTGGGGCCGGATTACGCGTTTGGGCGTGGCAGACGGAGTACTTGTCAATATCAGGTCGGAGTGGGCTCTTTAGAAGCACATTGGAGAGACGATTCTAGTACACTAAGTTTCGTGGAGTTTGACCATGGATCGAAGAAGTTATGGCATGTCGAAGTTCGCTGCCGTGTCACCCGAAAGTGCAAAAAGATTAGTTACGTCAGATTTTTGTGCAATTTCGTGTAGAAACTCGAGTTTAGGAGTTCTCTTGTGTGTGCGTACATTCGCGAAGTGTGTATGGTGCATTTGCGAATCTGTTGTAGTGGTGTTCGGGTTGGCTTTGGGTGTTCTTGCTATTTTACGTCAGATTTTTGGTTACCCTTGTGCACCCGCAAGCTATTTTTGCTATTTTGGAGCCTCTTTTGGTGCAATCTTCTGCAATTCGAGGTGGAGCCGAGCCTCTTTTGGTGTGTTGTACCTGTTCTACTATACTTCAAGCGGAACGGAGCGGAGAGTGAGCAGGAGTGCGTGTTAGGAGACTTCGAGGCTTCGAGGAGCAGAGGTGCGTGAGTGCGGAGGCGTGAGAGCGGAGGCGGAGCGGAGCTGCGCCTGCGCCTGAGTCTACGCCCGCCGCAAGCCAGCTTGCTGGCTTGCGTGAGAGAGGTATCCAAGTTTTAATTGTGTGGGAAGTGTAAAACCAGCTGGTCATCCATCCCAACACTATTTTTGGACCTGGACTCTTAACTTTGTAGTCTTAGCTTTGGCTTTACCACTAGACCAATAGCTCTTGGTGTCCTACAGGGATGCGTGCAAGTACTAATGGACTTGTATAAGGTAGTAGGAGACCTTCTCGTACGTTCCTAGAGAAGTGGTAGGGCGACCCCACAGTATTAGGGGGAAGCTATAGTTGTGGTAGTGTTTGCCTATAGCGTAGAGAAGCGTATGAAGGCAGTTGGTGGTAGTTGTCTTGGGTGAGCTAGTAGAGCTATCACGTGGATATTTTTAAGCTACTAGAGGTGTGGACATCTAGTTAGTGACCTCAAGTGTCAGTTATGACAGTTGATGTCACTAACTAGTTGAACTTCTTGTGGTTGGAACCTCTCCATATTCTGCTTCCTGTTTGTGCGTCGCATTTGCTTGTGTTGGCGCTTGACTTCCGGAGTGAGTTCACTCCAGTGTGCTATCGGTAGTGAGGCTGGAGTTGCGGACCAGTCAGACTACCTTTGTCTCTCTCACGGTGCGGTTGGAGTGACGACCAACAGACCGTGAGAGGTTGCCTGTGGTGATGGCAGGTACAGGTTGCCCTTACCTTGACCGACCTAGTAGAGGATAGGTGAGCTCAGTAGGAGCGGGGTTAGACAAGTGGTGGTTACTGTGGTGACAGAGATTACGACATTCCGATTGGGGAGTGTGTTAGCGAGATTCTCTCATCACGGAGTTCTCGAGAGGTTCTGGTGGGGACTTCTCGGACAGTGGGTATACACGGAGTGGGGTGAGGTACCGACTATCTACACCATTGCCGTCAGTTGTTCCAGAGGACGAGTCAGACGTAGACAATGCGTTTTCTGGTGGTGAGTCTAGTGTCGCCACATCATTGTTGTGGGACATGGACGAGATCTATGAGACCACGAAGGGGCCTCGACGTTACTCGGGTACAGTTGGTACCATTGAGCTGGATGACTCCATCCAGGAGTTCGACAGTTGGCGTGATCTGCAGCAGATGCGGAACCCACAGCTGTTTACACCCTTTATGGCGTGGAAGGGTTTGTTCCAACACTTGGAGGGACCGCCGATGGACGATTATCATGAGTTCAGATGAGATTACAATGTTGAGATCGAGTTGTGGAGACAACATTGGTCTCCCAACTACGTTTCTATCACTACTGGTGCAATTTTGGAAGGCGTAGCACTTGCGAGTTTGGGTGCCACTAGCAGTGGTACATCCACAGGTGGCGGAGTACCTACTACCAGCGCTGCGTCCACAAGTAGTGGAGCAAGTGTAGTGTGAGCGCGATACCACCATGGTTTAACCCTGTGGTTCAGTTCTTCCAATGTTTGAGGAAGAACTATCAGGGTGTGCGGACCGATGAGGAGTCTGCAGGAGTTCCAGCGGAAGACTGGAGAGAGCTTACGCGAAGCGTTTACTCGCATGAGGTGGTTGATCAACGTTACCCAAGGGGTGACGAAAGCACAGACAGTCCAGTTCTGGTATGGGATACTAGACCGGGAGCTGCGTAGGAGAGTTAGAGATGCTACTCTCCTTAGAGATACCGCTCCGTCGTTGACGGTTGTCTTTGGTCTGACTGAGCGGATTGAGCTCAACATGGTGGAGGAGAGGGTGGTGATTGCCGGGTTCGATAAGGAGACACCACATGGAGCGACCATCTCTTCTCGAGGATCACAGACTACGCAACAACGTGGTGGTGGTGGTGATGATAGGGATCATGTAGAGCAGTCACGATCTCAGGGAGGTGTTGGAGGATCTGGTGGACAGAAGCTCATGCCGTCCTTCTCTAGCCAGCAGCAAGCGAGTCTTTGCTGGACATGTGATGGTCCTCATCAGCAGAAGGACTGTCCACAGAGAAGAGGTTATGAGACGTCGGGGACGTCTCAAGTAGTACCTAGGCAATGTGAGCATTGCGGACGACCTGGTCACAATAGTGACCGTTGTTTTGATCTCCATCTCGAGTTGCTACAAGGGAAGGTTGATCGTGGACGAGGCAGAGGAGCTCAGGGAGGCCGTGGTGGTCGAGTTGGAGGTAGAGGTCCAGCACCTGGGAAAGGACTGATCGGTCCACCGCCTGCTATGATGTCAGAAGTCGGTATGGCTGCTCGGATTGAGCAGTTGAAGCAGAGGATAGCTAGTATGACTATGGCTCAACGGATATCAGGTGGAACAGAGGCTTCCACGTCTTACGGAGGAGAAGGAGGTGACTTCGACTTCAAAGCTGGCGTGGCGCAGATTGAGGCATCTGCGGCAGTGACTAGAGGTGCAGTACATGCCTTCGAGCCACGAAGTGCGTCACTGGAGTTGGATCCACAACGCGGGGAGGCTGGTAGATAGGCCTGTAAACCCTCCACGATCTCATCAATCAACTACCCCCTCGATCTCTCAACCTCCACGATCGTCATCGATGAATCTACAAATGTCGGGTCTGTCTCTCACTCAAGGGTCACCTCTGATGACTTTGATGGAAGCACACCATGAATCTTGAAGGGAAAAAATGCTAAGTTCACTCATTCATACACCCACAAACTTATCAACTAAAAATCTCCTTAAACACATCAACTAAAATCCTCCATTCTAACGACGTCTCTCAAGTTCTCACATGCTAAAAATATCCCACACTCTCTATATTACTCAAGTTGTCATTACGACAATGTGAAAACAAGGATGAGGAGCTCTTCTCTATTCCTCTATTTATACATTCTAGGTTTTTACTTTGGTACCCTCTGGTAACTCAGCCGTAACTACTTTTACCGGGTTTTACTAAGATATTACTTAAGATAAAAGCATTAATCACATGGGCTTCTTACCTTTTCACATGGGCTTATTCCTTCAAAGTCAACAACTTCTAGAAGGATTCTAGAATATTCTCAAGGAATCTCGAATTTCCACCCCTCTCTACACTAGGACCCACTAAAAAAGAAACATGTGGAATCTCTTCTTGTTTTTAATGCCCACAAAGTCCACAACTTTAATCCAACCACTAATATCAAGTCAAAAAGGAGATAAGGGATACTTTCCACCTCCTTTCTATCTTTTAGACAAGATGACAAGATAGTAGTGCTCACTCTTTAGCAAATATCTGAATTCTGCCAAAAGTACAGCTAAGTTTAACCATAACTAACTTTTAGCTAGTCATGACTAACTTGATACCTCCTTAAAGTACTTTGGCAGCAAATAAACATTATCAACACTTAGTTATAACGAAACACCTTACTAATAGACAAACTTCCTATGTGTAACATAGGTCGTTACATTTTACCCCCGAATTAAATTTTCGCTCCGTCCTCGGAGTGAAGAGAGAACTTTCGTCGATGAAACAACTTCAACTTGTCATGATTTATCCGATCGAATCTCCTTCCTGTCAGCTCTTGAAGGTCATATGTGAAGTTGCTCCACACCTTATCTACAACAAAAGGACCAAAATATCTCAGAAAAAACTTCTTCCTAGCCCTCTTGAATCTGATAGCATCATACAACATTATCCAATCTCCTATTTGAAAATGCTTTACCTCCCTCTTGCCCAACCGTTTGTCGTAACTCTTCTTTTGATACACCTGAGCTCGTTCTATCCGGATCATTGCTACCGCTCGGGTCTCTTCCAACTCCATGAGTTCCTCTCTTCTTGATCTGACCACATCTTCTCCCCTCGACCTTTTCAACTTTCGTTGAATAGTTTGAAAAGTATCCAATTCGAATTGGATCGACAACTTAGACTCCACTCCATAAACCAGTCAAAATGGAGAGTACCCAGTGGAAGTCTTTGTTGTCGTTCGGTATTCCCATAAGATGACATGTAGCCTCTTATCCCAAGTATGTTTCGCAGTCTCAACACCAGCATCTTTGACGAGCATCATACAAAGTGTAAGATTGGTTTTCTCCGCAAGACCATTAGCATTTGGTTTGTATGAGGTCGTTACTCGTGGCTTGATAAAAAAGTGTTGTAGCATAGCAGTAGTCATGCTCCCTACAAACTCTCCTCCTCTATCTAAGACTAACTCTAACGGACATCCAAATCTTGTGATGATTCTTTCTCACAAGAATCTACCGACTTTCGTTTCATTAGTCTCCTTCAAAGGTCAAGCCTCTACCCACTTGGTTCAATAGTCAGTGGCGACAACAATGTATCTATTGTCTCGAGGTGTCTTATTAAGAGGACCTACAAAGTCAATACCTCACTTCTCAAATGGTCCTAACACGGGAATTGATCTTAACGGAGGTGTTCTAGTAGACTTCAGAGCAAATGCTTGACATACGTCGCAAGTTTTGCAATAGTCTAAACACTCTTTGAAAATCCTTCTCCAGTGGTAACCCGCATCCAAAATCTTGAAGGCTGTTATCTTACCAGCAAAGTGACCTCCGCAAACAGTTCCGTCGTGAAACTCGTGCATTAGCCTGAATGCCTCCTTCTGACCAAATGCTCTCCTTAGTAACCCATCTGCTCCTTGATGAAACAGAATTCTCTCCACCATGGTGTAAGGTTTGCATCTCTTGATCAATGCGTTACGTTCTCGAGTATGCATACCTTCTGGAAAAGAGCCATCTGCAAGGAAACTCCATATTTCCTTGTACTCGTCCGGTATCTCCTCAATGCTTGTGATAGTCATCAGATGTTCGTCTGGAAATGAATCATCAAACGGTTCTTCTCCCTCATCATCATAAGCCCTCGACAAAAGATCAGCATTCGCATGCTTTTTCCCTGGTCTATCTTCGATCACGTAATCGTATTTTGTTAGAAGGATCTTCCAACGGGTAATACGACCTTCGGCATTAGGCTTATTAAAGATATACTTTAAAGCCTTGTGATCTGTGACTATGGAAAATTTTCCTCCTAGCAAGTAATGTCGTAATTTCTTCAATCCAAAGATCTCCGCTAATCTTTCTCGTTCAATCACGGAGTAATTCTTCTCCGCTGGCACCATCTGCCTACTAGCATAAGCTATAGGATAATCATGCCCATCTTCATCTAACTGACTTAATGTACACCCGATAGTTACATTGGAGGCATCCGTATACAGAATAAATGCTTTACTCCACTCAGGTTTAGCAAGTATAGGAGCTGTCACCAATGCCTTTTTCAGCTCCTCAAATGCTTCCTTTGCCTTCTGATCATGCACTATCAAGTCAAACTCAACTCCCTTCTTCATGTACATAGTCAAAGCTATTGCTTTGTTTGAGAAGGAAAAGACAAACCTACGATAATATCCAACCATCCCAAGAAACTGTCTCAACTTTGTCAAGTTGATTGGAAATGGAAGATCCACAATCTTCTTCACCTTCTCAGGATCTACCGCAATCCCTTTCTTGGAAGCACACCATGACCGTTCTCCTCCAATTCGATTCAATGAGTCTCGAGAGTCACCTCCTTCAAATCCTTGTAGCTGAAAGCAAACACATGGATATATTTTCGAAATATATCTAAGAATCTACTTTTCTCCTCTTGAGTGACATTGATACCAAACTTCAGGATAGAGAGTCTTCTCACAATCTCTGCCTCACTCAACTCTTCTTTGTCAGGATCTTTTTCCACTGCTGGTCGAGGCAACAAGTCAATAGCACTAAGCTGATGTTATGATTCATCTCGACCAAATCCTTCGTACTCAGACGAGGATTCTTGATCATAAGAATCTCCGATATCTACTTCTGAGACACTCTGATCGTCCTCCGTATCAGATTCCTAGTAGTCACTAGTGGGTCTATCAGAGTCAGAAGTCACAACTCCAACACCCGAGACAGGAACTATCACTCTATGATCTCTAGGCCCAATCCGTAAGTATCTCTTGTGCCACCTATCAGTGGTGCGCACAGCTCTCAACCAAGGCCTACCTAGGAGCAAATCATAACTAGAGTCCTTTAACACTTGAAAGGACATCAATGTTTGAACTCCCATCACAGACACGACCACCTTCTCTAACACACTAAGAGGTCTTACTCGTTGCTTGTTAGCCATCTCCACGACAATGCTAGCCGGGCGAGTTGGTTCCATCCCCAACTTCTTCATCAACCTCGCCGATATAGCGTTTACAATCGACCCTCCATCCACCAATACGTCAAAGACGTAGTGACCATTCAACCGGACTTCAATCTTTGAAGCCTAGTGCATACCTCTGAAGCATGCACATCCATCACACCAACTCCCATTGACTTTGATGTCTTGCTCTTGGGTTTCTTCTTCTTGCTTCTCTTAGAACTCAGTCCTCCTCTGAGTTCCCTTCGTAAGCTAGGATTAAGTGCAATCAGTTGTCCAACAATGATATTGGCTTTCTGAGCACCCACATCTTCAACCACATCATATCTCGCTTGGGAAGATGAAATGGTGAAATCCGTCATCCCCAGCTTCCTTCTTGACTCCCTTGGTGTACTCGAAATATTATTCAAACGAGTACTTCTACTAGCTGACTCCTCCATGAAAAACGATTCATCAGAAAATCGAGTTCTTTTCCTTTCTTGAGCTAAAAGCTCCACCGGTGCATGAGAAGAGTTTGAACTCTCTCCTTTCTCGTAGATGCGATCTCGCACTACATCGATAGTAGCCACCCCCTTGTCTCGTCCTTGTGATGGATTTCCTCCACCCACATTCATTCTGACAGCTTCGGCACCTCTTGCTCCGTTGTTAGGACAATTTCGCTGGAAATGAGAACCTCCACACGTCCAACAAGTGATTCCTCCAAAGTTACCTTGGTTGCCTCCAAAGTTACCTTGATTTCCTCGGTTGGTATTGTTGTCGTAATCTCTTTGACCTCCTCCTCCACCTTTGTTCCTCCATTCTCGTAACTGCACCACGTTTATCTTGAGATCCGCAAGAGTATCGGTGATGCTCTTCTGCTCGGCATGAAAATCAAAGATGGCAGTAGACATCGTTGTTGGGACAAACGGTCTTGGCACCACCGTTGGAGTAGGAGCTGACGTTGAAGCAATCACCAATTGTGATGGTGCAGGTGCGATCGTTGTGGCTACACCAGGAGTCGGAGTCGACACCAGAGCAGCATGATGAGGTTGGATGATATCTCCTTCATCCAAACTCTCTTCCATATTTGTCGCAATCTTGATGGCCTCCGCTTTGGTTGCTGGCTTCTCGTACCTCACTTGGGTTCGAATTGAAGGTCTCAACCCTCCCACCAAGTTCTTGGTCAGCACTGCTCCAATCCTCGCCATCGTTAGCTCCACATTGTCTCTCCTCTTTCATAGGATCCTTCGAAACTGTTGCTCCAACTTATCCACCCTTTCGGCATATTGCCGAACTTTCTCGTCGTCACGTTGCTTCAAATGAGTAAGCTCCACCATGAGCTTCTCATAACTCTCTTCTAGAAGAAATTCTTCGATGAGTGCATTACTCAACGTCTCCCATGTGTCCTCAACTGCACCAGGTGTCTGGCTCTTCACTCGGTCTTCATACCACGTAAGAGCAAAATCTTCTAAAAACTCTGGCAGTAACAACACCCATTCTTCCTTCCTTCTCACGTTGTTTCCGATGCAACCTCTTTTGAAGTCTCGTACAAATGGTTCTACATCTTCATTGTCCTTCTCATGAAACAATGATAACTTCCCCATCTTGTAACTATTCTTTCTGCTCTTCTAATTTTTGTGCAATAACTACTCGCTAAAAGAGTACGAACATCACCAATTCCATTCGCGAATAATCTACCATAGGTAAAATGAAAGGAAATGGTTGTAACAACACCTCTTGTGCCATCTCTTCTCCCAAGGTAATCATGAGCCTGACTCGCATCACCGTCTTCTCCACCATCCGAATGACGATCTCCATCACAACTCAGCCGAGTCCTCTTTTGAAGTCGACAACTTCTCCGTCTCAGCTCTTTGAGTCTCGTCCAACTTCTCGACTACTGACGTAAGTAGGGCGGCCACATCGACGCACTTGTGTCCTCTTGATAGATCACCCACTCCACAACTTGGACAAGGATCTTCTCCTAGAAGATGAATTGGCGCTGGTGACGATGGACCCACTCGAAGACTTAAATCAGTAAACTCCCGTTTCCCTTTAGCTCTCTCGGTTCTGATTCTAGTTGGACAATTCACTACTTTGTGTCTCAACCCTCTACAGAAATAACACCACAAGTCGGTTTCTACTCTTCTCCTCGGAGACTCTACTTGAGGTTTTGTACTAGGGTTCTCAAACTCAACGATAATCTCTTTCGAGCTCTCTTTGACGCTTACTATGACATCTAAACCTTGAGGAAGGTTTCTAAGTCTAACTTTCTAATCTTTTGAACTTCCACTCATGTTGCACCTTCTCAACCATTAAGTGGACAAAATATCATAGAGGAAAATAATTCTACATCACTTTCTTAACTCTTCCGAGCTTTATATTGGAAATTGTGTATTATACATGCGAAAAAAAATCTAATCTAAAATTAACTATCGAAGATATGATCCTCCTCACCATCGTTTGTACTAATCACAACAGACATCTTGAACTCACTCTTGTAAGGATCCAACTCTACTTCACCAGGAGCATTCGTGGCCTCCACAGTGAATGATGTTTTAAACTCGGCTTTCTTCAAATCTGTGCCAATGGTCGCGGAAGCTTCTTGGTATAGGGTAAAGGGCACCCCAAGTGCTATAGATGTGTGTTCGTAACTCATCTATACTTAACTTGGGCTTCTCCGTCTGTGTTCGAACTCCTAAACGTCTCTTCTTCCACCTCGGCACTCGAACTGGATTCCCCATGAAGTATCTTCAAGACCTCCTTGTATTCCGAAACGTATATCTCTTAGTTGGTAAGAGATCTCTCTAAGATTTTTGTGGTCTCCAGTAACTCAACCTCCAAGCTACTAAATCATGAAGTTTCAACAGAAACTTCCCTAATCAAAAGAGATGGTGATGATTGTATAAATTTTCAGAGAACTGAAATTTGCATATTTCCACTTCCCTCATGGTTGTCAACCCCCTCCACTTTGAAAAATTCTTTCTCCCTCTTCAGACCTCATCTTCTCATGATTTCTTTTGTTCTGGATAGCTTATCAGCCAATCTAAAACACTGGAAAGTTTCTCAGGAAAATAAAATTCACAGAAAATCTGACACTGACTATAAACTTTTTCCAAAGAACAGAATTCCTCAACTCTCACGAATAAACCCCCTCAACTTTGAAAATTCATTGCTCCTTCTCTAGACCACCTTTTCCTATGATTTTTTTTGTCCTAGATAGGTTATTTAGGTTATTTAGCCAATCTAAAACACTGGAAAGTTTCTCAGGAAAATAAAATTCACATAAAAGTTGACAGCGACTGTACAAATTTTCCAGAGAGCAGAATTTCTAAACTCACAAATTTCTCTCCTTTAATAACTTTTCTCTCCTCCTTTCTCTACAACTCTTGTTGCACCCTCTTTCAACTCTCCTCAAATCTTTTCTAAGTGAACAAGATGTAAAGAATGACTTCGAACGCGTCATATATCACTACGAGATACACGAAAGGTTCTAATGTTGCTAACATCGCGTTAGCTCTCTCTCCTCCCAACGTTCTCTCCATATGTTCTCTCATAATCTCTTTTTGTCTAATATAGAACTGAACTCTAAACATTTTCAATGATCCCTTCAAGTGAGGTCCCGGCAACGGAACCAAAAACATAAACCCTCCACGATCTCATCGATCAACTACCCTCTTGATCTCTCAACTTCCACGATCGCCACCGATGAATCTGTAAATGTCGGACATGTCTCTCACTCAAGGGTCACCTCTGATGGCTTTGATGGAAGCACACCATGAATTTTGAAGGGAAAAATGCTAAGTTCACTCATTTATACACCCACAAACTTATCAACTAAAATACTCCATTCTAACGACGTCTCTCAAGTTCTCACATGCTAAAAATATCCCACACTCTCTATATTACTCAAATTGTCATTACGACAATGTGAAAACAAGGATGAGGAGCTCTTCTCTACTCCTCTATTTATACATTCTAGGTTTTTACTTTGGTACCCTCTGGTAACTCAGCTGTAACTACTTTTATCGGGTTTTACTAAGATATTACTTAAGGTAAAAGCATTAATCACATGGGCTTTTTACCTTTTCACATGGGCTTATTCCTTCAAAGTCAACAACTTCTAGAAGGATTCTGGAATATTCTCAAGGAATCTCGAATTTCCACCCCCCCTCTTCACTAGGACCCACTAAAAAAGAAACATGTGGAATCTCTTCTTGTTTTTAATGCCCACAAAGTCCACAACTTTAATCCAACCACTAATATCAAGTCAAAAAGGAGATAATGGATACTTTCCACCTCCTTTCTACCTTTTAGACAAGATGACAAGATAGTAGTGCTCACTCTTTAGCAAATATCTGAATTCTGCCAAAAGTACAGCTAAGTTTAACCATAACTAACTTTTAGCTAGTCATGACTAACTTGATACCTCCTTAAAGTACTTTGGCAGCAAATAAACATTATCAACACTTAGTTATAACTAAACACCTTACTAATAGACAAACTTCCTATGTGTAACATAGGTCGTTACAGGCCAGGCTTCCCTAGTCGTTCACGTTATCGGAGGCGTTGAGGACCACATCTATGGTTCCTAAACGACCTACTGATGATGTAGTAGAGTTGGAGGCATTGACATCCAGGAGTGGGTGTGATATGAGTCCACCCTCGACGTCTGTGGATGCGACGTCGAACCCGATGTTGGAGGGCGGCTACAGCAGTTTTGCGAGCCCCACTATTCTCAACCACGGATATGAAGGCATTGGGAGTCAACTTGGCTCCAGTGTTCCAGTTGGCGGTCACGCTCAGTGAGAGCGAGGATGTAGTTACCTCTAGTGCTGAAGTAGTTCAGCAAGAGATGATAGACGTGTCCATGGAGTCGAGGATCAGGACAGCTACCAGTGGTACTTGGCAAGCGGCGACTGCTAGGTTAGATGAGTTACCAGCTAGGTCGATGATTGACCGTGCTGGTTTGGCACCAGGTGTGGTGTTGTTGGACAACAGAAGTGGTATCTTCTGTTTGGTGGCACCTTCAGGGAAAGTGTATTGACCCCAGAAGGTCTTGTTAGACTCTGGAGCCCAACCGTTGATGTTGGGAAAGGCGGCGTGTATTGGTTTGGGTCTAAAGAAGTCCGAGGTGGAGAGATGTCCATTCCAGTTGCAGACATTCTAGGGGGATCAAGAGGTACGGCTCTACACATGACACGTGAGATGTTGACGGTGAGAGTTCAGTCAGATCACCCCACAGACGGCTCTATGATGAGGGCCAAGGTCATCGTTACAGCCGCAGAGTCTTATGATGTATTGGTTGGAGGTGTTGTATTGTATCCTATGAGATTCGTGATCGACAATTGGACAGAGACAGCATCTTATAGACCAGGTTGGCAGTCCGGTGAGGGACGAGTGAGTCGCTTATCAGTGCGGTTCAGTGCTAGAGTTGGAACGATAGAGCCTACACCAGGTATGATGACATCCGTTGCAGAGTTCAGTTCGGTCATCATTTGATCGAGCGAGTTGTTGGAGGGCAATGCCCATGCGGAGGATACTCCGATCTTTGAGGAGGTGGAGGACATGCCTAGCATGTCTACGTTAGTACCATCTGCCTTGGATGTTCCACTCTGGAGTTCGAGTGGAGAGTTGCAGCAGTATGTTGATCAGTTGGTGCAGCAGGCTTGGAGTGAAGCCTTTGTACCACCAGTAGAGGAACAAATGGTTGTTCCTGCTACTGACCCTGTGACATTATCATCGTTGGATACGACTCCCATTGATGGTAGTATCCAGGGGAGGGTGTGTGTGTGCTGGAGCTGTTTGGAGGGATCAGCACAAGTTTGGCTGCGGTATTGCAGGCAGGCATACAAGTACAGCGATACTTGTATGTGGAGAGAGATGAGATTGCGAGACGCGTTTCATTGCGACATGTGGCACGTTTGGTGCATAGATATCCTGAGTTGTTGCCCATATCAGCTGTTAGAAGATACCAGCAAGCATTACCGTCAGATATTTTGCTGCTGGGGGCTCAGGATCTTACGTTTGTTGGCACCATGCACGTGGTGATAGCCGGATGGCCATGTCAAGGTCACACGCGTGCTGGGAGAGGTCAGGGTTTACATGACCCGCGATCTAGGATGTTCTAAGAGATGTTACGGATCTTACGACATCTCCAGATGCATCAGGTGGATTCTCCAGCATACATCTTGGAGAACGTTCCTTTGTTGAGTGGTGCTCGTACAAGATGATGACGAGTGTGCACCAAGTGCGGTCTTGGGTTGGACCAGCAGTGTTGTTGGATGCAGCGAGAGTAAGATCTCGTGCACATCGTCCACGATTGTGGTGGACGAACTTGTTATCGAGAGAGGTGCTTAAGCGCGCACACGATGGAATGAGACGACCAGCGCATCTCACGGTTGATAACATCTTGGATGCAAGACGACGATCTCAAGTAGTGAGAGTCGTCGATAGGTCACCCATGGCAGTGGTGAACCTAGTGGGACGACTCATGATAGCGTTACCCACTTTGGTAAGCTTTCCAGCGTCACATGCTTACAGAGATGGAGGACCTGGGCTTGTGTGGGATGCTCAATTACGGCAGTTGGTGGAGCCCAATGCCGATGAGAGAGAGCGAGCGATGGGTTTCGCTATGGGTACGACGGCAGTAGCTTCGGTGTCGGAGACTTCACGTCGTCAAGTATTGGATCAAGCAATGGACTTGAATTGCTTGACATGGATTGTTAACCTTGGATTGGCTGAGCTGCGTCGAATGCGATCGACGGGTGTTACTATTCGAGCACTCTTGAGCTCTTTGCCTATTGGGTCGGTGGAGACAAAGACTGGGGGTGAGGCACGAGGAGTTCGTCATCCTTGGACATCATGGGATGTCGTAGGAGAGAGTGTGGAGCTTGCAGCTAGAACTGTAAACCCTCCGCGGTCCTAACGATCAACTACCCCCCCGATCTCTCAACCTCCACGATCGTCATCCACGAATCTGCAACTGTCAGGCCTGTCTCTCACTCAAGGGTCACCTCTGATGGCTTTGATGGAAGCACACCATGAACTTGAAGGGAAAATGCTAAGTTCACTCATTCATACACCCACAAACTTATCAACTAAAAATCTCCATAAACTCATCAACTAAAATCCTCCATTCTAACGACGTCTCTCAAGTTCTCACATGCTAAACATATCCCACACTCTCTATATTACTCAAGTTGTCATTACGACAATGTGAAAACAAGGATGAGGAGCTCTTCTCTACTCCTCTATTTATACACTCTAGGTTTTTACTTTGGTACCCTCCGGTAACTCAGCCGTAACTACTTTTACCGGGTTTTACTAAGATATTACTTAAGGTAAAAGCATTGATCACATGGGCTTTTTACCTTTTCACATGGGCTTATTCCTTCAAAGTCAACAACTTCTAGAAGGATTCTGGAATATTCTCAAGGAATCTCGAATTTCCACCCCCTCTCTACACTAGGACCCACTAAAAAGGAAACATGTGGAATCTCTTCTTGTTTTTAATGCCCACAAAGTCCACAACTTTAATCCAACCACTAATATCAAGTCAAAAAGGAGATAAAGGATACTTTCCATCCCCTTTCTATCTTTTAGACAAGATGACAAGATAGTAGTGCTCACTCTTTAGCAAATATCTGAATTCTGCCAAAAGTACAGCTAAGTTTAACCATAACTAACTTTTAGCTAGTCATGACTAACTTGATACCTCCTTAAAGTACTTTGGCAGCCAATAAACATTCTCAACACTTAGTTATAACTAAACACCTTACTAATAGACAAACTTCCTATGTGTAACATAGGTCGTTACATTTTACCCCGGACTAAATTTTCGCTCCGTCCTCGGAGTGAAGAGAGAACTTTCGTCGATGAAACAACTTCAACTTGTCATGATTTACCCGATCAAATCTCCTTCCTCCCAGCTCCTGAAGGTCATATGTGAAGTTGCTCCACACCTTATCTACAACAAAAGGACCAAAATATCTCGGAAGAAACTTCTTCCTAGCCCTCTTGAATCTGATAGCATCATACAACATAACCCAATCTCCGACTTGAAAAGGTTTTACCTCCCTCTTGCTCAACCGTTTGTCGTAACTCTTCTTTTGATACGCCTGAGCTCGTTCCATCCGGATCATTGCTACCGCTCGGGTCTCTTCCAACTCCATGAGTTGCTCCCTTCTTGATCTGACCACGTCTTCTCCTCTCGACCTCTTCAACTTTCGTTGAATAGTTTGAAAAGTATCCAATTCGAATTGGATCGGCAACTTGGACTCCACTCCATAAACCAGTCGAAATGGAGAGTACCCAGTAGAAGTCTTTGTTGTCGTTCGGTACTCCCATAAGATGGCATGTAGCCTCTTATCCCAAGTATGTTTCGCAGTCTCAACACCAGCATCTTTGGCGAGCATCATACAAAGTGTAAGATTGGTCTTCTCCGCAAGACCATTAGCATTTGGTTTGTATGAGGTCGTTACTCGTGGCTTGACAGAAAAGTGTTGTAGCATAGCAGTAGTCATGCTCCCTACAAACTCTCCTCCTCTATCTGAGACCAACTCTAACGGACATCCAAATCTCGTGATGATCCTCTCCCATAGGAATCTACCGACTTCTGTTTCATTGGTCTCCCTCAAAGGTCTAGCCTCTACCCACTTGGTACAATAGTCAGTGGCGACTACAATGTATCTATTGCCTCGAGGTGTCTTATTAAGAGGACCTACAAAGTCAATACCCCACTTCTCAAATGGTCCTAATATTGGAATTGATCTTAACGGAGGTGTTCTACTAGACTTCAGGGCAAATGCTTGACATACGTCGCAAGTTTTGCAATAGTCTAAACACTCCTTGAAAATCCCTCTCCAATGATAACCCGCATCCAAAATCTTGAAAGCTGTTATCTTACCAGCAAAGTGACCTCCGCAAACAGTGCCATCGTGAAACTCGTGCATCAGCTTGAACGCCTCCTTCTGACCAACTGCTCTCCTTAGTAAGCCATCTGCTCCTTGATGAAATAGAATTCCCTCCACCATGGTGTAAGGTTTGCATCTCTTGATCAACGCGTTACGTTCTCGGGTATGCATACCTTCTGGAAAAGAGCCATTTACAAGGAAACTCCAGATTTCCTTGTACTCGTCCGGTATCTCCTCGATGCTTGTGATGGTCATCAGATGCTCGTCTGGAAATGAATCATCAAACGGTTCTTCTCCCTCATCATCATAAGCCCTTGACAAAAGATCAGCATTCGCATGCTTCTTCCCTGGTCTATCTTCGATCACATAATCGTATTCTGTTAGAAGGATCTTCCAACGAGCAATACGACCTTCGGCATTAGGCTTATTAAAGATATATTTTAAAGCCTTGTGATCTGTGATTATGGAAAATTTCCCTCCTAGCAAGTAGTGTCGAAATTTCTTCAATCCAAAGATCACCGCTAATCCTTCTCGTTCAGTCACGGAGTAATTCTTCTCCGCTGGAACCATCTGCCTACTAGCATAAGCTATAGGATGATCATGCCCATCTCCATCTAGCTGACTTAATGTACATCCGATTGCTACATTGGAGGCATCCGTATACAGAATAAATGCTTTACTCCACTCAAGTTTAGCAAGTATAGGAGCTGTCACTAATGCTTTTTTCAGCTCCTCAAATGCTTCCTTTGCCTTCTGATCATGCACTATCAAGTCAAAATCAACTCCCTTCTTCATGTACATAGTCAAAGCTATTGCTTTGTTTGAGAAGGAAAAGACAAACCTACGATAATATCCAACCATGCCAAGAAACTGCCTCAACTTTGTCAAGTTGATCGGAAATGGAAGATCCACAATCTTCTTCACCTTCTCAGGATCTACCGCAATCCCATTCTTGGAAATGATGTGCCCTAACAGCAGACCTTCTTCGTAGCCAAAGATGCACTTCTCTGGATTTAGAGAAGCGTTGGCTTGCTCCAACCGCTGCAAAACTTTGATCACATGATCAAAGTGGTCCTCCTTTCGTCCGTACACACAGAAATCGTCAATGAAATCCCGAACAAACTTCCCTATGAATGGTTCAAACACCTTGTTCATGAACCTTTGAAACGTGGCCGGAGCATTACACAATCCGAATGGCATCACCCGAAATGCAAATGTTCCCCAAGGAGTAGTGAAAGTAGTCAACTGTTGGTACTCCTGTGCTATCTTGATCTGGTTATACCCACTATAATCATCACCAAAGCTATACCACTCATGACCAGCAACTTCCTCCAAAATCTCATCTATAAATGGTAGAGGATAATAATCCTTCTTGGTAACTGCATTCAACTTCTTATAGTCTATGCACACTCGCAGCTTACCATTCTTCTTCTTGACAATCACAATGGGTGAAACCCATTCTGAGTTCTCCACCTCATAGATGAAACTCGCCTCCTTCAACTTGTCTATCTCCTCCTTGACCATCATTGCCGTTGTGGGATTGACCTTTCTCTGCTTCTGTCGAACAGGTCTTGCGTGCTCCTCCAATTCGATTCGATGAGTCTCGAGAGTCACCTCCTTCAAATCTTTGTAGCTGAAAGCAAACACATGGATATATTTTCGAAATATATCTAGGAATCTACTTTTCTCTTCTTGAGTGACATTGATACCAAACTTCAGGGTAGAGAGTCTTCTCACAATCTCTGCCTCACTCAACTCTTCTTTGTCAAGATCTTTCTCCACTGCTGGTCGAGGCAACAAGTCAATAGCACTAAGCTGATGTAATGATTCATCTCGACCAAATCCTTCGTCCTCAGACGAGGATTCTTGATCGTAAGAATCTCCGGTATCTACTTCTGATACACTCTGATCATCCTCCGTATCAGATTCCCAGTAGTCACTAGTGGGTCTATCAGAGTCAGAAGTCACAACTCCAACACCCGAGAGAGGAACTATCACTCTATGATCTCTAGGCTCAATCCATAAGTATCCCTTGTGCCACCTATCAGTGGTGCGCACAGCTCTCAACCAAGGCCTACCTAAGAGCAAATCATAATTAGAGTCCTTTAACACTTGAAAGGACATCAACGTTTGAACTCCCATCACAGACACGACCACCTTCTCTAACACACCAAGAGGTCTTACCCGTTGCTTGTTAGCCATCCCCACGACAATGCTAGCCAGGCGGGTTGGTTCCATCCCCAACTTCTTCATCAACCTCTCCGATATGGCGTTTACAGCCGACCCTCCATCCACCAATACGTCAGAGACGTAGTGACCATTCAACCGGACTTCAATCTTTGAAGCCCTAGTGCATACCTCTGAAGCATGCACATCCACCACACCAACTCCCACTGACTTTGATGTCTTGCTCTTGGGTTTCTTCTTCTTGCTTCTTTTAGAACTCAGTCCTCCTCTGAGTTCCCTTCGTAAGCTGGGATTAAGTGCGATCAGTTGTCCAACAGTGATGTTGGCTTTCTGAGCACCCACATCTTCAACCACATCATATCCCGCTTGGGAAGATGAAATGGTGAAATCCGCCATCCCCAGCTTCCTTCTTGGCTCCCTTGGTGTACTCGAAACATTACTCGAACGAGTATTTCTACTTGTTGACTCCTCCATGAAAACCGGTTCATCAGAAAATCGAGTTCTTTTCCTTTCTTGAGCTAAAAGCTCCACTGGTGCATGAGAAGAGTTTGAACTCTCTCCTTTCTCGTAGATAGGATCTCGCACTACATCGATAGTAGCCACTCCCTTGTCTCGTCCTTGTGATGGATTTCCTCCACCCACATTCATTCTGACCGCTTCGGCACCTCTTGCTCCGTTGTTAGGACAGTTTCGCTGGAAATGAGAACCTCCACACGTCCAACAAGTGATTCCTCCAAAGTTACCTTGGTTGCCTCCAAAGTTACCTTGATTTCCTCGGTTAGGATTGTTGTCGTAACCTCTTTGACCTCCTCCTCCACCTTTGTTTCTCCATTCTTGTAACTGCACCACGTTTATCTTGAGATCCGCAAGAGTATCGGCGATGCTCTTCAGCTCGGCATGAAAATCAGAGGTGGCAATAGACATCGTTGTTGGGACAACCGATCTTGACACCACCGTTGGAGTAGGAGCTGACGTTGAAGCAATCACTAATTGTGATGGTGCAGGTGCGATCGTTGTGGCTACACCAAGAGTCGGATTCGACACCAGAGCAGCATGATGAGGTTGGATGATATCTCCTTCATCCAAACTCTCCTCCATGTTTGTCGCAATCTTGATGGCCTCCGCTTTGGTTGCTGGCTTCTCGTACCTCACTTGGGTTCGAATTGAAGGCCTCAACCCTCCCACCAAGTTCTTGATCAACACTGCTCCAATCCCCGCCATCGTTAACTCCACATTGTCTCCACTCTTCCGTAAGACCGTCCGAAACCGTTGCTCTAACTTATCCACCCTTTCGGCATATTGCCGAACTTTCTCGTCGTCCCGTTGCTTCAAATGAGTAAGCTCCACCATGACTCTCTTCTGGAAGAAATTCTTCGATGAGTGCATTACTCAACGTCTCCCATGTGTCTTCAACTGCACCAGGTGTCTGGCTCTTCATTCGGTCTTCATACCACGTAAGAGCAAAATCTTCTAAAAACTCCGGCAGTAACAACACCCATTCTTCCTTCCTTCTCACGTTGTTTCCGATGCAACCTCTTTTGAAGTCTCGAACAAACGGTTCTACATCTTCATTGTCCTTCCCATGAAACACGGGTAGCTTTCCCATCTTGTAACTACTCTTTCTACTCTTCTAATCGTCTTGCAATAACTACTCGCTAAAAGAGTACGAACATCACCAATTCCATTCGCGAATAATCTACCATAGGTAAAATGAAAGGAAATGGTTGTAACAACACCTCTTGTGCCATCTCTTCTCCCAAGGTAATCATGAGCCTGAGTCGCATCATCGTCTTCTCCACCATCCGAATGACGATCTCCATCACAACTCAGCCGAGTCTTCTTTTGAAGTCGACAACTTCTCCGTTTCAGCTCTTTGAGTCTCGTCCAACTTCTCGACTACGGACGTAAGTAGGGCGGCCACATCGACGCACTTGTGTCCTCTTGATAGATCACCCACTCCACAACTTGGACAAGGATCTTCTCCTAGAAGATGAATTGGCGTTGGTGACGATGGACCCACTCGAAGACTTAAATCCGTAAACTCTCGCTTCTCTTTAGCTCTCTCGGTTCTGATTCTAGTTGGACAATTCACTACTTTGTGTCCCAACCCTCTACAGAAATAACACCACAAGTCGGTTTCTACTCTTCTCCTCGGAGATTCTACTTGAGGTTTAGTACTAGGGTTTTCAAACTCGACGATAATCTCTCTCGAACTTTCTCCGACACTTACTATGACATCTAAACCTTGAGGAAGGTTTCTAAGTCTAACTTTCCAATCTTTTGAATTTCCACTCATGTTGCACCTTCTCAACCATTAAGTGGACAAAATATCATAGAGGAAAATAATTCTACATTACTTTCTTAACTCTTCCGAGCTTTATATTGGAAATCGTGCATTATACATGCTATACACGAAATAAAATCTAATCTAAATTAACTATCGAAGATATGATCCTCCTCACCATCGTTTGTACTCATCACAACAGACATCTTGAACTCACTCTTATAAGGATCCAACTCTACTTCACCAGGAGCATTCGTGGCCTCCACACTGAATGATGCTTTAAACTCGACTTTCTTCAATTCTGTGCCAATGGTCGCGGAAGCTTCTTCGTATAGGGTAAAAAGGGCACCCCAAGTGCTATAGATGCGTGTTCGTAACTCATCTATACTTAACTTGGGCTTCTCCGTCTGTGTTCGAACTCCTAAACGTCTCTTCTTCCACCTCGTCATTCGAACTGGATTCCCCATGACGTATCTTCAAGACCTCCTTGTATGCCGAAACGTATATCTCTTAGTTGGTAAGAGATCTCTCCAAGATTTTTGTGGTCTCCAGTAGCTCAACCTCCAAGCTACTAAATCATGAAGTTTCAACAGAAACTTCCCTAATCAGAAGAGATGGTGATGACTGTACAAATTTTCAGAGAACTGAAATTTGTATATTTTCACTTCCCTCATGGTTGTCAACCCCCTCCACTTTGAAAAATCCTTTCTCCCTCTTCAGACCTCATCTTCTCATGATTTTTTTTGTCCTGGATAGCTTATCAGCCACTCTAAAACACTGGAAAGTTTCTCAGGAAAATAAAATTCACAGCAAATCTGACACTGACTGTAAACTTTTTCCAGAGAACAGAATTCCTCAACTCTCACGAATAGACCCCCTCAACTTTGAAAAATCATTGCTCCCTCTCTAGACCACCTTTTCCTATGATTTCTTTTGTCTTAGATAGGTTATCAGCCAATCTAAAACACTGGAAAGTTTCACAGGAAAATAAAATTCACAGAAAAGTTGACAGCGACTGTACAAATTTTCCAGAGAGCAGAATTTCTAAACTCACAAATTTCTCTCCTCTAATAACTTTTCTCTCCTCCTTTCTCTACAACTCTTGTTGCACCTTCTTTCAACTCTCCTCAAACCCTTTCTAAGTGAACAAGATGTAAAGAATGACTTCGAACGCGTCATATATCACTACGGGATACACGAAAGGTTCTAACGTTGCTAACATCGCGTTAGCTCTCTCTCCTCCCAACGTTCTCTCCATGTGCTCTCTCATAATCTCCTTTTGTCGAATATAGAACTGAACTCTAAACATCGTTCAACGATCCCTTCAAGTGAGGTCCCGGCAACGGAACCAAAAATGTAAACCCTCCGCGGTCCTAACGATCAACTACCCCCCCGATCTCTCAACCTCCACGATCGTCATCCACGAATCTGCAACTGTCGGGCCTGTCTCTCACTCAGGGGTCACCTCTGATGGCTTTGATGGAAGCACACCATGAACTTGAAGGGAAAATGCTAAGTTCACTCATTCATACACCCACAAACTTATCAACTAAAAATCTCCATAAACTCATCAACTAAAATTCTCCATTCTAACGACGTCTCTCAAGTTCTCACATGCTAAACATATCCCACACTCTCTATATTACTCAAGTTGTCATTACGACAATGTGAAAACAAGGATGAGGAGCTCTTCTCTACTCCTCTATTTATACACTCTAGATTTTTACTTTGGTACCCTCCGGTAACTCAGCCGTAACTACTTTTACCGGGTTTTACTAAGATATTACTTAAGGTAAAAGCATTGATCACATGGGCTTTTTACCTTTTCACATGGGCTTATTCCTTCAAAGTCAACAACTTCTAGAAGGATTCTGGAATATTCTCAAGGAATCTCGAATTTCCACCCCCTCTCTACACTAGGACCCACTAAAAAGAAAACATGTGGAATCTCTTCTTGTTTTTAATGCCCACAAAGTCCACAACTTTAATCCAACCACTAATATCAAGTCAAAAAGGAGATAAGGGATACTTTCTACCCCCTTTCTACCTTTTAGACAAGATGACAAGATAGTAGTGCTCACTCTTTAGCAAATATCTGAATTCTGCCAAAAGTACAGCTAAGTTTAACCATAACTAACTTTTAGCTAGTCATGACTAACTTGATACCTCCTTAAAGTACTTTGGCAGCCAATAAACATTCTCAACACTTAGTTATAACTAAACACCTTACTAATAGACAAACTTCCTATGTGTATCATAGGTCGTTACAGAACTGCAGAAGTTTTTTGCACAGTAGCGGTGGAGGTTGTTGGTGGTGAGCAGAAAGAAACTGCTCCAGAGGCTGCAAGATAACAGTCAACGACTTCGTCTTCTATCTCTAACATGGTAACAGAGGATACTTGGGAGCTAGAGATTGGACCCAAGCTTATAAGAGAGGAGAGACGAAGAGTTCAAAGATTCCTGAGAGCTACAAGAATTGTTTTACTTTCAGTATGAAAGATTTGGGTACCTTGAAGGGACCTGGTATACTGATCGACTTGGCTAATGACATGTCAATCTTTTGACGTCCTTACAGATACAATGACATGGAGAGAGCCTTGATCTAGAGTAGGACTCAAGACTTGTTAGAGGCTGGGTTGGTGAAGATGTCGCATGGAGAGTATGCATCTGCCACAGTTATGCCAGCCAAGAAGGATATGTATGGCAACTACACGGATAGACGGATGTGTGAGGACTACCGTCTTATTAATCGACAGACGAAGTCCGATAAATATGCCATACCGACACCTGAGAAGATCTTTGATGCAATGAGGCATGTGAAGGTCTTCAGTACTTTGGATCTTCGAGTAGGGTATCATCAGTTGTCAGTGAGAGAAGAAGATAAGTCCAAGACAACATTCTGAGGAATTGACTCTCACGGCAAGGATTGTTTGTATCAGTGGCGGTTCTTACCATTTGGGTTGAAGAACGCCCCTGCTGAGTTCCAAAGAGTGATGGACAGAATCCTAGCATGATTGAATTTTGTCAGATGTTATATTGACGACATCTTAGTCTATAGTGCTACAGTGGAGGAGCACGAGAGACACTTACGGGATGTGTTCGAGCGATTGAGAGCTCATGGGTTGAAGTTACACCTTGAGAAGTGTAAATTCTTCCATGAGTTGGTAGAGTATCTGGACCACACCATCTATCCAGGTGGGTTGGGTGTTCAACAGAAGAAGGTTGAAGCTATTGCACGTATCCCACGCCCCACATATGTGAGTCGAGTTCGAGCATTTATTGATTTAGCGAACTTCTATCGTCGATACGTGAAAGGATTTAGTGCAATTGCGAAGCTGTTGACCAAGCTGATGAAGGTGGACCAGGAGTGGCAATGGGAAGATGAGCAAGAGCGAGCTTTCGTAGAGCTCAAGGATAGGTTGACATCTGCTCCTATCTTGAGGAGATCCGTTAGGGGACGTCTTTTCCAATTGCACACCGATTGGAGTATGTTGGGACTTGGAGCAGTGCTTACTCAACATGATGATGAGAAAAAAGAGTTCGTGGTCGCGTATGCCAGTCGCTCCAACAATTTGGCGGAGGCGAGGTATAGTTCGTATGAGGGGGAGTGTTTAGCTGCAGTGTGGGTTGTTGCACACTTCCGATGTTACCTGTTTGGGAACCCCTTTACTCTCATCACTGATACCAACCGCTCAAGTGGTTGATGGAGTCCGACAAGCTTACAGGGAAGCTTGCAAGGTGGGGTCTGATCTTACAAGAGTATGACTTCCAGGTAGTGCATAGACCTGGAGTTGCAAACCTAGATGCCGATGGGTTGAGTCGCAACCCGATGTCGCGTTACTTGGCGATTACATGCTTGACTTCTACTCCGACGCTTGAGTTTAGTAGTTCTAGAAGTTAGCTCATATTACTTCTAGTCCTTTATGTAATGTTTGACACCTTTGCATGGTGTTAACACTATTTGGAGTCCTAGTAGGCTGATAGTATGCTAGTTATCTTGTTCAAGCATTTGTGCGCTTGTGCAAGTGACTTCTTACTTGTCTATGACGTTCAATGTACATAACTTAGGGTTTCCATGCTGATAGGGGTTTGAGCTCATGGGTTGTACTTACTTGTCGCCCATGCGCGCTTTCTAGCTGGTTTAAGTTATCTTTCAGGGTTGCGTGTCATTTTAAGTAGTTTAAGATTTACGTTGGCATTTTAGGAGAGCTAACGTGGTAGCCTATGAGTGAAGTTAAGTTACCACGTGGATAAGGGTACTAAAGGACAACCAAGTGGAGCTATGAACTCCCATTGGTCTATTTTTGTCTTTTGTAAAACTCTAAATTTAGAAATAGAGGTCTAAAGGAGAGTTCGAGCATTTGGTGAGGGGACTTCGAAATCTGAGAGCACAAGGAGATAGAGCTCGTCATGCCAAGCACTTCCAAGAAAATTTTCGATCAATTTGAGGCAATAAAGACGAAGTTATGACCAATTGAAGTTCGAATTGTGCTAGGATTGAATCACTTTTGTTGGATTTAGGGTTTTCAGTGTCACTCTCAGCAGATTTGAGGAAATTGCTTCAAACCTTCGAGGTTGTGTTCTCTGCCAGCAGGGCTACGATTTCCTAAAAAGTTTCATATCGATTGAGCGACTGAGTAATTCAGGGCGGCCGATGAAACTGAGGGGGTCTGAAAAGCTCTTAATCTAGAGCAGCGACTTCAAAGGAGGAGATCTGGAGTTCTGTGTACATTCAGGAGTCCCAACTTCACAGGGATGTTCAGCATCCTATAGAATTCAAATACTGCGAGAATATTTGATATTCATCAAGCCAATCTTCTGTTCTAGGTTTAAATAGCCATCTAGGTATCAAAAATTGCCATAATTTTCTTACTCAGAACTTTTCTGTCAACATCTCGGTGCTAGAATTTGATCTCAGGGTGAAACTTCGTGTGTGTGTCCAGAGTTCCTCATTTACATGTAGGGGAAATTTAGAAGTCTAAACCTTCATAGTTTTTCTCTCCTTGAGTGTCAAAGTTCACCGCCTAAACCTATTACTACTAGTTAGACCTAAATTTTGCTTTTGAGCATATTAGAGGATCCTACACACCTGTGTGAGTGTTTATAGCCCATGTTGTGACCTGAAAGCCAACCTCTTGAGTAAACAACCACAGCCAGAAGCCCGGCGCTTTCCTAGGTAGACGGATCACACTCCGACATACTCTATTTTTGGTGAACTCCACGTGAAACACCTAGGGTGGGAGTTTTCTTGAGAGTGTTACAGGATCAGATATCATGGCCAACCAAGGATCATCAAGTGGAGGTGTTGCTGCTGCTCAGCAACTTGTTCAGTTGGATGCTACTACGATGAAGATGTTCTAAGCTTTTTCCATGTTTAGCAGCAGCAGCAGAGCACAGAGAGGAAGGAGGTATTAGCAACCAAGGCGTTGCAATCTGTGGTGCATCAGATGGACCAGTTCAAGGGGACAGATATTTCCAAGTACGTGCGATACTATGCTAGGGAGAGGGAGGTGAACAAGGTACCTGAGAAGGAGATGGTGGAGAACTTTGAACTTGCTGTTGTCCTTGAGATTCGTGGGCGTGTGTAAGAGCTCAAGCAGCAACAAGGACAGAGTTGGGAGAGCTTTATGTGAGCTTTGAAGGAGGAGTACTACACTGAAGATTCAGAGAGGGTGACCAAGAGAACGTTCTTGGAGTGGGTGGTGAAGCCTAACAAAGGTTTGTCTGTAAATGAGTTGTTAAGGGAGTTTGATCGTCAGTATGCTCAGCTTTCTAGGACAGAGAAGCTTACACTGGAGGTGGAGAAGACCGAGCTTTTCTTACAAGCAGCGGACGTGACTATTCAAGAGAAGCTTGAGTTGTTGTTGGAAGACAAGAGTGAGGAGAGAGGATTGAAAACTGACTGGAAGGAGGTTGAAGAGGCTGTTTCTTTGCTGACCAAGAGACAGAGAAGAAGGGACAAGGTGGTGGTAAGTGAAGCAGCACCTCTGATAATTCCTGTCAAGCAGTTGCCTACTAAGCCTGCTTTGGTAATTGCTAGAGAGGAAGACTCGCCGCTTGATGAGTTGATTAAGGATATGAAGGAGCTTAAGCTTAAGCTCACTAGATTAGAAGAGAAGGAGCAGAATGTACAACCTGCTATGCAGGGACCTCAGATGAGAGAAGGCTTTGTTCATCGTTGTATATGGTGTGATAGCCTAGACCATGTAAGAAGAGATTGTGGGGAGTTTTCAGATGCATTGAGGAAGGATCTGATATTCTTCAAAGATGGTAAGATCCATCTGAGAGAGATTGGGATGATGTTGGGAACCAACTTTGGCAAGGGTGGTATGAAAAGACTTGTGAATGAGATATCAGCATCACATGTTGTTTCTCTTGTGAATGCTGCTACCTGTGGAGTGAAAGTGGAGATGGAGAGAGAGAAAGGGTCTACTGGGTTGTGGTCTGATGTAGTGCGGTCCATAGCTAGAACAGAGCTAGACAAGGATGTGCTACGAAGGGTTGACAACTCAATTCGAGAAACTACAGGATGGAATGACCATGTGGATACTATGTCAGTGCATGCTTATGTGACAAGAAGTCAGCATGAAGCTGTACTATAAAAAAACGCAGGAGGGAGGATGCAGGTGAGGCTTCTACAGCTAAACGACCTGCTACAAGGAGTGAAAGGGCTAGACCAGAGGCAAGGCAGGAGACAACACCTACTCGGGAGGAAACTATGGAGGATCTATCATCTACAACACCAAAGGAGAAGGAGAGAAGCAAGGAGAAGGGTAAGATGCTTGCATATAAACTTCAGTCTGACATTGAGATTGCTACAGACTTGAAGCAGGTGTTAGAGAATCGTATCTTGAATGGGAAGGTTGAGTTTACTTTGGGTGAGATTCTTGGGATTGCAAAGCGTGAGTTCCATGAGGTTATCATAGATATCATCAAGAGTAAACGTCAGATTTTGGGTGAAGCAGCTACGTTTAATGCTCTAGGGACCAAACTGTCGGATGATGAGGAAGATGAGATTGCTGGTTACTGCTCTCAAGTATCAGAGGGGAGATCGTATCAGCACGTGAGGTTTGAAGATGAGGTGGAAGCATCGCAGAAGAGCCATTACTCTCACAACCATTGGGCAAGAGCAACCACAGAGACCTTGGTGAAGTTGGGAGATCTGGAGGAACCTGTGGTGGCATTGATTGATCACGACTCAGAGATTAATCTGATGTCTAAGGAGATGTACAAGTGTGGGAGGTGGCCCATAGACACCGACCATGGATGGCTTATCCGCGCTGTCAACAACCAGAGGGGAGAACTCTATGGTGCTTGTCGCGATTGCTCAACATAGAGACACGTTGCGATATGCGACTATCTGAGGAGGAGGTTATCGGCCGTCGATTCGCAGGTTTCATCCAGACGATTATATCTATCTACAGCAGACTGCACCAACGACGTTGGATGTGACCGCAGGGCGCACTATTTTACGAGTGCGGGAGGTGTTACCTTCTGGAGTACTCATGTTAGAGGGCCGTGACGGTGTTGTGTGGAAGGACCATGTGCGTAATTGCGAGCCATGTCATCTTCCCAACATTGATGGTATCGTTAACCCAAGCTTAGCAGTTGTACGCGCGGGCTTGAGGTGTATGTTGTGTGGGTCTGCTGGTGGAGCAGCTCGTATGTTGGTGTGTGATGGTTGTTGGAGAGGTTGGCACATGTCATGTTTGACTCCATCTCTCATTGTCGTTCCTACTAGACGGTGGGTTTGTCCTTGATGTATACAGTAGGGATAGCCGATTAGATCTTTGCGTGGTATGGATTGCAGACAGACGACTAACGATGAGACGATGTAGCACCCGACCTCCTGATCCTTGCACCCATGAAGGTGTATATCACGTAATTGGGATATGGAGCTATCTGGAGTTAGTGGGACCTAACCGCCAGTTAGGGAGGCGATTGTGATACACTTGTGTATGTGTATTACATCGTCCATGTGTTATGTGTATGTGTGGTGTACCTCTGACAACGATGTATGTTGTGTAGTGATGTGTATGCGCACGACAACTGTCACGTCAGTTTGGCACCTCGGCTAGGTTGATCGAGTCCGAAGTGACACATCCCGGTAAGGCCGTTAGTGCCGTTAAGGCGAGTTGGTGGGAGAGCCCACTAGAGGTATACTTCGTAGATAGGGCTTGGAGGCCTTAGTTCTTCGAGTTGAGCCTTCAAGCTCCAGGTTATGGTGGATAATCTAGTTGAGTGTAACATGGATTCTCTTCGTGCTTAGAGTGGGTTTGGCTTGACCGTTTGTGAGTAATCTTGTTGTAATGTTGGAGATGATAATTTCTCTGTTCAGATTGATTGTGGTACACTTGTGTATGTGTGTGACATCGTCCATGTGTTATGTGTATGTGTGGTGTATCTTTGACAGTGATGTATGTTGTGTAGCGATGTGTATGCGCACGATAGTGCGCGAAGCGCATCTCGGATATGATTAAAAAAAAGTGCACGAGGGAGGCTAATCACGTCAGAAAGGATCGTGGCGAGAATGCTAACTATGCAGCAACCTCCAAACGGAAAGAGGACGGAGAGAATGATGACGATAATCAGCTAGGCAGGGCGACGAGCAATCTAACGATTGGCTCGACGATTCTGCAAGGGGCTGACGATAGTGGCAGCGGTAACTCTAGAAACCTCGAGACCTGGCAGAGCCGAAAGAGAATGAGCGAAGAGGACGAGAATGACAAGAGGTCGGATCAGGGGGAGCGGCATCGGACGAGGGTGGTGGTACGTAGGACTAGAGAGGGTAGCCGAGTATGGAGGACTGCGTCCTCTCTCCGCTGTTGCGGGTGATCCTCTTAGCCGGTTCTAATAAAGATCGCCCCCGCCCACTGCGGGTTTTGTTAAAAAATTAAAATTTTTTTTAAAAAAAGACGGCATCATACTGCAACTGTACATGTCACTCTTATGACCATTGTGTCAATCTCTTACCGACTATAGTCAACAAGGGTCCAGAGCAAGTGATGATACAAACTGAAAGACCTGACCAAGTAACAACTTAGGCACATAGGCCTGACTAAGTAAATAATTACCCAATATGATGCAAAGGTGACTTAGGGTCTCTTCCGACTAGTTCCTTAGTCCATTTATCAGACATTGTCAGATTGGTTCGGTAATAAGAATCGACTTCATACTGTAGTTTCGCAAGTGTGCCAATAGTATATTCGTCGACATATAGCATCTCCACGGTTTTTGGGTGGGGTATCTCAGAGCTAGCATTTCCGTGTATTTCGCTTACACTCACTCTCTCAGGCGGACGCGTGAATACTAAAAAAACGCTCGAACTCTCTATGCCTTCGTGGGAGCACGAGGGGTGCTAGCTGCACTTCAAGACGCGAACTGACCCAGCGTCAATTCCTGATACGGTGGCAGATCGATGATCGAGCCCGATATCCACGAGACAGTGGTTCTCTATACTACCAACTGCTGCGATTCAAAATCCGCACAATTCAAGAGAACAGAAAGAATCATCTGAAAGAAATTCTGTGCACCATGCTGAAAAAGCAGGAATATCAGCATACCTTTATATTCTTGAATTCTAGTTTACACGTTTATGCGTGGTTGCAGAATTCCCAAGCCTGTGCCACCCGTCTGCACGAAGGCTGGGAATTCGGCAAATTCGCTGGTCACCTCGAATGAGCTTGCACTGCTGTTGCTACTCCACTTCGATACTGGGAGGTGCTAATTGCTATCAGATTGCAACACCGAAACTGGATTCAAACAACATCATCTTGGAAGGGGAAATTTAACCGAACTGAGAGATTTCACATCAGATCCCTGACGTTAGCAGACGCGTCTCTTCTTCAACGCATATAATTATCATAATTGTAAACTACACTAGAAACATGAATCGTCCTAAACGATGCAATTTTACGATAGCGTGACCTGGTAGCACGATCCTGACGTGATCTCGTAGTGTTTCGTTTATCTTTCATCACGATGAACTACCAAGTGGAACTGACGCGAATCGATTGCCGCGACACGTGAGACTACTCTTTTCTCTAAAAATCACGAAGGTAAACAATATGTGATGAGAAGACTCCACTGTCGCGACTGCAGTAGTTATCAAAAACTGCAGGACTGGAAGCTGTACCCTTCAAGTCCGACGAGACCCATTAAGCGCGTTAAAGGGTATAGTCGGAAGAGACCCTTAGAGTTCGCTATTGCTTACCTTTTATAACCAGTCATCTACCGAAGGTAGACAGGTTTCGAGAGCTGAGTTGCATTTACGCTTCAATCGATTCTTGATCTTGAACATTAGAGATGTACAACTTGTGCTTCGTACGAAACGACGAAGTGTCCTTAGTGGATATTATATTTCCCGAAGTTATGACTGATTCTCTTCAACAAATTTACGACTCGCACAATATTGTAGTACTGATAAGTGTGCATTCTAGTTAAAGTTCGAGAAGACCTTTGCGGCATTGCGTATGACATCTAAAACCAAAATTTGGAGTGCTAGAGACTGACCATAGTTGGAGAGAGACCGGGTTGGTGGAAGATAAACCGGCAACAGGCACGAATATCCGAAAATTGTTCAGAGCCCTCGGATCAGAAACTCTTACTGCAAGCTCTCGAGGGAAGAGTTCAGCTCGACGTGGGAGAATAACAAAGGGATGTTTATGATCGGCGTGGATCATAAACATAACGATCGGTGAAATTCGAAGGTTAGGTTTAAAACCTCTCAACATGGAGAGTTTAGCGGTTTTCTCCAGCGCCAGCTCCACTTCCGTATGACTACGTAGTCGCTACAAGTGGTCTGCGGCCGGGAACTGATTTTTTCTTACGACCGGAAAGCCTGGAGAGAGAAGGCGAGAGTATTAGGCCGTAACCGCACCCACATTAACGAAGCCGGTAATCCGAGATTAGCGCAATAATCAGTTTTGGCCCGAGGCTGTTTAGACGGGTGCACGAATCTAGGTTTTTGTACTTTAAAAAACCGTTGTCACCGCACCAGGCAGCCGTCTCGAACAGAGCCGTTTCACCCTTATCGATATAATAAATGTTTTGACGATGTAATAAACGTTATGACGATAGACTGTACTCACGTCCTGCAACATGGATCTAACATCGGCCGATCCTGCGTCGATTGCCATGCAAACTTATTAGAATTGGTGAATGCGCGGGACGGGTTTTCCAGCCAGTTCAGTGTTCTCGCGCGAGGGGGATTAGCGACGGACAACAGGTCGTAAGGTAAACAAGGTAGTAAAGCAAAGTAAGATTAACGGCTCGTAAGATTAACGGCTCGTAAGAATTAACAGCTCGTAAGATTAACGGCTCGTGAGAATTAAAGCTCGTGAAGGTAACAGCTCGTAAGATTCACGGCTCGTAAGGATTATTTGCTCGTGAAGGTAAACAGGAAGTAAGGTAAACAGCTCGTAAACAGCGCGTAAACACCTCGTAGCTACCTGCGACTATAAAGAAGTGGTAACGTAAACCTCGTCGTAAACGTAAACAGCTCCCTTTCAAACCGTCTACCTGGTCGTAAAGGTAAACAACCATTTGGAGATGCAAAGTTACCTGCGACGATTTGGAGATGCAAAGTTACCTGCGATTGAAAAGTGCTCGTAATGTAAACCAGCAGAAAAAGGTGAACTGCTCGCAAAGAAACTGTGAGGCGTGCGACTGTAAACTGTTCGTGTAGGTAAACAACGATTTGGAGATGCAAAGTTACCTGCGACGATTTGGAGATGCAAAGATACCTGCGACTGAAAAATCGAAAAATCGAGTCCTGCGACTGTAAACTGTTCGTGTAGGTAAACAACGATTTGGAGATGCAAAGTTACCTGCGACGATTTGGAGATGGAAAGATACCTGCGACTGAAAAATCGAAAAATCGAGTCCTGCGACTGTAAACAGCTCGTGTAAGTAAACAACGACTTGGAGATGCAAATCAAACCTGCGACTGAAAACTGCGAGAAATGTAAACCAGCAGGTAAAGGTAAACTGCTCGCAAACAAACAGTGAGTCGTGCGACAGTAACAAGGTGTACGTTAAACCGGAGGGGTCCTTCAACAGTAAAAGAAACCGGTAAGTCATTGACAGTCGATACAACGATGGAAATTTTCGAGGATCATAAAAACTCAGACGGTAAGCAGCAGTGCGAAATGAAGCGAAATTTATATACAATCTTCTCAAGTCTTGAAGAAGGAAAGGTGGAGTTCCACATTGCAGGTTGCCTAGGCAACGATATGTACATATCGAAGTACCTCCCTATTCCCAGGGAATTGAACAGTCTACACAATCTAGAGGGCACGGGAACTCTGCGCGTAAAGTAACACTGGGTCTACGTGAGCTACTGAGTGAGCTGCAAATAAATCTTCGATCTTTTTCTTCACAAGCTTTCGCTGGGCTTTGTGACCTGTGACTGCGAACCCGGCACATATAAGCATCGAAAGCTCGAAGATAGAATCGAAATCTATTTCCTCGCCGACATGTAATGCATCTTCCCACCACTGCAAGCACAATTCGTGCCACACAAGAAACATCGTCTTCAACTCTTCTGGGTCGAATTCCAACCCCCAAGTCAGCTCTGCACCAACAACCTCCCACTTATCTGAACCTTCAACTCGATGTACCTGCACTACGGGCAGAGGCTCATCTGCACACCAGTCGTGGTCGAACCTTGGCTGTGGAGGTAAGTCTGACTCCAGGGTCCACATTGGCCGTCCTGCAGAAAATCCATACGAATATCAGTCTGCTGCTTCACTGAACATCGAAATGAAGAAACATCACCAAATCGCACTCGCTATGGGTCGGAGTTCTGACCCATGCTGTCTAGCTGTCCAAAAATTCGAATTCTATCGATCAGAAGACGATGAAGTGAAACATCCAAGCGAAAGCGAAATTCGATCAGAAGACGATGAAGTGAACGGTGACGCTGAAGGACTGAATTCATAACTCTTCGCGAAGACACTTACGTACCTCCAAATATACCCAACCTTCTTCGACCTCACGCTGACCTGTTACATTAAACCACTACAGCCTAAAAATGGTGAATTCTTTTGTGACTTGGAGTATGCATTCGAAGTTGCTTCAACCACTTGCTTCAACCACTACCTTCAATCAGTCCAGACCATATTCGAAGCTTGGTTACATCTCTGCGAAATCAGCTCAAGTCTAATAGCGAGATGTCCTCGTAGTCTCGAAAAAGTGAAACCATATTAGCGAAGAGTACTCAAGTTAGAACTCGAAAGTATAATATCCTTCTGTAGTCCATTTCGAAAGTATAATATCATTCTGTCACTTCACCACTACTCTGGAGGTCTGGAAGCGAAATTAAAAAACATACCTCAAGGGTCCTTGAAACCTCAAGGAGCTGAAGACGACTCCAACAATGCAGCTAAAGCTTCTCTAGCTTCACTGCCACTCGACCTGACAGAGTTATGAATATGATCCGGCCTCGCAGTCACAGAGGACATGGTGACAGCCGAATCTACACAAACCACAACTCTATGGTGCACAAGAAAATTATGTAACACGCAACAACACTTCACTATTTCAGCTGCCCATTTCACGCTACTGCTGATCCCAACACTAAGAATTGCAAAGCGTCCTTTCAGAACACCGAAGGCTTGCTCAATACAAACTCTACCTTTTATCTGACGTTCTGTAAATAGTCTATGTACATGTGGTGACCCCGGGTTCAATGAGAATGGAGGCATTAACCACCTTTCCAACATGTAACCGGAGTCTCCTAACAAATACGGGTGAAGCCGAAATCTATTAGGTAGTGTAACTATGGGCTCTGATAACACTTTGCAGTCTCGAATATGGGTCCACAAGGCTGAGGTTCGAAGAACTCGAGAGTCGTGGTTCGAGCCTGCCCGGCCGCAACTGACATCGAGAAAACGTCCTTCTGTGTCACACACACATTGCAACACTAAGCTGTGGTACTGTTTTCTATTGTAATATTCAGGAACCAGGAATTCAGGAACCAGGAATATTCAGGAATTCTCCAGGAAGCTCTCTGGCTGGCGGGGCTCTGATTTTAATATGTGAGCCGTCTATGGCACCTTGACAATTTGGGAGACCAGCTTTCCTAAAAAACCCCTGAGACACTCGTTCCATAGCTGATCCAGTAGGCCATTGGATGAACTGAGGACCAAGGACCCCATTCACAGCAGTAACAACATCTGCAAAAACTTCTTGAGAGGTGGTCTCTCCTATACCGAACCTTTCGCCCACCTGAAAATGAGTCATGCCTGAGGTCAGTCTGAGTAATGCTGCCCCAACTCGAACCTCGGCAGGGACTGCTTTCCGATAATGAGTAACTGCTTTTGATACATGTGGCCCAAGTAGAGTGACAAGCTGAAGAAACAATGCCTTAGGCATTCGGAGGGTTCTAATCCATCGATCTTCCTCATAACTCTTCATGAGATAGTAGTCAAACCATATTAAAGATCTAGGCTTCACCCACCATGTATAATGTTCAGTCTGCTCGAGATGCTGAACGATTAGTTGTTGTGCCATGAAGACAACTCGCGTGACAGAGTCATGCACGGCCATAATATCAAACCACGATTCTGAGACATCATCATCTTCCTCCTCAACTCTCACCCACTCGGCCACAATTTCTGTAACGAGCACAACCGCTGTAGTCACTATCCCCAAGATAGCCTTCATATCTGCAGAAGAAGACAACAGTTCGAACTTGAACTCAGCAGAAGAAGGCAACAGTTCGAACAGAAAACTCAGCAGAAGAGGACAACAGTTCGAACAGAAACTCAGTATACAACTCGAATTTAAATCAGTAAGTAAGTGAAACTAGAAAGCCGCTGTCTGACCTGAAACAAGATAGATTCTTATGGAGAGCCTCAACTTGCAAACAACTCACAACTCGAATTGTAAACAGTAAGTAAGTGAAACAAGAAACATGGTATCTGACCTGAAACACGATAGTTTCTGATGAACAAGTGAAACTTGCAAACAACTCAGTAGACAACTCGAATTCTAAACAGTAAGTAAGTGAAACAAAAAATCATGCTCTCTGACCTGAAACTCGATAGATTCTTATGAACTAGTGAAACTTGCAAACAACTCAGCAGTTCGAAATGAAACTCAGTGACGAGTGAAACATCCAAGACAACACACCATCACATTGGGATAATTCGAGTACATCATCTGCATGTAACAGGAAAAATTGGCTAAAAATTCGGAATGAAGAAACTGTAGAAGCTTCATGTTCTGAGTGTAGATACCGATGAGAACTAGAACAGTGAAAATATTATGAACTCTTTAGTTTCTGATCAAGGCGCTGCCAATGTCAGCCAGTGCTCCTGCCATCTTATCTAACACACTAACAATTTGGCTCGAACGAACATTAGCCCCTTCTTGTTTGCTCTTCTCTTGCTGGAGTTTCTGAGCTTCTAGTTCTCTATACAAACTCAACTTCTCTCTATCAATTTCAAGTTTTTGTTTCTCTACCTCAACTATGGAACTCGAAAAACAAGTGAGAGTTTGGTTCAAAGCAGAAGCACTGCGGCTCATTTCACGCTTCCGTTTTCCTGAGTTATGACGACTGGACTCCTCGGCATCTATATCTGTAGAATTCCGAACTTCTGAATCCTGAGGACCGGGTTGAGGACCCGGTTGAGGGGGCGGTTGAACATCATCACTATCTGGACCTGCAAGACCATTACTCGGAGTGAGCGATTCGGCCATGCACGGCGGGGTGGTGCCAGGTCGGAGACCATACCAACAGTCAATGAGCGGATAGTGGTGCATAGGATAATTCAAGGGGAGTTTCTTCTCTTCACGTTCCTGCCGACTCAACGAGGTGTAGGGGGCATTTCCAGAGACCTTGTTGTGATCTCGAATTTTTCTGTACCCGGTTATCACTGTCTCCCACTTGTTCTTTATCACAGTTATGTCCGTGATAACCACACCTTTTGCACGAAGGAACGACTGAACCTGCTGAAGCTTGCTCACTGCCGTTATCATCTTCTTGAGACCTGAACTCCTATTCTGCTCCTCATGCTCTAATCGCTTCGCCTCAATCAGGTGCAGCACTTGCCAATCTTGCCACACAAACCTACTCTGCTTATGACAATTACCTGGCAGCGGTGAGCTTGGCTCAGAGGTAGCATCGACCTCAGAAATTGGGATGGAATGCAATCGAACGTTATTGCTGGCAACTGGTATCCGTGACACTCCTTCATCTCGTACTGCCTCCTCAGCTCCAACAACGTCGTCGAGAGGACTTCCCATGATTTCATGAAGATTCGGAGGTGGTGCATATACTCGATCATTATGTGCAGCAGCCTGAAAACGAAATGGAAGCTCATGTCGAATTTGACTGTCGGGACTCAGAACTATCCCATTCGAATCATCTTGTTGTGTCTCTACAGGCACGGGAGGCTCATCTGCAACGAGATCAAACAGTTCTAAAACCCTTCGTCTCAAAGCCATTTGCACTCTCCACTTAACAAGGCTCGAAAATAAAAGTAACGTTACGACACTGTAAATTACAAACGAAACTGCAAAGGCTGGAGAGGCTTCACACAACGCTAGCAACTGAATCGCAATAGAAGTCATTTCTCTCTTCTCATACACACAGCGATACGATTCTCTTATCGCGAATGCGAGACTCTGGTGACTCGGGCATTTCCCGCTCCATCTCTGCACATGTGGACATCGAATTGCTCGAGGAGCTAGTGCCTTCCCGCTCCATCGCAGCACATGCTAGGAATTCGTGTTAAATTCACATGCGCGAGGGAGAGACCATACTCGTGCGGAAGACCGAAAAACTGTGCCTTCTCCCAGACCCCACCATTTTCGAGCCCGTCTCGCAAACTGCGAATTAAGCGTACGGACCGGCTTCCTGCGGCCGCGGAGACTGCAACCGGGTACTGTGCGGTGAACACGTCTATCTCCAACCGTAACGGTCACACGCGGCTGGGGAAAAACCGCCTTCGTTAATGTGGGTGCGGTTACGGCCTTAGTGTGTCTCATAACCGGTTAAGATTAATAAATGAATGAAAAAAACCGGTTCCGTTCATTACCTTCGGAAATTTCCGGTTCCCGAAACTTTTTACCCCGAGCACTTTTTACTACTCACTGACCCTGGCGATATATACTCACTGTGTAATTGATGATTGATTGGAGTCCGGACCGATCAGAAAGTACAGGGCGCGGAAGCTAAACACAGCGCTGTGCATTTCAACTTCATGTCACTTGAAATGCAACCATTTAATTCAAACTGACGGCACCACAACTTGTACAAATCCGTTACTCAATGAATGCCCTCGTTACTCACGCCTCACTTTCATTCTGTGATGCACTCCTCGAGCGGGCTCTCTCTACTAATCAACAGACCAGATCGATGTTCCACAAAGCGTACATAAGCCGATCCTAAACCTCATTCTTTACATTCACTCCAGCTTTAGCACAATCTGAGAGCAGGGAATTTGAAAGTTCTTTAGGTTCCTCTCACGCTTCTCACGTCTTCAGACATAGCAAATTGTGTGCCAGCGCCACAACTGTGGGGGAAATTCTAGGTGGACTTCCTGGTATCGCAAGAAATCATCGATCAAGCCGGTGGACGTGATTGTGAGCGGTGCTGGTCATGATCATATCCCACTCGTAGCTTTCATGGTTTAGTGTGTGTTTTGTTCAAGTTAATATGTAACGTCTTTAGCTTTAGCGATAGGGCAAGGACAATGATTTGAAAGGGTGCGTTAGGCAGGCAAGGAACGGGCGAGCTAGTCTGAGCTGCTGAAAGCTTTTCCACACGAGCTGACTCTTTTTCTCTCGTTGTATGTCAGAACTGGAACGAGTATGGATTCTAGGCCATGCGGATCGGAGAGACTGGAGAGTCGTCTACCGACGTACCAACAGGACGTGATGTGCAATGGTACGAAAGTGCCGGTTACGGTGACGAAAGAGGGTAGACATGTCGAGAGCTGGATCGAAGGGCAAAGCAAACATTCGGCCTTCGGTATGGACGTGGAATGGAAGCCGAATCGTTATAAGGGTCAAGACAACAAAGTCTCTCTTCTTCAGCTCAGCTCTCCGACGGATTGTATGCTCGTGCAGATGTCACATCTCGACTACGTTCCGAACTCACTCAGAGAGTTCCTCAAAGATCCCAGCAAGACCATGGCCGGAGTCGGAATCGCGGAGGACGGTCGAAAGCTAGCCCGGGATCATGGTCTTGAATGCAGAGGTTTAGTTGAACTGGGTAAGCATGACGTGCCTGGAATGGAACCCGGCAGCAGGAAAAGCTTGAAGTCTCTTGCAAAACATGTGCTCGATCTCGACATGAATAAGAGCCGAGAGGTTAAACTGAGCAACTGGTCTCAGCGGCACCTTGATTCTAAGCAGGTCGAGTACGCCTGTTTAGATGCATGGGCTGCAGGCTCCATTCACTCAACCTTCAGCGGAGCAACGGGGTTCAACACTCCGCCTCCGGCTGGTGGAAAGCCAAGCAGTAGCGGTGGATCGAAGCCAAGTAGTGGCAGTGGGGCCAAGTCGAGTAGTGGCGGTGGGGCCAAGACAAGCAGTGCTCCTGGATCGAAAGCGAGCAGTAGTGGGAGAGCGAGGCCGAGCAGTGGTGGCGGATCCGGACCTAAGACAAGTAATGGTGGCGGGTCGTCGAAGTCGAGCAGCAGCGGTGGTGGTGGTGGCTCTAGGCCAAGTAATGGTGGCGGAGGTAGACGAAATAAGTGAGATACATGTAGACATGTAAATTCGAAGGTAGCTAACGAACGTCAAATTTTCCGTTTGAGCGTGAAGTTGGCTCGCTAGTTTGTAGCATTTTCATGTTTCCTTCGGAGTTTTGCAGTTTTTCCCTTGTAGGTATGCCAGCCACGGTGGAGGCATCTTGTATAAAGAGTTGATCGATCGATCGATGAAACGAGCGCTGAAAATGACTCAAGCCAATAGTCTGTATCAAGCACGGATAGCGAAGAACTCACAACGGAATTCCTAGCATCTCAGTTTTAGCCCGTTGCATTGGCATGCTGATAACCTACTAGAGTTACGCGGTATCCTTTCTGGTTTTCTAAGCACGCTCTACTTAACGCATGCCTGCTCGTGGAAACTGTCGATCGCAACTTTGTCATATTTTACAGACTCCATGCTGAGCGGCTTGCGAGGAGAATAGAGAAGAGAATGAACTGACCAGATCGGAAGTACGATGATCGGTAGTATCTGAAGCCAACAAGAACTTCATGCCGCGGTTAATGATAAGTAGCACCAGGCAAAGTTGGAAGGCTGGCGGCTTAGCAAGGACGGCAATGTATGAAGAAGAAAAAGCTCTAGAGCATCGTAAGCGGGCGTCGAACGGCCTAGCAGGTCAGCCGAGTTAGCATTCTACTTTCTCGAGAGATGAAGCGTGTTCATTAAATCCGAACGGTGCATCTATCAGTTACGATTGAAGAAGATTGTAAACAACTAGCCGTCGCTTTGAGTAGGGACATTTTCAGCTACGCCTTTAGAACGGATGCCATTAATGGTGATGTTAAACCTAAATCTCGATGCTGCTTCTGCTAAACAATTCCGAATAAATGGTAAGATGGACAGTTTAACAGAAACGCTTTGAACTCGAAAAATACGTGATTCGAAGCAGATTTTATTAAAGCAGTTTCAGTGTTTTGAAGTAAACTTTTTGTAAGTAAATATGTAGCAAACGATTTGTATCGGGATTTAAACTGTGTGCAAAATGTCAGACCTCAGATTTTACACAACGACAACTGAGAAAACTCCCATAATTTGCTCTCGTAAAACCCTGATCGCTTTAGACACTTCCTAATTCCTATGCTTAAGAAGAGAATATAGTTGATCATATGATGCGCCCAGGGCCTTTATGATACGACATAAGGCCATAGAGATTGACAGGAAGTGAGAAACTCATTCAACAGATAGAATCAGAACTTCTGTCAGGTAGTCAGATGTCTCAAACTTCTTTTTGTACTAAAATGTGGAGCTTACAATCATAAGATTTACAAACTCAGAAGTCACTTTCAACATTAAGCACCCGAAAGTTTCCACCATGTCATTTACTTTTACAGCTATGTGGATACGACCAAAGAAGGGTTTTGACATGACGTGCCATGACGTGACATCTGATCACTGGCTTTCGCTGAACGAAGGCATCGTCTATCACTGTATGAAGAAAATAGATGGTATGGTAGTTACGTAATCATTCGTGGGAAGTCACAGTCTTCATATACGGCTGCGACTGAACATATAACATAGCCGCGTTTCATGGAACGATACCTGAAGTTCAGTACCTAAAATATCGATAGAGTTTTACGCCGCGGGAGGTCCTGTTGAGAAATATTCTCGTGTTGTAAGGACCCGAGGCAATAGCCGCTACACACGAGAAGCACAACTCGCGATCGATTCGTGTTTCATACGTATACGAAAGAAATTTACTTTATCCACCCCCAGAAGGAATGTTGAACTTGATCCACCCCCTCTTAACGATTACCTTCTTGATCGACCCCAAACTGACAATCGATGGTTTTCCAGGTGATTTTGTCACACTCCCAGTCGAATAGCCTTCTTTTCTTGGGGTGGATCAGTAAATTGCTTGGCATTATTCTAGCACTGTAACATTCTGATGCGCAGTCCCGCTTGTCTTCCCGTGCACTGATCGTACTAAACCGACATACCGCCAGTCAAGCAAGAGACCCTGAAATGTCCTAAAAGACTAGGCGTCTGATACGGAAAAGTCACCTGAAAAACGGTCGACTGCAATTTTAGGAGTCGATTCAAGAAGGTAAGTGTTAACAGGGATGGATCAAGTCCAGCATTCCTTCTGGGGTGGATCAAGTAAATTGTAGTACCTCCTGTACAAGTTCTGTAAGAATCGCTTCCGATATGTGTGCACTTTCAGGTCTCGAAAGATCTGTTTGGCATTGCGTATCACATATGGGAACAACTTAAAATAAAACGTAGATCAGACTGAACTGATCATGGGGACTCCAGACCCTCTTCCACCATTCTGAATACCGTAGTCACAATCCGTTTTGCGCTATAATTCGTTTCGTCACGTCAGGTCGACTGTCCAAGTATTGAACTTCAGAACTTCGAGTTGCAATGTTCAACTCTAGTGTTTTCGTCAAGAGTCATTACAGGTCTACATGAACTGGCGAGAAACTGAGCAAAGTATTCTCTCACAGGTTCTCTTTACGGATCTGAGAAAAGTCAGGAATTACAGTATGCTGAGAAATTCGAAGTTCTTGGGTCCTTGTTTCGTATCTCATGATTCAGACTGAAAGCAAAGAGACGTTTTTCTAATTAAACTAGCCTCTAAGAAATCAATGGTATGATTCTGATCATGAAGTCTCATCCAGCCTTGTGCATGTATGGTGAATGCCATCTGGTTCAGTAAGTCATCAGCACTTTACTCTCTAACTGCTGCGCATGCGAAGTAGTTTTACTTCGCGACGGCCGCTTAACTGAAACCTTGTAACTGCGCGAGAGAAAAATTAACGGAGAATTAAATATTCGCACAGGTCGCAGCTAGCGCGGAACTGAACGTGACTACGGTAAATGTATGAAAAGTACATCCTCCAAACTCTCACTGCGAAATGGAACTTCATGGATGGGGGATGGGGATCGGATCGAAGGGAATCGAATTTCAGCCATTGCAAAGATTCAACAGTACAACAACGACCTTACGGCTGGCTTTCCCACTGACGGCGGCATAACTTATACAACTCCGTTGAATGCCAACCCAATCAATGCTCGCCTCCACTAACATTAAACAGCAATAATCTTCCAACGCATTCCTCACTTTCGGTGAAAGACTCCTTGAGCGCTGTGTCAAGATAAGAATCTGATACTCTGCAGTGTATAAAAACCGATCCAGAACTTTATTCATTCACTTCCGTTCGACGATTTCTAGGAGCAGGGATCTCGGAGCTCCTACTCGGGTGGATTCATCTCACGCTCCTGTTTACACAGGCAAATTTTCCGGGCTGTACAGGAGATCCTGACCTTGACATGATGCCTGAAGAAGTCATCGAGCAGGTTAACGTGACTGTGAGTGATTCGCCCATGCACGTCTGAAGTTCTCAAGATCTACCATTCTTCGTTCAAGGTCGCAATTATATGTTAAAGAGAAACGGTGAGTTAGCCAAGACCGAAAGGTAAGTTAGCCAAGAAAGGTGAATTAGGTGAGAGGTGAGTTAGCCAAGACCAAAATGGTGCTAAACGGCGCTTCTCACGAACTGTCGTTGTCTCATGTCGCATTTCAGGATCGGACTGGAGCATCTATGGATCCCCCACCAGGAGGATCAGATTCTGAAACACAAGAGAATGAGTCACGGACATTTCATCAAGAAGTAAAGTGTAATGGAACGAAAGTGCTAGTCACGGTGACGAAAGAGGGTCAAGTTATCGAGAAGTGGATAGAAGGACAGACGAATGAGACCATGTTCGGACTGGGCGTCGAATGGAAGCCAAACCAGAAGAAGGGTCAAGACAATAAAATCGCTCTTCTTCAGATCAGCTCTTCGACTGAGTGCCTGCTAGTGCAGATGTTGTATCTTGATTACATCCCGGATCCGCTCAGGAAGTTTCTCAGAGATCCCGCGAGGTCCATTGCCGGAGTTGGAATCGCTGAAGATGCTCGAAAGCTAGCGCGTGATCATGGGCTTGGATGCGAAGGTCTAGCTGAACTGAACGCCTTGCGCGTGCCTGGCATGCGAAATAGCGAAAAGTTTAGCCTCAAGTCTCTTGCCAGACTTGTGCTCTATTTCGATATGAACAAGAGCCGAGAGATTACGTTGAGTAATTGGGCTGAGCCGCACCTGAGTTCTAGGCAGGTCGAGTACGCCTGTTTAGATGCATGGACTGCACGCTCGGTACACTCAGAACTGAGCGGACTGTCTACCAGCGATGGGCTTGTTGCGTACGCGCCCGAAGAGCCGCGGTTCTGCGGATTCAAGCGTAGGGATTGTGATGGATCGAGGCCAAGTTATTATACTGATGGTGGATCTCAGCCAGGGAAGAAAAAGAAGTATAGTTAGCCAATGTACTGCAGTTTTCCCCAAGTGAGGAGGAGTTGGCTACCGTAGTCGGTAGCTTTCATCTCCGCGTCTGCTTGGAATCGAAGCTTTTTGTCTTGTATACGACTGTAGTGGCTGTATTGCCGTCGTTCTACCAACGCATGGCCGTAGTGGTATCCGGCACGGATTTCATGGAGCTCGCATTCAGCCGTTGGATACGTTTCATCTGGGTGTTTGCCGTGCCAATTTCGTGTTTACTTCATTCTCTCTCTCTCCACTATTCCCACTTAGATTAGGCGCGGAGCTGCTTACTCCTTTTTTGTTGCTTGGCTATGGAGCTTTCTGCAGCTGCTTGCCCTTCCACAGACTGAATATTTCCGTTCCTTCCGGTTCGACCAAACGACCGACGGATGGGGCTGCCGACATGTTACTGCTTGGTGCACTGCATTCACGGAGCTAATTATCGATTCGCTGGTTGTATGCTCAAACTGTCGATACCTCGTCCCCGAGAGCTTGGCGGCTGTTTCGTTTTCTACCTACGTCTTTGAATGGTGTCTGCCGGCTTTCTGGGGAAGTAGTAAATTGTAAAGAGAAGCGTCACTTTCCTGCACGATAATTCTCTCAGAAATTTACTTGATCCACCCCCGGAAGAAATCCCGGCTGATCCACCCTCTCTTAAACGATGATCTTCTTGATCGACCCCTAAACTGTCAACCGCCTATTCTGTAAGTTACTTTGTCACATCAGACGTCCAGTTGGATAGTCATGTTAGTCGAAAGCTGACATGTTATGTCCTGTCAAGTTTTGATGCTTGACTTGTTGCAATGCTAGATTAGTGCACGGGAAGACAAGCGGGACTGCGCAGCAGAATGTTACATTGCTAAAATTGTGTCCATGAAGTAAAATCGAATGTTTTGTGCAATAAGACGAGCAAGGTCGTGTTAAGTTTTAAGGTGCTCGGCGCACATTCTTGTCAATGACGATGCTGATTTTCTCTCTTCGTGAATTTTACGATGAAACTGAAACGAATGGGACCAGGGTAGAGTCACGATGGATCAAGTGTGCGATAGTGAAAGTCGTCCGCAGTTACAATGGTTCCATGACTTATCAGACTTGTGCTAGATGCTTGAAAGCTGTCGAGAGAATGTCTAAACAAATAGAATTCTGATCTACTGGAGCAAACTCTCCAAGCAATTGTTGTTCTCATGCTCCTACTGTTTGAGCTTGGAGATTCGGTATGTCATTGACGGACTCGTCAACGAATGAGTGGAAAGTTGAAGACTGCAATGTTTTCACAGTGTGGCAAGTTGGAATGAACTCTGAGGCATGATAGCGGCAAAATTCTGCATTCTGTCTAAAGCGAAACAGAAGGAACTTATTCAGTCTACTATTTTGTGAGGATTTTGGGAATTGCAAACCGGCCTCAACCGAAAAGGTAGAGAACATACAGTGTTCACAGCGCGTAGACCCAAGTGTTCACAAGTAATCTCTGATGTTATCGAGCGAGTTGGGATAGAGTCGATTGTTTGAGACATGGACCGATTGGTGATGGAAGAGCCTATAGTGACCATTAGCAATGATGTTCAGCATTGCAGTGATGCATTGACGAGGTTTCACCAAGTTTGAGTGCAGAGGTGAAAGGTCGAACAGTGGATCTGTGTGAAGAAATAAAAAATGCACTCTCTGTGTGCGAAGATGCCATTCAAAACCTCGAGAAATTTTACACCTTGTTGGAGTAGCGAAAATATATCTTTTGAAAAAAAATTAATAAAATGTATCCTCTTTTCTATATGCTGTTCTTGTTTTCTATTAATGCGAAAGTGATGAATAAGTCGAGCGTGAAGAGAGGAAAACACAAAATATCGATGATCAATTGTTTGAAAATTGATGATCCTAATACACAGAAAGAGCAATCAAGATTCGGAATAGAAAAATATTACCCATTTGGTGATCATGAGTATCACTTCCAAGTATTAACGTAAGGGGCTCTCGCAGTAATGAGCGGTTGGAATGGCATCCTCTAGCTTGTTATCGCGCCGTACAACATTGAAAGTTTGGCGGTGCATGAAATAAACTAACAGAGAGTAGTTATATAATTATGAATATAGAGAATCCGAGGAAGTGCCAATTACAGAACAGTAAGAACCGCCTGAAGAGTCTGCAAACGTTTATGCCCAGTAGCCGAATCCAACATACACCAAACAAAGGCAAAGGATATACTTACAAACTACTTCCAGCATCCTTTGCTCCGGCTTCCGATTAGCACCTTGTACCTTTCGAGGAGAGGAGAAGGAGAGGAGGAGAGTCTAGAGATCTGGACTACTTCCAACATCGAAAGTCTGCTCCCGCTTCCGATTAGCACCTTTTACCGATTAGCACCTTCTACCCTTCGAGGAGAATCGAGAGGAGAAGGAAGAGAGGAGAGTCGAGATGTTTTGGAGAGGGTTTGTTGAATTGTTGTAAGATTTTGTTATTTATTCTAAGCGATATTCGATATCGTTGTGATAAAAACGAGAGGAAGTGGTGGTAGTGGTGGCAGTGGAGTTTCAATTCGAGACTGAGGCGATGGAAGTGGAGTACCAATTCGAGGTCAAGGCCGAGGCGATGGAAGAGGCCGAGGTCAGGACGGAGTCTCCAGAGAGCGGAGGGTACGACGAGGGTCCTATAAGTTAATTACCATAGAAGTTGTTTCTCTGTCGTCATCATGTGTTGTTGTGTTTGATGTTAAGGTTTTGCAATACCGTCTTTGTCGCTGTCTTCATGTGTTATTCGCTGTGTTAGGGTTAGCGATACAGGATGTTTCGCTCTGTGAATTAGTCGAAGGTGTCGAATTAAGACGAAACACGGCTTGTTTCACCCTGTGGTGAGGCAAAACATGTGTTTTGCGATGAATTAGTTGAAGGTGTCTCACAGAGGATGAAACAAGTCGTGTTTCACCCTGTCCTGAGACAAAACACGAGTTGTTTCACCCAATTAGGACGAGACATACATGTTTCGTCTTGTGAATGAGTCGAAGGTGTTGAATTAAAACGGAACATGGCTTGTTTCACGGACTGTGAAGACTGTGAATTAGTCGAAGGTGTCTCACAGAGGACGAAACACGATTTGTATCGGTTGTTTCGTCCTGTCATGAGACGAAACACGAGTTGTTTCGTCTCATGACATTAGTCCCCCTCACGACTAATGCACAGAGGGTGAAACACGAGGTGTTTCGTCCTTTCATGAACGAAACAACAATGTTTCGTCTCATGACATTAGTCGTGAAGGTACCCCTCACGACTAATGCACAGAAGGAGGAACATGAGGTGTTTCGCCCTTTTATGAGACGAAACAACAACGTTTCGTCTCATGACATTAGTCGTGAAGTATACCCTTCACGACTAATGCACAGAGGACGAAACAACTCATGTTTTGCTCTTTCATAAGACGAAATAACAATATTTTGTCTGATGACATTAGTCGTGAAGTATAACCTTCATGACTTATGCACAGAGGACAAAATAACTCGTGTTTCGCTTCATGACATTAGTCGTGAAGGGGTACCCTCACGACTAATGCACAGAGGACGAAACATACATGTATCGTCTTGTAATGAGACGAAACATGTATATTTTACCTCAGAGAATTGGTCATGAAGGGTAGCCCTTCATGACTAATTCCCAGAGGACGAAACACGAGATGTCTAATTCTCAGAGGACGAAACACAACAAAACAGGGGTTGTTTCGCCTCATAGGATTAGTTGTGAAAGGTACATGAGACGAAAATGGTTTGTTTCGCCTTCGCATGAGGCGAATTGTTAAGAGCTTGAGGATTTGTGAAGTTAAAAATGACTCGAGTTTCGGGTCATTTTTAACTTCTTTTTATAACATTTATTTTAGCTGGTGCTGAATTGGAGAGCATGAAGGAAGGACGTTCTATGTTCAAATATACTCATGAGGAGGACGAGCGATATCCTTTGAAGTGGCGTTGGGTTGAAAAAAAAAGAAATGAAGAATTTCTTGCATGGAGTAGAGGAAGAAGCTCTCGATCGACTTGGATTGCTTATTGCTCTATCTTTTGAGTTTTCTCGTCTTGATGTAAGTGAATACTTTTTGTATGAATACTTTTTTGTGCATAGTATTTGTATTCGTGCGTAATATATATGTGTTAAAATCTATTTTCATGTATATCATCATTATTTTGTATGTTTTGCAGATTTTGTTTTGTATAGAGTTCTTCCAATCATATGAAGAGGATAGTCATCGTGCTACTGTTCAAAGACATCATATTGTATTGGATGAGTCTTTTGTACGGGAGTCTTTGGTTTTACTCATGGGAACAACAGTACCTCGTCCTCATAATGTGAAGAGGAGTTTGATAGAAGACTGGTTCTCTACAAAAGACGAGAAGAGAAAAAGATATTTATTGTGGATGTGTGAGTACCCAGAGTGGATGCATGTATTTCAGCTCATCAATTGTATTCTTTTGGCTCGTCGAAGACCAAAAGAAGTTCATGGGCATTTAGCTTTATATGTGAAGCGTAAAGTAGAAGATAGTGGAGAAAATTATGATTGGACTGAGTTTATTTGGATTCTTTGGATGCCGAGATCTCTTCTATGAAAAAGCACATGAATAAAGAAAAATTGATACAACATCCAGAAACATGGATGGGTATGATCTTGATTCACCTCATGATCCATATCGGTATACTTCCCGAGGGAGGAAGGGTGGATTCTTTTTAGAGACTTCAGCCATCATCGAATAAGATATTTATCTTTTTCTTAAGTTTATTTAAATTTATTTTAGTTACTTTTTGTTTAGTAAGCTTGAATACTTATTGAGTTTATGGTGCTTTCAGCTCGAGTACTGGATTCTTCTTCTCATGGTGAAGATCCTCAGTCTTCACAGCATGTTCCTCCTTCATCGAGTAAGAAGTTTTATTTAGTTCTTTGTTTTGGTAAGGTTAGTTTTTTGTTTTGGTAGAGTTATGTTTCAGTATTGATGGATTAAACTCTCATCTAAAATGGTGCTTTCAGATCTCGTGATGGACTCCTCTCCTAGGCAAGACCTTCAGTCTTCGCATCGTGTTCCTCCTAGTCAAGACCCTCAATCTTCGCATCATGTTCCTCCGTCATCAAGTAAGTTTACAGTTTAGTTTGGTTTAGTTTTAGTTTACTTCTACTAGAAACTACGAGTTTGGGGTCTTCGTATTTGTTGGTAGAACTTGTTAAAAACTTTTATAATATGTTTATTCTTATTTTATTTTAGTTCACTTTTACTTTCTTACTTTAATTGAGTTGTACTTGGTTACTTATTGTATATCTGAAGATGAGGAAGTTATTCTCGTGGCGAGAATGAATGTTGCAACTGCATAATGCCATCAAGAAGAAGGAGGAGGAGCTTAATTCCAAAAGTCTTCAACTGAGCATATGAAGTATGAAGTTATGATTGTGAAAGAGAAATTGAGCGCAATAGGTGGGACAGAAGAGTTCTACCCTCATCTAGTTCATCCTACTGCAAATCGACATAAGACTTTAATCCATCCAGAATGATCTTTTGGTCCAAGTGGGAAGGAACGAGCATGAGTTGATGCCAGCGCGTGAAAAAGGATATGTAATAGAAATTACATCGAAGCCATCTGTATGGTATGTGGCGAGAACTGGAGTGAAAGCTTTTATGGAAATATGTCTAGATAAGTTTTATGTCATCATATGGACTTCTCGAACGTTGTTAAACACGGTAACGTTACTACGCGCTATGGAAGGGGTGAATTATTTACCTCTTGGAGTTGCAAGAGGGAAGGTATGATACTTCTTCTAAACTTATTTTCAATTTAGATTTTCATTTCATTATCTTTTTGTATTATATGTTATGTTTTTGATTCAAGATATGTGTTCTAATAACTATTCCTGTTTCTAGGTATGTCATGTTTTTGTTCAAGATATGTGTTTAAAATATAAGATGTTTCGAGAAGCTGCATTTGAGAATCACTTGCACTTGAAAGATTTTGCTATTCTTCATCACCATAACTTGAGCACGAGAGACGTTTTGTTGGTGGTGATAGTCCGGTCAAAAAACTGCACCAACCACCCTTTTAATGCTATCCATCCTCCTCCGTTTTCTTCTTTCACTATGGATAGTGGTAGAGACTTGTATTAGAAGTGACTTTGTTGCCTTGGCTTCTTCTTTGGAGTGTTAGCCCTGAGGAGACACCTGCCTATGTAGAGAGTAGATATTCACAAGTTTTTGCTCAAGATCCATTTATAGCCATTAAAAGCTATTGGACCAATGCGACCAAGGAAGAGATCAATATCATATGGAGATCCGTGCCACATGGAGTTTGTATGCATCTCTACCCTAAACTCCAATGAGAAAGATTTCTCTCTCGAGACTTCATGATAATATAAACATGACCTGAGAAAGTCAAAGTTTTCACTAGTAGAAGAGGTATATGAAAAGGACCTCTAAATTACTTCCTTGTCTTGGAGTGTTATGTGATATCTTTTTATGCATTGCTCATTTCATTTGTTTGGTATTATTTCATGCGATGCTAGACTATTTTTTCAAAGATTCTCTGTATTGGACGAAACAGGTCGTGTTTTGCCCTCTGAGAATTAGTCGTGAAGGGTATCCCTTTCATGACAGTTTCGCCCAAAGAGAATTACTCGTGAAGGGTACCTCCTTCATGACAGGGTGAAACATGTAAGTTTCGTCCTCTTTGGGCGAAACAAGCCGTGTTTCACCCAAAGAGAATTACTTGTGAAGGGTAACCCTTCATGACTGGACGAAACTAGCAGTGTTTCGCTCTCTGAGAAAGACATAAGAGAGGAGTGCACGGCAAAACTAGCCGTCTTTCGCTCTCTAAGAAAGACAGAAGAGAGGAGTGCACGTAGAATGGTTTTGATTCAACTTTATATAATGAAATCGTATACAAAATATAAGATGGACGAGTTAACGTTGCAATGCGCATTCAACATATTCAATGCGTATTCACCATAACTACGAGTCCGATTTAGAACCATCCTAGAACTCCTTAAGTTTTCGTAATGCTTCTACTAACTCCAACAGCTCTCCCTTCTGTTCTCGTTGGAGCTCAACTACCGCTTGCAAATCCCAAGCAATATCTTCTTAGTTCGTTTCAGTCTCTTCTGATCTTTCGACTAGTGTCACTACCCGATGGTGTAAGCGCTCCATCTCCATAAGCTCAGCGTTATCATCCAATGTAGACTTCTCACTTTCTGCCGAAGGATAAAATGTTACACTGTCCATGACAGAGGCAAGATCCTCTATCGCGTCTTCGAACTCGTCTGACTCTTCTATCTCACGTTGTATGTCGAACACTGTAAGTCGATTCTGCTTCGTGTTCAAATCAATTTTGAACCGTCACTTCTTCCGACAAACAACGTTGAAAAGTCTATCTTGCTCGTCAGAGGATAACTTTTCGAACTCTTCTGCAGTCATCCCTAAGAGTTTCTCTCCAATACTCCAAACAATAGCTATTGATAAGGCTACCTCGTGAATACCACTCTGCATCAACCAGCGGGGTGAAGCGGAGTACTTTCCAGACTCGATCATTCCTCGAAGACAGCTGCTGAAAGTAGCTGAGAGAGGATGAGTACTTTTATACTTACTATACTGTAGCTATCCATCCATCGGATCTGGTGCAGATGAAGGAGCTTGAGAAGTAGAGGAGATGTCCTCTAAAGGAGCTGCTCTCCTCCTTGTGACTCTCCGTCTATCTCCAGTCTCCTCAAGAACTCCAGTATCAAGTTTAGAAGCTTCTCGCCGCCTCTTTTCCTCCACAGAAGCATCCTGCCAGTGAACGTTTCTTGCTTTGATATAAGTAGCGTCCACATGATCTCCTCCAACTTGTGACTTTACGAATAGACTCTACTCCTCGCTTCAATATCTCAGAAGGAATTGAAGCAATACTCTTCTTCGCAGTCCTATCTAGCAACGTAAGACTAGAAGAGACTTCGATATGCCCAGCATATACATCAGAATTTACCAGCAGTGCCATTAATGCAATTGCCGTTGCAGCCGCAGCAATCTGAGATAGACTTCTCATGCATGGTCAACGGCTCTCCAGTAGAAGAAAGGTGCAACCTATCGTTGTCGTGTCGTGGACCGGCTCGTACCTGAAATACAAACTTCGATGCTTGTCGCTCCAAAGACACTCATGAGAAGACAAGCTAGGCCCCAGCTTACGGATTTTGGCACAATCTCAGATCTCCATTTTCATCGCATAGATGTGTAGAGCTCCTTGTCAGCTTTCCAAAGGCACTTTGTCTACTTCGTTTGGACGCCTAGTGGAGAAGTTACAGGACTCGAAAGATGGAGAAAATAAGCTAGGCCCCAGCTTACAGGTTTTTGGCACCACTTCGGATCTTCGTTCTTATCGCACCAGTGGATAGAGCTCCTTGTCAGCATTCCATAGGCACTTTGTCTACTTCGTTTGGACGCATAGTGAAGGAGTTACAGGACTCGAAAGATGGAGAAAACAAGCTAGGCCCCAGCTTACGAGCTTTTGGCGCAACTTCGGATCTTTACTTTTATTGCATAGATGGATAGAGCTCGTTGTCAGCTTTCCATGGGCATTTTGTTTATTTCGTTTGGACATCCAGAGAAGAAGTTATGCGATTCGGAAAAAGGTAAAATCAAGCTAGGCCCCTAGTTACTTGCTGACTGGGTATTTAGGGCTTCAGGCGTTATATCAAACACGCAAGGGGCCTGCTTCTTATTATTGAGGGTTGAACTTCGTACGTACAGACTGTAACAAGGGGGCTGCTTAAGGGGCTTGCTTGCGCCTACGACCTGTCAACGGACGGTGCGGGAGATTTGGAAGTCCAATGCAAACGCGCAAGGCGTCGTTGGGTTCAGATCTGTGCAGGCTACGCACTGGTTCAAACGGTTTGGGAAGAGATGGATCAGGGAGTGCGTACTGAGTGAAATTGAGACGCAGGAAGCAGATTTGGAGTTTTCAGTTACCTATGAAGGAGAGTTGGATCGTTCGGGCCGTTCCGGAGTCCAAACTTGCTGTCCTTGGATCCAACGTGATCAGAACACCGAGTTCTACATGAAATTGAAGACGATACCAGTTTTCATCGGGCGGTTTGGAAGTTCTGAGTGAAATTGGCTCGCAGGGAAGCGCTTACATCAGATTTTCGTTCACCTGCGACCTGAGGTTGGGCTGTTCTTCGCGATCGGTGAGCCAAGCTCTTCGTTCTTGGTGCCTACGCGATCAGGGAGTCTTCATCTACTCATAGGAGAAGACCGTGTGCAGATTGGATTGTTGGTTTGGGTGTGGTGAGCGAGTTTGAGCCGCAGGGAGCCGATTTACGTCAGTTTTTTGCAACCTGCGACCAAATTTCTTGCGTGGTTTTGCAAGGGGAACTCCAAACGGCTTGTTTGGAGTCTCGTTGGGTTCAGGGTAGCTAGATCTATCTGCCAGCGAAGACGGATATCAGTTTGGACGATCCGTTTGTGCGGTGTGAGCGATTTTAAGCCGCAGGGAGGAGTTTTTGGAGATTCGGTCACCTGCGATCAAAAATCGGCGATATCTCGGCTGTTGGGAGTCGGATCTGAAGGTTTCTTGGGTTAACGGAGTCAGCGGAGGAGACCCTAGCGACATCTGAAGTCCGTTCAGCGAAAGGAGGAAGTCCACAGATAGGCCTTTTTCGGTTTCTTCGCTACGGGTTTTGCTCTTTTGAGTTCGTTAGAGTTCTGGTTGGCTGTACACAGCTTGTGATAGCTAGCTTTAGCTAAGAACTTGTACATGGATGTGATTTGGACTTGGGTTTGGATCGTGTGATACTGTTGTGGCTCTGTTTGTTAGCAAAGAGAAGTTTCTCTTGCTTTGAGCTACGCTTCGGTGGGTTTGGGTCAGGGTTGCGATTCAAGGGTTGTTTTCAGGGGCTTTTGAAGCAGGTTACGGACCGCTCTGGTCTGTTTTTCAATTCTGTGCTGTTTGGAGAAAGAATCGACAGTGTACATACTTTCAGAGTGGTATATATCGCAGCATTCCTTTCGTGGTTGTCCTTCTCTGTCTTGTCTCTGTTTGGCGCACAGCATCTCCACAGCCAGGAACCTCGTGTTTTCCTGGACATCCTTCACGCACAAAATATCCGACACGATATCGTTCTGGTAGCGAACCACACCATCTCGCAAAGCAGCTGTGAGCTCTTGACAGTCTCCTCGAAAATGATCAAGATTGTCACACCATATACATCTAAACTGGACCTCGCTTCCACCAAATTGTTGGAGCGGCTGATATACGTCACGATGAAGTTCTTTTCCTCATCATCATGTTGAGTCAACACTGCTCCAAGTCCCAACATACTCCAATCAATGTGTAGTTGGAAAGGACGCCCCTTAACGAGTCTCCTCAAGATGAAAGCAGATGTCAACCTATCCTTGAGCTCTACAGAAGCTCAATCCTGCTCATCTCTCCACTGTCATTCCTGGTCCACCTTCATCAACTTGGTCAATGGTTTCACAATTGCACTAAACTTGTTCCATGACAAGACGAAACATAGAGATATTCGGTATCACTTCATTAAAGATCAAGTTATATCCAAGACAATCGAAGTAAGTACTACCCTACTCAAGAGAGTGAATGTACTAACTAAGGGTCTATCGGCTCCAAAGGTGGAATACCTCCTACCAAGACTAGGATTAAAATTTTAGTCTACAACAACTAGTCTGTTGAGTGGGAGTGTTAGAATTTAGAATTAGGCTGTTTAAGTGTGAACTTTAGTACATCAACTAGTTCATGATATTTGGACTCATGCCCTTTGGTAGACCTAGCCTGCCTTATATCAAAGTACAAATACGTGATCTATGGACCTCTTACCTCATTACTAATAAACAATTAGCTTATGGATATTTGATCTCTCTTGCATCGGTTCTCTTTCTCCTATAAGATCCTGGAGTGAAGAAACACGAAGCACTTCAAGCGCAACGGAAGCAGATGGCATCTGCAACGAATGTTTATTATACAATTTTAGCAACATTGGTAAATAAGAAAAATAAAAAAATTTGTGATGCTCGAAGATTGCAGAAGGGAGACATAATCTATATTTGCTGTTTCCTAAGGTACAGTGAATTACAAGGAGGGTGCTAATTTCTCGGATACGGAGAATTAGAGAGCGAGTACTATTCTCCGTGTTCATTTAACTCCGTCTCAAGAATAATCCAATAGAAGGAATGGGACTATAGAAGTTAGGGTCACAAAGAGGGAATATAGTAACGTGGAAGTGGTTTAAGAAAGAGTTTAAATAATATGCTAGCATAAGAGATTTGAATCATCCGCATCGGACGATATATTCTGCTACTGAGTAACCCTTGTATATTTATCACACATAATAGCAAAATATAGACATGATGTTCTAATCATCAGCCCGTCTGCGAAGTAGTGAAATTCAAGAATTGCTGACTCACAAGATATCTTGTGTTTGTTCGACGACGAGGATAAGCATTAAGTTTTTCTCATAGATCTGTAATTTTCCCCACTTGTTATCGACTAAAGTACGCTCGTATGAGTTGGAGTCAATGTATGCCGTTAGGAGAGAAGAGAATTACATAAATTTACTTGATCCACCACCCAGAAGGAATCTTAGACTTGATCCACTCCCTCTTAACGATGACCTTCTTCATCAATCCTCAAACTGACAACCGCCCGTTTTGTAGTTACTTTGTCACATCAGACGTCCAGTCGAATAGTCATGTCAGCTTTCGAAAGCTGACGTGTTACACAGTTAGACTAGTGCGCGGGAAGAGAAGCAGAACTGCGTAGCAGGAGTACTGGCATGATACAGTGTTTCATAAATGACTATGAACAGTGCATGGTGGTAACAGTGAGACATCTAGGACAGAGATTTGCAGTGCATGTAACCACTTAATAATGCGATAATGTCAGAGGAGAATGATTTAGATTCTCTCGATGGATTACATTTTGAAGATGAAGAGCGGGAACTTTTTCTAGACGCAAGAAGCGATGAGGAAGAAGACGAAACGATCCTGGAGCGATGACAGCAGGAGATGACTGACACTCGTCTTACTGACCGCGTGCTTCAAGAAAAAACACTAGACTCCTTAAGAGAGACTGTAGGGACAGAGGTTGGTGGGAGAATTTCAATGCTGGAAAGATTTTGACTTTGCTATAGATTGTTGGTGTTTCTTGAACAATAGAGCTTGTAGCAAGCTCAAGTCATATTTCACTTACAAAGTGCGCGTTTGTACGTTATGGAGAGAAGATTCGTTGTAGAAAATCGATAGAACAGTGAGTCAGAAATAACAAAAACTTGGACCCGAATTTGATAAGTAGTCAGCCTCGTTGTTTCTACGAGTTCACCTAACGACAGAGACAGAGAGAGCAGAAGACGAGAAGATGTCACTGTGATCCAAAGCACACGGCGAGTTCTTGAGAATGATTGGTGTGACGAGAAGATGCGATATTTAACCTCTGGTAGAGAAACATTCTATGGAACTGGAGTGGAGGCAAGAGAGGGGTCAGTAACGCAGTCGTGCAATTGGAGGATACGTGCACAAAGAGGAAAATTCACAGGGAGAATCACCATCAACGTGTGTAATCTGGAGCATACTTACCTTGGACAACAAGCTGATTGACGCGGACCAGCGTCAAACTCTAAATTCCTTGCACAAGTATTGTGTAATAGAGTAGCTATAGATCCGAACATCCCAGTCCGGAATTTAATGGAAGAAAATCAGACTAGTTTTAATAAACGAGCTCCATATAACCAAGTTTGGAGAAGTCGTGAGCACTCGCAAGACTGGTTAGAAGATAATATGACTGTCTCTTTTCATTATATTCCATCGGTATGTAGAAGGATCAAAGACGCCGATCCCTTAGCTGTTGTGGATTGGGACACATGGATAAATCATCCGATAATTTTTAGTCATTTTTTGTCTGTCCCAGTGCTACTCGTAATACCTTTAGCTCATGTCAAGAAGTGATTTGTCTTGATGACAAGTCACGCAAGTTTTTTTGTCAAATTTTCTTGGCTTCCACCGTCGATGGTGCAAACCAGGCTATCATTTTAACTTATGCTGTAGCTCCGAGAGAAGATACATCAAACTAGACGTGGTTCGGTGGTTTATTGAGAAAATCAATAAATAAAATTGAGAGTCTTCAAACTGTCATCATCAACTATCGACAAAAAGGTTTGGAGAAAATCGTTGCTGAGATATTTCCAACTGTGACGCATGGTCATTACGCATTATTAGAATGAACGTGAGGACGAGATTTGGCAAGGAGGCCGAGCAACCATTTTTGGCTTGTTTGTATGCGAAGAATCGAGAGTTGCTCTTGTGTGCTTACTTGCACACCTACAGACACTAGTTATTCAAAGATGAATTTGAAGATGTTCATGTGCAATGTGATTATGTCCTCATCTTGAGAGTTCGTAACTTTTCTTTCAAATATATTTGTATCATGGTGTATATTACACGACAAAGTTAAAAGTAAACGTGTTCCACATGTCAATGATCGTACAATTAAAAATAAATTGATCAATAATAATGATCTCGTAACACTGATTTATCATCATAAGAACATTCTTACTTTGATTATCCCACTCTTCGATACTACTTATTCCAATTACAAAAAAAAAATTCTTGAAAATGACAATTGACCAAGATACATTGATCATAACTAAAATATTCTAAAAATTGACCATTGATTGAGATACCATGTCTTTCTATGTCTAGTTCGAATTTCATCTTATATTTCCAGTATGTAAAATATGTTCCATAGTGCTGCGTTCAACATTTCGTGTTGAAAGTGTTCACTAAACACCAATTTGTTATTGAATTATTTCTACGATTCTATCAAACGTTACAATAGTTTGATCAAAAAACTTCGATATTTAATAATCAAAATGTCCCCTTATTTTTCCTTCACCTATACCTAAGGTCTACTTTAATATCTACTTGAAAGTTCCGTTATTATGCTGGAAAAATAAGAACCCGAACCCAAACCTATGATACCCTATTAAAGAAAAAAAGAACATCTTTACAAGAGAAATCAAGTATCTGTAAGCTGTTGATCTTTTATCTCAAATGAGATAAGAGATCAATAGCCCAAATATTTTACTAAAAACATCTATTGTTGAGTGATCAAATATGTGTAAGCTATTGGTCTCTTAACTCATTTGAGATAAGAAACCAATAGCCTAAATATTCTACTTTATATTCAAAGTAGAATTCATACTTTGGTACCGGACAAGCTAGTCATGCAAAAGGGCAAGAGCAAAAATATCCTGAACTAGTTGCTGTTCTGGAGTTGAACACTTTGACAGCCTAATTCCAACAGATCCTGCAGGAGTATATAAACGACAATATAAACGTCCCAACGATCTAGATACACGCGACCTTTGCACCTAATGATCCTGACAAGAAATCCACTGCTACAAAACTTTCAATAGTACCTTCCGTCATGATCCTCAGACTCATGTAAGCGACTGCTGTCTAAAGGGAGAAAATGCGAGTTAAAGTCAATAAGGAACCAGCGCTACGAAGTAAAACCTTCGCTGCTTTCTGTTCATCTCACTCTGATCTTCATACCTTTAGCAGGGCCTTTAACTTGCTAAGCTATGCAAGGAGGAAAACATGGAAAGAGTGCAGTATTATACACGTCGATGAAAGGAACAAGAACGAGAGAATATTAATCAAGGCACAAGAATCATACCATCCTCTGCTCCAGTGGCGTGCTTCATTTAATGAATAATATTGAGTCCAATAGTTCGCTTACAATGTTTGAAGCACCAAGTTAACAAAAGAATGCTTCGTCAGAGACTCTTAGGCTCATCGCATAATGTGAGATATACTGGTGGACAGACATGTAATTTGATACAAAAATGGAGTGGAAGTCACGAAAAGCTTCCACGATGATCATTACAGAATTTGCTTTCCCGGTAAACCAGACTCAAATGTACCATGATCTAGCGCCAACCTCACTGCAACTTTCTAACCTCCTACCTACTTACCAATCAACTAGAGCCAAAACCCAGCGATGCTGCATAACTATTGAAAGAACGACGGATGTTGCGTATCAACTGAAAGAACGACTGCTTCTCTCAGTCCTGAAGCTCTACCGGCCCTATACTCCACTGTTAAAAATCTAACTGGGAAGCAATTAGTAAAATTCACAACTGTAAATACACCTCCCACCGATTACAGCCCTAAGCAGAATGAACACGGGCAACTCAGATTCCCGTCACTCACAACGATTCGAACGTAGGAACCTAGATCAAGGCACCAACATACTGCAACCTTTCAACAACTTGAGGCGACTTGGACGTCTGATGGTGATAGTACATTCTCGATCAGCGATGTTGTGAGAAATCTTTCCGGCATGCAAGACTACTCACTCGAGGTCTCCCGGATCTCCGAGTGTGCATCAAGCATTCGCGGCGTCTAAATTCTGCCCAGACCCGGAAGCAGAGTGCCATTCCTTTCAAATACATACCTAAGCAGTTACAGCAGATGTTTCTACTCCTGATGTTGGGGGACCCAGAATGCGGAGCTGGCGATCCATTGTGGCCACGGCTAGATACGATGCATCGGGCCCGAAACGTACGGATGTTACTTTCCCTGCAACCAACGCCACGTTAGCCTGCTGGAAAATAATCCACCTTATGTTCAAATCAAGTGTAAAGTTGGGTTCAGGACGAACGGCAGAACTGCAAATGGGCAGCTATTGTCCTTAATAGAAGAGGGCACACCTGTCCCCGAGAGATCAGGAAAAACTTTGACAGTATTCCACTCTTGTTTCACACTGGCCACTTGGTATATCCTAAAACCACAGACATAAGCAACGGAAAGTCAGCGCCGGACACTAGCACACAACATACTCGCTGCACATTCGACTCCAGAGTCCTGTTCACCGCCACACCAATGAGCCACTCAATACATGTTGAACAGAGGCCTTCCCTTCGCTCCGCGAAACGTCACAACAAAACCTGCAGCTCAGTGGACTCTCGTCCGTGCCTTGTGCACATTCTTTTACTTTCTTCTCGTTTTGTTATAAACTAGGGTGTCATTTGCTATGGCGCCTCCTTTCCTACAATCCAACCTTTCATTTCATAGACTACTGAGTATTTCCAGTCAAGCATCATAATACACAAGACTTTAGCTGCTCAGAGTGAGACGGCCAAACGAGGTGGGATATGATCAAAGACAAACCTGATGTCAGATCCACCGACTGCTAAGTAGCTTCCGCTGTAATCGAACTCCACTGCATCGTAAAAATAAACTAGTAGTATCAGTTCCAGCTTTTCTTGTTACGCGTAATGAGGATTTGACAAAAAAATCCCTGTTCGGGACCAACGGATTCTCGTCCACACTTCTTAACCGGACATTTTAGGCCCCTTTCTTGATTACTCACCAGTGTTGGTTGGAGTGGCAGAGTCATAAGGAGCAAATGAGCGGAAATTTTTCAGCTTCCGCAGATCCCAGAGCTTTACTCCATCGCTAGCGGCAGTCTGCAGACACACGACTGGTGAACAAGTTTCTGATGGCTACATGGTGGTACTCGAAACTGCAGAACTCCAGGACTCCAAATGACCTAAGCTTTATCCAAAGCTATGTGCTGACCATCATTTGGAAGATATTCGATCCTACTGATTAGACGGCATCCCTCACATTCAAAGAATTGGACACATTAAATGTGATCGAAAGGCTTCATACTCACAGCAAGAAAATAACCATTCTCGGAGAAAGAGATGTCAGTGACAGGTCCAGTGTGACCTTCAAACTTCGCGACGTTGGCCTGCAGACAGATACAGGATTCGCAAAAGAAAGATACATTCACCAGTAACACAACGCATAGTAAGCAGGTGAAGTAACAACGACGAATATTTACCGAGAAGATATTTGTACAATCACGATCTCTATGCTATGTACTTCCACATCTCCCACGTAGGGTGATAAGTTCACGTGCGAAGTATAAGGTTCATAACCAAAAGAAAATTCCAGAAACGACTTTCAGACAGCACTCCACAACCCACGACTAATAAACTCGTACACGTCCATTCTAGTCTGTATGAAATAGCACAAAAACTGCTGATATCATATCCACCGAGTGGGTAACGCTGTTTCGAGCTTTTCATTTCGACCGCTGGACCACAGGAACAGTATTTATGTCCATATAATTCATCCCTTTAAACCCCTAAACTTCACGACTCAATACTCTAAACTCGAGCTACCGAGCAGTCGACCCACAGATCCATAGTAGACATGAAAAACCAACGAGTACAAAGAGCCCGAGAGTGTACAACAGGATACCTGTGTTTTCACGTCCCAGATGCGGACCAAAGATTCTGCCGTTCCAGTTCCCAAAATTAGACCATCAGGATGGAAAGCGGCAGAAGTGAATCCGTCTTGAACAGTCGCTTCATTGACCTGCAAGACGTTCCATAAAACCGTTAAGTAACAGAACATTCAACTTTTCGTGCTGGCAAGAACTGCTGCTCGTACACACCTACCATCGGGGAAATAAGACCTTAAACTGTAGTACTGACCTGAGTCAAGCATAACCCTGAACTGAGATCGTAAAAACCCCACGTCTTATCAAGTGAAGCTGTGACGAAGTAATTGTGCGTCGCATGTAGAGTGACTGCTCTAACCTGGAGGCACACGAAAGCATAAAGCTCTCAACTGGATGACTGTGAAACGAAACACTGAGATGAGCTATAAGGAGTAACAAGAGTCCTGTTCCAGGTCACTGAACTTAGTGCCCGCACGAAAACCAGTTCTCTACAGGATATAAGTGACAAATGAAGCCAATCCATGGCGGGGTTAATGATAAGGAGCATAAGACAGTAGAAAGTACATCGTCTAAATATTATAGCAATGTGAACACATGATTACTCAGATCTAGAAATATTCACTGTGAGCTGTGCGGTATCCAAGCACACGACCATCACTGACTTAAGCCCACAGACTAACCTACTGGAGACCGGAGTTGTGTGGATATCTCTCTACGCCAAGTCACTATCTTTCTTCTAGTAAGATGAAGAGGTTGTGTAAAATTGTTAATTCCAGACTAGACTATAGAACATTTGACCTCACATCACTTTCCCTGGTTATCTACGGAAGACAAAAGCCCGTTCTGTGCAACTATTTCGACGCAAAAGCAACGTACCTCCGATGTGTGATCCTTTAATACGTGCTTACAGTTGTACGACCCATCCTCTTGACCTTGCCATATCCGTACGGTCTGTAACCATTTACATCAAGAGTCAACGGGACATGAACACTCGGGGACCATAACACGGCTTTGCTCGTAAACTCTCCGTAAATCAAATCCTTGAGGACTGGTACACAGCCAAATGTACAAGCTAACACTCATGTCGTTTCAGCAACAACTCTAGAATCCCCATCGATTACGTTGAACATTCATGGGAAGTCCCGAGCAACCGGCTAACGCAGAAAGGAAAGGACTGCACTGCACTGCACTCCTTAAAGAACTCCAAAAGGAAAATAAGAGATCTATGCTGGCTTGGTGAAGGTGCGACACTCTTGAGGCGCAGTACACGTGGCCTACTTTACTTATTTCAAACCCAACGTGCCCATTAAACTCCACCGGAACGGTGTCATAAGAAAGGACAATGTGCCGGATTCATCTGTAAAACAGATCCCATGAAACTCTCGTAGATTCCCAGCATAGCTCACCTTGTCGGCAGATGCCGTAAGCACGAGATCATCGCGTGGCACAAATTTCACACTAGTTACCTACAGAGAACGAAGGAGAAACCCACGGGTTAACCTAAATCCGCATCGGGAAATCTCGACGTGGTCGTGATCTCACGAAATTCACATGTGCGAATACTGATATTTTTAACTTCAAAGTACCAAGCAAGAGGGGAAGCCTCCTAACCCGCTTGCTATGCCCTGACAAGGTAGACACAATTTCTCCTGACGCACGGTTGAAGACAATGGCCGATGAGTCGACGCCACCAGTCAAGATGTAATCCTGCACAAGAAAATATAATCAAGACGCTCCCGGCAACTGATAGTGAAATGCACCTGATTACAATAAAGACGTGCACAGTCGGGACCCACTGCGATCTAAAATGATAATAAACTTCTAGTCAACCTTGGAAGGGTGAATATCGGTCGAACAAATTCCGGGCTTCACTGTCTTGTGAAGTGGATGGCTAGCCACTTGGGTATATTTCTCAAAAGCCTCTGGAGTGGCGAGCGTTTGTGAAATCTGCACATAGCATTTCCTGGAATCAGCACGGTCCATTCCGGGAACCAGTTCCCAGTGTGATCGAATCACCAATAACTAATCAGCTTACATCCACACAATCACTAAGAAGATGACGGTGTGACCGACTTTCCAACCACGCCAAATTGAACATATATCTTGGTACATGTGAATAGCAGTTCGAAGCAAGAACTATGCTCACACACTTAAGGTAACCCCCAAAAACTGAAACCAGAGAAACACATATAGTGCTCAGGTAAGATTGTCAAGCGCATTATTCAGTGCTACGAGATATCTGATGTCACCCTTATCTTTATGATACTACTCAAAAGACTTCTCGGGTAAACAACGTTACGACGAAAGTATCCCGCAAAGCTGTAAGAGGAGAAAGCACGAAAACCGAGTACCTGGCGCTTTTTACGTTGACCAGAAAGGCGAGCATTACAGTCGGTTAGCTCTTTGATAATCTCCTGGGTAATCCCCTGTCTGGCTTTCTTACCAGGAGCCGCTGGTTCGGCTTCAGATTCTGGCGCTGCAAAGCGTTTGAAACCAACACTTCAGTCAAGTTACTTCTATTGACCGATCCGTCTGTAGCCCGAACTTGGATCTGTACATGCTCCAACCCCAGGCATAGCAAACCTTCGATGACTTCTAAAGCTGCGTTCTCAACAGCGCGCGGCTCTATTGTTATATTTCCAACAACCTAACGAACAAATACTTGTCCCAACTTCGGATAGCAAATTCCCACCACTTACACCCAAGTGCAGGCCCAAAGGGTATGTCCTACAACAGAACGGCAACAAATGCTCAGGCTACAGGCTAGATTATACAGACCTCTTTTGCCGTTCGCAGATGCTGCTGTGGGCACCACAACTTCAGAAGATGGTACTTGTCTCGCTGCCTGTATTAGTCTTTGTCTGGCTTCATCCCTCTCTTTCTTCAGCCGGGCAATCACTCTGCAGGCTGCATCATGCTGCAGACAAAAGAAACCAGAGAGCAAGAATTTAAACCCGTCCCCACCCTAAGGCGTAAGCGACAGCCTGTATACGTAAAAATCACAAACAAATTCGTCCACTGTAAACTTATGTCCTCGTCATAGTACACGTCCACTTGAAGAGATAACGAACCTACTCTTAGCAACCCATCTATCCAGAAAACATGACTCATACCTGATAAAGAGCGTGACTTAATTCTTGACGAGCAGTATGTAATTGCTGCTCGAGAGCATAATTAGACAGCATCAAGGCGTCCCACTCCTGCAAAAGTGGAAAGGGAAGAATAGACCGTAAGAACAACCCGTAAACAACTCAAACTGAACAGTTCAAAGCATCTCGCTCAGAGGTCTGAGAGAAATGCGTCAGGTTAACTGACACGGTAGTTATGGAGGACTTCTAGGATAGCCCGGAGAAATCCAAGTCTTTAACAGCTAATTCCAGATTCTACGTCGCGCAAGCTTCAAACATTCTCCCGCATTTGGTACTACTTAGACACTCTCTTATGTGGGGGAAAACTATTATTTTGATTGATCAAGTCACAGAGTTGGAGACACTTATGTGGTAACTTCTAAGCAGTTGAGTAGTCAACAAGAAGCTCTCAAGGCCTGAGTAGATACTGCGGCCGGTACGATAGTACTCGACTTCGAGCAAGCTGGGTGATAACATACAACCGTGAGAGACATTTTGGAAACTTACATTTTGGAAAAGACCGAGCATCCCAGGAATGCTAGCGGCCTGCAGTGGTCGTGGTTTGACAGCCTGGAAAAAGAGAGACAAAACTGTCAGATTCTTCCAACACATAGGGCTTGACGTCAACAGGCATCCTCATCTTCAGTGTGGCTGGCGCCAAAACGACAATCAAGCACCAACCTTGTTTGTTTTGACCGCAATAAGGTCATCGGTTGGGAAACTTTCTCCAGTGACGGGGCAGGTCCCATTCTCCTGATGACATGTACAGGTCCGTTATTATAGGTTAAGCAACCACAATCTCATAGAAGACAACCGAGTAACTTCCAGACAATTGATTTGAGAGCCAAGATCACGAGACAACCCTGGTGCATCATCACTATTTCTGGAATTGCTACTCACATTCACCTAACAGTCGTGATCGGTACTGTGGTTCAGTACTACATGGGAAGTTTCCACCCCACAATTGCTACGTATTTCCATGAACAAATAAGAGTCATCATCCTCCAAGCTTGTACGACTGTCAGTTGGAAAAAGATCAGTTCAACCCTGGACCACTCCCTGCTTGCTAGCAGACTCCCCCACCAAGCTGCGGCTCTAGTACGACAGCTGGGCGTCGGAAGTACATGATAGGCAGGTAACAATACAAAGCAACCGAATCTAAAAGGCTCGTAACAATGTAAGACCGTTAAGCAAATTCCCTCCACAACATACATGTATCACTTGATCCCAGTGAACTAGACCAGTGGTATAAATGTACTGGTGGCAACCATGAAGCGTCACCGATAATTCATGCGAAGCAAAATTTTCCTCGTCATTTGATTATCTTACCGCAAGATGTTTTTCGATCAGTCTCCGCTCATAAAGAAGACCAGTCCTTCTTGAAACCACAGGTTCCTCCGGGGTTACACCTGAGACTACGGAGCAAACAAAATCGTGTTTAATTTTCGGAATGGTAGTACGACGGAACACTCAGGCAGCTCGAACCGGGAATTCCACCGCATGAAAACTCGAGAACTTTATCAACACTTCCATCAACTACTTCAACTGTTTACTTCAAACTTGTATGTCCATTTCTTTGAGAAAGTGGCGGAAACGTACTGGCGCAAAACATGATGACAGCTCTGTTCGAAAAACCTGCACCCTGTCACGCACCCGTGCACACGCCCCACCTTTCCTGTTGAAAGAAGCAGTCAAAAACCCTAACCAGGAAAAACACGTCGCCTCAGAAGAGCTTCTACAAGTAACATTTCAGAGCAACCCTTCCAACCTGCTATCGCAACCTGCACCGAAGAAAACAAAATTCATCGGCCTCCTCGCTGCCCCTGGCGAATGCAGCAGGAAATACCCATCTCAAACCTGCAGGGCACTATTCTCCCGAATATGAAATGTATGTGTTAAACCCTAAGAACACCGAAATCAAAAGCGGGAAAAAAACGCACACATTTCCTGCACCTGCCGTGCTTCAAAAGTGCTGCCGAAATTAGGCAGTCTGGGAGGGCGATGCAGAGAGTTCGAGCGGCCGACGGATAGATCGTCAGCATACACTACGTTACGAAGCTCATGCAAGAAGTAAAGGGACGACGTATAATGTGTCCACAAGCCGCGGCCCAAAACCCTCCACTGTCTTCAGCATTTCAGAACAGTGTAGTGGCTCAGTAGTGTCGTTTCCCCTCTACCTCGTGAAAACCTGACTTATTCTCAGCACCAACAAGGTCTCAGTTCTACCCTTGGAGATGATAAACGCCTGGGATTTTGTTACAATTACGCCTAGATAAATTTAGCGACACGTAGAAAATATCGCCCGTCCGGTCATCCGCCACATCCTTCAAACGTAAACCTCTTCTGTCGTCTCACAGACCGCCACAACGTTGCGAATCGATCAGCTTTCTTACAACCGAGCGGCGGGAGTTACCGGCGAGGCGACGGACGACAACTGCTTCTGTCTACACTCCCCTTGGGGATACCCACTGTCATATCTGGTCTCTTGTGTAGTCTCTCTCGCCAAGAATTGCCTGCGGGCAAAACAAAGCCCCTCCCAAATATTTGGTTTTCCTAACATGCATATATATTCTCCCTCTTCCATGTTTGGAACATGGAAGAGGGCAAAATATGCATGTCTACATCCTGTTCTCTTCTGAGTATGTTTGTTTGTTTATTTCAGCTCCTCCATCTCAGGTAGCATGCATATATTCTCCCTCTTCCATGTTTGGAAGAGGGCAATATGCATGCCCTTTAATTTATATCATATTCCTCTTGGAGTGATTAGGTAATAAACTGAAAATTTTAAATAAAATTTAATGATTAGTCAACAAAATATATTATGATAACATGAGAGTGCTTGTGAGTACTATTCTTATGGAATTTTTCTCTCGTAACATGTGTAGTATTACATGAAATAAAAAATTACTTTTATATATTTGTGAAACCTTCTTCATATGTGCATAAAAACTCTATAATACTCTCCTTACTAGTATCTCTCCCTCCTCTTTTTTTCAAAAGTCTTCTTCTTTCTCGAGATTCTCTTTTTGAAATCGCCTTCTTGAGTTATCGAATAACAGAGATCACAAATAAAGTCTTTAAAATTTTCAATTTCAGAGCTAACCCTTAAGCAATATTGGTGCCTAAAACCCCCTTCGATCAACACAACATGATGCCCTACATAGATCTCAACCGATGCGTAAAGTTTTGCATATCACAATGATCTTCGAAGCTGATCTGACAACAAAACCTTGATGTTAACTTGATGACTATTTACAGTTATATCACTTCGTCACAACCCCAACATAGAAATGAAAAATCGTATGTATCTTTCTCAGCACATGTGGAATCTCTAAGCCATTGGATCTAAAACTATACGTAGATGAGAAAAATGTCTTTAGTGCCTTATGTTTTTCGTCAACAGCAACTGCTTTCCAGGTCGGACTGAAACACCTAAGGGTTGCATAGTATTAAATATGCGATAAGTTATAATTATGTGTGGTGTCTTCTAAATAAGTCTTAAGGCTAGACGACACTCAAAGTTAATGATAAATAACTATGATTAGTCACGGTTAGAGTTTGTTATATTTGTGGACATAATATTAAAATATTTTGAGTGTGAGAACCACTATTTTATTTTGTTTTATGCGTGATTGAATTTTATTGATTGTAAAAGCTTAACGTCAAACAATCAAGAGTGTTGTTGACTTTTTTGGCTCGATTATGTATTAGTACTTTGTATTATAGAGAGCAATCCGAGATTCTTTTTCAAAGATTTCTTTATACTTATGGAAGGATTCAAATTATCAGAGTAGAGTCAAAAGTGGAAAATCTATCTTGACTTATGACTTTTATCTTTGACTTAGTTCTAGTAAATTACGGTAAATCAGATTTACAAGTAACTATCATGACAAATCTAGAGTAGTATAAATAGAGAAGTTGTGTAGTGATCCCTCATTTTTTTTTCTTGGTATTCTGAAATCTTAAACTCTATCTTTATAAAGGTCGTGTTCTTCATCTATACGTCTCTACGAGAATTCTTGTCTTGAGTGAGAGAATGATATGAGTTTGTTGAGAGTTAGATCTAGCTATGCCCTCGTAGTTTCTTTGATGCGCCTAATCAAAAGTCATAAGAGATTAACCTTGTGTGAGAGACATGACCGATAGTAAGCTTGAAGATCACATTTTTGGTTTCGTTGACGAGACCTCACTATGAGACTTGAGAGATATGTTTCGAGTGTAGTTATACATTAGATAAAAAGAGATTATGAGAGAGCAAGTCGAGAGAACTCTTGGAGAGACTAGAGCTACCATGCTAGAGACCTTAGAGCCATTCTTGTATCCAATTGTCATCTATGATGCATTTGAGGTCATCTTGTATATTATATTCACATAAGGCGTTAGATGTATATAATATACAAGATCAGACTACTATCATCAAGTTCTTTGAGTGTTAGATTCTATCGTTAATTTAATATGTAAAACAATAATATTAGTTGTAATATTAAATGTTAAACAGACTGCAAAGCAATAGATATTTTATACATAACCCATAAGGACAACATGTAGAAAGTCTGAGGTCACTGATTTTAATCTTAGCATCAATTTATTGCTTAATAGAAGGAAAAAACTAGAATCGAAATAGAGAACAGTTAACTATGCTCACGATGATAGTTGGCAAAGAAGAGAATCACAGCAATCCGAAGCTAGGTGGATGTGAGACCACCATAGGCTGCCTAAACAAGGAGAATTTAGAGTTAACTCGACTTCTGTTAATTGATTTTGTGCGAGTCTGCATGAATCTGCATTGTTAGATCAGCTTGTAGATAATAAGATACAGGGGATGGAAAGTTTAAAGGTTAACTTAAATTTTACTCGTTATGTAGAAAATAATTTTGGTTATTACGTATTCATCAGAACATAAAATTAGAGAAATTAAATGAGAACTATTCACTAGCTTTACAAGTTGTGATTCATTTCAAACCAAACTACTCAAAATTGTTAGAGAAATTTAAAATGAAGATTTGAAGGTTTCTTAGAACAGAAGAGAATCTTTTCCTCAAGCTCAAAGTACAGTGTGAAGAAAAGGATACTATTTCCTTGCTTGTATAAATCCTTTCTATGGATTTTGGTGTGTAAAGGTATCTGTTTTTGTGTTTCACTTGCAATATGAAAGTAGGTAGGTATTCCACAATCTAGGTCAGATTTGGATTCTCTGAGATGTCGATGATTTGTAATTTCACATCCTTGTTCTTAAGTGCATCTGTTCACATTTCACTCTTTTTATCTGCACTTCTTCCTTGAGGCTTGAACAACATATGCTATTTCTTTTGGATCTAGTTCCCTAAAATAATTTTGAGCTCGTGAAAACTCATCAAAATCAAAGCTTCAATCGTGAGTAGTAATTCAACTAATTCCCAGATGGAAGGCGGTGGAATGCTCATCAATTTATTGCTTAATCCTTCCTTGATTCTAACTCTTATGTATTTGTGTTCTCCAGTTGCAATCAATCCACACCCTTCGCAGCTTGCACGCTTTGGAAGTAGTTGTCGTCTTCGTGCAAGGTGATGATATGGGGAAGTTTCTATTAATTTTTCAATTAATCTAATTTAATTTCTTTTCATTAAGCTTCCGGAGTCTCGTCATCGGTCTTAACAGCAATAAAAGAGAATATAGAAAAAATAAGAATAATAAGAATATACCACATAGAGAAAAGAACAAAGTTGCTGCATTGCAGCTATGGGCTCTATAAATAACTGTCCTATTACACAACTGAATGATCTTCAAATTCGGTTACAAGTCAGAAAAGTCCTGATTGGTTTTCTCATATATCCAAAGATATTCTGTTCTTTTTCTCCACTCCCATATACTTACGTATTTTTTAAATTCTATATGCAAAACGTAGAGTTTCATATCAGGCCAAGGGCTCTATAGAATAGAGCCAAAAGAAACCAACGGAGACTGACTCGGATATGGCCCAGTAGGCAGGAGCGCTGCGTAGCGGATAGTCGAGACATGTTTGGAATGACTGGAATCTCCAGGATCTTCAGTTTCTGTCGTTGAACGTAACACGGAAACGGTAGATCCGGCCCTTCTCAAACGGGCGAAACAGCGAACTGAGTGACTTCCGTACATCACATAAAGCTCTGCTCACATCTGTCTAATCAAGGAAACGGGCGTTTCGCTTGCGTTTCGTCGTGAGAAAATGTAACTTGCCACTCTCAAATTTAACTTGCAATCCACAAAGAGAAGCTCAGCTTTCGGATATGAAGTGAATCATATTACCCGGCGATGAGGCAAGATGTGAACTCTTACTGCCAGTCTAACCTTTATATCAGGGCTTAGAGAAGATCAAGGACTACTTTTGTTTGAGCGTTATCGGCCCTTAACGACTCCAAGATTTCAAAGAAATATTTCGACAAATTCGGGAAAAGGAATCCGATTCTGTGGACAACAAAACCACATGTACTATCCTCGAATTTCTGCAATAGAACCTGTTTCTCCCGATACATTCTTAGCAACCAAAGATGGGTATATAGAACCTTGGTGGCAGGTTCAGGGCATTCAACAGGAGATTTCAACAGATGCCGTGCCGTTGCAATATGGATGGTGTTCTCGTGTCTTCCTCTAGAAGTTGGCACGACGAAGGAAGGACTCGATCTCAAATTGTTCCGCTTGGATTTCCACACATTGTATGTAGTGGAGCTGTTGGCCGTGTTCCTAGTCATGTATGGTGAAGAAGGGCTCGGCTCGCAGATTTATCATGAGATTGAACCTTTTGGTGACGCCGAAATTTTGGGCTCATCCAATCGGCAGCCACCCACTCGCAGATTAGACAGATTGATGACCTCGCATCTTGCTGCTCAGAACTTCCAAGCAAGCTGCTATCCTGACTCCTCGTTGGAAAATATCTCCCGCAGTTCGAGAGGACGTAAATGTAATACGCGATTCACATCACTGATACTACCTGATGACAAGTCACCTTGATTCCTAGGACGAGATGCATTTGAGCTCTTCCTGATCGTTGAAACGGAGACGTCGAGCCTCATTTTTGAGAGCAAGATGACCGATAAGGATCCGTTCAAGGCCCAAGATGCATACCAAGCGAATACCTTGTCACAGAGGGAAGTCATGGAGGAGTCCCATGAAGCGGCCAGACTCATGGCGGAGATGCTGGGGCAAGAGGGTCAGTTCCACACCGCAGGGGCAGCCTATGGACAGCATTCAGCGTTGCCTCTGCCCAAAACAGACGAGAAATCTTCGGAGATAAAGTTCTTCCTGCATGGCAAACCCACAGCGTCCCAAGAACCGCCCCAACCTTCATCCCAGCCGACTGGTGCCGACCTTCGGTATGAAGAAGCAGAGGAAGGTCGGCAGGATACAGGATATGCTGAGTACTACCAGTCGGCGGAAGAAGAAGAAGAAGAATTGATCACTGATATTCTTGAGCGCAGATTGGCATTTCTGTTCATGGCTTTTCAGCCCCCTGAACCAGTAGAGGGCCCCGCGGATACTCTCTTTATCGTAAGTACGAATAAAGAAGGTGCAGGAGCTAATCAACGAGCTCTAGTTCGAGCCCATTCTCAAGTTCTAAGGAGATACAATGATGCTTTCAATGAGCTGATCGGCTATCGGCCACCTGCAGTTCCAACCTCTGAAAGTGACTCTGAACCCGAGGAAAGTGGTACATCGTTGACAACGGACGCAGTACCTGTGGCTGTGCGCAAGCCAAGCGAATGGTGGACAAGGTCAGCCTCCTTTGTGAGGCCTCTTCAGGAGAGAGACTCTTCTCTGATCGCAGGAGTGAACGAGGATGAGGAATGGAGGGGAAACGCTCACGCAGAAACCGAAGCTCGGGATTCCTTCGATGGAGCTGATCCGCAAGTGACGGATGAGGTAACCTGGAAGGAGCCCACTTACGGCGCAAGAGGAAGTGTCCATTTCAAGGAGGGAGAATTTTTGCAGCATAAGAAACCAAGCGCAGACTTGGTATTCTTGGAGAAGAATGCAAGGCGGCCTAGCCAAGCCTTCATGGACGACGGTCTAATGGATTTGGGTCTGGAGCACGTTATAGGGAACTTGCAAGATTCGCAGAAACCTTTGCTTGTGAAAGAATTCTTGGACGCCAGCGAGAAACTCGTTAAACTTCCTGGTTGGGAACATTTACCTCCTCAAGTGAAGGAGTCTTTCGAGGAGTTCGCAAATTCCGTAAGCAACTTCAGGAATCCAGCTGCCCAAGAAGCAGTGAAGGCCCTTGATCTAGAGTATAGCACCTTAGGGGGTGGTGGAGGATTAGAGAGCAATTTCTTGGGCATGATTGGAAGGAGAGAAAGTAAGGCAATGGCTGGAATATTGAGCAATATCACGCAAGGAGTTGCCGATAGAAAGAAAAGTAGCATGATGCTTGCTCAAGCAAAAAACGAGGAGCAGTTAGGATCAGGCAAACAAGTTTCTGCCACAGCAGCTCGTACTGCGCTGGAAAGGAGAAAGAGCGCGGCATATGTAGATAATCAAGAAATGAGGAAAAGCATAGCGGCATTCGAGCCACGGAAGAGCATAGCCCTGATTGCTACTCAGGACAAGAGGATTAGGCCAAGTTTTCTGGAGAGAAGACAGAGCAAGGCTCTACTGGAAATAGCACAACGAGAGCAAGAGAAATCGGAGACAGAGGACCTGAATATGAGAAGAAGGAAGAGCAAGGCGGCAGTAGCAGCTTTTGAGAGGCGAAAACGAATGTCTGTACTGGAAAACAAGAGCTCCGCAGAGCTGGAATCCGGTGCAGACTTCAATGGGGGTTGGAGTCAAAAGGTTCTTCCTCCAGCGCAAGAAGGACGTAGGGTAAATGCAGCAAGCCTTGGAATGTTATCAGGCATCTATGAAATAGCAACAGAAGGGACGGGTGAAAAAGCACGAAGATTGACTGCCATAGCCATGAAAGGGGTGGGGGAAGGAAAGAGCGGTGGTGGTTTTCTCGAAAGAAAAGGAAGCAAAGCCCTAATAGACATGAAGGAGAAGGAGCAGCAGGAGTGGTTAGTGAACTCCTCCCCACCTCCGCCGCAAAGACGACTAAACCAACCTCCTACTCTCACTCATACTAGAGCGCAAGACAAGCAAGCGGTCGTACGATTTTACGACGAAGAAGATGCGGACATATACGCCACATCCTCCTCTTCGAGTGTGGAGTCAGAACCCCCACCAATGCCCAAAGACGTTGAGTATGTGATAGAAAAGAGGCACTGGACAACTGATATTCTGCATGCCATTCTAGAATTTATATACACTGAGGTCGTTCACATTCACTGCGAAGAGCTTCCTGACGTTTATGCTGCAGCGAACGAAATTCTTCTCTCGAGTCTCACAGATGCAATCAGGCTAAAACCCATGAGTCAGTATTTTAGGCTTGCTGTGGTAAACGAATACAACCGAGTTGCTCTCTTGAACCTTGCAAACCAGCTTACCAGCGAAGCAGATTATAAGAATTATGTAAACAAGAACGAAGATTTCCGGAACTTGAAAAGGCTTTGTGAGGCCTACACCCTCATCGGAGATGGCCCCGAAGAGCGGAAGCCTTACACCCTACTCTTCGAAACAGCCCATACTGCTTTCAGAAATCTGCCCTTTGTCACACCAGGCCTTCATGACATAAACGGAGAGATGGTTGGTCCTCCTTCTCACCAGTGCATATCCTCAATTCTTTCGCCTTCTGTTCGGATAAGATCTGTCCAGGATATCAATGCACCATCTCTCACATCGTATATCGTCTCTCGCCATGCGTCATGCACCTGTGTTGTATCTCCTTACAACTCCTGTCTGCTTACTCTGTGTCTGCACCCCTGTTTGCATGCTGTGTATAAACAAGCAATCGTTTCCAGCTGAACCGTTTTAACTCAGTGCGATCAGGTCACACTGAGTTAAGACACTGATCGCACTGAGTTAAGACAAGCCCTCAAATGCTCGACCAAGCTGTCTTCCGGTTGCATTTATCTTACCCCGCTGAATTGGCTTCTATTCCCCAGATACTTATCCTGAAAAACCCTAGAGAAGGCACGAGACTGTATGAGCAGAATCTTGAGCAGGAGGAGTATCTAAGTTTCAGGAAGAAACTTCCAGACAGGCATAAAGAAAAGCCACTCACTGAGCTTCACTGGTTGGGAAAATGGCCTCCCCTGGAGAAAACAAGGAATCGTGACAAGGCATGGAAAATTATTTTCTTCAACTTCCCCGATTTCTACCGAGACATACCACTGAAAAATTACGCTTTCTACAAGCACATAACGGCAATCACTTGTCGCCCTTGGGCACCGGAGGTTTTCAGTATCAGAATGGTCGTAGGGCTACTTATTTGCCCTGTTCTCTTCGACGCTTTGTTAAAAGCTTTTCCAGAGCTCGAGATCAAGGCTGCAAGAGGTGCCGGTTACTACATGGGAGGAGAGACTCATGGAAACTCAATAACTCTCACTGGAGCTCCAAGATTGCTACTGCAAGCTTGCAAGTCTTGCCCTCGACATTTGATTGGACGCACCGTTCTGAGAGTATCATCGCCCTCAGAGCGGACGTTCTCAAAACTTTGGTCGTCCACAAATCGTTTCGGCGTGGATCTGGAAGCTAATGTTCTTTACTTCCTCAAACCGTTGATCCAGATTCAAAAGATACTGGAGTTTTGGCACGGACTGGATAAGGAAGCTAAGTTCGATGCACGCCTGTCTCGCGAAATGGTTGAACTTGTAGAACCCCATGACCCGTTCTAAGCATACTGGGCGCGGAATGTTTAAAGCTGGCGCTAGATAACTTCCCGATAGGTGGGCAAGTCACTGCCTATCATCGAAGGCCGCGTTGGCAAAGAAACTGCTGACCGAGAATGTCATGCTATGCGGACCCAGGAACAGCTCAAGCGGTAGTAATGACCTCCATCAAGGACTGAGAAATATGGCGTTTGAAGCCATATGAAGTGAATTGTGCCTTACTGGGGAGTAAGTTCAGTGTGATCCATTTTCTGACCACAAATAGTAGCTTAAGGGTAACTGATTATCCGAAGTGGGGAAGTAGGGAGTAAGTTCAGTGTGATCCATTTTCTGACCACAATAGTAGCTTAAGGGTAACTGATTATCCGAAGTGGGGAAGTAGGGAGTAAGTTCAGTGTGATCCATTTTCTGACCACAATAGTAGCTTAAGGGTAACTGATTATCCGAAGTGGGGAAGTAACCGACAATTGTAAGAGTTCACTTTGTAAGCCAGTATCAACCTTAAAAGAATCAAGCACGTGACAGCCGGGGTGCAGGAGTGACTTTAAGATCAAAACCGTATTTATGTACTGCAGCAATGAACTAACAAATTCGTTGTGCTGCAGATTCCTCGATGTACAATGATACATCTCCTCTTCAAGCTATGTTCTCCCTTTAAAGTTGGGTTTTCCACAAGGGTGTGGAAGAAAGGGGAAGCAGATGACGCCGAAGTAATTTCAACAGCGGCAATTCAATTGTACTTATGTACAGTGGCCAGTTTCTAACATGTCCAACAAAAATACCAAACCACCACAGTAACATCCTTAGGCTCTGCGCAATCAAAAATTCATCATATAACGGCACCAGCAACGTGAATGAAACACGCTGTAAAATTTGTTGCACTCGGTACATCTCTTCCCTTAACAATGTCGATAATCAATAGCTCACAAGTTCGACACACTTCACTGTACTATACGTTCCCAACAGGAGAAGCGGTGAAAAGATCAGAAGCAATTAGTTAAAACACGACCTGTCGAACTAAAACGCCATCAAGCATTGGAAATCGATTGCAACTTAGGATACAAGCGACTCTCACATGGCCTTGGACAGTGCATTACTTGAAATGTCGACAAATCTCGCCAACGAACTTGGATGGCAATACGAGAATGGCAATACGAGAAACGGAGGACTACTGAGGCACGAGTGCAGAATGGTCTTGACCTGACTCATCCTAGTGAATTAAATATGAACACATTCAAAATCATATGCACGACAAGCCAACTTAATCTGATTTCTGTTCGCCCGTCGAAAACTACTCTGGCCGTCAGACGGCTGACTTACTCAATCTGACCGTACCAGATACCCACGATTTTCACGTCCTTGGGAGCCTTGGAACCCAAATCAGTGTCCGATGGGTGACAAGATCAGAAGCAATTAGTTTAAACACGAGCTGTCGAGCTAAAATGCCGTCAAGCATTGGAAATTAATTGCAACTTAGGATACAAGCGACTCTCACATGGCCTTGGAAAGTGCATTACTTGAAATGTCGACAAATCTCGCCAACGAACTTGGATGGCAATAGAGGAACGGAGGACTGCTTCTGAGGCACGAGTGTAGATGGTCGTGACCTCACTCATCCTAGTGAATTAAATATGAACACATTCAAAATCATATACACGACAAGCCAACTTAATCTGATTCCTGTTCGCCCGTCGAAAACTACTCTGGCCGTCGACCGCTGACCTTACTCAATCTGACCGTACCAGATACCCACAATTTTCACGTCCTTGGGAGCCTTGGAACCCAAATCAGTGTCAGATGGTTGAATGCTCTCAAACACTCCAACAACCTCTCCAGTCGATGGGTCGCTCTTGGCTACGCTTAAGGTGATGTTACCTTGCAACGCTTTGGTGTTCTTGACGTTCTCCTTGGCCAACTCTTCCTCATCTCCACGTCCTCCAGCCGGGAGGGCTTCAGCAGCCTGGTAACCGGTAGATCCACCTCGTGCCTTCGGGTCCAAGAAAGTGGAACCTCTGTAAGACGGCACCAAGAAAGTCCCGCTGATCTTGTCTGGGGTTCCTTCGGCCACCAATTCCTTCACGGTGAAGAGGAAGGGAACCCTCTCACCTCCTGGGAGTTGAACGGTAACTGCAGCGTAGTCAATACCGTCCTTCTCCTCAAACTTAACCTTTCCGTCCGAGCTGACTTTCAATGGTCCTTCAATCTCGTCCAATGTGTATGTCAGTCTAGTCATCAGCTTGGTCTTCTGGAATGCTTCGCCCGATCCCTTCAATGGGCCTTCAGCCTTCACGGTGAAAGAGGTGGGCTCAAGGCAAAGTTTCTTGAGGGTGTAGTCACCAGCCTTAAACACGAAGCCAGACTCTCCTCCCTTGATGACTGGGCACTGGTTGGCAAGACCGGAACCCTTCACCTCGAGGTAAGTTAGGGACTGAATTTCGTCGAAAGTCAGTCTTTCGGGGTTGGCGCTGGCGCCCTGCAATGCAATCGAGAGGTCAGCTTAAACTCCGATAAGGAAAAGCTAAGAAAGTTTAAAAAGCGATACAAGTGCAAATGGATCAGCCGACAGTACATCCCATCAGGGCGGTAACTGAGACACGAAAACTTACCGATACGGCGAGTGCGGAGGTGGCGAGGGTAATGGCAGCAATCTTGCCAGCTTCGACGGCCTTCTTCACGAAGTCGTCAGCCGAGCAAGAGACACGACCACTCGAGGCCTTCAAAGCGAAAGCCTTGTTCACGGACACATTCTGCACAGATTGTCCAGAGAAAGAGCTGCTTGGAACTGCCAAAGATGTCGCTGCCTTGCAGACCGACCCGGTGGCAACGGAGGCCGCCATAGCTACACGTTTATGCGCTGCTGGTTCGACCTTCAAGACGCACCTCTACACCCTGTTCAGTTGCGCTGATGGCTACTACAACGATGTCCGGGATGTGTCGGATCAAAACCTGCTGCCAGAGATGAAGAAGGGAGAGAGAACTTTGTGAGATTCCTCTCGCTTCCAACAATCCCCTCGGATCAGCGGGACATGGGCCGCAGATATCGATAAGGTGAAGTTGAGTGGGCGCGCGGATTTCTGTGGATAATGTTCGTCCACTTTTGCTTTATCTCTCACCCGAATTTGTCTCTCATTGCCGATAAACTGCCCTTGCGATGCGGTGCGCTAAAGTTGCGGCTAAACACCCCGCTCCCCTTCTCCAACTTTGGAGGGACTGGAAAACACGTTCTTTCTCCTGGTCCTCCGGAGGTCGTAGCTACAGTAGCGGCTGCTTCTCATTCGGTTCATCCGTCGCTACAGTTACTGCTATATTAACTATAGCCAATTGGCGTGTTCGGCGCAGTCAAATGGGAGGAAAGATGAGCATGGCCCACTAAAATCCAGACTTTATCCCAACTTCTTGCCGCCCCCTCAAATCTTCATAGCCGCTTTTATCTGCCCTTCCCGGAACGTTTCCATCTTCTCCTGCCTCACTTCCCTTGCGTGTGTTGGGTCTCGATCGCTAGCCTCTAGAAGCTGATATCCCTTAGGAAATCTTGTGGCTCAGCTTTCTGGGATCTTCGCTAGAGTACCCGCCCAACTGTCACCGTGTTGGAGCAAATCGCTGGGTGGACCTTCCGTTGAACAGTTCGGATAGTCGCCGGACACGAGGTTGTTCACTACATAATCCATCGGTTTCAGCCGGTCGCTGGAGATTTCTCCCGAAAGGTGCTGCGCAAGGCTATGCATTTGGTACATTAGCGAAAGTGAACATGTTAATAAACTTTTATTTTATACATAAACAGTGGGGTTAGGCTCGCGACGCCATTATTTAGTTCTCATTCCGCCGTGACGCTATCAATATTGAAAATGCATGTGAGGTTACTACAGGAAATAATGACCAAATGCATGGTGAAATTAAAATAGAAACATATAAACAGAAATAACATATTTTGTGATGTTTTAGTTTATTTTCGAATCGATCATGGCAAAAATGATGTGATTGGATTATACTGATAATTTTAATTGATTATGACAGGAAGTTCAGTAACATATTAGATCACATTCATTATCACGAAGGATGTCCCCGATCACTTAACTAAAAACGTTTTTGTCAAGACTGTCAGCGATCATTTGTTGTTTTAATAATTAGCGCAGTCAGAAATCTGAGAGAAATAACCGGAAAACGTCCTGTTCCTGTAAAGCGCAGGACACCAGAGAAATTGGAGTACTTTCGTGCAATTTGGAAAATAAAATAGCCAATATTTGTATTTTCTGGACCCAGTAAATGTGATAATAGATGCCACTTCGGTACATCTAGATTCTCTTGTCAGGAATTCAATATGAGAGATTATCGTCTGCTTATCTCTCGTGCATATTATCACAAAAACATTTCATTGATCCAAAAATGATGTGAAGAGTTTCACTTGAGGGCTGATTTAAATGAAGGCATGCGCTCTTTTCATGCAGTCAGACTACTGCAAAACTGAGGCAGCGAAGATGTAACTGGTGAGAGAAATAGAGAATGAAGGTCGAGTGGCCAAGTGTCGATTTTTGGGTAGTTGAGATTCTGAGTAGGTTTGAAGCATATAGCAATAACATTTTTCACTAAAATGGTCACTGTGATTGTGTAGAACTAATTGATACAGCGGGAGTAAGAGGTTAATAGAGTGGTAGGTTTCCTTGAATTATTGAGAATCCCACTTATTAGTGTAATTAAGCGGTGATGGTACTACAACCCAACTCTGTTAACGTATGGTTGCTTATTATTAAAAACCACCAAGCATATTCACCTCCTTCATCTTTCGATGGGGAGGAAAATATCCAGGGGTTTATTAAACCATAGATATTTGTTAAAAAGAGTTAGATAATAAATTAAACTCATTATAAATTAATATAAAAGTAGTTACAGGTTCCATGACTTGTACTTTTAATAGCACAATAGTCTACTCATGCCTTCTGGTTTATCTCTTGGTCTTCTCTGGTTTCAGGCATGAACTAACAGTTAATATTTATAAAAAGATTTAATTTTTTCATCCAACTAGTATATGGTTAAAGGTGCAAAAGTTCCCCAAAGTGGTTAAACTTATACATACTTATTACATGAACTTACTTATTATCCGCAACGAAACCGGTTGGCGGCAGAAGAGATCCTATTTCAACCTTGTCTACTATTTCATGAAGAACGGGTAACAACGTTTCGCGTAGAAAACAAAACAACAAAACTATTCTCACGAAAAAGCTTTTGTTGTGAGAACAACGAAGTTAAGAAATATTATCACACATATCTTCGTACTTTTCCAAGTGAAAGAGTGTAATATATTGTGTGATTGTGACTATATCGAGTATGACTATAACAAAGTTTTACTATATCAAATTATGGACACGTCCAATGCAAACTGAAAAGAGACGCTCATCGATGTTCTTTGGAGGTCGGATTTACAATAAAAAAGGAGTATGTAGTCGTAACATAGTTCATCCCTTGAACTGTGGAAACTGTAGATCGTCATATTCGAGTCTCCTTTCGCAGTTAAATAAATATGCATGCTCGATGAATCTGGAGAACTTTTGTTCCTTTAATGATATAGACAAATAAATAAATATTAAATATTAAATAAATATTAAATAAATAAATTTTGTATTATTATATGTTAACTGGACCAACCGCTGCAGAAGGAACCTGACTTAACTTATAGAGTCCAGACTCTTTCGTGGATCCTCTATAAAAAAAGATTAAGTAATAAATTAAACTTCCTGTGCATATTCCCATCTTCTAAACTTTAGAAAACGTGAATATATATTTGCATATTCCTCTCTTCCGAATTTTGAAAGAGGTGAATTGTGTACAAGAGGTGATTACAGGGCCAAGAAGTTATAGAGAACCGTAGAGCCATAGTTGTGATCAGCCCTTCAAAGGAACACGGAAACCCGAGTACCGAATGAACAAATCTACTTACTAGCTTCTGTACTTTCTTGGCCTCACTGCAGTGGCTCGGTGTCGATTATAGGGCATTTAATATGATTTAATACTGAGTTCTGACTTAGTACGCAAGTTGAGAATATAAAGACTTAAAGTCTTAACACTGAATTCCTTTAAAAAGGATTTCAGGTAGGTAAATCATCCGCATGCTGATTTACATATTAATAGCTGAAAAGCTATTTCCTTTTATTTCTATGCTGACTAAGCATTAGTTAGAGTATTTCTTTTAATTATAATTTTGACTTGCTGTGCAAGTTCATAAAGTACTTTAAGTGGTTAAATCAGCCGTAGGCTGATTTCTTTTGAAATAGCTGATTATAGCTATTTCCATCTTTTATTTGCTGACTAGATTTTAGCAGGAAGTCAGGTAGCTTAACTACTTCCAACCCCTGACAGAGAGTCTTAGACCCCGTTAGACTATCCAAGTGAAAGCTGAAGTCAAGAGTTGAATCTAGGAGGCCGTTAGGCTGTTAAATAATTACCAGAGAGTTTGCTGATTAGTGTTCTTGAGATATTTTGACCTTAACAGAGCCCGGGCCCTGTTGGCCCTTTTTCTCATCGTTCAGGGAAGTAGGAGGATCATAAATATATTTATATTATTATTTGAGTTTTGAGAGTTTACGTCAAGGTCAAAACTTTATCTAATTATTTCTGGAGCTGTGAGCGTCCGTTTGGCTTGATTTCAAGTGCAGTAGATTAAGCTCAGAGGAGGAGCTTAATCCTGTGAAGTTTCAGCTTGAGATCTGCTCGGGGGAGTTCAAGGGTCCATCTTGAAATTCGACCGAATTTCTATCATAGGAAGTTTATCTTCTGAGTGAGCATTCGAGGTTTTGATTGTTTGGGAGTGAGCATTAGGTCAAGCCAGGACACCACAAGCAAGGAGACGCTGAGCGCTGCTCGTATGAGCCATCTAGTACTCTACTAAGAGTTTCAGAGGAGTTTTAGAGGAGCGCAGAAGCTGAGGTTTGCTTATATTTCGACTTGGAGCGGTTTGCCTGTATTGCCTGTTGCTGTGTGGATGTATGTTGCGCAGTGTGCTGTCACGTATGCTCTCTCTCAGACGCAGCTCCCAAACCCAACATACAGAATCACCAAAATCCGTCGAAAACTGTTGTGTTGCTCAAACCACTACGCAACTTACATCCACAGAGCAACAGGCAATACATGCAAACCGCTCCAAGTCGAGATATAAGCAAACCTCAACTTCTGCGCTCCTCTAAAACTCCTCTGAAACTCTTAGTAGAGTACTAGACGGCTCATACGAGCAGCGCTCAGCGTCTTCTTGCTTGTGGTGTCCTGGCTTGACCTAATGCTCACTCCCAAACAATCAAAACCTCGAATGCTCACTCAGAAGATAAACTTCCTGTGATAGAAATTCGGTCGAACTTCAAGATGGACCCCTGAACTCTCCCGAGCAGATCTTAAGCTGAAACTTCACAGGATTAAGCTCCTCCTCTGAGCTTAATCTACTGCACTTGAAATCAAGCCAAACGGACGCTCACAGCTCCAGCAATAATTAGATAAAGTTTTGACCTTGACGTAAATTTCCAAAACCCAAAAACTCGAAGCTAATAAATCTACTTACGATCCTCCTACTTCCCTGAACGATGAGAAAAAGGGCCAACAAAACCAGGGCTCTGTTAAGGTCGAAATACCTCAAGAACACTGATCAACAAACTCTCTGGTAATTATTTAACAGCCTAACGGCCTCTCAAGCTCAACTCTTGACTTCAGCTTTCACTTGGACACCCTAACGGTTCTAAGACTCTCTGTGTTTGAACCTGAACCCTCAAGGGGTTTAAATACTATTCCCATGATCTGAAGAAGCTCATGCTTCCTTCAGATCTACTCTAAACTTGTCTAGTCAGCAAAACTGACTTTAGTTTAAATAAAGTAGATTATGTAGAAAACAGAAACTCAACCTCTTTTCTACTTCTTCCGTTAGTCACCTGGAAATTAGCTTAGCTACTTCCAACCCCTGGTTGAGTACTTTAACCTACCTGACTTCCTGCTAAAATCTAGTCAGCAAATAAAAGATGGAAATAGCTATAATCAGCTATTTTAAAAGAAATCAACCTACGGCTGATTTAACCACTTAAAGTACTTTATGAACTTGCACAGCAAGTCAAAATTATAATTTAAAAGAAATACTCTAACTAATGCTTAGTCAGGATAGAAATAAAAGAAATAGCTTTTCAGCTATTAATATGTAAATGAGCATGCGGCTGATTTACCTACCTGAAATCCTTTTTAAAGGAATTCAGTGTTAAGACTTTAAGTCTTTATATTCTCAACTTGCGTACTAAGTCAGAACTTAGGATTAAATCATATTAAATGATTTAAGACATATTCCACTATTTAAACTAACTCTGAATTTACTTTAGAATAAGGAGATAAAATACACACATAAATAATTAATTCAATATCAATAATACAGCTATAGGAATGGTTTAATATTTTCGAAAGCCATAAAGGCATTTTCGTATAAAAAGAATATTCTTTTATTCTAAAAAATCCTAGCTATATCTTTGTCATACAGATTCATTTTACGCATATGAAAATACGTACGGGTTTCTTAAGACGAGGCGGATACTCCTAACTACTCATCTTAATTTTCTCTCACAAATAACATTCAAAATAAGAGGCACCGTGCATTTCCCTTCCAGCTAACCCACAAGCTCAGATATTTGCTTCCACGCGCGTGTATTTAATCATCACCGTAGCACGTGTCTCTTGTAAGCTGTAACACATAACATCAATACAAACTTAATTTACTAATATACAATCGCAGATTTGATCTTGTGTCGGTATACGTCACACCAACTAACTTGCATCCGGTTGCGTTGAGTTACGCCCGGGTTGCACCGTGACTTCACGACCATGAAGAACTGACCCCGAGACTTACGTCCCATACCGCAAGGTTCTGGTTCCGGGCTCATAGCGTATACGTTACATCCTCCCTCACCAAAGAAAGATCAGACCTACCACTAGTCTGAGGTACAAACATCCATCAGGATGTTTGTACCCAGCTGGAGCACTTGGAACTCTCCAAGCGCAAGGGAGCTAGAGAAACCATGGCAATCAGTAGCGTTGCTAGCCATCCCCTTGCCCAGAAGACCTGGGAAAATTCGAATTTTTCTAGAAGGTGCAAAAACCGAGGTAAGGGCAAAGGTTTTGGACAATGAAACCTTAACCCGCAGCATAATGATGCACCGCAACCACAAACTGGTGGAGGTTCAGGTGGAGGGACACAACTAGCTAAGAAACCGGCTCGAGAAGTGCAACAGGAGCAAAGAACATGTTTCAACTGTGGAGAGAAAGGGCACATTTCTCTCAATTGTCTTAAGAAAAAAGTTCGAGTTGCAGCTGCTGGAGGTATTGAACCCAAAGAAGAAGACAACCGGGTGGGTTCAGATGAGGAACCAACTTCAGAAGTTCCTGTTGGTCCTAATGGAAATCCAGGTATGGATTATAATCTTATGTTTTCAGTTGAATATTTATTTTAGACTAAAGCGCACGTAAAAGATCGTGAGCTTATTTTATTGCTTGATATTGGATTTGATGTGAATGTACTGAATCAGAGGGTAGTCTATGAACTTGACTTGCCTTGTATTAGACTAGTGAGACCTCTGGTAATTTGAATTTTGCAAGGTCAGATTTGAGTACAAGAGAAAATTATTATGTGCTTGTTGATTTGATGAAAGTCGACTGCGAGCATGAGTGTTGTCGTTTATTTGACTGATATTATTGTTTTCTCTCCGACTTGGGAGCAACATCTACTATATGCTAAGCATATGTTTTAGAAGCTAGAAAAAGAGATTTTCTATGGAAGCTTGGGAGAAGTTAATTAATATCTCTTATTCTATCATGCTTGAGCCTTATATGGCTTATAAGCTGAGCTTGTGGTTAGCTGGAAGGGAAATGCATGGTGCCTCTTATTTTGAATGTTATTTGTGAGAGAAAATTAAGATGAGTAGCTAGGAGTATTCGCCTCGTCTTAAGAAATCCGTACGTATTTTCATACGCGTAAAATGAATCTGTATGACAAAGATATAGCTAGGATTTTTTAGAATAAAAGAATATTCTTTTTATACAAAAATGCCTTTATGGCTTTCGAAAATATTAAACCATTCCTATAGCTGTATTGTTGATATTGAATTAATTATTTATGTGTGTATTTTATCTCCTTACTGTAAAGTAAGTTGAGAGTTAATTTAAATAGTGGAATATGTCTTAAATCATTTAATATGATTTAATACTAAGTTCTGACTTAGTACGCAAGTTGAGAATATAAAGACTTAAAGTCTTAACACTGAATTCCTTTAAAAAAGATTTCAGGTAGGTAAATTAACCGCATGCTGATTTACATATTAATAGCTGAAAAGCTATTTCTTTTATTTCTATGCTGACTAAGCATTAGTTAGAGTATTCCTTTTATCTGCAGTGGCTCAGTGTCGATTACAGGTACACCGAGCTACTGCAGTTTGACGGTGTGGGTCTAAAAGCAACAGCAAGGGAATGGATATCCTTTTTCCTTCGCATTGTGCTTGAGGTTATATACAATATTCTCGTTTGTGCCAAAAACCCTCGGAACTTATCTCTCCGTCTCTCTATCAGTTCTTTGGATTTTTAAGTGATTGACAGTTGATTTTCAAGTGAATTATTTAGTGTAGAGCTAATGGAGACTTTTGGAACTTTTAATTTAAAATGTAGTAATTTTAATTTCTTTAAACCTTACTGCAAAGATTCCATTGTGGCTTGAATATTTTATAATCAGAAGCTTAACGTTTAAATATTTTGCTCTCTGATAGCAAACTCGCGAAAACCGCTGCTCCTGGTTACAGGGGTTCTCATAGGCACACCGGGGTTTAATCTGCGCTTCAGGGTTCGGAATCTGATGATCAAGGCCATCGACTACAATTGTGTGAGAGGGGGAAGCGCGTAGCAGTCATTGTCTACCTCAGCCGAAGTTTTACTTGACACCCCTGACCGAAAGCGTGTCAGAGGTGTGAATGCTGTGGCAACCTTATTTCCACTTTTCGCTAGCTTCTGTCTGGACGTAAGAACCGCAACATCGTAGTGAGCAGAAGTCGAGTCATGACAATTGTAGTCACTATCCGGGGTAATATCATAGTTGTTGTTGCTAGGAACAGTGGTTTACAACACCTCCCAATTCCGGAGGCCTTTGCCACTCACAAGTCACCATTTTCGAACAAGGGGCTTGACTTGATAAAAGAGCAAACTACTGACACTGCGGGTATTCAACCACATTGCCGGGTTCAAACGAGAGACGACAATCTAACCGTCCTATACACTTCCTCTGGAGTGACCGAAGGAGTGAGACTGCTGAGTACCAATTCCATGTGTCGACCGTACAATGCTGCTATTGATACTCATTGGGAATTTGACAAAGTTCATGGTGAACAAGTGCTCATGTGGATTTACACAAACCTAAGACTAAGTTCGATAGACATAAGAACAAAAATCTGGATGGGCTATTGGACCACTGGTGATGTGGTGCCTGTCTCCAACTCGGCTGCCCTAAAATCCCACAACTCTAACACAGACCTGTGCATACCTTACCACATATGTGCTAGTGTACTACACGAATAATGAAAGTAACATCTGTACTCTATCTCATGACTTACTTGGAATTATAAGCCGAAGGCAAGAAACATTCCCTTGAACCAGCTAATTCTCAGTTCTAAGCTACCCGTGGGGATGAACTCCAAAAGATGACAATGCTATAACATTCATGCTTCTATGAATGTGAGAGTGCTGTACTCGACTTCGTTGTTTGCTACGAGCCAGTCCATCACCTTGGACCCCTCTAGGAGTTCCTCTGCCTGCGACAACAAGTGCCAGAAATGTGTCGTCAAACTCGAGTACCGAACAAATATTCCAATTCGTGTTCTCTACAGGTTTGGGCCTCACCTAAGCTTGCAGTAAGCTACTGCGGTTTCATAAGTATGGAACAGTTATCTTACTCACTGCGGTTTACTCACAACTAACTCAACATTCTATTTCACGTGTTCACCAGCAATTTCTCTTCGAGAACATCGAATGCCACTTCTAGAAAAGCGGCAGTTGCCCAAGATTACTGGAGTTATCCAAACTGATTAAATCCTTCCCTGCTCTCGAGGCACCTGTGTATTACCAAAAGCAACTATGACTCTTGCCTGCGGCTAGTCCTTTAGATGGTATACTTCTTACCTGTTCTCTTACTCTTGTCTCATCATACTCCTGGTTGTAACGCTTAAACTCTGCAATTGCGTTCTCCACCTCCAGGTTCAGCTCTTCTTCGGTGTACTGAGCAAAGACATGACACATCCAGTCAGCTTAAGAAACTGGAGACGCAATCAATGATTAACATCGTGCTTCTGACCTTCAAACGACACCATTATTTACCGATCTAAAACTAAAATGTAAACCACTACCTCAGCAAAAACGATAGAGACAAGGTCCCATCTGCCAGTCACTGATGACGTCTTTAGCTTGGGTAGAGCACTTCAAACCGTACGAGATTCAGGGCAAGGACAAACCTGAAGGTTCTCCAGCTTATAAATCTCTGCAACCGCTAAAGTCTGCTTGACACTGTCTCTAATCTTCTCCTTCTGGGCTTGAAGATAGTTGGTCACCATCTCTGGACTTGATAGTTGAACAACCTGCTCCTTGCTCAACTTCGCTTGTGCCTTATTGAACCAGCACAAATGGAGTTCAACTCATAAACTCAATCCCATTCTCCCGGAACCACGTGATGGAAGCATCGTGCCAACTGATAAATATTACGAGCTAGAAAGCCACCTCACCTGAAGCTCAATTAATTTCGCAGCATACATTTGACGGCCTTGTTCCTCCAACAGAGAATTCGGTATATCCACGACGACAACCTGAAAAGTGAAAGACCCCAACGTTCTGTAAATGCTTTCAGAGACTTAACTCCCGTAACACAAGCCTAGGAAAACTAGGATCATCCTAGGTACACCTGACAAGCTTTGTATGTGACTGGAGATAGGTCCGTACTGTAGCTTGTTACCTTGGCTAGCTCCTCCGCTACAGCAAAATTCGTAGCCTGCTTTTTGGCTTGCGCCACATTAATTTCATGCTTTTTCCGAAGCTCCGTCCTCACCTGACATTTTACAGACAGAAGTTACTTCAGCTCCTTGGTGCAACATATCAACAGATCGCTGTAGTACCAGGAGCAAAAAATCAACTATCTCTGATCCTACAATTCTTATTCTGTAAGTCTTAGTTTAGCTAACCTGCTCGATAGTGGTGCAGCCCTCTAAAAGCTTAGGTGCAATGGTGTCCTCCACTTCCGGAAGACGCCTTACGAATAACTCCTTGCAGTATCCCTGTGCCAGCCATCAAAATGCAGCACATATGTTTAGTGAAAGGTTGGAAGTCCACTGGTAGATATGCCCACACACCCATCAACCAGATTGGTGCCAAACTTGAACCCTCCGACAGATCACTACTGTCGGCAGGTGAACTGAAAGTAGGCCTTAACCGGACGGATCTGGAAACAGCAAAGCTTTTACCATAAAGGAGCCTCACCGTAAACTTGGCATGGATTCCCCTTAGTGGTTCTTGCTGCCACGTTTGAGGGAAGACCAGATCGAATTCGCGGGTCTCTTCTCGGTTGATACCAATCAGAGCTTCAACGAAACCAGGCAGAAAGTTTGCACCGTCCTCCGTGTCAAGTTGAAAGCCTGATCCACCCCCGAGTAATTTCAATCAGGCTGAATGTGATGCAAAAGAAACGGCGGTTTTCACAGGGCATAGACTTAACGACATTCACCAACTTATTTTCGTGAAAACCAAAGCTCAGAAGAATGTATAGTTCGGAACTTGCCTTTCTGTTCGGCAGACAGAACTCTTTCACCCAGAGTACCATCAGGGTTTACTCGGTTGCAACTGATGTCTATAATACCAACGTCGCCCATCTACACATATGGAAGTTCGGTGTTTCATTCGAATAACTCCGGCAGGTCTAGGAAGTCAGGATGCTTTCCTCACAACTTTCTTTCTGCAACCTACGCAAGCCGCACTAAGGAGGGCAAGGGCGACCAAGCATATGCTAAGTTTGAAAACTTGGGAGTTTCTCAATTCGGTTAAATCCGGATCCCAACAACAGGCAACGTACCTCCAACCCTCCATTCTCCTTAACTCGGAGAGAACCCAGGTCTTTCAGTCGAGATCTGAACTCTTTCTTTGCATTCTGCTCGGGAGTAAGATTAGACTCCAAGTCTACCTTGACCTTCAGGTTCCGGTACGCCTTTTCTGAAGTCCACTTTATTTCTGGTGCGACGTCAACTGCGACATCATAGCTATCCAAACACTACATTTCAGACTGAAATCACCCCCAATCACCAAAATGCGCCGCTCAGTTCGTGTCCGCGGCAAGCCAGTGAAGTAGGAAAACATGTAAACTGGTCCACAGGCTAGTTCAATCCGACGAGTTTCTACAGTGAGCAGGACAAACCTGAGAGCAGCATCGGGTGAGAAAGATGCTTCCAGATCCTGAAATTTGCTCGTAATATGCTCCGACTCCTTCAAAGCTCTACCGGCTACCTGCACATTATCTCACACCTCAACTTCAATTCTGCTGAGACAATCATGCTCGACTTTTGGATCAGGTTCTTTGACCTAGCCTAAGTGCGCGAGGACTCCTTCCCATCGACAATTATGTTTTGTCACTCATTATCACTGTTGTCAGTCCCACCTATTACTACACAGGTATCGTTGCGAAGAATACTGCGCTGCATGAACTACAAACGACTAAGATCTCGGAAATGATCCAAGTTTAAGAGTACCATCGTATGCACGAAATTTACTGCAGACTTTCTACAACGTCATATGATGGCCAAAATTCAAATGAATTGCTCAAGACGTGCCTACACGGAAAAATTGGAACACTCACGGACGACAAGGCCTCGGGCAGCGTCTTCTTCAAAATGGCCTCCAAAGCAGACGACCTCACTTGGGCAGGCCCAATATAGTTCACCAAAACGTTTTCAGGTATCCGCTTACCAGGTCGGAATCCAGGCACCTGGCAAATGAGCACGAGATTCTGTAACCCCAATGCCTCTCGAAAACAACTTACTAAACGCATCCTTCATATTTCCTTTTCTACAGAACAGGTAAATCACAGGTAATAAGGCATCCTCATGTCACATATAATACGGTTAAGTGAAGATGCACGCTGGAAGCACCTTCGCTTTCTTGGAAAATTCTCGAATGACTTCATCGTAAGCGGTCTTGCACACATTTGCGGGAACCGTTATGTTGAGCTCCACCTGCGGACGTACAACCCAGAACCTGTGAAATGGAAACCACGTACATGTGTACCATCTTCGATGCGACCCAGAGGCGGACCTTTACAAACTGAAGAGACTTGAAACTGTGGGACTCTCTTGACCTCCAAGCGGATGATAGTCACAATGAGGCATAATCGACGTAATCAACAGAGTCCTGGATCCAAAACCATCCGCCAGATCACGCGGCTCTACCCTGCTTAAACCCAAAACCTTCATGAAGAGAAGCTACCGATTGATAACTTAGAGGAAGCTGCAGGGGAAATCTCAATTCAGCATTACTGAGCTTTTCCAGCAGCTGAAAATACAGCTTCAAAATTTACAAAAAAGAAGAGCAGGTACACCTTATAACGTGATGGAATTCAGACGAGATGGAACTAGGAGAATTACTCGAGAATTTGGCTTGTCAGTCTCCACGACTTGAAGACCCATAGGGGTGGTAGTGACAGATTCATTGGTCACAGCGACGGTATTTATTGCAAAACCCATATGCGCCCAGCAACTTGCTGCCCTTCGGCCACTAGATTGTCCATCTCGACGCTTCCGTAAAATGTTCTCTTCACTCTTCAAGCTCTGCTCCCCAATAAAGGAGGATACCAGCAAGGGAGAAGCAGATGACACAGAAGTAATTTCAAGTGTTGCAGCAGCAATCCTTGCCTGTTTTGTGAAAAGCGGGGGGCAAATGCAGGAGGTGCAGACAACGGTGGCCATGGTTTCTTACAGTACAAGTGCTTTAAAGGACCAGACGACCGCTAGGCTCCGCACGATGAAAATTTGCTCATGTGACACCACAGCTAAGCGAGTGAAACGTGAAGTGTCTCGAGCTAATCTGCAGCTAGGAGCTGCTCAGAAGAGGGTCAGAGAAAGGAGCCGGAACTGAAGACTCTTACGAGCATCCACTCTCTTGCCCCTTCCTTCCTGGACTACCTTTCAATAATTTTATCCAGGATCCTTTTGGCTCACTCGTTGTCTGATCCACTCTCGGATTTGGTTCTCTCCTCTTTCTCCGCCGCTCCAGACTGGACTTTACGAGAAGAAGAGGGATGTGGGCCCCGCGATCTCCCATGCACCTGCCATATCAGAGATTTAGAGAGCAAAAAGGTTCTCCTTGCCTCTCTCTCTCTCTCTCTCCAGTTTCACTTCCTCATTCAGTATCCAGAAGGTTCCGGGGGGCCACTGGAGTGAATGGGATATTATGGGAGGCAACTGAAGAGATAATTATCTCGTTCGTTACTGGACTTGCACTACCATAGGGATCAGTATATACTAACCTCTCGGATGAACTGCATTTAGTATTCTTACTCTGAGTACACTAAAGATAAATGGTAAATGTTATTACCTTTCCCTTGGGATCCTCAAGATAAATGATAAATGTTATTATCTTTCTCTTGGGTTCTTCGTGGATCATGAGACTGTCCATGTGATTCCATCACAGCGGGACTCTGACCAGAAGCTTCATTAACAGTTTGCAGCAGTATGCACTTCCAATTGTGCACGCACGGGATTGAACTCACGATCTTTTTCTTAGAGGATTGTATGCTAAATCACATGAGATCACCGATCTTCGGTAGACACAACAACACAATAACATCCTTGCAATGAAACGGTCGGATTTTGATTTACGTACGTGTTCTATAGATGGAATGGATCAGACGAAGACATGCATTTGGTACTTATCTAAAGTTTCGAAAGCTGTTTACGGTTTTTCAGTGGTAAGAGTTCATCTTGTAGGTAGATTAATCTTTAATAGGATATTCTAAACCATAATCTTTCTTACCTACAGAAATATTAAATCTGATTCGAATATGACTATTTCTATTCTGCACAATATGAGAAGTTCCTTTGCTGTTTGTTTTATACTTATAATTAGATAATACAATAAGAAAACACACAAAAATAATATTGTTTTCGTTTATCTTGCTATGTTAGTACATAAACAGATTTCCAAAAAAATAAAAGTGAGTTTTCTTATGATAGAACATACTCATGATCATGTTGATCAACTGTTTAATAGATTCTCCACAACGCTCGAATCAAAGAAGACTTTTATCTTGTCACAACTTAGTGACATCATCATACAAGCATCCACTCCATGATCTCATGTTACTCTTCTTGAAGAAACTTACAACTTACAAGCGTTTAACTGAAGGCGCGCCTCATCCAATTTGACCTCTGCATGATATCACTTACAACCAACCGTTCAAAATTAAACGAGATGAGAACAGAGAGGTTCGGATATGGAGTAGGAAATTAATTGACTAATGCCAACTGGATCCTAACAGAAGGAGTTCGACAATTGAAATTTCCCCACCGAGCGAGAAATGCATGCATCGGACCTGCTACCATTGAAGTCTTACTCAGAAATAAAACGTGCTAAAACTACATTTGCAAGGTCAGTGGAGAGAGACGAAAGTGGACCTAATGCATTACGAAATGTCTTCAACATCAAACATGATATCTAGGATATATGTTACACGTATTTAGATGAGATCGAGAAAACATGATAGAATCATTGGTTCTACAACCAAAAAGAAATGACCAGACAAATATTATCTAGACATCCATTTTCATTGACTACACTTGGATCTGGTGTTTATCTCCTTCAGATGATGTTCACTATAGAGAGACAATTGTCCTAAATGGGTGATAACTGTTGGTGAACTAGAAAGAAGATTGTTTGCTGAAAAACGACCATTGTATGCATATACATGACAAGCTAGACCAAGAAGTATTACATACAACCATCTACACAAGATTGGTGATGTTAAAGATGCTTGGAAGATGTTTTTGTCTTACATTTCTCTCGTCTTTGATAAAATACATATTCGGTCAAGTTTTCTTCATATTTTTTAATTTAACGTTCTAATCTTCATAAAATGATGATTTTTTTATTTTTTAAACAAGATATGTAAGATCTTATCGGAAATTGAAAATCTGTTTGAATTCGGATAATTCAATACTCCGGTGAATTTTACTTCGATCCAAGTGCACAAATTTTTATTTTGACCAGTTTCTCTGCTAGATAAGTTCCTGAAATTCTGAAGTCGTCCTCAAGTTCGTGTTTTGATTAGCGAGGACTTGGTTGTTAACTGCTGTTAGTTATATTTGTTATTGATTCTGATATATAACAAAGAGTGAGTCTTTATATGAAAATAACTATATTCTACCCTTTCACTCCATTTTGGTTGATAATGATTCACCTCTTTGAAGATGAAAGTATTGAAAAAATACTAAAGATTTCTATTATTGTTGCTTTATATATGTAACTCTTTTAATTTGATTTTATACCAACTTTACTAGTTTTTGTTATATGATTTTAATATAAAATTATAATTACTTATACTTTTCATTTTCCCCATTTTCTTCTCTACAGTATCCGCATAACAATATAAGGTAAGAAGAAAACATATCATAAACCCAGGCTCCGTGACTGGGTTGGACCTGAGTTAGGAAACTTTTCTTACGCAGTCTTACGCAGCAGACCGCGAGCGCAGGGGTAAGTTGTGCTGATTGTACATCGTTTCTCTCCGAGATCTTTCTAATGGTAACAAAATCCTCGTTCGGTCATGACATTAGAATTTAAACACGAAATGTCTAGTGAGACAAAAGTTCAGAGCAAATCACAACGCGCACCTCTGTTGAAAATCAGAATGGATCGAAGATTTCTGGTTGTTTTAGGTTGAGTACGATCACAGTGCTCATCCAGCGGTGCTTGTAATCTCTATTGGCGTACGAAGCAGCGGCAGCGTACGAGCCAGAGGTCTCGTAGCATCCTACTACAGCAGTTTCGAGAAGCCGCTGAAGATATCGGCAGCTTGGGTAAAAACTCCCAACTTGAGAGCTGTCGTATCGTTTTGACTTGAGATATTGAGAAATGACTTGAGCTTGAAGTCTGCGTGTAATCGTCTGATGTTTGAATGGCGATTTTTAATTTGTTGGACATAATGTTCCTACATTATGTAAATTGAGTTGATTTCCATGAATTGCAGTTGTCCAGCTTTGTCCAGCATATCAGGCTGAATTTTCTCTTTCTTTCGGAGCTCACTCTAAGTCTGGGCAGGTATGGATGACGTCGTGGAGGAAGAGTTACTTGCGTTAGAGTCTATTTTTTACGACAGCTACAGCAAGATCAGCGACAATCGGTTTCGGTTGCGGATAGATCCGACTGTCGACGAAGGAGATGAGGCCCATTCGCCACCTCCCTTGTTCTTGGATATTGAGTTGCCCCTCGGGTACCCGGATAAGGTTCCTCATTTTGACCTAGCCAACATAAATAATAGCAAGTACCCCGATTTTGTAAAGAAGGCCATCGTCGAAGGTCTTGAGACCCAGGTAACCTCATGATTTTTCGTCAGATTTTGAGAAATTTATTTTTGGAGCAGAGTTATAGAGTGTGAATCTTTGTGACAGTCTTCTGACATTGGAACTTCAAGTCATCGTCTGTGCTCTGCTAGAATTTGCGTTGTTAGAACTCTAAGAATGTTTCTTTCTGCTCTTGGGAGTTACGGCAGTACTCACCATTCATATTCTCCCGAGATTTTGTTGAATCCATGGGCTCGTTGGTCATTATTTCTGCAGCAGTTTTCGAGTCTGTTTTGTTTTTTTGTTTTTTTCTGTTTTTGTTTTTCTGTTTCTCGATCTTGGTTAAAACATTAATCTTGTCTTTTGAGATGTTCCTTTCAGGAGCTCTGCACCACGTCTTAGTGATTCTGTTTGTTTCGTTTGAGTTTCCATGGTTTTGTTAAGTCGCAGTCCCAAGAGACTGTCGGGTTGGCGCGGGGAGTCCGTATACGAAATTTCAAATTTTGAATGTCTGGACATGACTAACTGCTGCAGGCATCAGAGCAACTAGGAGAGAGCATGTGCTATGCTTTGGTGGAATGGTTGAAAGAGAAACTTCCTGAGTTCTACGCCACAAAACCTGTCGTCACTGTTCAGGTGCTTTTATTTTCCTGAAAGAAAGTGTTGTATTTGTGTTGTGGGTGTGAAGGCTGAGTGAGAGAAGTAAGACAACTTGCATCTATGGTGGAAGAGGGACCACTTTGACACTGTTCTATCTTAAATATCACTCACAGTTAGGATCATCATTTTTCTGAGGAGTCTGGCTAAGGGAGTGTGCCACCAGCTTCGAGAACTATCTGTTTTGGTTGAGTCTGTCCTACTTAGTCCCTGGAGAGGAGATTCATGCTTCAGCCAAACCTCTGACTTGGTTTAGACCCTGAATTATGTGTAAGGCCTTGACCTTGGCCTTGTAATACAGGAGGATGATCACGAGGATTCGGGGGCTGCGCATGATGTAAAGGGCACAGGGAAGAAAGAACCTAAGGACAAGGACAAACTCACTAAAGCTCAGAAGCGTCGTTTCTTTGACAAATTCGGTGCAAATGCGGAGAAACCTCGGGGATGGAATTGGGTCGCAATCATATCTCATGTAAGTGTGAAACTCGGCCGCATGGACGACTCCATCTCTTTTGCGCTTGGTTATAGTGTGCAGGACAGGAGCTTATCAGTAAGTCGCTTCCAAGCATAAATTTTCGTACCGTAGTTCATCATCCTCGATCTGCCACGGCGCAACATCTGGTTCTGGGAAGTAGCACTGGGCTACCATTTCCTTTCTGGTTTGGTAGTGAAATGAGTTCGCAGCTCGACGTCGATGATGCGTTCAAGCATTATACTGTATCCATAAACTCCATCAGTTACGTTCCCACAAGGACAGAGTGGGTTCAGTTTCTTGAAGTTCTTCATTTCCTTCCTTCCTTTCTTCCTAAATTGTGTGCATAGTACTGCGCTAGTACCTGAATTTATTCTGATCACGGAGATACGTCTTTGCTGTTTCCATGGGTTAACTGTTTGTGCTCACCCACCCTAAGGACCACCTCTTATCGGTTTCCGTTTTCTGTACTGCCTTACGGCGGTTGTGTCCCTGACCGGTTATGTTTGATTCATTTCTACAGCTTAGTCAAGTTCCCCAGCACGCGGCTTCTGCCTAACGAATCAAGTCCTGGAGGGGTGCAAGCGTGTATCTGCGTTTCGTGGCCAACGACTGGCCGAAGGCTCATGAAGTACTGATTGTGTTTTGAATCTGCATGGAGAATAGTGAGAAGTCAGTGTTGCAGTGTCAATCGAAGAGGAATATAGACGACAACAGGGAGCGTTTGATACTAATAGCAAGCTAAACTGGATGTAGGAAAAAATTAGGTGGGTTTCAGGTTCAGATCATTACTCATGGTCGGTCATGGGCTAGCATGACGTGTACTGAACTGTAAACGCTAGGTTGATCAGATGGCCTCTGTTTCTTGTGGTAATTTTCTCCAGAATGGTTCAGATCTGGATTAGCGGTGTAGTTGGTCAGCAGAATACCTCGGGGACTCTATCAGTCACTTTTAGACTCAGTGAAGTTGTACGCATTGAACGTAACACGGCCCCTTCTGCCAGGAGGCAGTTCGAGGGTGAAACCTTGCCGGGGCGTAACGAGCATAGTTTCAGTTAAATGTTGGTGCACTCAAAACGGCACTTACCACGTGGCTCTGTTATTGCTCTTAATTCCCTCCACAATTCGGGTGAGGGAACTCAAAACGTTTTGCAGTGCATAGACTCAAAGCAATGGCCATATGGTTTTCCAGGTTGTCGTTCTGTGGGTTTGGACATGAAGTGTTGGGCTTGAAAAAGTTCGACAGGCTGCAATATGAAGGGTGACGCAACAGTTTCTGCGTAGTGTTTAGGTTGAGCCGTCGTTGTGATAAAAAGCAAGGGTCTCGGACGATATTTACAGAGGTCTAACTTGAAGCGCACACTTCTCAGGGTACTGAATAGAAGGCTGAACAGTGTAACTAAAATGGAACGAGATGATGCTTGAGGTTATAGTGGTCTTCGCTCGTCATCTCGTTACTGAGGATAAATGCGATGTAAAATTTTGGGATAATCTATGGACTGAACTACGGATTTATCTCTCTCTCTCTCTGGTCGACTTCTTGTAGACCTAAACCCCTCAACCCTGAACATCACCGAGGATGAACTGAACGTACTTTCTCATCTGGGTGCATTTCGTATGGTTCACTCGCCCAGACAGACTGAACTTCCATAAGTCCAGAGAATCCAGATGGTTTTCTTGTGATTGACACGCCCGTCCGAGACAAGAGAAGTGACAAAGGTGACATAATCAAGGGAAAGACTTGAAAACGAAAACAACTCTTAAAACACAAACCAAAACAACACTAGTTGTACACCGTCATGTAGCACACAAGGAGGTTGGAGCATGTCTTTCCCCGAAAGTCGGGGATCGAGTGCAAGTTCTCGGCCCAGCAGTATTGGTTAGCGACGGGGTAGTACAGTAGCAGCGAGAAGCGAGCGATGCGTCCCTGGCAGGATAGCGCAATGGTCAGTACCCTTCTCTCACTGTAGTGAGGTGCAGCTCTCAAACTTCAAACCCGCGGCCGGGGCACGTGGGTTAGCTGCCAACGAGTCTTCTTCATGCCGGCATGCAATGAGCAGAAACACCAAAAAGAACAGAAAAGCAAAGGGGAAAGGCGAGCCATGCTGGAGTCTGCAGTGAACGAGGAGCCACCTTCTTGCTCTTGTATGCCAATAGCGACCAGAAAGTGGTCATGACTCATGATTTCGTGCGCCATCTCCTTTAGCGTGTATCTCTGGGCTTTTCCCAGTCACTCCTGCGGCAGCGAGAGCGAAACGCTGACCTGCAGTGGAAGGACCTAAGCTGTCCTTCGATCGAGACTCTCGCCCGATTGACGTCCACGGGAAGCTGGAGAGCTCTTAGTAGCATAAGTAGAAGAAGCACACTGAGATTCAAGCTAGGCTCCGTGCAGCTCCTTCTTCTCGTTCTCCACAGCCGAGCTTTCGCCAAAAGTACCATGCGCACGAGTGAGAGCTCCCGCATTGCTCGTTGCCGTTTTATCTGCACTATACATACCTACCGTTGACGACCCCGTTTAGTGCAGGCATTTAACTGCTCGCTCGACGGAGCCTGCAAAGGATCATCACGAGGACCGAACAGGTCCGCAGATATTGAAGGAGACGATGAAAGCGAAAGTGTGTTGAACTTGTAGCACAAGAAAACGATTCAATCACGAGATACTTACAACATTCGATACTCGAGTAACGCGGACTGCCGGAACGAACTCACCGCTTTGAAACTTTGTATTACTCTTGCACGAGCCTCCGAGCCACCGGTGGATGGAAGCAAAGCAAATGGAGTGCTGAAGAGCCGCTATTATTACATCATGGAGTGCGTAAATCATTCCACATCTGCTATGATTTACACCGTTTGGTGTCGCATCACTTGAACTTCTCCACCGCTTAGAAGAGTTAAACAGTCGATGGACCCCCGTACTCCAAACTGCAAAAACTCATCTAAATGAGACCCTTCTCAATCCAAAGAATGTCATACGCTCTCGACTTGCAATGATGAGCGTGTGCTATAATCTTCCATCACTGATCTTATTAATAATGCTAAGTCTGAGGATTACGCTAAGATCTAGTTGTCTTTCAGAAGTGCAATTAATACTTTTACAATTGTGAAACTGTTTTCCTGCCATTGCTGGTCGTTCGGACCCCGTGTTTAGAGACACAAAGTCCTAAACCTGGTGTTTTGGAGATATCGATTAAGCATTTTACCGAAGGCACCAACGACTCGAAGACAGAGACATGCAAATCAAGACCTTGTGCTTTGGAAGAACTAAATCCTAAACCTTGTGCTTTGGAGATATCGATTGAAGATTTTACAGAAAGTAGCAAAGAACCAAAAGTTTTAAGACAGAGAGTTGGTCAAGACCTGGTGCCTTGGAGATATAGATTTAAGATTTTACAGAAAGTACCAAGGACCCTAAGGCAACGACTTGCGGCCGAATAGAGTATGAAAGCACCCTAAGACAACAATCTACTGTCGTACGCGAGAGTAAAATTAATCTCAAGGATTCAAACTCTAGACCTCTAGACCCAAAACCTGAACTCTCGTCACCATTCTACCACACTTCGCTCTCAAACATGCTGCAAAATACGCACATAAACACAAACCTCTGTCTTGCATGCCTTACTTCGTGCATGAACTTCCAGCGGATCATTAAACAGTTACATGTTGTTGACTTGGACTATTCCTGGTAAGATTCAGGACGTGATGAATTGCGTCTAATTGAGTCCAATGAAGTGCAAAGTGAGTTTAATGAATCAATTGCTCTCTTGTATATCCACTTTCAAAGTTGAATAAATATGCATGCAATCCGAGGTTTTGGCACTATGAGCAGAAAAGACAAGCGGTTAAAGGGAAGGAAATCTCTTAGTATGAGTGGTCGTGGGGAGCAGAAAATAGAAATAGAGCAACACTAAGGTTCACCAAAACCCATATTATCTTTGTGAGATTAAGGAAGAAGAAGGTGGACAAGCTTTAATCAAGAGGAGAGAAGGTGGACATCTTATGCATGTCTTGTCATTACTTCTCGTCATGATTAGTGTCCAGAAAGGGATTTTAAACTACAAGACTTGTGCACGGAATGACTTCCACTCCTGCATAAACTCTAGATCAACGAACGAGTGAATAATGGAGTATAGTAAGTTTCATTTGTTCAGACATGAAAGTCAGGCATCCATCAATGTTTTGAACAAGCTTGCTTATTAGTACCAACAAAAGAAAACGACCTTTAATTTTCTCTGCTAAGATCGAACCAACGTTAGATGATTATGCAGAGAAGTCAAAATATACAATATGTGTCATAATCGAATCTTTTGTTTGAAACCTTTTTAGGTTTCTTTCGCTATTGTCTTCTCTTCAATCACTCACTGCTGCCATCCACAGGCGGAGACTCTCGACAAGAGACTCTACCTCACGCAGCACAATCTAAAAGCTGAGGGTTGCCAACAAACTACTGTTGGTTGATAATAGAGTGTGTTAAAGCTGGAATCTTTAGTAAATATATTTCGTTCACGGGTAAGTTATGGTAACGTCCACTACCTAGAAGTCGTGGACGTTACCGACAACATCTATGGAAAACGCAATGGGTGTTTCTTATATGTTCATCATATTCAACCGTGAGATTTTATGATAAAAACATTTAAAACTCAAATAATTTACTCTAATTTTTAGAAAATATTAAAAAATAAAATAAAATAATAAATATACAGATACGACTGTAATCCATCCACATCTCTAAACAAAGCTATCCATTCTATTGCTTTTCTCCCTCCTCCCGTTAGAGAAATTTTTACTTAACTTTGACACACCTTAATAATGCAACCTTGATGAGTTTATGATTGTGTAGTACGGTAATATCTTCGATCCTGTGATGATGGCAGAGTTACACCGAGGACGGACTGGATCATGGATATGTAACAGACATCTCCTTTTTCATGTTTGTCATCGAGCTAATGAGGAGAAATGAGTATTCTTGCCCCCCAGATCCTACAACTACACTCCCGTTTCCGCGTTCGATACCGTTAACTCCTCAGTTGACTTAGAACAGAGTGGTACCTGCCTCGTTATCATAGAGCAATAACTCTAGAAATGACTGGAAACTTGTCTTTCCGGAATAGAAGGCTATACAAACAATACTGTACTGTACTATGTTTGTACTACGTACAGTCGTATATGATTTGCTTCAAACCCAAGTTCCCTAACTTTCGTCCATTGCCGGAAGCTGAAGAGTCATCCGGCGACGGAGGCGAGGGTTATACGGCGTAATCTTCGGTTATCCGGAGAATGCCATACGGACTAGATTACGGAGTGATCTAGCAGAGATTTACTTGATTAGACTCTTATAACGAATGTTAGATTTGATTAGACTTTTCTTGTAAACTTTTATTTAATCAGACATTTGTTTAGAACGGCTTGTCATGCAAATAATATTGCTTAGTCACACTAAAAACTGAAACTTGGTACGCTTATTGATAAGAGCAATTACATGAGAAAAGACTTGGAAAACGTAAATTTCAAAATGTTGGTTGACTTTTATCTATGTATGTATAGTTTTTTTTACTAACACGCATTGTTGATTAGATAAAGTGACAGGTATGACTAACCACTCCAGATTAGAGGTCTGATCAAATAAGGAATTATAAGAAAGATCTGATTAAGTTCAATATTCGTTAAAAGATTCGGATCAAGTAAATCAGTCTATGATCAGTCTTTTCACCACTTTATCCTGAATAAAGTGGTGAAAAGAATATCCAGAGTAAGTAGATAATATAAATGATAAATAATAAATAATAAATGTTATTACATATCCCTTGAGGTCTTCGGGGATCATGAGACTGTCCATGTCAGTCCACCACATTGAGACTCGGATCAGAAGTTTCGTTAATAGTTTGTAGCGCATGCACCTCCAACCATACTCGCAAGAGAGTGAACTCACGACTTTTCTCTTAGAGTACTGTAGACTGAACCACTTGGGACACCGTCTTTCGGTAAAACTTGCCATTACTGGGGATGCATAATATACATGCAACATGCACTTCCGGCCTAAGCGAAGAAAAAGACAAGTGAAAGAACAGGAACAAAATCCAGAGCGCCCACTGGACTAGAGAGTACGATAGAAAACCAAACAGTATACATAAAGAAATCAATATTTATTATCACTCTCACGTACATATTATTTCTGAGGTGTTACTAATAACTCTATAATATTAAATAGTAAATTAAATAAAATTTATCTTTGAGTTATAATAATATAAATATTAAATTTTATTAAGACAAATATTATTTATAGATGTAAAGTGCATGTAGAAAGTTCCGGAAACATGTAAGTAAAGTAAGTGAAAACGCGCTCCAGGATTCATAAGATGGACTTCCTGTCCTATCAGAATATATATTTTAATCAAGATATAATTTATCACCTAACCCTTTCCGCCAGAAGGGTTAGGTGATAAAATTAAAATAGTTTTGGATGTAAACAGAACTGGGTACTTCCAGAGATATGCTGTAACAAAGTTTACACGTCAAGTCCATAGATTATTAGACCATAAAATATAAACAAATCCAAGATGAGTATACACAACAATATCTACGAGCAACGCATGGAAAAGATATCTTGCATCACTATCCATCAAACACTGACAGGAATCGACCGCGTGACCACCGATTTTACAAGCCAATGTTTGCTTTGGAAAATTTCTGCACTTCAGTGAAGCGGTCTGCAACTCCAAAACATGTCGCCATTGCCATGGAAAATCTCTACGGTAAGCAAGAGAAATCATCCGAAATTTCCTAAAAGATTGGCAATAAATAACTGAACTAACTGGCTCGAAAGTTGTGTACACCTCTCTCTCGAGTTTGGTCATAAATTTATATGTCTAAAAAAAAAAAAAATTTGTTTGTTCTAACACAGTAATTTTAACTAAAATGATAATCATTCTACATACAATGCTTGTAGGTTTCACTTGCAACTGCCATGTGTAACCAGATTAATCAAGTTTAGTTATAGATTTATAGATTGTATCATTTACATTTAGTAAGATAAATATAGAAAAGTTTCTCATTACGTCTCCTCTTCTCGCACATGTGTGCTTTCGATCCTTTCAAAGCTAATGGCAACATCATTTTCATATTTTATATTTTATTTTCAGTCAGTATAATCCCATAGCAACAGCAAATCTAGTTTGTCAATTCTGTCTCAGTTATCACGCTTGTCCTCTTCTAAACTCACTTTCCCAGTGCATTTGGGATGCATATTATTATTGAAATTTTGAAAGACATGCATAGTCACCCTCTTTGGAGTTCAGAAGAAGAGAAAATATGCATATTCGTTTAATTTAATGCCTAATCTATTCGGCATGAAGAGTTAGATATTAAATTAAAGATCTAAGTAAATTGATATTTTCATGAATTATACCTTCTGAAGCGCCAGAGCAGAGTCAACGCTTTTGGTTTCTTTTCTGCTCTCCTCGTGATTCCAAGCATGGGTTAACAAATAACGTTTATAGAATTTTTTATCTACTTTATATATATTTCATTTAACACTTATATATTTTTTTGATAATAATAAGAAAATCTTGCAGCATGTATATTCCCAGAAGTTCATGCAGCATGTATATTATCAGCACTAGCTCTAGAGTAGAAAGCGGACACCATCCGCTATCAACCGCTTTTATTCCATTTCCCCTGGAAAAGTCCTTGACATGTATTATTCGTGCATCACTAATCGGAATATGCATCGAAAGTGCATTTCTGGGTTGAGGGAGAAAAAAGACAAATGTGTAGGGAGGAGTGAAATATAAAATCACGCTTGGACTGGACATCACCGTGGGGTCTCATTGAACTTGTGTATCTATTAATTAATGTCTCATTGTAAGTTGTTTAAGAAGTGTTAGTTACAATTCTATGAGTGTTAAACAAAAAAATATTTAATATTTTTAAATTAAAATATTTTTTCAAAATAAATATTATGTGTTAACTGCATACTACTGCTGGAACTTCCAGAAAAACCTAAGTGAAGTAGGTTCAATTGCGCACCAGGAATCCTTCTCAAGCTTGTCCTTGAGTACAGATTAACACACGTATTGTTCGGGTATACTGAAGGAGGAGTTTATGTTCTTTTTCCATGTATGTTTTGTCTGAAACAACTTTACTATTAGGGGTGTCTTTTCTTCAACGGCAAAGAGATAACTGGCCGTAGAATTATCACATGTAAGTTTGTATATAACCGCGACTCATTCTGGGTCGCGTCTGTGACTGAATTATCAAAATTTTATCACTGATTAATTTTTAGTTGTACGCTGAAGATAATGACTCTGAGCAGCAGAGAATCTATTGCAAAAGAAAACGGACGAAACCACTGAATAGCCGTTAAGAAAACGTCTGCGCCGTTTTCCTGCGGGTACCTCAGGAGGTGCCCGCATGAAACACTGGCCGCAGTCTCGCCGAATCCGTAACTCACGCCCACAGATTTCGAATATTTCAAAAATTCCTTAACTTTATTAACTTTGACACCCCTATTAGAGCATGTCAAAGCTGGAACCTTTCGCATATATTCCTCGGCCGCGGATAACTATTACGGCTGAGCGCCCGTGGGTGTTTCCTGTGTGCGCCTGTAATAACGTAATTAACGTTTTCTTTGAATCAGTCGTGAATTTCAACAGCAAGCAAATCCAGTGCTTAGAATATTTAATACGAAATTCTTTAGAAATAAAAAAATAAAAAATAAGATTATTCAGAAACACCACTTTAAATGATACACTGCTCCGGACAAAGCTGCCCTTGGAAAAAGTACTCCGTTTTCCTTCTTGACGTTAGAGAATATTTAGTTTTGCTTTTACACTCCCTATTAGGATAATATTTTAATATGACCCTAACAGCAAGCAACAAACCTTGTACAGTTTTCATATATATACGGTCTTATATATACTTTTTTATCCATAAATGCTAGAGAGAGGTAGATTTTGTAAATGGTTTTTCTCTAGAGAGAGTGGTATGCGTACCATGAGTTAAATAGATCTCCTTACTTCTTTGGTTTGATTGCTCATTAATCTTATACTAGCAGTAAAAGTACACAAGTTTCAGTTCTTAAAGTACAAAATTCTAAAGAAAAGAAATTCAAAAAGTCCAAAGAAAAGATTTGATCAGATTCTGTACCTTTCTCCACTCAGGAGGCCTTTAAAGCTTAAATAATTTCAGTTCAGTTTGGGGAGCTCAAACATTTTAGGTTGTATGTACTACATGTAGATGCTCTGTTCCTCCTGGCAATACCGTACAATCTGGTGTCTCTCCACATCATGATTGCTACTGTATACTGGTGTCAGCTTGACTCATGCAAGTCAATTCCTTAAATCCTTTCCGTGTGTGGATGCAAAAGCTGCATAGGCACTGTCAGTCGTATGCATATCAGATTATAATAGTGTTTGGTAATCAAGACTTGCAATAGAACTCCGTGGATTTACTGAACTCAAGAGACGAAGAGACTCTTCAACTGTTTCTTTTTATTTGATTTTTACGAGGAGACTCTTCATAAGAACTCGGGCCAAAGCAAAATCCCATCGTCGTACGTCCTACAATCTGCACCATTAGTGCATGTCAAAGCTACTAAAGAAGATTTTCTAACAAGAAGAAAGAGAAAAGCTATAATAAGGAGTGTCAAAAGTTAGAATCTCCAGCTAATAGGGGTGTCAAAGTTCAGAGGAAATATTCTTGAACGGCAGAGAGATAATTGGACGTAACATTGTCACAAATAACGTTGTATATAACTGCGATTTATTCTGGATTGTTCTTATGACTGGACCTCATGATTTTATCATTGATTATTTTTCAATTTATACACTCAAGATAATTACTCAAAACAGTAAAGAATCCATTGTAAAAGAAAGCGGACTAAAAGAGTGAAGAGCCATTAAGAAAACGCCCGCGGTGTCTTTTTGCGGTACCTCCGGAGGTGTCCGTATGAAACACCGACCACAGTCTGGCCGAAGTCGTAACTCACTCCAGCGGTTATCAAATCTTGAGAAGATTCTTAACTTTGACACCCCTAATATTCTTTGCTTACAGAGAGTGTTACGACCGAGGCTAAGAGTCCACCGAGGTTTTCTACAGATGCTTTAGGAGGTATCAGAGGAAAACGCTGTTTCTTATCACTGTTCTTTTGAATTCGATCGTAACTTTTTGCAATAATATAATTTAGGATTGAAATAATTCGAACTAAATCTTTTAAATATTATATCAATTGATAAATATAATGATAAGCGATTCACGGCTTTACACAAAACTGGTCTTCAATAAATTACGGTTGTTTCTCTTCTGGATGCTGGAGGATCTCATCTCTTAGCTTTGACAAACTTTAATTTATCGGAAGACATCTTTGCATAGAATAGCTTATGGATGTATTTGTGTATTAATTAAATTAAATTATTTTGAATTTTCTGAATTTGAAATCCTGTTTTAAATATTAAATTGTTTTAATGTTGAATTCATAGCAAAAACGATAAAAAATTTTAAATAAAAATACTCGCAACATTTTTCTATAGACATCGCTCGTAGAAACATCCGCGACCGAGATAATTGTAACTTTTGCCTAAATTTAACGGCTAAAAATATTTGGTAAAGATTCTGTGTTTGACATGCCTTAATAAAGAGTTTAGAGGAAGCAAAGGAGCAAAAGTTGATCGCGACATCTGATGGACACGCGGCAGTCAGATATTTCGGCTTGAGTGGATCCGTGATAGAATTAGAATGTACCAGTAGGGGGGTTTCATAGTACCGCTGTGAGCTACGGGCAGATCTGTACTTATTCGTGACGAACATGAAAGAGTAATCCGATGGATAGTAGTCGAAGATGTTCCTCGTCGATCATGGACTGTTCCTTGCAGTCCATGGTCGAGTTTATCAGATGACTGGAATTTGTTATTCGGATCCATCTAATCATATCTACTTCAATCCATTGTGTGTTACGATGGACTTTACCTTTGAACCCGTCTATATACAACGGACTTTCTTATTAGAAACCTTTTAGTATGTGACCAAATGATAGACACCCTTCGGACTAGACTGCTAATTCTCTCGTGAGTATTGTGGATTCGTCTGTGATTCGCGATGGGCTTATGCATGACATTTCCTTTTGAGAGGGCGCAAATGGTATATCCCCACTTTACATATCTCCTTCTGATCTAGTCGTTTCTTTTGTCCTGCCATCTTACGCAATGTACTTGCTTTCCTACATGGATCCTAGTAAACACTTAAATGGGTATATGTTTGTAACAAGCTTTAGGTTTTGGAGCAAGATGCTATCGACAAACTAGATTTGGTCTTGAACACAATGAATGATGATATGCATGCCCATCGTTTTGTGAAGAGGTCCTCAATGGATCTAAATTCTCTAGAGATCTAGGATGTTGATCCTCGATGTAATTACATCTACAAGAAATAATAGAAATAATTACAAATATGTATCACATCTGACTTCGTTAATTTCACATTTCACATGTCTCACTGACCAGATGAGATTACACATCTTCTACATCGCACTTGGAATTTAAACTCCAGCGGCCTCCTTTTCTGTTCTTCTAAAATGTTTTTAGTATGGACTCATCACCAGAAATATATTGTCGTGTGTGAAAATAACTTCCTGCACCTGATTCTCACGTCGAAATAAGGAACATTAGAGGGTGTCAAACCTAAAAATGAAATCCAATATTCTTCTACGGAAAACGTATCATTCTCGTGATAGAGAGAAGGGTTCAGTTGACGGATGTAAACGTTGAATTTTACACATGAACTGTAACTGTAAGTTATGAGGGCACAACGGGGAATAAAGAAGTGCGTTCCAAACTTTCTCGTTATTATTATCGTGTGTATAATTTCACTTTCTTCTTTGAATGAATTTTCTGTGATTAAAGATAATCATCGTGCACAAGCAAAAACAAAATATTTTGCCAAAACTTGTAATTCAAAATAATTGGTAGGAGGAGCGAACCGATAACAATCACAAACATTTAATTGTTTGAGCGAAACACACTAGGAATGTTTCAATCAAAACCAACCGCTATGATATCGCCAATCTCTATAAAATTCAAAAGGGCACGTGTATATGCAGCAGGAGAGCGACGCTTTTGAATGAAATTCCGTCTTGTAGTCACGAGGTACCTCTTTAGGTTGGTAACAACACCTGAAGGTTTGACACTCCTTTTATCTTGCGAAGTGAAAATCAGATCATCCAACATGAATTGAATCCACCCGTATCGATTGGATTATTTGTTGCGAAATTAGTGGCCACCTCAACAGAAGAACACTTCATTTCTGTTCTTTTCGCACGCCGTTACTCGATGGAAATGAGAAGCCATGCATATTCTTTTCTTTCGAGTTGGTAAAAGGAGAATATATATGCACACGCGGTTCAAATTAAGTTATAAATTAAATTTCTAAATAAACAATGCTGGTAATAGTTGACAGCGGAGGTGTTTATAGTAGACGTAGTATCCGTTAACGTGCATTCTGAGCAGAGGCCAAATCTAATCGAGTGAACTAGGTTGAGTAGTTTCTGTTTGTAATCATCTAAATTTAGTATTATAAATGCAGTAAATTAACTTTAACAAAATTTTGTTACTTAATCTCTCTCATTATCGAGCATCAACATCCGTGTATATCTGTGTTCTAGCTTGTTTAATATTTTATTTTTTATCTTTCTCAAGGAAGTTGTCAGCCAATTGTCTTTCATAACTTTATGAGCTGGGATCAACAATTTTCTTCCTCTTCTCCTTGGCCAGAAATCAACTTCGCATGCATATTTAAGATACTCATAAGCATTTTTTTAAGCATGCATATTCACGTAAATATGTTAATTTATTATCTGACCCTTCCGTTGGGAAGGATTAGGTAATGAATTAAAATTTAGATTAATTTTATCTTAGGATTTATTTTATTTTATTTTTCATAACTTTGTACTTATATCTTCGGAAGAGCATCTGTTCACTCCAGGTTTATGGGTTAGGAAAGTCTCATGAAACGTGTGGTTATTTAAACTGTACGGAACTTGTTGAACAGGTGCATACTGTAAAGATAGAGCTTATTGTTGTTTCAGATTCAAATTCAAATCCGAAACAGTCATATGTAAAGTATAAGTTCATTATTGTTGTTATACCATGCATATTCTAAACAGAGTTTATGGCTGTTTCGGATTTGTAACCACACATGTAAACTACAAATTACATCATTATCATTTTTCTTTTCTCTCATATTTTTTCTTATTCGTTAAATTAACTATATGTTAAAATTTAATAAATTAATATTATCAAAAACTACTGTGCAAGGGCAGCAGCATACGGCTGCAGAAAGCCTCACAGAGAAAAGAGGCCTAAAAAGTTAAAAAATTAAAAAGAATTATCAAAAAATATTAAAAGTTAATCTGAGAATAAATAATATCATAGAATTTTATTACCACTCATACTGTTTGTCTTTTTCTTCCTTTATGATAGAAGTTCACTTTGGATGGATACTTTATTCAACGGTTCAGTCCGTAGACTAGATTCCATAGATGTTCTTTGAAATTAGCTTTTGGTTATTTATGTCTAACACACATTTGGAACGGTCTGCCTCGCTGCACAGTGAGCTCGCGGTCCTTGCCGATGATCTTGTTCTCTTGTGTTCCATTTTTGTGATGGTTTGAAATACAGATTTCTTCCCTCTCGCTTTTACAAAATAGAGCAGATGATTAGAGTAAAAATAATAGGATGAGAGTAGATTGTTGTTTCTTGTTCCTGGAAAGTTTTATAAAGTCAAACTAATAAGACTCTGATTTGACAAGGGACAACTATCTTCAGCGAAGAGAATATTCTCTTTCCGTACGGATTCAGATTCTTCACTCGGCACGCTTGAGTAAGAAGTTAAGCAAGCTTATAGATTTAAGCTCACATAATTTCTCGCTTTTGATGAATTAGGCTAAGCCTACTTTTTGAATGCGACTCTTCTCTAATCATACGCAATATTCATAGCCTTCGTACAGTCACTATGTAGTCACAAAACTCACAACAGCGTCTTTTTTGGGGTGTGGAAACTCTCTCATGGTAGTCAGTATTGAATCCATTAGGATCCTATCAAATCAATCATCAAGATATTTAATGTTAAAACAGGATTAGAAGAACAGTGCATATGTTGATAATGTGATTAATTATTGACATAGTAGTAAAATCTCTTTGGTTCTTTTATATTAGATTCTGAAGAATATCTACTTAAACTGAATTATGAACCCTCAAAGGGGACACATCGTAATATAAGCTTCCTTTTATGTCTTAGAATGTTAAGTTGATCAAACTTCTAGGACTGTTCTATATTATTTCAAAAGTTTTATAATTTGAAACTGACGATCAAACCCGGACTGATCACGAGTTTCATACCGAAAAATAAGTTAACTGTTGACAAAATAATTATCAGATTGACTACATTTTCATTATAATATTAAGTAAACAAGCGTATTTAGTCAGTGATTGTATATTAAATTAGGAGACTTTATATGATCAAAATATGCTTTTTCTTATCCCTAATTCTATTTTCAAGAAGTGTTCCATTTACAGCTGCGGAGTCAAATATACATTTCTTATAAGCTTTCAACCTAACATACCAAAGCGAATCTTGAATATTAAACTTATATTCACATTTGATTTTTATCACCCTTTACAAACTTCATTTAACTTTTTGAGCATTTTGAATTGATCAAGTATGTAATTATAAAGAGATTTCATGATATTATATTATTGCAGCGCTAGCATTGTCGTCTAGCAAGTTTCAGGGAGAATTGGTCTAGAGCATAATATAATAATCCTGTAAAAGCATTTACGGGCTACTGGTCACTGACTCTTGGGAACCTTCCTGGACTTCACGGTAGACTTCACTTTGTCGTGTTTCAAGAAAACCCTTTCTTTCTACACTCTTCCAGTTGAGGCCAAATTAAATTTGACCGTTCTCGCTGTAAGTAAGTAAGTAAGGGCTTTCAGGCTATGTAAGCTTCGAGGCAAAGATTGACCAGTACACTAGTCAGGGAGGATAATATGAGACGACTGGCACAATGATCATGATTCATGTTGTGGCTTTTGTTGAGGACCCCACAAAACATTCTCGCCGTGTTAGCAGAGAAATGATTGTAACGAGTAAGTGATCCGCCATACTGTACTGTGATTCCTGCCACTTCTACTGTAAACTGGATCACACGCCTTCTTTCCTCCTTGCGCTCTACTGTCTTCCATTGTCGCTTCAGACCGGGATCGATGAGAACTACGCCTCATAAACGCTTGCACTCTGCAAGAGGGTTAGAATTCATCTCATCTGCGTAAACGAGTGGAGATTTAAACGCTCCATAAGTTCGTTCGTTCCTCCATAATAACTATCTTAGGTACGCCAGATACTCACTTGATATGCATACGCTTCCCAACTTGAAATCCAAGAGACTGAGCCAATCAACTGAGTGCAGTAGAAATCAAGTATGACTCCCCAAAGCTAGCGGGGAGTGTAACCTTGTCGTGCTTTCCACAGTTATCTTTGTTTAATCGTTACGTGTGGTGGTAAAAATCACCATAAAATACTCTTTAGGCGTCAAGGAACCATCAATTTAGTTCATTCCACTCATAACAGGAGTTGTCCCATACACACGACTTTCATAAGTGCAAACAGTCCGTGGGCGACTCACTCTATTCTTCCAACTTGAGTTACCAAAAGGAGTAACTGTCATGAACAGACGAGGAAACATGCTTGCTTGTTTTGCTATTCGGGATGCACGAGGGAGACAAAATGAAGCGAAATGGTGCTCTTCTGAAAGAATGAGGCAACAGGGCACTAGACCGTACTCACGTGTAGGCGACTACAGTGGTTTCGAGTTCGTTGCCTGTAGCAGGGAATGTTCTTGTAGTAGGTACTACAGGGAGGTCACTGTTTCTGAATCCTAATCCTATCTTGACGCCCCATAAGCTTGAGGGGGCTCGGGGCTTAGCCCCGATGTTCTTCCCTTCGGGTGGTTGTTGTTTGGCCCTTCGGGTCCTTTCTTTCCCTTGTGAGGCTTGATGGGGTCTTCCCATCCGTTTGCTATTCATTGGGTCGCGTTTCTGAAAAATAAGCTTGAGATGAAGTTTGTTGAGATGAAGTTTGTTGGCGTGCGCCTCGAAACGACAACTGACCAACTGCTGTAACAGATCAGAATGGTTCACTAGAGGTTTGTCTACTATGTACAGTACATGTTTTGATGTGTTCATTCTTTCTTATTTCTGTGTAATGTGCTCATTCTTACCTTACTTATCATGGGAGGAATCTTCGAAAATAGCAAATGCTCATACTCAATTCTCACAATGCAGCTTCCTTTGCAGCACTGATGTAAATGCAAAGAATAGATGAAGGAGCCACAAGCATGTACGTACGTTTCGATGAAGACTGAGCTCCTTTTCCTCATTTTAAACTTGAGGGATAATTTAGATTGTAGGAACGTGAAACTAGCTACCCAAACTTACAATTTCAGCCGTCGAAGAGTTGAGCCAGTGTCTTCCATAGAATCCAACAGAAACATCATCAGGGTATCCCACAATAAGCTCGAGCTCGTGATCCAGCCTCAAGGGTTGTCCACATGAGAAAATCCTTTGAATCAACTTGGTTTGAAACGGGTGTGGATAGATACCAGCAGTTTCTTCAAATTTTCGCCAAGCCTTATTGATGTGAGTTGCTTTACATTGACACAAAAGTTCCTTCTTGACACGATACGAAGAATTCCGAGTCGTGGAAACCATGCCGTCACTAATTCAGCGCCAGGAAGGATCAATGCCTGGATTTTGGGTATGAACCTCAGAGAGAGTGAGGAGGGGAACGGCTCCAGTTTGTGCAAAAAGAAGCTGCCTGATGTCGAGCAGCGCTTTGCAGGATAGATTTCCCAAAACTGTACTGATTCATATCCAAACAAAAGTCTCCGCTATAAGGCCGACGAAATCGCCCGTGCTGGAGCTAACCTAGAACTGCAGGTGAGGGTCAGAAGAATGACTTGCTACAGGAGGTGTCAAGTTCCTCATCAAAAGAACTGGTGTCGTGTTACACGTTGCCCAAGCACGGCGAACGTCAGATGGATTTGAAGCATGCGGACACAGAATCGTAAAGGTCGTCGCTTTGATCGTCCTCGGATTTCCTGAGGATTTACGCGCCCTTTGTGTAATCAGAACGTAACCTATAATAAGTGCGTGTATTACTCATCATTACTATGACCATGAAGACCGATCCGGAGAAACTCCCTCGTTTTCCTCCGGAAAGAAAATGAGTTCTCCGTTCATCTCCATTTTATCCGTGTAAAATTTGGGGGCTTTAGTTTGGCGAGCGTAGCGGGTCTGAAATGGGGCTTGCTGGAGCATGTTACAAGCGGTATGAATAAAATATGCAGGTAAGATCAACTTCGGGGAAACTTTACTTGTTTTTGTAATTAAAAAAATATATATAATATGTTAAAATTATAAAAAAAATAATTTATTAACTAAAACGATCCTTGCATAAACCATAACGGAACGTGAACAAAGCATATATTCCAAAACTACATATATTACCTAACTCTTTTGCGAGCATCCCTGAATATATATTCATCTCTTCCAAGTTCGGAAGAAAAGAATATACAAAGAGTTTTAATTTATGTAATATTTTTTCTTTTAGAAAGATTAAGTTATAAATTAAATTTTATAAATTAAAATTAATTTTACTCATGAGAGTCACATATCTTTATACCAGAGACAAATTTTGTCCCCGTGAGTCACTTATGGATTTTGTATAATTGAAGTGAGCATGTGTAATCAAGTTATCAAATGGATTCTAAATTTAATGATTCAAATTTAGTGAAAGTTAATATAGAGAACTTTTACACAAGTCACAATTTGCAAATCTTGTAGAGCAGTATTTTTCTTCGTGACGGTGCACTTTAGTACATTGTATTTTTCCATAAATTTTCTTTAAGACGGTTGTCAGCCAGTTTTCTCATGATTTATTTTTTATTTTAGTTATATGTTTAAACGTTTGTCTTTTTCCTCCGTTTTCCAAGAAGTGCAGTTTGGATGCATATTCATTTCTTCCAAAGTTATGAAGAGGGTAATATGCACAGACGTTAATTTCTTACATAATCTTTTTTTGACAGAATAAATAATAAATTAATCTACTGATTATTTGATTATTTACTCGCACTTATATCCTCCAAGGCGCGTCTAGACTCTCTTCACTTATTAGTTAAACCTCGCTCCTTATACTTAAGGTCCAGGTTACCTAGACTCTTCACTTCTTGACATACTCGGACGTGAAAGAAAACCTTTGGGTTACCTAGAGCAAACTGCGCTTTTTCAGAACACTTGAGTCTGAATTCTATTTTGACATGGTAGGTAGCGTTGGAAAGTGACAAGAAAGCACTACATTTCTCTCAAATAATTTTGATTTTCATCTAAATATTATCAAAAACTAGTTTATTAAATTTCAATTTTTTCATGTTCCAGATTGATGCAAGAATATTCTCACCAAGACTCTTTTATACCAGGAGGGAAGGTTTAATCCTGGCTCCTTCCTCACCTGTTTTGTCTAGTTTATATATAAAAATTAGAGAACAATTTAATTAGTTTATCTACTTAGAATACCATTATTATCTAACATAATATATTTTCTTACATGATTAAGGGAACAAAAGTTCCCACAGAAGTTCATCTAGCATGTATATAGTATTATTTACCTAACCCTCTCTGAGAAAAATGCCCCGAGAAAAGATTTTGATTCAAGCAAAGATCTGCTCTTGCAACAGTAGCTAGATCGATGTGCCACAGCATGTCTCAGATTCGCAGTACCGTAAGATAGCTAGGCGATAAGCGACTGTAGCTCATGTAAGGCACGCCCTTTCAAGTTTCGCACCGATGTGATCTACATGGCCGAGGGTCGCAAACTACAGCTGCGCCCTTCCACGACGTCGCAAGAACCTCTGCGCCAGCCGTACGCGAGCACATACTCTACGATGTACTTTATCACGCGTCTTGGCGAGAGCGAGAGTGACTTGTCCAGACTGGATCATTATTTCGTTGTCTCGCGTGTAAGCCCAAGAGTTTATTACAGTCTGCGTGTACTTACGAGATGACGAGATGACGAGACAGATTTGTCGACTTTCGGTAGTTTCCGTTGTGCTCGTGATTTCTGAGTTCAATATTGATCCCTTCACTCGCTTCTTCAGAATCGCAATCACGCTGGACAAGCTAAGCTGGGCATCGCTGAGCTGAACGGCTTCGTCACATTAGACTCGATGAAAGTTCTGGAAGCCCGATTGAGGCAATATGTGCAGTACTGCTGCTGGGCACTGCCTACTAGCGCGGGAATTCCAGACGACAACCTTGAAACGGAATTTGAGTTGACAAAGATAAGATGCTGAATCCCGAAATCGGGAACGGTAATAAGCACAATTAAGGTAAACCCGGAATCCCGGAGTATTTACAAATGTAAGGATATGTCCGAATCTCGAAGGACTCTTCTTGACCTTTTTTCCCGGAGCTAAGCTGACATCGTGCTCTGGGAGTAGAATGTATGATCTAAGCTAAGCCTGACTATCTAGATTAGCCTCAGTGTAGCTCCTCTGCTGCATCTCGACAAATGGCAAGACAACTGAACCTTCTCCGTATGTTGCAACCAACCCTGCTCAATCTACCAAAATCTAGACATCGAAAGTAAACCAAAGTACACAACAGACTGCCACTAAAACGTGGAAGATCCCTCTCCTGTCCGAAGCATCGCTACTGTGAATCGGTAATTCTGGTTCCACAGTGGGCGACTCCGCCCGAGATTCTAAGCTAGAGGATTCCGGACCTCCAATAACGCAAGTGTTCAGTCCCATGGTCGCCACAGCCACTCGCGTTGTGCTGTGCGGGAAGCACAGACCCGTGTTGTTTAGAAACAGCAAGTTCGTCCCCATTTTCTCGACGAAGTCAAGAGAAAAGGGAACAGGTCCAGTCAAGTTATTCCTGCTCAGGTCCAGATGGTAAATGTGCGGAAGGGATCCAAGTTCGGACGGAATGGCCCCAGATAGCGAGTTCCCCGTTAAGACCAAGACTCGAAGGTTGGTCATGTTCCCGTACTCGTGAGGTATCATGCCCACGTAATTGGACTGCGCGAGAGACAATCTGGATAAGGAAGGCATGAGACCCAAGAAGCCAGGCAGTGGAGTTCCCATGGTGTTGTGTCCCACGAAGAGATCCTCCAAATTCTTCAAGTTAGCAAAGGATGTCGGTATGCCCCCTGTAAAATTATTGTAGCTCAAGTCCAAGTAAGTGAGAGATATCAACTGACCCAAATCACTGGGAATGCTTCCGTTCAAGAAATTGTTACTTAAAACCATCTTCACGAGGCTGGTGAGCCCGCTTATGGGTGGTAAGGCACCGGACAGATAATTGTCCCCAAGGTCCAAGATCTGTAAGGCGGCCAACGAGTTGAGTGACGCGGGAATAGGCCCCTCCAGGTGATTTCGGCTCAAATCGAGCTGTAGAAGATTGACCAGGCTCCCTATCTCTGTAGGGATATGACCCTCCACACCACACTCCGTTACAGACAATCTCTGCAAGTTCGTCAAATCGCCCAACTCCGCGGGGAGAGTACCCACCAGCCCCGAGTTGTCCTGAAGCGTCAGAATTTGCAAGTCTCCCAACATGCCGATCTCCTTCGGTAAAACGGCAGATTGATTAGTGAAGCAGCTGAAAATTTGAAGCGTCTGAAGATAAGGCAACTTCCCAACAGACGGATGGAGTCTAGCGTGAGTCGAGCACGGAATGATATCTATATTCTCGGACAAAGTTCCAAACTCCAAGTTAGTGACGTGTAATTCCCCTGTGTCGTTGTCGGGCAAGCAGTAGATACCCTGCTGCCAACTATTGCAAGGATCTGGAAGCTCATTTTTCCAATTCGTGTCCAAGTTAATACTAGACAACACATCAAACAACGCTTCGAGCTCACTGGCATCTGTGGTCCCGTAGTCCTCTGCTCTTGCTTGATGTTCGCCACGAAACACGAGAGTGATTCCTAGCATAAGCAGCAGCAATCTGCGGCGGCTGAGAACGTGACAACAGAATGAAATGCACTTCCTCCTCGACATCCCGTATCAATAGGATCAGTGCAGAAAGAACGCTGCCACACAACGCTCTCCGAACCTCACTGACTTCACTCTACGCCAAACACTACCGCACCGATGATGTTTCAGTGGGCAGTTGAACACACTTACGTCTCGTCACGTCCGAATTATCTTAATGCCATCATCGCAGCTCCGGCAATGTGCAGGCACAAACCTACGATATTGAAGAACGGATGAATGTGCATCTTTCCAGCCAGTAACTGATTTAACCTGGACCAAACCCTGGAGAGAGTTCACCTCGACAGTAACGACGGACGTAACACAGTTTTGCATCTAGACCCAAGAGCCATCTACCATCACCCTAATCTGAAAATCTGTGCACTGCTTCAAGATGCTTCAGAAGTTGGACCGGTTTTCGGCGCATGAGCTCCAGCGCGAACTCGAAGGGTTCACGTCGGAACTGTCAAGATGATGCGGAACCCAGGCGTCCCTTACTTACGTGAACGCTCGCAACATCGTCTGCTCTGTTGGAGTAGAAGAACTTTCCTGGCAGCCTGACCGATTCGTAACCACAGCATGAGGAATGCGGAACCAACGTCTTGCTCAGAGTCACGCTTGCAGCACTCCGAACGGAACGGTTTAGCCTGAGCTGAGAATAGCCTTGAACTACTGACAGTCAAAACCTACACTGAGGCTGCTGAGCCTTGAACTTCAGGGCCCGGCCAAGGACGAGAGTGTAATGGCACACTCAAAACTGCCGCTGCCCAGCCGCCAACGCGACCTATTGACCGTCTAGACTCTTAAAGGCTGCTAACCCAGAGAAGCTAGACCTGCATTCAAAGGAGAGTAGGCCTACTGGAGTAGTAATAGCTAATTCACCGTTATCCACGGAGAGTACCGGCGGCAGGAGAAGGCAAGAAAGACAACTCGGGACTCGGGCTTTCTTCAAGCCTTTCTCGGGGAGAATGTGTTCTCGTTTACCTGTAGAAAGAGCACGCGACGCAATGTAGATACCTGTACCTGTAGATATCCGAGTATAATAGATAACAGGTTTTTAATAGCCCGTTTATGTCAATTGGTACCGGTTTTATAACGGATGATGTTGTTGCTTGCTAGTTTTTGCCGGTAAAGTCCGGTCGCTAACAATTTCAACCTGACTTTTACAAATTCAAACCGGTTGAGACTAAAAAGAAACTCCGGTTAGCCCGGAGCACTCACCTGGTCCTGCAACACCTCACTGAAAAGCCTTGGCCGTAGGGATGTGGGAGGTACGTCAGAAGAATTTGGTTACCGGATATTTGATCTGCGGGAGATAAGTCCACGAAGGCGGTACTACTGCAGTGTTGCACAAATGATTTTAGCAGAATTAAACCTTGTTGACAGTTGAGCGAGACAAGTGCCAGTGACAAAAGAAAAAGCAGTAGGTACTGTACCGGTCTTGCTTGCCAATGGTGGATGGCAGTGCCGCCGTTGCCAAAGCTTCAGGTGGCTCTTCTTGTCTCGTGGCGATGTGGCAGTCGCCCGCCATTACATTCCCTCTGCCCAAGATATGCTCAGAGCAGGCCAGAATCGCAGCCACCATCACGAGACTTCCTGACTGACGTCACCCTGTCATTTATACTTCCTGACATGGGCTTGCCCCTATACTTACTCTCAATACGTTTTGTTTTGAAGACCGGAAAGGAAGGAGGGAACTTTTTGTCGTGTTTGGAACGTACGGACACAATGGTTGTGTAAACCGGAAAGAGAAAAAGTTAGCGCAAACGGACGGATGGATTCATTGCGAAAACGAAAAAGAGAACGGAAGGGTATAAATCGATAATGCATAGCCTAACAATTCCATTGCAAGTGTAACTATTTATTGCTATGCATTAGAATAACTATATGTTGAAAAAATTTAAAAACCTAAAAAGAAGAAAAAGATAACAAAAAGAAGAATCTAATCATGGTGAAACCAAGAAAAGAAAAGAATTCAAAGAACTGACAAATAAAGTCATCGTGGAATCCAAAAAAAAAGAAGAAATGAAATAGATCCAGATAAATAACTAGCATATAGCCTCACAATTCCATTGCAAGCGGAGCTATTTATTGCTTTGCGATAGCATAGCTATATGTCAATTGTGAAAATCCAAAAAAATAAAAAATATCAGTAACCAAACAGAAAGATAGAATAGTGGTGAAAATAGAGAAGTGAAAAAAAGTAACAAAGACAGTCGAATAGAATCTTAGTGAAAACAGAGAAGTGAAAGAAAGTAGTGGAAACGAACAGATGAAATCGTTGTGAAAGCTGGAAAAACAAAACAAAAAGGTAAATCTGGAAGATCACTAATGCATAGTCACACAGTTCCATTGAAAACGGAGCTCCTTGTTTTTTTCCCTTTTTTTTCCCATCTTTTCCCCTCGTACTCTACTCTCGGTACGGTATATTCATCATCTTGTAGGGATTATACGGGTAGTCGTCTCTAGTCTTAGACTTAGCGGAGCGGAAAAGACAAATGTATTTAAACCACGGATTCCTCTATCGTAGCGATGAAACCTCCAGCGCTAACTCGTTTAGTCGAGAACAGTTCGTGATGCGCAAAGATCCTCACCTGAAATGCGCCTTGATCTCCTTTCTTGGTTAGAACTGATAGATCTACCGCTTAAAGGTTTCAGAATCTCAAGATCTTGCTTTTGACCGAAAGATGACAAAGAATGGATGAAAGACTCTTGAGATGTGATACATAACAGATTAGACCGTTTTTTGTCCACAAAATGCACATTACCCACTTTTTGGAATTTGAAAAGTGTTCTTGCTCAAAGCATACGTGATATATTGATCAGATTTTGGATTATAAGAATAGTCGGAACTTACACGTTGCTGAACAGGGGTTAGCAAGAAGAACTGTTGTGAGACAATATGCATGCTGGATGAACTCCGGGGGAACTTTTGCTCGCTTCATGTTATTGGGAATATATATATGTGTTAAGTAAAAAACATGTACTAAGTAGATAAAAAAATTAAAATATTTTATAAAAGTTATCTGTTATCTATTCCTGGAAAGACGGGGAGAGTAGGTGATAACCCATAAGTCTCGACCAAGGTGCCGCGCTTCAGAAGGTATAAGACCGGGAGTCCACAATCGTTTATACATTAATATATATCTTAGTTTAATTTAGTACCTAACCCTTCCTGCCGGAAGGGTTAGGTACTAAATTAACCACCTGTATTGCCTCCTCCATCGAAAGATGGAGGAGGTGAATATGCAGGTGCTCTGATTCTGAATACATGCTCGATGAACTTCGGAGAACTTCTGTTCTTTTATTGTTATGAAAGAAATATATAAATATTAAATAAAATATATATACTAAGTAGATATAAATAATTTAAAAATTCTATAAATATTATTTGTTAGCTCATGTCTAGAAAGACGAGAAAAGCAGAAAAAAACTCATAAGTGTTGACTCGACTGCTACGCTTCAGAAGACACAAGTCTGTACTCAAGAATACATTAATGCATTCAATCATTTAATATAATACTTAATCCTTTTTATCAGAAAATTAAATATTAAATTAAACGAATATGCATATTTCCCACTCTTCCGAACTCGGAAAAGAGTGACTATGCATACCTTTCAAGGTGCAACTTCCTTTCCAATCTACTTCATTGAGCGGGTGGTATGCATTCGTGAGTTGCTGGAAAACACTCCGGAGTCAATTGGCAAGAGTTCACACACCACAACCCTTAGAGGATGTGCGTGAAAATAGGGTGTGTAAAAGCTAAGAGAGAAAATTGTCTATCGTCAAGAAGAAAAATAATTGTAGTTTATTGAATCGCAACCCTGTATAGAGTTGTAAATCGCTTATCATATCTATGAATGAATATAATAATTTGAATTTTTAAGAGATAAAATTTAGAAAATTTAGAAAATTATTTGAATCCTACACTACCTTATTGCGAAAAGTTACGATCCAATAACAAGAAAAAGAAAATAAGAAAATGTCGCAGAAAATATTTACGTCCTCTTGGCTGCAGTGTAATACTCATTCGCGAGCAAAGAATTAGCAGGAGATTCCAGCATTGAAAATTGACACGAACTAATATACACATACGTGAGATGATGATTTTGTCTCGTGAAAAGTGAAGTATTTAAAGAAAATTAGTAAGTGGAGACTTTGATAACAGAGTCCCATGTTAGCCAAGCTACACTTCCAGTTAAGCTAAGCTCTAGTTGAATGTGGATCCTAATTCAAAAAAGGAGAATTTCAGAACTCAAGAAAGTGAAACCACCGTAGCGTAGATAGTGTCGAGAAAAACAGTCTAAGACTTAGATCGATGAAAACGAGTTTATAATGACAAAGATGTACAGTTTTATAGTTAAACATATTGAGTAAGAAAATATTCTGCAGAAGTTGAGAATAAGTTTGGAATTGAGATCTTATGATATGAACTGTGTAGACTTTAGTACTTACTACTTCACTAGGACCTTATATTGTGAAAAGATGTATGTATGGATGAGATATGCGGACTAGCAATATTAAAGGAGGAAAACAAATAAAAACACAATATATACAAAATCTAGTTTTGTTCTTTGTTTTTGGAAGCTCTATAATAATGATTGGGATATTCTCGTCTTCAGTCTAGCAGATAGGAAGTCTTGGATTCAAATCTCACTTGGACCAATGTAGTTATTCTATGATGCCCGTGGAGTTTTAGAGAGCTTTGGAACTTACATAACTGCTCAAAAGATGTTCATAGTAATTGTTCCAAGGGGGAGGGTGTCAAGTCCGATAATAAAATATGCATGCTCTACTAATTTCTGAGAACTTTTGATTCGCTTGTTGTTATTAGAGAAATATATAAGTGTTAACCAAAAATTATGTACCAAGTGGATAAAAATAATCAAAATATTTTATTAATTTTAATTGTTAGTCCATACCTGGAAACACGTGAAGGCCAGGATATAAACGACAAGTCATGCGTAGATTGCTGTGCTGCTAAAGGTTCAAGTCCATGAAACTATTAATGTATTAATTTAATGTGAGTCTTCTTGCCTAATCTCTTCTTGTCGGAAAGATTAGATAATAAATTAGACTTCTGCATGGGTGTTCATTTTCGATACCAGTACATATATGTAGTAGTGATATATGTAATAATGAGATGAAATCAAAGATGCTTAAGAATTTTATACACGTCATCCACCATTTGGAACTAACTGCGTTTATAGGAAAACGCTCATTTAAACCTCGAGTTATACTATAAGAGCTCAGTGCCACCCAAAACCTCTCATTTCTCGAATTCACGATCACGGAACACAGAAAAACGTTTGTTATCACAAAACTACTTTTGATTTATTACAGAATCAAGAGATTGAAGATGGAGTTGAGTGTTATTAAATCAGACACCCGATTAAATGATTAATTGTTGACTACAGTCCCCTGCACTTGTATCTCCTGAAGCGCGACAATCCACACTAGCCTTATGGGTTCTTTCCTGCTCTCTCCGTGTTTGCTGGCATGAGCTAACAAATAACATCTATAGAAATTTTTAATTATTTATATCTACTTAATACATATATTTTATTTAACATTTATATAATTCTCTGTTAACAAAAAGAGAAAAAAAGTTCCCATAAAGTTCATGTTGCATGCATATTCGCAAGCTTTGCACTTTTTGATTTGTTTCAGTTCAATATAGTTAGACAGAGATCTTGGAGAAAACAAAAGTCTTTCATGTGACCTAAGTACAGAGAGAGAGAAAGGGAATATTCTGTTTTCTGGTGGAATTGGCTGTTTAAACCTCCACTGAGGGTATAAAAGGGCTGGAGAGAATCATTCTCTCTGGATGTCTTTGCCGTGACCGCGTCAGATCTGGGCGGGCAGATGCCCGCGTGCAACGTCTTCCTGCCCTAACGCGCGCCAACCCGCCTTGCCCAACGTCTTGAGCTCTTCCGTGCCTTAGCTCTTGCGGCTCGATTTTCACTCTTGTTCGTGCGCATTTTTTGTCAACTTCACGGTTCACATGTATTCTCGGTCTTGTTACTGCGCTTCTGCTAACGTGTTTTCGTGGTGCTGGTTCTACGCTTCTAAGGCTCGATTATGATTTACAAACGAGTGTTTTCTGCGAACTTCGGCTCGAATTTGTGTCAGTGGACGAGTATTGTCTCCAAGCTTTCGACTCTCGTGTTCTCTCGGTGCTGTTACTGCGGCTCTTTTGGTGTCAGTGGGCGAGTATTTTCTCCAAGCTAGGGATTTACGTGTTTTCTTGCTGTTGTTTCTATGGTGATAACGCCTCAATTTTTTTTCTGCTCACGAGAGTTATCTTAAAGTTCTCCATTCATGTCTTTTATCGGTACTATTGTAGTGCATCGTTGCTCTTCCTGGTTTTGGCTGTAAGTTTCGGAGCCTTACGCCGGCTTAGCTTCTCATCTCAGGTCGGCTCTCATGCAGTTCTGAATTCCTGGAGATTAGTTCTCGGGTGTGCAGGGTGCTAGTGCCACGAGGTGGATCACAGCTTCACAAGCGTCTTTCTTTCTTTCTCTACGATAGTGCCTTCAAAAAGAAGAAAGATACACGGTAAGTGTTTCTGTATAGAAGAGACGAGGGTGTTGGATGAGGTTGCCCGCAGGATCATGATAAGTCAATGCATGCACTCTTGACCGGGGGGCTTGCAAAGACACCTGAAGCCGATCTGGTCTGCTTTTCTTACATTCACTACGGCGGTATGTAGACAGTTCACAGTTTCACTCAGTATTCAATTTCATCTCAAGCTCGCAAGATCTTGTAGTGAGCAGTGAACGTTCTGAGCTTGTGAGCCTTATCTACGTAGGTTTCGACAGTGGTTGTATGTCCTTATCAGTACACTTAGTAATCTTGGCGATTGGTTCTACAGTCATGGCTGAGTCCAGAGCAGTACAAACTCGGCATCCAACTATTCTTCGATGGGAAGGAGGGGCGCTTGACCACTGGGTTGTCAGTGGAGGAGTTTTGGAGACTCCTATCTTGGTGACTCCTGAGCAAATTCGATCTGAGTTTCCTGTGTTCTCCGAGACATGTGTAGAGATCTCTCAACGTACTGATATGCAAGTTGGTTTTGACGACGAGTTACCATTGTTGGCATGTGCAGTAGCATCATACCCTAAGCTATCCCGAAAACGGTTTCAAGTGTACAGGGCTATCGCTTTTTGTCTTGGATACAAGGATCGAACTCGGTTACCTGAGTCGTTAGAGAGAGCTGTGAAGATTTCTTGGTCTGAGCCTGGAGAGGAATTTGTTGGCTTCAAAGAATAAATTTCATTTTATTTTTCTCTGCATTGCATTTGTAGCTGCATCCCGGCTAGCGGGTCCAGGAGTGCACAACTCCTGTGAAACGTCAACCCACACGGGGGTTTTGAGGGTTCAATTCCCTCTGACGTTGGATTTTCACAGTTTTACAAGTTTTTGAGAATGGAGCTGATTAGATAAGAAACCTGAGCACTGCGGGAGGTAGAGTAGAGAATTTTAGTACCACGAAATCAAGAGTTTCAGGTAAGACCTTATCAAGACTTCGGGGAGAGCTCATCTTCTTTGGTCCGTACGTCAGAGTTTGCTACGCCAGTCAGTTCACATGGAGCAGAAGTTCAGTTCTTCACTGATATATATATATCTCTTTCCCTTCTAAGCATGTGTCTGATATGCCATGTCAAGCAACGTGCTGGCATGGGGCCTCACGATGAATCCTCTAAGGTACTTCTCTCGTTCTATATATCTATCACTTCAGCACTGCTCGAGTTCAACTGCAAAACCATTCATTTGCCCTGTCGAGATAAACATCACGAAGCTGCTCTAGCTAGCTAGATTCACAATGCGCGCATGCAGTTTAGTACTCTGAGCTTTCGAGACCGGTATCGTAAGTCAAGAAAATATGAGATACATATTCAGAGATGAGTGGGGTCGTGGGAACACCGCTGGTAGCTGTGGTGGCCACTTGGTGGTGGGAGGGTCTCCGTATGATCGCACGTCGCTTCTGCTGATGTAGCTGCTGAGTGGAAGAATTGGACCTGATTGGTGTTCATCCCGCTTCTTTGAATCTCGGTGTCCAAGCCCAAGGCTGCATGGAGGGCCTTACGCAGTTACGTTTGATCACAAAGGTAAAATTTGCATCAGAGGGTTGTGTGACCAGGTGTGCAGCTGCACGTTTCATTGTGCGTATTGGGAGAACTGTGCATATTTTATTGCTTTACTTGATGTGCGGGTATGTTTGCCCATTTGCTTGCAGTGTGACTGCAACTGTGTTGGGGTCAGGCAATCGTTACTACTAGCTAATGAGTTTTCGTTTTCACAAACGATGAGTGAACTCCATGGATCATTTGACGTACATAAGAACATGACTCACATAGCATCTTTCGTGGTTTGCGACAACATGTACAGTTATAGAAAAACTCAACAGCAGCGCTGTGAAAGTCTATCAGAAATTAAAGACGTCTTGAAATCATAACATATGTTCACACCACTACCTTGAAGTTAGACTACTGGTCGTGCGTGATTGTCCCTCTTGATACAAAAGAGATGAAGGCACAGAGAGAACGGCTCTGATAAATATTTTTCAAAAATATAAGAAGAATATAAGAAAAATTTGGCAAGTTGAGAATGATCAACACTACAATAAAAAGGGTCCTATTTATCTTGAAGGTAGTAAAAGTAGATACAAAAGTTGGTGCTAAACCAGCACGAAGAGGCACCTTCTGCAAGTCCTGAAGAGACAAGACGCCGCAGGCTGTTACAATCAACGCAACAAGAGCGACTAGTGGCAAAGAAATAAAAAATGCCAGAAAAACAAATACAGATATAGAAATGAAGGGAGTAAAGCTTACTTGATAAAAGCAAACAGACTAGACACCGTAGGCTCACCATCAAGTGCAACATGGGACTCGGTACCTGTATCATAACTGAAGATAATGAAGTTTCTACTTTTGCGATCTCGATAGCTCAGCAATATAAGAACTCCAAAATAAATCACATAAAGTGAAAATGAGAAGAAACAATATACCTTGTAAAATAACAGTATACCTTGTACAATCAAATTGTAAAGAAATAATTTTATTTACCTATTATCAGTGTCCAAAAATCTGTTGTCTCAGTTCATCCTTCCATGCTGTTGTTCGACCCACAAGCACCCTATTTGTTGCCGGTCGTCGACGGACGGTACTATCATTTTGTCGACGTGGATAAACTGCTATTATCTCTCGACGAATGTTCTCGTTCCAATCCATAGCAGCACAAGCTAATCGAGCCTCATGCGATCTCTCCCAATGGATCCTCTTCGTCGCAAACTTATTGATGACAGAGTGGAAGGTCTCGCTCATGAAATTCTCTCTCGCGCGTATGTAGAATCGCATCTTCGCTGGTGTAATGTGTTTAGTAAGGAAGGCCGCCACTGCAAGATGAGTAGCTCCGCCCATGTGGAAAGCGTGCACCTTCTCCAAACTCGCGCTCACTACAAGGTCGATCGCCTGGAAGAATACGACAATCCGAATGATCGCCAGCCCAATGTGATGCGGCAGTCAAGATGTCAAAACACATCAACTCCGGACGAAGGTCCTCTCTGCAACAAATGGAAGAAATATGGTTAGATAAGCGAAAATTGTAATCACGTGGGAATGAAATATAGAAATCACAAAAGCACCAAACGGAGACATATAACTTATTACCTCTCAAAAGCACGACGAGCACAAGTGTAAATCCATGACTTGAGTTTATAAGCAATATCTTGTGCACCAAGCTCAGGGAATTTCAGCCCTCGGGTGCGCTCAGGCTGCCAGTAGTCCTCTGTCGGAAGAGCTAAATGCTCGGCAATTCGGTTCACGAGCACTATCTTTGAACCGTCTAGAGGAAGAGCTCTAGCCCGACAAAAACTCTTCAATGTTGACACTGAAAAGACCGCTAGCTGGCTCCTGCTCCGTGCATCCTCGATTCCCTGATCACTCGTAGACATACGCACATCTTGCAACTCCTCCTTGAGTTTGGTAACAGTCCCCTTACACTTGTGCCAAAGATCCTTTTGGTTACGGATCTCGTTCCTGCACCACAAGATGCAAGATGAAACCATGGAAAATAGAATTTTCTCCAAAACAATTTCAAAATAGCTTATGAAGTTACATACCTATCAATAATAGTGTCAACAGCGTGATTATCATCATGGATAATCTCCAAGATGAACATGCCTTTCTCTTGGAGATTCTCAATTCCTTTCTGAACCGCGGCCGTCTCTATTCTCCAAGAGCTCTCAGCTTCCACCCGCGTCATCATGACCATCTCAATAACTCGATTGTCGGCTGCATTGATGAATGGAACTGTCTCATGATATCCATTGCGAGATGAATTCCATCGACAATCGACGTATAGGATCAAAGGCTCTAGTGTGTACAATATTACAAAAAACACTTATAAGAATCTTGACAATAATAAAAAACACACATAAATATCAAAAATCTTATGTACATAAATGATAAGATAAGTATTTACCTCCAAACAAAGTTGCATGCATCGCCGCCTTGTGTTCTTCCCATTGTGATAATGCAGCACTGCACCATCCGAGAGGACGTCCAACTCCACCTTGAAAATCATACCAATGTCTCTCTATGAGGACATGAAGTCGCATGGCCTCTAGCATACTCGCAATTGAGGTATAACTAAGACCCGCACATAATGCAGCGTGGTACATCTGCCCTATCACATCTGGCGATCCTCTCTCTCTCCATCTCCCCTGTCACAAAAACCGTCATATGGCCTGCATCGCATCCGAACTTCAACTGCCAAACCTGATGCAACTCTGTAATAACTGGTGCGGTGCAATACAATACGCAATCTGATCGTGGACATTTCACACGAAATACATCACAGAACTCCATGATCTTTCCTCGGCCCCATAACCCATATTCGGCCTCCACGCGTGTCCGGGGCTCATCCTCCATCTCGACGTGAGGCTCCTCCTCCAACTCATCAGTAGGATGCACTCTCGTGGGCTCAACTTGACTATCGGGGACAATAGTCTGACTATCACTCACATGGTCTAGTGACTCTTGTTCAACTATGGACTCATCAGACACATGCTCGGGGGCTGCTATACGTTGTGCACGAGCAGCCACTAAGACATCTATACGTCTTGCTGAACCATCCAACAACCATCTCAAGACAGCGGCATGTGACGTTTGCGGTCCCAGTGCATGACGTAAACGTGAGTAAGTGTCTAAAAGATCCTCTGGAATCCGAATAACTTGAACGTTATTCGGACGTCTCTGCCCATGGTAGTTGATTTGATCAGAAGGAAATTGACCCCAACGTCAACCTGCCATACAGTCAAAATAGTGATATGAGATACAAGTATGCAATGTTTACGAGTAACAACGTCATGCCAACAAGTCAAACTTCAAAAAATCAATAACAAAATATATATCATTTGAAACTCTAGAATAAGAACAAAATGCACAATATCATATAGGCTCAACAATAAAATTTAAACTGAGTATAATCAACAAGGCTTCTGAAATTCAAATAAGAGACGCCACTAGCATAAGTAGGAAATAATTATTCATAAAATAAATCCACATTCAAAACTAACATGACTAAACAGCTTTGCAGCTCATAAATTTGTACATAAACAAATCTATAAACATCAAAAAGTCTATAATTCTATAGGTCTCAGGAACATCACCTTGTAAAATAACTTGAGAGTATGATGACACATCAACACTTTCAAATGACACACTTTGATTCAAAGTGAAAATGAATAAACTCCAGAGCAGCAAGCTAACTCCCCAAGCCTCTCCCACCTCAGCAGCATCTAGTTTACAGTGTAAAATTTACAATGTAAAATAACATGGGAGAATGATGACACATGAACACCTTCAAATGACACACTTTGATTCAAAGTGAAAATGAATAAACTCCAGAGCAGGAGGCTAACTCCCCAAGCCTCTCCCACCTCACCAGCATCCTGTTTACAGTCTAAGCCAAGAAGATAATGACTTCCTCCTCCTTCCTGCAAGGAGCACATCTCGTTTCAAACTGCCCTGGCATTTTCAGGGCAACTGCCCAAAGATTTCAGGAGTTGCTGCCCATGGATATTGGGGCAACTGCCCAAGTCCAAAGGAGTTCAAATTCGAATTTTATCACAGTGGCTGCAGATATCACGTGAGAAGGCTATTTTGTGTCAGTGGATACTGCATACGTATTTTTGAGTCTTATACGTCGATTTTTTTACAGAAATGTAGAGTGTCCTTTGCTGATTCTATCGTGATACAGCATGACTAGAACTGACCACTGTACTTGGCATTATTACGTACCGAATTCTGCTCTGGGTAACCCAGAGCCTTTATACGGGTAGTGGGGGTTTAAGCTAGTCACACGCAGTTTGGAACTTTAATGACCTATTCCACTTTGTGTTTCATTGTGAAAGCTTTCCAAGCATGTATTATATAATCACCTCATCTGTGCTCAGATGAAGGAGGTATGATTATAAATATAATTTTAATTAATAATTAATTAGATATAATTATCAATTAAATAAAATAATTTTCTTGAAATAGTTAGGTTATAGGTTAATATGTAAAAGGATGAATAATTTCATTCACACATGGCAACTGTGTTTATATTAGGGAGGTAATCATTTAACATACTTCAGTTATAGGTTTTATGATAGCAGCGGCCAAGTGTAGCAAAGATATCTAAGTTTAGTATAGTTTTTTTACTTTAATAATGTATATATTTAGTAAAATAATACAAATTATATATTTTTTGTTGTTTTCCTTGTATATTAAATCAACGACTATGTATTTCTCTGAAATATATCTTTCTGAAGCTAGTGGTGACTCAGACTCCAACCAACCATTTGCAAGAATTTTCTTACTACATCGGCGCATTTCGTTTCCTTGTCCCTGCCAGAATTTCATCTTGCATGCATATTTATTATTGAGAGCTTTTCTCTTCATCTGTCCATTTTCATAACTTTTTGAATATAGCAGTCCAGTGTCGATATATATGTATATCTTTCCTGTTACGGAAAGGAGCACCTCCTATCTTCAAAGTTCAAGATACAGTAGAGGTGGAGAGTCGGGAATCCCGCCGTTCCTGCCTTTCCGTCTAAAGAGCTTTAACGATGGTCAAAGTCCATTATTATCGTGACCAATCAATCGGTGGTCGCACTATATAGTGACGTTCCACTTATTTGGGTGGCGGCGTCTCCGAATCAAAAGTGGCGGCGTTACCAAGCTCGAGAGAAGTGGAGTAGTAAATGAAAAGGAGAGTTGAGATCCAGTTCCAGTTCAGCTCCCCACATCTGGATAAATGTGAAAATGTCACGGAAATTTAATCCTTCAATAATTTTGTCATTAATGTCATGGAAATTTATAGAACCAGTTCTTTTACCGTACTGTATGTAATATCAGAGCATCTCCACCCGAAGACTGGAAACGGACTGGTAAGATTCAATTCCTAGTCTCCTCCGAAACAAAGAAAGAAGTTCAAGCTATCGTGTCGTGTACTGATTACAGTATTCAATTAAATTTTAAGATGAATTTTTTTTACTTTTTTTAATAATATTTTTGACTGCAACATTGGATAATTTTTGTCAAGGTGATCAAAATTGATCTTTTCGTCACGAAAAGAACTAAGGTGATGGAGTTACGATCAGTTTCGATTTTTAAGATTCACTCGTCAAGATGCTGATGAGGTGTTTGATAGGCTGACGTGGCATCCAGAGTGCTGATGCAGCATGATGTTGACATGGCAGGTGCTGATTGGATGAGGACGTTGACAAAGTGTTAGGGTTGAAGTGACAGATCAGGATGATGGATCACATAGTATGCATGACACTTGACAGCGAGGCTTACATGACACTTGGTGAGATTGCATGTGCACCACATGGCGTTAGCACACTGTGATACTTGGATTTTTACCCTTGCTTGCAAACAGTGTAAAAATCGAGGGTTATAAGATTCACATTACAAAATTTAGGAAAAGCGTCGAGAGCCTATCCATATCTTTTGCTTTGAAAACAGAGACTTGGGATGAGTTTTGGGCAAAAGTGGGTTTAACTAGCAAATCTATGCGAGGTGTCATGCAAATTTATTGAAAAGAAAGAATCAGTAAACTTTAAACCAGTGTAGTTTTCTATACAGACTTCAGTTTACGTCATGGTACATACCAATGGAAGAGGGCGACGAGACTTTTGCAACTCCACCTCAAGTGTTGGATTGGGAGTCATGGTTAAAGAATTACATGGGTTTGAAGTTGATTGAGTATATTTGAATGTCAAATCTGACGATGGCTCTCACAGATTTCAGGAGGAGAAGGACTTTAGGACTAAGAAGTGACAATTAACGAAAGGGTTCGCGTAAATTTCTTCAAAGAGAGGTTTGAAACTTTCAAGTGGTCGTAACTTGAGCTACATAAGTCAGTTTGAGTCAAAATTGACATCATTAGATAGAGACTTTCAAGAGCTCTCCGATGACACCAAGAATACTGAATTCAGAGTTATGTGGGATGTTACGAGCGTTCAAATTCCATTGTGTACTTTAGACTATATCGCAAATTTGTGTGTGACTTCTCACATATTTCGAAATGGAAGAGTGTCACAAGAGTTATAAGGTACAATCTGCGCGAGGGCTTGCATTGGTTCTTTCACTAAAGAGTTTGAAAAGTTCAAGTGGTCGTAACTTGGGCTACAGAGATCAGCTTGAGCCAACTTCGGTATCATTGGATAGGTTTTTTCAAAGGACTTTCCGGTAGCACCAAGAACATCGGATTTTGAGCAATTGGGTGGACGTTTGAAGTTCCTTTGGACTTTTGATCAATATTCTCATCTTTGTTGGTATTGAACTTGTTGCTTAGCAACAACCGTTATAGTTTCTTCTCGATGTTCAAGACTATTGTTACATTGATTTTGTTGTAACATTCTGCAATCTTCAGTCACATGTTCAGTATTTTTGCAGTATATAGAAGTTAGTAGGTGTAAATGGACATGTGATGTTTGTATGACCCTTAGCTCCGCACCTTGTACAACCCATGTTAGCGTTCTCGATTGTGGAGCAACCTGACAACCTGAGGTTGTTGTTGGAGATACTATTGAACAATATTCATAGATATCATGTGAGGATTATGAGTATCCATCATTCTTGGTGTACCTAACATATCTATTATTCAAGTGGTATTAGGTAATGGATTAATCCACCCGGAGTTGACATCATCATATGCACATTGTAACCATACAGTTGTTGTGGTACATTATAACCTGAAGTCGGTTGCATGAGATGTACAAGAAAAACGTTGGTTTATCAATTTATATTAGTGATGAAAAATTTGAGTAAACAAAATTTCAGAATTTAATCCTGAGACTTGATCATCTTGGCAGAAAATCAAGTGATATTTCCAATGGCTTGACATACGTATGTAAAATATGTTTAGAATAAATGTACCAAGGGCATTATTTACCTTGGAGGTGTCGGTGTTGGTTGTTCGTCAAATAATGTCTCATGCAGCTCTGCTTTCCACCTTGTCGTCCGTGAAGATAACACTCGTATTGTTGATGTCTTATGTCGAACAGTAGTGTGTACAAGTCGATGCTGCAAAATTTCTATTGGCTCACGTGTGATATTCTCCTTCCAATCCAATGCGTAGGTGGCGAGTTGGTTCTGGTGTGTCTAAGGATAATGGATCCTGTTTTATGCGAACTTGTTGATGACAGAGTTGAACATCTTTGATGTATAGTTCTCACGAGCTCTTTTATAAAATCTCATCTTGCTCGGCGTTATAGCCTTGACCAAGAAAGACACCATGGCCCGATGGATGGACGAACCTAGTTGTTGTGAACACAATAAATCAACAAATATAGAGATACAAGTTGCAACAACATTTAACTTTAGAATGTAATCCTAAAACTAGAAACCCTAATTGTAATAAACTCATCCCTAAAGCGTAAAGCAAGATAAAGACACCAAGTAAGTCACCTGGTGTATCGCACACCTCCGTTACTCTTTAGGAGGCTTCCGCCCCAGAAAAACTACCCACCATAGTATGCGTTAGAGGCTGGGCGATTGATGTCTGGAATCGTACAACAAGGTCAGTCTCCGAGTAAGTCTCTACAAGCTGTATGATCTCTTGTCCAATGGTCAACGACATTTCTTATGTCCAAAACTAAAACATCTGCATCATCTTGCTCTTGCGGATAACGACCATCGTCATCGATCGTTCTCTTAGCATTCAACTGACAATACGTGTATATCCATCCTCTCAACTTGTCAACTATACTATGCACTTGAAGCTTTGGTTATATAAATCGTCACGACACGACAGTCTCGCCTACCTCCAACCCACGTAGATCTACCACTCGAAAGATTAGATCAGACTTGTTCTTGCTGCATTCGCTCCTTGAGCATGGAGCCACACCATCAATTATCTCTTGGTAAGGAGCTCAAGATCAAGGATGATTTTAGCATCCTCGACACTACTAGGAGGAAGCTTCTTGTTAGACCCTCAATCAAGAACTTCTTGATGACATTCTTGCACTTGTGCCATAAATCTTTTTGGTTAACAATGCCGTAGCAGGACAAGATAACATCAACTGATGACTTGTTGTTATGAACCACCTCATTCGGGACCCGTCCACGTGCTATCAACCTACACACTCTTTTCTCAAACGCACGATCCTCTATCAACAACGAGTTGTTTTTAGTTTTAACTCGTGTCATAATCACCATCTCGACTACACGACCGTGATGAAAATCGATAAAAACACATGCTCATTGTATTCATTACGACTTGAATCATGATGTAAGTCTGCGCACAACACAAAGTTCTCTAATGGTAGTACATGAACGTGAGAAGAAGATATAAGCAACAATGGCACGTAATAAACATGTAATAACTCACAAGCATACATGTCATAGCATAGACGACGTATAAACTAACCTCCAATTGAGACTTTGTTCAAGTTAGAAAAGATTCAGATCAAGGGTCGAGCTTGAACCTCCTCTTTCAAGATGACTCATCTCTCAATTGTAGCTTGAATCCATCCAAAGGACGGATCTTCTCACATTGGGAATTGAAAAAGTGAGTTTGGAAACAAGGAGCTAATTCGATCTCTCAGACACTATTATCTAATTGCGTGTAACTCAACCTTACGCTTAATACAACATGATAAAAGTGATGGAGTTATACCAAGAACATCATGTATAACTCCATCTTACAAGATCTCCATCTGTAAATGTGACGACTAAGATATCTAAACTTCAATGACCAAGTCTGATGGATTACACTAATAGTCGAAAGCAAAAAATACTCTTCACATCTAAGGTGAGGACATCTCATCTTGAAATCTCAAAATACTCTCTAAGTCTAGACAAAGATACAAAGACATAAAGACAATATATCATCTATCGATACAAGACTAAGAGATAAAGATTCTATCAGAACTAAGACAGAGGGTGCATAAAGAGAATCTTGTGATCCTTGTCCAAGTGAAATCAACACGTCCATATTAGTGGTCGTCTGCTGCTCACGTACAAAGGTTTGTGCGTTGAGAACGATTTCACTTAGAGCAAAAGCTAACTAGTCATTTGATCAATATGCCCACTCGTATTCACAAACAAGAAATGAAAAATGGCTGTGTGGTCTGTTCCAAGTTTTATAACCTCATCAGTTACATACCTAACAAGTAAAGGCTCTAAGACCCTCATTTTTTCTCTTGAGACCTTCGGACATCTTCTAAATAAGTGCGGATTTCCATCGTCTAAGATTTACTCTAGGAGACATTTGTATTAAACTAGAAAAAAAACAAAACAAAATAATCAAACAATAAACCAAAAATAAAAAAAACATTAACTTATCAACCGGAGATCCATATTGTCAAATGAGTGGAAAATAATATAAATACGACTAGAAAAAATCAAAAAACTAACAAAAAAGAACTTTACAAAATCATCCTAGATGGGCAATTTAAGGATATCAAAGGATGAAGAAGTTAGAACAGAGCAAAGAATTTCCAAAAAGATAAACTATGTGCTCCTAGTTCTCCTAGCTCAACATCAAGAACCTTCATCAACAAATGATGAGAAAAATAGTCCTTATCTCAAGTTTGGGAGTTCCAAAACAAAGAGAAAAATCCTCTTGCCATCACAACTGTAACCCATTGATTGTATAGCGCAAGAAAGAAAGAAGAGCTTCCCTCAAGAAGTTTTCTTCTTTGTTTGCTTCCTCTCGCAGGAAGGAGGTGGGAGTAAGCAAACAAGTTGCAACTTCCTGATTGGGCTATGCAGGAAAGAGGAGTAAGTTTCCAAAGGAAATTTCTCTTGGTGTTATTCTTTGACAATCGTGATTAGTTTTGACAAACAGATTGTATCCGACAGTGATGGATAAGAGTTGACCAGAAGAACAAAAATATACCTTATTGAGTATATATTGTAATTTTTGAAGTACAAGTGTTCTTGTATGATGTATTTTGATGACAATATGACATAAGATTTAGCTTGAAGAATAATTTGTATAATTTAAAATATTCTATATACAAGAGACCCATATTGCACTATGGCATATTTGTATGGATCTTGATCGTGTCTATTCTACATGAAATCATCAAAAGATCCAGAATATAACTGAGATGAAGTTGCTAAATTCGATATCAATTTTATATCCTAACGATAAAAACTGATATAATACAATTGTACCATAGAATCGATGAGAACCCTAATCAATTATATAGCGGTTGCTGTGGTTTAATAGATGAACCGGAACCGTCATCCGAACTCACCGGTCTTTTGGCTTACTTCGTTGAGGGAACGTCCAGCATGTTCGCAAACTTCTATGTGGTGAGTCAAGCTTCACCTTCTCAATCAACGAGCGCGTGTTCTTGAAGGAGAATCGCATACAACGTTGCAAAGATGGGCACCCTCCTCGCGGCCGGTCATCTTCATCTGTGAGTGGCAAACCAATGAGCCGGAACTCTGGGTTTCGAGCTTTCATGACCTTGACTGACCGCCAGAGCTTCGAACGATCTAGCTTTTCGCATCCTTGAACGTCTAAAACCTTTAACTTCGCATGACTTTCGGGCAAGGACGGAACTCGTTCGAGCACCGAACATCCTCCAACATTGAGGTATTCCAAGTTGGTTAGCTGTTTCATTTCTACGCGCGCCAGCGCAGAGCAAAATCGGAGATTCACCTTCTTGATCCTGTTATTCGGGGCGAACGTTGGCAGTTCCTTCAGATTGCTATTCCTCGATAGGTCTAGGGTCTGCACCCCAGACGGAATCACGAGCTCCCCGGAGAACTTGATGAATTCGGTGGGTTCCTCCCTGAATTTTCCGATTAGTGTGGGTTTCCTCGTTGGCAGGTTGGTTGGTGGTTGACACTCAAGGCCTGCCAAGGCTAATCTCTCTAGACTGATTAGCTTGCTGACACTTGAGAAGTCCGAATATTTCGGACAGTCCACAATTTCAAGGTGCTCAACAACAGCTGAATCGAAACTCCCTAAACTCTCAAAATGGGGACAGTTTACGATCACAACTATCCGCACATTCTTGAGCCCCGAGCCGAGACTTTTCAGACTGCATGAGTTCTCCACTTTCAGCTTCTGAAGATTCGGCATCGACTGCAAAAAATAAGACCGAAACCTATCATTAATAACGAGTCATAAAGGTATTACAAACATACCTTGTCTCCACATAGGATCAAGAACAGGATCAGAAGGATAAAAAACAGCTATTTCATATAGAGCCATGGAACCCGCCCAACTAAATCTCGTTAAGAATTTCGGCATTTGTTGGTTAGCATGAGGCACCGCTAATGGGATCGTTACAAATGACGGTTGGATCTTCACCTGAATAACTTCCATGTCCAATGTCGCATCCATCCGGAAGTCCACGTCTAGAACCACCAGACTTTGTAAGTCAGGCAGAGCAAAAGGTAGAGAACTCTGCCGAGACCTGTAATACGTTAGAGAAGGAACTGTTTTGCACTTCCCCTGAATCGTCGTGCCGTGCAGTTCCAAGTATCGCAGACTAGTCAGACGATCAAGCTGCACGGCAGTACATACCTCCTTGCAGTGATCCACTTTCAAAAGCTCCTGCAGAAAGAATGCCAACGTACACGGACAAAAAAATCTATCACCAAGTAGCAACAACAATATACCGGACAATATTACTGTACTAACCCGCACATTTCACTAACTGCATCTGTAATGCTATGTTCTGACCTACAGAAATGACAGTCTCGGTAAGGTGTTCTGTATAGTGATTGATCGTATGATATCAAATCACTCGATGAATTAAACCACACCCCTTAAGACCCTAAGAGCCATGCAGCTGTCGGTAAAGAACAGAAGTATATATGCGAGGTCTGATCCATATATTGAACTGATACGTACCACTCGGTCGTAAACTTCAGGGCCTTGATCGTCTCGGAAGCATTTTGGCAGCCTATTGACATTCTCCACCACCACCCGACGGTGAGGAGATACCATGTACTCCAGTTTACGGCTCAATCCTACCAGGAGATCGTGAACTTGCACAATGGGATCGTGCACCCCTGTAGTAGCACCCTTGTAGACCAAGCGTTGTACCATCGACAACTGTTTCAGTTCTGCTAAATATTCCGCCCCGTAAATCCGTTCCACATCACTCCATTTGCGTCCTAAGTGAAGCGCAACGATATCAAGAAATACCTCGCGGTGTAGCTTACTGAATTTGAGCTGTTCATAGGCGAAATCAAGACTTCGATAGAGAGGTCCTTGTTCGGTGGTAATGGGATCCCCAGTCGAGAGTGCTTCATATGCATGATTCATGGCTGTGGTGAGTGCAAGCAAGAACTTCCCTCGACGATCAGAGTTTAGCTTGGCGTAAGCCGTTTCAAATGGCAGATTACGAAGTGACTTATCAGGAAAATACTCGCGAAGAAACTCCCGTCCACGTCTCCAGACTGATGAGCCGACAACGTTTATCGCCAGTGGCACTCCATCGCAGAAAAATAGCAGTTTCAAAAAGGATTGGCTCTGCATCAGATGTCCCGCAACTGGAAAATCGTGCAGAACATCATGATCTCCAAGGATCTTTGTCAAGAGCAAAGCTTTTGCTTCTCTCTTCTCAAGCTCTTTCACTTCGTAAGATCGGCAGTCAACTCCCTTCTCTTCGAGTACACTAATAACTCCACTATTTCGGGTTGTCACCAACAAAATGGTTCCGGGATGGAGCATCGAGTCGAGATTATCAGGGAGAAGCTCTTTTAAATCGTCAACGCGGTCGGCATCATCAAAGAGAAGCAAAAGAGGTCCAGCTTGTAGCTGATTCCTGAACAACTTCTGAAGCTCTCCTCGTCCATCTCCGCAGTTAAAGAACTCCTTCTTTACAGCTCCTTTGTGTAGCTTCCGGTACAGCTCCTGTTGTTTCTCAGTCACTTTGATGTCCGCCCACTTCCCCCGCATGACAATCTTACAGCACTGGAACTTATCAATGTTCTTCTTTTCCTTCAGCTTACTTGCCACCTCCAGTCCGAACGTACTCTTCCCACTACCAAGCTTGCCCGACAGGATGAGAGCGACAACCCCTGTCGCATTGTTATCGTTTTCCACCTCTTGCAATGCCTCGTCCACCCGTTTTTCATCTCCCACCATTACTGCACGCCATTACCGTAAAACTGAGTTCGATTCAAGCAGAGAATGAGGGATTTTGACCATTTCCTAGGGCAAATGACTGACAGTGACGCCATACGACCGCGGTGAAGGATCCTACATAACGTAACAGCATCAATAGTACGCACTACAGGCATCAAAGGCTTAGGTAAGTTCTTTGCGCCTTCAGAATCGCAATAATACGATCCGTCCCTTTTCTCCTACAAAATGGATGCGAGATCGGTTGGAAATGAGGTGCTGACCTCTGGAGTCGTCGAGGAAGCACGAATGGTTGAGGAGAGGAGCACAGAACAACGTTTAGGGCACCTGATCGATGTGGCTCGGCGACTGCGAGAAAGGACCTTGGATCCGGATATCACAGAGTCCACTCAAACTTACTAACGTTACTTACAACTTCCACCTCGTACTACAAGGTGGACTGAGTGGATTAATTCTGCTGTGATTCTTACCTGTGTCCTCAGTGAGCTCAAAGGTTTCGCCAGTTTGGTCATTATGGTTGCTCCGAAGCAGTGCAGTTAGCATTAGTTTCTGGTAAAGCTGACCTATTTCCGCCTCCATCCTCACCAACTTGGCCTCGTCTGTATCAGCAAAGAAGCATCTGTGTAACATCACGCCATACGTCTAGTCAAAAGTAGCATATACAGGACTGATTCTAGGATTACAACACGAAGTTTATGGTAAGTGGTAAATAGAAATCAAGCCCGGAAAGAGCCTAAAAGTCAATGAAACTGTGTTGGAATCTAATATTAACATCTCGTCCGGATCCGGAGATAACTCATATTGCAGCGTTTCTCTAATCCACAGGGATCAAGTATAAGACATGCATCTACCAAGTGTCATCAGCCAGAAAGCTCGACTCTGGAGAAAAACACTGAGGAGAAAAACACTCAGTCTGTACTTTGTGAGAAACTTGCTCCCCATCTCATGATCGCAGTAGGCCATATGCTCCGACAGCAAGCGAACTACCTCCTTAACATTTTCAGACGGTTCTGAATCTCGGAAATCTTGCTCCAGACCGTGGAATTCCAGAACTTGCTTCCCCAAGCTTCTCAAGTTCTCCATATGCTTCACTAGTTTTGCGGAGCGTTCGGTTGCTTTCGAGCAGCGGTCCAAAGTTAAACCCAGAAAGACGAGAATCGCACCCACCCAGTGAGCATGACCTACGTCTTTCAAGATGGTTGCTACTTCATGATAGACCCCGTTGCCGTCTGTTCTGCTCCTAACTGATGCTACCTGTCATTCATGACGAAAACAAGTTCCAACATTCAGCTCAAACAGAAAGACGAGGAGAATAGCAAAATAGACAACTGGGGAAGACCCCGACCGTGGGATACAGGACGAAGTCTACAAAACCAAGGATCAAGAGAAAAGAACCCCAGAACACTAGCTACATCTAGCAAAAGGTCGAGAGGCAAACCCCGTAACACTAGCTGTGTCAAGCAAATTTCGCAACTTCGATGAGTAGAAGCTCAAAGAGGTACGAGCCTCCATAAGCTGACTCACAGAAGTAGTACCTCCCAAACATCAGGGTAACAAAACGATCCAAATATCAGGCCCCATATGGAGTTCGAAGTCGAATGCCCTCCAATATAGCAAGACCGATTCGGTCTAGATCTGGTTGGATGGACACGTGTATACTTCTGGCTGCCTTAGAACCTGAAGCACTCGAAGTCTGAGATTGTGGCGTCAAGCAACGACTGCGGTCTTAATGTTGACCGATGTTTACTGTGCAAAGACGATGACCGACTGATGGCTGTTGGAGATGTTACCTGCCCATTAGCTGCGCCCCCAAACTTATCAAATATTTGGGCAAGCTGAGGGACATTAGTCTGACAGAATGTTCGGACCTCCTGGAGACCCTTTGAGCTTGTCGATTTGTTGTCTAGTTCGCTCTGACCATCGATCAGCTGGACAAAAGTTGGAGACTGAGCTTTGTGAGTGTAATGTTTCTGAGACAGAATCACGGTAAGTTGACGGCATATAAACCTCAGATCCACAGATCAGATCACTTCTATGAAAATAAAATTCACATTGTGCGGCCGCTTGAACGGATGCACGAAGTGTACATCAATGCACTAAGATGGAGCAGTTTAACTACCCATGAAGTTTGCATCCGTAAAACTGTAAGGAATTTGAGGCCTCCGTTACTTACAGAGCCAAGTTTTGCCTGGACGGTCTTAAGTGCTTCCAGCGAATCAGAGTCTCCTCCATCTGATGACGACAGAAGTGGTTTGATACCATTTAAAGACGGTCCTCGTCCGCTTGAAAAAAGCCTTCGAAATTTCGAAGATGAAGCACTTACCAAGCCCTGGCTCCGAGGACTTCGGACCCTGGTCCAATTCTTAAACTTTCGAACCATTTTTCGAAAAGTGGTGAAATCCCCGCATCTCAGCGTCCCGTCAGGCATTGCTGCTCTCTCTCTCTCTCTCTCTCTCTCTCTCTCTCTCTCTCTCTCTCTCTCTCTCTCTCTGATTCTCTCTCACTCTCGTAACGGTGAAACTCGTATCTTCCACCCCTGTTTGATGGAGCAACCGTCTAAATCCTTGTGTCGTACGAAGCTTTCATCAACTCATTCCACGGCGTACAGCACCCAGCGATTACACCTCCCTCAAACGTCCACTGGTACAGGCAAAGCTAGACTTCGAACACCATCGAAGGGAAGGAGCTGGAGGCTGCAGCAGAGTCCTCAGAACCCTCAGTATGACACTACCAAACTGGAAGTCTTTTGCAACTCTCGGAGTCGTCACGGTAGCCACTCCACCCAATCCGCCAATTTCGCACGAACTCGCCAACATTTGACGCTACAACGCAATTCTGTGTCTCGATGGTCTCTCCCTCTCTCAAACTCGGCATTCCCACTCTTCTGCCTGGCCTCTATGGCCCTCTAAATACACAATTCAGGGAAAAGTGGTTACATGGTGCTTGAGAGATGTGGTCTTGCCCAGCAGCTTTGACTTGACCAGCAGCTTTGACTGCTGTGAAACTTCTTTCTTCTTTCTTTCTTTTCCAAATTATATCTTAGCATTTTTCATAAATCAATCTAATTTTTATAATGTTTTTCATTAACTTCTGTTAACACCTTGACTTTATGCTGGTTCCTTTGTGCTTGTACTTACGGTTTTTTGCATGGGTTACGTTTCGCCTTAATAGAGAATGGACAAGTACATGATCAAATGTTTTTACCATCTACTTTCAGCTCGCCAATTGTTGGTTTCCGACGTTCTGTACAAATCCCATTTTCCTATCTTGTACCGTCTCTAGTTCTCGATACCTATCAGTAAAACTAATAAGTATTTTTAGAGATATATTACTCTTATCTTACTCGTCTCCGCGTGCTCGATGCAAAAGCGACTACGCTTCACTACAGAAGCGTATCAGTTGAATCTTAGAATCTTCTCTCACGTTCCACCGCTTTGTCCTTTTCTTCACGTGGCTCTGCGAGTGAGGTTGGATATGCATTCACTTGTCGTTCCGCATGCTCGATGCAAACATAATCTGACTACACAAACGTATGAGTTAGATCTTAGAGTTTGATATGCATTCACTAGTTTGAAATATAATTCAGAATGGAAGGAACTGTTCACGTCACAAACCAAACCGCGTACAACTCTTGGCCCAGGAGTCCTTGTATGTTTAATGCGAGAGGGAACAATGCATGCAACAACTCCGACTGAAAGTCTTTGACGCTTAGTCTAGTCATCTCTCCCGAATCTAATATCTTCCTTGGCTGAAGACTTTCTTGCACTGAGTTCTAAACTTTCTTCCACAGATGCGTCAGGCTTCATGCTGCTAATTTCCAGTGTGCTGCTTGGCTTGGAACTGAAGGCAAGTATACACTTCTAGAAGTAAGGAGTCTCTCAACATCCTCCACATGGCGACATCAAAGCTGACACCGTATAGTGTTGGGGTTCAATTATTTTCTGTACTCAAATTTATGATTTATTTACCTTTCTAGCTTCTCTTGGGAAAGAGTTACATCGTAAATTAACATGCGTTTTGAAAGCGTATTTAGAAGGGCGCACCTGAATCCGGGAGCACCTTAGAGTTTAAAGATTGTGAACTTGCAATATACTGAGAAGGGTAAAAATATTAAAATAAAGAGTAATAGGAGCTTTAATATTGTTCGCTATGTATATTGCATTATGCAGCATGCCTTCTAGGTGATTATGCGTGAGAATAATCGAATACTATACTTCTGTAGAATTGTTTTATAATAGTTCCTTTTCCTATAATTTATTTTAGAATAGGCATACAAGTACGATATGAGTTTGAAAACATACACCGCAATTATAGTTTTTCCAGTTTTACCTTAATATATTTCTACAAGGGTGGTTCTGAACTAACCACGAGACATTTAAGACAGATATCTGTCACGGTGCCGTTATCAGTTTGGAACTCCCAGTTATCAACTTCCAACTGATATTCCAAGTTGCATACTTCATTCCTTCATTATAACTTCAGACTCACATTGCTAACTAAATTAAGCGAAAGTATTTAATTTTAAAAAACCAAAGTATGATTAAGTTGCATAAACTCCTAAACAGCTTGACAGCACACGCCCCCTTGCAAGGGTTCTCGAGTTTAAGGTTATCCATGCAGTAAACACTCTCGATAAGAATTTATGCTTATATCTTAGGACTTTTTTTGGTTGTTGTGAAACATTGGGTAGTCACATGACTCCTAACAATTTTAGTTCTCTGTTCACAGCCAAATGTTTAACGTTTAACAGTTACGCTGGTTGATGTTGCTGATTTGGAAACTGGAAGCCCTTAGGGAGAGTTGTAGCGAAAAGCGAAAGTAGTCTTGGACGTAAACTGATTTCTTCTTGCTTTCACCAACTTGAAGATTTCCAACTTCCTAGTGTACAAGGTCTTTGTACATTGAGCCAATTGCACATTGTTTCATAGACTGGCCTTTACACTTTGTTGTTCAACTCATTGTCATTTTATTTTACTATGTGTAGGTGACAGTGAAAGTTTAAAGAGAAGTAACTAGAAAGGATGTCCGTGTTGTTTCCACGAAGTGCACTGTGACAGTCGTTGTTCGCACTCTATCCACGTCTTGAAAGTTTTACTCATTTCACCTACAGTACTATTACAGTAGCCTATTCCGGTCAAACTTTTTCCTGCGTTCGGTCTCCATATCCTTTTCCCTGCTTATCTCTCTTTTAGGAAACTTCGTTCACAACTCAAGCCAAGCGGTATTCCAAAGCTAGTACGCTCCAGTACATACTTCGAAGCTGCTGCTTGTAACCCTTAACACGAAGATTCTACCGCGTTACAACACTGTGAGGCGTTTTAGTTCACGAACTCAGGCCGTAACCGCACCCACATTAACGAAGCCGCTAATCCGAGATTAGCGCAATAATCAGTTTTGGCCCGAGGCTGTTTAGACGGGTGCACGAATCTAGGTTTTTGTACTTTAAAAAACCGTTGTCACCGCACCAGGCAGCCGTCTCGAACAGAGCAGTTTCGCTATTATCGATGTAATAAATGGAGAGACGATGTAATAAACGTTATGACGATAGACGGTACTCACGTCCTGCAACATGGATCCAACATCGGTCGATCCAACGTCGATTGCCATGCAAACTTTTGCGAATTGGTGAATGCGCGGGACGGGTTTTCCAGTCAGTTGAGTGTTCTCGCGAAAGGGAGTAACCGTCTACCTGCGGCAAAGTAAACAGCTCGTAAGCGAAAAACTCGAATTGAACCACGAGCAGTGTTCTGCCAGGACTTCTGAGAGAACCGAGGATTTTCCGGCACAGACCTAGCATCAATCGGCAATTTTCTACTTCTCTTCTCGAGTATTGAGAGTACTATCTTCATCTTTTACGAGGTAACTTTCATACTTTTATTTCTAAACTTCGGAAATTCAAGCTCGTAAGAATTAAAGCTCGTGAAGGTAAACAGCTCGTAAGATAAACGGCTCGTAAGGATTATTTGCTCGTAAAGGTAAACAGCTCGTAAGATAAACGGCTCGTAAGAATTAAAGCTCGTGAAAGTAAACAGCTCGTAAGGGTGAAAACTGCTCGTCCAGTAAACCAGCTCGTAAAGGTTAACAACGATTTCCTGATGCAAAGTTACCTGCGACTGAAAATGGAATCGTAATGTAAACAGCTCGCAAACAATCCGTGAGTCCTGCGACTGTAAACAGTTCGTGTAGGTAAACAACGATTTGGAGATGCAAAGTTACCTGCGACGATTTGGAGATGCAAAGTTACCTGCGACTGAAAAGTGCATGTAATGTAAACCGGCAGGTAAAGGTGAACAGCTTGCAAACAAACCGTGACTCCTGCGACAATAAACAGCTCGTGTAGGTAAACAACAATTTGGAGATGCAAATCTCCACCTGCGACTGAAAAGTGCGAGAAATGTAAACCAGCATGTAAAGGTAAACTGCTCGCAAACAAACCGTGAGTCCTGCGACAGTAAATAGCGGGTTATGGTAAACCACGATTTGAGTATGCAAATCGAACCTGCGACTGAAAAGTGCGAGAAATGTAAACCAGCAGGGTTAAGGTAAACTGCTCGCAAACAAACCGTTAGTCCTGCGACAGTAAATAGCTCGTGTAGGTAAACCACGATTTGAGTATGCAAATCGAACCTGCGACTGAAAAGTGCGAGAAATGTAAACCAGCAGGGTTAAGGTAAACTGCTCGTAAACAAACCGTGAGTCGTGCGACAGTAAACGGTAAACTGATAACCGAATCAGACCACGAGCAGTAAAAGAAACCGGTAAGTAATTGACAGTCGATACAACGATGGAAATTTACGACGATCAGAAAAACTCAGACGGTAAGCAGCAGTTCTTCGTGAAGCGAAATTTATAAACTATCTTTCCAAGTCTTCAAAAAGGAAAGGTGGAGTTCCACATTGCAGGTTGCCTAGGCAACGATATGTACATATCGAAGTACCTCCCTATTCCCAGGGAATTGAACAGTCTACACAATCTAGAGGACACGGGAACTCTGCGTCCACCCCGTAAAGTAACACTGGGTCTACGTGAGCTACTGAGTGAGCTGCAAATAAATCTTCGATCTTCTTCTTGACAAGCTTTCGCTGGGCTTTGTGACCTGTGACTGCGAACCCCGCACATATAAGCATCGAAAGCTCGAAGATAGAATCGAAATCTATTTCCTCGCCGACATGTAATGCATCTTCCCACCACTGCAAGCACAATTCGTGCCACACAGGAAACATCGTCTTCAACTCTTCTGGGTCGAATTCCAACCCCCAAGTCAGCTCTGCACCAACAACCTCCCACTTATCTGAACCGTCAACTCGGTGTACCTGCACTACGGGCAGAGGCTCATCTGCACACCAGTCGTGATCGAACCTCGGCTGTGGAGGTAAGTCTGACTCCAGGGTCCACATTGGCCGTCCTGCAGAAATTCGGCACTCATATCAGTCTGCTGCTTCACTGCTTCACTGAACATCGAAACCAAGCAAACATCACCAAATCGCAGTCGAAACCAAGCAAACATCACCAAATCGCAATCGCTATGGGTCGGAGTTCTGACCCATGCTGTCTAGCTGTCCGGAAAATCGAATTGGATCGATCAGAAGACGATGAAGTGAAACATCCAAGCGAAAGCGAAATTCGATCAGAAGACGATGAAGTGAACGGGCACGCTGAAGGACTGAATTCATAACTCTTCGCGAAGACACTTACGTACCTCCAAAGAGGCCCATCCTTCTTCGACCTCACGCAGACCTGTTACATTAAACCACTACAGCCTAAAAATGGTGAATTAAATGGTGACTTGGAGTATGCATTCGAAGTGCCTTCAACCACTACCTGCGAAATCAGCTCAAGTCTCTCAGCGAGATGTCCTCGTAGTCTCGAAAAAGTGAAACCATATTACCGAAATGTACTCAAGTTATAATTCGAAAGTATAATATCCTTCTGTCACCCATTTCGAAAGTATAATATCATTCTGTCACTTCACCACTACTCTGGAGGCACCGGAAGCGAAATTAAAAAACATACCTCAAGGGTCCTTGAAGCATCAAGGAGCTGAAGACGACTCCAACAATGCAGCTAAAGCTTCTCTAGCTTCACTGCCACTCGACCTGACAGAGTTTTGAATATGATCCGGCCTCGCTGTCACAGAGGACATGGTGACAGCCGAATCTACACAAACCACAACTCTATGGTGCACAAGAAAATTATGTAACACGCAACAACACTTCACTATTTCAGCTGCCCATTTCACGCTACTGCTGATCCCAACACTAAGAATTGCAAAGCGTCCTTTCAGAACACCGAAGGCTTGCTCAATACAAACTCTACCTTTTATCTGACGTTCTGTAAATAGTCTATGTACATGTGGTGACCCCGGGTTCAATGAGAATGGAGGCATTAACCACCTTTCCAACGTGTAACCGGAGTCTCCTAACAAGTACGGGTGAAGCCGAAATCCATTAGGTAGTGTAACTATGGGCTCTGATAACACTTTGCAGTCTCGAATATGGGTCCACAAGGCTGAGGTTCTCAGAACTCGAGAGTCGTGGTTCGAGCCTGCCCGGCCGCAACTCACATCGAGAAAACGTCCTTCTGTGTCACACACACATTGCAACACTAAGCTGTGGTACTGTTTTCTATTGTAATATTCTCCAGGAAGCTCTCTGGCTGGCGGGGCTCTGATTTTAATATGTGAGCCGTCTATGGCACCTTGACAATTTGGGAGACCAGCTTTCCTAAAAAAACCCTGAGACACTCGTTCCATAGCTGATCCAGTAGGCCATTGGATAAACTGAGGACCAAGGACTCCATTCACAGCAGTAACAACATCTGCAAAAACTTCTTGAGAGGTGGTCTCTCCTATACCGAACCTTTCGCCCACCTGAAAATGAGTCATGCCTGAGGTCAGTCTGAGTAATGCTGCCCCAACTCGAACCTCGGCAGGGACTGCTTTCCGGTAATGAGTATCTGCTTTTGACACATGTGGCCCAAGTAGAGTGACAAGCTGAAGAAACAATGCCTTAGGCATTCGAAGGGTTCTAATCCATCGATCTTCCTCATAACTCTTCATGAGATAATAGTCAAACCATATTAAAGATCTAGGCTTCACCCACCATGTATAATGTTCAGTCTGCTCGAGATGCTGAACGATTAGTTGTTGTGTCACGAAGACAACTCGCGTGACAGAGTCATGCACGGCCATAATATCAAACCACGATTCTGAGACATCATCCTCTTCCTCTTCAACTCTCACCCACTCGGCCACAATTTCTGTAACGAGCACAACCGCTGTAGTCACTACCCCCAAGATAGCCTGAATATCTGCAGAAGAAGACAACAGTTCGAACAGAAACTCAGCAGAAGAAGACAACAGTTCGAACAGAAACTCAGTAGACAACTCGAATTGTAAACAGTAAGTAAGTGAAACTAGAAAGCCGCTGTGTGACCTGAAACAAGATAGATTCTTATGGAGAGCTGAAACTTGCAAACAACTCACAACTCGAATTGTAAACAGTAAGTAAGTGAATCTAGAAACATGGTCTCTGGCCTGAAACAAGATAGATTCTTATAAACAGCTGAAACTTGCAAACAACTCACAACTCGGATTGTAAACAGTAAGTAAGTGAAACAAGAAACATGGTCTCTGGCCTGAAACAAGATAGATTCTTATAAACAGCTGAAACTTGCAAACAACTCAGTAGACAACTCGAATTGTAAACAGTAAGTAAGTGAAACAAGAAACATGCTCTCTGATCTGAAACAAGATAGATTCTTATGAACAAGTGAAACTTGCAAACAACTCAGCAGTTCGAAATGAAACTCAGTAGACCTCGAAAATGGGCTTCCTTACACAACATCATACAAGCTAGACAAGGATGTTAGAACCACATCGCTCCAGAACTACTTAATCAACAACAGTAGGAAGTTAGCTACGAACTGGACCAGTGAAACATCGAAGACAACACACCATCACATTGAGATAATTCGAGTACATCATCTGCATGGAACAGGAAAAATTGGCTGAAAATTCGGAATGAAGAAACTGTAGAAGCTTCATGTTCTGAGTGTAGATACCGATGAGAACTAGAACAGTGAAACCATTATGAACTCTTTAGTTTCTGATCAAGGCGCTGCCAATGTCAGCCAGTGCTCCTGCCATCTTATCTAACACACTAACAATTTGGCTCGAACGAACATTTGCCCCTTCTTGTTTGCTCTTCTCTTGCTGGAGTTTCTGAGCTTCTAGTTCTCTATACAAACTCAACTTCTCTCTATCGATTTCAAGTTTTTGTTTCTCTACCTCAACTATGGAGCTAGAAAAACACGTGAGAGTTTGGTTCAAAGCAGAAGCACTGCGGCTCATTTCACGCTTCCGTTTTCCTGAGTTATGACGACTGGACTCCTCGGCATCTATATCTGTAGAATTTCGAACTTCTGAATCCGGTTGAGGACCGGGTTGAGGACCCGGTTGAGGGGGCGGTTGAACATCATCACTATCTGGACCTGCAGGACCATTACTCGGAGTGAGAGATTCGGCCATGCACGGCGGGGTGGTGCCAGGTCGGAGACCATACCAACAGTCAATGAGCGGATAGTGGTGCAATGGATAATTCAAAGGGAGTTTCTTCTCTTCACGTTCCTGTCGACTCAACGAGGTGTAGGGGGCATTTCCAGAGACCTTGTTGTGATCTCGAATTTTTCTGTACCCGGTTATCACTGTCTCCCACTTGTTCTTTATCACAGTTATGTCCGTGATAACCACACCTTTTGCACGAAGGAACGACTGAACCTGCTGAAGCTTGCTCACTGCCGTTATCATCTTCTTGAGACCTGAACTCCTATTCTGCTCCTCATGCTCTAATCGCTTCGCCTCAATCAGGTGCAGCACTTGCCAATCTTGCCACACAAACCTACTCTGCTTATGACAATTACCTGGCAGCGGTGAGCTAGGCTCAGAGGTGGCATCGACCTCAGAAATTGGGATGGAATGCAATCGAACGTTATTGCTTCCAACTGGTATCCGTGACACTCCTTCATCTCGTACTGCCTCCTCAGCTCCAACAACGTCGTCGAGAGGACTTCCCATGATTTCGTGAAGATTCGGAGGTGGTGCATATACTCGATCATTATGTGCAGTAGCCTGAAAACGAAATGGCAGCTCATGTCGAATCTGACTGTCGGGACTCAGAACTATCCCATTCGAATCATCTTGTTGTGTCTCTACAGGCACGGGAGGCTCATCTGCAACGAGATCAAACAGTTCTAAAACCCTTCGTCTCAAAGCCATTTGCACTCTCCACTTAACAAGGCTCGAAAATGAAAGTAACGTTACGACACTGTAAATTACGAACGAAACTGCAAAGGCTGGAGAGGCTTCACACAACGCTAGCAACTGAACCGCAATAGATCTCATTTCTCTCTTCTCATACACACAGCGACACGATTCTCTTACCGCGAATGCGAGACTCTGGTGACTCGGGCATTTCCCGCTCCATCTCTGCACATGTGGACATCGAATTGCTCGAGGAGCTAGTGCCTTCCCGCTCTATCGCAGCACATGCTAGGAATTCGTGTTAAATTCACATGCGCGAGAGAGGGACCATACTCGTGCGGAAGGCCGAAAAACTGTGCCTTCTCCCAGACCCCACCTGTTTCGAGCCCGTCTCGCAAACTACGAATTAAGCGTACGGACCGGCTTCCTGCGGCCGCGGAGACTGCAACCGGGTACTGTGCGGTGAACACGTCTATCTCCAACCGTAACGGTCACACGCGTCTGGCGAAAAACCGGCTTCGTTAATGCGGGTGCGGTTACGGCCTCAGTCTGTCTGAGACTCGATAACGTGTACTGACTCATGTAACTATGCGTATCGTCATTCCACCAAAGTACCAACTTTGGTCTTGAAATTATAATATCGCTCCAACGTAAAGCTTGTGAAAGTTTACGGTGATAATAATAAAAAGAAATTAATGATTAGTTTTCTGGATAACTGTGTGGGAGCAAGTGTATGCAACTACATTAAGTTTAATTTCCCGGCACACATGTTAATTAGACCCTCCAATTTGAGATTATTATTTTAATCATGAAGATGAAAATAACAAGGTTTGACATGTGGAACCTTCTTGTTGTTCGATACAATCAAAGTCTAATGGGAACATATATATATATATCGAGCAGAGATATACGAACGAAGAAATCACTTAGTGAACAACTCTTTAATCTGGGTACTAGAAGTCGAGACTTACTCTCAGTGAATCATCACTTGCATATACTTTAAGAAAGCAGCTTCTTCCTGAATTATTATCGGAGAAAGGAAGAAAAAAATATTGACAAGTATACCTCACTATGATAGCGTTTGCCGCAACTTCTTACAAACGGTCAGAGGCCAGCTTTGTTATTGACCAGGTAGCTTTGTGTTGAGAAACCTTTCTAGTTTACCACAGGCATATCAAATGCAATATCAATGATCCTGCCAGCAGCTAGTACCATTGTACTACTTCACTGGAGCTGATGTCTACAGCATATGATGGAAACCTAGATTTATGGTCCGAAGTCCCTTCGTGTCTCATGATCTTCAGGTAGATTCAACGAGGTCAAACCGGGATGCAGCTTGTACAACGTACTCACACTTAAAAAGTCCTTATTCTCCAGGTTTATCGATATCTTGTACTTCGCTGAGAACGGTGTGTGACAGTCGTGCATGCAGAATGCATACAGGCGAAGAGCCTTAACACCATTATGTATTAATTAATAAGCTTTTAGCTCAATTTGTCATCAACTGTGTCAATTTGAGATACGAGCCATGGGATGAGGGTCTGATTCATGCCACAGCCATTCGTATTGGAGAATATAAGTCCTAAGGCTTGTACTTGACCCATACTTGGGAATACTATGTGAATGAAAAGTTATGATCGTCCGTTCTGCTTGGTGATTAAATATGCGTGCTTAGAAAGACCTGAGCAAGAGGGTCCAAAGCAGCACCGAATTGAAGCCTATCATTGGCTCGAAACCGAGAAGTAAAAAAGTAAACGTTTGATGTTGTAGCGTAAAGTCAAGACTGAACGTAATATGATATGCTTGCTTGTGTTTTCTTATCAGCAAGATTTCGAGCTGCGGAATTGTAAGATGGCAGATCTTTTTGGCAAACTTTCTGGAGTTGTCTGTGCATCCAAAGCGTGGTTTTGAGAACGGGAGGGAAAAGAACAAGCGCTGATGACGGAGAGTTTAGATTCGGTCTCCTTTGCTTTGCTGAGTGAACCGTCTTTTAATGATTAACGGCTTTGTCTTCTTTCTTGCATCGGTAGCGGCTCACTATTCTACGTGGAGTGTCCCGCTATTATTCTCAATGCTTCGTTCCAGCTCCAGGCAGCGCCTTCTAGGCGATGAGTCATCGACAGCGGATCTTTTCATTTTTCTTCGTTTCGGGAAGAGAAGAATTGTTCATGACGGGGAGTTGAAATTTGAATTCTGGATTGGTTTCCTTCCTTCCTCCATTATGTTTGTCGTATGAGACACAACAACGCTAGGGGGTGCAGGGAGGGGAAGAGAGGGGGAGTGGAGGTAGGAGAGTGTAGGTTGAGAGGTGGAGTATGTTAGAGTTAGTGCATATTTGTTATATATTTTCTGTTTTTTCTATTTTTTTTCTAGAATTGATATATTCCGTGAAAAAATAAGTGAATATAAGTATTTTTAGGATTACAGAGTCTTATACTTAAGGTCTTTGAGAGCTTTTTGAGAGTTTTCTTGCTATAGATAGTGTGTTCTATATCTTTAGAAGATTAAAGTTCTATATTTAAGAATATATATTTGAGATAGTTTTATTACGAGTATCGTTTGGTTGGATATCATCTATTTTCTAACTATGAGTATTCTCTCGCTCATGAGATTGAGACAAATCCGAGACATCATGTCCAGTGTGTAGTAAGTTATTTATTTCGCAAAAGATAAAGTCTCATGTGAGAAGGATGCACAAGAGCTATGATTGGATCACACGGGATGTCCAAGTTAGCCGAGAACGGAGGTTTACACGTGTAGCCATTATTGCACCGTTAGTCCTTCTTCTTGGAGTTCCTCCTGAGTAGTGAGAATGATTGAGAGTCCACACTAACACTATTTTGAGATTGTTCGAGATGATTTTCCGTGTCCGTGTTTGTTTTATCGACTATTCAGTGCTCTCCATGACGAGATGAGATAGAAATTTCATCTATCTCTCGACATGTTGGCACGGAACACCAAGGACGAGACGATGTGATTATTTCTCTTACTACCTCGTTGGTGTCTCTGTTATACTCGAGGTGGCAGAGTGTGACATCAAAGATGACAACTCGTCTCCAAAGATTTTGTGTTGGTGATTGGGTGACCTTACAAAAGGAATCAGCATGTGCTGCACGAGGTAGGAGTGAGTTTACCTCTACAAGTGACGTCTCATATTTTATTCTCATACGACATTGTAGGATGTTAGGTCAAGTTGGAGAGTATAGTAGAGCTGCTAGAGCATTGCATCATTTGTTAATGACATGTCCTACAGAGGAGGTGATCTCTTTGGTGCATTTTCTTCATCTCTCACCGAGTGATTCTCCACCACATGAGGTTCAAGACTATCAGCTTGAGGAGCCATAATGTCTCAATAGATCATTGTTTGCCCAGTCCTTGTGTACAGCTCCATGTCTATCTTCAAGAGGTCCGTCTGGGATGGTTTACGAGCACCTATGAAATTATTTTAAACAAACGATCCCTCTAGTGGTTTCACTTAGCTTTCTCATATAGCGATAGTAGTAACTCAAGGACATATTCCTCATTCTATAACTTTTAGGCGGTTAGACTTTTTGTCATGATGAACGACGGCAAATAGATTCGATCAATAGCTCATCAGCGAGATTCTATTACGACTTATTAGTCGTATCATTGTTCTTCAGCTTTGTGATACTTTTCAAGATCATCTTTATCAACATTAGTTCAGAGTTGCGACGCTTGGAGATTGTGAGTCTATGTCTTTCGACATTAGGACTCTCTTGGACATCCATCCTGATTGGATTGTCTTACAAATGAATGTGGAAAATACTTTTAATAATATCTTTTGCACTTTTATCTTTAGAGAGCTCATGGATGACGATGGATCTCTGACAAGTCTTGTTTTCTTCATGCGATCGTCCTATGATTCTTCTTCCTCTTTTTATTATCAACACGATCCTTCGATAGAGAGGATTACAATAATCAACTCCGCTGCAAGTACTCGTCAAAGAGATCTTTTGGGTGGACCTCTCTTTGTCTTAGCTCACTATAGAGCTCTCTTTACGTTGTCTTGGTTGTTCCAAGTTGTGTTTTTCTATCTCTAGCTTATGACATGCATATCATAGGTCCGGTGGACCAAGTCTATGATGTCTTTGATCACCTTGTCTCTCAATTGGCCTTGGTAGGGTTGAGAGTGAAGGTCATAGTGCAAGACTTGATCTCCTATATGTACTCTATTGGACCTCCAGCTCCCAAAGGACTAGAGATGGTTTACATATCCTCGGAGTACCGATGGATCCAAAGGACTTCTCTCTCGGTTCTTGGATGTTACTCTGGCGGAGGTCGTTTTGCATATTGAAGATCTCCATGGGTTAGAAGACCCTCAAGTTGTCTTTTGTATCCTTTCTTCTTTCATTGCACATCATCCGAGTTATTTACTCCGCACAGTATCTTCATCACGCACCTCAGAGAGTTTGATAGGAGGATCATGATGGTCTTTGATGACATCTTAGGACCGAGGACCTTTGAGTGTGTGACAGGACCTCTCGCACATAAGCAGACATCATTGTAGATATCATGTGACGGGATGGGTTTATTATCTATGAAGGAGACTGCTCCTACAACATTTCTAATTAGTTGGACCTTCTCAGCACCTTGGCTCTGTTGTTTTTTCGTCGTGCTAGATAGATTTATTCTGGAGAGCTATGTGATAGAGACAGAAGATGATTCCTACCCACTACAATATATCTCTATGAGAGATAGTTTGAATCTTGAGGTACGTGATGCACATCTTTGAGTCGCTACCTTAGCTACAGATGGATCTCACAAACTGTAGTCCTCTCTGATGAGACACTACTTTTAACAGGTTCTTCATGCGCTCTTAGTTGATCTTTCCATCTCATAAGATAATAGAGTTCGACTCCGCTCTTGTTCGGACAAGGACGTAGGCTCTTGGCTCATAGTTCGATCTTTCATTAGAGCGTTTTCACCCGCATTGTCTATCTTCTTTACAGGAATGAGGTTCCGCTTAGGCTTGGTTCAGTCTGTTTCTTCGGCACTATCCAGTTATGAGTGCGATATCTCGCTCGACATCTCGCTCCTGTCCGCATGGTGAGAACGGATAGCTAATCATGATGTCATCAGGGACGTTGTGTTTGCTATAACATGAGAGAGTGGTTACATGATGTGGAGAGACCGCAAATATGTCTTCCGGATGAGAGGACTAGTGAGAGCTGACCCGTACATGATGAGAGAGGATCAGGTCTCAATGACATATTTGGTTGTCATGGATCCAACACGAGACTCGGTGGCGGCACATGTGATGGATTGCAGGCGTGGCAGCAGCAGCGAAGGTGACCAAGTATAGGAGTATGCATGAGGGACATCGTTTCATCTCTTTGACCTTGGGAATATATGGGTCGACAGCTTCGAAGTTCGACATTTTTATTTTAGATTGTGCCAGAGCTTATCATAAGAGGGGCTAGAGAGTACCGCTTTCTCTTTCTTTTTGCGCTATGTTTTTTAGATGATGAGTCTCCATACTCTACAGAGAGCTTTAGCAGGTACAGTCCACAGGAGAGCAATTACAGTACGCAATATTACTTCATATACACCTGTTATATGCAAGAGTTTTAATATACTAGTCTGTGAACTTTTAAGAGCGATAAGTAATCTTAAAGTTACTGATAGCGGGGCTTAGCCCCGATGTTCTTCCACTCTTCGTGACGTTGGTTGCTTGTTACTTCGGTTCTATCTTTCCCTTCTAAGGCTTGATGGGATCTTTCTATCCGTTGGCTACTCCTTGCGTCACGCGTTATTTTGCAACTCTAGTTCAAGTTGCACACATTTTTTTATATACTTTCTGACGTTATAGGTGAAGACTTTCTCATACAGGTGAAGACTTTCTTTCTCTTGTTCTGTCTCATAAGAGACACGTAGTTGCATCACGAGAAGAGAGAGATATAATATTGCCATAACAGTCAAGCTAACTCAGCATATCTGAGAGCAAAGAGGACAGAGAAGAAAGGAATAGGAAAGCAGAGAAAGAACATCCTGGAGCACGTGCCGCTTTTCTGCTCCCTTCATGGAAAAGAGAAGTAGACCTCGATCCTGAATGGCTCACACTGTCCACAGAACGAGATTCACTCTCCGCTCATGTATCGTTACGTCAGGCTCAGAATGGGCAATTGTCACCCTAACCCGCGTAGATGGCAGTGTTGCCCAAGATTGGTTGCCACTGCAACCAGCACTTACGATTAACAAATCAGAACTCGGTTGGATCTGTATTAAAACCAGACCTATATTTGAAGCCGACAAGTCAAGGTAGTCAAGATCATAGAAGAGGTATACAACACCCTCGATACTGGACCCAAAGTCTAGAGCTGGACTCTTTTTGTCGGTTAGCGTTTGTTGTCCTCCCAAACGGACATACAGAAAGCATCTCACTTTAGATATCAACAGCGCAAGGACAACATGTCGACGTTGTATGTCGAAAAGATCTAACTACCTCATTTGTTTCCTGCTGTATGTTGAAGTTTTATTCAGCGGCCGGACAATGCTGAAGACGTACGAGCTAATGTCAGTAATATCACCACCCATCATCATATCTAGATCTACTGGAATCGATTTGGTTTTACTGTTTCATTTGCTGCGGCAAGCAGTATCGTATAATGTTCATATTTTTCTTGTTTTCTTCAGTTAATTTTCCGTTTCGTGTCTCACAGTCATGGGGCTTGTCGGACAAGGCCAAAATACATATTATGTAATAGATCCTCTCACTTTGTTCGAGCATTACCTGCCTCAGATAAATATTATGTAAATTATCCTCTAACGATGTTATACGAAGTACCACGTCCTTGGAAGGAGTTTACTTTTACACAATGCAATTTGGAAACTAAATGAAGAAAGAGGACGACTGATGTCTTTTGTAAAGTCAACATTTAAGGTTGCTAACGGGTCACTTCTTGGTGTACAATATTATTGTAAAATATGTAATCCGTGTAGACAAAGCTCTATAGCGAAAACAGCTCCAGAAACAAACAACTACAAACATAAAAAACAAAAAGATAAAGGTTTTCTGAATATGATCCAGAAAATCAGTATGATTGCTTTCAGCAGTATTCTGTTACAGTCGGACCTGGTCTTTACGAGAAGCATCGCAAATCCAGTTGGACCCAACCTACCGAGTTGATGAGTAAGGTGACCAAGTCAATTTTTCCCTAGGCTAAGAATTCTTTTCCGACCTTCTCGTCGTTTATCCTTTCGGACGTGTCTATGTTAGGTATCATGAGAGTACAGCGTTAACCACAGCTAATATCTCAAACTCAAACTTCAAACACAGCCAACTATCTCAAACTAAAATAGCTTATCTGTAGGAGCCAAATGAGACACAGCTGCTATCTTAAGCTTTGGATAAAAGAGCTTACCTGTTGGAGGCAAACGAAGTGTGTCCTCTGACGTCCAAATGGAATGTTTCTTGTCCCGTTCCTGTCAGGCTGACTACTCTTGGCTGTGGCTGATGCGAAATGTGTCTAGGTTGCCCACTGCAGTAACCTTCAACGAGATCCTGATTCCAGATGATCAGCCGTTGAGTGCTGACACGGTCTCTTTTATTCAACAACACGCGACCCAATGAATAGCAAAAGATGGGAAGACCCCATCTTTTATTCCATGGATGTTCTAAAGGCGGCTGTGCTGCTCATGCAAACATTCGTCGCAAACATTCGTCGTACCATAGATCTTCGCGCGCACTCCGTTTCCCTCTCCTGAGTCTTACGCGAATGCGGCGAATCTGGTAGATATCGATACGTCATTTCAGCAACAAATCATCTTTCCAGGTCCGAACTTATAAACCGTACTGATAATATTATACTCGATCGTGTCGAACAAGTGCTTGTCAAGGTATGTACAGTACATAAATTTACTTCCTCAGTCCCCCGTAAGAACATTTTGTCCTCCTCGGTCCCTCAAAGTTGAAACTTTCTTCTTCGAACCCCAACCGGGTGAGGTACAGGTGTCGACCGTGATAAACACAAACCACGTGAATTGTAACTAATCTCGCGATTGCAGTTAGATACGATTACGAGTGATCAGAGACAACTATGCATGTAAATTTGAAATTTCATTAACAATCCATGATATCGATGGTTTAGGGTTTAAGAGTCGTTGCAAAGGAAAGTTTTATTTGTAAACTGGGTGAAGTGTTCGGCACTTTCTTTTCAGTCCTTCATCCACCCAGCCAAAGCGCAATGCTCCCCTTGAACTACATTATCGAGAGGATCTGAAGGTGATCTTGCGACCGGTTCTCAGGACTCCGCTGCTCTGCTTTTCTTGATTGTGGGTTTAGTAGGCAATTTCACTTTTCCTAGGTTCAGTGTGTCAGGCGTCGCTAAGCTCCAGCCAAAGGCAGTAGTGAGAGGAACGATCGCCATGTAGAATTTCTGATAGTTGGGTCCGCGTTGGTTTCGTGTAAAAAACGACGTCCCTTCTAAGTAAAGCAGAATGTCATGGCCAGTCAGGAATGCCTCCTGCATAACTTTTATCTTTTTTTCCGAGAACTGACATAAGTACTGGAAGTACTCGTAAGGAAGTCGATTCCTGTAACGTGCTTCTTGCATCCTTTGCACTTCGTTAAGACAGACTCGGAGCTGTTCGAGCTAATCCAAGAGGTCTACTACCCAACAAGTGAATGTTACTTCAGTTCAAGGACGAAAGAAGAACAAATTAGGCACGGTATACCACCATGTAACCGTGGCAGACATCGAGACTGGTAACACCATCCGCGGGAATATCTCGTCTGAAGGAAGTCTTTGCGGTCCAGAGGACAGGCAGACGCGAATAGTAGACATCGATAAGGTAAAATCGATAATAGTTCCAGGAATTTACTTGATCGGACCTCCAGAACGAATTGCAGACTTGATCGGACCCTTGTTATAATTCTTTTCTTGATCAGACCCCCAACCTGCAGTAGCCCGTTAAGCAGGTAACTCGGCCATGTCAGAGTACAGCTCGAAGCCTCGACCACGACAGTAGAAGCCAGACGACGCAAAATAAAGATTTAATTTAGAGGCTTTAAGCATTAATTCAGTACTCGGCCGTAACTATTTCCGTGGACCCGAAACGCATGGCCGAGTTACCTGTTTAACTGGTTGTTGGGGGTCCGATCAAGAAGAGAATTATAAGAAGGTCCGATCAAGTCCGCAATTCGTTCTGGAGGTCCGATCAAGTAAATTCTTGTAATAGTTCGTACAAAAACCTGAGGAAAGTGTATAAGTACACGACTGTTCTACCAGTAGAGACAAAATACAGTAAAGCCAGCATAGAAAACTGCATTGTCTTTTAACGCGTGTCCGTGTCATCGCAGTCGACTACATACTGCGAATCTTCACTCACCGAAAGTATCGGTTTTCTAAACGATCGATAGTGGTTATGAGATCCGAGGAAGAAAGTTTCAACTTCGAGAGACTGAGGAAGACCCTTCGTACGGGGGACTGAGGAAGTAAATTTCTGATATACAGTACCAATTTTGTTATAATTAGCTAGCTAGGGTCTTTGCTTGTGAAGAATGTTGTTGCATGGAAGGTCCATGCAACGTCAGCCCTTTATCAAAAGATTCCACCACTTTTGAAAGGATGTTTGAAGCTTGAATATCAATGTGTGTGTGTGTGTATAGCTGGTATTCGTGTGCAGACTCATGAATCTAGACTAAATAGTATCCTTTTTGAGGTTCAACGTCTCAGCCTATACCGGCCATATTTCAAAATCAGCATGGCGTCTGGAACTCTATAACCGACTGATCAGATTGGGCTGAAAATACGGCACCATTTGCCGGTTTGTTGTAAACGTTGCGATGCTTGTTGGTTGACCAATAGACTTTGAGGGAAAAATGCTCTAGAGCACGCTGGCTTCCATAACAGTGAGTTTGAGGGAACTTGGAATTCACCCGAGGTCATGATCATACATCAGAAAATATCTCGTCACCTTGAATCTTCTGCTAGTAGAATGACAGGCATATTTTTCATGATCCAGCAGATGCTCAAGTCGACGTTTTGAGGTCCCCAATTTTGCTGTTTGCCAGTCTAACAGCGATGCTGCAGAGGACAGTTTTAAGATGTAGAGCTGGTCATGAATACAACAGTAGCGCTTCGCTCAACAGTACTCAAATAAAGAACATGAAGAGAATAAAAAATAAAATTACCGTAACTAACTACATAGAAGTAACAGAGAAGTAACGTAATTACATAGCAAACAGAGAGTCCCTTCCGTGACTAAGATGACTTAATGTCACTATCGAGCGACACTATGTATGTTGAGCTTAACACATCGGTGTTCAAGATTTAATTGTACTCCCCTGAAAAAGAATCTACATCACTGGTTTTAAGCTGCACTCACATCGTCAGCGGCTCCCTCGATTTTTAGACTTCACGCTTATCGTCTTTTGCAATTTTCACAAAGGGTAAAGGGCACTGATCGTTGAACGAATCTAAATCTAAGAAAAACTCAGTTATTTACTTGACCGGGCCAATGTGCGCAAAGTCTTACTCGGCCGGACCCTGTAACAAATATATTACTTGACCGGACACCCGACCAGGTATAGGTATTAGGAGTTTCGACCGGAAGCTGTGGAACTGTAGGTCGTACGCGGCTACCATATCAACTTACGGTGCGTGGATAGTCGAGTTACTCGAAGGACTGCCTGACATGGATTACACGGCCAGGCATCGAAGGAAGGAGCTGCCTTCGAACAAGAGAGAAACGTGACTGAGTGCCATATCGCGGCGAGCCTGTTGCTGGATTTCAAGACATGCTAAATGCGCTGTGACTCGAGCTTCATGTTACCTTCAATTGCGAAACACTTTTACCGGTCTCCCGTCGTTTCGGGTGCGGTACAAAATTGCGTCTCTGAAAAATGCAACGACGAAACCCAGCCGCATTTCGGAAAACGCGTCGCAAAGCCACGATGAGACGTTGCAAACAGGTTACGCCTATACGGTGATATCCCCTTCATGGAATGTAATCAGAAAGCTCAAGCTTGGAAACTAGTTAGATAGATTCAGCGGATGTTTCTGATGACGGTGATTTTGTCGTGTACAACTTCATTTGAACCTTGAAAAGTATGCGGCACTTGAGCTTTATTCGAGATATTCCTTTGAGGAGGCACAAACAGTCACAAAGTCGAAGTCGCGGAACATCTCGTCGTAGTGCAGAAGGACTCGGACCGGAAGTACGGAACAGCCTGCTGACGTCAAAGTTCGTCCGGGTCGCTCATCGTCCAGGTCCACGGAATTGTCCTTCTGTGTACGTGTTTGCTCCGTGCATAGAACCTAGACGAACTCAAGGCTCGGGAGCATCCGACCTTTAGAGTTAAATCTTCCGATGATATTTATGTATTTCAGAATTTAATCTAATTTCTGGAAACTTTTACAAGAAAATAAATTCCAATTAATGCATATATGATTCGTTCTTTTCCTCACGTGCCGAGAGAAATAGTTGTTTTGTTTGGTTTTTTTTTTTTTTTTTTTTTCAGGCCTCTTTTCGCTGTGGGGCTTTCTGCAGCCGTATGCTGCTGCCCTTGCACAGCATGAGTCCCCCCAAGAGGGCTCGACCCCACAGCACCCGGGCTACAGGCGGATGGGGTTGCTTGTTGGCACCGGGAGAATTAGTGGACGTGACTAAAAACCCTGGTGAGCACGGTCTAGCAGGCGCGTATGAGAGATACAGACACGTGTCAACGGCATTCATGTCAACACGTTTGGCGGTACGACCTTCCCGGGGATAGCGAGAACGTTCAAGACGTCCTTTACTGGGAGCATCTCCACTGGGGCAATCTAAATATCCTTTATACTAAGGTGTCCGGTATGCAGTTGTCTACTATTCGTGATGGTAAAGTGCGGTAAATGAAATTCCTTCCATGTATATTTATCGCAACACTCGGGATCTAGTTCTCAATCCACTTCAAAACCAGGTCCTCGCGAGAAAAACCATTTGTTTCTTAATTAATTGAAAAAGAGAACATGAGTAGTTAGCTCTAGGGTGACGATAAATGCATGAAATACATTAAAATTTCATATTTAAGACACAACAAGTTAAATAGATAACTGTTTATCAAGATTAACGTCTAGAGGCATTTACGATGCCCCGGTATAGATGCTCTAACATTCACGCTATATCTATTACTATTTGTAAAGAACGAATCGAAACACTAAATATGTAGAGTTTAGACAAACTGAATTGAGTTGTTTGACTTGTTCAAGTTCAGCTTCCCGGACTTGTACCTTCTAAAGCGCAGTAGTGAAGTGACGACTTATGGTTTATTTCTTGCTTTCCCCGTGTTTCCCAACATGGGTTAATATATAATATTTATATAATATTTTAATTATTTATATTCACTTGGTATATTTTTTTTAACATTTATAACAGTTTATTTTCTTCTCTTTTTCTCTTTTTCGTTGTGGTAGACAGAGAGACTCAAACTGAGTGACTATATTCAGCTAAACTCTCCTAAGAGTTCACACAAACAAAATTGAGCTGTCTACCTTGCTCAAGTCAGAGAGTCAATTCTGCACAGGAATAGTACAAATATTTCTTTTCACCATAAGATACAACATGAATCAAACAAAATCTTAACAGAATTTATCTTTCAAAACCTATGTCAACTACTTGACCTGCACCAATCACCATCTAACGTCTTTCCCTATTTAAGGGCTTGTCTTCTTCTTTCCCTCAGCTCCAAAGTTGATGGAGCATGGTTATTTATTCGCTATGGGCCACAAGACCCGTACACTTGCCACAGTGTGCACCCATGTATAATAACAACTCTTCCATCAAAGAGATGAGCAGGTTTAATTTATTTATTACTGAAAAATTTAAATAATAAACTAATATTTATAAAATCCTTTTATCTTATTCTCAAATCCCGCACTTATACTTTAGAAACAATTTTTGATTTAGCTAAAATTAAATAATTATAAAAACGTATTTTTCCATATTAAATAATCCAAAATTTATATAATATTTAAATATTTCTTCTTATCAATCATCCGTATTTTTCACATACAAGAAAAACGAAGCAGAAGAAAACGGATAACAAACAAAGGAAAGAAGAAACACCAAGTAAACCGTAAGCAAGGGAAGGGAGGCGAGGCAGGTACATTATAAAGACCAAACTTGGACGAATATACATTCCAAGTGCACTTTTGTCACGGGAAAAAAAGTCAACAAGCAGATTTATAACAGCTAAAATTTAAGTTTTTGATTCCTCTATCACCTTTTGTGATTTTATTGTCAAGACGCAGTCATTTGATCTTGTAAAAGATTATATAGATTCCGTCTTTGTTGGACTGGCAAAAATACACACTGTCCAGCTTTAGAGTTGCAGCCACTGCTATGTATATTTATACTATTCATCTCCCGTACACAAGCCACTGGACTGATGTGTAATAAAACAATATCTTTTTATAGACATGTATAATCATTGGACGGATGTATGTTGACTTATGAAACTTATAGAGTCCAGATTTTACATCTGTTGAAGTTAACCCAAAGAGTAACCAGACGCACCATGTCAGGAGTTCAAAACAGGAACAAAGTTCAAAATCTAAGCAGAGCGGGCGGACTGAAGAGTAACTGACTGGTCACATAATTAATGATTAGAAGATTGATTGATTATCGTTCATAATAATCGTTATTCAGAATGTTTAAAGGGGTAGTCTATAGATTAAAATATGCTTAGAGTACTCAAAGGTGAAATCTGATATGGTGTGGAAATAAATTATTCTGTTACAAATATGAGAACACAGTAATACATGAACTGAGCCTCGGCGCGTAATATACATAAACTTACTCCTCGAGTATAAAATGAATTTTGTTACCAAACACTTCGCCACAGAAGGGTTTGATGAGACATTGAAGTTAATTTAGTGACTAAGAGTAAGGTCACGATGACCGGTAAATTGCAATTATGCCGCGTGCTCCTCCGAATAGCAATATATATTCCTTGTTTACTGAAAACTATTAAACATGGTTGCACCGAACTGCCGGTAGCCATCCGACAGCCATCATTTACACTACGGTATTATTGGACCAATGCTATACATTATTACATTACATTAGTCTATACAAGAGCGCTAGAAATAAGAACGCGAAGAATGGTGGAGCTATGAATGGGAGAAAAAGGACTATTGTACTTTTAGCAGATCCGGTAATACATGCAGTAACCTACTGTACGTCTCAACTCACCGGTATTGTGGCCTACTGCGTCGGGGGAAGGTGGAGGATCTGAAACGCGGACGTGGTACCACCTTCACAAACAATGAGGAAGACGCCTTCTCAAACAACGAGCGCGTCTTCCTGTAGGATTGTTGCACACATCGTTGTAGACCTGAGCAGCCTCGGGGTCCATCTTCTTCGTCTGTGAGGTGCAAATCAATGAGCCGGAAATCCGGATTTTGAACTCTCATGAACTCGACTGACTGCTGGAGCTCGGAACGATGTAGTTGGCCGCATCCTTGGACGTCCAGAACCTTTAACATCGGATGATGCCCGAGCAAGGACGGAACATGTTCGAGCCCTGAACATCCTCCAAGATCAAGGTATTCCAGTCTCGTTAAATGGTTCATTTCGCCCCCGAGCTGCTTAAGCGCAGGGCAAGATCGCAGATTCAGCTTCTTGATTCTGTTATCGTGGGCGAACCTAGGCAACTCCTTCAAATTGCTGTTTCTTGAAAGGTCCAGGATCTGCACCGCAGATGGAATCACGAACTCCTCCGGAAATTGGATGAACTCGGTGGTAGGTTCCTTCGAGAATTTGGTGAATTCTGTGGGTTTACGCGTTGGCAGGTTTGGCGGTTGACACTCAAAGCCTGCCAGGGATAATCTCCCCAGACGTTGTAGCTTGCTGACGCTGGAGAAGTCCCGAAATTTGGGACAGTTCACGATTTCCAGGTGCTCAACAGTAGCAGGATCCAAACCTTCTAAACTCTGAAAGTTGGGACAGTTTAGAATCACCACTGACGTTAACTTCTTGAGCCTCGGGGGGGCAAGCCTCTTTAGACTCCACGAGTTCTCCACTTTCAGCTTCTGAAGATTTGGCATCCACTGCCGGAAACAAGGTCAAAAACCTTTAGTCGTTATGTTTGAGAATTTCTGCGTTTGTTGGTTAGCCTAAAGCACCGCTGATGGGAGCGTTGCAAATGGCGGAGAGATCTTCACCTGAATAACGTCGAAGTCCGATGTCGCATCCATCCGGAAGTCAATGTCTAGAACCACCAGACTTTGAGTTTGTAAGTCATGCCGAGCAAAAGGTAACGAACTGTGCCGAGACTTGTAGTACGTTAAGCGAGGAGGAACTGTTTTGCACTTCCCCTGAATCGTCGTCCCGTGCAATTCCAAGTAGCGCAGATTAGTCAGACGACCAAGTTGCTCGGCAGTAAATACCTCCTTGCTGTGATCCACTTTCAAAACCTCCTGTACAAGGAAGGCCAACGTACACGACGATTCAAATGTATCACCAAGTAGCAATTAGCACCCACACAGACATTAATATTCCACTAATCGACAGATTCCATTGACTGTGGTACATAATTTCATGCTATGTTCACTTAGAGCATGTTCCACGAATGACAGTCCCGGTAAGGTATGGTGATCGTGTGATATGTGCATACCACAGATACGTACCACTTGACTGTAAACATTCCAGCCTCGATCGTCTCGGAAGCATTCTGGCAGCCTATCGACGTTCTCCACCACCACCCGAACCCCTTGGGATTCAGCGTGCTCCAGTTTACGGCTCACGCCTATCAGAAGATCGTGCACTTGGACAATGGCCCCTGAAGTTCCACCCTTACATAACAAGCGCTTTACCATCGACAACTGCTTCAGCGTGGCTAAATCATCCGCACCGCAAAACAGTTCCACGTCGCTCCAATTGCGTCCTCTGTGAACCGCGACGATATCCAGAAACACCTCCCGGATTCGAGCATAGGAATTGAGTTGTCCATAAGCGAAAACAAGGCTTCGGTTCAGAGGGCATCGGTCGGTTTTAATGGGATCCCCTTCTGAGAGTGCCTTACTTGCATGACGCATAGATGTTGTCAGCTTGCGCAAGAACTTCTCCTGACGGTCACGGTCTAGCTCCCCGTAAGCCGTTTCGAATTGAAACTGAAGATCACGAAGTGAACTAGAAGGAAAACATGTACGAAGAAAACTCTTCCCACTGCTCCAAATTGATGAGCCAACAACGTTTATCGCCAGTGGCACTCCACCACACAAACCTAGCAGCTTCGGGAAGGGCTCACTCTGCATCAGATGTCCCGCCACTGGTGAACCGGGCAAAACATCATGATCTCCAAAAATCTTCTTCAAGAACAACGCTTGTGACTCTTCTGTCCCAAGCACATTCACTTCATAAGATCGGCAGTCAACTCCCTTGTCTTCAAGTATGCTGATAATTCCGGAATTTGTGGTTGTCACCAACAAGATGCTTCCAGGGGGGAGGGCTGTGTCGAGATTATCAGGGAGAACTCTTTCTAGATCATGAATGCTGTCGGCATCGTCAAAGAGAAGCAATACAGGTTCAGCTTGTCGCTGCGTCCTGAGTAAGTTTTGAAGTTCACGTCGTCCTTCAAGATAATCGGAGAACTCCTTCTTCACTCCTCTTTTGTGTAACTTCCGGTACAGCTCCTCTTGTTTCTTCGTCACTTCGATGTCCGGATCCCCCCGCATGAGAATCTTACAGCACTGGAGCTTATCAATGTTCTTCTTTCTCTTGACTTCATGAGCCAGCTTTAGTCCCACCGTACTCTTCCCAGTGCCAAGCATGCCCCAGAGGACGAGAGCGCGAACCCCTGTCGCATTGTCCGCGCTTTCCAGCTTTTGCAATGCCTCGCCCAGCCGCTTTTCATCTCCAACCATAACTGCACGCCAATACCGGGATAACTGAGTTCGACTTAAGCAGAAAATGACTAAGTTTAAGATTTTCTCTTGGAGAAGTGGACTGACAGAGAGGCCATACGGTACGTTCGAGAGATCCTAAACAAGGTGACTGTATCACATGGGTTCTATAGGCACCACTTCTTTTTGCCTTAAGAAGCAAAACAAATACATTCATTCCTTTTTCTCCTATTAAATGGATGCAAAATTGTGATGAAATGAAGATGCTGACCTCTCGAGTGTTTCAGTAAGAACAAATGGTTGAGGAGAAGAGCACGGAACAACCGTCTAGGGCAGCTGATGAAGCTGGATAAACTGCGAGGAATGACCTGGGATTTCACACAATCGACTCAAACTTACTCTTTCAGCTTCAACCCCGTACGACAAGGTGGACAGAATGAGTTCATTCTTCACGTGATTATTCTGCTGTGCATCTTACCTGTGTCTTCTGTGAGCTCAAAGGTCTCACCACTAGGCTCATTATGCGTAAACTGAAGCAGCTGTGCATTTAAGCTGAGCTCCGGGTAAAGCTTATCTATTTCGCCTGCCAAGCTGACCAACTCTTCGTGCTCCGTATCAGCGCACACGCATCTATTGTGATACCACGCGTACGTCTAGTCAGAAAGTAGCAAATCGAGAACTGATTCTAGCATTGCAACCCTTTAGAAGGGAAATGAAGAGGCGTTACTATACTCGGTTTAGAATCTCGTCCGGAGTCCTAATACTCAGATTGCAGCGTTGCTCGGAATGCACTATCCACCTACAGATCAAGTATCATATACGACACGCATCTATCAGATCTCATTAGTCGAAAGCTCACATTCGTTTTCAAGAGAAGAGAAAACACTTGGTTTGTACCTTTTGAAAAAGCTCGTTTCCTGGACGCCTCGACTGCAATAGGCCGCATGCTCCACTATGATTCGAAGTGCCTCCTGAACAGTTTCAGACGGTCCTGAACTTCGAGAATCTTGCTCCTGACCGTGAAGTTCCAGAACATGCTTGCCGAAGCGTCTCAACTTCTTCATATGTGCCAGTAGCTTCGCGGAACGTTTGCTCGCTTTGGAGCAGCGGTCCAAAACTAGAGCCACAATGACGAGAAACGCACCCACCCAGTGTAGCTGACCTACATCTTTCAAGATGGTGGATAACTCTCGATATTGATACGCCCCATCGTCGCTTGTTTTGCGAGAAATTGATGGTAACTGTCATCCATGACGAAACATGCTCCAACATCCATTCAGCTCAATCACAGGTGTTTCAACGTAGCAATCAGCCGACGTAAGTTCAGACCTTAAACGATATTCGAGGTCGTCCCGACTTCCATTACGACACACATACAGACCGATCCGCCCTGGTTGGATTGTAACAGCAAATTTTGCTGCACACGGGTCTATTTCCGCCCGCTTCAAATCTATACATCTCCACTGAGCTAGTATTGTAGTCAGCAAATTTTCCTTCGCTGTAAGAGTAGCGACTACCGAAGCGCAAGAAGATGAGGGACTGATGGTCGTTTGAGATGTTACCTGCCCATTAGCTGCGCCGCCGCACTTGTCAAATATTTGGGCAAGATGAGGGATATAAGTCTGGCAATATGTTTGGACATCCTGCAGTCGCTTTGCGATCGTCGATTTGTTGTTGACTGGTTCGTTCAACAGATCGATCAGCTGAACAAAAATTGCAAGGAGTCCCCAGAACTGAGCTTTATGAGTGTAACGATAACCGGGTAAGAATCCCGATAAACCTCAGATCTTAGCAAACATTTTCCACTTCCGTACGAACAACAAATTAGATTGTGCTGCCGTTTGAATGGATGGACGAATTCGACATCGCTGTAAGACATCGATGAAGTAATTTAACTACCAACGAAGTTTGAAACTCTAGAAGGAAACTGAAATCTCCTTTACTTACAGTTCCCAGCATTGCCAGAGCATTCTTCACTTTTTCCGTGGGATCTCGGACTTCTCCATCCGATGACGATGGAACTGGTGAGATACCATTTAAAGACGGTCCTCTTGTTAGTGAGCGGCCGCTTGACAATAGTCTTCGAAATGAAGTCGACGAGGAACCATTTTCTGAGTCTTGGTCCTCAGGACTCGGAAATCCGCTGCAACTCCTCAACTTTCGAAGTACCTTCGCCATGGTGGGATTCTGTAACTGAGCCTGCTATCCCGTCAGAGAGGGCTGCTGCTGGGATTCTGTAACTGAGCCTGTTATCCCGTCAGAGAGGGCTGCTGCTGCTCCCGGTCCGGTCCGGTTCTCTCTCTCTCTCTCTCTCTCTCTCTCTCTCTCTCTCTCTCTCTTTTTCTCTCTCAATCTTCTAAATCTTCCGAATCCTCGTCTGAGCGAAGGTCGTCAAGTCATTTCATGGCGTACAACATCCAGCTTCCACCCAGAAGTCTAGTACTCCATCAAATGGAGGAGGCTGCCGTAGAGTTCTCAGAATCCGCACGAGGACACTGCCAAACTGGCAATTTTGTGCAAGGCCCAAATTCGACAACCTTCCTAATCCGACACCCACTCTTCCCCACACGAACTCGCTAACATTTGCAGCAGCTATGAAATTTGTCACTATGTTGGTCTCTTCCTCGCCTCTCGTCCTCTCTCACACTCTGTACTGTGTGTCCCCTGCTTGAGGCGTAGCAAGGCTGCAAGGGAGTGGTTAGAGCGCCTCTCTGTGAAGAGAGTCACTCACCAGTCTGAAACAGAGTTCGGAAAGTTCCGCGCCTCCGGCCGGATAACCGCACACCACCCGCACTCTTAGGATTCGTAGGAGGGTAACAGGGCAGCACAAAACAAACTTCGCTTTTGCCCTCATTTGAGCATCATTTCTGCTGTTTCTTCGCTATCAGACTCCTGTAATACGGCATCCTCCTTGGCCTTTCACCCAATTCGTTACCCCAACCTGCAGCAGCCGGGCATTCTCACCGGCCGCCTCAACGAGTGTCGAACTTTGAGTCCCAGGAGCTTGGGCTTGGTCCCTGATGTCAAGTGCTGCTCTGGACCAAGTGGAGCCACATCAGCCCGTAGCCCGGCCGACGTTGGGTCGAGTAATCCTGCCAGGAGGACCCAGCTTGGTAAAGTGCAGCAGCGTCCCGCTATAGAAAGCCTCACAGCGAAAGAAGACTAAACAGTGAACACGGTTCGCGTGCCCACTAAGAAAGTAATTTACTTGGGACATCGTTTATCGTCACTAGTATGGAGTAAAATTGAGGTGAAATTTAAATTAATGCGGAGTTTGAGATTTTTTACTAAATCAGGTAGTGTTAATCTTTTCAGTTAACATCTACTAGTATGGACAAAAGTTCATAATAATTTATGTATGTGATATCTTAGAAATCTAGTTTGTAAGGAATAAATAATTGTGGAAAAAAACATCAGCGGTTTTTGCAATAAAGTACGTAAAATTTTGATAGAAAATTTTTTATTTTCTCTCAGACTATTGCTAAAATAAATTATGTGCTGCTCCACATAGAAGATTTTTAGTGCATGCATTTATTTCAATAGATGATTCTTTCATGATGTACTGTATCTATATATTCTAATATTAGAAAATATATTCCAGAATGCTTTAGATGTTAAAATACAACGACTGTAACTGACTGAGAGTGATTAGATGTATTTTATCATATATATAATATTTAACAAACAAAATCATTCTAGTAAGTTAAACTAATCATAATCACAAATCACTCTCGAAAGTTAAACTTTTTTGTAACAATTCTGATTTGTAAATACTATAGTATAGTCTACACTGTGTATCTTACGTTACAGTTAATCCGTATCCTAGTATAGTATGGACCAGATTAATATAAGAAGATCTTTCACGATAATTAGTGTAAACCGCACTAATTACATGAACATTGTAGCTACCGGAAGAATTCAGTCCTTGAAAAGCCACATAGCTCATCGATCGAACACAGTTCATTCAGTTTAGGATACAATGATTAAATATTGAGCATCGACTTTCTTGACAGTAACTTTAGATCGATAAACAATCTTAACAATGTTCTAAGTTATATCTACAGCAAAGCAAGATGTTCACTGAATCGTATTTCAGTGAAGTGCAACATCAAGTGCATGCAGTTCAGATGTTTGTTAGCTGATTCAAGGAGTTGTATAGCATGGCAGAGCATTGAAAGTTTTCAGTATCACTTGTGTGCTATCCATGGCATGATTTCTTGAGAAATACAGACGTGGTCGATCATCATCGAAGGAGTGAGACGTGTCCAGGATCCTGAATCTAATGAAAGATTAGAAGTCACTTCTCACGAAGTGGCAGCGAGCACACACATATTGACTTGAAAAATGTTGTCCCGTGTATGTAGTCTCATATTTAGATTTTTGTATCTTGTGTTGTATTCTATAATAGCAAATGAATTAGAACTGTAATCATGCATTAGATTACAATTGTGCTTTCAGTATTCATGATTTCAGACTTTTGACTGCATGCATTAAAGCAACCTCTTTATCCAAGAACTGAAGCCTCTGTGACAGTTGCAGAGGAGGCTACAAGTTACTTTATTTACTGAAAATAGTCTCATGCAGCCATGAGAACTAGACGTTAGCTGACAATTTTGTCATCTATTCTTGTACCTCGAACGCTGTCAAGTTTCTCGTTCGACCGCAACTCACACTACTGAACTCAGGAACTCTTGTAAAATCGCTGCTGGTCAACTGAATTCAAGAATTCTTGTTAAATCGCTGCTGGTGAAATATAGATGAATAAATGGTGAGTTATTCTCGCACTTGAGCTGCATAAGCAAGTACTCTATGTCAGATGTGCGATCGAGAAACTGGCCAAAGGTGTGACCAAGTGAAAACTTTTTCTTTGCTTTGCAACTAAGATCGATGGTTTATCACGGACGGAAACTACACGGAAAAATTACAAATGGCAAAAGGCAGAAATGATCTACGTACGAGGAAAAACTTTTAGAAGAAATCAAAAGAGACTCTATGCGAAAGAGAGTCACCTTCTCCGTACGAGAATCCCACATACACCGGCGGTCACTAGCCAACTAAACCCGTCGGATCTGCATGGTGCACGGTGTACGCGTTCAGGAATCAGGTGACATCCCGAGTAGATTGCGCAACTTTGAGGTCTTGGGCACCAGAAGATATTGGCAACAGGTCCTTTGCCGGAAACACGGCTGGCTGTCGAGAGAACTCAGGGAAAGAAGAAATTCAACGTCCCACCCAAAACAAGTACTACGGACGGGCCCCAAGTCAAACGGAGCGGAGAGGCGAGAGAGCTAAGGCAGATGGGAAGGGGATAAGGAACCGAAAGCAGCGCTCGCCTAGATCCAACATCCCGTGTAACGTCCCCCGTCAACTTTTCTAAAATTGCAGGAGAAGTAGAGAATGCGTCGGATAATTTCTTTCTCAAAACAATAAAAGATGAAAAAATACTCAAAATTTATTGTGCCGATAAATTAACACAATATTCTGTAAATGGTCAAAAACCGCCGGCAAATTATGGTAAGCAACTTTAGTTAGGCATCCACGCAGAGGAGACTAAATATGCTGATGTAATTTACCTAACCCTTCCGGTTAGGTAATAAATTAAAGGTCTCACTCAAATTGATGTTTATTCTTTACCAACCTCTACTTATACCCATAGAAGCGTATTTCTTGGCCTTCTCCGTATCGGTTATGTTTGGACGGTCTTGCAACTCTAGACGCACCGATTACTTAATATTTAGAGAGAAATTTGACTTTTTTTAGCTTAATGTACAATTTTCCATAGCACTTGTGTGAAAAAGTGTACATATGTACACTTATTTCAATTTTCCAGTGTGTTATGCAATATAACAACATATGCTGGGCTCCGCCTCCCTCCCAAGGAGAATAAAGAAAAACATAATCGGCTGATTCTCACAAATTTGATGGGTACAGTTTCCGTAGGTTACCTTCTTCATTCGGAGAAATGCAGAATCTCTCGGGACAAATATGCATGGAAGCTAAAATAAAATAGGAGCAGACTTTGAACCATAAGAGATTAATATGCATGTAATACCTACTTCTGGGAATTTTTGCTCACTTGTTATTATCGAGAAACTGTTTAAAAAATTAAATACAAAAAAATTCAAAAGAGTTTATAAATATTAACAGTTAAGCAAACCTAGGAACACGAGAAGACCCGGATATAAACCATACGAAGAGCACGAACAGACTTGTTTTCTAGAATACATATATTGTGCTGCTGATATTCATCCAAACACATTAATGAAAAGTTTAATTTATTACCAAACTTTTTCCAACGAAAGAGTTAGGTAATGAATTAAACCCTTGCATATTTTTCTCCTCTACTAGGAGGTGAAAAAATATGCAAGGAGGTTAAAAATATGCAAGAAAGTTTGAGAGTGCAGCTCAATATGCATCCAAAGTGTCATTTTGCTTGAGGGAAAAAAACGACAAACATCAAAACAAACTACAAAATTTTCATAAAAGATTGATTGAAATCTGATTTCAAAAATAAATAATGAAAAATACATCGAAAGTACTTATAGATAATAGTGGTGCTTGTTTGGATTTCGAGAGAATATGAAAGGGTGTATTTTTAGACCATCAAAGTTTTCTAAATTTAAATTTTATACTGCTTCGTTTGAATACAAATCATCTTGCGTACTGAACGAGATAAGATAAGGTCCCTCCTCTTTTCTCGTGTTTGCCATACTCGACTCAATGCGATTTGGCGACTCAGTGCGGTTCGTCAATCTCTATCCCCGTGCTCAGTACGATTTCAGATCTTTCATGGACTCCCTTCCCCGACTCAGTGCGATTTGGACACGGTGCGATTCGTCAATCTCTATCTCCGTGCTCAGTGCGATTTCAAATCTTTCCTGGACTCCCTTCCCCGACTCAGTGCGATTTGGACACAGTGCGATTCGTCAATCTCTATCCCCGTGCGCAGTGCGATCTCAGTTCCAAGACCTAAATCTTTAGTGCTCAGTGGGATCCCTTCCCAAGACCTAAATCTTTACCCCCGTGCTCAGTACGATCTCTTCCCCAAGACCTAAATCTTTACCCCCGTGCTCAGTGCGATCCTTCCCCAACACCTAAATCTTTACCCCACAGCGATCCGCTAAATCTCCATCCCCATCCCCGACTCACTACCCCACAGCGAGCGTAATCTCAATCCCCGACTCACTCTCCGACTCACTGCGATCCTAATCTCAATCCCCGACTGCAATCCAAATCTCAATCTCCGACTCACTGCGATCCGCTTCCCTTCTCCGACTCACAATCTTTTGCTTCAATGCGACCCACTCAATCCCCGACTCATTGCGATCCTTATCTCAATCCCCGACTTGCGATCCGCTTCCCTTCCCCGATTCACAATCTTCTGCTTCAGTGCGACCCACTCAATCCTTGACTCACTAAGCTCTTTACCTCAATCCCCGACTCAATCACAATCTTCTGCTTCAGTGCGACCCACTCAATCCCCGACTCACTAAGCTCTTTACCTCAATCTTCGACTCAATCACAATCTTCTGCTTTAGTGCGACCCACTCAATCCTCGACTCACTAAGATCTTTACCTCAATCCCCGACTCTTCTGCCTCAGTGCGACCCACTCAATCCTCGACTCACTGCGATCTTTACCTCAATCCTCGACTCAGTCCCTTACCTCAATCCCCGACTCAATCCCCGCAATCTTCTGCTTCAGTGCGACCCACTTACCTCAATCTCCGACTCTTCTGCTTCAGTGCGACCCACTCAATCCCGACTCACTGCGATCCTTATCTCAATCCTCGACTCACTGCGATCCGCTTCCCTACCCCGACTCGCAATCTTCTGCTTCAGTGCGACCCACTCACTGCGATCCTCTTTCCTTCTCATCTCCGACTCACTGCGATCCGCTTCCTTTCCCCGACTCGCAATCTTCTGCTTCAGTGCGACCCACTCACTGCGATCCGTTTTCCTTCTCCGACTCGCAATCTCATGTTCAGTGCGACCCACTCACTGCGATCACATGCTCAGTGTGATCCACTCACTGCGATCCGCTTCCCCGACTCACAATAGCAATGCTCAGTGCGACCGCTGCCAGAATAGTTACAATTACATTGTTGGGTCGACTTAGTGCGACCCTAAAATCTAAGTCGCACTAAATCGTGTTAAAACGTTACGCACAAAGCTCAGGAATAAAACGATGGTCGCACTGACTAATGAAATACAAAACCGAACCAGAGAAATGAATACAAAAAAATGAATACAAGTAAACGAACGTTTTACTCCCAAAGCTCAGTTACATGTTATCGAGCTTCTCGATAATTTCCTTGATTTCTTCGAAAGATTTTCCAGATTTATACAATTCCACAAACAAAGAAGTATGTCTTTTCTTACTCTGTTCCTTCTCCTGATTTTCTCTCGATCTTTTTTTCTCTTCAAGTGATGCCATCCTGTATTTAACAAACACTTTCCTATATTGTGCTTTCTCTCTTATACTCTCTTCGTATAGATTCAACACTCCTCCTTTTATATTCACCCTGCCGTTGGTGACTCCGGATCTCTGATTTCGAGACATTTCCTGCACGGACTCATGTATTGCCCCTCTGCTCATATCTTCTTCTCCATCGGGGCTCATCTCGTCTCGTCCACCATCTCTTCCTTCATTGACCGTTCCATCTTCATCACCCGGACTCATTTCGTCTTCATCACGGCGAGAAATATACATTTCTCCATCGTCTTCTTCGACCAACAATGAGACCTCGGACCGAGGAAGACAACTCTCTGCTTGAAATTGAGAATCATATCTCATAAATTCTTCCTCCGAAGGGATCTCAAACGCAATAACAGCAGGAGGATCAATGTTGACACGACTACCGAAAACAGCATTCATGCGATAAAAGTGAGGACACTTTCCATTCAACTTGTCTTCCAACGTCAATCCCTGTAACATTTCATCTTCTGTCAGTCCTCCTCCCGTACTATCTTGAATCTCTTTCGCCTTCTTGTACATGTCAACATATCTATCAAATCTCTTTTTCAATTCTACCCCTGTCACAACTGGAAACCCACTTTTCCCAGAAAGTTGCGCGGTCATGATACCAAATGCAGTGGCTTTACTCAAGCACTTCCCCGCACCAACTTTAGTTTTTCGACCAGCTCCGTGCAGTGCAGCAAAATTTTCTTCATCCTCTATATACGCAACTATCTTCTCGTAATCTTCTACATTCAAACGGATGCGTGATTTCTTCAACACCTCTGAACTTCTCGGAGCCATCGCTATGCGAACAGAGTCTACTTCAACATCACATTCCACTTCATCGACTATATCGGTAACTTCATCGTCTATACTGCTCATCGTGTCGCATCTGTTATTCAAAAAGCTTCAGTTATTCAAAAGACGCTCGTTCACTCTCAGATCGAGTTACCACTCGCTCCACTACTTCAGATCGATTGAATGCGGACTTGCATAAGCGTGTACATTTAAGCACACGGGTAAGTTTGAATATCACGAGTAAGTTTGAAACGCCCCCTTCTCTAGCCGCGGCTATAGGATGTAGTACTTCCACAAAGTTACCCGCGGTTATACAAACCCTATACCCCTCATCGAGTTACGGCCAATATTCCTTCACCCGTCAGAGAATAATTCCCCCGAACTTTGACACCCCTATTGCAAGCTAAGGCAAGGAAGAGAAGGTGGGGAAAGTGAGGACAGGAGGTAAGGAAAAGAAGGGAAGCAGATTAATGGGACGGTGGATCTCTCTTTTGCGAAACATGAAGAAATATCACAAGCTAAGGCAAGCACCGAATATCCATGCAAGATCAACTTCAGAGAATTCTTGTCTTGTTACCAGAAAAACATATGAGTGTTAAGTGAACTTTTTGTATCAAGTTGAAAATAAAAATCTAAATATTTCAAAATATTAAGTGATAGTTAGTCTAGAGACGCAAAAAGATCCAAGAATAACTCATAAAAAGAGCGCTAACAAACACGCTTCAGAAACTACGTATTCCAGGGCTGATTCAGAACATATCACCTTACCTATCCCTTTCTAACCGAAGAGTTATGTAATAAATTAAATCTTTGCGTACTTCCGTCGTCCATCAGAAGATAGAAGTGTTCAATATGCAAGGAAGTTAAGAAGGCGAGGAAAGTGAAGGTAAAAGATAAGAAAAAGAAAGAGAGAAGATTACTGAGAAGGTGACTCTCTCTCGTTTATAGAACCTTCAATGGGGGAAGCCTATGGACATAACCAAGTGATTCCAGAAGAATCTTCTGTGGACCGTCTTTCACTCTGCACTAAGGCTAAAACTCTTCAAGTCAAAATCTGTATTTTCACAATATTTGGCTACTTCGGAGGCAATGTCTTCGACTCTGAAACTCTATTTCTTATTCCACCAACCTTTATCTACAATGCATCAGTTTCTCAAATTTCCAAGCGAATGGATAAGCGAAGGAGAAGATACAACTAAAGGGTTAGTGAAAGATATTCATCGTCACACTTTGTCTTCGCTCTATTATCAATACTTTGGCTCTCCATTCATTGATAACATATGCATCCAGATTCGGTTGATGTCAAACTTCACATGCAGGTCGACTTATCTACACTCTCCAGTCGTGCTTGAGTTTCAAGTCAAATGGACAACAAGTGACAAAGATATACCAATATTCTCATTGAAGGAACCATTCGTCTTTATCTTAGTTCTTTTTCTTCCTCCTTTGACTTCACAGAAAACATCGTCCTCGGACATTTATCACATGTGCATCCAAAGATCATTCGACATGAAACCTTGCAGGCACCTACTTTAATGTGCAGAGCCTGACATCATCAGGTTTTGAAGACGAAATAACAACAAAAGTCTCTATTATACCGAAAGTCTCAATGAAAGATCAGTTCTTCTCTTGTGACCTTTTGCCTTCATCTTCATCTTTGCACCACTTCAAAGGTCGATAATAAGTACATGCAAACTCCATTTCTGCGGGTAACCTGACATGGTCCACACAAAATCTGAAGCTGGAATTCCAAATAACAACTGAGATACAACCGAAGTGCTAATGAAGGCTGCATTATGTAACTATACACCTTCACCTTCGCCCTTCAGCTTTCTACTTTCGACCTTCGATCACAACTCTCAAATAAACAGTGTTGGACACCACCATGGACCCTAACTTCGTCTGTCAATGCCCTTTCCTAAGATATTTATTTACTTGAGATGAAACAACTCCTCGGATACAACAAGGCATCTAAAACATCTCTCTTTACAACTCTATGCTCACGAAGATACGTCTTTTTTTCTCTCCATGGACTTTGCCAAGGACCAAGACTTCACCAACTTATCTCCAAGACTATGTGTTCTTTGTTCTCTCTCCACTACTTATATGTGCTTTTGCACCTAGCTTCTCTTTTCGCATTATCTTCTATCTTATCTGAAGATCTCTCTTGCATCTGCATGTCATGTAAGGGGAAGGTCAATGCCCTCATGGCATTATCATCTTATCTTCAGAATTTGCTTCTCACATCAAAGAAGATAGTTGTGTGCTTATGGCACATTATCTTCTCCTACCTCTCTCTCTTCTTTTCCTTCCACATACTCTCCTTGAAAGTGTTATTGTCTATATTATCTCTAATTTTCTCTTTGATACTTTTTTCTAAAATAAATTCTTAACACTAAACATTTGGGAGCAGACATGTTATACCTCTAAATATTCCAATAGAAGACAAATTTCAGGATCTTAATATAGTGAAAGAAGGTGAAGAACCCCGCTATGTTAAGGTTTTGAGTAAATCTCTACCCCGAAGAACTTTTAAAACTTTCAAAAGGATTTTATGGGCTTTCAAGATACTTCTGCATACTCATATGAAGAGTTATTGGGTGTAGATTCACAATGATGTCAGCAGTATATACTGTTATATCATGACGCTATATCATATCGACTAAAACCTTAGACTGCTATAGCATTATAAGAAACAAGTCAAAATTTAGTTGGAGAAACTGTTAACGTGTGGATTCATATATCCATCAGGAGAATCTGAATGGGCTGCACCAGTTACAGTTGTCCAAAGAAATCTTCTGATTAACTTCGAGTTTGCATCGACTTCCAGATGCCTAAGTACACCATTCATGATCTATTTCTATTATCATTTTCAGATCTCATACTCGATTCTGATGCTTCAAGCGAGTGTTTTTCTTTTATGGATAGTTTTTCATGTTATAGTATAAAAAGCTAGTGCTCCTGAAGATCAATATTGTATTACATCAGCAACAAAATTAGATACTTTTGCGTATCGTGTTATACTTTTTGGATTACAGAATGCTCCAGCAACCTTTCAAAGATATATGATGAACTCTTTTATACATCTCAACGATGTTCTTGAAGTATATCTAGATGACTTGCGTGCACAACCAGAAAGGAACATACAGCAACTTTAAGTTCTACATTTCTTCTTTACCGAGAGATTCAGATATCATTGAGTCTGAACGACTGTTGTTTGGTGCCTCATGTGGACCTCTCTTAGAACACATTGCATATGGAGAAGGTATAATGTGACGGACCCGCAGAAGGTGAAGGCAATCCAAACCATACCATCACCACAAACTATCAAAGAAGTGCACTTCTTTCTAGGCTATATTGGATATTATTGGAGATTTACTGAAGGTTATGCTATGATAGTAACCTCCATCACTAACATTTTGCATGGTTACATTGACATAATATGGACTGATGAGTGTAAACTCCCGTTTGAGAGACTGAAGCAGAAATTAATTAAGGATTCAATTTTATGGGCACCAAAGTGGTACCTACTATTTCATGTTTTCTAGATACACCAAATACAGTCACATGTGCCATTCTAGCTCGAATAGATGATAAACAAAGAGATCACTCACCCAGACTATGCTAGTCGACAGCTAAATACCTCTAGGCAAAATTATTCTACCATTGAAAGTGAACGTTTAGGAATGATATTGCGGTATAGAAGTTTCACCGCTATTTATTAGGAAATGCTTTTGCTATTTATTCTTTGTTATTTAAGTGGCATGGGAAAACAATATCACACAAGATTACTTGTTCGGATATTCTTCATTTTCTGCTGTGATTTTCTTCTTCCGCAATTATACCGAAGTTCTCTTTGGTATCAACTTTGTGAAACTTTCATTCGAAGTATCTACTTGGCATGGGAAAAAATATCACACAGATTGCTCGTCCGAAATATCTTTCTTTTTTCGTGACGGTTTTCTTCTTCTACCAACGTACCAAATCTCTCTTTGGTAGCAAAATATAAATACCAAAAATACAAACAATGTAGTATTTATGGTACTCATGAAATTAAATTCGGAGTGACCACTTTGACGAATAGTTTCCCACATTGAGGCTACATTCAAATGGTGGCAGTTGGACATTGTGATGAGTGCTAGGAACTTTTGCTCGCTTTCTGTTATCAGAGAACATGTAAACGTTAAGTTAAAATTCTGTACTAAGAAGTTCAGCAAATTGATTTTTCTGTAAATATTAAATGATAAACGAACCTGGAGTTAGGGCGGGTCCAGACATAACCCGTAACCGAGTTTAGGCTCACACGTTGTCGAGACTACAAGTACAGTAACTCGCTAATACAAATAATTTATTTATGTCATTATTAAGTTATTATCTAACCTTTCTTGAGAGAAATAATAATAATATAATCTTGCTACACTCTTCCATCTTCAGATGAATAAATAAGCAAGCATATAAGCTGAAATGGAATCCATATCATCCTTTTCACCCAAACCGCGTACAACTGGAGCAGAACTACCTTTCGTGGTTCAGTAAGAAGGGGAGAGATGGATGCAACAACTCCAACTTTTGCGTTAGTCTAGTGATCTAAACTAGCTTGGAGCCTAAAGTCGCGTTGGCTGAAGACTTTTTGTTCTAAGATGTCAAATCTGTTAAGGTGACCGCAATCGTAGAGTACGTCTATATGCAGGCCTCCCATGTTGTAAATTTCCCGTGTGCTGCTTGTTTCAAACTGGAGGTAAGCAAACTCGGAAGCAGGCATTCGCTCCACATGGCAACCTGAGAGGTTTTATGGTAGCGGTAAGTTTGGAGGAACTTTCCAGTGTGCGTCATGTTCCCACCAAGAAAGATGGTTTTTTCTATGCATCTATGTTATAGCTAACACTTGAGTTCTGAAGGATTTGGAAGAAGACAAAACCCGGAAAGGTCGTGAATATTTCTTTTGTTTATTCTTTTTTCTATAAGTCTGAAGTATATATCATAAAAACCAACAAAATTTAAATATGACATAATGATCATGGGTGATAATCATGAGTCTCAGGAACGCATCCGCACTACCCTCTTCGGTGCGGGTGCGGGTCAAGGTCCGGATCTCCCGACTCTTTCGAGCCACGTAGGTTCAGTTATAAGAGCACCGTCCGCATTCAACACCATGTAGCTCGCAAGCCCAAGGCGTGACTAAGACAAGAGAAGTAGTTGAAATTGTTAGGGTTCTATTATTTAGGTTTCTTTTGCAACCGAACGCTGTTTCCCTGGTAAGGACTGAGCCTTCTTCACTGGAAGGTTTGACTCCATGTCGCCTCGACTACAGGCGGATGTGGTTGCCAACAAGCTAATGCTCGTTTGTAAGTTGTTGAAACGTTGAAGAAATAACATTTTACGGCCAAAGGGGCTCGCACCGCACTCGTGACTTGTAACGCTATAGCAGGCAGAGCACCTTGACTCGTTGCGGCTCTCACCCAGAAAGGAGGCGTCTTCCTTTATTCACCAAATATGCAAAAGTTTAATTTACTTTATAACGGAAATGTTAGGTAATAAATTAAATATATGTGGGTTTATGAGCTATCTCTCTGGTTTAAATAGATTAAATATCTCTCTGGTTTAATCTCTGCTAAATCCGAAGTCGATCTTACATGTATATTTACAAGTGTGTACTTCCTTGCGAATTCACCTCTTCCAAGTTTGGAAGAGGAGAATATCCAAGTAGCCTTAATTTTTGTATTAACTTCTTCTCTTGGAAAGGTTAGGTTATAATTCAAAGCTTACAAATTAAAATATTTTTATTTAAAAATTATATTTCACAGATCCTTATACCAGAGAAAGGTTCTGTTCTCGTGAATCATTTGTATAAGTGAAATGAGCATGTGAAATAAAATTACCAAGTGGATTTTAAATTTAATGATTTAAATTTAGTATTTTAGATTTAATAAATTTAATTTAGAAAACTTTAACATAAATCATAATTTGTAAACCTTGTCGAGCAATACTTTTCTCCGTGACTGTCCACTTTAGTACATTATATTTTTCACAAAGAAAATTTGAAAGCTATGGTCAGTCAATTGTCTATGATTTTTTTGATTTTTTGTTTAAATGTTTTACTTTTTTCTTTATTTTCCTAGAATTGCAGTTTGGATGCATATGAAGATGATTCTGCTTGACGTTTCGGAAACTTCAAGCAGAAACCACGACTAGAGTCATTTGATAAATTATAACTATATAAGCAAAATACTCATAATAATCACAATATATACGTTGAAATTTGGTGTTCTTTCTGTTTATGCTAGGTTTGAGACAACTATGATGTGTCGGTTGACGTATACAACCAACATACACGTCATTGCTGGATGAACATATGCGTGTTGAACGTTCTTGAGTGATATTGATGATTTCTGTTATGTTAGTTCTAGTTGTGTCATCTGGAGGTTCTAAGGGAAAGTTGCTCTTTGCTAGTACCTAGTTTTATCGTGACTGGGCAATTTCTGTAGCGAGCAGATTTATCCTCTCATGCAACTCTCTATTCGTCTCTCCTCCACTCTGAACAACCAACAGTCGGTCGATTACCGTAGTCCAGTCATGCTGCCATGCCGTGCAGTCTACACAACCTCCGCCTTGCCGGCCCCAAGTTCCATGCCGCCCCTTTTCCATCTACGGTCAAAGATCTGTCTGACGTGTCACGACTATAGGTGTTGCGATTTCTCAACGCTTGAGAGAAAAAGATAGAGCCAGCTATATTCCGGAATGAGCCAACTACATGTAGCAATCGAGGGTTAGCATTTGCATAGCTAACCCTCGATTTTGATGGAATGAAGAAAAGATAAAAGTCGGAAGGCAAGATGTTACTTCCTTTTCGTTTTATAAGGAGAGAACTTTCGGTTCAAAACCCAAGTGCTTTTCTAAATATACATCCAAATTGCATTGCTACGAAAATAGAGAAAAAGGACATACGTTTAAACAGACGACCAAAATAATCATGAGCAAATGACTGACAACAGTATTCAAAAAAGATTTAGTGAAAAATGCAAGGTATTAAAGCACATAGTCACAAGAAAAGTACTGCTAGACAGGATTTGAAAATTATGACATGTAAAAGTTCTCTAGATTAGCTCCACTAAATTTAAAATATTAAATTAAATCATTAAATTTAGAACACACTTTGCAACTTGATTACACATGTTATACAAAACCCTTAAGTGACTCACGTGAACAGAACCTTTCTCTGGTATAAAGATCTGTGACTCCCAATGTCAAAAATATTTTAAATTTATAAGCTTTAATTTATAGCCTAATCTTTCCAAGAAGAAGAGTTAGTCATAAATTAAAACTTTTTATATATTCTCCTCTTCCGAACTTGGAAGAGGTGAATATGCAAAGAAGTACAGTATGATGAGACATATGTAAATATGCTTGATAGCCAGAGGATATGAGCCCAATTAGCCTGCTGCTAATTAGACAGTAGGTGGCTGAATGTTCTGATATGGATGCCTGCATGGCTGCCTGCATGCCACCTAGCATACTGCATGCATACCAAGTGGCTGTTCCTGAAGTTGACACGTGATCAACTAGGGAGGTGGTTGGAAGAGTATAAAAAGACGGCATTTTCTTTTCATTTGGAGGATTTTTCAAAGACGTCGTCCGACTGCTGATTCTCAGGGAGAGATTTTTCAGAACTTGGGGAAAAAGCACTGCCAACATCGATATTGTGAAGGAAACTCAAGTGAAGACAGGGAAAACTGAGTAAAGTTCTGAAACTTTGAACCGCTGTAACTTCTGCTGTGAGTGATAGTTGAGAACAAAATGAATATCATCGAAAAGCTGATGACAACGGTGTCGTGTCGGATATTGCGTGAAGGATGTCTAGGAAAACACGGGGTTCCTGGCTGTGGAGATGTTGTGTGCTGAAACAGAGACAAGATAGAGAAGAACAACCACGAAAACGAACGCGCAATATATACCACTCCAAATGTATGTACACTGCCGTCTCTTTCTCCTAACAGCACAAAACTGAGGAACAGACCAGAGCAATCCGTAACCTACTTCAGAAGTCCTAAAACAAACCCCTGAATCGCAACCCTAGTCCGAAATCGCCGAAGCGTAGCTCAAAGCAAGAGAAACTTCTCTTTGCTAACAAACAGAGCCACAACAATATCACGCGATCCAAACCCAAATCCAAACCACATCCACGCACTAGCTCTTGGCTAAAGCTAGCTACCACAAACCGTACACAACCAATTAAGTCCCTAACGAACTCAAAAAGACGAAATCCGTAGCGAAGGAACCGAAAAAGACCTATCTGAGAACTTTCTCCTTTCTCTGAACGATCTTCATATGTTGATAAGGTCTCCTCCGCTGACTCCGTTAACCCAAGAAACCTTCAGATCCGACTCCCAACAGCCGAGATATCGCCGATTTTCGGTCGTAGGTGACCGAACCTCCAAAAACTCCTCCCTGCGGCTTAAAACCGCTCACACCGCACAAACGGATCGTCCAAACTAATATCCGTCTTCGCTGGCAGATAGATCTAGCTACCTTGAACCCAACGAGACTCCAAACAAGTCGTTTGGAGTTCCCCTTGCAAAACCACTCGAGAAATTTGGCCGCAGGTTGCAAAAAACTGACGTAAATCAGCTCCCTGCGGCTCAAACTTGCTCACCACACTCAAACCAACAATCCAATTCACACACGGTCTTCTCCTATGAGTAGATGAAGACTCCTTGATCGCGTAGGCACCAAGAACGAAGAGCTTGGCTCATCGATCGCGAAGAACAGCCCAACCTCAGGTCGTAGGTGAACGAAAATCTGATGTAAGCGCTTCCCTGCAAGCCAATTTCACTCAGAACTTCCAAACCGTCCGATGAAAACTGGTATCGTCTTCAATTTCCTGTAGAACTCGGTGTTCTGATCCCGTTGGATCCAAGGACAGCAAGTTTGGACTCAGGAACGGCCCGAACGGTCCAACTCTCCTTCACAGGTAACTGAAAACCTCCAATTTACTTCCTGCGCCTCAATTTCCCTCAGTACACACTTCCCGATCCTTCTCTTCCCAAACCGTTTGAACCAGTGCGTAGCCTGCACAGATCTGAACCCAACGACGCCTTGCGCGCTTGCATTGGACTCCTAAATCTTCCGAACCATCCGTTGACAGATCGCAGACGCAAGCTAGCCCCTTAAGCACCCCCCTTGCAACAGTCTCTGTACGTACAGTTCTCTCCTGAATACCTGAATAATAAGAAGCAGGCCCCTTGCGTCTTTGATATAACACCTGAAGCCCTGAATACCCAGTCAGCAAGTAACTAGGGACCTAGCTTGATTTTATCTTCTTTCGAATCGCATAACTTCTTCCCTGGATGTCCAAACGAAGTAAACAAGATGCCCATGGAAAGCTGACAACGAGCTCTACCCATCCATGTGATGAAAGTGAAGATCAGAAGTTGCACCAAAAGCTCGTAAACTGGGGCCTAGCTTGTTTTCTCCATCTTTCGAGTCTTGTAACTTTTCCACTAGGCGTCCAAACGAAGTAGATGAAGTGCCTATGGAAAGCTGACAAGGAGCTCTATCCACTGGTGCGATAAAAACGAAGATCCGAAGTGGTGCCAAAAATCCGTAAGCTGGAGCCTAGCTTATTTTCTCCATCTTTCGAGTCCTGTAACTTTTCCACTAGGCGTCCAAACGAAGTAGACAAAGTGCCTATGGAAAGCTGACAAGGAGCTCTATCCATCTATGCGATGAAAATGGAGATCTGAGATTGTGCCAAAAACCTGTAAGCTGGGGCCTAGCTTGTCTTCTCATGAGTGTCTTTGGAGCGACAAGCATCGAAGTTTGAATTTCATGTAGGAGCCGGTCCACGACACGACAACGGCTTTCCAAAACATTTGGAAGTTTCACACTTGGAGCTTGTATGAAAAAATTACAAGAGTCCAAACTTTGCTGTAATTACTGGGATACTTAAAGCGCATATGTGTTGAGAGAAACTTTGAGAGTTGATAACTTTTCGTGGGGTGTCAATTTGATGCATGATAGGTAAGGTTGGAAAGGAGTTTTTGAGGGCTATGTAGTGCAAGTGTTTGATTTGGGTTTAGGGAACTTCTGTGAAGATCATATATACTATGTTAAGTTTGATTGTATATTCCGTGCTTGTGGAAGTGTAATAAGTGATAATATAATTACTGTTGGTTCAACAGAGTTTTCGTTAATGTTACGTATCTTCTCGCTATCGACTTTTTTGAACTTTCTACAGCCAGATACCCCATGTATTCTTGGATGCATCTTTTGTATAAATAATAGATACAACATCGGGTTCTTTATACTAGTATTTGTCTTCATCTGCGTATCCATCTCGTGATGCAAGAGCACTTTTTCGTTGACATAGTCTAGCTTCCAGTTCATCTGCATTTGCATAACCTCTACCTCATTGGATGTAAGTATTTAGAAGGTAATACATTTCATAATCAAGTGATACGGAGGTAATCCGAGTCAGGTGTGGTTAGTCGTGATAATACTATCCGGAAGCGGGTTAAGAAATCACTTATGTTTTCTCTTTTTCTTTATTTCATGCTATGGAGTTTGAACAGATCAGCATCTTCTTTGGGCATCAAGAATTCATTTAGAAACGATATTTCTACTTGATCCCAAGGTTTGGTATCATCGATTCCGCTTCGAGTATATCATCCAAATGCTCGTTTCTTCAATGTATCTCTAAACAAAGTTGTCTTATCAGTTGAGTCTTTCTTGTTTAGAGTAATAAAGCGCACAAAAGCTGCTATATGCAGGTCTGGGTCTTCATGTGGTTTTTCTTTGAACAATGGCATGGACATACAGAGTCGCAACGTCATTACGGTTGGATTTGAAATTGGTATAGTAAGATTGAGATTGGTAGTAAGAATTAGATTCGAATTAAACGTTATGTAGATCACTAGAAGATAGAAATATAAATCTTTAGTTTTTCATTGTGGGTTATTTTGGTAAAAATCCAAAAGTATCTCTTAGGTTTCAAATTGACCTCACGGTCGTTACAAGGGTGATATTGACAAGTTCATGATAGCACTAGAAAGCTCTTCTCGCTAGCTTGCTGACTAAATAAAAAATATGTCAATTCAAGATAAGGAGGACTGAGATATGCCCGATTGAAGTTTGAGTAGTCAATTTTTTAGTGTGCGTATTCAAATAGTCATAAAAAGGGGTTGGAAAACTCTTGATGAGCTGATAATTGTAGTTTCAATGTGTAGTGACGCAGGATTACTCCTTTTGCCCATTTAGTATACAAGATATCGTTCCCACAGAGGATTTACGCAAGTAACGCTGCTCTAAGTTCTAAGATCTGTTCAAACACACAAACACACGGGTTTTGCCTAGAATTCCCGTCTTCTCACAAAACCACACAAAACCACAGGTCTTCCATACACGCCAAATGGTGCTCTGGAACTAAACAAACAACTACCAACTAAAATATCACATAATTATCCACAGAGAAGCTCGGGAAGACGATCTTCCTACTTCCAGGTTGCTTCTTCCGGTCTTCTCGATCTCGTCTTCCCGAAGCGATTCTCGTCTTTTGGGGGTTCAGCTCGTCTTATCACACCTCCAGAAGGCTGTCCTGCTTCGCAGAAGTCGATCAGCAACGGCCGTTACATCTTATTCTCACACTCACATTCCAACGGGTTAGATTAATCACAGGGTGTATGTCCCCTGTAGTCTTCCCAGGCTTCTGTCTACAAAAATGGTCTTCATGCAGCACTACAACGACATTCACCTTCACGGAAGCTCAATAGAAGTCTCGGAAGCTCACTAGAAGAAGTTTAAGAAGATGGGGAAGATGGAAGAAGATGGAGAAGATAAGAAAATCCAAACAAGAGAAAACAAGATGAAAAGAGGCAATTAAGATTCCGACAGGCTTCTAGTCCGGATCCTGACTAACAAGCCATCCCTGCTTGTAATAGTTTGGGGAGGAAGACAACAAACGTGAGTACTGTTGTAGCGTCTTCTACTCGAGGATGTCGTCTTCTGTTGCGGGAAGAAGGCTTCTTTCTTCTTCACTTCGCTGCTCTGACTGCTCTGTCTTCTGGGATCCCTTACCCATAAGACCGTTCGTACGCAGATCCCAAGTGCTCTACTGAACGAGTCAAGCTACACTTCCACAACTATTGACATTCACCGCCACTCAAGAAGAACACTTCCCATGCACAATTGGGAGCGAATTCAAAGAAACCCATCACCCAGAAGACATGAACGAAGCTTCTGCACTCAAATCCACAATCTATTCCCCGAGAAGAAGTCACAGCGGCATTGGGAAGCTCACTCCCTCTACTTCCTACGTCTACTCCTCGACACATCAGTCTAACCAGTAGGACTGCACGAGGATGCCGTTCCCTACTCTAAACTGTCCACTACTCATCTACATCTCCGAACCACTGCTGGTACGAACATGCAGACCCTTTCTGTGTATTCCCAAACTATTCGTATGTTTCCAACAACGGGTGTAGTGCACACTGTGTACTTCTAGTGTCTAATCTGTCTCCTGCACCGTAAGATCGGTATGTGCGTGCAGAACTACAGAACTATCGAACTCTAAAACTCTAGAACTCTGTCTCCTACTCTTCGATCCTACTTATGTCGCTGTCATGAGAACCATGGGAGACGACCACCAGGGAGGGAGAGGCGCTGACAGGAGGTTGACACCCCACATGCAAGCGGTTCCCCTTCCTAATTAACCATCAACCTTGTTGCTCCTACGCTATCTATGCTGCCACATGGTATCCTAACTAATTTTACACTGAAAACTGTCACTCTTAAGATAGCATGTTTTGGTCCTACTAAATTTGGAAGTGTCGATGAAGTTACTAACTCCTCTGATTGCTCGGTGGCAATCTCTACCTGATCTGCTCTTATCGGAGCTCCTAACGCGACTTCTGATAACCTAGAAAGCCCTGCAGTTACCTCGGGTGTCACTGAGGTGGCTTCCTCCTCATCGTCCTTGGCTGGCTCTGCTGTCGCTGCTGCTGCGTCTTCCTCGACTTCGGCTTCTGCTTCGGAAGACAGAAGCGTCTTCTGGGAAGCGGAATCGACCGGTGCTTCTTCCGTCTTCTGAGCCACTGGTGCGGGACTAGGGACCATGGCGACCTCATAGGGGTCCGGGGAAGTCGCTTCCTCCACTCGGAATACCTGGGAAGACGGCTCGTCTTCCTGTCTTCCAGAAGACATCTTGTCTTCCGGGGCGTCTTCCGGTGTCTTCCCGGCTTCCAACGCTGTCACTACCAAGTGTACAACGAGGTCGAACTCCTCCTTCTCCATTCCGGATCCAGTCGATGGTGCGAGAGCGTGGGAAGATGCGGTTATAGGTGTCGGAAGCGAAGGAAGACCATAAAGTGTCTTCACTCCTTCGATCTGTCGATCCAAGTACCTGAACATGCTCTCCCTGCATTCCACCAACCTTGCTTTGGACTCGATGTCCCATCCTCTAGCTAAGGTAAGTAACTTCCTACCTGCGGTGAAGTTGAACTTCTTCCGAAGCGCTTCCACCGATTGTGCTAGCATCTCGTGTGCAGGAGCCTCCGCTGCTTCCCGCTGCGTCTTCTCAACTGCAACTCGTGCTTCTGTGGCTTCTCGCTGCGTCTTCCAAGTGACCTGCTCCTCTGCGAGGGTGGTGATCTTCTCTCGCACTCGGAGGACTTCCTGATCACGCTGCTGCACGCGCGCCTGCAACTCCTGGTTGCTCTTCCGAAGCTGCACCAGCTCCTTGGCAGAAGCGGCTGCTTCCGCCTTGTACCTGGCTGCAAGCTTCTCCGTGGTGCGGAGACTAGCTTCCAGCGACTCCGTCTTCTTCTGGTCTTCTCCCTGTCGCAGCAAGGTGCGCAGGCCGAATCTAGGTTGCAAGGGCCTCTCCTGAGCCTTCGCTCTCTTCTCCAGCAACTCCATAGTCGGCTGGATCTCCTTCTAGAAGTAGGCGCTGAATTTCTCCAGTCGTCTTCCTGCGGAAGACAAGTTCATCTCCACCACTCGCTCCGCGGTGTCGACTTCGTCTTCCAGAGACAAGGGAGCCTCTTCCACCACAATGGCCTTCATCTTCTGCGCACGAGAAGAAGCTACTCTTCTCATCTTCCGGGGTGGAAGACTCCTCATGGCAGGAGCGGCTCTCTTCGTTGCGCTTCCTCGCATCGCAGCAGGAGCGCCCATCCATCCTTCATCTTCTGGAGTCTTCGGAAGACTCCCTGGTGTTGCAGAAGCAGTCTTCTGCTCCGGTCGGGTACTCAGCAGTTCTTCCTCCGAGTCTGTCTCCGATCCTCAATGAATGAGGGAGATGAGTCTCCTCGATACACTTCTGAGACCCATCTTCCTCGGTGACGTGGTGTCTTCCGACCCACTAGACTCATCTTCCCTCACCAGAAGCGTCTTCTGGTGAGAGACGGGCCTCAGCTGTGGCATCAGAGTGAGAGGGGGCGTTGCGACTGCCGCTCGGTCATCGTCTTCCGAGGTCTCCTCCTTCACCTCTTGTCGCTCTGTTGGTCCATACCCTGCCAGCTGATCCTCCCTAAGATCCCTCATGGCTACATACAAGTAGCAGAGGAAAGGCGTCAAGTGTCCTCCCGCGGGGGTACCCAAGTACGCTAGCTCCGTCTGTACATAGTTGTGGATGTACGCGCTCCAGTAGATGGGCACTCTGTCATCCCACACTGATTTCAGAACTCCACGTCCTGATCTCCTAAGTACCTTGTCTTCTGCGCTTTCCCCTTGAGAAAGAGATGCAGAAACAACTTCGCCAGAAGTCGCTTCTTCGGCTCCCGGTAAGATTCTATCTTCCAACCGTTCCTCCCCTGCCTGTCTTCCACGAAAAGGCAGGTGGTGCTCCCATGCACATGCCACGAACTCACGATCTTGGGCAAGATCTTCTTCTCGTACCAATATCCTCGGTTCTCGGACTCTGACCTGTGAAAAGCCCTACGCCACCAATCTTCAGTCCAGGAAGACGGCCTTCCTCGAGCTACTCCTGCCTTCGCAGGTACACGGTTACGAGGTGGCAACGCTGCCCACACCTCCTCCAGAAGTCCCTGATCGGCGAGGTTCCAATCCCACAGGAAGAAGTCGAGACCCAACTCCTTGAGGAAAGGAGTGACCTCGGCCAACTCTGCCGCTGGTAACACCAAGCCTCGCGGATGCATCGACATGCTGGAAGATCTGTTGCACTAAGCCACAAGCACCTACTATGAGCTGAAGGCTCAGTCCTTCCCAAGTGCCCACAGTCTAGCTTCTATCCTTAGAAGACGAAACTAGTCTTCCAGAAGACTAGTTTCGTCGATTATCCAATCAGGCTCAAACTTCATAGGACATCCCCTCTGACCCTTCTCTACTACTGTATGAAATTTCAGTCTCAGATCTGAACCCAGCTGTCCGCGATGAATCAAGCCACCCGCCTGTGCTAACTTATGAGCTTTACAGATCTCGATGGCCAAAATCCTAGATCTCCACACATTCTCTTACCTAATTGAACTGAAATTTCACATGTGACTAGCTGATAGGGCACACTCTCATCCTGGAAAGTTTCACTCAGAGATCCCATCCCATGTGCACGGAGCAACTCAAGCTTTGAATCCAAAGAAAACGGTTTTACTCATACCTCTCAACTGTAACAGCCAACTTCAATCGATCATTTCAGGATAAAATCCAACCCAAATGTAGGATTGTTTTACATCAATACAACCAGCACGGAGTGAACTATACGATCCCCTTGACAGCTCCTAAAGATCACCTCTCAAACTTCCGGATCACTCCAAAACGTGGCTCGGGATACCGATTTGACCCCCTGACTTTCAACGTCCATCACTCTCTCCTCAGAACTCCAAATCGCCCGATCTTTGTCTCCAGAGTATAGCCCGTCTCGAGAGCTTTCCAACAAGACCACTCACTCCTTAAATGACCCCCGGGAAGACCTCCAAAACCCTAAAGCCGTCCGCAGATCTACAATGGAGTTGATTGGTCGAAAATAGACCAATAAGAAAACAGATCTGGAAACCTCTTTTGTCCTCTACTTGGTACCCTAGAACAACTATAACCTTAATACCCTCTCATGCCTTCAAGGCATCGGCCCCAACCTTAGATTAATTACACTCGTCAAACTATAGAGATCGTACTTAACACTTAAGATTCAGTACAAGGTCAAGATGACGACCTGGAACCGATTTACGATGAAAGGCACTACAAAAGAAAATGGAGAAGCCATCACTTGATTACAGTACTCCTCGCCAAAGTTCTTTGTGATCCACGCACGATGATTGATCTTCCGTCGACAGTGACATCAAACATCCACCCAGATGTTGAAAGGGATGTTGGCTGGATAATTCAAGTCCATTAGTCCTCGTCAAAGTAAGATGTACACTGTCAAGTCCCAGTCCTCTCCATACGTGAGGATTGGTAAGATCACCGGAGTAGGCGAGTCCATCATCCTCCCCATGAACTCTTCTCCAAAGTAGGCGACAAACCACTGTCGAAAGTGATCGCGGTGGATCAAGTGAAGCTTGATATGAAATGGGTTCGGAAATGACAGAGTTGGAACTCGATTCAATCCTCCATCCCTGAATACAACTCATGCCGCTCCTTCTTATCACGTAAGACACTAAGACACACTCATGAAAACTACCCCCAAAGAATAATGCCTCACAAACCCCCAACCCACTATCTTATACCGGTGTTTGACAACAAGAGCCATTCACGCGAACGTTCACGGATCATTGAGTCGGCACATCTTGTTATCGTGCGATCTCACATCCAGATCTCTGTGAACGTGACACTTAATACCCTCTCATGCGAACTACACAAAAGGTTCACCGAACACAAAAGAAAACACAACACCCGTTCTTCACTGAATTCACATGTGGGACGTCTCACAACACGACAACGCAATGACATCCTGCTGTTCAAACTGGGAAAAATGATGACAGACGTAACGATTTTTATTCGGTCTAAGCCTTCGCAGATACATGGTAGAGAGGAGTTACGATATAAAGAATACACAGTAGATTTTAGAAAACCATCGTCACGGATAAAGTAAACGGGATAAGAAAACATACGGAACCTACGGTATCGTATAACGTGTTTTTCTGTCTAGGAATACACAGGGTATATGGCTGTGCAGAGGTATGTGGATTGACAAGGTTGGATCTAGATCTGGATGTTTTCACTCAAATGTTTCACTATCTACTCTTCTAGTGACCTTGTATCCGCTCGGCTCAAGTTTAAAGCTTACTACGATCCAAGGTTACGTATAGGTTGCATAAACTTGTGTTACAAACAGATCTTTAGTATTTTAACTAAAAATACTCAGATCTGTATTATCTAACTGAAGTTATTCCTCTATATCACTGGAAGCTTGACTTCTGAATAGCTCCCCAGCGACGCTAACTGCCCATCAATCCAACTATCACAACTTCATAGTACAACCAGAAGATGCCATAAGATCACTCAATCAACTTGATAGAGTATCGATACAACTTGCTGTCACCCTGGTCTACCAAGCATTCCAGCAAGGTAAAGCATACATGCTCCAAAACACTACTCAGATCTCAATATAGCACCAACGGCTGTAATACCTGGCAGCTCCGAGAACCCAAACAGCGGCTTAAGATTCATGACGACTTCGTTCTCCTTCATCACCAAGAGCTGAAATCAGCCCCACATCCTCCAATGTCGAGTTGCATGCAGGCATGGCAGTTTCAGCAACAAACTCCTCTCCAAATTGCTCAAAAATGACCAAAATGACAATAGATGATACCGAAAAACTCGAAACTGCTAATAACAGAAGTATTTTCGAACTTTGAGACCTCAGTCCTCCCAAACCAGTCGACCAATGATAATCAAACTTCACAGGAAGCTTGATTGGACCCTTCACTCCTACCCTGAACGATTTTCAGGTCGAAATCTCAAACCAATTCTCAGATATGGATCAAACCGTAATCTGTGCTAACTTTAGAGCTTTACAGAGCCAGGTACATTTGATCCAAGATTCTGAACAAACTACTCGACCATTTGAGGTGAAACTTCCCAAATATCTTACAGATAAGACATGTTTCAATCCTAGAAAGTTTCACTCAGAAATTCAAGACAAAACTTAAGCAATAGCAAACTATCCATGACTATCACAGTTCGCTGTTCCCGTCCTATCACGTCTGCACTTCTCAAGTTCAATCGGTCGGTTCAGAATTCAAATCGATCAAGAACCTGATGAAATTAATATCAAAACGACCAGCACGTCGTCATCTCTCCAACCCAACAGACAGCTCCTTAAAACTCTTCGCGAGTCTCTCGGAACAACCAGAAACGTAGCGGTAGGTACGAATTGCACCCCCTCCACTCAATCGATCATAACGCGCTCATCCCTCTATGAAATCGACCGATTCTTCAGCCCAAATTGTAGCCCCGGTCGAGAGCTCTCCAACCATACCCTTCGTTTCGTGAATGGACCTTTGAAGCTTCCAGAAACCACAGAAACGTCACGAGGATCAGCTAGAACACCATTGGTCCAAAAGTGAACCAATAAGAGCAAAAATATCTTTACTTTTGTTTTTTCTCCACTTAACTTTTTCCCCTAGAACGAATTTTTACTCTCCAATGAGACACAAGACATCAACAAGACTCTAAGACTTCAGAAAACCCTTGAGACATGTCAAAGGATTCTTTACGGTCCGTAACTACACAGAAGCGCTCAACCAGAATGAAATCAGTGAGCCGCAGACTAATACAACGTCAATATTACAACTTGGAAACGTTCTACAATAAAAGGTACGACAAAAAGAAACGGTGAAGCTATCACTCGATTGTAATATTCTTGCCCGAAGTTTCTCACGATCCAAGCCCCATGATTGATCTTCGGTCTGCAATGACATCAGATATCGACCCAAAGGTTGAAAGGAACGTTCGATGGATAGTTGAGATCCATTGTCCCTCACAACGAAATGTACACCGTCATATCCCAAGTCTCTCCGTATGTTACAATCGGAAGGATCACCGGAAGCTGTAACTCCATCACTCTTCTCATGAATTCATCACCAAAGTATGCAACTAACCACTGTCGAAAGTGATCGCGGTGGATGCAATGAAGCTTGATGTGAAACGGATTCGAGAAAGGAAGATCCGGAGCCGGTAACAAACCTCCGTCCATAACCACCACTCCTGTAGTTCTTCACTCCTCCATGCAGACCACCGAGAACCCTTACGAATCACCCGCTGAGAGAGAATGCCGTATGAACCCGCGACCCATCATTTTATACACAAATGCGGCGACAAGGACCACTGAAGTGAATGCGCACAGATGGATGACTTGGCACGTGTTTCTACCGGACGATCACTTAAACAGATAATCACAAACGTGTCACCCATCACACCGTTCGGCGAGTTATGCGATACAGTTCACGAAACATAGAAAAGAAACACAACATAGGTTACACAGGAATTTCACACAGGAGCCGAACCACAACACGACATCCACCCTTTCTAAACCTATGCATCCTCTGGTATGCGCCAACACTCATAAGTTGTGGTCGGCATCACACTATATCTTCGTCTTCTTCACTGATGTTGTCGTTAGCAATATCTTCGTCATCTAAATCTTCTCTGTCATCATCCAAGATATCAACCTCTGCTCCGACTTCCTCCATGCTTATCTCTTCATCTCGCTTCTTGAAGAGTTTCACACGCTTGCCTGCAATGGGAACCTTGAGCTCTGCCCCATCAAGCTCTCTTAGTGAATATGTGGTATTGTCATGCACGACAAGAATCACATATGGGCCAAACCATCGCTTAGAGAATTTTCTAAGCGCACTGTGTTGGTTGTCCAAGCTACTATCGTAGACCAACACCCAATCTCCTTCTTTAATCTCCTTCGGCCTTAATCGATGACGCTTATCGAATCTGTCCTTGTTTCTCAAGCGCGCCTCTTTCAGCTTCTCCAATGCAATCTCTATATCTTCAGGTCTTCTCTCTAGTTGACGGATTCGGACAGCAAGAAGATCTTCTGTAGACATATCATCCTCCCAAGGTAAAACACTCCAAGTGAGTATTTGCTCCTCAATGGGCATGATAGGTTTCTGTCCCTGCATCAACTCCGCCGGCATATATTCCGTAACTGAACTATGAGTCGAACGATCAGCCCATAATGCAAACGGAAGAAATCTTGACCATTCTCTTGCCCTCCTCTTGCAAGCTTTCACAATAGCTTTCACAATAGGAGGATGACCACGTTCTGTAAACCCTCCGCGGTCCTAACGATCAACTACCCCCCGATCTCTCAACCTCCACGATCGTCATCCACGAATCTGCAACTGTCGGGCCTGTCTCTCACTCAGGGGTCACCTCTGATGGCTTTGATGGAAGCACACCATGAATCTTGAAGGGAAAAATGCTAAGTTCACTCTCATTCATACACCCACAAACTTATCAACTAAAATCTCCATAATCTCATCCACTAAAATCCTCCATTCTAACGACGTCTCTCAAGTTCTCACATGCTAAAAATATCCCACACTCTCTATATTACTCAAGTTGTCATTACGACGATGTGAAAACAAGGATGAGGAGCTCTTCTCTACTCCTCTATTTATACATTCTAGGTTTTTACTTTGGTACCCTCGGTAACTCAGCCGTAACTACTTTTACCGAGTTTTACTAAGATATTACTTAAGGTAAAAGCATTGATCACATGGGCTTTTTACCTTTTCACATGGGCTTATTCCTTCAAAGTCAACAACTTCTAGAAGGATTCTGGAATATTCTCAAGGAATCTCGAATTTCCACCCCCCCTCTACACTAGGACCCACTAAAAAGGAAACATGTGGAATCTCTTCTTGTTTTTAATGCCCACAAAGTCCACAACTTTAATCCAACCACTAATATCAAGTCAAAAAGGAGATAAGAGATACTTTCCACCTCCTTTCTACCTTTTAGACAAGATGACAAGATAGTAGTGCTCACTCTTTAGCAAATATCTGAATTCTGCCAAAAGTACAGCTAAGTTTAACCATAACTAACTTTTAGCTAGTCATGACTAACTTGATACCTCCTAAAAGTACTTTGGCAGCAAATAAACATTCTCAACCCTTAGTTATAACTAAACACCTTACTAATTGACAAACTTCCTATGTGTAACATAGGTCGTTACATTTTACCCCCGGACTAAATTTTCGCTCCGTCCTCGGAGTGAAGAGAGAACTTTCGTTGATGAAACAACTTCAACTTGTCATGATTTACCCGATCGAATCTCCTTCCTCCCAGCTCCTGAAGGTCATATGTGAAGTTGCTCCACACCTTATCTACAACAAAAGGACCAAAATATCTCGGAAGAAACTTCTTCCTAGCCCTCTTGAATCTGATAGCATCATACAACATAACCCAATCTCCGACTTGAAAAGGTTTTACCTCCCTCTTGCCCAACCTTTTGTCGTAACTCTTCTTTTGATACGCTTGAGCTCGTTCCATCCGGATCATCGCTATCGCTCGGGTCTCTTCCAACTCCATGAGTTGCTCCCTTCTTGATCTGACCACGTCTTCTCCTCTCGACCTCTTCAACTTTCGTTGAATAGTTTGAAAAGTATCCAATTCGAATTGGATGGGCAACTTGGACTCCACTCCATAAACCAGTCGAAATGGAGAGTACCCAGTAGAAGTCTTTGTTGTCGTTCGGTACTCCCATAAGATGGCATGTAGCCTCTTATCCCAAGTATGTTTCGCAGTCTCAACACCAGCATCTTTGGCGAGCATCATACAAAGTGTAAGATTGGTCTTCTCCGCAAGACCATTAGCATTTGGCTTGTATGAGGTCGTTACTCGTGCCTTGATAGAAAAGTGTTGTAGCATAGCAGTAGTCATGCTCCCTACAAACTCTCCTCCTCTATCCGAGACCAACTCTAACGGACATCCAAATCTGGTGATGATCCTCTCCCATAAGAATCTACCGACTTCTGTTTCATTGGTCTCTCTCAAAGGTCTAGCCTCTACCCACTTGGTACAATAGTCAGTGGCGACTACAATGTATCTATTTCCTCGAGGTGTCTTATTGAGAGGACCTACAAAGTCAATACCCCACTTCTCAAATGGTCCTAATATTGGAATTGATCTTAACGGAGGTGTTCTAGTAGACTTCAGAGCAAATGCTTGACATACATCGCAAGTTTTGCAATAGTCTAAACACTCCTTGAAAATCCCTCTCCAGTGATAACCCGCATCCAAAATCTTGAAAGCTGTTATCTTACCAGCAAAGTGACCTCCGCAAACAGTGCCATCGTGAAACTCGTGCATCAGCTTGAACGCCTCCTTCTGACCAACTGCTCTCCTTAGTAAGCCATCTGCTCCTTGATGAAATAGAATTCCCTCCACCATGGTGTAAGGTTTGCATCTCTTGATCAACGCGTTACGTTCTCGGGTATGCATACCTTCCGGAAAAGAGCCAGCTGCAAGGAAACTCCAGATTTCCTTATACTCGTCCGGTATCTCCTCAATGCTTGTGATGGTCATCAGATGCTCGTCTGGAAACGAATCGTCAAATGGTTCTTCTCCCTCATCATCATAAGCCCTCGACAAAAGATCAGCATTCGCATGCTTTTTCCCTGGTCTATCTTCGATCACATAATCGTATTCTGTTAGAAGGATCTTCCAACGAGCAATACGACCTTCGGCATTAGGCTTATTAAAGATATACTTTAAAGCCTTGTGATCTGTGACTATGGAAAATTTCCCTCCTAGCAAGTAATGTCGGAATTTCTTCAATCCAAAGATCACCGCTAATCCTTCTCGTTCAGTCACGGAGTAATTCTTCTCCGCTGGAACCATCTGCCTACTAGCATAAGCTATAGGATGATCATGCCCATCTCCATCTAGCTGACTTAATGTACATCCGATTGCTACATTGGAGGCATCCGTATACAGAATAAATGCTTTACTCCACTCAGGTTTAGCAAGTATAGGAGCTGTCACCAATGCCTTTTTCAGCTCCTCAAATGCTTCCTTTGCCTTCTGATCATGCACTATCAAGTCAAAATCAACTCCCTTCTTCATGTACATAGTCAAAGCTATTGCTTTGTTTGAGAAGGAAAAGACAAACCTACGATAATATCCAACCATGCCAAGAAACTGCCTCAACTTTGTCAAGTTGATCGGAAATGGAAGATCCACAATCTTCTTCACCTTTTCAGGATCTACCGCAATCCCATTCTTGGAAATGATGTGCCCTAACAGCAGACCTTCTTCGCAGCCAAAGATGCACTTCTCTGGATTCAGAGAAGCGTTAGCTTGCTCCAACCGCTGCAGAACTTTGATCACATGATCAAAGTGGTCCTCCTTTCTTCCGTACACACAGAAATCATCAATGAAATCACGAACAAACTTTCCTATGAATGGTTCGAACACCTTGTTCATGAACCTCTGAAACGTGGCCGGAGCATTACACAGTCCGAATGGCATCACTCGAAATGCAAATGTTCCCCAAGGAGTAGTGAAAGTAGTCAACTGCTGGTACTCCTGTGCTATCTTGATCTGGTTGTATCCACTATAACCATCACCAAAGCTGTACCACTCATGACCGGCAACTTCCTCCAAAATCTCATCTATAAATGGTAGAGGATAATAGTCCTTCTTGGTAACTGCATTCAGCTTCTTATAGTCTATGCACACTCGCAGCTTACCATTCTTCTTCTTGACAATCACAATGGGTGAAACCCATTCTGAGTTCTCCACCTCATAGATGAAACTCGCCTCCTTCAACTTGTCTATCTCCTCCTTGACCATCATTGCCGTTGTGGGATTGACCCTTCTCTGCTTCTGTTGAACTGGTCTTGCGTGCTCCTCCAATTCGATTCGATGAGTCTCGAGAGTCACCTCCTTCAAATCCTTGTAGCTGAAAGCAAACACATGGATATATTTTCGAAATATATCTAGGAATCTACTTTTCTCCTCTTGAGTGACATTGATACCAAACTTCAAGGTAGAGAGTCTTCTCACAATCTCTGCCTCACTCAACTCTTCTTTGTCAGGATCTTTCTCCACTGCTGGTCGAGGCAACAAGTCAATAGCACTAAGCTGATGTAATGATTCATCTCGACCAAATCCTTCGTCCTCAGACGAGGATTCTTGATCGTAAGAATCGCCGGTATCTACTTCTGAGACACTCTGATCGTCCTCCGTATCAGATTCCCAGTAGTCACTAGTGGGTCTATCAGAGTCAGAAGTCACAACTCCAACACCCGAGAGAGGAACTATCACTCTATGATCTCTAGGCCCAATCCGTAAGTATCCCTTGTGCCACCTATCCGTGGTGCGCACAGCTCTCAACCAAGGCCTACCTAGGAGCAAATCATAACTAGAGTCCTTTAACACTTGAAAGGACATCAATGTTTGAACTCCCATCACAGACACGACCACCTTCTCTAACACGCCAAGAGGTCTTACCCGTTGCTTGTTAGCCATCCCCACGACAATGCTAGCCGGGCGAGTTGGTTCCATCCCCAACTTCTTCATCAATCTCTCCGATATGGCGTTTACAGCCGACCCTCCATCCACCAATACGTCAGAGACGTAGTGACCATTCAACCGGACTTCAATCTTTGAAGCCCTAGTGCATACCTCTGAAGCATGCACATCCACCACACCAACTCCCACAGACTTTGACGTCTTGCTCTTGGGTTTCTTCTTCTTGCTTCTCTTAGAACTCAGTCCTCCTCTGAGTTCCCTTCGTAAGCTGGGATTAAGTGCGATCAGTTGTCCAACAGTGATGTTGGCTTTCTGAGCACCCACATCTTCAACCACATCATATCCCGCTTGGGAAGATGAAATGGTGAAATCCGCCATCCCCAGCTTCCTTCTTGGCTCCCTTGGTGTACTCGAAACATTACTCGAACGAGTGCTTCTACTAGCTGATTCCTCCATGAAAACCGGTTCATCAGAAAATCGAGTTCTTTTCCTTTCTTGAGCTAAAAGCTCCACCGGTGCATGAGAAGAGTTTGAACTCTCTCCTTTCTCGTAGATGGGATCTCGCACGACATCGATAGTAGCCACCCCCTTGTCTCGTCCTTGTGATGGATTTCCTCCACCCACATTCATTCTGACAGCTTCGGCACTTCTTGCTCCGTTGTTAGGACAATTTCGCTGAAAATGAGAACCTCCACACGTCCAACAAGTGATTCCTCCAAAGTTACCTTGGTTGCCTCCAAAGTTACCTTGATTTCCTCGGTTGGGATTGTTGTCGTAACCTCTTTGACCTCCTCCTCCACCTTTGTTCCTCCATTCTCGTAACTGTACCACGTTTATCTTGAGATCCGCAAGAGTGTCAGTGATGCTCTTCAGCTCGGCATGAAAATCAGAGGTGGTAGTAGACATCGTTGTTGGGACAAACGGTCTTGGCACCACCGTTGGAGTAGGAGCTGACGTTGAAGCAATCACCAATTGTGATGGTGCAGGTGCGATCGTTGTGGCTACACCAGGAGTCGGAGTTGACACCAGAGCAGCATGATGAGGTTGGATGATATCTCCTTCATCCAAACTCTCTTCCATATTTGTCGCTATCTTGATGGCCTCCGCTTTGGTTGCTGGCTTCTCGTACCTCACTTGGGTTCGAATTAAGGTCTCAACCCTCCCACCAAGTTCTTGGTCAGCACTGCTCCAATCCCCGCCATCGTTAGTTCCACATTGTCTCCACTCTTCCGTAGGACCGTCCGAAACCGTTGCTCCAACTTATCCACCCTTTCGGCATATTGCCGAACTTTCTCGTCGTCACGTTGCTTCAAATGAGTAAGCTCCACCATGAGCTTCTCATAACTCTCTTCTGGAAGAAATTCTTCGATGAGTGCATTACTCAACGTCTCCCATGTGTCCTCAACTGCACCAGGTGTCTGGCTCTTCACTCGGTCTTCATACCACGTAAGAGCAAAATCTTCTAAAAACTCTGGCAGTAACAACACCCATTCTTCCTTCCTTCTCACGTTGTTTCCGATGCAACCCCTTTTGAAGTCTCGAACAAACGGTTCTACATCTTCATTGTCCTTCCCATGAAACACGGGTAGCTTTCCCATCTTGTAACTACTCTTTCTACTCTTCTAATCGTCGTGCAATAACTACTCGCTAAAAGAGTACGAACATCACCAATTCCATTCGCGAATAATCTACCATAGGTAAAATGAAAGGAAATGGTTGTAACAACACCTCTTGTGCCATCTCTTCCCCCAAGGTAATCATGAGTCTGAGTCGCATCACCGCCTTCTCCACCATCCGAATGACGATCTCCATCACAACTCAGCCGAGTCCTCCTTTGAAGTCGACAACTTCTCCGTCTCAGCTCTTTGAGTCTCGTCCAACTTCTCGACTACGGACGTAAGTAGGGCGGCCACATCGACGCACTTGTGTCCTCTTGATAGATCACCCACTCCACAACTTGGACAAGGATCTTCGCCTAGAAGATGAATTGGCGCTGGTGACGATGGACCCACTCGAAGACTTAAATCAGTAAACTCCCGCTTCCCTTTAGCTCTCTCGGTTCTGATTCTAGTTGGACAATTCACTACTTTATGTCCCAACCCTCTACAGAAATAACACCACAAGTCGGTTTCTACTCTTCTCCTCGGAGATTCTACTTGAGGTTTTGTACTAGGGTTCTCAAACTCAACGATAATCTCTTTCGAGCTCTCTCCGACGCTTACTATGACATCTAAACCTTGAGGAAGGTTTCTAAGTCTAACTTTCCAATCTTTTGAATTTCCACTCATGTTGCACCTTCTCAACCATTAAGTGGACAAAATATCATAGAGGAAAATAATTCTACATTACTTTCTTAACTCTTCCGAGCTTTATATTAGAAATCGTGCATTATACATGCTATACACGAAATAAAATCTAATCTAATATTAACTATCAAAGATATGATCCTCCTCACCCTCGTTTGTACTCATCACAACAGACATCTTGAACTCACTCTTGTAAGGATCCAACTCTATTTCACCAGGAGCATTCGTGGCCTCCATAGTGAATGATGCTTTAAACTCGACTTTCTTCAAATCTGTGCCAATTGTCGCGGAAGCTTCTTCGTATAGAGTAAAGAGGGCACCCCAAGTGCTATAGATGCGTGTTCGTAACTCATCTATACTTAACTTGGGCTTCTCCGTCTCTGTTCGAACTCCTAAACGTCTCTTCTTCCACCTCGTCATTCGAACTGGATTCCCCATGACGTATCTTCAAGACCTCCTTGTATGCCGAAACGTATCTCTCTTAGTTGGTAAGAGATCTCTCCAAGATTTTTGTGGTCTCCAGTAGCTCAACCTCCAAGCTACTAAATCATGAAGTTTCAACAGAAACTTCCCTAATCAGAAGAGATGGTGATGACTGTACAAATTTTCAGAGAACTGAAATTTGTATATTTTCACTTCCCTCATGGTTGTCAACCCCCTCCACTTTGAAAAATCCTTTCTCCCTCTTCAGACCTCATCTTCTCATGATTTCTTTTGTCCTGGATAGCTTATCAGCCACTCTAAAACACTGGAAAGTTTCTCAGGAAAATAAAATTCACAGAAAATCTGACACTGACTGTAAACTTTTTCCAGAGAACAGAATTCCTCAACTCTCACGAATAGACCCCCTCAACTTTGAAAAATCATTGCTCCCTCTCTAGACCACCTTTTCCTATGATTCCTTTTGTCTTAGATAGGTTATCCGCCAATCTAAAACACTGGAAAGTTTCTCAGGAAAATAAAATTCACAGAAAAGTTGACAGCGACTGTACAAATTTTCCAGAGAGCAGAATTTCTAAACTCACAAATTTCTCTCCTCTAATAACTTTTCTCTCCTCCTTCTCTACAACTCTTGTTGCACCTCCTTTCAACTCTCCTCAAACCCTTTCTAAGTGAACAAGATGTAAAGAATGACTTCGAACGCGTCATATATCACTACGGGATACACGAAAGGTTCTAACGTTGCTAACATCGCGTTAGCTCTCTCTCCTCCCAACGTTCTCTCCATGTGCTCTCTCATAATCTCCTTTTGTCGAATATAGAACTGAACTCTAAACATCGTTCAACGATCCCTTCAAGTGAGGTCCCGGCAACGGAACCAAAAATGTAAACCCTCCGCGGTCCTAACGATCAACTACCCCCCGATCTCTCAACCTCCACGATCGTCATCCACGAATCTGCAACTGTCGGGCCTGTCTCTCACTCAGGGGTCACCTCTGATGGCTTTGATGGAAGCACACCATGAATCTTGAAGGGAAAAATGCTAAGTTCACTCTCATTCATACACCCACAAACTTATCAACTAAAATCTCCATAATCTCATCCACTAAAATCCTCCATTCTAACGACGTCTCTCAAGTTCTCACATGCTAAAAATATCCCACACTCTCTATATTACTCAAGTTGTCATTACGACGATGTGAAAACAAGGATGAGGAGCTCTTCTCTACTCCTCTATTTATACATTCTAGGTTTTTACTTTGGTACCCTCGGTAACTCAGCCGTAACTACTTTTACCGAGTTTTACTAAGATATTACTTAAGGTAAAAGCATTGATCACATGGGCTTTTTACCTTTTCACATGGGCTTATTCCTTCAAAGTCAACAACTTCTAGAAGGATTCTGGAATATTCTCAAGGAATCTCAAATTTCCACCCCCCCTCTACACTAGGACCCACTAAAAAGGAAACATGTGGAATCTCTTCTTGTTTTTAATGCCCACAAAGTCCACAACTTTAATCCAACCACTAATATCAAGTCAAAAAGGAGATAAGAGATACTTTCCACCTCCTTTCTACCTTTTAGACAAGATGACAAGATAGTAGTGCTCACTCTTTAGCAAATATCTGAATTCTGCCAAAAGTACAGCTAAGTTTAACCATAACTAACTTTTAGCTAGTCATGACTAACTTGATACCTCCTAAAAGTACTTTGGCAGCAAATAAACATTCTCAACCCTTAGTTATAACTAAACACCTTACTAATTGACAAACTTCCTATGTGTAACATAGGTCGTTACAGTTCACTCTTCGCATTATCCTCCGGATTGTAGGCTGTGGTGAGAGCTAACTTCACACCACACCTCTTGAAGAACGCTTTAGCCTCATCATTGTTCAGCTCTCCTCGATCAGCCGTGATCTTCCCAACACAACCATATCTACAAATCACATCTTCCAACAAGAATTTGCAGACTCTCTCTGTGGATTTTGTCCGTAAGGCTCGCCTTTCTACTTGGTTGGACAAATCCTCACGTGCCAAAACTAAGTATCGCATCTGTCATATACCAACTGGCATAATAACAAGATCTACTACCCACTTATAATGCATTGCAAGTGGATAAGTAGGATGTAACCCATCTCGATGCCGAATTCCTGAATACTCTTGACAAGTTTGGCATGTCTCCACAAATCGAACTACATCTCTGTACATGTTACGCCACCAATATCTCTCCTTCAGCTTTGTAAAGGTGACATAAATACCTCTATGTCCTGCCCACAAGCTCTCATGAAACTCCTGCATGAGTAACTTCTGCATGTCAACCTTGCACACAACCCTTTGTGGCATCTTACCACCTTGCTTAGCATGTTTCTACAAATAACCACCTTGTAGCAAGTAGTTATAAGCCTTCCTCCTGATTTGTTTAAAGTGGGCATCACTCCATCCTGGCTGTCTAGTCAACAGGCTTAGATAGCGTCCTATGTCTATCCATTCTCCTTCATATAGCTCTTCCATGAACGATTTTGAATGCTCACTCTCACCTCCTTGAGCTCTACAGAAAACAGTAGTACCAACGTCTTCTGTATCTTCTATCATCTCCTCCTCCTCCTCATACCTCGCACGAGATAACATATCAGCTACTGGATTGTTCTTCCCCGCTATGTGTCAGAACTCAGGATTTAAGGACTTGATGTAAGCAATCCAGCGTAGCATAGCAATATCAGGGGTGTTACAATTTGTAATCATCCATAATAGTGGTAAACAATTTATTTCTACTATTACTGGCGCTCCAATCAAATAGTCCTTTTCAGCTTTCATAGCTGTAACTACTCTCCATAACTCTCTCTTCACTTGAGGATAGTTTCTATGTCGCTCACTCAACACCTTTGCTCCAAATCTGATTGCAAACCGATTCTCTTCTTCATCATCCTGTCCTACTGCCCATCCAATGACTATCGGACTAGTATCAACAGTAAGTATCACTGGTTTGCTATCCTCATAGCTCACACGACGAAGTACAGGTGGAGAAGATAACAACTGCTTCAATCTCTGAATCGCCTCAGTATGCCTCTCCTCCTATGCAAACCTCTTGTGCTTTCTCAATAGATCATAAAGAGGATCAGCCACATGTGCAAAATGTGGAATCCACACATGATAGAAGACACAAGCTCCAAGAAACCTTCTCACCTCTGTTGTTAAACCACAAGTATCCTTCATCCGCCGTATAGCATCCACTTTACCAAGATCAGGCTTGCGTCCAAACCATCCACATAGGTGCCCCACAATCACAACTTCTCGCACTCCGAATGAAGACTTAGTACCTGATAGTGTCAAGTGCGCCTCTTCAAGTCGTGATAAGATTTTATCACAATCTGAAATGTGATCAGCAACAAAGTTTCTACATCCCTTCTGATCCATTGTCTCATCTTTCTCCTCCTCAATGCATCCCTTAACTGGAATGTCATCCAAGAAAGACATGATCTTCTTATGAATGAACTCACGGAGAACCTTGTTCATCTCGTTCATCATGTGCGCTATAGAGTTTGTTGCTCCTTGTGGTAGCGTGCACATTCTGACCAACCCCAACGGTGTCCTCATGGTGGTGATATCTCTACTCTGTTCAGCAAGTTGAAACTGCTCGTATCCAGAGTAAAGATCTCCTATAGAGTAAATAGCCCTCCCAGCAAACGCTTCAGCAAACTCTCCGACGATAGGTCCTATGCTTGTATTTTTGATGGTCACTTGGTTCACAGGTTGCATACCTTGGATGAATCGTAATGCACCACTCTTCTTTGGTACTGTAAACCAACGACTAGAGTATGGTGCAAACGATGGTTCCAAGATCTTCATCTGCATCTTCTCCTTCAAGAGCTCTATGAGTTTCGGTAGATGCGCTCTAGGTACAGGAATTGGCCTCAAGTCCCAAGGAGCATGTGAAACTCTGAATATGATCATTGGTGCCACAATGCTAGGATCTACACATCCGATTTCTGAGGCTTCAAAAGCAAAAGCTTTCCCGTGCCTAGTTAACATCTCCTTAAACCTATTCTCCTCCACAGGCAAAAGAAAATCTGCAAAACCAACCTTCAACTCCTTGAGCGTAGCTTCAGTGAACTTGTGACCGACCCGGCTAAGATCTCTCAAACTTTTCTCCTTCGAAGATTGTTGGACTCGCTGGTTAGAATCACTAGGTAATGGCTGAGCAACAGGTTTTACCTTCTTGTCTACCGTTTTGTACCTAGTATTAACTCTAACTTCAGGATCTACGAATGACTCTATAGCTGTATAGAGCTCCCTAGAGTATACTTCCACCACATGATCCTCATCTTCTTGCTCATGCATAGCAAGCTCATCGATGAAATCTCCGAATCCTAACTCCAAATAAATACCTTCTATCTTATCATCCTCTTCAATCACACCAACTCTCTTTAGGTCTTTTTCAGTTTTTCGCACAACCTTCTGTTCCCACTTCTGCAAGTCAACAAGTCGTGTATGTGTAGCAAATCCACTCCCAGAAAATCTCACAACTCATGTACAAAAAGCACTTTCTTTCTCTAGCGAGAGTACCTTCTCCAGTGTACCACTATGTCCTCGCTCTATAGCAGTACTTGTCAAAAATCCTTGAACTCCTCCGTGACCTTAGGCAAGGAACCACCCCTCAGATAATCTCTGTTCCGCTCGTGGTTTGCTGAGACAGTTAGAAATTGTATTGCTCTCTTGCCATCCTGACTTCTGATCCGCGCATAAGCAGATCCATCATCCAAAACCTTGGTCTCCATCCTCACAGCTGTAATGTAAGGTTGACCGAGTATCACCGGGTATGATGTACTATCTTGAACAAAGAAGTTTTTGTTCAATAGTTACATCTCCAACCTTCACTTTCACATCAAGACAAGCTCCATAGAGTTCTCCTCGTGTGTTGTTCGCTGTTCTAATCATCCAACCATGATCTATATCAACAGGCCATCCACCTTGCTTGTAGATGTCCTTAGAGACAATATTGATCTCCGATCCATGATCAATGAGAGCAACCACCGGATCTGTCATCTCTCCTACCTTCATTAAGGTTTCGGTAGTAGCTCTAGCCCAATGTCCTCTAGTGTAATGACTAGAGACCTTGTCATCGCTATCATCCTCAAACCGAACCTTGCGGTTGATGCAGCATTGAGCTAGTTCTAACTCTTCCTCTCTTGATATCCTTGTGTCTAATGCATTAGACACAGCGGTTTTCCCTGCCAATTGCCTTTTTCGTTTGATGGTGTCAATAATGACATCATGAAACTCCTTCTTGGCAATCCCAAGAACTTCTCGCAAGATAAACTCGATCTTTGCATTGAGTACTCTCTCTTCTAGTACTCCTTTCAGGTCCGTAGCAGCTTCAATATCAGACTAAAGCTTGTATGAAGGAGATTTACCTTTCTCCTTACCTCTGCTCTTCTCTCACTTCTCAGGAGTAGAAGATATGACCTCTTCCATAGTCTCCTCTGGTAGAGACATAATCTCCGGTCTGAACTTTTCTCCTCTTGTTTGTCTCTTGAGAGCTGTTCTCTCTTCGCTAGGGCCTGCTTCATCTCGTTTGCGCTTCTCCTCCATGAGAGCCTCATGTTGACTCTTCGCCAAATAAGCATGTACATACATTATATCCACGGGATCATCCCATCCAGTAGCACCTCTGATTGCCGTGGCTGTTTTGAGCAGCTCCACCTTTGTCATTTTTCCTCTTTTGTTCGTGCTTACCGCGTGACTCCACATATCAAGAGTATCTCCCTGCTTCTTAGAAGCACTTCTTTCTCGTACTACCTCAACTCCATAAGTAGCAGCTTCTACCGACGCAGTAGCATGTTGAGATAGATACTCCTCCAGTACTTGCTTCATTCCTCCTTTCCCGAAGTTGGTTCTAAGAATCTCTCCATTATCTTTCAAGGCAATCTTTCCTTCCTTCCAATAGACTACTCCATCTCGTAGAGTTTTGGCAAAATCACCACACTCTCTTCGAGCATGATCAGAACTATCACATCAAATGCATCTCTGTACATAATCTTGCTTAGGAGCAAGTCTGGTATCATGTGCTCCTCCCTTCTCTTCCAACCTTGCTAACTTGATCTGCAAGTCCCTCATCCCTTTTACCAACTCTTCCATAGCATCTCTTTGCGGTGCAACTTTCGAGACAGGAATAGTAGGAAGTGGAACTTGAGGTACATGCACAATAGGTGCTTGCACATTGGGTATCATTGGTTGCCTACGAGGTACTATGATCGGCGGTGGTCTCTCTTCTTGTCTTACCACCACCTTCCCTCTCCGGTACTCTCGTTTGGCAAGTACACTCACTGCTTCAGAGACTTTTCTCCAGTCAGTAGTGAGTCCGTTGTCTTCCATCCTATCTTCCAAAAGCAACTCCAACTCCCTTTGTAATTCATTGTTGGCTGCTTGCAGAAACAACTCCACCTTGTCGTTTTCCAACGTGAGCTTCTCCATCCGAGACAATTGAAGGAATTGTCTCTCAAACTCCCGAAATAACTCTATGGCAACAAGCCCTTTGTTGGGTTTGTTTACCCACTCCATGAATGACTTCTTAGTCACTCGGTCTGCATCCTCTAAAGAATACTCTTCTTTGAGCTGAAGAGTAAATCCTTCCCATGTAGCACCATGAGATCGGATGATGTCCTTCACATGCTCTCGTAACTCAGGTACGACAGCAAGCTCAAATGTACTCACCATTTCTCTTTCTGGCACCTTACTCAACTCCATCTCTCGGGAATAATACTTTAAGTACTTGGATATATTCTTCCCGTCAAATTGATCTAGCAACCCCACAACAGATTGCAAGGCTCTAGTAGCCATGGCTTCTTTCCGTTTAGTGGCTTGCTGCTGTTGCATTACCAATGCGAATGCCTCAAGCAATCGCATATCAGATCGTGAAAGCTTGGTCACCTTTCGAGCCTCTCCAGATGTAGAAGCCCTTCAACGTCCATGGTGGCAAAACAACGCACGTACCTCTCAACCCAGACTTTTCACGTCGAGTTCACCAGCTATCGTATAACGTGTTTTTCTGTCTAGAAATACATGGGGTATATAGCTGTGCAGAGGTATGTCGATTGACAAGGTTGGATCTAGATCTGGATGTTTCCACTCAAATGTTTCACTATCTACTCTTCTAGCCCGAGTGACCTTGTATCTGCTCGGCTCAAGTTTAAAGCTTGCTACGATCCAAGGTTACGTATAGGTTGCATAAACTTGTGTTACAAACAGATCTTTTGTATTTTAACTAAAAATACTCAGATCTGTATTATCTAACTGAAGTTATTCCTCTATATCACTGGAAGCTTGACTTCTGAATAGCTCCCCAGCGACGCTAACTGCCCATCAATCCAACTATCACAACTTCATAGTACAACCAGAAGATGCTATAAGATCACTCAATCAACTTGATAGAGTATCGATACAACTTGCTGTACACCCTGGTCTACCAAGCATTCCAGCAAGGTAAAGCATACATGCTCCAAAACACTACTCAGATCTCAATATAGCACCAACGGCTGTAATACCTGGCAGCTCCGAGAACACAAACAGCGGCTGAAGATTCATGACGACTCCGTTCTCCTTCATCACCAAGAGCTGAAATCAGCCCCACATCCTCCAATGTCGAGTTGCATGCAGGCATGGCAGTTTCAGCAACAAACTCCTCTCCAAATTGCTCAAAAATGACCAAAATGACAATAGATGATAACGAAAAACACGAAACTGCTAATAACAGAAGTATTTTTGAACTTTGAGACCTCACTCCTCCCAAACCAGACGACCAATGATAATCAAACTTCACAAGAAGCTTGATTGGACCCTTCACTCTTACCCTGAACAATTTTCAGATCGAAATCTCAAACCAATTCTCAGATATGGATCAAACCGTAATCTTTGTTAACTTCAGAGCTTTACAGACCCAAGTACATTTGATCCAAGATTTTGAACAAACCACTCGGCCATTTGAGGTGAAACTTCCCAAGTATCTTACTGATAAGACATGTTTCAATCCTGGAAAGTTTCACTCAGAAATTTGAGACAGAACTTAAGCAATAGCAAACTATCCATGACTATCACAGTTCGCTGTTCCCGTCTTATCACGTCTCCACTTCTCAACTTCAATCTGTCGGTTCAAAATCCAAATCGTCAAGAACCTGATCAAATTGATATCAAAACGACCAGCACGTCGTCATCTCTCCAACCCAACAGACAGCTCCTTAAAACTCTTCGCGAGTCTCTCGGAACAACCAGAAACGTAGCGGTAGGTACGAATTGCACCCCCCTCCACTCAATCGATCATAACGCGCTCATCCCTCCATGAAATCGACCGATTCTTCAGCCCAGATTGTAGCCCCGGTCGAGAGCTCTCCAACCATACCCTTCGATTCGTGAATGGACCTCTGAAGCCTCTAGAAACCACAGAAACGTCGCGAAGATCAGCTAGAACACCATTGGTCCAAAAGTGGACCAATAAGAGCAAAAATCTCTTTACTTTTGTCTTTTCTCCACTTAACTTTTTCCCCTAGAACGAATTTTTACTCTCCAATGAGACACAAGACATCAACAAGACTCTAAGACTTCAGAAAATCCTTGAGACATGTCGAAGGATTCTTTACGGTCCGTAACTACACAGAAGCGCTCAACAAGAATGAAACCAGTGAGCCGCACACTAATACAACGTCAATATTACAACTTGGAAACGTTCTACAATAAAAGGTACAACAAAAGGAAACGGTGAAGCTATCACTCGATTGTAATATTCTTGCCCGAAGTTTCTCACGATCCAAGCCCCATGATTGATCTTCGGTCTGCAATGACATCAGACATCGACCCAAAGGTTGAAAGGAACGTTCGATGGATAGTTGAGATCCATTGTCCCTCCCAACGAAATGTACACCGTCATATCCCAAGTCTCTCCGTATGTTACGATCGGAAGGATCATCTGAAGCTTTAACTCCATCACTCTTCCCATGAATTCATCGCCAAAGTATGCAACTAACCACTGTCGAAAGTGATCGCGGTGGATGCAATGAAGCTTGATGTGAAACGGATTCAAGAAAGGAAGATCCGGAGCCGGTAACAAACCTCCGTCCATAACCACCACTCCTGCAGTTCTTCACTCCTCCATGCAGACCACCGAGAACCCTCACGAATCACCCGCTGAGAGAGAATGCCGTATGAACTCACGACCCATCATTTTATACACAAATGCGGCGACAAGGACCACTGAAGTGAATGCGCACAGATGGATGACTTGGCACGTTCTTCTACCGTACGATCACTTAAACAGATAATCACAAACGTGTCACCCATCACACCGTTCGACGAGTTACGCGATACAGTTCACGAAACATAGAAAAGAAACACAACATAGGTTACACAGGAATTTCACATAAGAGCCGAACCACAACACGATAACGGTCTTGGAGGTAGAAGCATAATTTATCAGACGAATATGCAGAAAACCGATAAGACCTGGCCAAAGTTTGCAATGGAGGGTTGTGGACGGAGCATGGATAGCAAGTTCTTGCTATATGTACATAGTCGAACTTTAGTAAAAAAGACAAAACGTCTTGGGAGAAATCTAGTTCAAGATAGTTATACGATCTACTGAGTTGCAAGATGGACTGATCAAAACTGATAATGGACCGTCTGGAAGTAAAAAAAGAGAATTTCGGTGCATCTATAGCCAAGTGGAGAGTATCGAAATAGTCAGCAATGATCGATGAAAGAAGTAAAACTGCTGCAAGCACGACAAGAGAGCTAGGACTCTGGTGCGAGTTTAATGAGAATAGGCAAGAACTCGGCCCCAGTCTAATGAAGATCAGCAGTCCCTGTCAGCAAGAAAACAAAATAACGTGACGTAAGAACGCAGTCCACGGACCTAAGGATAAAGACATGCAGCGAAACGAAAAGCATGAGACAAACAAAGCAAGAAAATATTATCCCAATCCGTTCAAACATCGAAGCATGTTTCTCTCAATCCTACTCGTTTTCGATCTGACGATGACTCGCGCACGACCTCGCAATACCTAGAGCCTTATTCGTCCAAACAAGCATGCAACACAATCACACATCGAGACTTCCAGCCATCGCGCGAGCACTCCAGTCCATCCATGAATGAAAACTTTCACGAAAAAGCAAACCGGCAGCAGCCGTGATCACCTCAAAGACAACCAAACTCCTTTTCAGACATCACGTGCGAATGTCAGTCCAGGCTCACGTATCAGAGCCGACGCTTCGGTGAGCGAGAACTTGAGATAGCGGCTGAAGGCTGGACGCTTGAGGAGGGACGCGAGACACGAAGCGGATCAGCGTTTCTAGGTGATTACTTGGAGCGATGACCAACGACGGACAGAGTTCCAGGAGGAAGACCAAGAGACGAGTGGCAGCTGACACCAGGACCAGATCGACTCGAGCTAACCCCGAGACACAGTCAGGGGACGATAACCGACAACCTTCACCCCAACGTCAAGGAAGCCCAGTACCAGCTGCGGCACTGCTGCAGCAAGATGGAGTCTTGCCAACGGTGCCCAACGATTCAGGCGCGGGAAGTCAAGGAGCTTTGTATGCAAGACTCATCAAGATGATGAAGACCATGCAGGAAGGCATGGTCTCCAGGGATAAACGTATCGCTGAACTTGAGGTAGGCCAAAGAAGTTCCTCGTCTACCAGAAAGCTTTGTAAGACGAATTTGCCGACCCCGTTTTCAAGTATAGGACGGGCTCGCAAGGTTAAGGATTTCTTAACTGAGTTGGAACTATACTTTGAGGCGCAACAAGCTCAGGAGTCAGACAAGGTGAGAGCGGTGGTTACGTTCCTGAAGGATCATGCGCTTCTCTGATGGACTGCATACAGGGATGAACATGCCTTGACCGTCTCGGCGTTTGGTTGGAAGGAGTTCAAGGTGTTGCTCGCAAGACGATTCACTCCGGAGTATCAAAGGATTCGGGATGGTGTCGAGCTAGTTAGGTTGAAGCAGACAGGGACCTTAAGTGCTTATGTGCGCGAGTTCAGTGCCAAGCTGGATTCGTTCTCCAAGTGGACTGAGGAGACCAAAATATGTATATTCATTGAGAGACTTAAGTCTAGCTCGGAGAAGGTTCTCTTTTGGATGCCGGAGCTACCATCGACAAGTGTCGAACTTTTGAAGCTAGTGGAGCGAATTGGGGACGATGAGATCCAGCAACAGAAACCTTTTGAACCACGCGGCACGGACAAGTTCCAGAAGAAGAACAAGGGCTTCAAGCGACAGTGAGATGGGGGTGAGAAGGATCGGAAGGATTCTTCTGGCCCAGCAAGAAAGCGACAGCAAATAGGAGTAAAACCTAAAGGGCAAACACCTCAGAAGGGCAATGGCGCTAAGTTTACTTGCTACAACTATGACGAGGCGGGTCATATTGCTAAGGGGTGCACGAAACTTAAGGTTAGTAACTGTAACATGAATGCGTTTGTTGCAAAGAACTTGTTGGAGGGTCAGATGATTGTGACCTTGAGAACCACGAAGAAGACGCCGAGACTGATGTTTCTACAAGCCAAGGTTGCTAACCGTGATGTTACTTTTCTTGTGGACACAGGAGCGACTCACTCCTTCATAAGTCCAAAGTTGGTGAAGAAGTTGAGCTTGTCTACCTCCAAGGCAGACAAGCCTATTTAGGTGCGCTTTGCCAAGGGCAACACGTACCAAACTTCTGAAGTGGCCTTGGACTTACGATTTGAGTGTAGGAAGTTGGAGTTCACAGAGAATTCCACGGTGTGCGAAATGAATGATATCCATGCGGTTTTGGAGAACACTTTCTTGGACAAGTTTGAAGTGGAACTTAGACGGAAACCTTTAAGATTGAACGTTAGAGTTAAAGGGCGGAAGCTGGGAGTGAGGCTGATCCGAAAAGCACGGAAAATTGACGACTTTGCGGTGAATTTGATCAAAGACAAACAGATGGACTTCAACGACGGAGTCATGTGTTTGATGCGGGTTGCAGATTTGATGGCGGGTGACAGACAAGAAGAAACATCAGGAGACGCGACTAAACTTCTGAAGGTGCTTCGCGAAGTGATTAAGGAGTTTGAGGATGTCTTGACGGATGAGTTACCTGCTGAGTTACCTCCAAGGCGGGTGGTGGATCACAAGATCGAGGTCTTGCCGGGATCAGAACCACCTTCCAAAACCCCTTACCGACTCAATCAGGTGGAACTCCTTGAGTTGAAAAGGCAACTCGGCGAGCTATTAGCGCCGGGATATATTCGAACCAGCAAGTCACCTTATGGAACCCCAGTTCTTTTTGCAAAGAAGAAGGATGGGAAGTTACGACTCTGCGTAGATTATCGTGCATTCAATAAGGTGACGCTGAAGAATAATTATCCTTTGCCAAGGATAGACGACCTCTTTGAGGCTAGCGGACGCAAAGTACTTCAGCAGGATAGACTTGAAGTCAGGATATTACCAGATCTGGATAGCTGACCCAGATGTTGAGAAGACCGCTTGTCGAACTAGATACGGATCGTTTGAATTCGTGGTAATGTCATTTGGACTCTGCAACGCCCCTTCGAAGTTCACAACATTGATGAACACAATTTTTCACGAGGAGATGGATGAGTTTGTCATGGTTTACATCAACGACATCTTGATCTACTACAAAACATTGGAGTCGCACGCGGAGCAGTTAAGGGTGGTGTTGACAAAGCTGCGGGAGCATAAGCTGTTTGCCAACATTGACAAGAGTGAGTTTGATCTGGAGCACATTAACTTCTTGAGACATGTCATTAGTGCAGAAGGAGTCGGTCTGGATATGCAGAAGGTGGACGCGATTGTGACTTGGGAGCCTCTGACTACAGTGAAGGAGATGCGGCGATTCTTAGGATTGGCGCAGTTCTACCGCAAGTATGTGAAGGAGTTTTCAAAGATCACGAAGACGCTGACGGATTGGACGGACAAAGACGCATAGGTAAGTTGGACCAAGGAGGTGGATGATGCATTTCAGACGATCAAAGCTATTTTGTCAAGGCCGCCAGTTTTGAAGCTGCCGGAGTTCGAAAACCATTCGAGGTGCACACGGACGCGAGCGACTATGCGATTGGCGGAGTGTTGGTGCAGGATGGAAAACCTGTAGCGTACGAAAGCAAGAAGTTATCCGGGACAAAGAGTCGATGACTGACTCACGAGAAGGAACTGTTTGCGGTGGTTCATTGCTTGAGGAAATGACGGTATTACTTGGGACTCCACAAAACCCAAGTGTATACCGACAATATTTCGCTCAAGTACTTTGAGACACAAGATCGAGTGACGCCAAAGCAACTACGGTGGCATGATATTTTGGCGCTCATTAACGTGGAATTAATCCACAAAGCGAGAAAGGACAATGTGGTTCCTGACGCCTTGAGTCGCAAGGAGGAATATCTTCCATCGTCAACACAGATTTTGCGAGCTATGTATCCTAAGGAGTCAGACTTGGAGAGGCGAATACGTGAAGGTTACATGGATGATGACCAAGCGAAGGAGTACCTGGAACAACTCAAGCGAGGAGTGAAGTTGTAAAACATGCAACTAAGACATGGTTTACTCATGTTCAAACAGAGTCAGATTTATGTGGGACAAGGAAAACTTAGGACTAAGTTACTCAAAGAATGTCATGATGCGCCCTTATCAGGCCATAAAGGAGAGAAATCCACTTTAGCAGTGATAGCTAAAAAGTTTTATTGGCCCCACATGAAAGACGATGTCGCTCACTTTGTGAAAACATGTGTAACCTGTCAAGCGAACCGCGTTTCTTATAAGAAGAAACAGGGGTTGCTTCATCCTTTGCCGATTCTAGCCAGACCTTGGGAAAGCATTAGCATGGACTTCATTACCTCTCTGTCTGACTCGAATGGATACAACGCAATTTTTGTGATAGTTGATCGGTTTAGCAAACTAGCGAAGTTTGCTCCGACCTTGGACACTGCAACAGCGTTCACGACTTCTCGGTTGTTCCTAGATACTTGGTGCCGTTCACATGGATTACCTCGGAATATTATTTCAGATAGAGACTCTAAGTTCACAAGTGCCTTTTGGAAACACTTGTTCCAAAAATTGAGGACTAAGTTAAAATTTAGTACCGCCTTTCGTCCGGAAACAGATGGGCAAACGGAACGAGTTAACTCGATTCTGAATCAATTCTGAATCAATCTGAACACGGCAAACATCAGCAGAAGAGTTGGTGGTGGCAATGCAGCGGCGGGAGGAGCAAGTAAAGAAGAACCTCGAGAAGGCACAGCAACGATACACGAAGTAGGTAAACAAGCATCGGCGGCAAGTGAAGTTTCAAGTGGGCGAAGAAGTATGGTTAAGTACGAAAAACTTCACACTTCTGAAGGAAATATCGATGAAGTTTTCATCGAAGTTCGCAGGACCTTTTGTCATTGTCAAGAATCCGCACGAAGATATCTATACGTTAGACCTTCCTCCCGAATGGCAGTTGCATCCGACTTTCCATGTTTCTTTATTAAAGAAATACTTCAAAGATGATTTGCGGCCGGAGCGTAAACAGGGTCTTAGGCCTCAACCTGATCTCGTGCAAGGCGAAGCAGAATATGAGGTGGAGTCCATTTTGAGAATCTCGGCGCAAATCAAACTGGATGGAGTACTTGCTCAAATGGCGTGGTTACCATTTGAAGGAAGCAACTTGGGTGCCAGAAGAAGACCTCGCACATGCGAGCGAAGTATTAGACCTCTTCAAACGGCGATAAGGACAACAAGGGCGTTAGCAAGATGAGGACATCTCCTTCCAACGAGGAGTGAAGGAACGTCGAACCATACGAGTAGCAACTTGAGGCGATTTGGACCGATCGATTTTGTAGCTTTGTCTTGTATTTGGAAATAAAGACTTTGTTTCATGAAATTTTGTCTAAGTGTATTGGTAGTGCATGACTATGACTAGTTCTGATCAGACGCCTAGGATGTTGTCAAGAGGAGAGACGAAGCACACTCAAAGGAAGCGGGCTAGTTTGGATAAGCATCTAAATCAAGACTAAGTCTTGATGTCAAGACTTAGGTTTGCCGTAGCGTTGGCAAAGCAAGTATGAACTTTCATACTTGTCTTGGAGCTTGGGGTGATCTTGCTTTGCGGTTTTCAAACTGCAAAGTAAACTTAGTCGCGCGTCTAAGTCAAATCAGATTGCGACCGAAAAGTGAGTTTTGGGAGACCTCGTAAGTAGGTGTGAATACTTATAGTTAGCAAGTTAGAGTCTTAAGTAGAATGTTTAGAAGTTGTCAACTAGTTTTGTTTAGGGTGGGCCAAAAAGGTAAGGCTTTTCCCGAGACTAGTTGAAATTTTCCAAGTGTTCAAGCGACAACTTAAGACTCAAGCCAAGAAGGGAATTGCGGGTTGGCTACCAGAATGTAATTCTGACGCCAAGGGGTTGGCTACCCATTTTGAACTTGGTGTTAACTTAAAGGATCATTGCTGATGAGGGCATCAACCTCCAAAGTGGGGGTGAGTTTCGCGACCCTCAGTCTCAAGATCAGGCGAGCAACGGAACCCTAGTGGATTTGCGTTAGGTTGCGAACGCTGCGAGTAGGACTGAACGGCTTGGCCGGGAAGTCGGTATCAGATGAACCCTAAGTGGTTCTCTAAACCAAGGTTGGAACATTGGGCTAGGACCTAAGGGCCTACTCCAAGACGACCCCAGACGAACGCTGACCTAAGGGGGCAAGTCTGAGAACGGACCGAAACATGAGTCTGAGACATAGATATGAGACGTGGGTCCGAGACGCAGACGAAACCATGATTAGGACGCTGGTCTGAACCAAAGGGTTCGAGTCTGGGTCTGGACCACAGGTTTTTGAAAAATGACTAAGTGTTGGAGCTCCAAGGACGTTTTAGGTCGTGGACGGAACTCCACGTAAGATCTCGAGGCGAGTGAGGTATCATTGGAAAGATCTCGGCGAGAGCTTTCCAGTGATATATAACACTCCTCGATCTGACCTCCGAGCTGAGAATTATAGACGAACCACGATCGGGTTGTGATATAATTTTCAGAGACCAAAGAGGAGAGCGGAGCCGCAGATCCCCATAAGTATATATGAGGAGGGCTCGATGCCTGGGTGGGCCAGGACGAGTCATCCGACCCCAGGGTTCGGCGGGCGGACTCTGCGGACATGAGGTGATGGCTGGGCCGGTTCCAAGGCACGTTCCTAAGTCCAGACTTGGACGTCTGGACTTAAGAACGATGTAAGGGCTGGGGCAAGACTAAGGAACGAGTCGGCGGGTTAGACCACCGTTCGGGAGCCTAGACCCAGACGGACATCACGGGCGGTTGGACTGCTAGGTGTGCTGGAGGCACCGTTTAGGACCCTGGACTTTATGAGAAGTCCGCCCCAAGTCATATTGTGACTTGCTCATGTTTGGGACCGACCTAGGCGGGTCTAGGTCGGGACTTAGAGAATGCTGAGCTTGATGATTAGGGAGACGGTCCGGCTCCGGTCCGGACCAAACTGAGATAAGGTAAGTGGTGCATGGACGCTAACTTGTGATTGTCTTTGCAAGTTAGCGGTGTAAATTTCGTGACCTACTTAGTAAGAGCTTCCGCTGGCGCAACAAGGCGGTAGGTGCACGAAATCACGATATGAAATCGCGCGAACATCATGAATACATAGCGTCACTCCAGCGTCGTCAAATGAAAAAAAATAGCCACTGACCCAAAAAATATACCGCACGGTGTCGTGTTGTGGTTCGGCTCCTGTGTGAAATTCATGTGTAACCTATGTTGTGTTTCTTTTCTGTGTATCGCGAACCGTATCGCGTAACTCGCCGAACGGTGTGATGAGTGCCACGTTTGTGATTATCTGTTTAAGTGATCGCACGGTAGAGGAACGTGCCAAGTCATCGATCTGTGTGCGTTCACTTCAGTGGTCCTTGTCGCCGCAATTGTGTATAAAATGGTGGGTCGAAGGTTCATACGACATTCTCTCTCAGCGGGTGATTCGTAAGGGTTCTCGGTGGTCTGCATGGAGGAGTGAAGAACTGCAGGAGTGGTGGTTATGGACGGAGGTGTGTTACCGGTTCCGGATCTTCCTTTCTCGAATCCGTTTCACATCAAGCTTCATTGCATCCACCGCGATCACTTTCGACAGTGGTTAGTTGCATACTTTGGCGATGAATTCATGGGAAGAGTGATGGAGTTACAGCTTCCGATGATCCTTCCGATTGTAACATACGGAGAGACTTGGGATATGACGGTGTACATTTTGTTGTGAGGAACAATGGATCTCAACTATCCATCGAACGTTCCTTTCAACCTTTGGGTCGATGTCCGGTGTCATTGCAGACCTAAGATCAATCATGGAGCTTGGATCGTAAGAAACTTCGGGCAAGAATATTACAATCGAGTGATAGCTTCACCGTTTTCTTTTGTCGTACCTTTTATTGTAGAACGTTTCCAGGTTGTAATATTGACGTTGTATTAGTCTGCGACTCACTGGTTTCATTCTGGTTGAGCGCTTCTGTGTAGTTACGGACCGCAAAGAATCCTTCGACATGTCTCAAGGATTTTCTGAAGTCTTAGAGTCTTGTTGATGTCTTGTGTCTCCTTGGGAGTAAAAATTTGTTCTAGGGGAAAAAGTTGAGTGGAGAAAAGACAAAAGTAAAGATCTTTTTGCTCTTATTGGTCCACTTTTGGACCAATGGTGTTCTAGCTGATCCTCGCGACGTTTCTGTGGTTTCTGGAGGCTTCGGAGGTCCATTCGTGAAACGAAGGGTATGGTTGGAGAGCTCTCGACCGGGGCTACAATCTGGGCTGAAGAATCGGTCGATTGAGTGGAGGGATGAGCGCGTTATGATCGATTGAGTGGAGGGGGTGAAATTTGTACCTACTGCTACGTTTCTGGTTATTCCGAGAGACTCGCGAGGAGTTTTGAGGAGCTGTCTGTTGGGTTGGAGAGCTGACGACGTGCTGGTCATTTTGATATCAATTTCGTCAGGTTCTTGATCGATTTGGATTCTGAACCGACCGATTGAAGTTGAGAAGTGCAGACGGGATAAGGCGAGGACAGCGAACTGTGATAGCCATGGATAGTTTGCTATTGCTTAAGTTCTGAGTCGAATTTCTGAGTGAAACTTTCCAGGGTTGAAGCATGTCTTATCAATAAGATACTTGGGAAGTTTCACCTCAAATGGTCGAGTAGTTTGTTCAGAATCTTGGATCAAATGTACCTGGGTCTGTAAAGCTCTGAAGTTAGCACAGATTACGGTTTGATCCATATTTGAGAATTGGTTTGAGATTTCGACCTGAAAATTGTTCAGGGTAGGAGTGAAGGGTCCAATCAAGCTTCCTGTGAAGTTTGATCATCATTGGTCGACTGGTTTGGGAGGACTGAGGTCTCAAAGTCCAAAAATACTTTTGTTATTAGCAGTTTCGAGTTTTTCGGTATCATCTATTGCCATTTTGGTCATTTTTGAGCAATTTGGAGAGGAGTTTGTTGCTGAAACTGCCATGCCTGCATGCAACTCGACATTGGAGGGTGTGGGGCTGATTTCAGCTCTTGGTAATGAAGGAGAACGGAGTCGTCATGAATCTTAAGCCGCTGTTTGGGTTCTCGGAGCTGCCAGGTATTATCGCTGTTAGTGCTATATTGAGATCTGAGTAGTATCTTGGAGCATGCATGCTTTACCTTGCTGGAATGCTTGGTAGACCAGGGTGTACAGCAAGTTGTATTGATACTCTATCAAGTTGATTGAGTGATCTTATAGCATCTTCTGGTTGTACTATGAAATTGTGATAGTTGGATTGATGGGCAGTTAGCGTCGCTGGGGAGCTATTCAGAAGTCATGCTTCCAGTGATATAGAGGAATAACCTCAGTTAGATAGTACAGAGCTGAGTACTTTTAGTTAGAGTACAGAAGATCTGTTTGTAACACAAGTTTATGCAACCTATACGTAACCTTGGGTCGTAACAAGCTTTAAACTTGAGCCGAGCGGATACAAGGTCACTCGGGCTAGAAGAGTAGATAGTGAAACATTTGAGTGGAAACATCCAGATCTAGATCCAACCTTGTCAATCCACATACCTCTGCACAGCCATATACCCAGTGTATTCTTAGACAGATGCAAGACGACAAAAGAGTCACGACTCGACTGCGAGTTTCTTCAACTTTTGCTTGCCGTCATGAATCGGGGAGTAAACGAGAATGAGCAAGAAGCCAGCCCCCTTCTAATGAAGATCCCCAGCCGCTGTCAGCAAGAAAAAATAATTACGTCACGCAAGAACGCAAGAACGCAGGCAGACAGGCAAGCAGCAAAAAAAATTGTCTGGACCTCTATTCGTCCCAACAACACAATCACACATAGCGCGCACGTCAGTCAAGGCTCGTCGTCTGCAACACAATCCCGCAGCCTCTTAGCCATCACGTGCGCACTCCAGCGATGAATGAAAACGCTCGAAAAATGATAACTCACTCCAAGTCCCTCTCGACCCTCCAGCTCTTCTCACCGTTACGCATCCGTTTTCTTTTCTTGTCTTTTTCCTCTTCAGACAAAACGGCCACTTTGTACACATAACTAATTTACATTGAAGATAGAGTAAAAAGCTGATCCATCTTAGTAAACCGGATTGCTTCCCCGGTTTCAAGTAATCACCCGTGGACTTATCTCGCAGATCTAGCCCGCAATAATCAAACATAACCCGTGAAAGAAAAGAGAAAGGTCCGAAACGATAGTCCTGGGATAACTCATTTTCCATGAAACGTTAGAAATGACACCCACTAAAGCTAATTTTTCATTTGTGACGAAATGATCTTTCGGATCTTCTGGATGTGGATGTAATGATTATAGTTTATATCACTTGGCATATTATTTCTGAAGATGCTTCTTTCTTTTCTTTTGTCTTTGAGAAAAATGATTTCACGTAAGATTAGTTTGTCACGTCAGTTTGGTACCTCGGCTAGGTTGACCGAGTGCGAAGTGGTGCATCCCGATAAGGCCGTTAGTGCCGTTAGGACGAGTTGGTGGGAGAGCCCACTAGGGGTATACTTCGCAGGTAGGGCTTGGAGGCCTTAGTTCTTCGAACTGAGGCTTCAAGCTCCAGGCTATGGTGGATAGTCTAGTTGAGTGTAACCCGGATTCTCTTCGTGTTTAGAGTGGGTTTGGCTTGACCGTTTGTGAGTAATCTTTGTAATAGTGTTGGAGATGGTAATCTCTGTATTCAGATTACTCGAAGAACTGCCTGTAGGTCGAGATGGAGTTTAGTAAGAACCCGCTGATCTGAAATCGTCCGCTGGTATCTTCGGGCGTTGTCGTTCGTGGTTGATTGTTTGGACCTGTGATCGAGGTGTGTGGCCGCATGCTACATTGCTGGTCGCAGATCGATTGCTGTTGTTGGGATCGAGTGGAGATTTCTGTCATGCGGAAGTGCTGCAGAAATTTTGCGGAATGTTCTTGAAGTGTCTTGTTGGAGCCGGATTGCACGTTTGGGCGTGGCAGCTGAAATACTTGTCAATGTCGGGCCGGAGTGGGCTCTTTGGAAGCATATTGGAGAGACGAATCTAGTGCACTAAGTTTCGTGGAGTTTGGCCAAGGATTGAAGAAGTTATGGCATGTCGAAGTTCGCTGCCGTGACACCCGCAAGTGCAAAAAGGCTAGTTACGTCAGATTTTGGTGCAATTTCGTGTTGAAACTCGAGTTTAGGAGTTTTGTTGTGTGTGTATGCATTCGCGAAGTGTGTCTTGTGCATTTGCGAATCTGTTGTGGTGGTGTTCGGGTTGGATTTTGGTGTTCTTGCTGTTTTACGTCAGATTTTGGTCATCCGTGTGCACCCGCAAGCGGAGAGTGAGCGGGAGTGTCGAGGTGTGGCTGTTTTGGCTGTTTTTGGAGCCTCTTTTGGTGCAATCTTCTGCAATTCGAGGTGGAGCCGAGTCTCTTTGGGTGTGTTGTGCACGTTGTACTCTACTTCAAGCGGAGCGGAGAGTGAGCGGGAGTGCGTGTTAGGAGGCTTCGAGGAGCAGAGGTGCGTGAGTGCGGAGGCGTGAGAGCGGAGTGCGAGAGTGCGGAGGCGGAGCGGAGCCTGAGCCTGAGCCCGAGCCCGCCGCAAGCCAGCTTGCTGGCGTGCGTGAGAGAGGTATCCAAGCTTTAGTTGTGTGGGAAGGGTAAAATCAGCTGGTCACCCATCCCAACACTATTCCTGGACCTAGACTCCTAACTCTGTAGTCTTAGCTTTGGCTTTACCACTAGACCAATAGCTCTTGGTGTCCTATAGGGATGCGTGCAAGTACTTATGGACTTGTATTAGGTAGTAGGAGACCTTCTCGCACGTCCCTAGAGGAGTGGTAGGGCGACCCCATAGTATTAGGGGTAAGCTATAGTCGTGGTAGTGCTTGCCTATACCGTAGAGACGTGTATAGAGACAATTGGTGGCAGTTGTCTTGGGTGAGCTAGTAGAGCTACCACGTGGATGTTTTTGGAGCTACTAGAGGTGTGGACATCTAGTTAGTGACCTCCAGTGTCAGTTACGACAGTTGGTGACCATATATTGTGCATGTGGTCACCGACGAGGAGACGTCAGTCCGAGTGGGGCTGGGTTTCTCTTTATGTGAATGTTTGAGTGTGGAGGGTTATCGTTTGGACTTCTTGTGGTTGAAACCCCTCCATATTCTACATCCTGTTTGTGCGCCGCGTTTGCTTGTGTTGGCGCTTGATTTCCGGAGTGAGTTCACTCCAGTGTGCTGTCGGTAGTGAGGTTGGAGTTGCAGACCAGTCAGACTACCTTTGTCTCTCTCACGGTGCGGTTGGAGTGATGACCAACAGACCGTGAGAAGCTGCCTGTGGTGATGGCAGGTACATGTTGTCCTTACCTTGACCGTCCTAGTAGGGGATAGGTGAGCTCAGTAGGAGCGGGGTTAGGCAAGTGGTGGTTACGGTGGTGAAGGAGATTGCAACATTCCGGTTGGGGAGTGTGTTAGCGGGGTTCTCTCATCACAGAGTTCTCGGGAGGTTCTGGTGGGGACTTCTCGGACAGTGGCTATACACGGAGTGGGGTGAGGTATCGACTACCTACACCATTACCGTCGGTTGTTCCAGAGGACGAGTCAGACGCAGACAACACATTTTCTGGTGGTGAGTCTAGTGTCGCCACACCGTTGTTGTGGGACATGGACGAGATCTATGGGGCCACGAAGGGGCCTCGACGTTACTCGGGTACAGTTGGTATCATTGAGCTGGATGACTTCATCCAGGAGTTCGACAGTTGGTGCGATCTGCAGTAGATGCGGAACCCACAGCTGTTTACACCCTTCATGACGTGGAAGGATTTATTCCAGCACTTGGAGGGATCGCCGATGGACGATTATCATGAGTTCAGGCGAGATTACAGTGTTGAGATCGAGTTGTGGAGACAGCATTGGTCTCCCAACTACGTTTCTATCACTACTGGCGTAGTTTTGGGAGGCGTAGCACCTGCGAGTTCGGGTGCCAGTAGCAGTGGTACAGCCACAGGTGACGGAGTACCTACTACCAGCGGTGCGTCCACAAGTAGTGGAGCAGGTGGTAGTGTGAGCGAGATACCACCAGCGTTTAACCTTGTGGTTCAGTTCTTCCAATGTTTGAAGAAGAACTATCAGGGTGTGCGGACCGACAAGTTGAGGAGTCTGCAGGAGTTCCAGTGGAAGACTGGAGAGAGCCTACGTGAGGCGTTTACTCGCATGAGGCGGTTGATCAGCGTTACCCAAGGGGTGACGGAAGCACAGGCAGTTCAGTTCTCGTATGGGTACTAGACCGAGAGCTGCGTAGGAGAGTTAGAGATGCTACTCTCCTTAGAGATACCGCTCCGAAGTTAGCGGTTGTCTTTGGTCTGGCTGAGCGGATTGAGCTCAACATGGTGGAGGAGAGGGTGGTGGTTGCTGGGTTCAGCAAGGAGACACCACATGGAGCGACCACCTCTTCTCGAGCATCACAGGCTACGCAACAGCGTGGTGGTGGAGGTGGTAAGGATCGTGCGGAGCAGTCACGATCTCAGGGAGGTGTTGGAGGATCTGGTGGGCAGAAGCCCATGCCATCCTTCTCTAGTCAGCAGCAAGCGGGTCCTTGTTGGACGTGTGATGGTCCTCATCAGCAAAAGGACTGTCCACAGAGGAGAGGTGGTTATGAGACGTCAGGAACGTCTCAAGCAGCACCTAGGCAATGTGAGCATTGCGGACGACCTGGTCACAATAGTGACCGTTGTTTTGATCTCCATCCCGAGTTGCGGCAAGGGAAGGCTGATCGTGGACGAGGTGGAGGAGCTCAGGGAGGCCGTGGTGGTCGAGCTGGAGGTAGAGGTCCAGCACTTGGGAGAGGACCGGTCGGTCCACCGTCTGCTACGACGTCAGAAGCAGGTATGACTGCTCGGATTGAGCAGTTGGAGCAGAGGATAGCTAGTATGGCTATGGCTCAGCAGAGATCAGGTGGAACAGAGGCTTCCACGTCTTATGGAGGAGAAGGAGGTGACTTCGACTTCATGGCTGGTGTGGCACAGATTGAGACATCTGCGGCAGTGACTAGAGGTGCAGTACGTGCCTCTGAGCCACGAGGTGCGTCAGTGGAGTTGGATCCACAACGCGGAGAGGCTGGTAGACAGGCCAGGCTTCTCCAGTCGTTCACGTTATCGGAGGCGTTGAGGACCATATCTATGGTTCCTAAACGATCTACCGATGGTGCAGTAGAGTTGGAGGCATCGACATCCAGGAGTGGATGTGATGTGAGTCCACCTTTGACGTCCGTGGATGCGACGCCGAACCCGATGTTGGAGATGGCTACAGCAGTTTTGCGAGCCTCACTATTCTCAGCCACGGATATGAGGGCATTGGGAGTCAACTTGGCTCCATTGTTCTAGTTGGCGGCCACGCTCAGTGAGAGCGAGGATGTAGTTACCTCTAGTGCTGAAGTAGATCAGCGAGAGGCGATAGACGTGTCCATGGAGTCGAGGATCAGGACAGCTACCAGTGGTACTTGGCAAGCAGCGGGTGCTAAGTTAGATGAGTTACCAGCTAGGTCAGCGATTGACCGTGCTGGTTTGGCACCAAGTGTGGTGTTGTTGGACAACAGAATTGGTATCTTTTGTTTGGTGGCACCTTCAGGAAAAGTGTATCGATCCCAGAAGGTCTTGTTAGACTCTGGAGCCCAACCGTTATGTTGGAAAAGGCGACATGTATTGGTTTGGGTCTAAAGAAGTCCGAGGTGGAGAGATGTCCATTCCAGTTGCAGACATCTCTAGGGGGATCAAGAGGTACGGCTCTACACATGACACGTGAGATGTTGACAATGAGAGTTTGACCAGATCACCCCACGGATGGCTCTATGGTGAGGGCCAAGGTCATCGTTACAGCCGCAGAGTCTTATGATGTGTTGGTTGGAGGTGCTGTGTTGTACCCTATGAGGTTCATGATCGACTATTGGACGGAGACAGCATCTTACATACCAGGTTGGCAGTCCGGTGAAGGACGAGTGAGCCGCTTACCAGTGCGGTTCAGTGCTAGAGTTGGGACGACAGAGCCTACACCAGAGACGATGGCATCCGTTGTAGAGTTCAGTTCGGTCATCACTTGGCCGAGCGAGTTGTTGAAGGACAATGCCCATGCGGAGGATACTCCGGTCTTTGAGGAGATGGAGGACATGCCTAGCATGTCTACGTTAGTACCATCTGCCTTGGATGTTCCACTCTGGAGTTCGAGTGGAGAGTTGCAGCAGTATGCTGATCAGTTGGTGCAGCAGGCTTGGAGTGAAGCCTTTGTACCACCAGTAGAGGAACAAAGGGTTGTTCCTGCTATTGGCCTTGTGACCTTATCACCGTTGGATACGACTCTCATTGTGTGGTAGTATCCAGAGGAAGGTGTATGTGTGCTGGAGCTGTTTGGAGAGATCAGCACAGGTTTGGCTGCGGTATTGCAGGCAGGCATACAAGTACAGCGATACTTGTATGTGGAGAGAGATGAGATTGCGAGACGCATCTCATTGCGACATGTGACACGTTTGGTGCAGAGATATCTTGAGTTGTTGCCCATATCAGCTGTTAGAGGATACCAGCAAGCATTACCGTCAGATATTTCGCTACTTGGGACGCAGGATCTTACGTTTGTTGGCACCATTCACTTGGTGATAGCCGGATGGTCATGTCAAGGTCACACACGTGCTGGGAGAGATCAGGGTTTACATGACCCGCGATCTAGGATGTTCTGGGAGATGTTACGGATCTTACGACATCTCCAGATGCATCAGGTGGATTCTCCAACGTACATCTTGGAGAACGTTCTTTTGTTGGGTGATGCTCGTACACAGATGATGACGAGTGTGCACCAAGTGCGGTCTTGGATTGGACCAGCAGTGTTGTTGGATGCAGCGAGAGTAGGATCTCGTGCACATCGTCCACGGTTGATGGTGGACGAACTTGTTACCAAGAGAGGTGCTTAAGCGAGCACACGATGGAGTGAGACGACCAGCACATCTCACGGTTGATAGCATCTTGGATGCAGGACGACGATCTCAAGTAGTGAGAGTCGTCGATAGGTCACCCATGGCAGTGGTGAACCTAGTGGGACGGCCCATGGTAGCGTTATCTACTTAGGTAAGCTTTCCAGCGTCACATGCTTACAGAGATGGAGGACCTGGGTTTGTGTGGGATGCTCAATTACGGTAGTTGGTGGAGCCCAATGCTGATGAGAGAGAGCGAGCGATGGGTTTCGCTACGGGTATGACGGCAGTAGCTTCGGTGTCGGAGGCTTCACGTCGTCAAGTATTGGGTCAAGCAATGGACTTGAATTGCTTGACATGGATTGTTAGCCTTGGATTGGCTGAGCAGCATCGGATGCGATCGACGGGTGTTACTGCTCGAGCACTCTTGAGCTCTTTGCTTATCGGGTCGGTGGAGGCAAAGGCTGGGGGCGAGGCACGTGAAGTTCGTCATCCTTTGACATCATGGGATGTCATAGGAGAGAGTGTGGAATTTGCAGCTAGAACTGTAGAAGTTTTACGCACAGTAGCGGTGGAGGTTGTTGGTGGTGAGCAGAAGGAAACTGCTCCAGAGGCTGCAAGATAGCTGTCAACGACTTCGTCTACCTCTAGCATGGTGACAGAGGATACTTGGGAGCCGGAGATTGGACCCAAGCTTATAGGAGAGGAGAGACGAAGAGTCCAAAGATTCCTGAAGAGCTACAGGAATTGTTTTGCCTTCAGTATGAAGGATTTGGGTACCTTGAAGGGACCTGGTATACGGATCGACTTGGGTAATGACACGTCAATCTTCCGACGTCCTTACAGGTACAGTGACATGGAGAGAGCCTTGATCCAGAGTAGGACTCAAGACTTGTTGGAGGCTAGGTTGGTGGAGATGTCGTATGGAGAGTATGCATCTGTCACAATTATGCCAACCAAGAAGGATATGTATGGCAACTACACGGATAGATGGATGTGTGGAGACTACCGTCTTATCAATCGGCAGACGAAGTCCGATAAGTATGCCATGCTGACACCTGAGGAGATCTTTGATGCAGTGGGACATGTGAAGGTCTTCAGTACTTTGGATCTTAGAGCAGGGTATCATCAGTTGCCAGTGAGAGAAGAAGATAAGTCCAAGACAGCATTCTGGGGAGTTGACTCTCACGGCAAGGATTGTTTGTATCAGTGGCGATTCTTATCATTTGGGTTGAAGAACGCCCCTGCTGAGTTCCAAAGGGTGTTGGACAGAATCCTAGCAAGATAGGATTTTGTCAGATGTTATATTGACGACATCTTAGTCTATAGTGCTACAGTGGAGGAGCACGAGAGACACTTACGGGATGTGTTCGAGCGATTGAGAGCTCATGGGTGAAGTTACACCCTGGGAAGTGTAAATTCTTCCAGGAGTTGGTAGAGTATCTGGGCCACACCATCTATCCAAGTGGATTGGGTGTTCAACAGACGAAGGTTGAGGCTATTGCACGTATCTCGCGCCCCACAGATGTGAGTCGAGTTCAAGCATTTGTTGGTTTGACGAACTTTTATCGTCGGTACGTGAAGGGATTTAGTGCAATTGCGAAGCCGTTGACCAAGCTGATGAAGGTGGACCAGGAGTGACAGTGGGGAGATGAGCAGAAGCGAACTTTCGTAGAGCTCAAAGATAGGTTGACATCTACTCCCATCTTGAGGAGACCCGTTAGGGAGCGTCCTTTCCAACTGCACACCGATTGGAGTATGTTGGGACTTGGAGCAGTGCTGACTCAGCATGATGATGAAAAAAAAGGAGTTCATGGTGGCGTATGCCAGTCGCTCCAACAATTCAGCGGAGGCGAGGTATAGTTCGTATGAGGGAGAGTGTTTGGCGGCAGTGTGGGCTGTTGCACACTTTCGATGTTATCTGTTTGGGAACCCCTTTACTCTCATCACTGATCACCAGCCGCTCAAGTGGTTGATGGAGTTCGACAAGCTTACAGGGAAGCTTGCACGATGGGCTCTGATCTTACAGGAGTATGACTTCCAGGTAGTACATAGACCTGGAGTTGCAAACCTAGATGCCGATGGGTTGAGTCGCAACCCGTGCACGAGGCAGCAAGATCAGACTGGGGCTCGATGGCATGACGAGGTTGATGAGGAGATAGTGCCAGGGTGGCATGCATCTGCCTTTCTTTGTGTGTTGGCCATGAACTCAAGTATGGAGGGCCAAGTCGTATCTTTCTCTGGTCAGAGAGTAGATGATGAGTCTCCAGATCCTAAGGGTGGAGAGATGGTGTTTCAGACTAGCGAGATATCCATGATGATGTGACCGTGATGGAGTATCTACGTACTGGTGTGGTGGTAGGCACAATAAGTGCCAAGGAGTGAGATCGTGTCCTTCAACGAGCGAAGAGATTTTGACGAGAAAGACGACATGTATTTCGAGTGTGAGGTGATGAGAGGGTACGGATAGTGTCACATCCATCCCAGAGGGCACAGTTAGTACGACATGCCCATGAGGAGTTGGGACATTTTGGAGTGAAGCGTACGCATAGCTTACTCCAAGGACAGTATTGGTGGCGTGGTATGCACCTCGATGTGCAACAGTTTGTCGCACGATGTGTGGTTTGTGATCGAGTACGAGCATCGTTTAATGCTCCTACTCCACAGTTACACCCCTTACTGATTATGGGGTTGGGTTACCGTTGGAGTTTGGATTTTGCGGGACCCTTACCGTTGATCGTACGTCACCACCGGTATGTGTTGGTGATGATGGAACACTTCTCCAAGTGGATTGAGTTGGTGGCATTATCAGCAAGGCGAGTGAAGAGACGGCGTACGCGTTCTTAGATCGAGTGCTGAGTCGTTTTGGAGCACCAGCTGAAGTGCTGACAGACCAAGGTACATAGTTCCTTGGTGAGTTTCAGGCCTTGTGTGATCAGGCGCTGATTGATCATCGGACTACATCTCGAGATCATCCTGAGGCGGATGGTTTGGCGGAGAAGGTAGTTCAGACGGTGAAGAGAGGATTGTGCAAGTATGGCTTGCAGAAGGGCCACTTGGGAGACTGGGATGTGCAGTTACCATGGTTGGCTATGGGTTACCGTTTCAGCTGACAAGTAACTTTGGCTTCCTTCTCACCGTATTTTCTATTGTATGGCCGAGATCCAGATCTACCTTCGGCCATTCGTCGTGATTCTGCTGAGGTGCTGGACCTTGATGACCCGGATATATGGATGAGAGCATGTTCTCAATGAGCAGAGACATTTCAGAGAGTTATGTCTATGGCTTTTGAGAACCTGGCGATTGCCCAGCATAGAGACACGTTGCGATATGCGACTATCCGAGGAGGAGGTTATCGGCCGTCGATTCGCAGGTTTCATCCTGACGATTATATCTATCTACAGTAGACCGCACCGACGACGTTGGATGTGACCGCAGGGCGCACTATTTTACGAGTGCGTGAGATGTTACCTTCTGGAGTACTCATGTTAGAGGGCCGTGATGGTGTTGTGTGGAAGGACCATGTGCGTAATTGCGCGTCATGTCATCTTCCCAACATTGATGATACCGTTGACCCAAGCTTAGCAGTTGTACACGCGGGCTTGAGGTGTATGTTGTGTGGGTCTGCTGGTGGAACAGTCCGTAACGTATGTTGGTGTGTGATGGTTGTTCAAGAGGTTGGCACATGTCATGTTTGACTCCATCTCTCAATGTCGTTCCTACTGGACGGTGGGTTTGTCCTCGATGTATATAGCAGGGATAGTCGATTAGATCTTTGCGTGGTATGGATTGCAGACAGGCGACTAACGATGGGGCGATGTAGCACCCGGCCTCTTGATCCTTGCACCCATGAAGGTGTATATCACGTAGTTGGGATATAGAGCTATCTGGAGTTAGAGGGACCTAACCGTCAGTTAGGAGGGCGATTGTGGTACACTTGTGTATGTGTATGACATCGTCCATGTGTTATGTGTATGTGTGGTGTACCTCTGACAGCGATGTATGTTGTGTAGCGATGTGTATGCGCATGACAGCTGTCACGTCAGTTTGGTACCTCGACTAGGTTGATCGAGTGCGAAGTGACGCATCCCGATAAGGCCGTTAGTGCCGTTAGGGCGAGTTGGTGGGAGAGCCCACTAGGGGTATACTTCGCAGGTAGGGCTTGGAGGCCTTAGTTCTTCGAGCTGAGCCTTCAAGCTCCAGGCTATGGTGATAGTCTAGTTGAGTGTAACTCGGATTCTCTTCGTGTTTAGAGTGGGTTTGGTTTGACCGTTTGTGAGTAATCTTTGTAATAGTGTTGGAGATGGTAATCTCTGTATTCAGATTATTGTGGTACACTTGTGTATGTGTATGACATCGTTCATATGTTATGTGTATATGTGGTGTACCTCTGACAGCGATGTATGTTGTGTAGCGATGTGTATCCGCACGACAAGTTACACAACCACTTCGGTTTGTCACCATCGCAGTAAGACGTGCATTATCACCTGATCTCAGTTACCGTGTATTAGAGTTTTTTTTATTTCTCCATATCATTCAAAAGTAGTTTAGTTCAGAATGAATCAAATTTCATCTTCGAAAATTTACAGAAAATTATATTCTAAATATGCTTCTCTCAATCTTTTGAAAAGTATCATATATTCATTTGTCTGTAAAAACAATCAGCATTCCGATGGTGCATAAAACTGAAAACGTCCAGTGAAAAATTCCAGATGGACACCGGATTTCGCAGTCTCTCGATCTCGGTTACCTCCGACCGTTGGGGATGTTTATTAGCTCCGGAAAAATTGGCAGAGCAAAAATAAACCCAAGCCAGTCAACTGACTATCAGGATGGTACTGGATGATCTGGAAAAAGCACTATCGGTCCGAGTGATGGCTTTCCATGAATCGACTGTTACTTTTTAATTTCGACCACGTATCAATATCTTCTCTTTTCCGTACGCCTATGCAGTTTAGGATGTAACACTCGTTTAGCTAGCTCCAATCTCGACCTTTAGCATCCGACGATCTAAACTGGCGATCGGTTCTGGTTTGGGAGTTGATGAGACCAATCAACTCCCAAAAGGTTCTCCTCTTTAGAAACGTAATTGGTTGACCTCTCAGAAAAAGTCAGTCAGTTCCGTCCTCGCCTGAATATTATGGCATCTCAGTCCTCAGACTTCAAATTCAGAATCGTAAAGTTTATTGTCGCGTAGACACGAGAAAACGAAACAAACAACAGAATATGCACGCCATATCAATATTAGATTAAAATTAATTAAATAAATGATATATGATTAGATATAAGTATTTGAAAATACACAAATAGGTAATAAATTAATGTATGTCTGTTAGTAGCGTCTCGCACTTCTAGTTTTGAAACTGTATTTGTTAGTTCAAGTTCTGTGGGCATGTATAGACCGTCTTGTAACGCTAAGTACGACTATTATTTACTATTTAAAGAGAAAACTACTTTTAAATATTTTATATAATATTTATATTTTAACAAAAAATTAACAAAGTTGATCCAACATGCGATAGACAACCTTAGAACTACTGATAGTAGGATGTTCTTCTTTCTTTAGAGACGTTGGTTGTTTTACCCTTCGGGTCCCTCTTTCTCTCGTAAGGATCGATGCTTACTTTCCCTCCATGGCTATTCATTGCTTGTGTTTCTCTATCCAGCATCCATATGCATCTAGTAGAGTACTAGAGTAGTGGTACTGTACTAATAACTGTAGATAAAAGAAGTAGGAAAAGAACTGTAGACGGACAAGATCAGCCAAATACATAACGACTAATGGCTTGTTTAGACAGAACACAGATAGAGATGTCGGGCGGGTAACGCTCATGCACACACTGTGATGCTGTTCATAAGCACGAAACAGTGTGAGGCTATTTTCCAGTGTAGAATCCCGTTCCATCTTCTCGGCGGTCATTTGAGTTCGGTTAACGTCTCCGGTAAGACATCTCCAGGTGAATAATCGCGTTAGCGCTTTCGCGGTGGAGATGCCTTAAGTTGGCATCGAAACCGCGTCAAGTTCAGTTCTGAAACGACAATAGTCAATCGGTCAATCTTTTTGCGGGTCAATCTTTTTGCTGGGGTTCCGTCTCTGCATGTACTTTCCCTGCTTATCTGAATTCCTTTCTCCTCTTAGGAAGCTTCCATCGGACGTCAAGAGTAAGGCATCAACGCGATCTACTTCGAAGCTGCTTGTAAACTTTAGGTGGTCCCACTGACTGAGTTAGAACACTTACAGTGTTTACATGAGTTTGGAGTTCTGGTAGTTTTGTCCCATTAGATGATAAGGAGAGGAGGGAGGAAAGAGTTTAGATCCTGATTCTTTTATTTATTTTATTTTTAATGATTTTCTTTAGTATCTGATAAATCGCCAAGTGCATATCCCCGTAATTCCACTGCAAGCGCTGAAGCTGGTTTGACATTATATCATGTTTGGCCCAGAGACCATTTGTAAAAGGAAATTATTACTGAGTCCCTCCACTGATAGTCCAGATGTTTCGAGAAGTACTGGACTCGGATTGCTATGGAACCATTTCTGGAAAGACCCTTGAGGTAGCCATGGATATGCATCCTTTTACATGCTTATTCACCCATGTACGCTTTAGTGTACATGGGTGTACATTAAATAACTTCCTAACCTTTCTGGCGGGAAGGGTATTTAATCTCGCAGGTAAATGATGTTATTCTACAGTTACTGCTCCGGATTTATACCCCAGGAATGCAGTAGCTCGTCTTTCATTTACGTCTCTCCAGACGAGTTGGCTACTCCGGGACTGAGTAGTATATAATATTTATGAATTAATTTAATTTTCTATAATAGTTTAGAAAAGTAAATTTTTATAACACTTACACGTTTTCTTATAAGAGAAAATGAAATTCACTGTACAAGGCCGTGGAGAAGGATATTGTCATTTCATCTGAATTATCCAATTTTATCTATAGACTTTTCTTAACTAAAGCTTGATGAAGTAGAGTGTTGCAAACTGGAATTGCGAGGCTATGCATGTGATATCGAAGAGAAAGTTGAAGTATTACTATTCTTCTCATATAAATTGTTGTTCTCCATTTTGCAAAACGATGGTTAGTTATACACATGCATAGCAATAATATTATATAAACAAAAATGACGATCAGTTTTAAAACTGTCTGAAAACGTAACGTATGTAACTATAAGTTTAACGTAGTCTTAGTTTCTTAACTATGTTCTAACACATGTAGAACATCTTTTGGAGTTATATGACAGGGTTCGACATTTGCTCCTTATTCAACAAAATCGAAGTGATAAACCGGAAGACTTCCATAAAAAACAGACGATTCTTCATGTTTGATCTAACCAAAGTAGAAAAGAATATACGCACAAGAAATCAGATTATGAAAACTCCTTAGAAGTAGAGAATACGTGATATCATCATCGCCTGCATATACTTTTTGAAGACAGTTTTCCTCAGAATAATAAAGTTTTTTTTTATTAGAACTGAATGTTACATTCAGGTCTAAATAGAAAAAAACTTTATATTGATCTACATGTATAATCTCCCATATATGTAAAATGTAAGAAGCTCTTGGTATTAGAAGTGTCAATGTTAGAACTTTCCCAAATGATTCTGGACCTTGCAAGGAGTTACGACTTCAGCTGGACCTTGGTGGATGTTTTCTGCTAGCACTTCCAGAGGTAGATGCCACGTGTGTTTTCTCATTGAGTTTTCAATTATTTCTTTTATTTGTTTTTATATAGAAATTTATTCTATCAAAGTAATGATTTCAGGTGACAGAAGTGGAAAATAATCAATAAAAATGAATGTGCTTCTAGTTCAAAAAGACCATCCAAATGAATAGCGGTTCAGTAGAAAACTGACAGATGGAAAATTCTGATCTTTTGTCTTTCACCTATATTGATACCCCTATAACTTGACTCAAGTCTCATGCGCCGCAACTTATTAGAAATAGTCATAGGCTAGCTTTTGTATTCTTCATCGGCAGCAGCTCGTGTTGTCAGACGCATTGATCAAGTCAGCAAAGATTCAAAAGTACACTGGGATCTCAAATATAATATATATGGAAATGGAGCTGAAGTTCAATTTGTTGTTCCGATAGACATCCACCGAAGAAGTTGGTGTCTTCACTTATATATTCATTAACTATGAAGTGAGTCACTCAAACGGACCCTGTGGACTCTCCACAGAATCACTGCGTTCTAAGGAATACACTGCAATATCATTAATTAAACTAAACTTCAACTCTATTCTCCATCTGTTACTATTTGGTATCCAGCAGAAATTTACTTGATCAGACCCCTAGAGACAGTTGTACTTGATCGTACTCTTCTTATAATTCTTTACTTGATCAGACTCTCCTAACTTAACCTCTAACCTCTTACAATAGTACAGATCATTTTACCTAGTCATACATAGAGACAAGTCATCCAACCATCTAAAATTAATTTTTCTGATTCTCTTCCACGTCACTGTTTCTTTCAAAAAGTGAAATAAGTCTCAGTTTTTGGTGTGACGAAACAACACGACTTGTATGCCTGACAACTCCAGGTCAAAGGTCTGATAAAACAAAAAATTATCAGAGGGATCTGATCAAGCAGCATTTGTTGTAAGAGTCTGATCAAAAATAATAATATGCATGCAAAGTGGAGTATCAGAGGACTTGCACCACAGGCGGAAGAATAGTGCAGAAATTGTGAAAGCTGGTTGGCTTGGTTCCTTGTTAAAGTTTAGAGAGAGAAAAGAAATATAAGAGAAGTGGCATCCCAGGAACATTTTTGGACTAGCGATGGGTCATGTGTGTATGGCAGTAAACTTAAAAACGAGCACTCTAAACATAATTTACTAAATTTAGAACTGTTAAAACAATTCTCTGTTATCTGCAATACTATACATGTTACGAGAACGAAGACAATTCACAAATACAATACTCACACACAGCCTCATGCAGCGCTCGGGGCTAACCGGCCTTCTTTTTATTCTCAGCTGGAATTCCGAAAAGTCGAGTTGAAATGGTGTCGAGCCGGATTTTTTTGAGGTTAAAGTTTTACAAAACGACAATTTATCTGTTAGAAAAATGGAGAAGATTAATAAATAATTGAGAAAAACCGGTTCTCGTTCATTGTCGTCGGATAATTCTGGTTTTCAAAACTTTTTCCCCAGAGCACTGGTCTCATGTTTTCATAAAAGGTTTAGTCTATAGTAATTGAATTTTATTTAAAAGTTTTTAGTTTATAACCTAACTCGTCTAAGAAGAAAAGTTGAGAAACTCGTTAAAATACACAAATATTTACATTCACTCTAATTTGGAAGAGGTTGAATATACATGCTGGATGAATTTCTGAGAACTTTTGCTTGTGTATTGTTATCTAGAAAAAATATATATATTAAATAAATAAATATTAAATAGATATACATAATTAAAATATTTTATAATTATTATTTATTAACCCATGCTTGGAAATACAGGAAGAGCGGGAAATAAATCATAGGTCTTGACTCTACCACTGCACTTCAAAAAATACAAATCCGAGAAACTGTACTAATTAATACATTAATTTACACGTAGTTTAATTTAATATTTAATCCATCTTACCGAAAAATTAAATATTAAATTAAACTCATAAATATTTACCTCCTCAATCGTGGTGAATATATGCATGCTTTGAAAATCTATGTGGTATCGAGTCTTCGAGTCTCCATTGTCGGGCTCTAACGCTGTGGCCGACGAGTGGTCTAGCCACTCGCCGGGTCGGCGCTTCGTTTCCTAGAAACCAGCGCGTGTGGTGGACCTGATTTCTTCACTTTTGCCTTCGTCCTCCAGCCGGCACTTCATCAAGGCCTTGCTGACTGTCGCTCTTTCTCTCGTTCCTTCTCTCGTCTCTATTTTGCGCTTCGTGCATGGGCATTGCTCGGTGTTATCCGTGGAGAATTTCTCACACTTTTTGCTTTAGTTTTCTACGATTAATCGTGAGACCATGTCCACTATTTTAGGCCTCTTTCGCTGCGGGGCTTTCTGGAGCCGACACCAATTCTGGACCCACGCCGCCACGGCAATCGGCCGATTGTTGGCTACATTGCTTGCTTACTCGGGATAAGGATTCGCGTAAGAAGACCTGGAAAAAGAGAGAAACTGGACGTGTCGCAAGCTAACTCAGCTCGTACAAGACTCCAGAGCACTGAAATACGGTCAAAGCTGAGCCACCTCGTTCATGGCGCGATCGTGGAAAACAAAGCAATCGACAGTGGGCTAACCTTGTCACAGAACGGGACGGCTCAGTTTGATCAATTGCGCTGACGCTGTCAACCCAACTGGTGGACGCCCAGTTTCCGATCCAAGCATTCGAACCAGAAATGACATTTTAGGGCTGTATAGAAAGCGGACCTATACTCGACGCGGCCAAGGCGGTCTGGAGCTGACCATACAAAGTAATCTTGTCCTGACTTTTCTGTTCGCGTGGTACCGAGTATTTCCTCACAAGTTATGTGAATACAGGCTAGGTTTTCATAAAAATATATGGCGTTTAACATGGACTTTCTCAATTCCATATTTGAATTAGAGATTTCAATAGGTAGACAAGCCTGTATAATAACCTTCTCCATCTTCAGATGAGAGGGTGGTATGCTTAATTTATTATTTAATCTTTTTGTTAAAAAGTTAAATAATAAATTATTAATTATTTCAAAGCACGTCTCGGTCTTATGGTTTTGACAGTGCCCATTGTGATGTTGTACTTGTAGGTTCTCTTTGGACTCACATGTAGTTTATGATTATGATACTATTAAATTCATAGATTAAAATTTTAAAATTTTTATCTAACACATAGACTTGTTCTATATAACTTAAACAAAAATATCACAACACACACGAAATATAAGAAAATCAAAGGATATCAGAACGGTACTTGAGGACATCTCACCCTGAGAAACTAATCCACTCTTTTCTAATTTTTTCTTCATACGCCGTTTGTCTTTTTTCGTATCCTTGGATAAGTCGTTTAGGATGCATATTTAACAACATCAATTTTGATAATGTCTAGTGTGTTCGTTGTAATCTACAAACTTACTTAACATCTTAAGAACATATTTTTCTTTCACGATAAAAAACTAGACGTAGATTGAATAAAAGATTTGAAAACACTATGTGAAACTAAAGCGAGCGATAAAAAACTCCTGTTTCGAATAAACTATAGGCATAACTTTTTATTTGTTATATTTATATAAATAAGATTTAAATATAAATTATTTTAAAATTATTTTGAATTTTTATATGTTCTCGCCTAGTTATGGTGAACAACACCATATACACCAACCTTTGATAGCTGGTTTAAAATTTGATAAACTTTCTTTATCTAGAACACCATATATATATATACACCAACCTATGTTGTCCGGTCAAGCACCCGGGATATTCACCTCTTGGAGGAGGCAAATAAACAGATGTTTAATTTGTTATTTAATATTAATAAATAAAATAAATAAATGGATAAATAGTTCCAAGTTCTCTGAGTTGTACTTTTAGATTTATTATCTAATATAAATAATAATAATAAATTAATGGATAAATAGTTACAAGTTCTCTGACTTGTACTTTTACAAGTGCGACAGTCTACTCAAGCTTTATGGTTTTTATTTTGGTCTTCTAGCATTTCCAAGCATGAGCTAACATGGTATATGATTTTCGTTTAATACTTCTATATTTCCTCGATAACAGAAAACAAACAAAAGTTACCAGAAGTCCATCCGGATAACATGCATATTGCATATCGCCAACCTTTGATTGCTGGTCTAAAATCTGATAACTTTCTCTAATTCGTCTACTTTTGATACCTGCTTTACAATCTGAGAAACTATTTGTATATAGATGCAACAAGTCAACTCGACTACCATAAACTGATACTTTCCGTTCTCGTACCGGTTTCACAACGCATGCAGAGTCGAGACCGGGTTACTAAATAGAGTAGAAAACAGTAAATATGTTTTGTCCGCTTCGATTCCTAGGTTCATTAGACGAATCCACTCTCAGCTGTGCGTGAAACCTGGACGAAAAGATTCCAAACACCTCCGCGACCGCGGGAACCGCTCATACCTTCCATAGTATGGTGCAGTGCAGTTCGTCAACTACTGTATTCCTTGCTGTTTCCACAGAACGTGCGTGTTCCACACCTGCCTTCCCCAAAAGCCTTGACATTTCCTACCAGTTAAAATCCAATCTCGGGTTACAGCTCGTCCCAACATTGGTCGTGAAGGCCTCCCGCCCATGTAAACGCTAACTACAGTGAGTCTTCAATTGCGGTTTGTGCTTCTTAACGTGTAAAGAGACTAAACACTCTCCTGAGAAACGGAGGGAAATAGCAAGTGCTTCACTTCCATGGTGCAGAATTTCCAACCCGTACGTATATCTACATTTCCATCATCATTCGTCTAAAAGCCTGAAACCTGTGTGTCACTGTACGATCCATTTGGACAACATAAGTGCCGTAGTTCTAAGCTTCCGGCAGCGAGTGATTATTCATCTAGGGCATTTACAAACTGGGCTGCTGATCTGACACTCCTTGCATTGATCCTCTCTGCCCATAACTTTCCTTCTTTGATTATGTCCTCATGCGACATACTTGTGTCGAAGGTGGAGCTACCTATTCGGTTTTCCAATAATTCTTTCACACATTTTACGTAATCATCATCTTCAAGGTCTGCAAACTCTAGTGTGAAACCAAAGAGATGGGACAGATCCCCATATCCAGCGACACCATCTTTGCCTTGCATCGCCACCTTTCTAGAACTGGTACTACAGAGTAGTACATTCTCCGGCCATTCCTGACATAACAATATTTCCAGTTGAAGTCCAACGGGCATTTTGTAAGAACAGATTCCACGAACACGAAAACCATGTTAAGCTCCGAGCAGATCAAGGAAAAGGGGACTAGCACAAACTGAGTACTTCGGCACAAGCAAACACTCATCTCTACCTCGCTAACGGCAATGGAAGAACGATGTAATACCTGTAAATTCCCGTCTAGAGCAGATTTCAAAAGCGCGTAGTTTTCGTCCGCACCCTGGATTCATCAAACTTTTATCAGCAAACTTTAAGCCTCCTGCCCATGTATACATGCCGGTCTATGTGGTTAGCAGCGCGATGCAAGAACGTTCCACCTATACCTGAAGACAACCCGTAAATTTGCAACCCAAAGTAGATGTAGTGATCAACAAATGCATGCCACACAGACCCCGCGCCTTGTCTGGATCTTATGGTTTGACTCCGGAAACCAGAGATAAAAAACACAGCAAGAGGAAAGATGAGAAGAATTTTCGGTAATGTTGTCTAATTACTTTACCGATAGTATGTTCAGACAGGGATCAAGATGTTGGAAGCGTCAAGCAGTACACTCCCAGGAACACGACTACCTAGTGTGAGAAACAAATAGGATATCTTGTATAAGATGAATCATACTACACTAAGCGTAGTGTAAGTGAAACATGCTTAGGGAAGATCGCGGTCAACCATCACGTCACTATTATCCCCGTGAGCAACCTTGATGCCTTCTGCCCACGTATATAGTTCGGTCTATGCGGAGAGCAGCCAATGCAAGAACTACCCATATACAAGTAAAGTAGCCCGTGAATGAAGAGCAAGAAGAACGAAGGGGTGAATGTACGCTACAATTATGCACCATTTTAGCGAAAAACTCTAACCTGGGAACAGAAAGTTCGGAATGTGTAGCATATTTCCTGAAACAGGGCTTCTGGTATCAATGGACAATACTAACTAACCTGTGCTAGATGCAAACTACTCTTGAATATGACACTCCCAATGCATCAGAACATACGGGGGGTCTAGAACTGACTATACATTAATCGAGAGCAGGGAGCTAGAGTGGAAGAGACAGAATGAATGTCTGACGCCATGAAGGTACTGAAACTCCTATCATGCAGGGTAGGGCCCACGTACAAGATCACCAGGAGGAACAATGCGTGTTCGTGAAAACCAATTCGGTATGACAAGCGCAGCGAAAGCAAGGGCAAACTTTACACTTTCTGCCCTTGAATCATGTAAGGAGTTCAAGTAACAAACAAATTCTTGTGAACGGCTTGTTCTGAGCCCTATAGCTAAACACTGAACTAGTCTCACAAGGGGAAAAATTTGACTCTGCTTATCATACAATTTCGACCCAGTGCCGCTGTGATGTAACTATTCAGCTCTAAAACAGCCAAATTAAGCTGGACTGACTGCGACATTATTTTCTGCGAATCTGATGAAGAGGATATCGTACCCTTGAAAACAAATCATCGACCACAAGAGCGAATCGTAGTCTCCAGTGCCGTGCCAGCTCTTCAAGAACTGCAGAGATGGTCTTCAGCTCGGTGACCGGGAGCATTACAACGCGTAAATCCTTGATGCTGGTGACTTCGCTAAGCACCGATCTCAGTAGCCAAGTCTTTCCAACTCCACTAGGACCGTACTGCGTGTAACGAAATCAAACCCGTAAGTGTTGAGAACTTCTTGACAGATGCATGCACCTCAAGTGTAGCAGATGACTGACGGAAGTAAGCGGCGAAAGCGACACAAAAAATACTAGCTTTACTCAAGCTCAGCCAACGGCATAAAAGTTCGAACAGATTACAAAACTTCAAGTTAACAACTCAAGTGGTCCATTGCATGGATTTGAATGCTGTATCTGAGTGAATACCAAGAGAACGTGATGGGCTGTACGTCTTTGAGCATGTTTCGTCAGGTTTTTTACGACCATTTCCTTCTTTGCTTTGTGAAGGCTCAGATCGCACGCACTGCTTGTCCTAACGACCCACTTCGTGTCCATCATAAGCTTCCCGGACCTCCACTGCAGAACTGTAGCCGCTGGCAGATTAGACTCTTTTGTTTACGAAGGCACACATGCCACGCTAGCACCTGCTACTGATACATTGTCCGCCATGACTCCTAAGGAAAGAACCAGTTTTTCCTTAATCTTGAAATCTCTAAGCTACTCTGTCTTGCTCACTCTAAAGCTCACCTTCTGCAGCAACATGAACATAATACATTCTCATCTACTTACACTGGGTTGCCGCAACCCGTCCTACACTATGATCAGCGTAGTACTTCTCCAACAAAGGTACGGCTTCGGACCACCTCCAGAGGCCTCCAATTTTCTTCCTCCACCTCTCCCTGTCTGTGTGGCAACGAAACATCTGTTTATCTTTAGCAGGCAATCTGAAAACTCTAAATGTTGACATGAAGCCCATCATCATAGGTCTCTGTAACCTCGACCTTGGCTCCTGAAACGACCAAGAAACGTTTGGGATAGCACATCCTCACCCTCATCCAGAAACGTATGAATAGTTTTCAGGTAGCGAGCAGGAGCGTTTTCGATGCCTTCAGGATCTTCAGGCGCTGACCTACTCTCAGGAGCATGAGATGTTTGGTCTACTTCGACGGCTGACGGTTCCGTGTCTGGCTTGGATTCCTCTGCCAGGTAATAGTTTTTCCACTATCAGAGCATATGCTGACGGACAGAAATCTCAAAACACGCGACTTAGGCAGAAAATATACTCCAGTCAGAGGGATCTTGATGCACTGGAGACCCTCACTCTTTTCACAAACTTAAAAGAAATAACCCACCAGCTAAACTGAAGCCAAATGCATTGTTCCCCTCCTCTGCATATGCTGCAGACTTGTAAACAATTTTGGAGCTGAAATTTGATGCCGCAGCAGTTCGCCATTCTGGTTTTATATCCGCTACCATCTCTGCCACCTGAGCAGAAAAAAGTTGAGTGACCGACAGACTTGAGCTATTCTCGAGTTCTGGAAAAAATTCACATACGCGAGAATGTAAAAGCTACAAAACTCAGGATCTACTCCCCCACAATATTTGGTGTTTGCTCCAATCGCAGCGTAGACTTTGGGAAAGCAGTATACCCAGCCACTCAAAGTTGACTCGGTGATACTCAGACGCTGTAAACTGTCGAGATCCGCAGCAGCTGCTGCCTGCAAAGACGGCGGAACACCGCCTGACCAGGCACTTCTAGGATTCCCAACATTGGCCGCTGCTTCCACGAAAGGGTTATTTTCTCCCGCAAGAATACCCTCGAGAATATAATCTTCCCAACTGCACACACACAAGAATCCTATTCATATGCAAGTTTTGGTTCGATGATTGGGTCGGCTAGAGCAACTACATATCCAGGAGTAGCAGTCTTTAACCCTCTGGAGGTAAACGGCGCTCCAGGCAAAACTGGTCGGCTAGAGCAGCTGCTTATTTAGGAGCATACTTAACCCCTTGAGCTATACGATTACTAACAGGTGAGATTCGATACACATACCGAACACAGGAAAACTAATGCCCTTGACAAGCAAGGCTTGTTATGGCAACATCTGCATTCCAGTTTCTCAGTCTGCAAGCTGGGAAATCCCAAGGACTTGGACATGCTCCTGAGTTTTCCATGGTGTATTACCCCTATCTAGCCTCTCCTGTCTTTTTCTCTGATCCTTTCTCATAGTTTCCGGAAACTAGTGAGATGTCAGAATATACTACCCGCTAGAAACTTCTTCTTTCGACGAGGAATACGAGAATTGACAAACCTGGGATAGCGACCAATGGCCATCAACTTGAAAAACTCGCCATAGGATTCCAGAACCTTCAATCCATCTGCCGGTAACACGTACCGTGTTATTTGCTCAGTTCAAGTAAGTCTATCTTTTCTGGAGTTTATCATAAAGTGGCAAAAAAATTGTGGTCGCTATGAACTACATTTATTTGGTACAACAGAACTGGGAAAAGCTCAGTTTCGAGTAAGTTTATTCTTTGGTGGAGTTTATCATAAAATGGCAAAGAATTTGTGGTCGCTATGAACAACAATTATTTGGTACAACTGAACAAGGAAAAGAAAATAGAAATGTAGGATGTCTTCTAGATGCTGAAAGATTACAAATTCCTGAGCCTCAAACTGCAGTGAAGTGAAATTACCGTCTCCTCTTCGAAGCGCAAGTAGCACCTTCAAAAAGGCTTGTGCAGGTGGGCTTCTGAATACATCCTGATATACGAGAAGCATGGCCGCGTCCTTGAGTAATCCATTGGCTGCTCTCTCAATTCTGATGCCAAACTCGACCACACATTAGTCAGGCAACATCCAAAGAAAAATCAATTGTATAACTGTCTAGGAGCATTTTCAAAGGACAAGGAGCACCACCGGAAGGTACATTCCGCAGAAAAACTTACTCACCCAACACGAGGATCTGCTGTAAACCCGAGGGAAGCACACGTGCGCCTTGAAGGCCGTCCTCGAGGTTCCACATGATTTTCCTTCACGAGTTTCAGTTTCCTGAAATTCCCACCACGCAATAACCACAGTGACTGCTGCTGCTGTCCCACTTTCCCAGCAATCCAAGCTCCATCCGAATACCTCGTCCCAGATTCCGCATACCCAACTAATCCGCCAATTCTAGGGGCTTGCGCCGTTGGACACGACATTTGTACCACCATCTGCTGCCGCGACAAACGCCCGTGCAATGTACTGCGTAATTTATTGTCTCCTCACATAGACTCTCCTTGCTTGAAACGTCTTCTGTTATCCGGGGAACAAAAACACAGTTCCTCGCTGATTTCTCGTTCCTCAGTTTCCAGATACCTGCTAGCTACTCAGTATGTGGCGAGTCGATTCCTCACGTTGTCTCCCAGGCTCTCCTGATGACCGGCGCGAGCTTCTAAAACACCATTTCCTCCTAGAAGGCAAGGACATGGCAATATAACGACTGTGGGTAGCACCTCCGTCCTGTCCTGGATGAGGCGAATCTAGGCTCGGCAGTTGATAGTCAAGGGCGTTCTAAGAGCATGTCATTCAAATCATCTCTCAGTGATGGCTGCCCGCCATTGCCATGGGCAGCAGCGGACAAGCGATTGGTCGCACCGTTGGATTAGGACGTCGTAGCAAATGAACGTGAAGTCCCGTCCGGGACGTGCCGGTGTATGCCCTTTAGACAGGAAGATTAACTTGGGCCTTTTCTATCCACTTTCCCGTCCCTGACATGACAACAACTTCTCATCACACGCTCGGACTGTTGCAAGTAGATGGTGCTTCCACTGCTTCGGGTTCGGACTTCGGTGGGTTGATTTCTCGATGCCGAAGGTCGAAGACTCTTAGCACGATCACAATGAGGTATCCTGTCTGTGAGTGGATAGTTCTTTAATGTGTACAGATTCTCGCCCAAGTGGCAGCAGCTCAACAGAGTGAGTGACCTCGCGAGACGATACTGTAGTTGCAGAATCTTTGCTGTCAAAGCTGTTTAGTTACTGATTAGGAGAGTCCAGTCTCCAACTCTGTAACGGGAACTCACTGAACATAGCGTACCGTTTCCGGATGTATAATGGAGTTTACAACTGGTAGGTATAGTGAGCTGAGGTGTACTTGGGTACTTTCCCGTGGGTGCTTGTAGTTAGTGCTTGTCACTTGTAGCTTGGCAATTGCGGGAGAGGGACGTGGAGGAGAGGAGAGGAGAGGAAGGGAGTGTAGTTTGAGAAGGTGGAGTTTGTTGGGGTGGTTTATTGTTAATTTTTTTATATATTTTTTATATGTTTTTTGTTTTAGAATTGATATATTTTGTGAAGAAATGAGTGAGTAGTAATTATTTTTGGATTTTTAAGTTATTATGATTATAGAATTTTTTAGAGATATTTGAAGTATTTTTTGCTCTATATAGTGTATTTTTATCTCTATAGATCAAAGTTCATTTTTTGAGTGGGTATTTTTGAGATGTTCTTATTTGGAGTATCGTTTGGTTAAATATCGTCTTTTTTCTAGTTATGGATATTTTTTCTCAATAGATCGAGATTGATCCGAGACACACCATGTCCGATTCTTAGTAAATTATTTACCCCGCAAAGAAGAAAATCTCATGTGAGAAAAATGCACAAGAGTTATGATTGGACTACATAACATGCACAGATTAGTCAAGAGCGGAGGTCTACACGTGCAGTCATTATGTCACTGTTAGTCTTTCTTCCTGGAGTTCCTCATGAGTCGTAGGAGTGGTTGAGAGTCCAACTTGTACTATTATGAGATTATTCGAGACGAGTTTTCTTTATCCGCATTTGTTATACCGTGCTCTTCATGACGAGATGAGGCATGCATTCCGTCTACTTCTCGACATGTTGGCATGGAACATCAAAGAAGAGGCGATATGATTATTATTCCTCTTACTTCCTCGTTGGTGCTTCCGTTATACTTGAGGTGGCAGAAGGAGACATCGAGAGGTGACGGCCCGTCTTCAGAGATTCTGTGCGGGTGATTGAGCGGTCTTACAAGAAGAATCAATACGTGCGATACGAAGTAGAAGTGAGTCTGTCTCTACACATGATGTCTCATCTTCCGTCCGCATACGACTTTGTAAGATGTTAAGTCAGGTTGGAGAGTATTGTAGAGCTGTTAGAGCATTGTATCTTTTGTCAATAACATGTCTTACTGAGGAGACGATCACTTCGTTGCGTTTTCTTCACTCTCCATCGAGTGATCTCTCACCATCGAGTGATCTCTCACCATCTGAGGGTCAAGACTATCAACTTGAGGAGTCATTATGTCTCGATAGATCCTTGTTTGTTCAGGTCTTGTGTACAACTTCCATGTCTATTTTCTGGAGGTTTGTCTGGGATAGTCTACGAACACTTATGAAATGTTTTTAGACAAACGACATCTCTAGTGTTTTCACGAAGCTTTTTCCGATAGCGCAGCAGTAGCTCAAGGACATATTCTTCATTCTATAGCTCAAGTATTGAGGGCAGCTAGACTTTTGACCATGATGAAGGATGATGGAGGGATTCGATCGATAGTCATCAGCGAGATTCTCTTACGACTTATTAGTCATACCATTGTTCTTTCGCTTCGAGATACTTTTTAGTTTGGAGTTGCGATGCTTGGAGGTTGTGAGTTTATGTCTTTCTGGACTAGGGCTTTCTTGGACATCCATCTCGATCGGGTTGTCCTACAAGTGGTTGTTGTCGTATTGCACAAGAGTCTGTACGGTGAAAGTTAGTAACATAAGGATTTTTCTTCCATTGTGTATGTAGTTGTAAGGGAAGCTACCTTAAGATAGGTGCTAAGCTAAGACCAAGCTAGACAAGCTACCTCCTAGCTTATATTCTAAAGAACGACTAAAAAGTCACGAAAGTACCAAGTGGAAGCTCTTCTTGATTAGAGCAGACATGTGTTTTCATTTATGCCGAATAAGATTATACATAGATGTTCGCACTGTTTCACAAGACTTACAACACTCCCATAGTTGTATCAAGTATCTCTCAACTCATAATCTCGATTGCATGCGGAGGCTTAGGCAAGGGAGCTCACGTTTAAGAAAGATACCAGTCCTTCGTCCCTAGATGTGCAAGACGTAGACATACATCCAACATAGACTCCATCCAAGACGTCAACATGCTGAGATAGAAAACATGAGCCAGGAAGATTTGATCCAAGGACCTCTTCTTCCTAAGTGGGCGTCCCTTCCACTAAGGCGACTCTTGTTTTCGTTTAGTAAAGTAAATAATCTTGTACATAAGCCTACAAACTCGCTTTTATCTCCTTTGCTAGTTTTTGGATGTTACTTCCACTATACATCTTCGTTTCTAGTAACGAAGGAACCACAACTCACAAGATGGCATCGAGGGTTGAGAAATTTTTATTTAACAAGAGGCTAGCTTAGCTAGGGGGTAAGCTTAGCAAGGGAGCTGCTTGATAAGTGAATGTGCGTTTAAGGACATAAAGACCACAGCTTAGCTAAGGAGCTGCTTAGCAGGAGGCTTGAGTTTTAGATAAGTCGACGTGCCATGACAGTTCGAGAGACATTAGAGAGAACTGATCTAAGAGAGAAAGAGACACGCGTAAGAGAGAGATGAGAAGATTTTAATCACTGATGACCTTGATGATAAAATTTGAGACGTGAATAAAGTTTCTTGAGTCTTGAAAGCTATTCTGCAAAGATTTGGATGTCTGATTGTACTTTGTGAGGCGCAAGAGATCGCATTTGAGTTCTGATCGTTAGCAGCAATCTGTTTTTCTTTTTTGATTGATCACACAATCAATCACGGTCAAGAGGTCCATCCTCTTCAAGAAAGACTCTCATTGTGACATCTGGTGCTTCCACTGAGAGCAATTGGGGTGATTGATTTGGAGAATTGGTTAGATTGAGTGAGGAAGATGGATCATGATGATGCCGTCGAAAGTGTTGGTGTTCAAGGTATTCGTGCTCAAGGGACTCCTGACCAAGATGGCGTTCAAGGGGGATCTATTTTAGTTTCAACAGCAAGTGCACAACCTATTGTTGATATAGCTCAGATTCTTCAAGCGTTGGCTGCTTTGATTCAGCAGCAACCTGCAACTGGAGGAGCTGAGCAGAAATCAACAAAGACGCCACAAGTAGTTGTTGATGGATGTGGACGATTTGATGACAGAGACGTTATTAAGTACCTGCAGGAGTATGTGGATGAGACGAAACTGGTGAGGGCACCCGAAGTTGAGGTAATTCTAAGCTTTGAGTTGATTGTCATTCCGAAGCTGTCCACCCGTATATCTCCAAGACTAAAGGGATGAAGCGATGTCTCACCCGCATACCCCTATACTTGATCACCTTCGCTGCTGTGGCCTTGCCTGCAGCCCATCATGAGGAATGGGTGATCACTTGTGCCTGCTACTGAGACCTTATCCTCTCTCATCATGTACAGGTCATCTCTCACTGATCCACCTGTCTGAAGGTCATACGAATGCTCTCTTCACGTCCTGTAATCGCTCTCTCATGCCAAGGCAAACACGACGTCCCTGATGACATCGTGGGTAGCTATTCGTTCTTCATCGTGAGGACAACGAGCAAGATGTTGACTCGAGGTGTCGAGCGAGACACTGCACTCATAGGTGGACAATGTCGAAGTAACAAGCTACACCAAGCCTAGACAGAACCTCATCGTTGTAGAAAACATAGTTGGTGCGAGTCGAAATGCTATAATGCAAGGTCGAACTATGAGTCAAGAGCATGCGCTCTTGTCCGAACAAGAGCGTAGTCGAGCTCTAGTATCTCGTGAGATGGAAAGATCAACTAAGAGTGCATGAAGAACATGCTGGAAGTGGTGTTCCGACAGAGAGGATTGTAGTCCGTGAGATCCATCGGTAGCTAGGGTATCGAATCTAGGGTGTACCTCACGTGCCTCAAGAGTCAAACTATCTCTTGTCTCACGAAACACATCTGTAGTGCGTAAGAACCATCTTCCACCTCTGTCACATAGCTCTCTAGAATATGTCCATCTTCGCACGAGGAAATGACAACAAAACCAAGGTGCTGAAAAAGACTACCAAAAAAGACTACAGAAGCAATCTCCTCCATGGATAATAAGCCCACCCTGTCACATGATATCGTCAAAGATGTCTGCCTATGTTGTCGTGATGTGAATTATTTCACATAGTAAATAATTCATTTCTCTGTTAGAAGTTAGTCTCTCTGAGTGAAGTTAAGACCTCGGAGAAGTCGAGAAGTCAAAAATCTGAAAACACCACGACGAGGTCTCATCGCGCTGATCACTATGGTATGCTCAAAAGTTACAAACGGAGTTGCAGATGAAAAGTTATTTGGAGTTCTTCTACAACATCTCTGATACTAGAAAATGTACAATAAATCTAAGTGAATTCTAAAATTATGTATTAGATTTTTCTCATGTAGGTTATAGTGTGTAGTATATGTTTGCATCTTGAAATGCACAAAAAGACTACTGAGATAGTTATGGCAGTTCGTGTTAGAACTGCCATAACTATCTCTAGACTGCTTTACTAGCATATCAGCTTAGAAACAAGTATCTAGAACCAGTTGTGAGATTGGCTTCCGTGGCTGAATGAATAAACCTGTAGGGAGGAGATCTCAAGATCAAATCTCATCAGACTCACAACCGACTTGGAGTAGGCTGGCCACTTCGGGAGAATATGTGGGACACCAAGTTGCCTACGGACGGGACACTAGATGTCTCTTAACGTGTAGTGAATGCGAGACGTCTCCGTCTATCCTTGCACTAGGGCAATCACCTGGTGTGGATGCTAGAGGGAGATTATCGTCAAATTTCGAAACGGATCTTATGCTAGAGGACTAACTTCTCTTCGGAGAGTCGGAGTCACCAGTACGAATTCGGTGAGGTCTTCTAAGTCATGTGGTAGGGAGATGGCATCAAAGAAACTCTAAGTCTATACAAATTCTTTTGTAGGAAATTATAGATCTCGTCATAAGATTTACTTGGGTCGAAAAATCAAGTCAAACGGATACTTGAGGAGACACTTATAACGTTTCGAAGTTTAAGGGGGTCAGAGAACGACAATGGCTATAACTCGAGCTTTACATGTCAGAACGAGGTGATTCTGGTGGCCAGGGGTAGCCGTGGTGGAGTTATTTCGGGTGGAGGTGTCAGAAGCTGAATGTACGGCCGAATCTGTAGCCTTCCGTACATATGAGTTTGCAAAGACTTGTGAACTAGTCTTCTTACGTGTTGGATTTTATCAGTGATTTGTTTTTCTGCTGCCATATATCTAGAGCAACTTTTCCCTCTGTCATGTGACAATAAAGGCTATGTAGGATGGAAGAAAACCCCAGAGGGGGCGTACTCCATAAGAGAGAGCATTCCATGATCATTGTCGTAGTGTGGGGAGATCGTACATCATGTAGAGAAAATAGGAGAGTTGGGAGAGAAGTTTGGGAAGTTGATGCAGAGAGGATTTTCTGACTGAGGACAGATTTTGTCATCGAGGGATTGAGAATAGAGAACAAAAACGAGTAGAGAGGAGACCTCCAACTTATACGTGTATCTTTCTGAGTAGAAAATAGGAAGTTTCTAGGTGAACGCGTTGGTGCTTCACGGGAGCAGTTTTCTGATATTCTGATTTCTTAAGCGTGAGATTTACACTCTAAATGATCTGGAGTTGAAGATTTACTTGCGTGCCGTGTGTTTTATCTTGGTCAGATCTAGAACGTGGTGGATATCTCTTTGCGATCCATATTCCGTATGTGATTTTTTGTCATCTTCTTCACGATCATATCACAACTAGAAGGTTCTGTCTTTCTCAGGAAACTATCGTCTCGACAACGTGCGAGAGATCTTACCACATAGTCAAAGATCTCCGATCCTACTGTCACCAAAATCTCCATGATCCTCTTATCAAACTCTCTAAGGCGCGAGATGAAGATAAGAGATGGAGGTAATGTGTGGAGTAAGTAACCAAGACGACGTGCAATTGGAAAGAAAACGATACCAAAGATAACATGTGGGTCCTCTAACATAAGGAGATCCTTGATATGCAAAACGTCCTCCTCCAAGACAACATCTATGAACCGAGAGACGAAGTCCTCTTTACTCATTAGTACTACGAGGATACATAAATCATCTCTAGGTGTAAAAAATTCCTTCGGGAGCTAGAGGTCTGACGGTATCCATATGAGAGATCAAGTCTTGCACTTTGACCTTCACTCTCAGTCTTACCAAAGTCAATTGAGAAACGAGATGATCAAAAGCATCAAAGATTTGATCTGCCGGACTTCCGATATGCGTGTCATCAGCTAGAGATGAAAAACACAACCTAGAGCAACCAAAGCAGTGGTCAAGAGAGCTCTATAGTGAACTAAGACAAAGAGGGATCCACCCAAAGAGTCTCTTTGCCGAGTACCTGTAGTGGAGCTGATGACTCTAACTTCTTCTATCAGAGGACCGTGCTCGTAATAAATAGGGGAGGAAGAACCATAAGACGATCGCATGAAGAGAACGAGATTCGTCAGAGATCCACCGTTATTCATGAACTCCCTAAAGATGGAACCGCAAGAAACACTATTAAAAGTATTTTCTATGTTGTCACTATGAGAGTCTTCCTTGAGGAGGACGGACCTCTTGACTGTGATTGATTGTGAGATCGATCAAAAGAGAAAAACAGATTGCTGCCAACCATCAGAACTCAAATGCGATCTCTTGCGCCCCACCAAGTACAATTAAACATCCAAATCTGTGCAAAATAGCTCTAGGCTCTAAAAGCGTGGCTTGGCTCATAATTTGGGTTACATCAAGATGACACCGAGGGTTGAGAAACTTTTATTTAACAAGAGACTAGTTTAGCTACGGGTCAGCTTAGAAGAGTGCTGTTTGATAAGTGAGTGCGCGTAAAAAACATAAGGACCTCAACTTAGCTAGAGGGCTGCTTAGCAAGAGGCTTGAGTTTTAAGTAAATCAACGACAGAGACAGTTGAAAGACATTAGACCGCAGCTACAAGACCACCCACATAGCTTACAGTACTCCCAGTATCAGGTATCTCTCAAGCTCTGAGAGCGAGATGGAGATAGATCCGAACATCCTCAATGAGCTGCATTTTGAAGAAGAAGGGTTTATATTCAGTATGGAAGAGGAGCTCACCATGTTGGAAAGATTGACGAGAGAAATGCAAACTGATCGTGGTAATTCTCACGTACTGAGGGGTAAGACACTTGAGATGTTGGATGAGGATGAGATGAGGAGTTGAGATGAGGATGGGCGCTGAATTCCAATCGTTTAAAGAGTTCAAATTTGCCGTCGACTCGCGGTGTTTTCTTAACAGTAGAGCTTCTCAAAAATTGAAATCAAAAGCGGCACACAAAGTAAGAATTTGTAGATATGGAGGCAAAGCTCGTTGTCGTAAATCGATGGACGAACGAGTGGAGAATGAAGAGAACGTGGAACAGAGTTCATTCAGCAGTCAGCCTCGGAGTTTCCAAGAGTTTTCTCAAAGACGCATACAGACTCGAAGACGAGAGGAAAGTTCGAACGAGACCGGGCTTGCAGGCGCTCAGCCTAGAAAAACTTGCTATCAACGGCAGATGCGGAGAGAACGTTCAATATTTGACTGCTGGTCGGACGAGCTTTTATGGCTCTGGACCTACTGCTGACAATGTCCTGGAGCCCTGCAAGTGAAGAGTGAGGGCACAAAGGGGAAAGTTTAGTGGCAAAATTCATATCACTGTGTGTGATCTGCGACACACATGTCCGGGTCACATGGCATACTGGCATAGACCTGCCTCGAACTTGAAGTTTTTGGCCGGTGTGTTGTGTAACAGAGTTGTTATCGACCCCAATACTTCACTTCGAAACTTGATGGAGGAAATTTGGACCATGTTTAATAAACGTGTACTCTATTTCCAGGTTTGGAGAAGTAGAGAACTCTCCCGAGATTAAACGGAAGGTAATCAGATTCATTCTTTTCATTATATCCCGTCTGTTTGTAGGCGCATCAAAGACATCGACCTGGTGACAGTGGTAGACTGGGGCATCTGGGAGAACAATCCACAAACTTTCAGTCGATTCTTTATATGTCCAAGTGTCACAAGGACTGCTTATAACCGACATTCTCAGGTAAAACGATGTTCTTATGAAACTCGATGCTTTTAGGGAGCGGGGTCGTGAGCTGGCTCAATACCTATGTACCATCGAACCTGAAAGGTACTCAAGGTGTACATTCCCCTTACCACGTTACGGAGAGGTCACTTCTAACGTGCTTTGAAGTTTATTTGCTGGAACGCTCCACGAAGATTATGCTCGACCTCTGGTATTACGTAATGCATCAGTTCATCAAACGTCGCATGCAGCTTGAACAAGAGAGTCATCTATTTGCTAGGTGTCGACTAGCCGAAAATGAGCATGCTGCAGAAGGATTTCTTTGTCAAATATCGTGCGCAACTGAAGCCACGATGAGGTGTCATGCGAGTGGTCTCACATACATTGTCAAACATGGAGCCAACGGCAGAGGCACATGTACTTGTCTTGAATATCAAGAGATGAGATGGCTTTGTGGACATGTCATCGCCTTCGATTGAGAGCTCAGGGACAACCCTGTGACTCACATGGATAATATATGTTACAGTTCTTCACTGTTTTCGATCTATGGTCATCAACACCTACCAGCAATTGCTATCGACGATCTTGAGCTGGTTTGGGCCTGTGGTCCACCTCCCATTGCTAGACGTCGAGGAAGACATCGAGTTGTAAGAATTGACAATAACATTCAGTTCAGGCGGCAGAGGCAGAAGCAGATGTCACACGAGACCCGGGAGAGTCTACGGCGGAGCACACACAACACATCAACCTCGGACGGACCCAAAACATGTTGTGGAGACTGAGTTCCCAATCAGTGATGCGCAAATTCGTCATTTTCCTCGGGATGAATTTCCATTTCGAAGACGATGTGCACTTGTTAGATGTGGTCCACCTGAAGGCAATGGAGAAAGCAAGCAATCTCTGAGCCACTGCACTCGATGCATACAGGTAGGCCACAATAGGCGGACGTGTCTTGCCCCCTCAGTGCTTGAAAGCGAAGCTAACGTCTTTGTGAACACTGACGACACTACCAGATCCGTTCCTGATACAGAAGTTGAGGCAATATTCACTGCGTCCAGTGGGTCATCATCCGAGGGTGAGTATGGAGTTAGAAAGTTCGAGTATGGAACAAGGTGAGTACTTGAAAGGACCTCTCTTCTCAAAAGCGCACGCATCAGTTAGTGGCCAAGTTATGAATTTTAACTTTCTCCCTTTCTGTTGTTGTAGTCCCTGTAATGTCACATCGTTATATCTCCTTTGGATCCTCTCCAGCCGACTTTTGACCACTCTTTTGCACTCTTAGACATAATGGAAGCAAGTTGAGTTTAATGGACTATGGATCGCGAATTAAAGATCGCGAGACTCAAGAAAGTTTACACGCTCGGGACATTTCTCGTCTCATCGAACTTAAATGGTAAGTGAGCTGAGGCCGCTCATTGAGAAGGAAGGTTCGAAGGCTGCTAAAAAAATGCACATCAGTTCCAGCGCTCGTACACATCTCTCATTCTACCCTTGCGATATTTTCCTGCACTCTGTCCACCTGATTTGCGAGTTTAGAAATTGAGTTTCTCGATAGTGAAGAATGTCGAGGATTAATCCATTGTGATATTGTTCTCGTTTGAGCAGACGGTGACAACTTTGGGGTCTAGACGCGTCACGGTATCAGGACCACAGCTTCATGTTTCGCACAGAGGTCGCGATAGCTTTTCCATTTGGCTCTCATTTTTTTCTCTGCGGACGGACGTCCACTGGCAGACTTCATTTCGCATGCAACTCAACCTCTTCTAGTGCCCGAGGGCAGCTAGTTTGTTTTCCCAGCTCGCCGCGTGCTCGAATTCCCAACGGCTACCGCTTATAATTGCGGGGGTACTCACATCAGCTTTCTGCATGGAGGTGGCAAATTTCGGATAACGTTCCCAGTGCAGTACGGCTTCCAATTTCCCGAAGGAAGTCCGTGACGTCTGCCGGCAATATGTTCTACTTGTTACAGCCCGTTTGGTACCGACTTCGCGCAGACGTCATGGTTACAATCAGCACCGTGTAACTGATTTTGCGAACCAAAGAGCCGGGCCCACAGTTATAACTATGGACAGAAGGTAATCTTCCTCGGTGGAAGTTCGTGCAGTCGTCTAAGAGAACAGTTTTTGAGCACGCAGAGACCCGAAGCCAAAATATGTATAGTCTCGAGCCACGGATGAGGGTCTACCAGGGTTCTCGTTTCAGTCACCTTTCTTCTTTTCACTCCGCTGGACTATGTGTGCTAACGTTGTAGATATGTATCGTCCGCATGACAGTTCATGTGGCTGGATTTTGAGTTCGCAGTGAGAGCTCATGTAGCCGGTTTCGATTATCGCATTGAATTAGAGACGGCAGATTGATCACTTAGTGTTTGTTCGCACTGTTGCAGCTCATGAAGCCGGACTTGAGCTCTTATTGAAGTTCTGCATTTTTCCTGGGCTGGATGCTCCAAAGCTTGTCTAAGTAGGGGAAGTGCGACTGGATGACCGCAAAGGCTAACGACCACTTGTAGAAGGCAACTTTCATAAAAAAATTGGCTATATAACAAGCTACTCAACATAGCTTCAGAAACGACTACTGCCTGCGATTCTTCTCACGAACGGAACTCGCTGTTTAGCTCAACCATGAAACAGCTCCGTCATACAAAAGTCGAGGATGGACAAGAAAGACAACTCTAGTAGATGTCGTAATACGATGCGCGGCTTGGTCAGGCATAACACGGTCTCGGAGACAGAGCCATTTATCTCAGAGCGTGTGTTTTCAAACAATAGAGTTATGCGTTGGAGCAGAAAATGTAAATTTTATTCTCAAACCAACCATACAGTGGAAAAATGTGGCTGGAATTGTTTGTAAACCACTCCGACAGTCGGCTCGATGAACAATGGTAAGGGCAGCGTAAACCCTAGTGAAGCAAACCACAGAACCTGTCCAGTTTCTCGACAGCCGATTCTAAACTCGCCTGCATTGTATTCAATCCCGGATGAGATCATCCATTTCTTGTCTGAAACTCAACGTTCTTGACTTTACATCTAACTGTTCTTGTACTCTCTTCATTTCGACTAGTGCATCACTAAAGTGCTCTTCATGATTAGTCAAATCAATAGTAGGCTCGTCCATCTGCATTCTCAAAAACTCCAGGAGAATTACGTCTAAACTAGACAGTTCAATAGCTTCAGAAGATGGAGTTGCTGCACCTACCCGCCGTGCTGCAAAAACTGTTCAGTCTCGACCCTTACGACTTAAACCAACCTGCATTTCCCAAAATCCTTCGAAAATAATACTTCTGAGAGCTTCCTTCTGATCATAATCAGATAAACTACTAAAATCGAACGCACTCATACCCACCAGAGAATCTCCAGCTTGCCACACAATAAATGTACGACAGTCCTCGATTGGTAACTCTGTAGTAACTTTGTCCATGAGGGTGATTTGAAAGCGCCAAGCGCGAATAGGAGATCCAACATTGCAACAGAGTCCAGGTGACTTTTTAGATAAACCACCCGGCGAGTTAAAGTTTATCGTTCGTCACACTCCACCCACTGCCTTCATGCACCCGGAACATGCCTCGTAAGTCATCGAACCAGACGAGTTGCATACAGTTCTCACCACGGCACATATAATTCATCGCGGCTCAATCTTACTAAGCCCGCTTGAATCAGCAGCGCGATAAAATTCCAGGAGTGAAGATCTCTGCGTTGCCATCGAACCCTCGCTCAGGATCGTTTGCGCTTCACCTTGCAACACCTCGCTGCGCTAGTCTCCAGGTCGACCTTCGTGCTCTGTGTCTTCCCCCACTTTGGACCATCACTTTACGCTCGTGACAAATGTGCTAAGACACAAGAAACAAGAAGCTGACTTCGCCTAGGGATGTGTCGGCTGACATGTAATGGTCACTGGGGCAACGTTCGATTGCCTGTGGGGGACCCGATCAAGAGCAGATTCATGAAGAAGGGGCTGATCAAGCTCGACAAACGAACTGGGGGGCTGATAAAGCAAATCGCTGGAAGTGAAAGAGGTGTATCAGGTGGGTGAGACCGATTTCGGGAGGCATGCTGCGCGGCAGAGAGGCTAGGGGTCGATCGTTGTAGGATGCTAGTTGCCGACAGTCTCTTGGGCATTTTCTCCATGAAAAGATGTTTTCATAACCTCAGCGCCGGTGGGATTTCTAGCCCCAGTGCAAAGTACAGAGGCAAGTTCAGTCAACATCTCTATGCATTCGCTGCAGCAGCAGAGTAGTTTGTGATAGGGAAGACGCACGTTACAGGTTGTCAACATATTGCTATAAAACCTGCGACAAAGCCGGAGGAGATGTGTGCGATAGGTCAGTCGTAACCGTACCGATGAATTTACCAGGCGTCATTCACGTTCTTATCAAGCATCACCGGCCATAATTGTACAGTAGAGAGCTACCATCTAGTGCTCTGATTAATTCAAACACTGCTTCATCGACTATTCTGCCAGCTGCAGCAAGGGAGGCGAAAACCCGAAATATAATCCCCTTTTAGCAATTTTCACTGTCGAGCCATAGGCCTTCCGTTTGTCTGCGTGCACTGTCGCTTGTCTTGGGAATCTGGATTCAGATATTTCTGATCGAAGCTCTTGATCCCAAGGATCAAGAGGATCAAGAGCTTCTATAGGAAAAAAATCTAAGTCTTCCTCCGCAACTTCAGCCCTCGGTAGCTTTACTAGGTGTTCCTTGATGGGGAATTGAGGGGTTACTGTACGCTACCAAGAGAGATCGCACGATTTGCTTCTTGCAACGACTACTTAAGCTAGATAGAAGATAATATCTCTGTTATTCCACCAAATCGCAGTGTCGTCAGGTGCTGCGTGCGTATGGCTCAATAATTATTACCATGAGGATCCATTGCTGTACTTTCTAGGCTTCGTTGATAGTGACTGATAGTAACGGTGTAAAGAACGATCCTTGCATTTGTCCGCGGACAAAGTGAATTTCTCAGGCTGGCCGCTGGACTGATTTTATCCCGTTTTTCTTTCCATGTCCTCGCTCCGCTGCGGAAGGAAAATGGTAAGTACATGGTGGGGTCCACAAATTGCTATTTTCTTCTCTTTCTTTGTTAATTTGTTATCAGGCTCTTTCGCTGTGGGGCTTTCTGTAGCCTTGCCCTGCTGCCCGGCTGTCCTTGCACAACCTGAGACCCCAACGCCACCCCGGCCGCGGGTACGGGTGGATGGGGTCCACAAATTGCTAAGGACAAGATCTTGGCCGGCCGGAGAGATAATTACAGTCTGCCCTGGATAAAGGTTATTAAGTGTTATAATTTTATAATTATTAGAATTTTGCTACTCTGTAAAGCAGAACTCGTAAACCTGTAATTTTGTTATCTGTTATGGTTTAGGTACTCTGTTGCTTTGTTAATACTCTTTTCCTACTCTGGATATGTGTTATTTTAGAAGATGTATTTATAATTGATAAATAATGATCGATGATGAATCTGCAGCAACTATTTGTAAGTATTAGAAATACAGTAAAATCGGTGCCAGCAAATCAAATTAGCGATTATATTTCTTTACCTTCACTTAAGTATCTAACCTTGAGATGAAAGAAGAGAGTTAAATCAATTACTTCTGCATTTAGAAGAATTGAGCTTGGTCTGGAGTGGCAGATGTATGTGGATGATTTAATTGATTTTGTGATGACCACCGAGGATACAAAGATATGATAACAAAAATCAAATTTATGTTAAAAAGTCTCATATTTATTTTCCTTATATCTTGTTCAAAGTGATATGAATTTTGTAACTTCTCTCAGTGAAAAGCTTATCACTGTATCATGTAATAACTGAGTTTTGTATTTTAAACATCATCTGAATAACAAGTGTTTCATTCATATGCTCTACCGTAGGTTCTTTTTGTTCTTGTGTTGTTATTTTATTAAGTTTTTTATATATTATAACATATGAATTAAATATTAGTTCTACGTTATAATATTTAGATGGTTACGATGTTATAATGTTATTTTTGTAAATTTTAGGATTTTGGTACTCTAGACCCCTAACATTTATCCAGGTTCCACTATATTTATATTGATTAATTATAGTATTTACGGACGTATAGCAATAGGCGTTAGCAGCGCGGCCGGAATCCGTAAAGGGCGGCTGCAAACGAGGAGGGACGAGTAAAAGGAGAAACGATGAAGAAGAAAACATTACATGACAACGTATGGCTTTACCTCGTAGTACGACTGCTAAAAGTCATTTCTCATCTAAGAGCTGCAGGGAGCCTGCCTCTTGCATTCAAGCAATAAACCTCGGTCCCTGGAGTGTGGTGTATGATATCGATGGCCGCGGAGGAGTCAGAAGAGCACCTGAGAGAATCTCTATCTAATTCATTCCCCGTTCGAAAACTGGAGAATGGTGGTAGTGTAGTGTTGCCTCCTACTGAACGCTCTGAACAAATGATGCAAATATACGTAGTGTGTAGCATATTAGTGGCAGTTTGTTAGACAACTGTAATGCATGTAGCTCAGAGTATGGTACCAACTTTCTACAACGGATGTTTTTGAGCCAGTGACAGCGATGGGGGATTTTGCTGCTCACTGGTGGAGGCTTGGGCAGCTAACGATCTCTGAGGCTCTTCGGGAATCGGGGTTGTCCGATGTTAGGATCGATAGTTTCTCAAGGAATCTACAGAAGCTAGAAAGTCTACGGGAAATAAAAGTCAAACATGTGGAGGAATTTTGCAATCGGTGTAGAGATTACGAAGAATGTTCGTTGCCGGCCACTGAGGAGAACAAGATCGACGAGCCCGTCAGGGGTAGTCTCGAACACGTCTCTAGCTCAGCGGATTCACTGTACGCTCGCCAGCGGGTGGTAAATTACTGGAAATGCTTGTTACTGGCTACGATCGGTCGAGGTACACGGCCTTCGAAACTCACCAGCATTTCCTTGATAAGAGATGCGACGGAGATAAGCTTGGATGAAGATGAAGCTGCGGCCCTATGTGTGAATTTGAGCTCGAACGCCAAGGTGCAGGCGTTGCACCTACGAAATCAACCTGTATTTGGTACAAAGCAGGTTTGCGATCTTTTGAGCAGAGCGCTCAAGACCAATTCCGCTTTAAAAGAACTTACCCTATCATGTGTCGATATGAGCTGTGCCGCTGTCAAGATCCTCCTGATAGGACTGGAGAAGAATACCACACTGGAAGCCCTGGACCTGGGAACAAATGGCGAGATGGGGAACGAGGGGACTGCTTATGTGGCACAAATGTTGACGACCAGTACAAGTCTTAAACGGCTCGATCTTCAAGGAGTTGGGTGTGGCTTTGAGAGCGCCAAGCTAATGTCATCAGCATTGGGATGCAATGCCACTTTAGAGGCTTTCTCGTTTGGGAATAATCCGATTTCGGCCGAGGGCATGAAGGTGCTCCTTGCGCTTTTCACTCCCAAGGAGAGTTCTGGTTCCACATCTTGGAACACCCTGGCTACAGCTCTTAAAACAGGAGGAAGCCCAGATCCGAAGAACACTACGATCAAGCATTTGGGATTCCAATACATGAAGCCGCTCGATGTTTCTGTCGAATTCTTCGCCTCAATGATCAAGACGAACAAGACCTTGGTGTCGCTGGATCTTTCAGGTCTGTCTCTGGAACCGCATGACTGGGTCGATAACATCATTCCTGCTCTGAAGGTCAATGACACTCTGCAGCGTCTTGTACTGGACAAGTCGGGAGATTTACCTTGCGAAGCATTCATGGAACTCATTACGTCCACCTCGACCAAGACTGCTCTGGAAGAAATCAATCTGGAAGGGACAAATATGGCATCAAAGGCAGGAGCTATCCACGAGGAGTTGTTGATCAACAAACGATACAGGAAAAGGTGGAGGGACCAGATCAGAGTGAAGCCCAGATCCGCCCGCATTGTCTTATGCGGTTTCGAATTTGCAGGTTGGTTACTGTGAAGTTACAAAAATTAAGTCAGAGGTGACACTGCGATCTTCAGTTTCTTTTATCGTATCCAATTGACTGAGGTTCTCCCAGAACACCAGTTACACCCACTGATGGTATTTCCTGGATGACGTGCAGGAAAGTCCACCATCTGCAAGACCATGAGAGACGGCATTCATGGAACTACGTGCATCGACACGTGGAAACTGGCGTTAAAGCGAATGAAACGAATTATCAGAAAGGTTCCGTGTATAGGAGAGATGCTTTTTGGCAAGCAAGACTTCAGGGACCTCGCAGAGAGAACGCGAGGATGCGAGATCGTGCATCTCAGGGACTACGATAAACAAGGACGAATATCAGTATGGGATTTTACCGGGTTGAAAAAATACTACGCTCTCCACGATTACCTGTTCCCCAGTTTTAAGAATTCATGCTTTCTCTACGTTTGCAGCGTTCGATTCCCCCCCTACATAGACGGTCAAACAGTAGGGTCACGGTTTCGTCGCCCAAGAAGCATTAAGAGCCGGGAGGACATAAGAGAAGAGTTCCTCTATTGGTTGCGGTTCATAGCCTCCAATTCGAAGCCGATCCCAGATGCAGATGGTCAATGTGGTCCACGTCCCCGGGTGGCTCTCGTTCTTACGAATAAGGATACGCTGGATAGCATAAACCTGCAAATGTCCACTAATTGGGCAAGAGACGTGGTTTATGAGATGCGCGACAGATTCAAAGACGTCGTCGACTTACAGGAAGAAGTGGAGGTTGTAGATGCTCATTCCCGGGAGGATGTGCAACGCCTGTTTAATGTGGCTGAAGATAGCCTAGAGCAGTTGCTGGAGCTATCGACGGAGTATGCTGTATGTGAGGAGGTGCGCCTCGCTTTAGAGGACAGGTCAGCCAGGAAATCCAAACCTGTACTAAATATGACAGACTTCAAGAAGCTGTGCGACAAAAGGCTTCAAACGAAGATGGATCCAATTGAGTATAGAGCTGCAAGATTGGGGACCCCAGAAGGTCAAGTAGATGTTCTAACTTATCTAGACTATACAGGAGAGATAATTTATACGGATTCACTCGATCTAATAGTTGTGAACCCCAGGTGGTTTGGAATGGGAGTCCTCGGCTCACTAATAGATTTATTCGGAGGATTAGGGGACCATAATCGGCGAGGTTTGATCGGTTCTCTTGAAGATTGTTTGTATCCTTGGGGTAAACCCAGGAGATTTCATCATACGCATGGTTTTGTCAGAGAGGAGGACTTCAAAGAGATCACTAAGCATTTAGAGCGACATATCGACCCAGAAGCTTTGGTGGAGCTGATGGTGCAGTTAGAGCTATGTTTCAAGGTAGAGGTGGATGTGAAGGAAACAGAGGACGATGCTGATACACAAGGCTCGGCGTCTGTATCGCTGAGAACACCGTTGTTAGGATTTCGGGGCAAACGAACGGGTGGGGACGTCAAGCCCAATCTTTTATTTATTCCTTCTCTTTTCGACGATGAAAAAGCTCCTGAGGGTATGCGGAAACTGGAGTGGAATCCAGTATTGGACAATAGCAATCAGCACTTCCAGTACATCGGCCGTCGCTTGGAATGTGAGAATAAGTTCCTGACATTCCTTACCCCGGGCTTTTTTCCGAGGCTGCAAGTAAGTCCAAACGGCTAACCTGCTTTTCTCGGGTTTTCCAGTTTCTCTTGATTATGATCATTACTTTTGCATCTTTCTACAGGAACTCCCTCAAGACTAGAGTTAAATAGGTGCTTGCGCGGATCCTTGGCATCATCTACTCACTGAATGAAACCACACGGTGGCGCTGCATTTCAGGTTTATCTGCTGAACGACATACGATCGAAGGGATGGACAGACAATAAAGGCTTTCGGATGGATAGAAACCTCATCGGGTTTTTTGAAGATGGTATGGAGGTGTTGGTGGAGTACAACGGATATGGTGATTACTTTGTTGACATCCTGGTAAAGTCGTCACAGTCGTTCTCGGAGACGTCGCAGTTTATAGAAGTGCATTTGGTAAGCAGGATCAAAGAGTTTTGCGCCACACCTCGAGGTTGTCAGGGTGTCCTACTGGTGGAAGCGGTAGTAAGACCCGTTTGTGTTAAGTACCTTCTTCCTTGTGAAGAAAGAGAAAACCAGGCGGAGTTGATTTCTCTACTTGAAGATCGGATCAAGGAGAATGGCAGAGGCTACCAGTATGCATGGCGTGAGGATATTGAAGGATTTAGTGACCTTGACTTCGCTCTGGATTTGCTGCGCGGAGAAGGGTATCTTGGGCGAATGATGAGGAGGGAAATATTAGATGCAGTAAACCGAGCCATATCATCAGTCACGAGAGGATCATCGGGATGGCCCAGTGGACTTGAAAAGGAGCAAGAAGCTGTCATATTTCCGGGGCTATTTTATCCCGCCCTCGAGAATGCTGCTGTGGTGCTCAAGATATTGGCAAATATCGACACCGAGATTCCGATCAACATCCATTTTCTTTGTGAAGACAGAGACGGTGCTCATGTCGTTGAGGATCAGGCAGGAAGAATTCTGCAAGTGAAGGCCAATAGTAACTCTCCGATTCTGAAATATGCGCTGAGTCTAATATGGTTTGGTGTAATCAGGGGTGCTACAAATGCAGGATTGTCTGCTGACAGTACAGACGAGAGTTGGATAGAGCGGTTGTTCAACGCTTCTGATGTTTCTACTTGCATCGAAGACCTTTTCAGAATCATGGATCCTGGCAAACCACTCAGGGCAGCGCCGGTACACGACATTTTGGATGCGTACCTCAGGTATCTGCAAATTGAGCCTTCGACTGATTGGCTTTTGGAATTCTTGTTCCTCGACAATAAACGAGATTTTTGGCAAGATTTCCAGTTGTGGAAAGTGAGGTACACAGACTCCAACCAGACAGCTTGGGTATGCGACCAGCACTATCAAGAGGGCACCAAGTGGGGGAACAGTATGTTTCATTCTGGTGTGATCTGATGAGTTGGTTATGTCCTCATGTGAATCCGGTGTTTTCGTGTCAGTCCGCCCGTTTGGAGGATCCACGCTAGAAGTAGAGAATTTGCAAAGTAGTTGTAGAGCAACCATACTCTGTGAATAACTATTCAGTTACAAAGGTAGAAAATATTATGTTACTTCTTTTTCGCGTGTTAAAAAAAAACAAACCTCTCAGCGGTTAAAAGTGTTGTAACATCTAGAACAAAACTTGCTCAGCCCTGAATCTTGTGGTCGCCGCACATTCGTAGTCAAATTCACCCCAGCCCTCTTTGGCCCTGATGTTGTAGTTCTTCAGTGGTGAGTTTCTTCGAACAAACTCCCAAAAGCAGCATCGGGGAGATTTAAACCTAACCTGATCAACTTATGTTAGCATTTTAGTTTGGCGATAGTCAGTCAGTGTCTCAGTTTTCGAGATATGTAAGCTTCCTTCCTCCTTCCGTGCAACATGCTCACTTTGTGCGTTCCGAAATGGACGTTTGCCTCACGGTCCATCATGCTTTGCACCAAGTTCAGATATCTTCTCGCAGGCTCGTTGCTATCTCTTTCTCAGTGCGTTCTGGATTGCTATCTTCCATTCTTAGTTTTGCTACACCTTCTACGCGAGGAATCTTCTCGTGGTGCTTTTCTTCTTCTACTTACCAACTAATCTTTGTTTTCACAACGAAGCAATACTCAAGTAGCTACAGGCAGAAGCGGGCGAGAAGCGAGTGACCCATGCAATATGCTCGACTGTAGCTAGGAGAATGGGTTCTACGTTTGGAGAAGTGGTGGTGCAGTGAACCATGATGCGGGGACTAGTGTATTGACGTTTACGGTTGCAGGAGAAAGTCATACGGCGGCACTACATGGGAACTGATTTACGTATGGAGATGTTCACATAAGGGGTTTATTTTTTCTAGTTTAGAAATATAAGATTAAATTTGGTTTGCTTTTCTTGGATGGTTTAAAGTTCAAACTAAATTTAATCCCGTTCTTTTATTTTAAATCTTTTATTATTTTCTCTTTGTTATTAGCCGTCTTTTACCAGTACTCTTGAATTACATTTCATGTTATTATAATTTACTTTTTTTTCGAAATAGAAATATTTTTCAATTGATAGTAATTTATTTTCTTTTGAAATAAACCAAAAGTAGTCATACATTTTCACTCTCATTTCTCACTTGTTCTTTCCTTTCCTTTTCCTTAAGTTGCATGCATATTATTTAACTAAAAATTCAAATACTTGATCTATTAGTAAAACTTTTGAAATGGACCACCTTCAGCTCTCGGTCCTATTTTTGCAGTTCTAATTAGACTCTAGACTGAAAGCACATTCAAAATGAGTGTTAACCCTTTGATTGGTCCGTCCAGTCATTAAATCCCAAGCAGTGCAACTACTCGTCTCTCCCCCAGTTAAAGAAAGTGAGGTATAGCTTGAAAGGAAAATCCCCTGAAAAACACTTTCTTATTCTGCAACAGTCTACTAGGAAACTTGAGTAGATTTTTGGCCTAATTTCCGATATGGGAGAAGACTCTTGTCCGTAAAAGAATGTTTATAACTCTAGACGACTTGTGAGCATTTCAATTTTTCTCCGGAGTTTGTTTGTTGTGAATTCATTGATGTACTTGTGAAATTAGAGAAGTCGAACTCTCGCTGACCGTGATAGAAAAGAAAGCAGCTTTGGGATTTTTTCATTCTTGTTTTGCGCTTAATCCAATACTACTACTATAGATTTCCAGCGTCTACCATGCGCCATGCAAAAAAGTGATATATATGACATTAACTATTTTTGCCTTCTTCCTTTTGTATTTGTTAGTACCTTATATCTGATAAATCATCTATATTCTCCCAATGCACAACTGTCTAGGTCAGAAACTGATATGCAACTGTTTAGGGTTGGTTCAGGTTCAGGAAATAGATAAACCATTGTTTAGGTACGGTTTAGGTTGAGGAAATTGATATTTGATTATCTAGATTTGGTTTTATGTTGGAAAAACTGATAATCCATTGTTTAGACTCGAGAGCATGACATGTCACTGTTTAAGTTCGTTAAGAGAATATGTTGAACGGAAAAACCATTAAATGAAGCTCGTTACTTGAGGATTCAAAAACGAATATATGAATTTGTAATCCAATTTACATTCAACAAGCGTTAACAACAACCAAATACTCATTAAGCGAAACAATGACTCGTAATAATTTGTAGAATTTGTAGAATTTTCATACGAATAAATAATATTAATTTTTATAAATTCTGTAGTTAATTTTTTGAATAAAACTCCAATCTGCTTGAATACAGAAGAAGACGTATTTCAAGTAAAAATTTAAATTTTGAGTTGATTTCGATGAAATATGATCATTTTGAGAAATATTGATATCTAGTTAAAATTTATAGTTAAAACTTTTTTATATTCAATTGTCTTAAGTTATCCTCATCTATATAATTATTATTTTGATAAAACTATTACACATAGCTTCATTTCAAAATAGTTCTAAGAAATATGAACGTAACCTTTGTTAATCAAACAAATTTACAAATATGCATGATATAATCTACAATAAAGCTTCATTGTGTAAATTATCCATAATTATACAAGAAATGATAGATGGACATCACATACACACAATTTATCTTGGAGCGATACATTAACCTCATTTAGCAACAATTCCAAATAGTATAAGAACGTGATCTATATTTATCATATTTTAAACTAATTAATGAAAATTAACATATCTAAAATAATTTGAACACAATCTTTGTTTTATAAATGTACGGTTATCAATTTTTAAAGATACACAACCACATAATTTACAAATTTTGAGTTAATGTGAACAATATTCTCCTTGGACAATGAACGTCTCCTAAAACGAACACACAAGAAAATTATGCAAAAATAAATAAATAAGAGACCATGAAGTCGATGGACTATGTTCCGGCATAGACGGACCCTGATCGGATGCTGGTCCAAACCACAGGGTCCAAGTCTGGTGCTAGACCATGGTTCCTCGGAAAAAAATCTTATGTGGTGGAGCTCCAGCAACGTTTTAGGTCGTGGACGGAGCTCTTTGTAAGATCTTGAGGCGAATAAGATATATTTAGAAAAGTCTCAACGAGAGCTTTCCAATGATATGCAGAACTCCTCGGACTTACATCGGAGCTGAGAGTTATGACCTATCCCGTAATCGGGTTGTGGTATAATTTTCAAGTACCAAAGAGGAGGACAGGCGTCGTCGATCCCCAGAAGTATATATGAGGGGAGCTCGATGCCCGGGTGGGCCAGGATGAGCCACCTGCCCCCGAGTTCAGCGGGCGGACTCTGGGAGCATGAGGTGATGGTTGGGCTAGTACCAAGGTGCATTCTGATCTAAACTTGGACGTCTAGACGTAAGAACGACCCAAGGACTGGAGTAAGACTAGGGAATGAGACGGCGAGTTAAACCACCATTTGGGAGTCTGGACCCAGACGGACATACAGGCGGTTGGATCGCTAGGTGTGTTAGAGACATTTAAGACCCTGGACTTTATGAGAAGTCCATCCCAAGTCATGTTGTGACTTGCTCATGTTTTGAGACCGACATAGCTAGGTATAGATCGAGACTTAAGGAATGTTGAGCTTGAGAGTTAGAGAGACGGTCCGGCTCCAATTCAGACCAAACAGAATAAAGATAAGTGATGCATGAACGCTAACATGTGATTGTGGTTTGCAGGTTAGCATTGTGAGTCTCGTGACCTACAGAGCAAGAGCTTCCACTGACGCAACAAGGCGGTAAGTGCATGAAAAGTGATATCAGAGCTTACGCTTCGGTGAGCGAGAACTCGAGATAGCGGTTGAAGGTTAGACGTTTGAGGAGGAACATGAGATACAAAGCGATCAACGTTTCCAAGTGAACGCTTTGAGTAATGACCGGCCGGGGACAAAGTTCCAAGAGAAAGATCAAGAGACGAGTGACAATTGACATCAGGATCAAATCGACTCGAGCTAGCTCCGAGACACAGTTAGAGGACGACGATAACTGACAATCTTTGTCTAAACGTCAAAGAAGTCCAGTGCCAGTTGCGGCACCGGTGCAACAAGATGGAGCTCTATCAACTGTGCCTATCGATTTAAACGTGGGAAGTCAAAGAGCTTTATATGCAAAACTCATCAAGATGATGAAGACCATGCACAGGATATGGTCTCTAAGGATAAACGTATCGCCGAGCTTGAGACAAGCCAAGGAAGTTCTTTGTCTACCATGAAGCTTTGTAAGAGAAATTTGCTGATCCCGTTTTCAAGTATAAGACGGTATCGGAGTGTGATCCGTCTACCTAGGAAAGCGCCGGGCTTCTGGCTGTGGTTGTTTACTCAAGAGGTTGGCTTTCAGGTAACAACAGGGCTATAAACACTCACACATGTGTGTAAGATCTTGTAATATACTCAGAAAGCGAAATTCAGGTATAACTGGCAGTAATAGGATCCGGCGGTGAACTTTGACACTCACGGAGAAGAAAACTATGAAGGTTTAGACTTCTAAACTTCCCCTACATGCAAATGAGGTACTACTGAACTCACACACGAAGTTTCAGCCTGAGATCAAATTTTGACACCGAGATGTTGACAGAAAAGTTCTGAGTAAGAAAATTGCGGCAATTTCTGGTACCCAGCTGGCTATTTCAACCTAGAACAGAAGATTGGCTCGATCAAATTCAAATATTCTCACAGTATTTGAAGTCTACAGGGTGCTGAACATCCCTGTGAAGTTGGGACTCCTGAATGTACACAGAACTCCAGATCTCCTCCTCTGAAGTCGCCGCTCTAGATTAAGAGCTTTTCAGATCCCTCCAGCTTCAGCGGCCGCCCTGAATTACTCAGTCACTCAACCGATGCTAAACTTTTTGGGAAATCGTAGCCCTGCTGGCAGAGAACACAACCTCGAAGTTTTGAAGCAATTTCCTCAAATCTGCTGCAAGTGACACTGAAAACCCTAAATCCAACAAAAGTGAATCAATTCTGGCATAATTCGAACTTCAATTGGTCATAACTTCGTCTTTATTGACTCAAATCGATCGAAAATTTCACTGGAAGTGCTTGGAATGACGAGCCCTCTCTCCCTGTGCTCTCAGATTTCGAAGATCCCCCACCAAATGCTCGAACTCCACTCTAGAGCTCTGTTTCTAAATTTAGAGTTTAACAAAAGACAAAAACAGACCAATGGGAGTTCATAGCTCCACTTGGTTGTCCTTTAGTACCCTAAACCACGTGGCAACTTAGTTTTACTCATAGGCTACCACGTCAAGCTCCCTAGAGTGCCAACGTAAAACTTAAACTACCTAAAACGACACGCAGCCCCGAAAAATAACTTAAATCAGCTAGAAAGCATGCATGGGCGACAAGTAAGTACAACCCATGAGCTCAAACCCCTATCAGCATGGAAACCCTAAGTTATGTACATTGAACGTCATAGACAAGTAAGAAGTCACTTGTACAAGCGCACAAATGCTTGAACAAGATAACTAGCATACTATCAGCCTACTAGGACTCAAAATAGTATTAACACCGTATGCAAAGGTGTCAAACATATACATAAAGGACAAGAAGTAATATGAGCTAACTTCTAGAACTACTAAACCTAAGCGTCGGAGTAGAAGTCAAGTAAGCTCAGTAAGCTCAGTAAGCTCTACAATGTTCTGGTCCTCCCCTCTCCTTCTAAAGAGCTTGATTCTCTTCCCTGCGACTGGTATCTTGAGCACTGCACCATCTAACTCTCTCAAAGAGTATGTGGCATTATCATAAACTTCTAACACCACATAAGGTCCAAACCTTCTCTTGGAAAACTTTCTGATAGCGCTATGCTGATTATCAAGACTACTATCATAGACTAACACCCAATCACCTTCCTTAACTGGTTTGGGTCGTAATCTATGCGTTCTATCAAATCTGCCTTTGTTTCTCTCTCTAGCAATCTTCAACCTTTCCACAGCTTTAGCAACATCCTCAGGTCTTCGTTCTAACTGTTGGATCCTTAATGCAAGAAGATCCTCCGTACTTCTACCATCTTCCCATAGCAAAACATTCCAAGTAGGCACAACCTCCTCAATCGGCATCACAGGTTTTTGCCCTAGTATCAACTCTGCTGGCATGTAACCTGTAACGGTACTATGAGTTGTACGATCTGCCCACAAAGCAAATGGTAGCAGTCTAGGCCATTAACGGATCTTATCCTTGCAAGCTTTTACCAAAGCTTTGATGATTGGCGGATGACCTCTTTCGCTCTTGTCATTCCCTTCAGGATTGTAAGCAGTGGTTAACGCCAACTTGATTCCCAACCGCTTGAAAAACTCAACTGCTTCTTGTGCATCCAGCTCACCCCTATCTGCAGTGATCTTTCCCACACACCCATACCTACAAATAACATCTTCAAGTAGAAAGCGGCAGACACTAGCAGTGGTCTTCGTCCTCAGAGCACGACCTTCAACTTGGTTAGATAGATCTTCTCTAGCCAAGACTAGATACCTCATTTGTCCAAGCCCAAACGGCATAGTTACCAGATCAACTACCCATTTGTAATGAATGGCTAAAGGATAAGTAGGATGCAATCCATCACGATGACGTACGTTCGAATACATCTGGCAAGGTATACAGGATGAAACAAACTGCACTACATCCTTATACATACCCTTCCACCAATATTTTCCTTCATCTTGGCAAATGTAGCCCAAACTCCTCTATGACCGGCCCATAAACTCTCATGGAACTCCTTGATCAGCTTCTGCTGCAATTCCAAGTCACATACCACCCGCTGCGGTATACCTCCTTGTAGCTTAGGACGCTTCCATAGATGTCCTCCATGTAGCTATTCTACGGATCCTTTTGGAATCTGCATCAGACCATCCTTCTTGCCTTTCCAGTGAACTCAAATAGCGCCCAAGATCCAACCACTCGCCATCATACACAGTTTCCTCAAAAAACTCCAACGGAGCTGCGAAACAGCTTCTATCTTTTCTAGCAAGAACACTAGAATAGAACTCTGTTCCTACATCCTCCTGGTCATCTATCATTTCCTTCTCATCGTAATACCTAGTCCTTGATAACATATCTGCCACAGGATTGTCTTTTCCTGCAATATGTCTAAACTCTGGGTTCAAGGACTTGATATATGCTATCCACCTCAACATAGCAATGTCTGGAGTTGTACAGCTAGTAATCATTCATAGGAGAGGTAAACAATCTGTCTCCACAACCACAGGTGCTCCTATCAAGTATTCCTTGTCACTCTTCATCGCAGTAACTACTCCCCATAGCTCTCTCTTGACCTGAGGATAGTCTCTCTGCCGTGAACTTAATACCTTAGCTCCAAAACGCACCACATATCTATTTCCATCCTCATCATCCTGTCCTATAGCCCATCCAATGCCAATAGGACTAGTATCAACAGTAATGATAACAGATCTGCCCAACTCATATGTTACGTAGAGTTGGTGGTGAAGACAACAGATCCTTCAACTTCTTCATAGACTCGCTTTGCTCCTCTTGCCATTGAAATCTTTGCCCCTTCCTCAGCAACTTGTACAACGGATCTGCTACATGTGCAAACTGTGGAATTCATATATGATAAAACACACATGCACCTAGAAATCTTCTCACCTCAGTAACCGATCCACACGTCTCCTTCATTCTTCGAATGGCATCAACCTTATTTGGACAAGGTTTCCGACCATAAGATCCACATAGATGTCCCACTATTAACACCTCCTGTTCTCCAAATACATACTTTGCTCCTGATAAAGTCAAATGAACCTCCTCCAGTCGACTCAGTATCTTATCACAATCAGCTATGTGATCTGCAACAAACTTACGGCACCCCCTCTGATCCATGACCTCATTCTTCTCCTCCTCAGCACACCCTTTGATCGGCACATCATCAAGGAATGGCATAGTTTTTTCAGGAATGAAATCCCTCAAAACTTTGTTCATGCCATTCATCATATGTGCTACAGAATTGGTAGCACCTTGTGGCAAGGTGCACATCCTCAGTAACCCCAAAGGTGTCCTCATTGTAGTCAAATATCTACTCTCAGAGGATAACTGAAACTGATCATAACCTGAATATAAGTCTCCCATTGAATAGATAGCACGACCAGCAAAAGCCTCTGCAAACTCGTCTACAATAGGTCCTATACCCATATTCCTGATAGTCACCTTGTTAACTGGCTGCATATCTTGAATGAATCTCAAAGCTCCACTCTTCTTCGGAACAGTAAACCATCTGCTAGAATATGGAGCTATAGATGGTTCCAAGATACCCATCCTAATCCTCTCATTGAGCAAGTCTATTAGCTTTGGCAGATGAGCTCTAGGCACAGGGATAGGACGTAGATTCCAAGGCACATGCGGTATAGTAAAGATTACCATAGGTGCAACTACACTTGGATCTACACATCATACTTCATGTGACTCAAATGCAAACGCCTTACCATGCCTAGATAGCATCTCCTTGAAGCTCCTCTTCTCTTGCTCGGTAAGAAATCCATCACCTCCAATCTTCAGCTCCTTCAGTGTTGTTTCTGTGAACTGGTGCCCAATTCTTCTCGGTCCTCTGAGTGTCGGTTCTCGTGCAGCTTGCTCCATCTTCTGATTGTAATCGAGTGATAATGGCAAAGCCACTGGTTTGACTTTCTTTGCCACTGACTTGTACTTGGTCTCCACATACACCTCTTGTCGATCTATAAACTTATTAATTACATCATAAAGCTCCTTGGAGCTCACTCTCACCACTCTATCTACATCATCTATAGAACTTTCTACTATAGATTTCAACTCCTCTATAGTATCTACCAAATACTGCTCTTCAAACACTCCAGATATGTATTCATCTCCGGCTAACTCTCCACTATCTCTCAAAGACTGTTGTACATACTTCACATGTTGCCTCTCAAACCTCTTCAGATTCTCAACCTTCCTATAACACACTGATCCATATGACGTCAATCCTAAGAAGCTAGTGGATAAAGCTTCCTGCTCTACTGGATCAGGCGAGAATCCTAGCTCTACTGTACCGTTGAAGTCTCGCTCTTCAATGGTACTCTGCCAAAACCCCTAGACTCTCTAAACTCCTGAGTAATCTTAGGCAGTGAACGGTCTCTCAAGCTATCACGATTCCTCTCATGTTCTGCAGCAACGGTCAAAAACTGAACAGCTCTTTTGCCGTCTCTACTACGTATCCTAGCATAGGCTGAACCGTCATCCATAACTCGTGTCTCCATTCTAATAGCAGTAATGTAAGGCTGCCCTAGAATGATAGGATAGGTTGACATGTCTTGTACAAAGAAATTCTGAACATCACTGATGTCACCTACAGTTACCTTGATGTTGGGACAAGCACCATAGAGTTCTCCCCTCTGGTTGTTGGCAGCGCGGATAAGTCATCCATGGTCGGTGTCTATGGGCCATCTTCCATGCTTGTACAGCTCCTTAGACATCAGATTAATCTCTGAGTCATGATCAATCAACGCCACCACAGGTTCCTCTAGATCTCCCAGTTTCACTAAGGTCTCTGTGGTTGCTCTCGCCCAATGGTTGTGAGAATAATAGCTCTTCTGCGATGCTTCCACCTCATCTTCAAACCTCACGTGCTGATAGGATCTCCCCTCTGATACTTGAGAGCAGTAACCAACAATCTCATCTTCCTCGTCATCCGACAGTTTGGTCCCTAGAGCGTTAAGCGTAGCTGCTTCACCCAAAATCTGACGTTTCCTCTTGATTATATCTATGATAACTTCATGGAACTCACACTTTGCAATCCCAAGAATCTCACCCAAAGTAAACTCAACCTTCCCATTCAAGATACGGTTCTCTAACACATGCTTCAAGTCTGTAGCAATCTCAATGTCAGACTGAAGTTTGTATGCAGGCATCTTACCCTTCTCCTTGCTTCTCTCCTTCTCCTTTGGTGTTGTAGGTGATAGATCCTCCATAGTCTCCTCCCGAGTAGGTGTTGTCTCTTGCCTTGTCTCTGGTCTAGCCCTTTCACTCCTTGTAGCAGGCCGTTTGGCTGTAGAAGCCTCACCTGCATCCTCCCTCCTACGTTTTTCTTCTAGTACAGCTTCATGATGACTTCGTGCAACATAAGCATGTACTGACATAGTATCCACAGGGTCATTCCATCCTGTAGTCTCTCGAATTGAGTTGCCAACCCTTCGTAGCACATCCTTATCTAGCTCTGTTCTAGCTACGGACCGCACTACATCAGACCACAACCCAGTAGTCTCTTTCTCTCTCTCCATCTCTACTTTCACTCCACAGGTAACAGCATTCACAAGAGAAACAGCATGTGATGCTGATATCTCATTCACAAGTCTCTTCATACCACCCTTGCCAAAGTTGGTTCCCAGCATCATCCCAGTCTCTCTCAAATGGATCTTACCATCTTTGAAGAAGATAAGATCCTTCCTCAATGCATCTGAAAACTCCCCACAATCTCTTCTTACATGGTCTAGGCTATCACACCATATACAACGATGAACAAAGCCTTCTCTCATCTGAGGTCTCTGCATAGCAGGCTGTACATTCTGATCCTTCTCTTCTAACCTAGTGAGCTTAAGCTTAAGCTCCTTCATATCTTTAATCAACTCATCAAGCGGTGAGTCTTCCTCTCTAGCAATTACCAAAGCGGGCTTAGTAGGCAACTGCTTGACAAGAATTATCAGAGGTGCTGCTTCACTTACCACCACCTTGTCCCTTCTTCTCTGTCTCTTGGTCAGCAAAGAGACAGCCTCTTCAACCTCCTTCCAATCAGTCTTCAATCCTCTCTCCTCACTCTTGTCTTCCAACAACAGCTCAAGCTTCTCCTGAATAGTCACGTCCGCTGCTTGTAGAAAAAGCTCTGTCTTCTCCACCTCTAGTGTAAGCTTTTTTGTCCTAGAAAGCTGAGCATACTGACGATCAAACTCCCTTAACAACTCATTTACAGACAAACCTTTGTTAGGCTTAACCACCCACTCCAAGAACGTTCTCTTGGTCACCCTCTCTGAATCTTCAGTGTAGTACTCCTCCTTCAAAGCGCGCATAAAGCTCTCCCAACTCTGTCCTTGCTGCTGCTTCAGCTCCTTCACACGCCTACGAATCTCAGGGACAACAGCAAGTTCAAAGTTCTCCACCATCTCCTTCTCAGGTACCTTGTTCACCTCCATCTCCCTAGCATAGTATCGCACATACTTGGAAATATCTGTCCCCTTGAACTGGTCCATCTGATGCACCACAGATTGCAACGTCTTGGTTGCTAACACCTCCTTCCTCTCTGTGCTCTGCTGCTGCTGCATAAACATGTGAAAAGCTTGGAACATCTTCATCGTAGCAGCATCCAACTGAGCAGGTTGCTAAGCAGCAGCAGCACCTCCACTTGATGATCCTTGGTTGGCCATGATATTTGATCCTATAACACTCTCAAGAAAACTCCCAGCCTAGGTGTTTCACGTCGAGTTCACCAAAAAGATAGTATGTCGGAGTGTGATCCGTCTACCTAGGAAAGCGCCGGGCTTCTGGCTGTGGTTGTTTACTCAAGAGGTTGGATTTCAGGTAACAACAGGGCTATAAACACTCACACATGTGTGTAAGATCTTGTAATATACTCAGAAAGCGAAATTCAGGTATAACTGGCAGTAATAGGATCCGGCGGCGAACTTTGACACTCACGGAGAAGAAAACTATGAAGGTTTAGACTTCTAAACTTCCCCTACATGCAAATGAGGTACTACTGAACTCACACACGAAGTTTCAGCTTGAGATCAAATTTTGACATCGAGATGTTGACAGAAAAGTTCTGAGTAAGAAAATTGCGGCAATTTCTGGTACCCTGCTGGCTATTTCAACCTAGAACAGAAGATTGGCTCGATCAAATTCAAATATTCTCACAGTATTTGAAGTCTACAGGGTGCTGAACATCCCTGTGAAGTTGGGACTCCTGAATGTACACAGAACTCCAGATCTCCTCCTCTGAAGTCGCCGCTCTAGATTAAGAGCTTTTCAGACCCCTCCAGCTTCAGCGGCCGCCCTGAATTACTCAGTCACTCAATCGATGCAAAACTTTTTGGGAAATCGTAGCCCTGCTGGCAGAGAACACAACCTCGAAGTTTTGAAGCAATTTCCTCAAATCTGCTGCAAGTGACACTGAAAACCCTAAATCCAACAAAAGTGATTCAATTCTGGCACAATTCGAACTTCAATTGGTCATAACTTCGTCTTTATTGACTCAAATCGATCGAAATTTCACTGGAAGTGCTTGGCATGACGAGTCCTCTCTCCCTGTGCTCTCAGATTTCGAAGATCCCCCACCAAATGCTCGAACTCCACTCTAGAGCTCTGTTTCTAAATTTGAGTTTAACAAAAGACAAAAACAGACCAATGGGAGTTCATAGCTCCACTTGGTTGTCCTTTAGTACCCTAAACCACGTGGCAACTTAGTTTTACTCATAGGGTACCACGTCAAGCTCCCTAGAGTGCCAACGTAAAACTTAAACTACCTAAAACGACACGCAGCCCCGAAAAATAACTTAAATCAGCTAGAAAGCGTGAATGGGCGACAAGTAAGTACAACCCATGAGCTCAAACCCCTATCAGCATGGAAACCCTAAGTTATGTACATTGAACGTCATAGACAAGTAAGAAGTCACTTGCACAAGCGCACAAATGCTTGAACAAGATAACTAGCATACTATCAGCCTACTAGGACTCAAAATAGTATTAACACCGTATGCAAAGGTGTCAAACATATACATAAAGGACTAGAAGTAATATGAGCTAACTTCTAGAACTACTAAACCTAAGCGTCGGAGTAGAAGTCAAGCATGTAGCCGCCAAGTAGCGCGACAACGGACTCGCAAGGTAAAGGATTTCTTAACTGAGTTGGACTTATACTTTGAAGCGCAACATGCTAAGGAGTCAGACAAGATGAGAGCGACGGTTACGTTCTTTAAGGATCATGCGCTTCTTTGATGGATTGCATACAAAGACGAGCATGCCTTGACCGTCTCGACGTTTGGTTGAAAACAGTTCAAAGAGTTGCTCACGGGAGGATTCGCTCCAGAGTATCAAAGGATTCGGGATGGCGTTGAGTTAGTTACGTTGAGGAGACCAAGATATGTATATTTATTGCAGGACTCAAGTCCAGCTTAGAGAAGGCTCTTTTTCCGATGCAGAAGCTACTTGAGACATGTGCTGAACTTTTGAAGCTAGTGGAGCGGATTGGGAACGACTTAGTCCAGCAGCAGAAACCTTTTCAACTACGCAGCCTGGACAAGGTTCATAAGAAGAACAAGGGCTTCAAGCGACAATGGGATGGGGGTGAGAAGGATCGGAAGGACTCTTCTGTCTCGACAGCAAAGCGGCTGCAAACGGATCAAAACTTAAGGGACAGACATCTCAAAAAGACAATAGTTCTAAGTTTACTTGTTACAATTGTGACGAGACGGATCATATTGCTAAGGCGTGTACGAAGCCTAAGGTTAGTAACTGTAGCATGAATGCGTTTGTTGCAAAGGACTTGTTGGAGGGTCCAATGACTATGATCTTAAGAACCACGAAGAAGACTAGAAGACTGATGTTTCTACAAGCCAAAGTTGCTAACCGTGATGTTACTTTCCTTGTGGACACAGGAGCGACCCACTCCTTCCTGAATCTGAAGTTGGTGAAGAAGTTGGGCTTGTCTACCTCCAAGGCAGACAAGCCTGTTCAGGTGCGCTTTGTCAAGGACAAGACGTACCAAACTTCTGAAGTGGCTTTGGACGTACGATTTGCTTGTAGGAAGTTGGAGTTCACACAAAACATCACGGTGTGCGAGATGGACGACATCCATGCAGTTTTGGGAAACATTTTCTTGGATAGGTTCAAAGTGGAACTTAGGCGAAAACCTTTGAGGTTAAACATCAGAGTTAAAAGGTGGAAGTTGGGAGTGAGCCTAATCTGAAAGATACGGAAAATTGACGAGTTTGCGATGAATTTGATCAAAGGAAAACAGATGGACAGAGTCATGTGTTTGATGCGGGTTGCAGATTTGATGATGGATGGCAGATACAAGGAAACATCAGGAGACACTACTAAACTTCCGAATGTGCTTGGTGAAGTGATTAAGGAGTTTGAGGATGCGTTGACGGATGAGTTACTTGCTGAATTACCTCCAAGGCGGATGGTGGATCACAAGATCGAGGTCTTGCCAAGGTCAGAACCACCTTCCAAAGCTCCTTACCGACTCAATCAGGTGGAACTCCTTGAGTTGAAAAGACAACTCGGTGCGCTATTAGCGCGTGGATATATTCGAACCAGCAAGTCACCTTACTGAGCCCTAGTTATTTTTGCAAAGAAGAAGGATGGAAAGTTACGGCTCTGCGTAGATTATCGTGCGCTCAATAAAATGACGGGGAAGAATAATTATCCCTTGCCAAGGATAGATGACATGTTTGATAGGTTAGCAGGCACAAAGAAGGATAGACATGAAGTCATGATATTATCAAATCCAGATAGCTGACCCAGATGTTGAGAAGACCGCTTGACGAACCAGATACGAATCATTTGAATTTGTGGTGATGACATTTGGACTATGCAACGTCCTTCCGTTCACTACATTGATGAACACAAGTTTTTACAAGGAGATGGACAAGTTTGTCATCATTTACATCGACGATATCTTGATCTACTCCAAAACCTTGGAGTCGCACGCGGAGCAACTAAGGGTGGTGTTAATGAAGCTGTCGGAGTTTGACAAATCATCCTCGCGAGGTGGACACGGACGCGAGTGACTATGCGATCGGCAGAATGTTGGTGCAGGATGGAAAATATGTAGCATACCAAAGCAAGAAGTTATCTGAGACGGACAGTCGATGATCGATCCACGAGAAGAAACTGTTTGCGGCTTGAGGAAATGACGACATTACTTTGGACTTCACAATCCTCAAGTGTATACAGATAATATTTCGCTCAAGTACTTTGAAACACAAGATCGAGGGATATCAAAGCAACTATGATGGCATGATACCTTGGCGTTCATGAATGTGGAATTAATCCACAAAGCGAGAAAGGACAATGTGGTTGGAGATGCCTTGAGTCGCAAGGAGGAATATCTTTCATCATCAACACAAATTTTACGAGCTATGTATCTTAAGGAGTCAGACTTGGAGAGACGAATACGTGAATGTTACATGGACGATCAAGCGAAGGAGTACTTGAACAACTCAAGCGAGGAGTGAACTTGCAGAACATGCAGTTGAGACATGGCTTACTCATGTTCAAGCAAAGTCTGGCTTATGTGAGACAAGGAAAACTTAGGACCAAGTTTCTTAATGAATGTCATTATCAAGCCATAAAAGAGAAATGTCCACTGTAGCAGTGATACTAAAAATTTTTATTGGTTGCACATGAAAGACGAGGTCGCTCACTTTGTGAGACATGCGTAACATGTCAAGCGAATTGTGTTTCTTATGAGAAGAAATAAGGGCTCTTTCATCCTTTGCCGATACCAGCCAGACCTTAAGAAAGCATTAGCATAGACTTCTTTACATCTCTGCCTGACTCAAACGGATATAATGCAATCTTTGTGATAGTTTCAAGTGGGCGAAGAAGTATGGTTAAGTACGAAGAACTTCATCGAAGTTTACGAAGTTCTCATCGAAGTTTACGAGACCTTTTGTCATTTTCAAAATTCTGCACGAAGATGTCTATGCTCTAGACCTTCCTCCTAAGTGGAAATTGCATCCGATCTTCCATGTTTCTTTATTAAAGAAATACTCCAGGAATGATTTGCGATCGGAGCACAAATAGGTTCTCAAGCCTCAACCTAATGTCGTGCAAGACGAAGCAGAATACCAGGTGGAGATCATTTTACGATCGTGACGTAAATCTAACCGAATGGAGTACTTGGTCAAATGGCGTGGATACCATTTGAAGGAAGCAACTTGGGTGCCAAAGGAAGATCTAGAACATGCAAGTGAAGTACTGGACTTCTTCAAACGGTGAAAAGGACATCAAGGGCATTAGCAAGATGAAGACATCTCTTTCCAACGAGGAGTGAAAAGAACTATGAACCATACGAGTAGTGACTTGAGATGATTTGGACCGATGGACTTTGTAACCTTGACTTGTATTTTATGAAAATAAAGGACTTGAAAATTATCTATTGGTAGTGCATGGCTATGACTAGTTTTGATCAGATGCCTAGGATGTTGTCAATAGGAGGAATGAAGCATATTCAAAGGAAGCGAGCTGGTTTGGATAAGCATCTAAATCAAGACTAAGTATTGATGTCAAGACTTAGGTTTATCTTAGCATTGACAAAGCAAGTATGCATTTTTCTACTTGTCTTCGGGCTTGGGATGATCTTGCGTTGCAAATTTCTAACTGCAAGATAAATTTAGTCACGAGTCTAAGTCAAATCAGGTTGCAACCAAAAAGTGAGCTTCGGGAGATCCATTAAGTAGGTGTGAATACTTATAAGTTAGCAAGTTAGAGTTTTAAGTAGAATGTTTAGAAACTATCAACTAGTTTTGTTTAGGGATGGCTAAAAAGGTTAGGCTTTCCTGAGGGTAGTTGGAATTTTCTAAGTGTTCTAGCAACGACTTAAGACTCAAGTCAAGAAGAGAATTGCGGGTTAGCTACCAGAACGTAATTCTGACGCCAAGGGGTTGGCTACCCATTTTGAACTTGACGTTAACTTAAAGATCATTGTTGATGAGGGCATCAACCTCCAAACATGAGATGAATGTCGTGATCCTCAGTCTCAAGATCAGACGCAAACGTAAACAACAAACCCTAGTAGGTCGTGAAAGCTACGAGTAGGACTTAACGGCTTGGCCGAGAAGTCAGGAACATAAGAACCCTAAGTGGTACTCTGAACCAAGGTCGGAACGTTGAGTAAGGATGTAAGGGCCTATCCCAAGAGGACTCTAGACGTACGCTGACATAAAGGGACAAGTTTGGAAACAAATCGAAACGCAGGACCGAAACATAGATCTGAGACGGAGGTTCGAGACGTGCGACTGAGACGTGGGTCTGGCGTAGACGATGTGGCAGGTCGGATGGTGGTCCAAACTATAGGGTCCAAGTCTGATGTTGGACCATGGTTCCTCGGAAAAATCTCAAGTGTTAGAGCTCTAGCAACATTTTAGGTCGTGGACGGAGCTCCACGTAAAATCTCAGGGCGAGTAATATAGCATTGGAAATGTCTCGACGAGAGCTTTCTAAAGATATGCAGAACTCTTGAATTGACATCGGAGCTGACAATTATGGCTGATCTCGTGATCGGGTTGTGGTATAATTTTCAAGGACCAAAGAGGAGGACGAGGCCGCCGATCTCAGAAGTATATATGAGGGGGCTCGATTCCTCGATGGACCACGACGAGTCATCCGACCCCAAAGTTTGACGGACGGACTCTAGGGGCATGAGGTGATGGTTGGACTAGTAGCAATACGCGTTTCGTTCCAAACTTGGACGTCTGGACTTAAGAACGATCCAAAGAATGAGATAAGACTAAGGAACGAGACAGCGGATTAGACCACCATTTGGGAGCTTAGACCCAGACAGACATCACGGACGGTTGGACAGTTAGGTGTGCTGGACGTATCATTTAAGACCTTGGACTATATGGGAAGTCCGCCTCAAGTCATGTTGTGATTTGCTCATGTTTTGGGATCGACCTAGCCATGTCTAGGTCAGGACTCAGAGAATGTTGAGCTTGAGAGTTAGGGAGACCATCCGGCTCTAGTCCGGACCAAACAAAATAAAGGTAAGTGGTTCATGAACTCTAATATGTGATTGTCTTTACATGTTAGCATTGTGAGTTTCGTGACCTACTGAGCAAGAGCTTCCGCTAGCACAACAAGGCAGTACATGCGCGAAATTAGCACAGAAGAAAGACTTGTCTATTTTGGACAACTGGTTTGGGTTCTGTAACGACTTATGTTACATATAGGAAGTTTGTCTATTAGTAAGGTAAGTTATAACTAAGTGTTGAGAATGTTTATTTGCTACCCATATACTTTAAGGAGGTATCAAGCTAGTCATGACTAGTTAAAGTTAGTTATGGTTAAACTTAGCTTTACTTTTGGCAGAATTCAGATATTTCCTAAAGAGTGAGCACTACTATCTTGTCATCTTGTCTAAAAGGTAGAAAGGAGGTGGAAAGTATCCCTTATCTCCTTTTTGACTTGATATTAGTGATGAGATTAAAGTTGTGAACTTTGTAGGCATTAAAAACAAGAAGAGATTTCACATGTCTCCTTTTTAGTGGGTCCTAGTGTAGAGAGGGGTGGAAATTTGAGATTCCTTGAGAATATTTCAGAATTCTTCTAGAAGTTGTTGACTTTGAAGGAATAAGCTCATGTGAAAAGTGATTAATGCTTTTACCTTAAGTAATATCTTAGTAAAACTCGGTAAAAATAGTTACGGCTGAGTTACCAGAGGATACCAAAGTAAAAACCTAGAATGTATAAATAGAGGAGTAGAGAAGAGCTCCTCATCCTTGTTTTCACATCGTCGTAATGACAACTTGAGTAATATAGAGAGTGTGTGATATTTTAGCATGTGAGAACTTGAGAGACGTCGTTAGAATGGAAGATTTTAGTTGATGAGTTTATGGAGAATTTTAGTTGATGACTTTGCAATAGAGACAAACTTACAACAAGAATACATCGATGGTCACCATCCGATCGTCTTTAGATCTCATCGGCTAAATTCAACTAAACAAAATTATTCTACACGAGATCGTGAATAACTTGTTATGGTATATGCCACCAGAATTTGAAGTCATTACCTACTAGGTAAACTCGTGATCATGCAGACCGACCACAAACCATTGCTGCAGAACTTACACTTAGAGAATACGAAGAGTCGACATCATCGATAAGAAGAACAACTTCAGCTCTACGATATCAAGTTAGAATACAAACTCGGTAAATTTCATGTCATTCTAGATGCACTATCACGTCGTCTCGACTACTAGTCTTCATCTGACTCTTCAATAGTGACGACTATCACCACAGTCACTCTTGATGAAGAATTCAAGTCCATATTTTAGACGGCGTTACAAATCGGTCTCTTCTTCAACTTGGTACGTGATCGTATAGCGATTCAAGATCAATGGTATAATTCTTTTCTCATTTAAGGATGGTTTGCTGTGCAGTACACATCGTTTATATGTCCTACAAGACCCATCATGGCGAATAGATCCCCTCAACTTTGAAAAGTTGAGGGGATCAATTCGTGAGAGTTGAGGAATTCTGTTCTCTGGAAAAAGTTTACAGTCATTGTCAGATTTTCTGTGAGTTTTATTTTCCTGAGAAACTTTCCAGTGTTTTAGATTGACTGATAAGCTATATAAGACAACAGAAATCAGGAGAAAAGGTGGTATGGAGAGAGAGCCATGAATTTTCAAAGTTGAGGGGGTTGAAAGTCATGAGAGAAGTGAAAATATATAAATTTCAGTTTTCTGAAAATTTGTACAGTCAGCACCATCTCTTTTGATTAAGGAATTTTCTATTGAAACTTCATTAGTTAGTAGCTTGGAGGTTGAGCTACTGGAGATCACAAAAATCTTGGAGAGATCTCTTACCGATTAAGAGATATACGGGTCGACATACAAGGAGGTCTTGACGATACGTCATGGGGAATCCAGTTCGAGTGCCGAGGTTGAAGAAGAGACGCTTGGGAGTTAGAACGGAGACGGAAAGGCCAAAGTTAAGTATAGAAGCATTGCGATCAAGCATCTATTGCAGTTGGGGTGCCATTTTTGCTTTATATCGAGAAGCTTCCGCGAGCATCGGCGCAGATGCGAAGAAAGTTGAGTTCAAAGTATCATTCACTGTGGAGGCCATGAATGCTCCTGGCGAAGTAGAGTGTGATCCTTACAAAAGTGACTTTAAGATGTCTGCTAGGATCAATACAGACGACGGTCATGAGGATATTATCATGGACTCTTAATTTTAGATTGGATTTTATTTCGTGTATAGCATGTATAATACACGATTTTCAATATAAAGCTCGAAAGAGTTAAGAAAGTGATGTAGAGTTATTTTCCTCAAAGATATTTTGTCCACTTAATGGTTGAGAAGGTGCAATATGAGTGCAAGTTCGAAAGATAGGAAAGTTAGACTTAGAAACCTTCCTCAAGGTTTAGATGTCCAAGTAAGTGTCGGAGAGAGCTCGAAAGAGGTTATCGTTGAGTTTGAGAACCCTAGTACAAAACCTCAAGTAGAATCTCCGAGAAGAAGAGTAGAAACCGACTTGTGGTGTTATTTCTGTAGAGGGTGGGACATAAAGTAGTGAATTGTCCAACTAGAATCAGAACCGAGAGAGCTAAAGGGAAGCGGGAGTTTACGGATTTAAGTCTTCAAGTGGATCCAACGTCACCAGCGCCAATTCATCTTCTAGGAGAAGATCCTTGTCCAAGTTGTGGAGTGGGTGATCTATCAAGAGGACACAAGTGCGTCGATGTGGCCGCCCTACTTACTTCAGTAGTCGAGAAGTTGGACGAGACTCAAAGAGCTGAGACGAAGAAGTTGTTGACTTCAAAAGAGGACTCGGCTGAGTTGTGATGGAGATCGTCATTCGGATGGTGGAGAAGACGATGATGCGACTGAGGCTCATGATTACCTTGGGAGAAGAGATGGCACAAGAGGTGTTGTTACAACCATTTCCTTTCATTTTACCTATGGTAGATTATTCACGAATGGAATTGGTGATGTTCGTACTCTTTTAGCGAGTAGTTATTGCACAAAAATTAGAAGGGTAGAAAGAATAGTTACAAGATGGGGAAGTTACCAGTGTTTCATGGGAAGGACAATGAAGATGTAGAACCATTTGTACGAGACTTCAAAAGGGGTTGCATCGGAAACAACGTGAGAAGGAAGGAAGAATGGGTGTTGTTATTGCTAGAGTTTTTAAAAGATTTTGCTCTTACGTGGTATGAAGACCGAGTGAAGAGCAAGACACCTGGTGCAATTGAGGACACATGGGAGACGTTGAGTAATGCACTCATCGAAGAATTTCTTCCAGAAGAGAATTATGAGAAGCTCATGTGGAGCTTACTCATTTGAAACAACAGGACGACGAGAAAGTTCGACAATATGCCGAAAGGGTGGATAAGTTGGAGCAACGGTTTCGGACGGTCCTACGGAAGAGTGGAGACAATGTGGAGTTAACGATGGCGGGGATTGGAGCAGTGTTGACCAAGAACTTGGTGGGAGGGTTGAGGTCTTCAATTCGAACCCAAGTGAGGTACGAGAAGCCAGCAACCAAAGCGGAGGTCATCAAGATTGCGACAAATATGGAAGAGAGTTTGGATGAAGGAGATATCATCCAACCTCATCATGCTCTCTGGTGTCAACTCCGACTCTTGGTGTAGCCACAACGATCGCACCTGCACCATCACAATTGGTGATTTCTTCAACGTCAACTCCTACTCCAACGGTGGTGCCAAGACCGTTTGTCCCAACAACGTTGTCTACTGCCACCTCTGATTTTCATGCCGAGTTGAAGAGCATCACCGATACTCTTGCGGATCTCAAGATAGACGTGGTGCAGTTACGAGAATGGAGGAACAAAGGTGGAGGAGGAGGTCAAAGAGGTTACGACAACAATCCCAACCGAGGAAATCAAGGTAACTTTGGAGGCATCCAAGGTAACTTTGGAGGAATCACTTGTTGGACGTGTGGAGGTTCTCATTTCCAGCGAAATTGTCCTAACAACGGAGCAAGAGGTGCCGAAGCTGTCAGAATGAATGTGGGTGGAGGAAATCCATCACAAGGACGAGACAAAGGGATGGCTACTATCGATGTCGTGCGAGATCTCATTTACGAGAAAGGAGAGAGTTCAAACTCTTCTCATGCACCGGTGGAGCTTTTAGCTCAAGAAAGGAAAAGAACTCGATTTTCTGATGAACCGGTTTTCATGGAGGAGTCAGCAAGTAGAAGTACTTGTTCGAGTAATGTTTCAAGTACACCAAGGGAGCCAAGAAGGAAGTTGGAGATGGCGGATTTCACCATTTCATCTTCCCAAGCGAGATATGATGTGGTTGAAGATGTTGGTGCTCAGAAAGCCAACATCACTGTTGGACAACTGATCGCACTTAATCTCAGCTCACGAAGAGAACTCAGAGGAGGACTGAGTTCTAAGAGAAGCAAGAAGAAGAAACCCAAGAGCAAGACATCAAAGTCTGTGGGAATTGGTGTGGTGGATGTGCATGCTTCAGAGGTATGCACTAGGGCTTTAAAGATTGAAGTCTGGTTGAATGGTCACTACGTCTCTGACGTATTGGTGGATGGAGGGTCGGCTGTAAACGTCATATCGGAGAGGTTGATGAAGAAGTTGGGGATGGAACCAACTTGCCCGGCTAGCATTGTCGTGGGGATGGCTAACAAGCAACGGGTAAGACCTCTTGGTGTGTTAGAGAAGGTGGTCGTGTCTGTGATGGGAGTTCAAACATTGATGTCCTTTCAAGTGTTAAAGGACTCTAGTTATGATTTGCTCCTAAGTAGGCCTTGGTTGAGAGTTGTGCGCATCACTGATAGATGGCACAAGGGATACTAACGGATTGGACCTAGAGATCATAGAGTGATAGTACCTCTCTCGGGTGTTGGAGTTGTGACTTCTGACTCTGATAGACCCACTAGTGACTATTGGGAATCTGATACAGAGGATGATCAAAGTGTCTCAGAAGTAGATACCGGAGATTCTTACGATCAAGAATCCTCGTATGAGGACAAAGGATTTGGTCGAGATGAATCATTACATCAGCTTAGTGCTATTGACTTGTTGCCTCGACTAGCAGTGGAGAAAGATCTTGACAAAGAAGAGTTGAGTGAGGTAGAGATTGTGAAAAGACTCTCTACCCTGAAGTTTGGTATCAATGTCACTCAAGAAGAGAAAAATAGATTCCTAGATATATTTCGAAAATATATCCATGTGTTTGCTTTCAGCTACAAGGATTTGAAGGAGGTGACTCTCGAGACTCATTGAATCGAATTGGAGGAGCACGCAAGACCAGTTCGACAAAAGCAGAGAAGGGTCAATCCCACAATGGCAATGATGGTCAAAGAGGAGATAGACAAGTTGAAGGAGGCGAGTTTCATCTATGAGGTGGAGAACTCAGAATGGGTTTCACCCATTGTGATTGTCAAGAAGAAGAATGGTAAGTTGCGAGTGTGCATAGACTATAAGAAGTTGAATGCAGTTACCAAGAAGGATTATTATCCTCTATCATTTATAGATGAGATTTTGGAGGAAGTTGCTGGTCATGAGTGGTACAACTTTGGTGATGGTTATAGTGGGTATAACCAGATCAAGATAGCACAGGAGTACCAATAGTTGACTACTTTCACTACTCCTTGGAGAACATTTGCATTTCGGGTGATGCCATTCGGACTGTGTAATGCTCCGGCCACGTTTCAAAGGTTCATGAACAAGGTGTTTGAACCATTCATAGGGAAGTTTGTTCAGGATTTCATTGACGATTTCTGTGTGTACGGAAGAAAGGAGGACCACTTTGATCATGTGATCAAAGTTTTGCAGCGGTTGGAGCAAGCCAACGCTTCTTTAAATCCAAAAAAGTGCATCTTTGGCTGCGAAGAAGGTCTACTGTTGGGACACATCATTTTCAAGAATGAAATTGCGGTAGATCTTGAGAAGGTGAAGAAGATTTGGATCTTTCATTTCCGATCAACTTGACAAAGTTGAGACAGTTTCTTGGCATGGTTGGATATTATCGTAGGTTTATCTTTTCCTTCTCAAACAAAGCAATAGCTTTGACTATGTACATGAAGAAAGGAGTTGATTTTGACTTGATAGTGCATGATCAGAAGGCAAAGGAAGCATTTGAGGAGCTGAAAAAGGCATTGGTGACAGCTCCTATACTTGCTAAACCTGAGTGAAGTACAGCATTTATTCTGTATATGGATGCCTCCAATGTAGCAATCGGATGTACATTAAGTCAATTAGATGGAGATGGGCATGATCATCCTATAGCTTATGCTAGTAGGCAGATGGTTCCAGCGGAGAAGAACTACTCCGTGACTGAACGAGAAGGATTAGCGGTGATCTTTGGATTGAAGAAATTTTGGCATTATTTGCTAGGAGGGAAATTTTCCATAGTCACAGATCACAAAGCTTTAAAGCATATCTTTAATAAGCTTAATGCCGAAGGTCGTATTGCTCGTTGGAAGATCCTTCTAACAGAATATGATTACGTGATCGAAGATAGACCAGGGAAAAAGCATACGAATGCTGATCTTTTGTCGAGGGCTTATGATGATGAGGGAGAAGAACCGGTTGATGATTCATTTCCAGACGAACATCTGATGACCATCACAAGCATTGAGGAGATACCGGATGAGTACAAGGAAATCTGGAGTTTCCTTGCAGATGGCTCTTTTCCAGAAGGTATGCATACCCGAGAACGTAACGCGTTGATCAAGAGATGCAAACCATACACCATGGTGGAGGGAATTCTATTTCATCAAGGAGCAGATGGGTTACTAAGGAGAGTAGTTGGTCAGAAGGAGGCATTCAAGCTAATGCACGAGTTTCACGACGGAACTGTTTGCGGAGGTCACTTTGCTGGTAAGATAACAGCCTTCAAGATTTTGGATGCGGGTTACCACTGGAGAGGGATTTTCAAAGAGTTTTTAGACTATTGTAAAACTTGCGACGTATGTCAAGCATTTGCTCTGAAGTCTACTAGAACACCTCCGTTAAGATCAATTCCCGTGTTAGGACCATTTGAGAAGTGGGGTATTGACTTTGTAGGTCCTCTTAATAAGACACCTCGAGGCAATAGATACATTGTAGTCGCCACTGACTATTGTACCAAGTGGGTAGAGGCTAGATCTTTGAGAGAGATCAATGAAACAGAAGTCGGTAGATTTCTATAGGAGAGGATCATCACAAGATTTGGATGTCTGTTAGAGTTGGTCTCGGATAGAGGAGGAGAGTTTGTAGGGAGCATGACTACTGCTATGCTATTTTCACTTCCCTCATGGTTGTCAACCCCCTCCACTTTGAAAAATTCTATCTCTCTCTCCATACGTCATCTTCTCATGATTTTTGTTTCCTCTAATAGCGTATCAGCCAAACTGAAATACTGGAAATTTTCACAAGAAAATAAAATTCACAGTAAATCTGACAATGACTGTAAGAATTTTCCAGAAAGCAGAATTCTTCAACTCTCGCGAATAAACCCCCTCAACTTTGAAAATTCATAGCTCCCTCTGTAGACCACCTTTTCCCATGATTTCTTTTGTCCTAGATAGGTTATCAGCCAATCTAGACTACTGGAAAGTATCACAAGAAAATAAAAAACACAGAAAATCTGACAGCGACTGTATAAATTTTCCAGAGAGCTGGATTCTTAAACTCTGAAATTTTTCTCCTCTAATAACTTCTCTCTTCCTTTCTCTACAACTCTTGTTTCATTCCCTTTCAACTCTCCTCAAACACTTTCTAAGTGAACAAGATGTAAAGAATGACCTCGAACGCGTCATAGATCACTATGAGATACACGAAAGATTCTAGCGTTGCTAACATCGTGTTAGCTCTCTCTCCTCCCAACGTTCTCTCCATGTGTTCTCTCATGATATCTTTTTGTCGAATATAGAATTGAACTCTAAACATCTTTCAACGATTCTTTCAAGTGAGGTCTCGGCAACGAAACCAAAAATGTAAACCCTCCGCAGTCCTATCGATCAACTACCCCCTGATCTCTCAACCTCCACGATCGTCATCGATGAATCTGCAACATGTCGAGCCTGTCTCTTACTCAAGGGCTGATGGCTTTGATGGAAGCACACCATGACTTGAAGAGAAAAATGCTAAGTTCACTCATTCATACACCCATAAATCAAAATTGACAATACATGATAATTGTGGATCATAAAGTTATAGAATAAGTCGTGAAGAAATCATATCCTTCAACTTTTGAAACGCCTCTACTTGTTTGGATCTCCACTCGAACTTGATATCCTTCTCCAAAAAATCTGTTAGAGGTGCAACCACATGAGCATAATAGTAGATGAACTGCCGGTAAAAGCTCACCAACCCGTTGAATCTCTCAGACTGCAGCAGCATTCTTTGGCATCATTCAGTAATTGTCTTGATCTTTTCTTCCTCCATCTTTATGCCATCCGTCTTAACCTTGTGCTCTAGAAACGTGACCTTCGTCTTCCATAACTCACATTTGGATTTCTTGCAATATAATTTTTATTTGCGAAGTCTGTGAAGCACTTCTTGCACATGTACCTTGTGTTCTTCTTCGGTCTTGCTATAGATATCATCCAAAAACACCACTACATACTTATCCAACAATCATTCAACACTCGATGCATTTGATCCATGAAGACATCAAACGCATTGGTGAGTCTGAAAGATAAGACTCTCCATTCATAATGTCCATATTGTGTACGAAATGCAGTTTTGTGTACATCTTCTTCTCTAATCAGAATCTGTCAATAACCGCTTCGAAGATCCAACTTGATAAAATATCGAGCTCTGTTCAGTTGATCCAACAATCATCAATCTGAGACAAGGGATACTCATTCTTCACTATTTGTTTATTCAATCCATGAAAATCAATACATAAACAAAGTCTATCATCCTTCTTGGGTACAAATAACACAAGTGCACCTTAAGGAGAGGTACTACGTCTAATGACTTTTCAGACGTAGTACTTCTTCAACGTCGTTCATAATTCTTCCAACTCTTTCGATGACAACCTGTAGATTGGTTTGCTTACTGATGTGATACCAAGAAAAAACTCAACCTTGAAAGGCATCTCTCTATATGAAAGCAGCCCTTAGGGTAGATCATCCAGAAATACATCAGCAAACTCTTTCACGATCTGGTCTACTATTACTTTCATGTGCTTCTTCTGATTTTCAGTCATTGTCTCCTTCAAAACTAGGTTTGATCCAAATTGCAGACATCAGAATATCTTCATGTAAAGTTGCTTCGATAGCAACCACACTGATAAACTTATCATTGGACATAAAAGTCAAAGTGTTGGGTGTCTTTATCGAAGGTGTCGGACAACCCAATCAATAACTCTTAACGTTGGACGCACTTGAACTTGCCTTTGTGCCCAATCAACTTGAGCATTATGACGTTCAAGCCAAGGAAGTCCTAGAATGACATCATAGTGCAATGATGCTACTACGGATCATAATAACTCATATTACTTTCTTCTCAATAACTAACTTTATTAAACTTAGAGTGCAAAATGTAGAGCCTTTTCATCATCAACATGCTACCAACCACTAGCTTCAACAAAATCTTAAGTTGTTTTGTAAATTGCGTAGACATGCGACTTTTGAGTTTCCACAATCCACTAAGATCTTACAAGGATGATCTTGGATGGTACTTTGAAGATGAATCAGGTTTGTACGTGTCGAGCTTTCAATTTCATTATGTGATAAAACAACCATATAAATGATCAAAGTGCGATCTTGAAAGTAATTTTTTTCTCACATTAGCATCTCTAGTAAATAGCCAACTACAATCTTGACATATTTTCTCTATCGGATGATATTACTAGCATTCTAAAAAAACCTTATGGCATAATTGATACCGTTATATTTTCTACCACGATCTTGTACATTTGATTGTTGAGCATTTTCTGTTATTGGAAATACGTAACTGTTGTATTGATTTTATATATTATATTGTAATGAAAACTTGATTTTATCTCTAATTTTAAATGATAATATATTTTTGAGTTGCGAGTAGAGTCAGACATAACCCATAAGCGAAGCGTAGACTCACGTTGTTGTGTAGTGGATCGGCTACAGATCGAAAGAGGGAGGATTAGACAAGAATTTGCTCAACTTGCTCAGAAGTAAATTTGAGAACACCATGAGATAGAGCATGTTGGTACCCTTTGGGGAGTCGCACCGCAACTTGCGTCGCTGGCACTACCACTCAACTTCCGCCCGCACCATAGAATGGACAGTCCACCGAACAGCGGTGATCCCGTGGAGTCCCTTACCGTGGTATTCTGCCAGATGTGTGACTTAGGTCTCGTAGTACCCCGTGGAGGAGCACCCCCTCATATATACTTCTGTCGTACCCTCCGGGTCGCGCTTCTGAAATCCGGATCTATGGCAGAAAAACCCAATTCATTCAAAACTCGCGTCTCACTCCTTCCCTCTCAGATTCCCGGACGGGCACACAGCCTTCGACTAAGTTCAACTCTCTTCGCGGACCGGGGGCAGCACAATTGCCCCCTCACTGTTACGACCGACTCCACAACTCAAGCACTGACTCCAATTTGCCCTCAGTCGAGGCTTTACTGCGACGTAAATGGCTCATACATGCAATGTCCCCTCTCGGAGACCCGCGGCTACCCCGGACCTGGGCGGAACTACCTATCTGCCACGGCTAAGTACATTCAAGGTCTAAAATCGGGACCCACCCGTCCCAATGTCTCTCAATTCGGCCTCGCACTCTATCTACCTCCTCGGGAAAACTGTCACTGTCAGGGACATCGACGTTTCCTCGAGGAAACGTTGATGTGTATACACACACGACTACTCTCGGGCCCTATCTTCACGGGGTCCTCTCCCGACGTGTCCTCCCCTAATTCCTCTCCCGTTCCGGCCTCGGCTTCCGTGTCCGCACAGTGCCCTATGCGGGGCTTTTATAAGCGGGGAGGTCCCACACCTCGCCTGACCGTCCGCGGCCACTCGGAGCAGGGCGACTGACACGGGCCAATCACCATCCGCCACGCGGCCTGAGCAGGGTCAGGGTCGAGGGTATCGGCGAGGTTCCCCTCCTGCCTATTGGCTGGGAACTCCAAGCGTGCGGGGATGGGCTGGCATCGGGCGGCGGATCCGGCTAGTCGTCTGATTCTACTTCCCTCCTCGTTGGAGGTGAACCGACACGCGTGTCGAGGCGGCGGAAGTCGCTTCGCCTTCCGCGCCGCCTCCGCGCGTGCGGCAACCTCCACACGCGGGGGTCTCGGCCAATCGGCAACGGCCGTTGGGTCCCCGTACTCCCTCCATCCGTACCCGCTTCCTCCGTTCGTCCCTCCGACGTTCTCCGCTGGGCCTCCCACCTGTGCGCTCGTGCCGGCCTTGTAAGCGTCCGCCGGGTGGCGACGCTTGGGCTTCCTTGCCCACGGCTTCATAGGGCCGCGGGCCCTGTTGGCCTCGCCTTCGGCTCGGGCTCCTCTGGTCGCTCCCATTCGCCACGCGTCCCGCGTGGGTTGGCCGTACTGCGGCCAGGGGTTCTCCAGGGGCCGAAAATGCCTATGGCCTCAAAATGACCTCTATCCCTTCCTACTGGGCTCGAATTAACCCGCCTGCCTACTTTCTCAGCCGTGGCCTAGTCCTAACCTGATCCGGGGCCTCCTTGCGGTTACTTGCTCTTTAATCACGGCCGACCTAGTTGAATCCACATACAACGCGGGCGATGGGTTAGACGTCGATAATTACCTGATCCGCCCAACGGTGACTTACCCGTGGAAGATGACGGGTCCCTTATGACAACTTCTAGGGAACGGCGGCCCCGCCCTCCTCTTTGGTCCACAAAAATTATACCACAACCCGATTTTTCTACAAAAAGTAAAGTAAATGAAGTAAATGAACCACAGAGGAACAGTAAATGGCTAAGTAAATGAACCACAGAGGAACATTCCGAAGAAAACCCAGACGCGTCAAACCTTGGGAACAACCATACTCGAGAAAAGGAGACTGTGACAGACTCCCAGAACACGCATACTCGGGAAAAAGAGACCGCGAAAGACTCCCAGAACACTGCACGAATCATTGCATACTCGGGAAACGAGACCACGGTAGACTCCCGAGGCGTGGGAGTTGACCGCATGGTCAACCCCAAGGCCATCGAGGACTCACCCCTTGCAACTCATGAGACCGTGCGAGTCTGACAGTCCTTCTTGTCAGGCTCCCTTGGATCTCACGTAGAGACACGAGCCTGGACAAGGTCCAACCTTCAATGTATCTCCTGCGGGTTATGGGGCACGCGATAGCCGCACCCGCCGGGGGTGGCTCGTCAACGGAACCTCCTTCCCTTATATATACTTCTGGGGAACGGCGGCCCCGCTCTCCTCTTTGGTCCGCGAAAATTATACCACAATCCGATTCATTCCAGCGGCTAAGTCCTTTAGGGTGCGGCACAAAAAATGCGATAACTCGGCCATTTAGATTCAGAATGCATTAATTCTTTTTTCACAAGGACTGTTTTCAGTTGGGGCACGTGCGTGGTGAATTTCATGATCATTGGCTTATGGATGTTAACGAAGCTCACGAATAAGTGACCCAGATTCAGTAAAACCGTCTCCACTGCCTACACGTGGGTACAGATCACTCCAGATCTCGAAGGTGGCTCAATGGAATTTCAGGTCAAATGGGGACGGTTTAATCAGCCGAATATAATTTCAACTGATAATTAGACAGAAAATCCTGGAAAAATATAAAACGATGGGTTAAGAATGATATTACATCACCAAAAAATCTATTAATTTTATACTTCGAACCATAATTATTGTCGGGGCGAGAGAACTTATAAATTTGTTTATCTGCATTTATATTCTCCGTGATTTTATCAATAATCTATATATGTGCTAAAATGTACAGTAAAGATCAGAACCATTCATTTGGTGGTAAATATGGGTATAAATATGCTGCATGCATAATAACGAGATGATCTAATGAGTAGTTTTAATTTTAGTTTATCTTTCATAAACATATCTTATTCATTTAGTAAAAATATATATTTTGATAATTGTATTCATACATATTTTCTTACAGCGATGTCTACGAAGTAATGACGAATAAGTAAGATATTATATCACCAAAAGATCTGCTAATTGTATACCGTAATTATTCTCGAGGAAAGAGAACTTATAAGTTGACTTGTCTTCATTTTAATTATCTATCATCTTATCAATGATATACCTAAGATCGGATAAAGGGTGGATAAACGAAATTGGTGGTGAATACGAGTTTGGGTATATTTTCTAACAGCGAGATCTTCAAGGATTTTAGTGATGGATTTTCTTCTTGATAACCACTTTACATAAAGATCCATGCACATTATCTTCTAAGTTATACTTAAGGTCGCTTATGTTAGGAGGTGCTAAATAATATATTTTATTATTTTAGTGAATTCAAGATGATCTTACAGGTGGAAATCACAAACGATCTGATATATGCATATTAGTTCACACATAACTCAAGTTTGATATTATAGAGTCTAACATCAAGAGAATACAAAGAAGAGGATGAGAACTAAATATACTATTGCTGCAAACAAAACCATCATATGATTGTCATCTAAGTGTCATATTTTGGTGATATAATATCAGAATAAGTAAGATATTATATCACCAAAAGTTTAACCAATTTTACATCGTAATTATTCTCAAGGAGAGAGAACTTATAAGTTGACTTGTCTTTATTTTAATTCTCTAATATTAATAGAATATGTAGATGTTCTAACGGGTTGTTTTATCTCAAACTTGTCTTTTAGAAATATGTTATCTTCATTTAGTACTAAACCCATTTGGATAATTCTTTCCGTATACACAACACTGTTTTTCTAACAACTATTTCTACAAAGTAATTAATGATGAATTTTCTTCTTGACGCAGAGATCCATGTACATTATCCTCTAAGTTATATGTTAGTTGGTGGAAAAAATAGATATTGTATTATTTTAGCACCTAGTTTTTTTGAAAGTATTGCGTATATAAGTGTCGCGACTCTCATTCTCAAGATCGGACGCAGACGCGAACAACAGAACTCTAGCGGACTTGCGTTAGGTTGTGAACGCTGCGAGTAGGACTTAACGGCTTGGCCGGGAAGTCGGGATCAGAATGAACCCTAAGTGGTTCTCTGAACCAAGGTTGGAACCTTGGGTTAGGACATAAGGGCCTACCCCAAGAGGGCCCTAGACGAACGCTGACCTAAGGGGGCGAGTATGGGAACGGGCTGAAACATGAGTCTCAGACATAGAACTGAGACGTGGGTTCGAGACGTGGGACCGAGACGTGGGTCCGAGACGTAGACGAACCACAGGGTTCGACTCTGGGTCTGGACCACAGGTTTCTGAAAAATGACTAAGTGTTGGAGCTCCAGAAACGTTTTAGGTCGTGGACGGAGCTCTACATAAGATCTCGAGGCGAGTGAGGTATCATTGGAAAGGTCTCGTCGAGATCTTTCCAGTGATATATAACACTCCTCGATCTGACCTCCGAGCTGGAAGTTATGGCCGAACCACATCGGGTTGTGGTATAATTTTCAGGGACCAAAGAGGAGGGCGGGGCCGCCGATGCCCAGAAGTATATATCAGGGAGGCTCGATGCATGGGTGGGTCAGGACGAGTCACCCGACCCTAGGGTTCGGCGGGCGGACTCTGGGGGCATGAGATGATGGCTGGGCCGGTTCCAAGGCACGTTCTGATCTAGACTTGGACGTCTGGACTTAGGAACGATGTAAGGGCTGAGGCAAGACTAGGGAACGAGTCGGCGGTGTCGCGTCGGACGTTTTGCGTGAAGGATGTCCAGGAAAACGCGAGGTTCCTGGCTGTGGAGATGTTGTGTGCCAAACAGAGACAAGACAGAGAAGAACAACCACGAAAACGAACGCACAATATATACCACTCCAAATGTATGTACACTGCCGTTTCTTTCTCCTAACAGCACAAAACTGAAGAACAGACCAGAGCGATCTGTAATCTACTTCAGAAGCCCTAAAACAAACCCCTGAATCGCAACCCTAGCCTGAAATCGCCAAAGCGTAGCTCAAAGCAAGAGAAACTTCTCTTTGCTAACAACCAGAGCCACAACAGTATCACGCGATCCAAACCCAAGTCCAAACCACATCCATGTATAAGCTCTTAGCTAAAGCTAGCTACCACAAGCTGTATACAGCCAACCAGAACTCTAACGAACTCAAAAGAGCAAAACCCGTAGCAAAGAAACCGAAAAAGGCCTATCTGTGGACTTCCTCCTTTTGTCGAACGGACTTCAGATGTCGACAGGGTCTCCTCCGCTGACTCCGTTAACCCAAGAAACCTTCAGATCCGATTCCCATCAGCCGAGATATTGCCGATTTTCGGTCGCAGGTGACCGAACTTTCAAAAACTGCTCCCTGCGGCTTAAAACCGCACACCACGCACAAACGGATCGCCGAAACTGATATCCGTCTTCCCTGGCAGATAGATCTAGCTACCTTGAACCCAACAAGACTCCAAACAAGTCGTTTGAAGTTCCCCTTGCAAAACCACGCAAGAAATTTGGTCGCAGGTTGCAAAAAACTGACGTAAATCGGTTCCCTGTGGCTCAAATTCGCTCACCACACCCAACCCAACAATCCAATCCACGTATAGTCTTCTCTTATGAGTAGATGAAGACTCCCTGATCGCGTAGGCACCAAGAACGAAGAGCTTGACTCACCTATCGCGAAGAACAGCCCAACCTCAGGTCGCAGGTGAACGAAAATCTGATGTAAGCGCTTCCCTGCGAGCCAATTTCACTCATAACTTCCAAACCGTCCGATGAAAACTGGTATCGTCTTCAATTTCCTGTAGAACTCGGTGTTCTGATCCCGTTGGATCCAAGGACAGCAAGTTTGGACTCCCGAACGGTCCAACTCTCCTTCACAGGTAACTGAAAAACTCCAAGTCTGCCTCCTGCGTCTCAATTTCACTCAGTACGCACTCCCCGATCCCTCTCTTCCCAAACCGTTTGAACCAGTGCGTAGCCTGCACGGATCTGAACCCAACGACGCCTTGCGCGTTTGCATTGGACTTCCAAATCTCCCGCACCGTCCGCTGACAGGTCGCAGGCGCAAGCAAGTCCCTTAAGCAGCCCCCTTGTTACAGTCTGTACGTACGAAGTTCAACTCTCAATCTCCTGAATAATAAGAAGCAGGCCCCTTGCGTCTTTGATATAACGCATGGAGCCCTAAATACCCAGTCAGCAAGTAACCAGGAGCCTAGCTTGATTTTACCTTCTTTCGAATCGCATAACTTCTTCCCTGGATGTCCAAACGAAGTAAACAAGATGCCCATGGAAAGCTGACAGCGAGCTCTACCCATTTATGTGATGAAAGTGAAGATCCGAAGTTGCGCCAAAAGCCCGTAAGCTGGAGCCTAGCTTGTTTTCTCCATCTTACGAGTCTTGTAACTTCTCCACTAGGCGTTCAAACGAAGTAGATGAAGTGCCTATGGAAAGCTGACAAGGAGCTCTATCCACTGGTGCGATAAAAACGAAGATCTGAAGTGTTGCCAAAAACCTGTAAGCTGGGGCCTAGCTTATTTTCTCCATCTTTCGAGTCCTGTAACTTTTCCACTAGGCGTCCAAACGAAGTAGACAAAGTGCCTATGGAATGCTGACAAGGAGCTCAATCCACTGATGTGATGAAAGCGAAGATCCGAAATGGTGCCAAAAGTCCGTAAGCTAGGGCCTAGCTTGTCTTCTCATGAGTGACTTTGGAGCAACAAGCATCGAAGTTTGAATTTCAGGTAGAAGCCGGTCCACGACACGACAGCGGGTTAGACCATCGTTCGGGAGCCTAGACCCAGACGGACATCACGGACGGTTGGGTCGTTAGGTGTGCTGGAGGCACCGTTTAGGACCCTGGACTTTATGAGAAGTCCGCCTCAAGTCATCTTTTGACTTGCTCATGTTTGGGACCGACCAAGGCGGGACTAGGTCGGGACTGAGGAACTGCTGAGCTTGATGAATAGAGAGACGGTCCGGCTCCGGTCCGGACTGTAAACCCTCCGCGGTCCTAACGATCAACTACCCCCTGATCTCTCAACCTCCACGATCGTCATCCACGAATCTGCAACTGTCGGGCCTGTCTCTCACTCAGGGGTCACCTCTGATGGCTTGATGGAAGCACACCATGAATCTTGAAGGGAAAAATGCTAAGTTCACTCTCATTTATACACCCACAAACTTATCAACTAAAATCTCCATAATCTCATCCATTAAAATCCTCCATTCTAACGACGTCTCTCAAGTTCTCACATGCTAAAAATATCTCACACTCTCTATATTACTCAAGTTGTCATTACGACGATGTGAAAACAAGGATGAGGAGCTCTTCTCTACTCCTCTATTTATACATTCTAGGTTTTTACTTTGGTACCCTCCGGTAACTCAGCCGTAACTACTTTTACCGGGTTTTACTAAGATATTACTTAAGGTAAAAGCATTGATCACATGGGCTTTTTACCTTTTCACATGGGCTTATTCCTTCAAAGTCAACAACTTCTAGAAGGATTCTGGAATATTCTCAAGGAATCTCGAATTTCCACCCCCCTCTACACTAGGACCCACTAAAAAGGAAACATGTGGAATCTCTTCTTGTTTTTAATGCCCACAAAGTCCACAACTTTAATCCAACCACTAATATCAAGTCAAAAAGGAGATAAGGGATACTTTCCACCCCCTTTCTACCTTTTAGACAAGATGACAAGATAGTAGTGCTCACTCTTTAGCAAATATCTGAATTCTGCCAAAAGTACAGCTAAGTTTAACCATAACTAACTTTTAGCTAGTCATGACTAACTTGATATCTCCTAAAAGTACTTTGGCAGCAAATAAACATTCTCAACACTTAGTTAGAACTAAACACCTTACTAATAGACAAACTTCCTATGTGTAACATAGGTCGTTACATTTTACCCCCGGACTAAATTTTCGCTCCGTCCTCGGAGTGAAGAGAGAACTTCCGTCGATGAAACAACTTCAACTTGTCATGGTTGACCCGATCGAATCTCCTTCCTCCCAGCTCCTGAAGGTCATATGTGAAGTTGCTCCACACCTTATCTACAACAAAAGGACCAAAATATCTCGGAAGAAACTTCTTCCTAGCCCTCTTGAATCTGATAGCATCATACAACATAACCCAATCTCCGACTTGAAAAGGTTTTACCTCCCTCTTGCCCAACCGTGTGTCGTAACTCTTCTTTTGATACGCCTGAGCTCATTCCATCCGGATCATTGCTACCGCTCGGGTCTCTTCCAACTCCATGAGTTGCTCCCTTCTTGATCTGACCACGTCTTCTCCTCTCGACCTCTTCAACTTTCGTTGAATAGTTTGAAAAGTATCCAATTCGAATTGGATCGGCAACTTGGACTCCACTCCATAAACCAGTCGAAATGGGGAGTACCCAGTAGAAGTCTTTGTTGTCGTTCGATACTCCCATAAGATGGCATGTAGCCTCTTATCCCAAGTATGTTTCGCAGTCTCAACACCAGCATCTTTGGCGAGCATCATACAAAGTGTAAGATTGGTCTTCTCCGCAAGACCATTAGCATTTGGTTTGTATGAGGTCGTTACTCGTGGCTTGATAGAAAAGTGTTGTAGCATAGCAGTAGTCATGCTCCCTACAAACTCTCCTCCTCTATCTGAGACCAACTCTAACGGACATCCAAATCTTGTGATGATCCTCTCCCATAAGAATCTACCGACTTCTGTTTCATTGGTCTCTCTCAAAGGTCTAGCCTCTACCCACTTGGTACAATAGTCAGTGGCGACTACAATGTATCTATTGCCTCGAGGTGTCTTATTAAGAGGACCTACAAAGTCAATACCCCACTTCTCAAATGGTCCTAACACGGGAATTGATCTTAACGGAGGTGTTCTAGTAGACTTCAGAGCAAATGCTTGACATACGTCGCAAGTTTTGCAACAGTCTAAACACTCTTTGAAAATCCCTCTCCAGTGGTAACCCGCATCCAAAATCTTGAAGGCTGTTATCTTACCAGCAAAGTGACCTCCGCAAACAGTTCCGTCGTGAAACTCGTGCATTAGCTTGAATGCCTCCTTCTGACCAACTGCTCTCCTTAGTAACCCATCTGCTCCTTGATGAAACAGAATTCCCTCTACCATGGTGTAAGGTTTGCATCTCTTGATCAACGCGTTACGTTCTCGGGTATGCATACCTTCCGGAAAAGAGCCATCTGCAAGGAAACTCCAGATTTCCTTATACTCGTCCGGTATCTCCTCAATGCTTGTGATGGTCATCAGATGCTCGTCTGGAAACGAATCGTCAAATGGTTCTTCTCCCTCATCGTCATAAGCCCTCGACAAAAGATCAGCATTCGCATGTTTTTTTCCTGGTCTATCTTCGATCACATAATCGTATTCTGTTAGAAGGATCTTCCAACGAGCAATACGACCTTCGGCATTAGGCTTATTAAAGATATACTTTAAAGCCTTGTGATCTGTGACTATGGAAAATTTCCCTCCTAGCAAGTAATGTCGGAATTTCTTCAATCCAAAGATCACCGCTAATCCTTCTCGTTCAGTCACGGAGTAATTCTTCTCCGCTGGAACCATCTGCCTACTAGCATAAGCTATAGGATGATCATGCCCATCTCCATCTAGCTGACTTAATGTACATCCGATTGCTACATTGGAGGCATCCGTATACAGAATAAATGTTTTACTCCACTCAGGTTTAGCAAGTATAGGAGCTGTCACCAATGCCTTTTTCAGCTCCTCAAATGCTTCCTTTGCCTTCTGATCATGCACTATCAAGTCAAAATCAACTCCCTTCTTCATGTACATAGTCAAAGCTATTGCTTTGTTTGAGAAGGAAAAGACAAACCTACGATAATATCCAACCATGCCAAGAAACTGCCTCAACTTTGTCAAGTTGATCGGAAATGGAAGATCCACAATCTTCTTCACCTTCTCAGGATCTACCGCAATCCCATTCTTGGAAATGATGTGCCCTAACAGCAGACCTTCTTCGCAGCCAAAGATGCACTTCTCTGGATTCAGAGAAGCGTTAGCTTGCTCCAACCGCTGCAGAACTTTGATCACATGATCAAAGTGGTCCTCCTTTCTTCCGTACACACAGAAATCATCAATGAAATCACGAACAAACTTTCCTATGAATGGTTCGAACACCTTGTTCATGAACCTCTGAAACGTGGCCGGAGCATTACACAGTCCGAATGGCATCACTCGAAATGCAAATGTTCTCCAAGGAGTAGTGAAAGTAGTCAACTGCTGGTACTCCTGTGCTATCTTGATCTGGTTGTATCCACTATAACCATCACCAAAGCTGTACCACTCATGACCGGCAACTTCCTCCAAAATCTCATCTATAAATGGTAGAGGATAATAATCCTTCTTGGTAACTGCATTCAGCTTCTTATAGTCTATGCACACTCGCAGCTTACCATTCTTCTTCTTGACAATCACAATGGGTGAAACCCATTCTGAGTTCTCCACCTCGTAGATGAAACTCGCCTCCTTCAACTTGTCTATCTCCTCCTTGACCATCATCGCTGTTGTAGGATTGACCCTTCTCTGCTTCTGTCGAACTGGTCTTGCGTTCTCCTCCAATTCGATTCGATGAGTCTCGAGGGTCACCTCCTTCAAATCCTTGTAGCTGAAAGCAAACACATGGATATATTTTCGAAATATATCTAGGAATCTACTTTTCTCCTCTTGAGTGACATTGATACCAAACTTCAGGGTAGAGAGTCTTCTCACAATCTCTGCCTCACTCAACTCTTCTTTGTCAGGATCTTTCTCCACTGCTGGTCGAGGCAACAAGTCAATAGCACTAAGCTGATGTACTGATTCGTCTCGACCAAATCCTTCATCCTCAGACGAGGATTCTTGGTCGTAAGAATCCCCAGTATCTACTTCTGAGACACTCTGATCATCCTCCGTATCAGATTCCCAGTAGTCACTAGTGGGTCTATCAGAGTCAGAAGTCACAACTCCAACACCCGAGAGAGGAACTATCACTCTATGATCTCTAGGCCCAATCCGTAAGTATCCCTTGTGCCACCTATCCGTGGTGCGCACAGCTCTCAACCAAGGCCTACCTAGGAGCAAATCATAACTAGAGTCCTTTAACACTTGAAAGGACATCAATGTTTGAACTCCCATCACAGACACGACCACCTTCTCTAACACACCAAGAGGTCTTACCCGTTGCTTGTTAGCCATCCCCACGACAATGCTAGCCGGGCGAGTTGGTTCCATCCCCAACTTCTTCATCAACCTCTCCGATATGGCGTTTACAGCTGACCCTCCATCCACCAATACGTCAGAGACGTAATGACCATTCAACCGGACTTCAATCTTTGAAGCCCTAGTGCATACCTCTGAAGCATGCACATCCACCACACCAACTCCCACAGACTTTGATGTCTTGCTCTTGGGTTTCTTCTTCTTGCTTCTCTTAGAACTCAGTCCTCCTCTGAGTTCCCTTCGTAAGCTGGGATTAAGTGCGATCAGTTGTCCAACAGTGATGTTGGCTTTCTGAGCACCCACATCTTCAACCACATCATATCCCGCTTGGGAAGATGAAATGGTGAAATCCGCCATCCCCAGCTTCCTTCTTGGCTCCCTTGGTGTACTCGAAACATTACTGGAACGAGTACTTCTACTTGTTGACTCCTCCATGAAAACCGGTTCATCAGAAAATCGAGTTCTTTTCCTTTCTTGAGCTAAAAGCTCCACCGGTGCATGAGAAGAGTTTGAACTCTCTCCTTTCTCGTAGATGAGATCTCGCACTACATCGATAGTAGCCACTCCCTTGTCTCGTCCTTGTGATGGATTTCCTCCACCCACATTCATTCTGACCGCTTCGACACCTCTTGCTCCGTTGTTAGGACAGTTTCGCTGGAAATGAGAACCTCCACACGTCCAACAAGTGATTCCTCCAAAGTTACCTTGGTTGCCTCCAAAGTTACCTGGATTTCCTCGGTTAGGATTGTTGTCGTAACCTCTTTGACCTCCTCCTCCACCTTTGTTTCTCCATTCTCGTAACTGCACCACATTTATCTTGAGATCCGCAAGAGTGTCAGTGATGCTCTTCAGCTCGGCATGAAAATCAGAGGTGGCAGTAGACATCGTTGTTGGGACAAACGGTCTTGGCACCAACGTTGGAGTAGGAGCTGACGTTGAAGCAATCACCAATTGTGATGGTGCAGGTGCGATCGTTGTGGCTACACCAGGAGTCGGAGTTGACACCAGAGCAGCATGATGAGGTTGGATGATATCTCCTTCATCCAAACTCTCTTCCATATTTGTCGCTATCTTGATGGCCTCCGCTTTGGTTGCTGGCTTCTCGTACCTCACTTGGGTTCGAATTGAAGGTCTCAACCCTCCCACCAAGTTCTTGGTCAGCACTGCTCCAATCCCCGCCATCGTTAGTTCCACATTGTCTCCACTCTTCCGTAGGACCGTCCGAAACCGTTGCTCCAACTTATCCACCCTTTCGGCATATTGCCGAACTTTCTCGTCGTCACGTTGCTTCAAATGAGTAAGCTCCACCATGAGCTTCTCATAACTCTCTTCTGGAAGAAATTCTTCGATGAGTGCATTACTCAACGTCTCCCATGTGTCCTCAACTGCACCAGGTGTCTGGCTCTTCACTCGGTCTTCATACCACGTAAGAGCAAAATCTTCTAAAAACTCTGGCAGTAACAACACCCATTCTTCCTTCCTTCTCACGTTGTTTCCGATGCAACCCCTTTTGAAGTCTCGAACAAACGGTTCTACATCTTCATTGTCCTTCCCATGAAACACGGGTAGCTTTCCCATCTTGTAACTACTCTTTCTACTCTTCTAATCGTCGTGCAATAACTACTCGCTAAAAGAGTACGAACATCACCAATTCCATTCGCGAATAATCTACCATAGGTAAAATGAAAGGAAATGGTTGTAACAACACCTCTTGTGCCATCTCTTCTCCCAAGGTAATCATGAGTCTGAGTCGCATCACCGCCTTCTCCACCATCCGAATGACGATCTCCATCACAACTCAGCCGAGTCCTCCTTTGAAGTCGACAACTTCTCCGTCTCAGCTCTTTGAGTCTCGTCCAACTTCTCGACTACGGACGTAAGTAGGGCGGCCACATCGACGCACTTGTGTCCTCTTGATAGATCACCCACTCCACAACTTGGACAAGGATCTTCGCCTAGAAGATGAATTGGCGCTGGTGACGATGGACCCACTCGAAGACTCAAATCAGTAAACTCCCGCTTCCCTTTAGCTCTCTCGGTTCTGATTCTAGTTGGACAATTCACTACTTTGTGTCCCAACCCTCTACAGAAATAACACCACAAGTCGGTTTCTACTCTTCTCCTCGGAGATTCTACTTGAGGTTTAGTACTAGGGTTTTCAAACTCGACGATAATCTCTCTCGAACTTTCTCCGACACTTACTATGACATCTAAACCTTGAGGAAGGTTTCTAAGTCTAACTTTCCAATCTTTTGAATTTCCACTCATGTTGCACCTTCTCAACCATTAAGTGGACAAAATATCATAGAGGAAAATAATTCTACATTACTTTCTTAACTCTTCCGAGCTTTATATTAGAAATCGTGCATTATACATGCGATACACGAAATAAAATCTAATCTAATATTAACTATCAAAGATATGATCCTCCTCACCCTCGTTTGTACTCATCACAACAGACATCTTGAACTCACTCTTGTAAGGATCCAACTCTATTTCACCAGGAGCATTCGTGGCCTCCATAGTGAATGATGCTTTAAACTCGACTTTCTTCAAATCTGTGCCAATTGTCGCGGAAGCTTCTTCGTATAGAGTAAAGAGGGCACCCCAAGTGCTATAGATGCGTGTTCGTAACTCATCTATACTTAACTTGGGCTTCTCCGTCTCTGTTCGAACTCCTAAACGTCTCTTCTTCCACCTCGTCATTCGAACTGGATTCCCCATGACGTATCTTCAAGACCTCCTTGTATGCCGAAACGTATCTCTCTTAGTTGGTAAGAGATCTCTCCAAGATTTTTGTGGTCTCCAGTAGCTCAACCTCCAAGCTACTAAATCATGAAGTTTCAACAGAAACTTCCCTAATCAGAAGAGATGGTGATGACTGTATAAATTTTCAGAGAACTGAAATTTGTATATTTTCACTTCCCTCATGGTTGTCAACCCCCTCCACTTTGAAAAATCCTTTCTCCCTCTTCAGACCTCATCTTCTCATGATTTCTTTTGTCCTGGATAGCTTATCAGCCACTCTAAATCACTGAAAAGTTTCTCAGGAAAATAAAATTCACAGAAAATCTGACACTGACTGTAACCTTTTTCCAGAGAACAGAATTCCTCAACTCTCACGAATAGACCCCCTCAACTTTGAAAAATCATTGCTCCCTCTCTAGACCACCTTTTCCTATGATTCCTTTTGTCTTAGATAGGTTATCAGCCAATCTAAAACACTGGAAAGTTTCTCAGGAAAATAAAATTCACAGAAAATCTGACACTGACTGTAAACTTTTTCCAGAGAACAGAATTCCTCAACTCTCACGAATAGACCCCCTCAACTTTGAAAAATCATTGCTCCATCTCTAGACTACCTTTTCCTATGATTTCTTTTGTCTTAGATAGGTTATCAGCCAATCTAAAACACTGGAAAGTTTCACAGGAAAATAAAATTCACAGAAAAGTTGACAGCGACTGTACAAATTTTCCAGAGAGCAGAATTTCTAAACTCACAAATTTCTCTCCTCTAATAACTTTTCTCTCCTCCTTCTCTACAACTCTTGTTGCACCTCCTTTCAACTCTCCTCAAACCCTTTCTAAGTGAACAAGATGTAAAGAATGACTTCGAACGCGTCATATATCACTACGGGATACACGAAAGGTTCTAACGTTGCTAACATCGCGTTAGCTCTCTCTCCTCCCAACGTTCTCTCCATGTGCTCTCTCATAATCTCCTTTTGTCGAATATAGAACTGAACTCTAAACATCGTTCAACGATCCCTTCAAGTGAGGTCCCGGCAACGGAACCAAAAATGTAAACCCTCCGCGGTTCTAACGATCAACTACCCCCTGATCTCTCAACCTCCACGAATCTGCAACTGTCGGGCCTGTCTCTCACTCAGGGGTCACCTCTGATGGCTTGATGGAAGCACACCATGAATCTTGAAGGGAAAAATGCTAAGTTCACTCTCATTCATACACCCACAAACTTATCAACTAAAATCTCCATAATCTCATCCATTAAAATCCTCTATTCTAACGACGTCTCTCAAGTTCTCACATGCTAAAAATATCCCACACTCTCTATATTACTCAAGTTGTCATTACGACGATGTGAAAACAAGGATGAGGAGCTCTTCTCTACTCCTCTATTTATACATTCTAGGTTTTTACTTTGGTACCCTCCGGTAACTCAGCCGTAACTACTTTTACCGGGTTTTACTAAGATATTACTTAAGGTAAAAGCATTGATCACATGGGCTTTTTACCTTTTCACATGGGCTTATTCCTTCAAAGTCAACAACTTCTAGAAGGATTCTGGAATATTCTCAAGGAATCTCGAATTTCCACCCCCCTCTACACTAGGACCCACTAAAAAGGAAACATGTGGAATCTCTTCTTGTTTTTAATGCCCACAAAGTCCACAACTTTAATCCAACCACTAATATCAAGTCAAAAAGGAGATAAGGGATACTTTCCACCCCCTTTCTACCTTTTAGACAAGATGACAAGATAGTAGTGCTCACTCTTTAGCAAATATCTGAATTCTGCCAAAAGTACAGCTAAGTTTAACCATAACTAACTTTTAGCTAGTCATGACTAACTTGATATCTCCTAAAAGTACTTTGGCAGCAAATAAACATTCTCAACACTTAGTTAGAACTAAACACCTTACTAATAGACAAACTTCCTATGTGTAACATAGGTCGTTACAGGACCAAACTGAGATAAGGTAAGTGGTGCATGGACGCTAACTTGTGATTGTGTTTGTAGGTTAGCAGTGTAAAGTTTACGACCTACTGAGCAAGAGCTTCCGCTGTCGCAACAAGGCGGTAGGTGCGCAAAAAGGGGTATCAGAGCCGACGCTTCGGTGAGCGAGAACTTGAGGTAGCGGCTGAAGGCTAGACGCTTGAGGAGGGACGCGAGACACGAAGCGGATCAACGTTTCTAGGTGAACACTTGGAGCGATGGCTGACGTAGGACAGAGTTCCAGGAGGAAGACCAAGAAACAGGGAGTGACGGGTGACACCGGGACCAGATCGACTCGAGCTAGCCCTGAGACACAGTCAAGAGACGACAACCAACAACCTTCGCCCCAACGTCAAGGGAGCCCTGTACCAACTGCGGCACCAGTGCAGCAAGACAGAGTCTTGCCAACGGTGCCCAATGATTCAGGCACGGGAAGTCAAGGAGCTTTGTATGCAGAGCTCATCAAGATGATGAAGACCACGCAGGAGGGTATGGTCTCTAGGGATAAACGTATCGCTGAGCTTGAGGCAGGCCAAGAGAGTTCCTCGTCTACTAGAAAGCTTTGTAAGATGAATTTGCCGAACCCGTTTACAGGTATAGGACGGGCTCGCAAGGTTAAGGATTTCTTAACTAAGTTGGACCTATACTTTGAAGCGCATCAGGCTCAGGAGTCAGACAAAGTGAGAGCAGCGATTACGTTTCTGAAAGACCATGCGCTTCTCTGATGGACGGCATACAGGGATGAGCATGCTTTGACCGTCTCGGCGCTTGGTTGGAAGAGTTCAAGGAGTTGCTCGTAAGACGATTCACTCCAGAGTATCAAAGGATTCGGGACGGTGTTGAGTTAGTTCGGCTGAAGCAGACAGGGACCTTAAGCGCTTATGTGCACGAGTTCAGTGCCAAGCTGGATTCGTTCTCCAAGTGGACTGAGGAGACCAAAATATGTATATTTATTGGGGGACTCAAGTCTAGCTCGAAGAAAGCTCTCTTCCGGATGCCGGAGCTACCTGCGACAAGTGCCGAACTTTTGAAGCTAGCGGAGCAAATTGGGGACGATGAAGTCCAGCAACAGAAACCCTTTGAACCACGCAGCACGGACAAGTTCCAGAAGAAGAACAAGGGCTTCAAGCGACAGTGGGATGGAGGTGAAAAAGATCGGAAGGATTCCTCTGCCCCGGCGGCAAAGCGGCAGCAAACAGGAGTAAAACCTAAGGGGCAAACACCTCAGAAGGACAATGGTGTTAAGTTTACTTGCTACAACTGTGGCGAGGCGGGTCATATTGCTAAGGGGTGTACGAAACCTAAGGTTAGTAACTGTAGCATGAGTGCATTTGTTGCAAAGGACTTGTTGGAGGGCCAAATGACTGTGACCTTGAGAACCACGAAGAAGACGCCGGGATTGATGTTTCTACAAGCCAAGGTTGCTAACCGTGATGTTACTTTTCTTGTGGACACAAGAGCGACTCACTCCTTCATAAGTCCAAAGTTGGTGAAGAAGTTGGGCTTGTCTACCTCCAAGGCAGACAAACCTATTCAAGTGCGCTTTGCCAAAGGCAAGACGTACCAAACTTCTGAAGTGGCCTTGGATGTACGATTTGCGTGTGGGAAGTTGGAGTTCACAGAGAACTTCACGGTGTGCGAGATGGATGATATCCATGCGGTTTTGGGGAACACTTTCTTGGACAGGTTTGAAGTGAAACTTAGACGAAAACCTTTAAGATTAAATGTCAGAGTTAAAGGACGGAAGCTGGGAGTGAGGCTGACCCGGAAGGTGCGGAAAATTGACGACTTTGCAGTGAATTTGATCAAAGGTAAACAGATGGACTTCAACGACGGAGTCATGTGTTTGATGCGGGTTGCAGATTTGATGGCGGGTGACAGACAAGAGAAAACATCAAGGGACGCGACTAAACTTCCGAAGGTGCTTTGCGAAGTGATTAAGGAGTTTGAGGATGTCTTGACGGATGAGTTACCTGCTGAGTTATCTCCAAGGCGGCTGGTGGATCACAAGATCGAGGTTTTGCCAAGATCAGAACCACCTTCTAAAGCCCCTTACCGACTCAATCAGGTGGAACTCCTTGAGTTGAAAAGACAACTCGGTGAGCTATTAGCGCGGGGATATATTCGAACCAGCAAGTCACCTTATGGAGCCCCAGTTCTTTTCGCAAAGAAGAAGGATGGGAAGTTACGACTCTGCGTAGATTATCATGCACTCAATAAAATGACGATGAAGAACAATTATCCTTTGTCAAGGATAGACGACCTCTTTGATAGGCTAGCGGGTGCAAAGTACTTCAGCAGGATAGACTTGAAATCATGATATTACCAAATCCGGATAGCTGACCCAGATGTTGAGAAGACCGCTTGTCGAACCAGATACGGATCGTTTGAATTCGTGGTGATGTCATGTGGACTCTGCAACGCCCCTTCGAAGTTCACTACATTGATGAACACAATTTTTCGCGAGGAGATGGATGAGTTTGTCATTGTTTAGATCGACGACATCTTGTTCTACTCCAAAACCTTGGAGTCGCACGCGGAGCAGCTAAGGGTGGTGTTGACGAAGCTGCGGGAGCATAAGCTGTTTGTCAACATTGACAAGAGTGAGTTTGGTTTGAAGCGCATTAACTTCTTGAGACGTGTCATTAGTGCAGAAGGAGTCGGCTCGGATATGCAGAAGGTGGACGCGATTGTGACTTGGGAGCCTCCAACTACAGTGAAGGGGATGCGGCGATTCTTAGGATTGGCGCAATTCTATCACAAGTATGTGAAGGGGTTTTCAAAGATCGCGAAGCCGCTGACGGACTGGACGGGCAAAGACGCACAGGTAAGTTGGACCAAGGAGGTGGATGATGCGTTTCAGACGATCAAAACTATTTTGTCAAAGGCGCCAGTTTTGAAGCTGCCGGAGTTTGACAAACCATTCAAAGTGCACAAGGACGAGCGACTATGCGATTGGCGGAGTGTTGGTGCAGGATGGAAAACTTGTAACGTACGAAAGCAGGAAGCTATCTAGGACCGAGAGTCGGTGGCCGACTCACGAGAAGGAACTGTTTGCGGTGGTTCATTGCTTGAGGAAATGACGGCATTACTTGGGACTTCATAAAACCCAAGTGTATACTGACAATATTTCGCTCAAGTACTTTGAGACACAAGATCGGGTGACGCCAAAGCAACTACGGTGGCATGATATCTTGGCACTCATGAACGTGGAATTAATCCACAAAGCGGGAAAGGACAATGTGGTTCCTGACGCCTTGAGTCGCAAGGAGGAATATCTTTCATCGTCAACACAGATTTTGCGAGCTATGTATCCTAAGGAGTCAGACTTGGAGAGGCGAATACGTGAAGGTTACATGAGCGATGACCAAGCGAAGGAGTACTTGGAACAACTCAAGCGAGGAGTGAAGTTGCAGAACATGCAGTTAAGACATGGTTTACTCGTGTTTAAGCAAAGTCGGGTTTATGTGGGACAAGGAAAACTTAGGACCAAGTTGTTAAAAGAATACCACGATGCGCCCTTATCAGGTCATAAAGGTGAAAAGTCCACTTTAGCAGTGATAGCTAAAAAGTTTTATTGGCCCCACATGAAAGACGATGTTGCTCACTTTGTGAAAACATGTGTAACCTGTCAAGCGAACCGCGTTTCTTATGAGAAGAAACAAGCGTTGCTTCATCCTCTGTCGATTCCAGCCAGACCTTGGGAAAGCATTAGCATGGACTTCATTACCTCTCTGTCTGACTCGAATGGATACAATGCGATTTTTGTGATAGTTGATCGGTTTAGCAAACTAGCGAAGTTTGCTCCGACCTTGGATACTGCAACAGCATTCACGACTTCTCGGTTGTTCTTAGATACTTGGTGGCGTTCACATGGATTACCTCGGAATATTATTTCGGATAGAGACTCTAAGTTCACAAGTGTCTTTTGGAAACACTTGTTCCAAAAATTGGGGACTAAGTTAAAATTTAGTATCGTCTTTCATCCGGAAACAGATGGGCAAACAGAACGAGTTAACTCGGTTTTGAATCAATACTTGAGGAATTATGTGAGCGCGGACCAAAGCGATTGGGCGGAGTGGCTCAGTCTTGCGGAGTATTGCTACAATTCCACGAAGCATTCGGCAACCGGCGAATCACCTTTCTTGCTGGCTTACGGACGTGAGCTAGAAGGGTCTCTTGACTTGACTCTTGCAGGGAGTTCTAAATCGGCACGACCAAGAACACGGCAAACATCAGCTGAAGAGTTGGTGGCAGCAATGCAGCAGCGCGAGGAGCAAGTAAAGAAGAACCTCGAGAAGGCGCAGCAACGGTACACGAAGCAGGTAAACAAGCATCGGCGGCAAGTGAAGTTTCAAGTGGGCGAAGAAGTATGGTTAAGTACGAAAAACTTCACACTTCCGAAGGAAATATCGGCGAAGTTTTCATCGAAGTTCGTGGGACCTTTTGTCATTGTGAAGAATCCACACGAAGACGTCTATACATTAGACCTTCCTCGCGAGTGGCAGTTGCATCCGACTTTCCATGTTTCTTTATTAAAGAAACACTTCAAGGATGATTTGCGACCGGAGCGCAAACAGGTTCTTAGGTCTCAACCTGATCTCGTGCAAGGCGAAGCAGAATATGAGGTGGAGTCCATTTTGCGATCTCGGCGTAAATCAAACCGGATGGAGTACTTGGTCAAATGGCGTGGTTACCATTTGAAGGAAGCAACTTGGGTGCCAGAGGAAGACCTCGCACATGCGAGCGAAGTATTAGACCTCTTCAAACGGCGACAAGGACAACAAGGGCGTTAGCAAGATGAGGACATCTCCTTCCAGCACGGAGTGAAAGAACGTCGAATCATACGAGTAGCAACTTGAGGCGATTTGGGCCGATGAACTTTGTAGCTTTGTCTTGTATTTGGAAATAAAGATTTTGTTTCTGGAAATTTTGTCTAAGTGTATTGGTAGTGCATGGCTATGACTAGTTCTGATCAGATGCCTAGGATGTTGTCAAGAGGAGGAACGAAGCACACTCAAAGGAAGCGAGCTGGTTTGGATAAGCATCTAAATCAAGACTTAGGTTTGCCGTAGCGTTGGCAAAGCAAGTATGAACTTTCATACTTGTCTTGGGGCTTGGGGTGATCTTGCTTTGCGGTTTTTTTTAACTGCAAAGTAAACTTAGTCGCGCTTCTAAGTCAAATCAGATTGCGACCGGAAAGTGAGTTTCGGGGGACCTCGTAAGTAGATGTGAATACTTATAGCTAGCAAGTTAGAGTCTTAAGTAGAATGTTTAGAAATTGTCAACTAGTTTTGTTTAGGGTAAGTCAAAAAGGTAAGGCTTTTCTCGAGACTAGTTGAAATTTTCTAAGTGTTCTAGCGACAACTTAAACTCAAGCCAAGAAAAGAATTGCGGGTTAGCTATCAGAACGCAATTATGACGCCAAGGGGTTGGCTACCCATTTTGAACTTGGTGTTAAGTTAAAGGATCATTGTTGATGAGGGCATCAACCTCCAAAGTGGGGGTGAGTGTCGCGATCCTCATTCTCAAGATCGGACGCAGACGCGAACAACAGAACTCTAGCGGACTTGCGCTAGGTTGTGAACACTCCGAGTAGGACTTAACGGCTTGGCCGGGAAGTCGGGATCAGATGAACCCTAAGTGGTTCTCTGAACCAAGGTTGGAACCTTGGGTTAGGACATAAAGGCCTACCCCAAGAGGGTCCCAGAGGAACGTTGACCTAAGGGGGCGAGTTTGAGAACGGGCTGAAACATGAGTCTCAGACATAGGTCTGAGACGTGGGTTCGAGACGTGGGTCCGAGATGCAGACGAACCACAGGGTTCGACTCTGGGTCTAGACCACAGGTTTCCGAAAATAGCTAAGTGTTGGAGCTCTAGAGACGTTTTAGGTCGTGGACGGAACTCCACATAAGATCTCGAGGCGAATGAGATATCATTGGAAAGGTCTCGTCGAGAGCTTTCCAGTGATATATAACACTCCTCGATCTGACCTCCGAGCTGGAAGTTATGGCCGAACCACAATCGAGTTGTGGTATAATTTTCAGGGACCAAAGAGGAGGACGGGGCCGCCGATCCCCAGAAGTATATATGAGGGGGCTCGATGCCTGGGTGGGCCAGGACGAGTCACCCGATCCCAGGGTTCGGCGGGCGGACTCTGGGGGCATGAGGTGATGGCTGGACCGGTTCCAAGGCATGTTCCGATCTAGACTTGGACGTCTGGACTTAGGAACGATGTAAGGGCTGCGGCAAGACTAGGGAACGAGTCGGCGGGTTAGACCATCGTTTGGGAGCCTAGACCCAGACGGACATCACGGGCGGTTGGGCCGCTAGGTGTGCTGGAGGCACCGTTTAGGACCCTGGACTTTATGGGAAGTCCGCCCCAAGTCATCTTGTGACTTGCTCATGTTTGGGACCGACCAAGGCGGGACTAGGTCGGGACTTAGGAACTGCTGAGCTTGATGAATAGAGAGACGGTCCGGCTCCGGTCCAGACCAAACTGAGATAAGGTAAGTGGTGCATGGACGCTAACTTGTGATTGTGTTTGCAGGTTAGCGGTGTAAAGTTTGCGACCTACTGAGCAAGAGCTTCCGCTGGCGCAACAAAGCGGTAGGTGTGCGAAAATAAGATAGTGAGATACCCGTTTAGTTTTAATGATCATCCGTACTTATACTGTCAATAAGACCGTCTCATTATTTGTAGTCGTAGTAGTGAAGCTAGACTTGATATTTCGACTTAATTAAAACCTTGAATCAAGCTAATATGTAATATGCTAGAACGAAAATGAAAGTTGTAATGTGGAATATATGTGTATGATAATATCCCCGCATCTAGACATTTGGATTGGTTATATTATTTTAACGTTGAGATGCACGAACTTGTTTAGGCTGATCATATGAAAAACATCGAAACATTATTGGACTTGTGTATTTTAGGGTTAGAACGAAGGATTATCCTATAAACTCATGAATATACTTGTGAGTTTACCAGTTATTGCAAATAGGTCTTGAGTGATATTTGATGAGTAGATTTCTTGTATTTGATGAAATAGTTGGGAGGATAATTCAAACTAAATTTAACTCATTGTTGGTAAATCTGCGACTAAAATGTTGATAAACAAGATAATGCGTTTTATGTATTCTACTATGCAGATCAGAAAAGTACTTAGTACTTAGAGATGTACATGGTTGTTAATGTTCTCGAAGAGAAGAGATGCAAGTTATGAGTTAAGATAGTACTTTGGTAGTAAATTGGTACTAAGTCTGAATAAAACTTCTAATACAAAGATGAAGATGAGAACTATACCATAGTTGCAAACAAGACCATCATATTATTGTCGTCTAAGTGTCATCTAAGTTTCTTGAATAGATAGAATAAAGGATATACAAGCCTCTCGTAATATATATAATCTATTACTACACATAGTATTTAGTATTTAGTTGTCAATGTAGACTCAATAATTCAGCCTAAATCTACCTTCTATTTGTTCTAGTCGAGTACTAAAAAGAAAGATATAATGTTGCATAGAAAGTTCATGACGAGTATATCCTTTGATGTATCGTAAAACAATACACCAAGAGTATATTGGAGTAAAGTTTCTAAAATATATATATCATTGACAGTAAATGCTACACAAAAAGTATACAGTATTAATTACTACATGCAAAGCATGACAAGTATTAAGTATCATTTTCATAATGGAGAGTATATCTTTGGATGAATCGTAAAACAATACATCCAAGAGTATATTGGAGTAAAGTTTCTAAAATATATATCATTGATAGTAAATGCTACATAAAAAAACACAGTATCAAATTACTACATGTTATTACAAAAGGGTCCTAAGTGATATTCATGACGATATTCTTTGATGTATCGTAAAACAATACATCCAAGAGTATATTGGAGTAAAGTTTCTAAAATATATATCATTGATAGTAAATGCTACATAAAAAAATACAGTATCAAATTACTACATGCAGAGCATTACAAGTTTTAAGTATCAGTGTCATAATGGAATGGATGTGTTCGAGTAGAGTTTCTAATTTAAAAAACATCTGGGTATTAAACTGTACATGAAACAGTGAACCATGGAGAACAGAATACAACTTTTATTCAGATTGATTTTATTATTCAAATCTTTATATGTTACCCAATGTATATCTTGAACTGGTGTATATATGATAACATCTAAAAAGAATATTACCAGTTATTACAAAAGGGTCCTAAGTGATATTCATGATGAGTATATTCTTTGATGTATCGTAAAACAATACATCCAAGAGTATATTGGAGTAAAGTTTCTAAAATAATATATCATTGATAGTAAATGCTACATAAAAAATACAGTATCAAATTACTACATGCAGAGCATTACAAGTTTTAAGTATTTGTGTCATAATCGAATGGATATTTTTGAGTAGAGTTTCTAATTTAAAAAACATCTGGGTATTAAACTGTACATGAAACAGTGAACCATGGAGAACAGAATACAACTTTTATTCAGATTGATTTTATTATTCAAATCTTTATATGTTACCCAATGTATATCTTGAGCTGGTGTATATATGATAATATCCAAAATGAATATTACCAGTTATTAGGAAAGGTTCTTAATCAAGAACCAATGTATATCAGATTACTTAATTTTTGAACCGATGCAAACGGAGCTCAGACAAAAAAATTATAGAGGTTTGAAGATTTCACAGATCGATAGAGCGGAGTGATCATGTAGTAGACCGAGTGCTAACGTGGCACTTTTCTGACATTTAAGAACCAAAGGTGCTTTGATGAAAAATTAACATGTGTTATTTTTCTTGCTGAGATGTCAGTCTGCTGACATGACGATGCTGACTAGACTCTCGTGATGACATGGAGTCCACACGTGGTGGTATAATGTTAATGTGATACTATTTTGAGTAACAATAACATGACTAATGTTGACTAGATCGATGTCAAAGTGGATCAAAAGGGTGATGTGGCAATCCATATGTATGCCATATGGCGTCCTGCATGGGTGTCAGGTGCATGTGTGGCAGAATGTGAAAGTGATATCGAGATACTTCCGGATAGTATATAAGACGAGCCTCGAAAGACAAAGGGAGAGATCTTTGAGTTCAGACGTCGAGAAGCTGTGTAATTTTCGCTGTGATTTTTGGTTGGGTCTAAAGAGTTAACTGGGAGGGGTTAATTTCGGGACGCATCTCGAAGTTGAAGACTTTTGGGAGGTTGAACTTCAAGACGCATCTTGAAGTTGATGATTCTTAGGAGTATAAAGAAACTTTGAGGGAGATAACTCTCTCCTCGAGATTCTGTTCGGATCGTGTTTGATATCGTTAAAACCTGCTCGGCGAGGAGAGTGTGTTGGAGTGTGCATTTCAGAAAACTTTACTAAAATTTTACAAAAGAACGTCGGTACACGTCTCGAAGTTCAACTGAGAAAACATAAGAAGATTAGGTTTAAGGTGGCATAACTCTTTGCTCGGACGTTCCTTTGAGCTATTTTTGATATCATTGGAACCGGCTCGAAGAGAAGAACGTGAATGAGAGCTCATATTATAGAAACTCAACAAAATTTTGCAAGTGAACTTTGTGATGCATCTCAAAGTTGATGAGATTGAGACAAGGAAGATTAACGTAACTCTTTATTCGAGAGTCCGTTTCGAACAAGTTGGACATCATCAAAACCAGCTCGGCGAGGAGAACATCTTGTAGAGGTCAGGTTGGAGAAGTTGCTAATATAAAAAATTGAACTTTGAGATGCATCTCGAAGTTAAACTAGGAGGGTGAAAGAAGAAAGATAACAAACTTTGCGAGGGCATAACTACTTGCTCAAGAGTCCATTTCGTGCAAGATTAATATCGTTGGAACCGGCTTGGCGAGAAAAACGAGCTAGAAGGTTCAGATTGGAGGTTCACCAAGTTCATTTTCAATTGAAGTGGGAGAAAAGAAGGTGGTACGGACTTGAAATGACATAACTTTCTACACGAGGGTACGTTGTCGTGTCGTATATTGCATGAAGGATGTCTAAGAAAACGCGAGGTTCCTGGCTGTGGAGATGTTGTGTGTCGAACAGAGACAAGATAGAGAAGAACAACCACGAAAACGAACGCGTAATATATACCAACTCCAAAAGTATGTACACTTCCGGTTCTTTCTCTTAAGAGCACGAAACTGATGAACAGACCAGAGCGGTCTGTAACCTACTTCAAAGCCCTAAAACAAACCCCTGAATCACAACCCTAATCCAAAACCGCCGAAGCGTAGCTCAAAGCAAGAGAAACTTCTCTTTGCTAACAAACAGAGCCACAACAATATCACGCGATCCAAACCCAAGTCCAAACCACATCCACGCACTAGCTCTTGGCTAAAGCTAGCTACCACAAGCCGTACACAACCAATTAAGTCCCTAACGAACTCAAAAGGACGAAACCCGTAGCGAAGGAACCGAAAAAGACCTATCTGAGAACTTTCTCCTTTCGTCAAACGATCTTCAAATGTTGATAGGGTCTCCTTCCCTGACTCCTTTGGCTCAAGAAACCTTCAGATCCGACTCCCGATAGTCGAGATATCGCCGATTTTCGGTCGCAAGTGACCGAATCTTCAAAAACTCCTCCCTGCGGCTTAAAACCGCACACCACGCACAAACGGATCGTCTAAACTGATATCCGTCTTCTCTTGTAGGTAGATCTGGCTACCCTGAACCCAACAAGACTCCAAACAAGCTGTTTGGAGTTCCCCTTGCAAAACCACTCGAGAAATTTGATCGCAGATTACAAAAAAACTGACGTAAATCGGCTCCCTGCAGCTTAAACTCGCTCACCACACCCAAACCAACAATCCAATTCACATACAGTCTTCTCCTATCGATGAGCCAAGCTCTTCTCTCGAAGAGCTTGGCTCACCGATCACGAAGAACAGCCCAACCTCAGGTCGCAGGTGAACGAAAATCTGATGTAAGCGCTTCCCTGCGAGCCAATTTTACTCAAAACTTCCAAACCGCCTGATGAAAACTGGTATCGTCTTCAATTTCCTGTAGAACTCGGTGTTCTGATCCGATGGATCCAAGGACAGCAAGTTTGGACTCCGGAACGGTCCGAACGGTCCAACTCTCCTTCACATATAACTGAAATCCTCAAATCTGCTTCCTGCGTCTCAATTTCCCTCAGTACACACCTCTCGATCCGTCTCTTCCCAAACCGTTTGAACCAGTGCGTAGCCTACACAGATCTGAACCCAACGACGCCTTGCGTGCTTGCATTGGACTCCTAAATCTCCCGAACAGTCCATCGACAGGTCGCAAGTGCAAGCTAGCCCCTAAGCTGCCCCCTTGTTACAGTCTCTATACGTACAGTTCTCTCCTTGAATAATAAGAAGCAGGCCCCTTGCGTCTTTGATATAACGCCAAAGCCTCAAATACCCATTCAGCAAGTAACTAAAGCCTAGCTTGATTTTACCTTCTTTCGAATCGCATAATTTCTTCTCTAGATGCCCAAATGAAATAAACAAGATGTCTATGGAAAGCTGACAATGAGCTGTATCCATCTATGCGATAAAACAGAAGATCCGAAGTTGTACCAAAAGCCCGCAAGCTGGGGTCTAGCTTGTTTTCTCCATCTTTCGAGTCATGTAACTTCTCCACTAGGCGTCCAAACGAAGTAGACAAAGTGCCTATGAAATGCTGACAAGGAGCTCTATCCACTGATGCGATGAAAGCGAAGATCCGAAATGATGCCAAAAGCCCGTAAGCTGGGGCCTAGCTTGTTTTCTTATGAGTGTCTTCGGAGCGACAAGCATCGAAGTTTGAATTTCAAGTAGGAGCCAGTCCACGACACGACAACGTTGGAGACTTGTTGGATATCATCGGAATCAGCTTTCTGAGGGGAACAAGTTGGAGAGATCATATTTGGGAAAACAGTCAAATTTCAACAATGAACTTTGGGATGCATTCTGAAGTTGACCGGTAGGAGAAGATAGAGAAGAAAAATACAGAAATCTTTGAAGAGACGTAATTTTTTGTAGGGAGGCCCGTTTCGATACTTTGGATACCATTGGGAAGATATTTCTGAGAGTTACGTTGGGAGACAAGGAGATTTTAGTTTAGGTAATTTATGTTAAATTTCCTGAACGTCTGAAGTCTGGTTGTAAATGTAAAAATATTGAAAAGTTTGACTGGATATTTGGCACTCAACGATGTTGTTCTTCTTTCTCAATCGCACACACACTTTTCACAGCCAGATACCTCATTTATTTTCAGTCACATCTTTCGAGCCTTATGAAACAACAACGTGCTATGAAAAGTATAATTCATGAGCTTGTTATCGAGAATTCGTGAATACATCCATTGATTAATATATTATTTATTTAGATTTACATTATTCGATTTACATTAATAATATTTAGCCAACACAAGTTAATTGGTAAGAATCTCTATGGATTTTGCATTAATTTGTATCATTGTTATTTTGTGAAGTAATCCTTATTAAAGATTTGATGAGTAAAGGCTTTATAAATCAACAAAGATGATTAATAAGTAAATTTTTTTAAATAGTTTAGATTCATGTCTTTTTTGTCGCTTTTAATTTCTACAAATGTTCATCTTGTTAGAGCTTTTCATGTTAAACTTATTAAAAATAGAATATATAACGGTATAAAACACAAAAACTCCTTTTTCATTCACTTGTGAACAATCTAATGAATCTGACACACGAAGAGCTTCTCTAAACAAGAATTATGTAATATTTCGTGAGATTTTTCTTTTATCTCTGATCCACTTGAAGACATTGAAAGAGAACAATGACAGATTCGTTGTGAGAACGATGACATCGAGCTCCTTCTGAAGTTGAGCCAAAACAGCCAATCTGCTCGACTCTCCGGTCAAGTGATACAGGTGGAGCAACCCCCGGCGTGTACGTAACAGAGCAATGGCGAGTTTGACAAGGTCTGGTTTGACGCATTCTCGGAGAAATCATCAGAAAGGTGTGTCACCAATTGGCAGTTGTACACTGCAAGTGGGCTGTACACAAGCAATAGGATAATGAAACTACTCGCAGCTGGCATAACTTCTTCTGATATTTAGTCCACAAGTTACTGATTTGGTACGAGTTGGGGTTTGTTACTGGCAACTCCCATCTCGGGTAACAGTTGCCGCCCTTCTCATTCCTCATACTAGATCGCTATGGGAACCAGTAGTCAATGTACAGAATCGGACGCACGTAGCATTCCCGCTTACATGGAACTCAATGCACAGCACATACTCATCGGTCTTCGGAATTACCGACATTCACAAGAGCTGTGTGGTACAGTAGATGTGAGTCACCATCGGTAGATTTTTCGTAGCTCGCAATTATCCTTTGTCTGTTAAGTGAGGTGATGGTTCACAACTTTTAGTCCTGCTAGAATAACCTCCCCGTCCTGCGTCTCCTGTTTGGTTTACAATTTCAGCCCCAAGACTGGCATCCATCTTGCATGTGAAGCCACTACTACATCTAGATGACCCAAGAAGATACAGGCTATCAATATGTGCTGAAAATTCAAAACCATCCTCGCCAAAGACTCGAGACTACGAAAGCAGCCGGCAGGGCCAACTGGAACATAGATACACTGGCGTAGGTACACTAACATAGAGAGCAGAATCCGAGGGAGGCAAAGATCAGTACACTCCAATCCAACTTCGTCATCATGCAGTAGCATGTTGGAACATAAGAGAGACAATGGACATGTTATCAAAGGCCAAAAGACAAGAATTCGTTTCTCCTTGAATGCCTTTTGTTCTCCGATTGACAGTAAGCTCGTAACAAATCTACTTTCTGCTCAGATAGCTCCAACAACCTGCCAATCCCACCATACCAAAGTTGATTCGAATCTGAAAACGATTTTGTTTCTCCTTTTGCTGGTGCAATATATCCCAAAAACAGAATATAATCAAACACCCCACTAGAGAAGTTCCTGGGTGGTCATGATGGCAGTGCAAATCGCTTCCTAACGGGACGGCGAAAGCTTGACAAAACATTAGTACGCTTGATAGAGACCGAGCAAAGCCTTTTCCCGTTCCTGAGTCCTTTTTCTTGCGGCTTCTCTAGCAGCTAGCGCAGCTGCCTCTTCGCCAGAAACTGGCCCCGTTTTCTCTTCCCTCTTCCTCTTGCCTACCTCTAAGGAGGATGCTACCCCTTTGCCTACACCAACTGGACCTTGCTTAATAACAATAGGTCTACCAGAGGCACTGGCTTCCTTCACATATGGTTGATCTTGGCTTTTGTCCGTCATGGTTTTGGATACAGCTTGCCTTTGATAGTTCGGTTGAATTTGAGGCGCTGCACCTAAGGAACTTCTAGATCCCTTAGCAGGTTCTGTCGCAATTCCCTGTTTGGAATCATTAGACGCTTTCAAGGCCTCATCTTGGGTTGTCCATTTTCCTGCGAAGAGAACGAAGTCAGCCTCAATTCGTGACCAGCAAACTGAGTAGCAAACGAGGACGAGAGGTGAACCCAGTCGGAGCAATGGTAAATGCTATACATACCCAAAATGTCACTGTAGTACAGGCCTGAATTGGGATCATAATAATAGCCTGTTGCCGCATTAAAATGATATCCAGTTGTTTCATCGTACGTCCATTCTGCATTCACATGCATGCTGAAGAATTTAGTATGCGAGAAAGCACCAGATAAAATTTGTCCTTATTTCATAGAAAGGGTAGAATGACCTGACGTCCCTCTAGGCCCTCGTACCAAGCTGACAGAAAGGATAGTTTTGGCTAATACAAACCATTCTCAGATACCCCGCTGTTGCCTCGGGATTCATTGCTAGCCACGACTTGAGGAGTTCCGACGAGCGCAGCTGGCCTTGACTCAAGGCTTTCAGTGGCATGTGATCTTTCCGCAGCTACATCTGCCCTTTTGATAGCTGCAAGGTCTCTTTCGTAACTCTTCCGAGCTTGCTGTTCACAAGACGAACCCAGTCCGTCTTCTTGAGCGTGGATTAAAGGGGATCTCAGCACGAGGTAACAAGACAAGGAGAACGTCCGGACACAACTATGCTTGAAGTGAAGATTAGGTTGCCTGACCAAATTCAGCTCGGCATGTGACTACTTTAATCCACTTCAAGAGACCAGTATAAGCGTACTAAAAGCTCAAGCTTTTCATGACCACCACCTACTTGGCCCGACAAAGTTGCAGTTTCCTTCCTTGAAGTTGCTCTCTTTCATTCGACTAGGAGTTAGATTGCAAAGTCATGAAGACACACCAGTTTAACGCAGCAGAGCTAGTTGTTCGCTCTCATGCTGGAATTGGCGGAACCATGTTTCCAACTCCTGATGACTTTCCAACTTCAGTACATCAGACCATCGGTGAGACATCAAACTGGATGATCTAAAAGATAGAAGAAAGAAACAAGATGACCAGTTCTGGATCACAATACTGCAGTAACTTCGACAGTGTTGGTCAATGTATGTATGTATGTATTTGTTTTCTCAACTGTCGCGCTCAGAAAGAAAAGCTTCCACAAGTTTCTAGAGGCTGTGATCTGTAATCCGCTGCCGCTGATAACCCGCTGTTATTTGCTTAAGGGTGCACGTAGCTTCGTTGCTAGGCATCTTTCTACCTGAAAGTGTTTCCGGCAAATGCCATTCACCTCATGCTAATATCGCGCACAGAGTTTCTGGCAAGGGAATGTTTGTATCTTTCTTACCACTTCAATCTTCTCGAGGTCCTTCGCAGCCTGCAACTTCTCCTTCTCTTTGACAGCGTTGTCTTTCCTGATAGCGGCGAGCTTTTTGGCGACGTTATCCTTATGCCGCTGCCCAAATTCGTGGGTTCGGATGCTCGTAGCATTGTTGGCAATGTAAATCTTACAGTAATCACACCATTTGTTACCTTGACTCACCCAGTACTGCAGTCATCCATTCAACTCTCTATTTTAATTCAGAATGCTCGGCAAAGGTTAGTTAGCAGCGCGAAGAAAATCAATGAACTCCAAGATTCGTCACGAAAGAATTCACTAGGTGACTAATTCACCATGTAAAGTTCTAAGAAGCCGAGGTCCGACTCTGGTGTGAAACCAAACACGAACCTTGGCTCCAACGACCTACTTTGAACAATTCCACGCACAAACTACTTCTTTCTTATCACTCAAGAGGATGATGCTCAGAATGTAACTCTAGGCTAAGAAAAAAATTAACCCCAAATATTCAGTTGGAGATTCATCATGAAAGACTCTCCCGCACACCAGTGAGAACAACCTTGTGCAGAAAATATCCACTAGAGACAGAATCAGCATTTGCGAATTTAAACCTAGTCGCAACAGCAAGAAGTTGTGATACGAACCTTACGGGAGAATCTAACACACAGACTAGACGGAAGGACAGGATACTGATACTTGCCTCTGTCATAGCTCGTGCTGCAAGTATATCTTCAGAAGCCACAGGACGACGCCCCGAGGTGGCGAAGTGGATTCTAAAGCTTCAGCAAGCTTCTTTCGAGCAACTGTCGCTAGCCTGTTCGTTAACACGCTAAGCAAAGACACCACATGCACCGAAAGGAAACAAGGAGCCAACGACGAATTCCCTCCTCTGCAGCAGGAATAGGTTCGTGTGTTCTTAAATCATGAGTGGATGTCCACCCCATACTGAAAGCTCGTTTTCGCTTTACTGTGCTGCATGACAGACCCAGGCATAACTTCCATGTCTGTCCCAGTACGTGAATGCTGTGGTCATCGAAAGAGCTGAGCACAGAGAACGAGAGATGATCGGTCAGCTTCCTCCAGTCTCGTCCTAGCCTTCACTCGACTCATGCGTCGGTTCGGCAAGGCAAGAAGTTGGAGGAAAAACATTCAGAAAGGAGTTGCACGAAAAATTCGTAGTCTTCTACATCTGGCACCCGTCAACACTCTCGGTGAAAACGTGCAGATTTTCACTAACATGTGTTATTGAAGGCCTTTTCCGAGATTCTGCGAACAAGGCTATAATGTGTCGGTGAATAATAACGTCGTCTATGCTACAAAAGATTCACTCGCTACTAGGTCCAACCCAATGTTCTTCTTTAGTGCTCGAGACGTTCTGATGCTTACCCTACTCTTCGTCACGCGACTTCTTCGCGCTTCTCGTCCCTCTCCTCACCGATTGTTCATTTTGTCGTGTATTCTATCTGGACCATCGCTAAGAGCAGGCGGCATATATCAAGGTGATTTCGTTCACGGCTCTAGCGTTGGCGTCTCCCCAGCCAAGTCAGGACTCGGAAGAGTCCCGAGCTTCTGAGAAGCAGTGAACGGGACCCAATGAATAGCCAACGGATGTAAAGAACACATCAACCCGGACAAGGGAAAGAGGGCCCGAAGGGTAAAGCAACCACCGCCCCGAAGAGAAGAAGTCGTTCCAAAGTCGTCTTTCGCTCTTAAAATCTCACACAGTGGTAAACCAAAATTCCTAATTCACATGTGCACATGAAATAGAATCACTTATTATAATTATTTTGTTTTATTGTGATAATTGTTCTCCTCTGAAAACTGCACGTCATTGATTTGACATTTCTCTCACATGATTTCGGGTACAGTCAAAACTAGATATAGTCACGCAATTATCACTCTACCTTTTGTGACTATAACGCTTCGTGATTATAGATTCAAAATCACATTACTGAACTAATGTGGCTCTACATATGTAATTATATATAATTCTTTTTGTAAATATGACTATATAAACAAAGTTAGCCGTAAAGAATATAGAGTACGTAAACCTTTTCTACTCTTTTATGAACAACTTATCTGAACAAAAACAGACAAAACATCATCTTAACAAAAAAAACTTTTTGTTATGATAATAAATGAATTTATCTTGTTATGATTCAATTCACATCACAAAGTCAATTTACACCCAGTTGCAACAGTAAGCAAAATCTGAACACTAAAATCTTTATTCATGCTTCTTGTAACTTTTCATGCTTGAAAATTTTAAAGAATCTGATATCCTCAATCACTATCTTCTTCAAGTTCTATACCACTGAGGATTACGTGTTTTCTCGTTAAAAAGAGAAATAAAATTCATACTAAAGATAAGTAAAGCTATTTCTATATTCTTTATTAAACTTTTTATACCAACTTGTTTGTACTGTTTGTACATAGACGAATCCTAACCTCACTATGTTTTGATTGAGTTCGTTGCATTTTTTATCGAGTTTCGTTTCAACTTCAAGCTGCACTTTCTCTCGAGGTGTGGCATTCGCTGTTTGTGATCGAGTAAACTTCACAAGGTTCAACCGAGGGCTTAAAAAATGGATGAAATATTCTACTTGCTTTCGACTTTACACTTGAAATTTTGCTATGGAGCTAGTTTACTTTACTGATTTCTCTTCACTAGAGTGTTTTTTAGTTTCCAAATCATGTCAAATGCCTCGGTATTTTTCCGATGGTCCAACGCTTCACGACCGCGCTTCACTGTTCTGTTTGCTGCAAAAAAATATGAGTGCAGAAATTTGCACTTCAGACCCTTCTAATGTGATGTTCTGTTCTTCAGATCGCCCTCTGCCAAATTACAATAGCCCATCAAGGAATTCATCCAATCGAGCGAGAAGTTTGTCCTCACCTGCTCGCTAATACACAGAGTGACAACATGCACATTCGGCTCAGCAAGCAGCAATGCCTCTCATCCAGATCATGCAGGTGACAAGACCTCACCACTAGAAGTTAGTAGGAGGTGATCTTGAGCAGGAACACCAAATTTTGAATCCAGAACTAGATAATGCTTTCCTGCTATGGGTAGAACCTATAAGAACTGGTTTGAAAATGCGTTGCATGTTAATTTTGATGTTCCTTTCGAAGTTATCTTTGAGCTAGACAGAGTCATAGCTGCCGGTTTTCTGATCGATGGACATGTGAAACAGCGACGACTCGTGAAAGATTTGCTGATTCACAAGTTCGGTATATCAACCATTTATGAAGTCGATAGTGTGCTCGTTTGGAGTCGACTTCGAATTTTGTTGCACTTCAGGTTGTGAGATTTGCTATACCTCATGAGAGTAATAGTGTACAGTACAACAATTATGTACTGTTCAACCACCACAATTTTTAAAATTAGAACATTATATATGTATATATACATGTTCTAATTTTGTGTTCCAAAAATTGTGAAAACCTCACATGTCGATTTGCTTCAGAAACACCCATTTTCTCAAATAAACTACTTCTAAACTACTTGGAAAAATTATGTGCGGTCACACTTTTAGAGTAAATGAAGAATAATCTGATTATTCACGGATCCACCAAATCATAAAATCTGAACAAAGTATCAAGAGGTATATAAGAGATACAAAATAATTTTTTACCCAACGTGTAATCTTTGTCATTATTTTGGTTGTTTGTTTATTCATAATATGGACTGTAGCTGCAAGACAACAACCTTGTTAAGATCTTGATTCAAGTAAATGAACATCAAAAGTTACTAGAAGAAAGTGATCATGCAACATACGTATCGAAATACATTAGGACAATAATGAATTCTTTTTCCAAAACTGAAATAAGCTTTGAATGTACTATGTGAGGAATCTTCACAGGTTTTAGTCTCATCTCATTTTTTGTGAATTCTATATCGACAATTAATCATTCCAATTCTGTTGCTGATGATGACTTGAGTTATGATCACCGAGTTAGTACTAAGAGATATCAACATAAACAAATCCAAATAACCATATGAATTGTTTTTCTTTTCAAACCAATGGATTAAACTAAACTCATCTCAATTTCTAAAGAATAAAGAGTCAAAACTATAGTACTCACAGACACTTATGCACTAAATCTTCAGATTAGGATATGAGTCATGAGCTAGAATGGACAAATTTCACTCTTTCACATTTTTCATAACTTAAAAATTGCACTAGCTATTGCACACAATGCTACTTCACACGATTGAAGGCACGAGATCATTCTCCTCACGGAGCTCTACATTATGATACATTTCCATTTTTTTCAAAATGACTTATGGGCATAAATATATTATCATTAACTTCTTCTCGCAAGGGTTGAACTGACCCGACCTACACCCAACACAAAACTGACGCTTTGTGTGTTGTCCATGAACTATAGTATGGAGGGCCATGTCGTATCTTTCTTAGGTCAGAGAATAGATGATGAGCCTCCGGATCATGAGGATGGAGATGATTTTCTAGACCAACGAGATATCCATGACGATGTGATAGTAATGGAGTGTCTACGGACTGGCGTGATGATAGGCACAATAAGTGCTAAAGAGCGAGATCGTGTTCTTCAACGAGCGAAGAGATTTTGATGAGAAAGACGACATGTACTTCAAGTGTGAGATATGAGAGTACAAATAGTGCCACATTCATCCTAGAAGACATAGTTAGTACGACATGCCCATGAGGAGTTGGAACGTTTTGGAGTGAAGCGTATGCATAGCTTACTCCAAGGACAATATGGTGGCATGATATGCACATCGACGTGCAACATTGTGGTTTGTGATTGACGGCTCAACTCAAAGAACTAAAGCCTACAAGCTCTACCTGTGGGGAATACCTCTAGTGGAGCTAGCCCAAGAACCCGCCCTAACGGCACTAACGGTCCTACCAAAACTAACCACTACGCACTCGATCAACCTAGCCGAGGTGCTAAACTGACGTGACAACTGTCGTGCGCATACACATCAACATACATCGTTGTCAGAGATATATCACACATATACATAACGCATCAACGATGTCATGCACATATACAAGTGTATCACAATCGTCCTCCTAACTAGGGGTTAGGTCCCTCTAACTCTAGATAGCCCCATATCCCAACTATGTGATATACTCCTTTGTGGGGTGCAAGGATCAGGAGGTCGGGTGCTACATCACTCCATCGTTAGTCGCTTGTCTGCAGTCCATACCAAGTAAAGATCTAATCGGCTATCTCTGCTATATACATCGAGGGCAAACTCATCGTCTAGTAGGAACGACACTGAGAGATGGAGTCAAACACGACATGTGTCAACTTCTCGAACAACCATCACACACCAACATACAGACTGCTTCTCCAACAGACCCACATAACATACACCTCAAGCCTACGCGTACAATCGCTAAGCTTGGGTCAACGGTATCATCGATGTTTGGAAGATGACATGACGTCCAATTACGCACATGGTCTTGCCAAACAACACCATCATGACCCTCTAACGTGAGTACTCCAGAAGGTAACATCTCACACACTCATAAAATAGTGCACGCTACGGTCACATCCAACGTCATCGATGTAGTCTGCTGCATATAGATATAATCGTCAAGATGAAACTTGCGAATCGATATTCGATAACCTCCTCCTCGAATAGTCGCATATCGCAACGTGTCTCTATGATGAGCAATCGCTAAGTTCTCAAAAGCCATAGGCATAACTCTTTAAAATGTCTCAGCTTGTTAAGAACATGCTCTCACTCACATATCCGAGTCATCAAAGTTCAACACCTCAGCAGAATCACGATGAATGACCGAAGATAGATCTGGATCTCGGCTATATAATAGAAAATACGATGAGAAGAAAGCCAAAGACGCTTGCTGGCTAAACCGATAGTCCATAGTCAACCATAGTAATTGCACATCTCAGTCTCTCAAGTGGTCGTTCTGCAAGTCATACTTGCGCAATCCTCTCTTCACCGTCTAAACTACCCTCTCCGTCAAACCATCCATCTCTGTATGATCTTGAGATGTAGTCCGATGATCAATCAGCACATGATCACACAAGACCTGAAACTCACCAAGAAACTTTGTACCTTGGTCCGTCAACACTTCAGCTGGTGCTCCGAAACGACTCAGCACTCGATCTAAGAACGCATGCGCTATCTCTTCACTCGTCTTGTCCGGTAATGCCACCAACTCAATCCACTTAGAGAAGTGTTCCACCATCATCAACACATATCGGTGATGACGTAACGGTCAACGATATCTTGTAAAATCCAAGCTCCAACGATAACCCAATCCCCATAATCGATAAGAGATATAACTGTGGAGTATGAGCGTTAAATGATGCTCGTACTCGATCATAAACCACACATCGTGTGATCATATGATGTATAGTCTTGGCTAGTGCAATCTAGATTCTCTGATGCACACAGTGGATTTGGCTCGACTTTAGTGTTTGTGTAGTGCCGGTTGGCATGGTGTAGTGAGAACAGATCGTTATTATTGTGATACACTTGTGTATGTGTATGACATCGTCGATGTGTTATGTGATGTATCTCTGACAGCGATGTATGTTGTGTAGCGATGTGTATGCACACCACATTGAACATGTATAAAAATCCTCTCCGTTTGAAGATGGAGAGGATGAATATGCACGCTCGATGAAGTCATTATACGTCGATTGTGAAATATGAAAAGAAAAATGAAGTAGTAGATACAGATGGAGTCGCTGTGAAAACGAGAAAGAAGAAGAAAGAGGTAGATATGGATGAATCATTCACGAATAGCAATTTCACTGCAAGCATATATCCAATTTTTATCATCTCTAAATAACTTCAATTTTTAGAGAGGATGTTTTTCTAAATTTTCCGCACAAAAATATAATTATAAAGAAAAAGTTATAGATGTATGAGGATTTAAAGTTATGGATATTGACATGACATTTGTCGACATGGCAGTTACTAACATATAACAATTTGTCTGACATTGCACCAATACATGTTAAAACTGTGCTGATGTGAAATAATATGAGACATGACATAGTTGTTAACATGACACGACGTTGATGGATATTGATTAGATATTGTTGCACCACATCACAACATGACGTTGATGTGGTAACAAAAGCTGATATGGATTTAGAGCTAAGGTGGTTGACTACATACGAGATATTTTATGAAATGCATTTCCACCACTTGACATATTCAAAACTACACGTGTATCCACGCGAGATATCTTGAGGAGTATAAAAAATGAAGTTTGGATGATAGAAAAGAGAGATGTTGGAATCGAGCTCCAGTCTGATCCTGTTGACTCGTGCATGGATTGTGATTCAATCCATCGACATCTAGATTTGCAACTCTAGGTCTATGCAGTACCTGGAAGTCATACTCCTGTAAGATCAAAATCCATAGTGCAGGCTTTCTTGTAAGCTTGTCGGACTTCATCAACCACTTGAGCGACTGATGATCAGTGACGAGAGTAAAAGGGTTCTCAAACAAATAACATCAAAAGTGTGCAACAGCTCACACTGTTGCCAAACACACTCCCTCATACGCCGGCAAAGAAGTGCCCTTTGGACCAAAGAGGTTGGTTGCGACGCACAGAAGAATAAACTGCACTACGGACCTCGTGACGCGCAGAGTGACTTTGTTGTTTTGGTACCGGGTCCCTTCTCCTGATTAAGCGCAGATTAATCTGGTTAAAAGATCCCTTGGACCCTTACTTTCGAAGAATTTTATATGTACGATATGTCAAGCGAAGAGTCGACAAAAGGACCACGGTGGCTACGAGGACGCCCAGAACGAAGGCGTTCAGAGTGCTTACCCCGCAGGCCTTTGTGAATCTGGTGCGTCGGGTTCAAAATGAAGTGATTGGAATTCCAATAGAAGATTGCATTACCGAGAATGATATTCCAATGACCATTGGTAGTTTGGTGGCTTTAGGAAAGTGGATTTACAGTCAAGGGTCCAATAAGAAGGTAATCGATTTTGCCATGAGGAATTTGGGTGTTTTTTATACATCAGAGAAAGAAGGTGCGTGGTGCTTTCTATCTTTTGTACTCCGCCTGGGGAGTACGGTCGCAAGGCTGAAACTGTGCGAGAATTATACATCACCTCTGTCTAATTGCTGGCATACGTCACCATGAACTCCTTTTCCTCATCATCATGCTGAGTCAGCATTACTCCAAGTCCCAACATACTCCAATCAATGTGTAGTATGAAGAGACGCCTCCTAACGGGTCTCTTCAAGATGGGAGCAGATGTCAACTTATCCTTCAGCTCTACAAAAGCTCGCTCCTACTCATCTCCCCATTGTCATTCCTGGTTCACCTTCATCAGCTTGGTCAATGGCTTCGTAATTGCACTAAATCTCGTCACGTACCGACGATAGAAATTCATCAAACCAACAAATGTTCAAACTCGACTCACATCTGTGAGATGTGAGATACGTGCAATAGTCTCAACCTTCGTCTGTTGAACACCCAACCCATCTAGATAGATGATGTGGTCCAGATACTCTACCAACTCTTGGAAGAACACTCCCCAAGATGTAACTTCAACCCATGAGCTCTCAACCGCTCGAACACATCTCGTAAGTGTCTCTCGTGCTCCTCCACTATAACACTATAGACTAAGATGTCGTCAATATAACATCGAACAAAATCTAGTCTTGCTAGGATCTTGTCCATCGTCTTTTGGAACTCAACAGGGGCGTTCTCCAACCCAAATGTTGAGAACAGCCACTGATACAAATAACCTTTGCCGTGAGAGTCAATTCTCCAGAATGCTGTCTTGGACTTATCTTCTTCTCTCGCCGGCAACTGATGATACCTTGCTCGAAGGTCCAAAGTACTAAAGACCTTCACATATCTCACTACATCGAAGATCTCCTCAGGTATCGACCTGTCATACTTATCAGACTTCATATACAATTGATAAGACTGTAGTCTCCACACATCTGTCTATCCGTGTAGTTGTCATACATATGCTTCTTTGCTGGTATAATTGTGACAGCAATACTCTCCATACGACATCTTCACCAACCGATCCTCCAACAAGTCTTAAGTCCTACTCTAGATCAAGGTTCTCTCCAAGTCATTATACTTGTAAGGATGTCGAAAGATTGACGTGTCACTAGCCAAGTTATCCATACATCTTGTCCCTTCAAGGTACCAAATCCTTCATACTGAAAGCAAAACAATTCCTGTAGCTCTTCTGAACTCTTCGTCTCTTCTCTCCTATAAGCTTGGGTCCAATCTCTGGCTCCCAAGTATTCTCTGTCACCACGCTAGAGATAAAAGACAAAGTCTTGCTATCTTGCAACCTCTAGAGCAGTTTCTTTCTGCTCACCACCAACAACCTCCACCTCCATTATGCAAAAAACTCCCTCTCCTATTATATCTCATGATGTTCAAAGATGACGAACTCCGCACGCCTCATTCCCAACCTTTATCTCCATCGACTCGGTAGACAAAGAGCTCATAAGTGTCCGAGAAGTAACAGCCATCGATCGCATCCGACGTTGCTAAGCCAATCTAAGGCTAACAATCCATGTCAAGCAGTTCAAATCCATTGATTGACCCAACATATGACGACATGAAGCCTCCAACATCGAAGCTATTGCCGTCGTATCCATAGAAAACCCATCGCCGCTCTCTCTCATTGATGTTGGAGTGCACTAACTGTTGTAACTGAGCATCCCACACAAGTCCAGGTCCTCCATCTCTGTAAGCATGTGACGTTAGAAAGCTCACCAAAGTGGACAACGTTGCCTTAGGTCGTCATATTAGATTCACCACTGCTATGGATGACTTATCGACAACTCTCACTACTTGAGGTCGTCGTCTTGCATCCAAGATGTCATCAACTGTGAGGTGCACTGGTCGTCTCACTGCATCGTGTGCGCACTTGAGCACCTCTCTCGATAACAAATTCGTCCACCACAAATGTGATGTGCACGAGATCTCACTCTCGCGGCATCCAACAATAGTGCCGGTCCAACCCAAGACCACACTTGGTGCACACTCGTCATCATTTGTGTACGAGCATCACCCAACAGAGAAATGTTCTCCAAGATGTATGCTGGAGAATCTACCTGATGCATCTAGAGATGCAGTAAGATCCGTAATATCTCCAAAAACATACTAGATCGTAGGTCATGTAAACCCTGACCTCTTCCAATACGCGTGTGACCCTTGACATGACCATCCGACTATCACCAAGTGAATGATGTCAACAATCGTGAGATCATACGTCTCCAGCACCAAAATATCCGATGATAATGCTTGTTTGTATCCTCGGATGGGTGGTATGGACAACAACTCAAGACATCTCTGCACCAAGCCACATGACGCAGTGAGATGCGTCTCGCAATCTCATCTCTCTCCACATATAAGTATCGTTGTACTCGTATGCTTGCCTTCAATACCGCAGCCAAACCTGTGTTGATCCCTCCAAACAGCTCCAGCACACATACACCTTCCTCTGGATATTGCTATACAATAAGAGTCGTATCCAACGGTGATAAGATCACAAGACCAGTAGCAGGAACAACCCTCTTTTCCTCCACTGACGGTACAAAGACTTCACTCCAAGCGTACTACACCAACCGATCAACATACTGCTGCAACTCTCCACTCGAACTCCAGAGTTGAACATCCAAAGAAGATGATACTACTGTAGTCATGCTAGGCATGTCCCGCACCTCCTCAAAGACCGAAGTATCCTCCGCATGGACATTGTCCTCTAACAACTCATCAGGTCAAGTGATGACCGAATTGAATCCTGCAACAGATCCATCGTCCCTGGTGTAGGCTCCGTTGTCCCAACTCCAACACTGAACCGCATTGGTAAGCGGCTCACTCGTCTCTCACCGGACTGCCAACTTGATCTATAAGATGTTGTCTCCGTCTAGTAGTCAATTACGAACTCCATAAGGTATAACACAACACCTCCAACCAATACGTCATAAGACTACACGGCCGTAATGATGACCTTGACTTTCACCATAGAGTCATTTGTGAGATGATCTAGTTGAACTCTCAGCGTCAACATCTTGCAATTCATGTGTAGAGCTGTACCCTTGATCTCTCTAGATATGTTTACAGCTAGAATGGACATCTCCCCACCTCGGAGTTCCTCAGACCCAAACTAATGCACGTCGTCTTCCTCAACATCAACGGCTGGGCTCTAGAGTCTAACAAGACTTTATGCGGTTGATACACCTTTCCTGAAGGTGTCATCAAACAGAAGATACCACTTTTGTTGTCCAACAACATCATACTTGGCGCCAAACCAGCACGGTCAATCATCGGCCTAGCTGGTAACTCATCTAACATGGCAGTCGCCGCTGGCAGTACTACTGATAGCCGTCCTGATCCTCGACTCCATGGACACATCTACCGTCTCACACTGAACAACCTCAACACTAGAGATAACTACATCCTCGCTCTCATTGAGCGTGACCGCCAACTGAAACACTAAAGCAAAGCTTACTCCCAATGTCTTCATATTTGTGGTTGAAAATAGTGAGGCTCGCAAAATTGCTATAGTCGCCACCAACATCAAGTTTGACGTAGCATCCACAGACGTCGAGAGTTGACTCGCATCACCCCACTCTTGGATGTCCATACCTCCAACTCCATAGGAATCATAGACATGGTCCTCAAAGCCTTCGAGAACGTGAATGATTGAGAAAGCCTGACCTACCTACCAGCCTCCGTGTTGTGGATCTAACTCCATCGACGCATCTCGTGGCTCAGAGACACGTACTGCACCTCGAGTCACTGCTGTAGATGTCTCAAAGGCGCCACACCAGTCGTAAAGCCGAAGTCAACTCCTTCTCTTCCATAAGACATGGAAGCCTTTGTTCCTGAACCAAATCTCCGTTGAGCCATAGTCTACTAGATATCCGCTGCTCCAACTGCTCAGTCCGAGCAGCCATACCCGCATCTGACGTCATAGCAGACGATGGACCGATTGATCCTCTCTCGGGTGCTAGACCTCTACCTCCACTTCGATCACCATGGTCTCCTTGAGCTCCTCCGCCTCGTCCACGATCAGTCTTTCCTTACCGTGGCTCGGGATGGAGACCAAAACAACGGTCACTATTGTAAATTGGTCGCTCGCAATACTCACACTGCTTAAACGTCACTTGAGACGTCTTAGACGTCTCGTAACCACCTCTCCTTTGCAGTCCTTTTGCTGATGAAGACCATCACACGTCCAGCAAGGACCTGCTTGCTACTGACTAGAGAAGGACGGCATGAGCTTCTGTCCACTAGGTCCTCCATGTAGAAAGATTGATACTTCTAAAACACTTCAAGAAGAGAGAGCGAGTAGACTAAGAAGTAAAATAGGAATGAGACAGGAGAGACTTTGCCTCTCCATGTATATATAGTGGAGGTAAGTACAAGAGAAACCTTAATGGTGGGTTAATCCTCTAACTAACTGTAACTACCCTAACCAATCCGGCTTATACTAGCCGTCGATCTACTAGAGCTTGGGACTATATCAACACTCCTCTTCAAGCTCGACTCTACATCCTGTACTCCTAGACAATGCTGAAAGCATCAAACTTATCTCTAGGCAATGCCTTAGTGAAGATATCGGCAACCTGATCTCCCGTGCTCACATAATTGAGCTCAATCTCTCATGCAAGGACCTTCTCTCTAATGAAATGATAGTGCACCTCAATGTGCATGTATGTATATACAACAACAAGTTCTATACGCTCCACACCAATATCAGATAGCAGACATCGAAGCAAAATTGATTCGCATGTTGCGTTCGTTGCTCCTCGGTACTCTGCTTCTGTGGATGACAAAGCAACCGTAGGTTGCTTCTTAGAAGCCTAGCTTATAGCAGCACTTCCAAGTCCAAAAGCATAATATGACGTGGATCTCTTGTCGGCACTTCCTTGCTCAATCAGCATCAGTGTAGTCGTGTAACAACAATGGTCCACCGTACCGGTAGTGAAGTCCGTACTGCATCAAGAACTTCACGTAGCGGAGGATCTGCATAACAACCTCCAAATATGGTCTCCGCGGTGACTACATGAACTGATTGATAAGATCGACGACATAGCTTAAGTCTGATCTGGTGATCATCAGGTAGATAAGACTCCCAACCATCTGTCTGTACATACGTGGATCATCAAGTAGCTCACCATCCTTTGCTCCTAACTTTATTCCTTGCTCTATTGACTTAGCAATTGGTTTGCAGTCAAGCATACTGAGAGCATACTGTCGTTGTACAAGTCAAACATCCTTCTCATCTCTAATGAACTCTACAGCAAGGAAGTACTTGAGTTCTCTTAAGTCTATCATCTCGAACTCGGATTTCAAGTGATCCTTGGTCTAGGAAATAACCTCCTCATAGTTATCGGTAATGATCAAGTCATCAACATAGATGATGATCACAACAATCCGGTCTGGTATTCTTAATGAATACAAGGTAGAGCTTGAACTACAAAGATCGAAACCAAGAGACTGCAAGTAGGAATTGATCTTTGCATACCATGCTCTTGGTGCTTGTTTCAGACCATAGAGGGCCTTCCTTAACTTACACACACTAGATGAGGACTTAGGATCCTCATAATCTAGAGATTGCTGCATGTAGATCTCCTCTTCAAGATCGTCATTGAGGAAGGCCTTCTTGAAATCCATCTGGTGCATCTTCCAACCTTTCTGAGTTGCAACTGCAACTGCAGTTCGAATAGTCACCATCTTCGCAACTAGAGCAAAGGTCTCTTCAAAATCCACTCCATGATGTTGTGTGTAGCCCTTGGCTACCAATCTGACCTTGTACAGACACATGGTACCATCCGAGTTACGCTTGACCTTGAAGACCCACTTCAACCAATCGCTTTCTTATCCTCAAGTAAGTCCACTAACTCCCAAGCGCAACAAGTTCAGCTTCCATAGCACTTACCCAGCTTTGTGCATTACTTCCTCGAGTGAACTCGGTTCTTGATCCTGAAGAACATTGGTCATATATGCATGGTGTGCAGCAAGAAAACCTTCATGCATATACCTACTCACTGGATGTTTTGTCCGTTTAGATATGCAAGAGATAATCGGTGCACTAGTCACCTCTCTTTGCAACTGATCTGACGTAGACACCAAGATCTGCGACAAAGTATCCAATGGATGTGGAAGATCCACATATCTGGATGAGTCAAACATACGCTGCAATAGTACGCGCTCATCTTGTATAGAAACTACACTAGTTCCACTAGGCTGTGTTACGTGGACTCTAGCGTTAACAACAGCTCTATGTACAACTGATTTTAATATGAAATCAATGACTTCTCCAGATCCTCCACTCAATGTACTATTCTGAGGTACTACAGCGGACTGACTCCTTGGTTCTACAATAAGTACAGGGATGACTACGACAGATGCAAGAGCAAACCAAGACTGTAGCTCATCAAAAACAACATCTCTATTGATATAGAACTGCTTGGAAAAAGGATTGTAACATCCTTTCGTATCAAAAGCATAGCCAAGGAAAATATATCTATCTGCTTTCGGATCTAGTTTCTTACGTCTCTCATCAAGTATGTGCACATAACAGATACATCTGAAAACTTTATGAAACGAGTAATCAGGCTTACTGTCTGTGAAGACCTCCATCGGTGTTTGGCTGTGACTACCATTGCAAGCATCGGGTTCATCAGATACACCGCACATGAAACAGCTTCTGTCTAGTAAGATCTTAGCATGGTCTTCTCATTCAGCATTGCACGAGTAGCTTCTGCTCGTGCGATGTCGATTCTTGCGCTCCGCAACCTCGTTCTGCTACGGATTGTAACTGCATGTCTTCTGACGTCGAATGCCATGCTCACGCAGATGTGCATCGAACTCTCCAGAAAAAAACTCTCTTCTTCCATCAGATCTCAGCCAGAGGATAGATGCTCCAGATTGTTTCTCCATCAACTTGCGAAAAGTCTAGAATGTTGACAGTACTTCGACAGAGGACTTGTTTCTCAACAAATATATCCAAGTATAACGCGAAAATGATCATCTGAACGACAAAAAGTACTGAAAATTGATCATACTTGATTGAGAAGCAGTCCATACATCAATGTGAACAAGCTCCAAAAGCTTGTTCGCTCTGCTACCTGATCCCTTAAAAGGCTGCCTAGCTTGCTTGCCAAATTGACATGCTGCAGAGACTCCAATGGGTTCACTGGATTCCAATTTGGGCAGACATGTAACCAGGTCAGAACTCGGAAGACTTTTTAGTCTCTGAAAGTTCATGTGTTCAATTCGCTTGTGTCAGATGTCAATATCAGACACTATTGGACCACTCTGTTCATACATGACAGCCTGTAACTTAGACGTAAAGGCATCTAGTTTAAACAGCCTATCGCTCTTGCTACCTCGAATTTTTCATCCTAATCGGACCAGTATTTCTTTTGGACTCAAGTCTTAAAAGTTTCATTTTGGTCGAATAAGATCCAATTGAAAATCTACTGAAACTTGACCAAGTACATAGTTCGCACCTTCTGAACAAGACAACATTTATAAGGCTGATCGACAGATTTCAACGAGAAAAAATTGTCTAGGCCTCCAAAATTACGTTCAAAGTTGCTGGCGGTGAAAGAAACGATTTCGTCTCATCCGAAAGCATCAGCATGATAGTGCTCGATATCAAGCACAACTCTAGCTACTCTCTCCTGTACTTCTCCATCTTGCTCATCAGCAAGGGACACATGCTCTCTACTGCTTTGATATCATGTAGAAAGATCGATACTCCTCAAACACTCCAAGAAGAGAGAGCGAGTAGACAAGGAAGTAAAATAGGAATGAGATAGTAGAGGCTTTGTCTCTCCATGTATATATAGTGGAGGTGAGTACAAAAGAAACTCTAATGGTGGGTTAGCCCTCTAACTAATTATAACTACCTTAACCACTCCGGCTTATACTAGCCGTCGATCTACTAGAACGACTATATCTACACTCCAACACCTCCCTGAGATCGTGACTGTTCAGCATGATCTCTACCACCACCACCACCACCACCACCACCACCACCACGATCCTGGATGAAGTCATCCAGCTCAATGATATCCATCGTATCATCGAGATCCCTTTGTGACCTCATAGATCTCGTCCATGTCCCACAACAACGATGTGACGACACTATGTGTATCTCCAACCACGTCCTCGTCTGAATCAGTGTCCTCCGTTGATGAGACCGGTGCTACTGGTTGGTATCTCACACCACTCTGTGTGAACCTACTGCTTACTGCAGTTGAATCTCCACAGGAATCTCCGTGAACCTCCGTGATGACAAACCCCGTGTTAATCACGAACACTAAGCTCTAACTAGAACGTGATGCCAACTTGTCTAACCCCGCTCTTACTGAGCTCACCTATCCTCTACTAGGACGGTCAAGGTAAGGACAACTTGTACTTGTCATCAGCACATGCAACCACTCACGATCTATTGGTCGTAAGTCCAACCTCACCGTAAGAGAAACAGATGTAGTCTGACTGGTCCGCAACTCCAGTCTTAATACCGATGATACACTGGAGTGAACTCAGTTCGGAAATCAAGTGCCAACACAAGCAAAAGTGGAGCACAAACAAGAGGTAGAATATGGAGAGTTCCAACCACAAGACGTCCAAACGATAACATTCCACACTCAAAACATGCAAAAGATAAACCCAGCCTCATCCGGACAGACGTCTCCTCTTCGATGACCACACCTCCTCCATCTTTCAAAGAAGAGGTAAAATATCCTTCCCACGGCCTTGTATAGTGAATTTTATTTTCTATAATAACTAGTAAATATTATAAAAATATATAATAAAATCAAATTATTTCATAAATAATATATGTTAATCAATCTCAAAATAGCCAACTGAAATTGATATAAACCATAAGTGAATGTTACCATACTTGTACCTTTGCCAGTGAGGCTGTTTACTGATCTCTTATGGTTTATATCCTGGTCTGTCCATGTTTCCAAGCATGAGCTAACCATTAATATTTATAAAATATTTTAATTATCTTTATCTATTTATATATAAATTTTATTAACACTTATTTGTTTCTCGATATCATGAAAGAAACAAGGTGTTCCCGAGAAGTTAATCGAGCATGCATTACTTATTTAGCTATGCTAACGCGTAGCAACAATATCTGGAATAGCCCGACACTATTTCGACGCTATTCTGAGAGGCCGAATTGACGAATAAACCACTACCAGGTAGTAAGAAGAGGTAAAACGGAACGCAATGAAAAGCCAACGGATGGGAAGACCCTCAAGCCTAACAAGGGAAAGAAGGACCCGAAGGGCCAAGCAACCAACGCCGCGAAGGGAGGAAGAACACCGGGTGAAGAGGTCCATGTTGACCATTTATCCATGTTTGGTTTCGCTCGTACCTGTTTAACAAAGCGAAACTTGCCAGTTGAGGTCATCCCGCGTGGCAATGTTTCAACAGTTCACCTAGTTTGACACTCCCTACTGTATACGACAAAAGCGAAGAAGTGACAACCCAGAAGGAAGCTCCACGTGGATAGAGCGGGAAATCCATGCGGCGCACGGTTGATATCAAGCTCAAAGTTCACAGGTCGCATGGTTTAAACCGCGCGTAACTGACCGTGGGACATGTTCAGGCCTTGCAGCTTCGCTGGCAGAAGGCCAAAAGGGAGAAGCAGAGCCCATCTTCATGAGCTCGCACTGCCCCGATTCACTTAGTGCGACTCTTCCAGTAGCGGAGGATTATCTCGGGTGTCGTCCTTTTCATCTCTATCAGCGATCGAGCACTAACGCCAAGGTCAGCAATTTTCTTGGTATTTCAGGTGTGTATGTCGCAGATCTCGACAGGCCAGATTTCTAGAATTGCTTCTGTTCGAGGATATGAGGTTTTGTCAAATGTGTGCTTGATTGGTTTGCTTGCGGGTACCTCGTCTTAGATTGTAGTTGGAGCTCGTTGGTATCTATCGAGTAGATGTGAGCTTCAGTAAATGGAAAGTCGCGGTGTAGCTGGAAAGTGCCTTGCACCAGTTAGCGTTAAAAGCAAGGTACGAACGGGGCTCGACGAATGTCTGGAAAGCTGAAAAAGGTTTGGGCGTGCTGATTAACTCTTATCAATTTCAGATTAGCAAAAATGAACGACTCAGAAGTATCCAAGCAAGTCCAGCAGATGGTCCATTTCATTCGGCAAGAAGCGGAAGAAAAAGCCAATGAAATTGCCGTTTCTGCGGAGGAGGTATTTTTCTTTCCTGTCACTTTGAGGCACATGTTGTCTAGATGCCTGGGAGACCCTACTTGGATGTAGCCTTTCCAAATTTGCCTGAGCTGAGCAAGTGCTGCGTTTCATCCCGTCGAATGGACCTTGGCGTTAAGATTTCGACGCCTGTTACTGTGCATTACGGTTGCGGAATTGACCAACACTGTTTCGATACAAATCTGGGCGTTCGTACCCAGCGCTGAATGAGATTTTCCAGGGACTATCCTGCATAGCCAGCGAAGAAGGAATTCGTTCTTAGAGGATGCCTTTAGGCTATAGGTGTATGCCAATCGGCCCTTCACACGAAGATGTATTTTGCTTTGGCCGTTCTCTATTAGGTGTGAAGTTAGAAATGTTTTGCCTGTTAGTACCATCTGTTATCTGAGACTGGGAGCTGTTAGATGTGAAGCAAGTAATATATCACGTGACAAGATCTTCAACGTTTTCCCCTTTTGCAGGAATTCAACATAGAGAAGCTGCAGCTGGTGGAGGCGGAGAAGAAGAAAATACGACAGGAATATGAACGCAAGGAAAAACAAGTCGAAGTGCGCAAGAAAATGTATCACTTCACATCCTCCAGGGAACTGAGCATGCATAGTTTGGTCTATTGGTCGTACTACACTCAGACTGAGTAGTAGTTTGTTTAATATAGAAATACAATCCTTTCTGTTCGTTCACAGTGTGCGGTTCTGTTCTTTCACAGTTGGGTTTAATTACCCGTCCACGTTGCAGGTGTACATGCTCATACTGACGTCATGCTATTTTCTCTTCACGAACCCGTAAGAACGCATTTTTTACCACCATGCAGTCGTCGGTAACAGGAGAGCAATTATATGAGAGGCCAGAAGTTCCGTCTCTTGAGCCCTCATGTTCATTATTCGTGAAATCTTGAACTTCCTGCAGATCATTTTCCCCGTTCAGGAGTCATAGGATTCCGGATGATGACTTGGTGCGGAATGGAGTGTTTCCTGTCACTGTTTACAGTAGTCTTGTTGTGTAGTTTGTTGCGTTGCTGAGCCAGTTAAGACATCTGAGCTAAGTTCTACATTCCTTCCAACTTAGCTACTAGGTTAAACCCTAATTACCTAGACACTAAGAGGACTTAGCTCTCGGTATATAAGCGTACGATCGGATCCACCAGATATCTTTGCTTTTTCACTCTATACCTTCTGACTCCAGAGCATCCTTTTGCCTTCCTCTTAGCTCTAGGCTTTGTCTGTACTAAGCGATTATAGATTATAGATTATAGAGCAGCGCTTGCGTAGTATTGTTGTACAGCACTCTGTCGACGTTTCTGCCTTTGTGACCTCTGGGTGATTGACTGTCTTCTCATTTGGGGGTTTCTCGATCCTGGTTCTGCTTCCGCCCCTCGTTGCTGGTTTCCCTTGCTTACTTTTAGGTTCTGCGATGTGGGTCCCTTAAGTAATTACATCTATTATTGTTTGCACTTTGTTGCCAAGCTCACTGTGCCACTACACAATGACCGGGAGTTTGCCCTGAATGTCCCGGAACTGAATAGAAACCCTGCACCGACGAGGCACTGCCGAGTTGGATAAATCCTCAATTTGATTGATCACTTTTCCTTCTCATTTATAGCCTAACCTCTTTGGTGGGTAGCACCGTCCAGCCAGGGCACGGTGTCTATAGTCGAAAGGCTACTGCATGCACCTCTGCTGGGTGCTGACGAGAGACCAGGTTGGGTTGCATGCAGCGGGATGTAGGTCCTACCTGCGTGCTCTGCGTGTAACTTTTGGTAGTTAGTTAGGTTCTTTGAGCGTACACCTCCTCATTATCCCAGTCACGTTTGCAGAAAAATGTTTGTTAACTCTTCCGCAGAAAATTTTATGATGCATTTGAGTCGGCTGGCTGGGTCTTTTACTTGACTTGTCACTTCCGGCTGGTTTACTGATTTTTCTTGGACTTATGTTGACTATCTCTCTACCACTACACAAAGAGAGATACACCAAGACAGGGTTTACCCAGAGAGACGATATAATCGTATAGAAGTGCATGCCCTAGCTTCTGGACCATAGAACTTCTGGACCATGCGCCTGGCTGGGTGGTGCTAGAAACATGGATAGGTTGAGAAGAAGATAAAGCAGAAGACAGTCCCCTGAGGAAGGGGAGACTCACTAGTAAGACGACTTACCTTAACGGACAATCCTTCTCACCTTCCAAGTTTCAGCCAGGTAGGATTTATCTTGATCATCAAAAGGAGCAACATTATTAGGCAGCCCCAAAAAGAGTTTGACAATCAGCTGCTTCGGATTTCGCCTCCAGTCGAATCTTGTTAACCGGGGACTTGTGAACAACTCGATTGTCTCAGCTGTCTTATGTCACCGAATAGGTTTGTTCTTAGAGTAGTCTGTGTCACACAGTCCAGCCGATAGTGCACTGTATCTTCGTCCCCATCTTCTCAGAGAGTACACATTTTAGTCTCACTAAAATGGCTCACTTTATTCCTATCTTTCCAGCATAAACTGTATATGTTAGATAGGTTGCACTTAATTTCGTTGGTAATATTGGAATGTAATCATTATCTACCATGAAAACCTGGTGTTCAAAGGGATGCTACCTACCGAGAATTTGGACTTTAATTTAATACCTAGGGTAGGGGTTTCCTCTAAGCCAGATGACTTTTGTGATGCTTCCGTGTGCATTTTATGTCAGAGAGTGTGCCCATTGCCTCTTCCACAGTCTTATTCCTTTCGAGTTCAGAGATGTTCCAGAGGTTCGCTGATAAGGCGGCTACTATCAGTTCTGTTACCATCTCTGTGCAAGTCCTGAAGCCAGGTTTTCCGGGTAAACTTTCATCAAGGTGGAAGATGACTTTTGTGATGCTTCCGTGTGCATGTTATGTCAGAGAGTGTGCCCATTGCCTCTTCCACAGTTCTATTCCTTTCGAGTTTAGAGATGTTCCAGAGGTTCGCTGATAAGGCGGCTACTATCAGTTCTGTTACCATCTCTGTGCAAGTCTTGACTTGTTTAACTTGTCTATCCTGTACCCAGGTAGAGTTAAGCATCTCTTTTGGTATCTGCGTGGTTCTTCTGGCTCCAGTTGTCATCTCGTTTGAACGAAGTGGGTCCTCCAATGGTTCTACACCAAATATCTCTCGCATCGCCATGTGCGGTACCGCTTATGATAAGCCTGAGAGCTTTCAACTGGATAACCTCCACCCAGTTGTTTACTTGGTACTGGCATCCCAAACAGCAGCTCAGTACACGGCAGGAATATAGTTCAGTTAGCTGTGGAACTACTGTCTTTCTAGACTTAGAAATTGTTCATACCATTACCTTACGATGGACCTTCTCAACAGTACTGGAGATGTGGCGTACGATCCTTTGGAAACTCCAGCCCTAGGTAGGTGTAAGACTTCACTCTCGGAGGAGTTCTGTACTGCACTTCCGTTCCAGTGATGATCTACTTTCTCTATTGTTCCATTGGAAACCACTAAGTCACATTTAGAGACTTTCGCCTCCAGTCTCCACATAGCGCACCATATTTTGCAAAGGTAATAATCTTTGAAGCTTCTTGGCGGGTCCTTCCAGATCAGCAAAGAGATGCTGGTATCCGACTCGCTCCAGTGGATGAATTTACCGGTACATCCATCGGCTGTTTACTGTCGAACCTTTCCAGTACATCGTCTAGGAAAATGTTGAAAGGGGTTTGGGAGGGAGAATGAGCCACCACTTGATTATCTGGAAAGGATCCGATGTTTGACCATTTAATCAGTACCTTGCCTTTGTCGTGGTATTGCTTCTCAACTATCTGCCACATGTTCCCTTTTATTCGACTTTTTTCACACGGTATGGTAACCCTTCTCGCCATACGGTATTCATATGTCTTCTTGACATCGAGAAAGCAACAGAAACCACTGTGGGCTTCCCTTCTTACTTACGGCCCTGGACAATCTGGCTAAGTATGAAGGTGGTCAACACACCTTCGTTATGTTCTGAGCACTGGCTGTCCGTGGTTAACACTACTTCCCCTTTTAGAAAAGTACAGAAAGTTTACCCACCACATTTAGCAAGGCGATTCCTTTCTTTGTCAGGAACTTCCCTTCCCTATTTCCTTGAGAGGTTTACAGTGATACTCGGTATCTGTTCCATGGGTCAGGAAATAGCAAAGTGTGGGTGTGTCCTGAACTTGCCTGTCCTGGGTTCATCACTCCTTACTCTTCTAACACATAGAGCAGTTTACCCACCACATTTAGCAAGGTGATTTCTCTCTAGTTACCAGGGTCGTCCCTTTCCCCTTCTTCTTTTAAGGGGTTAAGGATGGTACTCGTCCTCCACCTGTTTCTGGGAATTTGCTACACATTTCCAGAGCTCTGTCCCCATGTTTACGTATACTCCGCTAAAGAGTTGAACAATATTAGCCTACCTTAACTCCTTGATTGGCATGCGAGGTACTTACTCTGAGTTCTACACTCACGGGCAACCTTTAGTTTGTGTGAGTAGTTCTTGCATCGCGCTACTATCCACACAGACGGCCATATATTCTACACGCCCGACAATTCAGCGTCGTTCATTATCGCGATGATACAAAAATGTATCGGAGTTACTTTAGTTTGTCGAAAAATCTGTAAATTTGGTAGATCTAGCTTCCTTTTCTTGATCACGTTAAAATGGATGTTGTTGGTAGTGTTGCGACATAGTGCAGTTTCTGGACGCCATGTGTAATTGTCTCAGTTGGCACTTCGAGCACTGAGTTGTCGCTGTCAATGTTACCCATGATGAATCTACAGAGAGTATTCGACACAGCTTAATGCATCACGCTTGAAGGTATTGCAAGCCCAAGATGACCTTGTACGAGCTATGAAGAGTGCAGCAGAGAACCGACTTGTCAGCGTTAGCCATCATCACGAGACCTATCGTCACCTTTTGAAAGCATTCATCGTGCAGGTATCTTCTAAAACTGTTTTACGTCCCCCCCTAGATACTTTAAGCCGACATCTGTAGAAAATTCAGAGTCTCTTGTTGATGCAATTGACTACGATGATGGCTTAAAACTTACGGAGGAAGTGTTGATCCATGTCAGCTTTATGGTTAGTGTAGAATGCATTCCATCAGGACGGACTTCTTATATGCTCGTCATAGAGCAGTGAGGGCTCAACTTGAATCAAAAGATTTAGGTTAGAAGGGTGAACACACCACATGCGTACTTGTCAGTTTGTCATGATTGAGTGCGAGTGCTGCAGGGCTTGTATAGGTTGAGGGAGCCGTCAGTACAGTTGCGGTGCAGAGAACATGATTTCCGATTTGTTGAGGATGTACTTGAAGACGCGAAGGAGGAGTATGCCAAGAAAGCCAATGTTGAAATCCCCGAAGTCTTTGTAGACGACCGAAAGTTTCTGCCTGGGCCACCTGAACACGGCCAGTCCGGCCCCTTCTGGTGAGTTCGTTACCGGTGATCGACCCTGGTGTGTGGGCTTGTTGAGTCATGTCTCCAACTTGAAGATTGTCCTGTGGTTTCTGTGAGGATATCTTTCCTTCTGTAATAGCGAGTTCTTCCATACCGTTACAGGTTGAGATGGTTGCTTTTATGTAGGGAAGACTTCGTTAAGGTCCTCAAAAAAGACTTCTTTCGACTCTCTCCTGTCTCCGAGTTCTCATTTTGTGACATTGTTGTTTTCTGTGCTGCAGTACTGGAGGAGTTGTGTTAGCATCAAAGGACGGACGTATTGTTTGTGAGAACACTTTAGATGCAAGGCTCGAGATTTCTTTCAAGCAGAATCTCCCAGAGGTAAGGTTTCTGCTCGGTTAATATGCCACGCTGGTGATTGCATCCGTTGCATGTAGGTGTACCGTCATATATCTGGTCATGGCTTGTAGGCACGTAGGCTTTTTTGTCCGGTAACTTGGAGGTCCGGCTCGTTTATCATTTAGTTGTGTTGTCAACTCATACATTACCTGCATGATATTCCATTTTGGATATCAAGTACATTGATGGACTTGTCGCTCTATATTATAGTTATAGCTGCTTTCTCGCTCAGGTCGTCAGGCACCGTAATTTGTACTTGTATTCTGTCTTACAGCCACCGGGGGTACCATCTTGGAAATGTGCTTTCCCTACACATTTCCTCTTGGCCCGACCTCGGTTATATACACTCGCTGACGTCTCAAGCCAAGTTAGCATACATGTTACCACTCTTCGTTACTCACTTTGTACTTGCATGGGTTCAAAACTATTTGGGGGTTACCTAAGTGTGCGGGCGAGTGACTCTTTTCTCAGAAAGCTGCTTTACCCGTGTACTGATTTGTGCACGGCTGTATTCGGTCAGTGGAAAACGAGCAGGTAGAGCAGCCCCTCTACAACTAATTGGATGGAACGTGACTCTGTTTTGCAGATTCGAAAGCAGCTCTTTGGCGTCAATGCCCAGGTCGGTGCCTAATCGTGTGCTAATATCGCTCATTGGCGGTCGAGAGAACTTTGGGTATGGTGGATCTGGACATTCGTTGTGGGGGATTGTTTTGTACTTGAGACCATTACTCCTATAAGAAGAGTAGCAGCACACTCGGCTTCTGCTATAGCTGACCTATAAATCATCGTTCATTTCTTATCGTGGGTATCGATTAGATTATTGCTTGATGAAAACACTATCCAGCGGCTCACTCCTGTCATTCGTTTGTATTTTCACTGCGTGACATTCTTGTTTCCCTCACCTACTGGTAGAAGCTATGTCAGCCGGGTTTTGGCCTAAACTCTTGACTATCGTGTAACTTCTTTAGCCGGCATAGCTGTAAAAGATGTATATTATTATGATTATTACATATTCACCTGAACCGAAAGTTTGATGCAAGGAACTGAAGGTTTTAGAGGCTGAATGAATGTTCTTCATCCGGTCAACGTACAGTCCTCAGTTCAAGTGGTAATTTTGTCTCTTGTTTAGCAGTTGAATAAGACAAAGCCTCTTTTCTTCCACCCTGATGGAGTAGCATACAGTGAAACGATACCTGGGTAGCTTCGACGTCCGACTCTGCTAATAAATAACCATGCTCAGTCGAACTTCTGGACCTTTTGCTCTTTTTAAGATATCGGAAATGTTATAAGATACGTTTTTTGTGACAAGCAAAACAATGTATATAAATATTTTAGATTAAGATAAAAAAACAAAAACAAAAATTTGAATGTTATATCTTGGTTGTTCCAAGAACGTGGGAAACATTGTTAGAAAACCTATAAGTGAATTACAAGTGAGAGAGCCTACTAGACCAAAACAATATATGTTAGTACAAAAGCATATACTAAGTCATAAATCGGAGGAAAATGTGGTTTAGTAGGTCTTTAGAAACAACTCAAACGTAAAGAGGGTTAGTACAGAAACATATAGAAGTCATGAATGATTTAAATCATTTATAAATAATAAATGATAGTCGGACCTGGAGTTGCATAAAGAGCAAGACATAACCCATAAAGCGAGGGCAAAACTACAAGTGCGCGACGCTGCAAACAAAAATACATTCATTGAATTTAAATGTTACCTAACCTTTTCTGATGGAAGAGTTAGGTGATAAATTAAACTTGCACTTGCATCTTTTCTGATAGCTGAAAGCAGGCTGAAGTTCTCCAAGCGAGAAAAAACGTTTTCTACTTGTCTACTCTGCTGCACCTAAAGAAACCACAGCCACGCTTTTCCAGAGACTCGATCATGCTTCGGCAAAGAACATAACCGTCTGAAAGTTCTGCTAAACTACCGCAATCCACTCCTGCGACAGAAAACTGTGCGTGAAATCGTTGGAGATGCTTATTCATCGAATTCAGAGATGGATCTACATCAACCAGGCCGCACTTCGGTCATCTATTCGCATTGTACAAATATATCATTACATTTTTGAGAGAAATAGTTTGACAAAAAATAAATTAAAATGAAAACGGATTGTTGATTTGTCTTCTTTAGCTTCTTATGTTTTATGGTGTCACAATCGATATATTTTAGTTATGGGTCTTTTTTGCCTTGTAAACCAATGATGCTTCTTGTTAGCGTTATCTTTGACTTTGTTTACCTACGTGGTGTGCCTTGTTCTCCTCTTCTTCATTTCGTATCTTCTTAATGCTGCATTACAAAGGAAAAACCTTTCTGTGACGCATAGGTTCGATATTCTATCGAAAGTCTGAGCTCTTTTCTGATGTTGTTCAGAAAGGGAGTGCACACAAAGAATAAGAGCTTCAGCATACCTCATGAGTCTAAACTGTTCTCACTTTCTGTCTCTAGATTTCTTCCTTCTATTCTGTGCCGTTTGGTTTTGGTTCTATTCCGGAGATCAGTAAGGATATACCAACGTAGAAAGGGATGGTTGAGTGTACCCTGCAGCTTAAATCAAGTGGTATCAGCGTGTGTATCCCGTCACAGTATATAAACTCAACAAGAGTTTGTTGCGTAAATTCTTAGTTACCTGTGGCTATTGAAACTACTAGCAACGTAGAACCAAAGAAACTAATCTTTTCAAATAAATTGATTAAATATTAATCATATTGGATATTCACTAATAGAAGCCGTAGTATTCATGTTTTGGAGATATGGCTCCATGCAGAAAGTATTGCATCTAGGGACATTTTATGCTGGTCCAAGATCCTAAGTTAGTAGGGATTCATTATTTTGAACTGGTTTTTTGTCATTTATTGTAATACTAATTAAAAAAGCTTTACTAGTCTGATAATGAAGATACTGAAACCTACAACAGGAAGTTTCTCCTCGGCAGTAGCCTCTGAGTTTTCCATGGATATTCACCTATTCCAAGTTGGGAAGAGGGGAATAATGCAGAGAGTCGGAAGAATTAGATGATAAAGTAAATCTTAAATAAAATATAAATTTTGACTTTACAAGAAGTCAGTCGTATGGTTCTTGAAGTGCGCTTCAACTTATATGTTTATAAGTTTTCTTTGTAAGTTCCGGTATGCATTATGTATATAACATATAATATTTATTTTTATAATATATTCTTATTTTAAGATTATTTTATATTTATAAAATTATAACTAACAGTAATCTAATAAGACAGCCATAATCTAATATTGATTAATAGATCCAGAAATTAGATAAGACCTCTATGCATTGTCCGTTCCAATTACGCTACTAGATTTAACGAGGTTTTAGCTCCTCTCTTCACGCTGGTCATCTTCCTTTCCCCGGCCAAAAGTTCATGTTACATGCTTATTCTCTTTATGTCATGTTCAAAGCATACGCTGCATTCAACTGGATAGAAAGGAAATAAAAAGCTGTAATACTTTCAGAGGGACCAAGGGGTTGAATAACTTTTCAATTTTTGAGTTAGACTGCGGTTGCTTGACTTCTTGTCTCCTCAGTCGCAGATTTTGTATGTATACATAAAAGCTTCATGTAAAGGTAAGGATACACCCATCAGAGTGTAAATTATGGTCATAGAGTACACAAGATATAGTATGCGATCAATCTTGTGCGTGGATTTATCATATATTCATCTCTTCATTCACGTTCATTCATTACCTAACCCTTCCGGGGTAGGGGTTATGTCATAAATTAATATCTCCATGATCCCTGGCGGATCGGGATAACTACGAAGAGAACGGAACAATCAAACCCGCTCTGACTAATCTATGACCATCATCATAACATGATCATGGAAGAAAGGTTGATAACAAAAGTGTCATGTCAAAGTCTCATGGACGCCTTCAAATTTGAGTCACAGTTACTTGATACTGGAATAAACAGGTTATAGGCCCCGGATCCTGACGAGGGTGGTTGCAGAATACTACAAGCAAGACTGCAGGCTAGCTTGAGCTTTAGGATCAATGGAATCTCTTCAGGTGCAGTGAAGCGCTGAGCATGACGTTCAGAAGTAGCTGTTGCTATAGCTGAAAGCGTGGATCCCGGGGAGTCTCAGCGATGATGATGATGATACGGCAGGTGTACGTACGAAGCTAAAACAACAACAAAACGCTGACTTTCGGACGATTGTGGGGTAGAAAGATTCTGCGCTCAGTCATGGCACTGATTGCTGTTAAATGTACATGTTGGACATTATAATGTTTCATATTGTGTTTTGTTTCATGTCTTTAACAGATATAAAACATTTGAACTAATATGTTTAGAAGCACCGTGGAAGGTACACCTAATCTAGCTAAGAAGAGTTAGGATAAAAACCAGGAACAAACGGAAGAATCATCGGAATAGATTTAAGTCGATAGAGAAACTTTTCAATACATGTCACATATATCAATTCTAGTACTATCACAAAGAAACTACTACTAGTCAAATTTTTTCTACTGAAATTCCCAAATAGCATGATCTCAAGTATCTCACAGATTCCATAATTTCCTGTGAGAAGGTGAAGAATGTAACGGAGTATCATTTATTTTACTACTGCTCAAATATGCATGCAAAGTGCAATTCTGGTCGAGGAGAAGAAAAAGACAAAAGTTCAAGAGTGATTGGCTGATAGCCGGAGTCAAAAGCCTTTCGGCAAAAATACATTAAACAACAGAGAAGGGGGCGCAGACTTACAGCTCGACTGGGTTTGAAATTCGTTTTAGACACTGACATAGTTACCTAAGTTTATAATATTAAAATTAAAATCCACTTGGTTAAATTGATCTTTGCAGTTACACAAAACCTATAAGCGAGTCATGTAAAATTAATCTATTTCTGGTATAAAAACATGTTCCTTCAATGAGTAAAAATATTTATAATTTCACAACTATAATTTATAGCCTAACCCATCCTCTTGGAAGAGTTAGGAAATAAACTAAAGTCATTGCATATTTAAATACATTAAGTTATTACATCACCCCTCCCCCGTCGGAAGGGTTAAATAATAAATTAAGCTTGCAGCCCTCTTCCCTCTTCAGGTGGAAGAGAGGTGAATAACCATAGATAGTGCGCAATGATCTCTCGGTGTGCGTCCAGAAATCATCAATTTAAGCAGGATCTTTCTGATGTCCAGTACACAGCTATTGTATCGATTTAAGCAGGATTTGTAGCGTCCTTCTTGATGTCCACTACACAGCTATTGTTTAAAGCATGAAGCTGTAGGAAAAACTAATAATATCCACTTTGTAATGAAGGTATAATTAGTTCTAACGGTAACGATAATCTCTTAAGGATTTCTTTTGAACAGAACACTGATAACAAACTCTAGATGTGAATCATGTTTTTTACTATTTATAACGATGGAGAAAAGCGTTAAACCAGAAAAAATTGTCTGGTAGGATATGATACTTCTAAACATACCATTCGCGGGAGTGTTAGAGAATCAGTTGGCTGCACTGGGGCATATGTAAATATGATATAAGATCATCATATTCGCTCAGCCTCATGCAACATACAGGATAAATGTTCCTTCAACTCTTTTGGTAAGAAAGCATCAACTTGAAAATCATTTTTTCATATAGAACTTGTGAATTCTTTCAAACTTTAATATCTTAGTTCTAAAGTAGTATGTGTTTTCCAAGTATTACCAGATGGTCCAGTCAGAAAGCAGTTATATATATTTTTTGGATTTCGTAATGCTTTATGGAAATTATGTTATTTTACTCTCATGTTGTTCAATAGTCGCCCGCCGAATTCGTCAAATATTTTAATGTTCCTTGGAAATAATATCCACGTATCTTTCAAATTGCGCAGGATATGTTAGAACCACTCTCTACATCATCGAAAACGATTGTGATATTTTTGTCTCATCGGCTTGAACTTCTTGCAGACTCAAATCGTGCAAGTCGTCTTCCAACTGAAGTGTTTGTTAGGAAGGGCTTCTAAACTCGTGTCGTCTTCTAAATTCGCTTAGAGTTACTCTACTCATATTAATTGATGTACTACGAGTCTACATGAATCTTTACCGACCGCTGAAGTGACACATAAAGATATATTATCACATCTATGCACGGCAGGGCAACTAATATGAGTAGAGTTAACGCGTTGTTTAAATTCCTACAAGGTACTTCCGGAGGTGTCCCGTTCGTTTTGCGGACCGATTCTCACTAGAAGTACAGAAGCATTGCTTCAGGAGAGATGTTTGATAAGACGATGAATATATATTTTCTCACGGTCTTGTACATCAAATTGTACTCTTTGTTATAAAAAACAAGTAAAGGTTATGTGAAAATATTATACCAAGTTGTACAAAAGATCAATTATTACGCAGCTCACGAGTGTCAACAAATCCTAACATAACCTATAAATGAAACGTTGAGTCACGTGCTACCAAGAATATAAGGGTCTTTGCTCACTAGAAGACTAATCATCTTATCAGATCATGTCAGGTAATAGTAGAGCCTTCCTACTGTCTAGTTCTTGGATAGAAGTTCGAATATATTTAAGAATCTGGTATCTCCATGGTTTTTGGGTGGAGGCACCCTAAGTGTGACCTTTCTGATTTTCGCTGACGAGCTACGACAGACGACGTGTTGCCCTCCCTGCGGCGACAATCTGGAATCCCAAGAGACATCCATTGTATCATCGACTCTTTCGGCTCTCTCTGTAGTAAAAGTTCTCGGGAAACTGGTTCTGAGATCTTCCTTCACGCACGAGTTTCTTTGAGTGTAGGTAATGTACGTAGGCAGACGTACATTACCTACACTGGGTTCGAGAGAAAATCATTATTTTACTCGATGGGCCTTTCAAGTTCGGATAAGGTTCTTAAGCCCGCTAACCCGCTTATTGGTCAGAGACCCTAAGTCATGTCTGTTAAGAAAAGAGCATAAATTCATTTATATATTAATTTATACCTTAACCTTTTCCGTCGAAAGAGTTAGTGCATAAATCAATGAAAAGCTCTTCAACTTTCTTAGTGTACATGAGGTGAATATCCTAGTAAACGAATCATATTGGGAGTCTATAGCTAGTCTACTTCCGTGACGTCCTCTCTAACATTTTGCTTGCATTTCCTTATAAAGTGAGCACCCGTGGATATTCCCCTCTTCGGAACTTTGGAAGAGGTGAATATCCATGCACTGAAGGTTTAATTTATTATTTAACCTTTTGTCCAAAAAAGTTAAGTAATAGATTAATCTATTAATTAATTAATTATTTGAGCTGAGCATACTTTCGCGTTTACATTCTCCAAAGTACGTCGGACCTTCTGTACTTTTGGGTTAAGTTTGGCTCGTTCTACCACCTGATGATCTGTTAACATATAATAATTAAAGAATATTTTAATTATTATACTCAGGGTACAATTATTATCTACCATCTGTATCTTTTCCTATATCACTAAGGGAACAAAAGTTCCCCAAGGTTCATCGAGCATGCATATTTCTCTAAACTCAAAGGAATGTCCAGTGATTTTTGGATCAAAGAAAACTTTATACTTGTTACTATACATATAAATATTTATCTTTCAGCACATTAATTTACCATCCATATCGGATCCTCAAGCTAAGAAAACAACCACTGCACGCGTCGACGTCTTCCTCTTTGCGGAGGAACGGTGAGAGAGTTGTGTCTCTGCTGCAAGTTGATGACATTTATAACCCACATGATGACATGTATACTAGCCAGTGTCATCTACAGGAGAAGCGTGTACTTCATGTAGAGTACATGCTTCGGTTTTTGATGCCTGTGAGACTCAAGGCATCTGCCATCCTCCTGTATATCTGAATGCACACTACGGAATGTTTCAGCGGAGAACGAGCGCCTGGCAGTACTAGAAACGCCTGTATGCTTATCATCGTCAGTTCTTTTTCTCTTTTGACTTTTCAATTCCGCCTTCCCCACACGATGTATGTGACTGCTAACGACGTTTAGTGCAGTTGCATGTAGCTGTTCATGGCACGTGTTCTGGCTTCGTCCAGCTGAAGCGCGAGTAACTCCTCAGTTTGACTTGTCAGTTGAATTGCTTTTCACTTTCACAGTCGAGCTTTTCTACACTTTCACTTCACTTCACTCTAGCTTTCTTCGACTTCGCTGATGGAATTGTTATCACCAAGTTGTACTGCACTCTACTGGGTTGAGTCTAAAACTCGAGAAAAGGTTGGAGACAACTGACAATGAGAGGTGGATTGGACACGCGTAGCTCGGGCTATGTGGACTAATAGTATCTTAACCACAAATTACAGCATTCTGATTGTAGGCGTGGGTACTGCCGATATTTAGAGATTCTTTTGGTGACCACTTTCACGATGCGCATCTGAAGTCGAACATAACATACACCTACCGCTACTAACCTTCACAAACCTTACATAAACAAACTCACTAATGAACAATATATATAAGGAAGCCAAAGATTACAGAACCAGAAGATTGCTGGTTCCTGTACACACATCACGGGGCATGGTAACTGGCAAGACGGGCGCTAGTCAGTCGGGAGTGCCGCCAAGTAACGAATCGTTGAGGGGGGTGGGGTCGATCGTCAAGTCCGTAAAACGTACTGGGGTGGGGTCAAGTAAATCTCTCAAGGAAAACGGCAGAAGACTTTTCACCTTCTTAATAAGTACCATACACGTGTGTCGAGCAAATCCATAGAGTTCGCAATGATACTGCAGGCGCAGCACTTGTTTGTAGTGATCACAGTTCGCGCACGATGGCGTTCGGTTTCTTTAGGAGATGCTTTAACCAGCAAAGTCTTTCCACGAGTTTACTTTAGCTAAAGAGTTTACGGATAGTCGAACATCGACTCGGGGAGTCTGGGAAGGATGATAATAGTGCATCGCGCATCCAGATAACGTCTCGGAGTCAAGGGAGACTGTCCCACGCGAGCTCTCAAGTTACGAACTGATTTGCTAGCTACTACGCTAAAAGCTGGAAGAAGCAAGGTTTTAAGTGTAGCAAACTCTTGTGACAGCTTGATGCCACACAAACCTGGATTTTCGATGCAAAAGATGAAACATTCCACCTGTTGTTCCTTCCGAAGCCATACCACTGCATCTTTCTGACTCGCGTGAGGTGCTGAAAGTCAGTTCCTGAGGATCCCCCCTAAGACGACTGCTCTCTTCCAGCCGTCCCTTCTGAGCGGCAGAGACGTACACGATGGTCTTGAGCCTAGGCGCCTCCATTCTTGACATTAGGATATGATGATGATTTAGTTACCTGAGTGGTGTTTCACGCAGCTGACGCTGCTTTCAGATTCACAGCTGAACAGCGGGTTCATTATAGAGTTGTCGCTCGACTGGTTGGACAGATTTATATATCGTCAGCTAGTGTGCTGACATAACATCTCAGCAGTTGTTGCCGGTCGACGAGATCACGGAGCCATAACTCCTTTGACTCAGCGGTCTAACATTGAAAGATAACAAGTTCCTGGGTGGATAACCTTAAGTTTGTTTGCTCTCAGTATTTATAGCTGTGCTGACAAGGTCTCTCCAACTCGAACTTTGATTGGGGAATTAACTGGCAGCTCGGTCAGGGATCTCCTCACGTCGAGAGGGAATGGAAAGCAATGAGTCTGCAAGCACGAGCTGGGCGTTGCGGAGCAACATCGTTGCCACATGTATCGGTGGGTTTCTGGCGTTGCTGGTTTTCTGGAAGAAATTTGGCAGCCGTAAGAAGCTTCGGCTCCCACCTGGACCTCCAGGATGGCCTGTGCTTGGTCATCTCCCGATTCTGGGCACAATGCCTCATCAGTCCCTGCTGAAGCTATCACAGAAGTATGGACCTCTCATGTCAATAAGGTTGGGTTCAGCTCCGGCCGTTGTAGTCTCCTCCCCAGAAATGGCGAAGGTCTTCTTTAGAACTAAGGACCATTTGTTCGCAACTCGCCCCTACACTATCGTTGGGGAGGTCTTCATGTACAACTTTCAGGATCTTGCTTTTTCACCCTATAACAGCCATTGGCGTCTTTTGAGAAGGATTCTTGACTCGGAGATCTTCTCACATACACGGCTCAAACACTTCAAGGTTTGGAAGTTCAACAACCTGCTTGCAATTGACTCTACCAGGTGCTCTGAATTTAATGGTTTTAGGAGAGGCAGAGGTGTTCGCTGAACCACAATGCACGATTCTTTTGAGGGAAACGGAGAATGATTCTCAGAATCAATGAATGTGCATCTTCAGTTCTCCGTCGGAAGTGACTGTAGTGAGGGTGGGTAGGGGAGGAAGGTTCCTAGAACATATCGACGTGAGGAAAACGCTGAACCCTTATGCAGGAAAGATGGAAGGCAAGTCCGGATCCTCACCTGACCGGACGACCAATCATTAGATAACCACAGAACAGCAAAGCCGAAGGTTCTTGGGGGTTGGCATCTTTATATATTCCATATTTTTTCTAAGTCACGTGACGCTTCGTGTCCATGTTTGATCCCTGTTTTATGTAGACATGCTTGAGACGGTGTAGCATAATCTTGTAAAAACTTCCAGACAGAATCTGAACACCTTTGCAGAAGCAGGGTAAGCGTGAACCGGTGGCGAACTTCTTCTGGTACAAATCTTTCTGGTTCTTTGATCTTATTTTGGGTCATGGGTGTTCACAGGATTTTAGAGACGATGAAATACTGGCCGCAGTAGAACGTTTGGTGGGAGCAGGCCGAGAAGGAAAGCTAGTCGAGATCAATCCAAACATTATGCAGTTATCCTTTGATCACATGTGCCGCATCGGTTTCAGCAACCGCTACTTTGGTTGCAAAGTAGCCTGCCCGGACTTGAAAGGCGAGCCGAGAGATTTGAATTCGCTTATGACTGAGTGGTGCGTCATCGCCGGATCATTTATTGTGGGAGAATATATCCCATTTCTGCGGAAGCTGGATTTGGGAGGTTTTGAGGCAGCACTGTTGAAATTGAGGATCACAATTGAGAAGTTTCTGAACCCCATCATCGAGGAGCACCGCTATAACCAAGGCGAGGAAGCTAAAGACTTCCTGGATGTGCTGCTGTCGCTACAACGCGATAAAACTGGAGATGGGTTTCCAGACGAGCAAATCCTAGCTCTTCTTCAGGTGAGGAACTTGGGAGTCGGAGCCTAATCAAAAGGAAGCTCTTTGCCATGCAGGGGTCAAAAACTGAACTCGGAGCCATGCAAGCATGTAGGTACTGCATTCGTACTGCAATTGCCTAAAATGCTGTGTTTCACGTCGAGATGTTGAAAAGCAGGTTGTCTCCAAGTGGAGAACACAAATGAGTAGACGTTGGAGTTCTTCACAAAACAGTAGAATGTGGCTTGCCTCACAGTGTTTCCAAGGTGGAATGCAGAATATGCTCCTCGCTGGAACGGAGACTGCTGCAAATACGACGATATGGGCTCTGGCGGAGTTAATGCGACATCCTGAAGTTAGACAGAAAATTGTGGACGAGCTGGACCTTGTTGTGGGGAAAGACAGACTGGTGGAGGAATCAGATCTTGACAAGCTCAAATACTTGAAAGCAACGGTGAAAGAAACGTTCAGGATGTACCCTGTAGTACCCTTGGGAGTGCCGCACGAGGCTATGGAGGATACTCAAGTAGCTGGCTATGACATTCCCAAAACTACCAGAGTGCTGCTGAATGTTTACGCCTTAGGAAGGGATCCGGAACTGTGGCCGAATCCTAACATGTTTTGTCCCGAAAGATTCCTCGGCAGTCCGGTGGACGTCAAAGGACAACATTTCGAGCTCCTGCCGTTTGGTGCTGGTCGCAGACAGTGTCCCGGTATGGGTATGGGCTTACTTCTTGTAGAAATGACGGTGGCTCAAATTCTTCATACCTGTGCTCTCTCTCTTTCGCCGGGCATGGAGGTTGATGTCGAGGAGGGTGTAGGAATTACGCTTCCGAGAGCACATCCTCTAAAAGTGTTGGTGTCTCCCCGCCTACTACCAGAAGTATACACTCAATGGGGTATGAGGTTGTGACCGTGAACGGTACGGAGCGTTAGTAACTTAGACAGGTACAAGCCATTTCAGCTGCCAGCAGATTTTTCCTATTCATCCTCCAATACGTAATGATACCTGTAACTACCGGGCAGGCGGGCAGTCACACATACCGGGCAGGCGAGGTGGCTGCGGCCGGGTGTCTCAGAGAAGAACTGGTTTATGAATGTGTGTGACAGTAAAATTATAGATTAGCGTTATAGCGTGATGGTTGGAGATCTTAACTATACAGTGGAGGTCCCGGGTTTGATTTTTCGAATTTTACTCTACTAATTTTGACTTTTGACTCGGGGTTCTTGGGAAAATCACTGCCTTATGTAATCAGGGTTTAGGGAAAAGTGGGCAGTAAATCGCGAGCAGGATGATATTCTGATTAGATGTTGTATGATTCTAGTATTGTAGGGAAAAATCAATATCGGGGTTTAGGTAATAACTGGCAGCAAACTGCGAGCACGATTTTTTCCTCTTCGAAAAAAAATTGGATTCAAAAAAGTTTGGATTTTAAAATCCAAATTTTTAGGTAATAGCGTGCAGCAAACTGTGAGCCGGATGATATTCTGTATAGATGCTGTATGATTTTAATATCGGAGGATGAATAAAATTTGGATTTTACTCAACTAATTTTGACTTTTGACTAAGGTTTCTTGGGAAAAATCAATGCCTTAAGCAATCAGGGTTTAGGTATAGTGGGCAGTAAATCGCGAGCAGGATGATATTCTGAATAGACGTTGTATGATTCTAGTAGTATTCTGAATAGACGTTGTATGATTCTTGGCTATGTGGATCGGAAGCAGCTACCTGAACTCGTTGAAGCTGCAGTCAAACGTGAGTTTCATGATCACGGTGAAGTTTTTGTCAGTTTTCAGAACTAGTTCTCTGTTTTTTACATTTTTTCTTTTGCATTACATTTTGTTATCCATATTATCTCTTTCTTTTCTTAGTTACATGCATGATGCATACTGAATAGCGGGTCTATGAGCTGCTGAGAGCTCCTGTGAAATGCTATGCCCAGATGGAGGCTTTCAAGGGTTTAACCTCTTGTAGCATGTCATGAGTTCTTTTCTCGGAGTTTTATCGGCCTCTTCTGTCATTGCAATGTGTTTAGCACTGTAGACCAGTACCTTCAAGTGTGGACGAATATCCTCGCTTTTTTTCTCCTAGAGGATTTGAAGTTTTTCAAAATAGAGAAATAGCCACTGGAGGAGATGCTATTCAAAAACAATTAATCAATTTAAATTTACGCAGAAATAGAACTTCGTTCGGAGTCAGTCATTCTGCGGTGGGGCCAAGGGAGCTAAAGCATCGTATCGAAGTGTATTCTTGCACACTAAGATGACCATGAACATTTTTGGTATAAACTTTCATTGATTCGGTGTATCACATCTTGCTGACAAACGAAAGAAACGAGCCTGTCTTCCTCCCTATCTTCCTCGGGGAAGTGACCTTGTTCGTTGCGGATAGTCTCGTCTTCGCTGAGAGCTCTTGCTGATGTCGTTTTCTGTACATAGGCGTAGGGATAATGGTATAAATAATTTCCAGCGAAGCTGGCAATCGTAATTTTCACCTGCCCTGATTGTAGTAATAACAGTTGTTTTATATCCTTCACTGTACACAAACCTCTAGTTTAGTTCTCTTTGCTTGTGCCGTCAGAATCTTCATGCAGATGCTTCGGCCGGGTCAAACTTTTTACTGGTTTGACATTAGAGCTTGCGTGACGATGTGTATAGAATTGTGGGCAAGATGGAGGATTCAGTCTTCTTGTTCATCTTTGGTTCCTAACCCTGTTAGAACGGGTGGCTTGATGTAAGCATAAGATTGGGTCTTATGCTTACATTCTGGGTCTTTAACTTATTTCCTTGTGGCAGACATACAGTATAAATGTTTTATTGTCTATACTTCTCTGTTGAGTCGTTCTTCGACGCTTCATCGATTTCAAAGTGAGCATTCACAACACACTAGTCACATCAGGTATATCAGGGCAGCAAGCAGGGCAGGTGAACCTAGAAAATTTTACATATTTGTTCTCATAGACCCAAACGCACCGATTCAATGTTCCAGTGAGTAGCGTCTCCTGAAAGTGGTCCATATTGGACCCAATTTCCAGTTAGAATGTTTGCTCACGTGCTACTCTGTATCACCATTACCGTTCATGTATAGATGAAGCATCTTTCACATTCTGTACAGTTACCTTCGTGAGGGTCCCCAGTGCCCCTCAGCTCCACAAGTTTGAAAGTGGAAACCTTCGAAGTCAGCTGAATGAGATGGGACAGGAGAATATGAAGGTATACTGCATGGAGGTCTACAAAACAGAGAAGAGGTTTCTGCGGAACAGCCCGATCCAAGAAAGAACCAGAAGCCCCTGAACTAAATCGTTATTTTGCGTTGAAGTCTACGGGATTTGTATTCATGAGACGCGTCGCAACACTAAACCATCGCTAATATTCGGAGGAGGAGGAATTTTAAAAGGGTCTTGACTTGACCCCTTTGAGTATTTTGTTTCGGGAGTAAAAACGAGCATTAATTATGAATCAAGTTCAGTGGAAACCCTAAAGAAGAAAGGAAATATTTAAAATTAAAGGTATAGTAATAAACATAAAAGTGAAGCAAACGGTTTAATTTACTGTTCTGAAAATAGCGTAGAAGGAAATAAGCAATAGCAATAATTTATTTACCCTAAGTTGTAGCAATTAATTGATAGGGTTAGGTTAATTTATTCCCACCGAAAAGCACGGAGAAAAATCAAAATTAATTAATATCGGGAGGAGGAAACCATCATGGAAAATTAAACCATCGGCCGCCACGATAAATAGTTATACTTGAATACCCTTTGAAAAAATAACAAGTCATATAGGATGAAAAAAAGTATGTACTATGTTGAATATTCAACAATGGAAAATGTTGCTAACTGGTACTTTGTTACTTGTTGTTTGTCACCTGTGTAGAAACAATCAAATTATCAATTATAGCTTCATTAACATTCACAACTTCTAACCTCTTTTAGAAAGTTAAGTATGAATTACATCCAGTGAACAAACAAGTTAAATACTTACAAAGACTAAGCAGTATGCTCGCCGAATATCACGTCCCTCAACTAAATCTTCCATGCAGTTGTTCTCTCAGGTAGCTCTCGACGTGTCTGAGTCCGGTTGCGCACTGTAGTATGTTAAGGACGTCGTTGATAAATCTTGATGGGCTCCCGACATATATTCTTGTTCCAGTCCATGCAACATGCCGCTAATCGAGCTTCATGTGACTTCACAAAATGTGTCCTTTCCATGACAAATTTGTTTATGACCGAGTTGAAAGTCTCTGACATATAGTTCTCTCGAGCTCTAATATAAAATCGCATCTTCGCTGACGTAATGATCTTCTTCATGAATTCTACCATAGCTCGATAAGTGGGAGAATCTACAATGCAGACATCATTTAATTTACATCATAATCAAGATTATGTCTATCTAATACGCACAAGTCTAAGCTAATCTTAATCTAAGCAATTATTGACATTAGAATATAGAGAACATACCTCATAGATAATATGTGTCTGATGCGGGTCTATTTAGGTCCGGGATATTGCAGCAAGGTCTGCCTCCGGGTAGAGTCATGCACGTCCTGTGATCTCCTGCCCAATGATCGGTTGCGTTCTGAATGTCCAAAACTAAGATGCTCGTGTCGTCTTCACCATCAGTAGGATAACGACCACCAACCATGATTGTCCTCCTCGCATTCAGCTGACAACAAGTGTAAATCCATCCCTTCAGCTTGTCTGCAATATCGTGAGTCATCAGCTTTGGATACATATATCGTCGAGAACCGACGACCTCACTATCTCGAAGATCTCGTATCCCAACCACTCGCTGAACCAACACGGGTTTATTTCTCATAGTCGAAGCTCCTTGAGATCGAAGTCATCCTTCCAGTTGTCTCTTTGTAAGCAGCTCAAGGTCTGCAATCAGCTTCATCAACACCACCGGGAGGATGCTTCTTGGTATGCACCTCCGCTAAGAACTTCTTGATCACGTTCTTGCACTTGTGCCATAGGTCTTTCTGGCTCACGATGCCGTGTCGACGCAATATAACATCCACCGATGACTTGTCATCATGGACAACCTCGTCAAGAACAATATCACGGGCTACCAATCGCTGGATCCCGATCTCAAATGCTGCATCCTCGATCAACCATGAATTTCCTCCTGCTTCGACTCGAGTCATATTCACCATCTCGATGACACGACCGTCAGACACATCAATGAATGCACAAGTGCCATTGTAGCCATTTCGGGTGTAGTCGTAACGAAGGTCGGCATACACAACAAAGTTTCCTAAGACATACAAGTCAAATTCAGAAATACATATTTACGACATTCTGAGTAAGAATACTTATGCACATGATATCACAACATGAGTAATACACAAGTCACTTAGCTCAATGTGAACACACTCACCTCCCATGGGTGTATGGTTCAAGTCCGGAAAATGCCGTGCAAGTACTTCCGACTGCACCTCCTCTTTCTTGATCGTCCATCGGTCGAGTGTTGCTTGAATCCATCTAATCCTTCGTCTCCTCCGGCTCTAAAATCCATAAAAGTGCTTTCGTCTTATAAGCTCTAGGCCAACCTCTCGATAGATTGAATCCAATTGTGTATATCTTAAGCTCGCACATAGTGTAGAATGATACGTACGACACACGACATCGGAGATCTCATAATACAATTCCATCTCCGTGGACAACCAAACAAACTTGTGCTGACATTCACAACTGAACTTCAACTTCCAAGTCTGATGAAAAGCCTTGATTGTTGGAGGTAACAAGAGCTTATCACATCTTGGGTGGGGACACTTCACCTTGAAGTCCTGAAAGAATTCTCTCAATCGAGACAAAGATACAAATCCAACCATCGGGAGATCCTCGACAAGTATGTCAACTTCTCTCATGTCTCTCTCATGTGGCTCACGATCATCCACTTCATTGGGGATTTGAGAATGTACTATTGTATCTAATGAGATTTGAGAGTCCAACACGTCATCTACCACCTATAGATAAAATATGCCAATTCAAATAAGAAAAATATAATGCACACACATTTACAGATTTACAAGCATACTTCAGCTTGCTTGACCATATCTGAACACCCAATGCATTCAAAACATCTAGATCGGCCACAAACTCATCATTATCCATCTCGGACACAAGTAGATCCAAATCACCCTCCTCTAGTATTACATCTGGAATCTGATTTCAAACATCTGCCTCTCTGATCATTTGATCAATAACGACCCGAACAGTCACAAACAGAAAGTTCATAACCGCAGCATGCCTTGCACCAGGTCCCAAAAGTTGCATCAGTGTACATACCACGGAAGCAACGACTATGGGACCCTAATCAACCCTCCAGGGACCTCCAGACATCCTCTAGGTCTATGTCTATCACCTGGTCGTGGTGGATGTACCCTAGGAGGCATGAACTTAAAACTTGACAATAAAATGAACCTATCCGTCCAGAGGTCCAGTCCTCGTCAATTAGATATCTTTAAATCACCTCAAAAATATAAAAGATATTGAAATAAAATTATAATAATCTAGACTAAAAAGAAAAAAAAAATATAACCATTCTCATTTTCCAAATCAGAAGAGGAAGAAATATAAAACAAAAACAATCCTAACATAAAAACTACAGCTGCAATTATTTGAAAATAGAACTAAAAATATAAAACAGAAGACAGAATGACTAAGACACTTGGAAATAACCAAGTCTAACTAGACTGAATAAGTGAAAAAAAAGAAAACAAATCTATGTCATGGATCTGAAATGCACAGAGAATAAAGGCAGAGGAAGGTTGGAAGGAGGGGAGGAGGAAGGGCGGAGAAAGACTCAGTGGGAGAAGAGAAAAATGAATTGAAAGGGTGGGAGGGTGCGGGGAAAAGATGGGAAGGGTGGGAGGGTGCGGGGAAGGGCGGCTGCCGGATACATCTTCCGGCACCAGAAAAAATTCCGGTAGGCCGGATATTATTTTCTGGCGCCGCATATTCCAGACCGGTGGTGTCCTCGCCTCCCGGCGTCGTACGTTTTGTTATCAGTTTTGTCAAACTTTTACTTTTCAGGTAAACATTGTTGTTATATCAAATTCATCTCACCACACTAACGAAATACATTGATATTAGAACATTTTGAAATTCAAAATGACCAAACACGTGACCAAATCACGTGTTTGGTGACGGATTTTACACCCTCTAAAGAAAAATATGTGTTCTGTTGTGTAGCAGCGAATCCTTGATCATAGCCCAAAGCTGCTGCTCGTCTGTCGGAGGCCAAGCTAACGACCCACAGCACTACTACAAAAATAGATATTTTGTGATACTGAAAAATGCTTGATTTAGTGAAAAACCGCTTGCGAGGCGGACTCCATCGCAAATTCAATAATTTTCACTAAAGTCACTATCGTAAACTTTACAACACTGTCTCTATTGCAAATGTGATACATTTAGTTCCACAAATATTGTGATTTTTCACATCACAAAGGTTGATATGAAAAGTATCGTACCTTAATATAGAGGATATTTTTGAAATATTCTCTTTATGATACAATTTACATCATAATCTTACGATTCACTTTGCATCACAAATGTCTAACTGTGCGTGATGCTATCAGCGTCACACTTGTGACACCTTCATCCGTTAGGTCCTCAGATGGTATTCCGTAAGTAGGTAGCCACATCATTAGACATGACTACTCACTAAAGGTGGAAAGTCTAAAGCTTTTCACCAACTTTTCCTTTTTCTCGTGAATACCCGGTTGGAAAAGAAATATAAAGAAATATATTTCCCATGGGCACAAATTTCTTTTCAAAAGGAAACTAAAAAGGTAATATATCATGTCCAGCAAGGTCATCTCTAGAGACATTCGGAGGAGGATGGTTTATCATAGCGTAATCTTCTGAATAAACCAATCTCTACATAAAAAGACATTTCTCTAAAATATCCTTATCGTATCCTTCTTTACCTATTTTTTATATATATATATATAATACATAAAACTAAACTAAAATCAGAAAAATGCAAATTTCTATACATGTGGTCCTCACAAGCAATGTTTCTAGGTATCATATACTAGAGATCCTCATTGGTTGATAGTTATTTAGCGGATACCACGAGAGTGTCATATTATTCAAGATACAGCAGTTGTTGTGGTATACAACGTCGTAGATGATGATGACTTTGATGTGTAAATATCATATTATTATTATTATTATTATTTATACACTAAAAGAGATTGTCATATGTCTATAAGAGAGACATCTTGCTCAAGAAATCACTTCAAAATATTAAACATAACATGAAGAGATAAAAATATCACAAAAAAACATCTTAGACAATACTAAAGAACAATTTCGAACGTTGTCAGAGTGTGATCCGTCTACCTAGGAAAGCGCCGGGCTTCTGGCAATTTCTAGTACCTAGACAGCTATTCTGACCTAGAACAGAAGATTGGCACGATCAATTTCAAATATTCTCACAGTATTTGAAGTCTACAAGATGCTGAACATCCTTGTGAAGTTGGGACTCCTGACTGTACACAGAACTCCAGATCTCCTCCTCTGAAATCGCTGCTCTAGATTAAGAGCTTTTCAGACCCCCTCAGTTTCAGTGGCCGCCCTAAATTACTCAGTCACTCAATCGATATGAAACTTTTTAGGAAATCGTAGCCCTGCTGGCATAGAACACAACCTCGAAGTTTTGAATCAATTTCCTCAAATCTGCTGCAAGTGACACTGAAAACCCTAAATCCAACAAAAGTGATTCAATTCTAGCACAATTCGAACTTCAATTGGTCATAACTTCATCTTTATTGCCTCAAATCGATCGGAAATTTCACTGGAATTGCCTGGCATGACGAGCTCTCTCTCCCTGTGTTCTCAGATTTCGAAGATCCCTCACCAATTGCTCGAAATCTACTCTAGAGCTCTGTTTCTAAACTTAGAGTTTTACAAAAGACAAAAATGGACCAATGGGAGTTCATAGCTCCACTTGACTGTCCTTTTGTGCCTTAAACTACCTGGTAACTTATCTACACTCATAGGCTACCACGTCAAGCCCCCTAGAGTGCCAGCATAAAACTTAAACTACCTAAAACGACACGCAGCCTCAAAAAATAACTTAAATCAGCTAAAAAGCGTGCATGGGCGACACGCAAATACAACCCATGAGCTTAAGCCCTATCAACATGGTAATCAACCTACTAAGACTCAAAATAATGTTAAAACCGTATGCAAAGGTGTCAAACATATACATAAAGGATTAGAAGTAATATGAGCTAACTTCTAGAACTACTAAACTCAAGCGTCGGAGTAGAAGCCAAGCATGTAGCCGCCAAGTAGCACGACATCCACCCCCTCTAAACCTGCACATCCTCCGGTATGTGCCAGATCCAGATCAAGACTCTTCAACTTCAACTTCAAACTCATCTTCAACCTCCATTGAGTCTTCAGCTTCATCTTCAGTAAGCTCTGCAATGTTCTGGTCCTCCCCTCTCCTTCTAAAGAGCTTGATTCTCTTCCCTACGACTGGTATCTTGAGCACTACACCATCTAACTCTCTCAAAGAGTATGTGCCATTATCATAAACTTCTAACATCACATAAGGTCCGAACCATCTCTTGGAAAACTTTCTGATAGCGCTATGCTGATTATCAAGACTACTATCATAGACTAATACCCAATCACCTTCCTTAACTGGTTTGGGTCGTAATCTATGCGTTTTATCAAATCTGCCTTTGTTTCTCTCTCTAGCAGCCTTTAACCTTTCCACAGTTTTAGCAACATCCTCAAGTCTTCGTTCTAACTGTTGGATCCTTAATGCAAGAAGATCCTCTGTACATCTACCATCTTCTCATAAAGCAAATGGTAGCAGTCTAGGCCATTCACGGATCTTACCTCTGCAAGCTTTTACCAAAGCTTTGATGATTGACGGATGACCTCGTTCGCTCTTGCCATTCCCTTCAGGATTGTAAGCAGTGGTTAACGCCAACTTGATTCCCAATCGCTTGAAGAACTCAACTGCTTCTTGTGAATCCAGCTCACCCCTATCCGCAGTGATCTTTCCCACACACCCATACCTACAAATAACATCTTCAAGTAGAAAGCGGTAGCAGTGGTCTTCGTCCTCAAAGCACGACCTTCAACTTGGTTAGATAGATCTTCTCTAGCCAAGACTAGATACCTCATTTGTCCAAGCCCAAACGGCATAGTTACCAGATCAACTACCCATTTATAATGAATGGCTAAAGGATAAGTATGATGCATTCCATCACGATAACGTACCTGGAATACATCTGGCAAGGTATACAAGATGAAACAAACTGTACTACATCCTTATACATACCCTTCCACCAATACTTCTCCTTCATCTTGGCAAATGTAGCCCAAACTCCTCTATGACCGGCCCGTAGACTCTCATGAAACTCCTTGATCAGCTGCTGCTGCAATTCCAAGTCACATACCACCCGTTGCGGTATACCTCCTTGTAGCTTAGGGCGCTTCCATAGATGTCCTCCATGTAAAAAGTAATCATAAGCTATTCTACGGATCCTCTTGAAATCTGCATCAGACAAGCCTTCTTGCCTTTCTAGTGAACTCAAATAGCGCCCAAGATCCAACCACTCGCCATCATACACAGTTTCCTCAAAAAACTCCAACGAGGCTGCAAAACAGCTTCTATCTCTTCTAGCAAGAGCACTAGAATAGAACTTTGTTCCCACATCCTCCTGATCATCTATCATTTCTTTCTCATCGTAATACCTAGCCCTTGATAACATATCTGCCACAGGATTGTCTTTTCCTGCAATATGTCTAAACTCTGGGTTCAAAGACTTGATATATGCTATCCACGTCAACATAGCAATATCTGGAGTTGTACAGCTAGTGATCATTCTCAAGAGAAGTAAACAATCTGTCTCCACAACCACAGGTGCTCCTATCAAGTATTCCTTATCACTCTTCATCGTAGTAACTACTCCTCATAGCTCTCTCTTGACCTGAGTGTAGTCTCTCTGCCGTGAACTTAACACCTTAGCTCCAAAACGCACCACATATCTATTTCCATCCTCATCATCCTGTCCTATAGCCCATCCAATGCCAATAGGACTAGTATCAACAGTAATGATAACAGATCTGCCCAACTCATATGTTACCTTCCGTAGAGTTGGTGGTGAAGACAACAGATCCTTCAACTTCTTCATAGACTCGCTTTGCTCCTCTTGCCACTGAAATCTTTGCCCCTTTCTCAGCAACTTGTACAACGGATCTGCTACATGTGCAAAGTGTGGAATCCATATATGGTAAAACACACATGCACCTAGAAACCTTCTCACCTCGGTAACTGACCCACATGTCTCCTTCATCCTTCGAATGACATCAACCTTGTTTGGACAAGGTTTCCGACCATAAGATCCACATAGGTGCCCCACAATCAACACCTCTTGTTCTCCAAATACAGACTTTGCTCCTGATAAAGTCAAATGAACCTCCTCCAATCGACTCAGTATCTTATCACAATCAGCTATGTGATCTACAACAAACTTACGGCACCCCCTCTGATCCATTATCTCATTCTTCTCCTCCTCAGCACATCCTTTGATCGGCACATCATCAAGGAATGGCATAGTTTTTTCAAAAATGAAATCCCTCAAAACTTTGTTCATGCCATTCATCATATGTGCTACAGAATTGGTAGCACCTTGTGGCAAGGTGCACATCCTTAGTAACCCCAAAGGTGTTCTCATTGTAGTCAAGTCTCTACTTTCAGAGGATAACTGAAACTGATCATAACCTGAATATAAGTCTCCCATTGAATAGATAGCACGACCAGCAAAAGCCTCTGCAAACTCGTCTACAATAGGTCCTATACCCATATTCCTGATAGTCACCTTGTTAACTGGCTGCATATCTTGAATGAATCTCAAAGCTCCACTCTTCTTCGGAACAGTAAACCATCTGCTAGAGTAGGGAGCTATAGATGGTTCCAAGATACCCATCCTAATCCTCTCATTGAGCAAGTCTATCAGTTTTGGTAGATGAGCTCTAGGTACAGGGATAGGACGTAGATTCTAAGGCACATGCGGTATAGTAAAGATTACCACAGGTGCAACTACACTTGGATCTACACATCTTACTTCATGTGACTCAAACGCACCATGCCTAGATAGCATCTCCCTGAAGCTCTTCTTCTCTTGCTCAGTAAGAAATCCATCACCTCCAATCCTCAGCTCCTTCAGTGTTGTTTCTGTGAACTGGTGCCCAATTCTTCTCGGTCCTCTGAGCGTCAATTCTCGTGCAGCTTGCTCCATCTTCTGATTGTAATCGAGTGGCAAAGGCAAAGCCACTGGTTTGACTTTCTTTGCCACTGACTTGTACTTGGTCTCCACATACACCTCTTGTCGATCTATAAACTTATCAATTACATCATAAAGCTCCTCGGTGCTCACTCTCACCACTCTATCTACATCATCTATAGAACTTTTTACTATAGATTTCAACTCCCCTATAGTATCTACCAAATACTGCTCTTCAAACACTCCAGATATTTATTCATCTCCTGCTAACTCTCCACTATCCCACAAAGACTACTGTACATACTTCACATGTTGTCTCTCAAACCTCTTCAGATTCTCAACCTTCCTATAACATACTGATCCACATGACGTCAATCTCAAGAAGCTAGTGCATAAAGCTTCCTGCTTTACTGGATCAGGCGAGAATCCTATCTCTACTGTATCGTTGAAGTCTCGCTCTTCAATGGTACTCTGCCAAAACCCCTAGACTCTCTAAACTCCTGAGTAATCTTAGGTAGTGGACGGTCTCTCAAGCTATCACGATTCCTCTCATGTTCTGCAGCGACGGTCAAAAACTGAACAGCTCTTTTGCCGTCTCTACTACGTATCCTAGCATAGGTTGAACCATCATCCATAACTCGTGTCTCCATTCTAACAGCAGTAATGTAAGGCTGCCCTAGAATAATAGGATAGGTTGACATGTCTTGTACAAAGAAATTCTAAACATCATTGATGTCACCCATAGTTACCTTGATGTTGGGACAAGCACCATAGAGTTCTCCCCTCTGGTTGTTGGCCGCACGGATAAGCCATCCATGGTCGGTGTCTATGGGCCACCTCCCACGCTTGTATAGCTCCTTAGACATCAGATTAATCTCTGAGTCGTGATCAATCAATGCCACCACAGGTTCCTCCAGATCTCCCAACTTCACCAAGGTCTCAGTGGTTGCTCTTGCCCAATGGTTGTGAGAGTAATGGCTCTTCTGCGACGCTTCCAAATCATCTTCAAACCTCACGTGCTGATACGAACTCCCCTCTGATACTTGAGAGCAGTAACCAGCAATCTCATCTTCCTCATCTTTCGACAGTTTGGTCCCTAGAGCGTTAAGCGTAGCTGCTTCACCCAAAATCTGACGTTTCCTCTTGATGATATCTATGATAACCTCATGTAACTCACGCTTTGCAATCCCAAGAATCTCACCCAAAGTAAACTCAACCTTCCCATTCAAGATACGATTCTCTAACACCTGCTTCAAGTCTGTAGCAATCTCAATGTCAGACTGAAGTTTGTATGTAGGCATCTTACCCTTCTCTTTGCTTCTCTCCTTCTCCTTTGATGTTGTAGATGATAGATCCTCCATAGTTTCCTCCCGAATAGGTGTTGTCTCCTGCCTTGTCTCTGGTCTAGCCCTTTCACTCTTTGTAGCAGGCCGTTTGGCTGTAGAAGCCTCACCTGCATCCTCCCTCCTGCGTTTTTCTTCTAGTACAGCTTCATGCTGACGTCTTGCAACATAAGCATGCACTGACATAGTATCCACAGGGCCATTCCATCCTGTAGTTTCTCGATTTGAGTTGCCAATCCTTCGTAGCACATCCTTGTCTAGCTCTGTTCTAGCTACGGACCGCACTACATCAGACCACAACCCAATAGTCCCTTTCTCTCTCTCCATCTCCACTTTCACTCCACAGATAGCAGCATTCACAAGAGAAACATCATGTGATGCTGATATCTCATTCACAAGTCTTTTCATACCACCCTTGCCAAAGTTGGTTCCCAACATCATCCCAATCTCTCTCAGATGGATCTTACCATCTTTGAAGAAGATCAGATCCTTCCTCAATGCATCTGAAAACTCCCCACAATCTCTTCTTACATGGTCTAGGCTATCACACCATATACAACGATGAACAAAGCCTTCTCTCATCTGAGGTCTCTGCATAGCAGGCTGTACATTCTGCTCCTTCTCTTCTAACCTACTGAGCTTAAGCTTAAGCTCCTTCACACCCTTAATCAACTCATCAAGCGGTGAGTCTTCCTCTCTAGCAATAACCAAAGTGGGCTTAGTAGACAACTGCTTGACAGGAATTATCAGAGGTGCTGCTTCACTTACCACCACATTGTCCCTTCTTCTCTGTCTCTTGGTCAGCAAAGAGACAACCTCTTCAACTTCCTTCTAATCAGTCTTCAATCCTCTCTCCTCACTCTTGTCTTCCAACAACAGCTCAAGCTTCTCCTAAATAGTCACGTCCGCTGCTTGTAGGAAAAGCTCGGTCTTCTCCACCTCTAGTGTAAGCTTTTCTGTCCTAGAAAGCTGAGCATATTGACGATCAAATTCCCTTAACAACTCATTTACAGACAAACCTTTGTTGGGCTTAACCACCCACTCCAAGAACGTTCTCTTGGTCACCCTCTCGGAATCTTCAGTGTAGTACTCCTCCTTCAAGGCGCGCATAAAGCTCTCCCAACTCTGTTCTTGTTGCTGCTTGAGCTCCTTCACACGCCCACGAATCTTAGGCACAACAGCAAGTTCAAAGTTCTCCACCATCTCCTTCTCAGGTATCTTGTTCACCTCCATCTCCCTAGCATAGTATCGCACGTACTTGGAAATATCTGTCCCCTTGAACTGGTCCTTCTGATGGACCACAGATTGCAACGCCTCGGTTGCTAATACCTCCTTCTTCTCTGTGCTCTGCTGCTGCTGCATAAACATGGAAAAAGCTTGGAACATCTTCATCGTAGCAGCATCCAACTGAACAGGTTGCTGAGCAGCAGCAGCACCTCCACTTGATGATCCTTGGTTGGTCATGATATCTGATCCTGTAACACTCTCAAGAAAACTCCCACCCTAGGTGGTTCACGTCGAGTTCATCAAAAAGAGAATATGTCGGAGTGTGATCCGTCTACTTAGGAAAGCGCCGGGCTTCTGGCTGTGGTTGTTTACTCAAGAGGTTGGCTTTCAGGTCACAACAGGAGCTATAAACACTCAAACATGAGTGTAGGATCCTCTAATATGCTCAAAAAGTGAAATTTAGGTCTCACTAGTAGTAATAGATTTAGGCGGTGAACTTTGACACTCAAGGAGAGGAAAACTATGAAGGTTTAGACTTCTAAACTTCCCCTACATGTAAATGAGGTACTACTGAACACACACACGAAGTTTCAGCCTGAGATTGAATTCTAGCACCGAGATGTTGACAGAAAAGTTCTGAGTAAAGAAAATTATGGCAATTTATGGCAAAAACTCAGTCACTCAATCGATATGAAACTTTTTAGGAAATCGTAGCCTGCTGGCAGAGAACACAACCTCGAAGTTTTGAATCAATTTCCTCAAATCTCCTGCAAGTGACACTGAAAACTCTAAATCCAACAAAAGTGATTCAATTCTAGCACAATTTGAACTTCAATTGGTCATAACTTCATCTTTATTGCCTCAAATCGATCGGAAATTTCACTGGAAGTGCCTGGCATGACGGGCTCTCTCTCCCTGTGTTCTCAGATTTCGAAGATCTCTCACCAATTGCTCGAAATCCAATCTAGAGCTCTGTTTCTGAACTTAGAGTTTTACAAAAGACAAAAATAGAGTTGGGTGAGCTAGAAAGGGATGAATGGATTTCTGGTGTTTATGAAGAGGATGGGTTGGAAGATCCCTTGCGAGAGATCATGTCTATTGGATGGGAGGATATGGATAAGGTCGTGCAGATTCATTCAAGGGAGGTTTATTCGGTGATCGAATCATTCCGTGCGCCGGAGGTTCGAGTTGAGACAAGGTACAAGACAGTGGATAGGAAAATAAAGCCAGTTGCTGGTCCTTTGCCGGAAGACACCAACCAACAGATGGATCGAGCTTCAAAGGAGAAGAGTTTGAGAGATCCTGCAATGATAGGACACAAGTTCACGGAGAAGACCCTTGAAGAGCTGAAGATTGGATCTGATGGGTCTCTTCTACCAGAAGAGAGGATGTGCTTCAAGGAGATGCTTTCAAGACATGGGAAAGCATTTGCTTTTGAGCCACTTGAGATTGGATGTGTAGATCCGTACGTTGTTACCCCGATGGTTATCTTCACGGTACCGCATGTGCCATGGAACCTGAGACCAATTCCAGTACCGCGGGCTCACTTGTCCAAACTAGTGGAGTTGCTGAAGGAGAAGATGCGGATGAAGATCTTGGAGCCGTCGTTTGCACCATATTCAAGCAGATGGTTTACAGTACCAAAGAAGAATGGGTCGCTGCGGTTCATCCAAGACATGCAGCCAGTGAACGCAGTAACAATCAGAAATGCTGGGGTGGGACCGATTGTGGATGAGTTTGCAGAAGCGTTTGCAGGAAGAGCGATTTACTCAATGGGAGATCTTTACTCGGGGTATGATCAGTTTCAACTAGCGGAGGAGAGCAGAAGCTTCACGACAATGAGGACACCTTTGGGGTTGGTTAGGATGTGTACCTTACCGCAGGGAGCTACCAACTCGGTAGCACACATGATGAACGGGATGAATCGAGTTCTAAGAGACTTCATCCCCGAAAAGACGATGCCGTTCTTGGATGACATCCCCATCAAAGGATGTGTGGAAGATGAGAAGGATGAAGCATTAGATCAGAGGGGGTGTCGGCGATACGTCACTGATCACATCGCAGACTGTGAGAAGATCTTATCTCGACTTGAGGAAGTTCATCTTACGCTGTCAGGTGCGAAGTCTACATTTGGAGTTAGAGAGGTTTTGATCGTTGGTCATTTGTGTGGATCGTTTGGTCGGAAGCCAGATCCGAACAAGGTGGATGCGACTGGAAGGATGAAGGAGGTTTGCAACTCGCTGACAGAAGTAAGAAGATTTTTGGGTGCTTGTGTATTCTACCACATTTGGATTCCTCATTATGCGCATGTGGCGGATCCGTTGTATGGATTGTTGCGTAAGGGTCATAAATTCAGATGGGAGGAAGAGCATACTGATGCGGTAAGGAAGCTGAAGTCTTTACTATCATCTCCTCCAGTTCTGGGAAGGATTGATTACAAGGGTGCTAGGCCGGTGGTTCTTACTGTGGATACAAGTCCAGTTGCAATTGGATGGGCAGTCGGACAGGATGATGAGGATGGAGACAGGTTTGCGGTTAGGTTCGGAGCGAAGGTGTTAAGTGCTCGACAACGTGCTTACCCGCAAGTGAAGAGAGAATTGTGGGATATTGTTTCAGCTATGAAAACTGAGAAAGAGTATTTGATTGGAGCAGTAGTGGTGGTTGAAACTGATTGCTTGCCGTTGTTAGGGATGATCATGAATTGTTCAACTCCTGATATTGCGATGTTACGATGGATCGCATATATCAAGTCGTTGAACCCGGAGTTTAGACATATCGCAGGGAAGGATAATCTGATGGCGGATATGTTATCTCGGGCTCGATATGATGGGGAAGATGAGATGGTAGAAGACATTGACGACGTGGGTACAGAGTTCTATTCGATTGCACAGACAGGAAGAGAAGATGAGTTGTTTGTTGAAGGGTTGTATGATGGTGATTTGCTTGATATCGGGAGATACCTTAGTACGATGGTTAAGCAGACAGGTTGGACAGATGAGAGGTTTCGGAGAGTTAGAAGGAAGGCCTACAACTTCATGTTGCAGGATGGGTTTCTTTGGAAGCGATCGAAGCAAAAAGGTGGAGTACCGCTACGGGTGATTTGCAACAAGGAAGATCAGCAGAAGTTGCTCAAGGCGTTCCATGTTTCGCGCACCTACCGCCTTGTTGCGCCAGCGGAAGCTCTAGCTCAATAGGTCGCAAACTTTACACCGCTAACCTGCAAACACAATCACAAGTTAGCGTCCATGCACCACTTACCTTAGTTCTGGTTGGTCCGGACCGGAGCCGGACCGTCTCCCTAGCCATCAAGCTCAGCAATCCTAAGTCCCGACTTAGATCCGCCTAAGTCGGTCCCAAACATGAGCAAGTCACAATATGACTTGGGGCGGACTTCCCATAAAGTCCAGGGTCCTAAACGGTGCCTCCAGCACACCTAGCGGCCCAACCGCCCGTGATGTCCGTCTGGGTCCAGGCTCCCGAACGGTGGTCTAACCCGCCGACTCGTTCCCTAGTCTTGCCCCAGCCCTTACATCGTTCCTAAGTCTAGCCGTCCAAGTCTAGATCGGAACGTGCCTTGGAACTGGTCCAGCCATCACCTCATGCCCCCAGAGTCCGCCCGCCGAACTCTGGGGTCGGGTGACTCGTCCTGGCCCACCCAGGCATCGAGCCCCCCTCATATATACTTCTGGGGATCGGCGGCCCCGCCCTCCTCTTTGGTCCCTGAAAATTATACCACAACCCGATTGTGGTTCGGCCATAACTTCCAGCTCGGAGGTCAGATCGAGGAGTGTTATATATCACTGGAAAGCTCTCGACGAGACCTTTCCAATGATACCTCACTCGCCTCGAGATCTTACGTGGAGCTCCGTCCACGACCTAAAACGTCCCTGGAGCTCCAACACTTAGCAGTTTTTCCGAAAACCTGTGGTCCAGACCCAGGGTCGAACCCTGTGGTTCGTCTGCGTCTCGGACCCACGTCCCGGTCCCACGTCTCGGACCCACGTCTCAGACCTATGTCTGAGACTCATGTTTCAGCCCGTTCTCAGACTCGCCCCCCTTAGGTCAGCGTTCGTCTGGGGCCCTCTTGGGGTAGGCCCTTATGTCCTAACCCAAGGTTCCAACCTTGGTTCAGAGAACCACTTAGGGTTCATCTGATCCCGACTTGCCGGCCAAGCCGTTAAGTCATACTCGCAGCGTTCACAACCTAGCGCAAGTCCGCTAGGGTTCTGTTGTTCGCGTCTGCGCCCGATCTTGAGAATGAGGGGCGCGACACTCACCCCCACTTTGGAGGTTGATGCCCTCATCAACAATGATCCTTTAAGTTAACACCAAGTTCAAAATGGGTAGCCAACCCCTTGGCGTCAGAATTGCGTTCTGGGAGCTAACCCGCAATTCCCTTCTTGGCTTGAGTCTTAAGTTGTCGCTAGAACACTTAGAAAATTCCAACTAGTCTCGGGAAAAGCCTTACCTCTTTGGCTTACCCTAAACAAAACTAGTTGGCAACCTCTAAACATTCTACTTAAGACTCTAACTTGCTAACTATAAGTATTCACACCTACTTACAAGGTCCCCCGAAACTCACTTTCCGGTCGCAATATGATTTGACTTAGACGCGAGACTAAGTTTACTTTGCAGTTAGAACACCGCAAAGCAAGATCACCCCAAGCCCCAAGACAAGTATGAAAGTTCATACTTGCTTTGCCAACGCTACGGCAAACCTAAGTCTTGACATCAAGACTTAGTCTTGATTTAGATGCTTATCCAAACCAGCTCGCTTCCTTTGAGTGTGCTTCGTTCCTCCTCTTTACAACATCCTAGGCATCTGATCAGAACTAGTCATAGCCATGCACTACCAATACACTTAGACAATTTTTCAAGAAACAAAATCTTTATTTCCAAACACAAGTAAAGTACAAAGTCCATCGGCCCAAATCGCCTCAAGTTGCTACTCGTATGGTCCGTCGTTTCTTCACCCCTCGCTGGAAGGAGATGTCCTCATCGTGCTAACGCCCTTGTTGTCCTTGTCTCCGTTTGAACAGGTCCAATACTTCGCTCGCATGTGCGAGATCTTCCTCTGGCACCCAAGTTGCTTCCTTCAAATGGTAACCACGCCATTTGACCAAGTACTCCATCCGGTTTGATTTGCGCCGAGATCGCAAAATGGACTCCACCTCATATTCTGCTTCGCCTTGCACGACATCAGGTTGAGGCCTAAGAACCTGTTTGCGCTCCGGTCGCAAATCATCCTTGAAGTGTTTCTTTAGTAAAGAAACATGGAAAGTCGGATGCAACTGCCACTCGCGAGGAAGATCTAAGGTATAGACGTCTTCGTGCGGATTCTTGACAATCACAAAAGGTCCCGCGAACTTCGATGAAAACTTCGCCGATATTTCCTTCGGAAGTGTGAAGTTTTTCGCACTTAACCATACTTCTTCGCCCACTTGAAACTTCACTTGCCGCCGATGCTTGTTTACCTGCTTTGTGTATCGTTGCTGCGCCTTCTCGAGGTTCTTCTTTACTTGTTCCTCGCGCCGCTGCATTGCCGCCACCAACTCTTCAGCTGATGTTTGCCGTGTTCTTGGTCGTGCCGATGTAGAACTCCCTGCAAGAGTCAAGTCAAGAGGCCCTTCTGGCTCACGTCCGTAAGCCAGCAAGAAGGGCGATTCGCCGGTTGCCGAATGCTTCGTGGAATTGTAGCAATACTCTGCAAGACTGAGCCACTCCGCCCAGTCGCTTTGGTCCGCGCTCACATAATTCCTCAAGTATTGATTCAGAACCGAGTTAACTCGTTCCGTTTGCCCATCTGTTTCCGGATGAAAGGCGGTACTAAATTTTAACTTAGTCCCCAATTTTTGGAACAAGTGTTTCCAAAAGGCACTTGTGAACTTAGAGTCCCGATCTGAAATAATACTCCGAGGTAATCCATGTGAACGCCACCAAGTATCTAGGAACAACCGAGAAGTCGTGAACGCTGTTGCAGTGTCCAAGGTCGGAGCAAACTTCGCTAGTTTGCTAAACCGATCAACTATCACAAAAATTGCATTGTATCCATTTGAGTCAGGCAGAGAGGTAATGAAGTCCATGCTAATGCTTTCCCAAGGTCTGGCTGGAATCGGTAAAGGATGAAGCAATCCTTGTTTCTTCTCATAAGAAACTCGATTCGCTTGACAGGTTACGCATGTTTTCACAAAGTGGGAAACATCGTCTTTCATGTGGGGCCAATAAAACTTTTTAGCGATTACTGCTAAAGTGGACTTTTCTCCTTTATGGCCTGATAAGGGCACATCGTGAGATTCCTTTAACAACTTGGTCCTAAGTTTTCCTTGTCCCACATAAACCCGACTTTGTTTGAACATGAGTAAACCATGTCTTAGCTGCATGTTCTGCAACTTCACCCCTCGCTTGAGTTGTTCCAGGTACTCCTTCGCTTGGTCATCACCCATGTAACCTTCACGTATTCGCCTCTCCAAATCTGACTCCTTAGGATACATAGCTCGCAAAATCTGTGTTGACGATGGAAGATATTCCTCCTTGCGACTCAAGGCGTCGGGAACCACATTGTCCTTTCCCGCTTTGTGGATTAATTCCACATTCATGAGCGCCAAGGTATCATGCCACCGTAGTTGCTTTGGCGTCACCCGATCTTGTGTTTCAAAGTACTTGAGCGAGATGTTATCAGTATACACTTGGGTCTTGTGAAGTCCCAAGTAATGCCGCCATTTCCTCAAGCAATGAACCACCGCAAACAGTTCCTTCTCGTGAGTCGGCCATCGACTCTCTGTCCCAGATAGCTTTTTGCTTTCGTACGCTACAGGTTTTCCATCCTGCACCAACACTCCGCCAATCGCATAGTCGCTCGCGTCCGTGTGCACCTCGAATGGTTTGTCGAACTCCGGCAGCTTCAATACTGGCGCCTTTGACAAAATAGCTTTGATCGTCTGAAACGCATCATCCACTTCCTTGGTCCAACTTACCTGTGCGTCTTTACCCGTCCAGTCCGTCAGCGGCTTCGCGATCTTTGAAAACCCCTTCACATACTTGCGGTAGAACTGCGCCAATCCTAAGAATCGCCGCATCCCCTTCACTGTAGTCGGAGGCTCCCAAGTCACAATCGCATCCACCTTCTGCATATCCGGACCGACTCCTTCTGCACTAATTACATGTCCCAAGAAGTTAATGCGCTCCAAACCAAACTCACTCTTGTCAATATTGGCAAACAGCTTATGCTCCCGCAGCTTCGTCAACACCACCCGTAGCTGCTCCGCGTGCGACTCCAAGGTTCTGGAGTAGATCAAGATGTCGTCGATGTAAACGATGACAAACTCATCCATCTCCTCGCGAAAAATTGTGTTCATCAATGTAGTGAACGTCGAAGGGGCGTTGCAGAGTCCAAATGGCATCACCACGAATTCAAACGATCCGTATCTGGTTCGACAAGCGGTCTTCTCAACATCTGGGTCAGCTATCCGGATCTGGTAATATCCTGACTTCAAGTCTATCCTGCTGAAGTACTTCGCACCCGCTAACCTATCAAAGAGGTCATCTATCCTTGGCAAGGGATAGTTATTCTTCACCGTCACCTTATTGAGTGCATGATAATCTACGCAGAGTCGTAACTTCCCATCCTTCTTCTTTGCAAAAAGAACTGGGGCTCCATAAGGTGACTTGCTGGTTCGAATATATCCCCGCACTAATAGCTCGCCGAGTTGTCTTTTCAACTCAAGGAGTTCCACCTGATTGAGTCGATAAGGGGCTTTGGAAGGTGGTTCTGATCCTGGCAAGACCTCGATCTTGTGATCCACCACCCGCCTTGGAGGTAACTCAGCAGGTAACTCGTCCGTCAAGACATCCTCAAACTCCTTAATCACTTCGCGAAGCACCTCCGGAAGTTTAGTCGCGTCTCCTGATGTTTCCTCTTGTCTGTCACCCGCCATCAAATCTGCAACCCGCATCAAACACATGACCCCGTCGTTGAAGTCCATCTGTTTGCCTTTGATCAAATTCACTGCAAAGTCATCAATTTTCCGCGCCTTCCGGATCAGCCTCACTCCTAGCTTCCGCCCTTTAACTCTAACGTTTAACCTTAAAGGTTTCCGTCTAAGTTCCACTTCAAACCTGTCCAAGAAAGTATTCCCCAAAACCGCATGGATATCATCCATCTCGCACACCGTGAAGTTCTCTGTGAACTCCAACTTCCCACACACAAATCGTACGTCCAAGGCCACTTCAGAAGTTTGGTACGTCTTGCCCTTGGCAAAGCGTACCTGAATAGGCTTGTCTGCCTTGGAGGTAGACAAGCCCAACTTCTTCACCAACTTTGGACTTATGAAGGAGTGAGTCGCTCCTGTGTCCACAAGAAAAGTAACATCACGGTTAGCAACCTTGGCTTGTAGATACATCAGTCCTGGCGTCTTCTTCGTGGTTCTCAAGGTCACAGTCATCTGGCCCTCCAACAAGTCCTTTGCAACAAACGCATTCATGCTACAGTTACTAACCTTAGGTTTCGTGCACCCCTTAGCAATGTGACCCGCCTCGCCACAGTTGTAGCAAGTAAACTTAGCCCCATTGCCCTTCTGAGGTGTTTGCCCCTTCGGTTTCACTCCTGTTTGCTGCCGCTTTGTTGCCGGGGCAGAAGAATCCTTCCGATCCTTCTCACCCCCATCCCACTGTCGCTTGAAGCCCTTGTTCTTCTTTTGGAACTTGTCCGTGCTGCGTGGTTCAAAGGGTTTCTGCTGCTGGACTTCGTCGTCCCCAATTCGCTCCGCTAGCTTCAAAAGTTCGGCACTTGTCTCTGGTAGCTTTGGCATCCGAAAGAGAGCCTTCTCCGAGCTAGACTTGAGTCCCCCAATGAATATACATATCTTGGTCTCCTCAGTCCACTTGGAGAACGAATCCAGCTTGGCACTGAACTCGCGCACGTAAGCGCTTAAGGTCCCCGTCTGCTTCAGTCTCACCAACTCAACACCGTCCCGAATCCTTTGATACTCCGGAGTGAATCGTCCTGCAAGCAACTCCTTGAATTCCTTCCAACTAAGCGCCGAGACAGTCAAGGCATGCTCATCCCGGTATGCAGTCCACCAGAGAAGCGCATGGTCCTTCAGGAACGTAACCGCCGCTCTCACCTTGTCAGATTCCTTAGCCTGTTGCGCCTCAAAGTATAGATCCAACTCAGTTAAGAAATCCTTAACCTTGCGAGCCCGTCCTATACCTGAAAACGGGGTCGGCAAATTCGTCTTACAAAGCTTCCTGGTAGACGAGGAACTTCCTTGGCCTGCCTCAAGCTCGGCGATACGTTTATCCCTGGAGGCCATGCCTTCCTGCATGGTCTTCATCATCTTGATGAGTTCCGCATACAAGGCTCCTTGACTGTCCGTGCCTGAATCGTTGGGTACCGTTGGCAAGACTCCATCTTGCTGCACCGATACCGCAGCTGGTACAGGGCTCCCTTGACGTTGGGGCGAAGGTTGTCGGTTGTCGTCCCCTGACTGTGCCTCGGGGCTAGCTCGAGTCGATCTGTTCCCGTTAGCCGCTCCTCGTTTCTTAGTCTTCCTCCTGGAACTCTGTCCGTCCTCGGCCATCGCTCCAAGTGTTCACCTAGAAACGCTGATCCGCTTCGTGTCTCGCGTCCCTCCTCAAGCGTCCAGCCTTCGGCCGCTACCTCAAGTTCTCGCTCACCGAAGCGTCGGCTCTGATACCACTTTTCGCGCACCTACCGCCTTGTTGCGCCAGCGGAAGCTCTAGCTCAATAGGTCGCAAACTTTACACCGCTAACCTGCAAACACAATCACAAGTTAGCGTCCATGCACCACTTACCTTAGTTCTGGTTGGTCCGGACCGGAGCCGGACCGTCTCCCTAGCCATCAAGCTCAGCAATCCTAAGTCCCGACTTAGATCCGCCTAAGTCGGTCCCAAACATGAGCAAGTCACAATATGACTTGGGGCGGACTTCCCATAAAGTCCAGGGTCCTAAACGGTGCCTCCAGCACACCTAGCGGCCCAACCGCCCGTGATGTCCGTCTGGGTCCAGGCTCCCGAACGGTGGTCTAACCCGCCGACTCGTTCCCTAGTCTTGCCCCAGCCCTTACATCGTTCCTAAGTCTAGCCGTCCAAGTCTAGATCGGAACGTGCCTTGGAACTGGCCCAGCCATCACCTCATGCCCCCAGAGTCCGCCCGCCGAACTCTGGGGTCGGGTGACTCGTCCTGGCCCACCCAGGCATCGAGCCCCCCTCATATATACTTCTGGGGATCGGCGGCCCCGCCCTCCTCTTTGGTCCCTGAAAATTATACCACAACCCGATTGTGGTTCGGCCATAACTTCCAGCTCGGAGGTCAGATCGAGGAGTGTTATATATCACTGGAAAGCTCTCGACGAGACCTTTCCAATGATACCTCACTCGCCTCGAGATCTTACGTGGAGCTCCGTCCACGACCTAAAACGTCCCTGGAGCTCCAACACTTAGCAGTTTTTCCGAAAACCTGTGGTCCAGACCCAGGGTCGAACCCTGTGGTTCGTCTGCGTCTCGGACCCACGTCTCGGTCCCACGTCTCGGACCCACGTCTCAGACCTATGTCTGAGACTCATGTTTCAGCCCGTTCTCAGACTCGCCCCCCTTAGGTCAGCGTTCGTCTGGGGCCCTCTTGGGGTAGGCCCTTATGTCCTAACCCAAGGTTCCAACCTTGGTTCAGAGAACCACTTAGGGTTCATCTGATCCCGACTTGCCGGCCAAGCCGTTAAGTCATACTCGCAGCGTTCACAACCTAGCGCAAGTCCGCTAGGGTTCTGTTGTTCGCGTCTGCGCCCGATCTTGAGAATGAGGGGCGCGACACATGAGAGTCTTTGGGCTGGACATCGAGGGATTTGGGCCACTTTTACAAAGATGAAAGAGCGGTATTGGTGGAAAAACATGTACAAGGATGTTGTATCTTTTGTGGAGTCTTGTTTGACATGTCAGATGTATTCGAATATCCGACATCGTGACGGATTACATCCAACTTATCCGTTGGCGATCCACTTCAAGTGGGTGGTAGACTTGGTGATTATGCCGGTTGGATTATGGCAGATGAGATACTTGGTACTTGCTAGAGAGGATCTTTCAAATCAAGTCGAGGGTAGGGCGCTTCGGACGAAGACAACTGAAGGGGTATGTAGATTTCTCTTGGAAGAGGTTGTTTGTCGGTATGGATGTGTGGGAAAGATCACTGCAGATCGGGGAGAGCTAGATGCACATGAGGCTCGTGAATTCTTTGCAAGGTGTGGGGTGAGGTTGTCACTGACAACTGCTTACAACCCCGAAGGGAATGCCAAGAGTGAACGTGGTCATCCACCCATTGTGAAGGCTTTGGTGAAGGCTTGCAACGGAAGGGTGCGCGAGTGGCCTCGACTCTTACCATTTGCGCTATGGGCAGATAGAACGACGCACAGCTCGGTGACAGGTTACATGCCGGTGGAACTCATCACAGGTCAGAAGCCTATCATGTCGATTGAAGAACATGTTCTGACATGGAGTGTGTTACCTTGGGAGGACAATTTGACTAGAGAAGAGCTTCTTGCTATTCGAATTAGGCAGTTAGAGAGAAGACCAGAGGATATCCAAACTGCTTTGGATAGGCTGCGAGAAGCACGGTTGAAGAACAAGGTCAGATTTGATCAGCGACATCGTTTGAGACCTAGGGAAATCAAGGAAGGTGATTGGGTGTTAGTCTATGACAACAGTCTAGACAACCAGCATAGTGCACTCCGGAAGTTTTCCAGAAGATGGTTTGGTCCGTATGTGGTGAAGAAGGTTCATGACAACGCAACTTACGCCCTGCAAGAGTTGGATGGAACAAGCTTGAAGATACCAGTGGCAGGTAAACGCGTCAAGATTTTCAAAAAGAGAGATGAGGAGGTCGATCTAGCAGATATCTTGACGGAGTTTCAGTTTGAGGATGAGGATTATGCAGAAGATCTTGAAGGTGAGGTTGGTTACGATGGGAAGTAGGGCGATAAGCCGGTCCACTCCTTGGTTGGTATCTCTGGTGCATACCGGAGGATGCACAGGTTCAGAGGGGGTGGATGTCGTGTCGTGGACCGGCTCCTACCTGAAATACAAACTTCGATGCTTGTCGCTCCAAAGACACTCATGAGAAGACAAGCTAGGCCCCAGCTTACGGATTTTGGCACAATCTCAGATCTCCATTTTCATCGCATGGATGGGTAGAGCTCCTTGTCAGCTTTCCATAGGCATCTTATCTACTTCGTTTGGACGCCTAGTGGAAAAGTTACAGGACTCGAAAGATGGAGAAAATAAGCTAGGCCCCAGCTTACGGGTTTTTGGCACCACTTCAGATCTTCGTTTTTATCGCACCAGTGGATAGAGCCCCTTGTCAGCATTTCATAGGCACTTTGTCTACTTCGTTTGGACGCATAGTGAAGAAGTTACAGGACTCGAAAGATGGACAAAACAAGCTAGGCCCCAGCTTACGAGCTTTTGGCGCAACTTCGGATCGTTACTTTTATCGCATAGATGGATAGAGCTCGTTGTCAGCTTTCCATGGGCATCTTGTTTATTTCGTTTGGACATCCAGAGAAGAAGTTATGCGATTCGAAAAAAGGCAAAATCAAGCTAGGCCCCTAGTTACTTGCTGACTGGGTATTTAGGGCTCCAGGCGTTATATCAAAGACGCAAGGGGCCTGCTTCTTATTATTGAGAGTTGAACTTCGTACGTACAGACTGTTGCAAGGGGGCTGCTTAAGGGGCTTGCTTGTTCCTGCGACCTGTCGGTGGATGTTTTGGAGAATTGGGAAGTCCAATACACGCGCGCAAGGTGTCATCGGGTTCAGATCTGTGCAGGCTACGCACAGGTTAAGACGGTTCTTGAAGAGAGGGAACGGGGGTTGTGTTCTGGGGAGAAATTGAGACGCAGGGAGCAGAATTGGGGTTTTCAGTTACCTGTGAAGGAGAGTTGGACCGTTCGGGCCGTTCCGGAGTCCAAACTTGCTGTCCTTGGATCCATCGGGATCAGAACAACGAGTTCTTCAGGAAATTGAAGACGATACAAAGTTTTATCGGGCGGTTTGAGAGTTGTGAGAGAAATTGGCTCGCAGGGAAGCGCTTGCGTCAGGTTTTCATCGCCTGCGACCTGAGATTGGATTGTTCTTCGCGATCGGTGAGCCAAGCTCTTCGTTCTTGGTGTCTACGCGATCAAGGAGTCCTCATGTACGCATAGGAGAAGACTGTAAGTGAATTGGATTGTTGGTTTGGGTGTGGTGAGCAAATTTGAGCCGCAGGGAGCCGATTTACGTCAGTTTTTTGTAGCCTGCGACCAAATTTCTCGAGTAGTTTTGCAAGGGGAACTCCAAACGGCTTGTTTGGAGTCTTGTTGGGTTCAGAGTAGCCAGATCTACCTACCAGCGAAGACGGATATCAGTTTAGACGATCCGTTTGTGCGGTGTGAGCGGTTTTAAGCCGCAGGGAGGAGTTTTTGAAGGTTCGGTCACCTACGACCGAAAATTAGCGATATCTCAACTATCGGGAGCCGGATCTGAAGGTTTCTTGGGCCAACGGAGTCAGGGAAGGAGACCCTATCAACATTTGAAGATCGTTTGGCGAAAGGAGAAAGTTCCCAGATAGGTCTTTTTCGGTTCCTTCGCTACAGGTTTCGTCCTTTTGAGTTCGTTAAGGACTTAGTTGGTTGTGTATGGCTTGTGGTAGCTAGCTTTAGCCAAGAGCTAGTGTGTGGATGTGGTTTGGACTTGGGTTTGGATCGCATGATACTGTTGTGGCTCTGGTTATTAGCAAAGAGAAGTTCCTCTTGCTTTGAGCTACGTTTTGGCGATTTCAGACTAGGGTTACGTTTCAGGGGTTTGTTTTAGGGCTTCTGAAGTAGGTTACAGACCGCTCTGGTCTTTTCCTCAGTTTTGTGCTGTTTGGAGAAAGAATCGACAGTGTACATACTTTCAGAGTGGTATATATCGCAGCATTCCTTTTTCGTGGTTGTTCTTCTCTGTCTTGTCTCTGTTTGGCACACAACATCTCCACAGCCAGGAACCTCGCGTTTTCCTGGACATCCTTCACGCACAAAATATCCGACACGATACCGCTATGATCTTTAGTGCTGGTGTTTTCTTACCTGTTTCCCTAGGGGACTCGGACGGTTTGAGGTTCGTCTTCACCTCCATCCACGCTCTCATCAGTGCTTTTAGAGTAGGCATTTTCCTGGTGTGCCTTACCTGCCCTGTTAGCATCAATTCTTGTGCCGTCCAGTTGATTGTACTATCTCGTTTCTTCTTCTTCAGGTGCATCTCCTTGAGCATTTCCTCTGCCACGCTTACCCAATCCTCCTCCTTATGTTCCAGAATTTTCGTGCATTGCATCATCATTGCAGCCTTGCTTTGGTGAGCAAACTGGATGATGTCCAACCCGCCTTCTGTTTTGGGATTTTGTATATCTTGCCATGCGATCATCGCCACCTTCTTGGAACCCTGTTTAGACCTACCCCATACGAACTCCCTACAGAGTTTCTCTAGCCTCTCGGTGCCGTACTTTGGTAGGGCTATTCTGGTAAAGAGATGGTTTGGCATTGCCTTCAAGATGTGTTTCACTATTAGGATTCTTCCAGTCAGGGACAGGGCTCGATATGCCCAGTAGTTTAGCTTCTTGCTAATTTTCTTCTCTATGTATTGCAGGTGATCCATTGGTCCTATGTTTCTTCCTATCGGGTACCTTACGTATCTGATCACTTCCCCTGGAGCCGCTATGTGACATCCGCTTTGTACCATCCATTCTAGAATCTCCGTCATTGCCATCGGTATCATTGTGGATTTCCTCAGGTTTAATCTCGCTCTCGAGATTTTCTCATACCATCTGATCGTTTCTTGAACTGCCTCAAAGTTCTTAGCGTTTGCCTTGATGTGGATACCTGTGTCATCCGCAAAAAGCTGGTGCAGAAGAGATTTCCCTGAGTTAACTTGGATACCCTCTATCTCTCCTTTCCGTTGTTTCTCCTCCAACATCTCCATCAGGGGCACCGTTGCTATTGCAAAGAGTAGGGGGGCTAGTGGGCAGCCTTGCCTCACCCCTCGTTCTAGTTCGATTTCAGCTGTGAAATCCTCTTGCATGTGGATTTTGGATGTGGCGTCGATGATCAGCCCTTGTGTCAGTTTGATGAACGTCCTATCGATATTTAGTGCTTCCATTGTCTCCTCGAGGTACGTGTGATTCACCCTGTCGTATGCCTTTTCGAAATCTAGTTTGAGGAAGGCCGAGGGGATTCGCTTGTGTTCTGCCCACTCCTGTCCTAATTTGAAGGCTAGGATGTTGTCGGAGATGTTGCGGCCTTTGATGAATCCTTTCTGACGGATGTCAACTATCTCAGGGAGGTCGATACGCAGCCTGTTTGCCATGATCTTCGCTATTAGCTTGTACGCCGTGTTGAGCATCGAGATCGGTCTCCAGTTCCGCAATCTTTGCAGTTCACCTTCTTTGGGTAGCAATTTGATTACCCCTTGTTTCGCAGTCCATGTGAGCTGCTGTGTGCACCAAAATCGCTTGATCATCTCCTGCAGGTCTGATCTCATCTCGTTGCCCATTGCCTTGAGTGTTTCTGCAGTCATGCCATCTAGTCCTGGGGACTTATCCATTTTCAGTTCGAGAATCGTCCTGTTCATCTCTTCACTAGATGGCAGTTCACTCAGCTTCCTGTTTTGGGCCTCCGTCATCTTCTTCTTCGTGAAGCTCAGTGCTAGCTTTCTCAGGTACTTCTCGTCCTCCACCTCTTGGTCCTCCTTGAAAAGTTCTTGGTAAAAGCGGTGCAATTCATTGTTGATGTCTTCCCTTGTCGTGATCCATTCGCCTCCATCGGTCTGCAGCGATAGCATCGATTCTTTGATTTGTTTCGCTCGCAGGATGGAGAAGAAGAATTTCGAAGGAGCATCTCCTTCTTAGCCACTTCTGCCTACTCCACCTTCTCCATCTCGTGGTTTGTTTGTGTTCTAGCCTCCTGATTTCCGTTGAAAGCACACTCAAACTTTCTGCATTTGCCTCCAATGATTCTTCTGCAAGCAGGATCCGCCTCCTCTCTAGTTCTTCGAGTTTTCCTTCCTCCTGTCTTCTTTCCTGTCTGATGCTATATTCTCTGTTGGCTACAATCCGTTTGGATGCTTTCCATTTGAGATCCCATCTAATGCGAGGATCTTCAACTTGGTTTGCAGTGTCCTTCCATGCTTCCTTCATTCTCTGCAGGGTATCCTCTTCTTTCAACCTTTCTGGGTTGACTTTTAGATATGTTCTCCTTCTGACCCCTTCTTGACCCTGTGCAGGAACAAGGCAGAGTATGATAGGAATGTGGTCAGACATTGTTTGCTTGCCATCATGACGAGTTCTTATCTGAGCTTCTGTCCATTCCGCTCGTTGGGAGAGATAGAAGCGGTCAAGTCGGGATTGGTCTACACGGTCACCAACTCTGCACTGCCTTGTGAAATGTGGACCTGATCGTTGAGATGCCCCAAGCTAGCCGTCTTCCAGATCGAATCTTTGTGCCAAGGCTTGCCACTTCCTTCTTTCAGTTCCGTGTTGTAGTGTTGTTCTCCCTATACTGTCCACCGGTGTTTCCACACTATTCCAATCACCCCCATAGATACAGTTCCCTGCCGAGCAGTTTTCCTCCATCCATGTCCACAGGGTGATCCGTTCCCTCCGTTCATTCGGTGCATGAATAGAAGCAATGCTTAGTGTTCCTCCCGGCGTCTCCATCGTCATCCAGGCAAGGGTGCCGTCTCTCTTTACACCTTTGTTTGTAATGATCCAGTCATTTAGTAGGATGATCGCTGCTCCTGCCCGACCTTCACTTGTGTAATCTACCACGTATCTGTCAGGGTTAGTAAGTTGATTTAGGTGGAATTCTGCTTTCTCCTCCTGAATCTTCATCTCTTGCAGTAGTACAACGTCCACCTTCTCTGGTTGTTTCCTTATCCACCTTTTAACTATACGAAGTCTATTTGGGTCCCCCAGTCCCCTCACATTCCAGCTGATAATTTTTGTATTCATTATCATTTGCTGGTGATTAGAGTCTCCTCAGTGCCCCGGAGGGTCTCCCTGGTCTTCTGGTGTTCGAGATTGTGGCTTGCCCCTTTGGGTCAGTCATCTCCCTTCCCTCCTCTTTGTAGTCTTGAGCTCTGCTTCCTCTTGAAGGTTCTTTTGGACCTCCACCTGACCCACTGGTTTCCGTCATGCTTTCTATTTCTCGTTCTGCCCATCCTTCCGCTTCTGCCTCTGTTCCTGGTTCCTCTTTTTCGCCCGTCTCAGGGAGGTAGACCTCGGTTTCCTGCTCCAAATCCTGGTAAGTATTAATTCTTTCTTCCCCCCTCTTCTGTTTCTCCTTGTGACGTCCATCGGCTCTTCTATTGTTGGTTTTGTTACCAGGCTTGACAGCGGGTCTATCTGTTCCGTAACTTCCCTTTCCTTGGACTTCTCGGTCGCTATCTCGTCCTCTTTTCTCCCTTGATCTTTTCTCCCTTCCTCTGTTTGCGGGGGTGGCTCCTCCGAGCTCAGGTCCTCCTCCATGGTGTTCAGTATTTGAAAACGATTCGTACCTTCTCCTGTAGTCCTTGTTGCTTCTGTGTTCTCTCGATGGCTCCCCGTTTTTGCTTTTCTCTTTGAATCTTCTACTAGTGTGAAATCCTCTCCTTTTGTGGGCGTGTTGTTCTTCTTTGGTGCTGTTGGGACCTCCGTGTTCTTCAGCTCTGTTCGGCTCGTGGTATGACTCTTTGCTGCTAGTCTTCCGGATTTCTCCAGACAGTTCCTCGTCAGGTGCCCTCTCTTGTGGCACGCAAAGCATGCATCTGGCATACTCCTGTATACGATTTTTTGTAGGTAAGCTCCGCCCCCCTCTTCATCGTTGACATTCATCACGTCTGGTAAGGCCTCGTTTAAGTTAAGCAGAAGACATCCTCTGATGCAGAGGTACTTACACTCGCTTGTTTCATTCGTGATGTACAGGACCTCTCCGATGGTGGAGAGCAGTTCTCTCCCAAAGCTCTCGTAGTGTGGGTGGATGTCAGGGAGTTCGACCCAAACAGGAGATTTCTTGGTGTGGATCGCCGATGGGTCGAAAGTTGGTTCCCATGGGAACCAACTTTCGACCCATCGGCGATCAGGTGGAGACCCAAAGACCATGTGTCTGCCCATGTAGAGAGGAGTGGCCGTTAGGATCTTGTCACGTTGTTCCTCTGTGTCTACCGTAATGAGGAAACATCTCCTGTTCATCATTCTAATCTTCTCCACCGCTATCCCTAGCTCCTGCGTTAGAATGTGCTCCGCCCATTCTTTCACTACGTCTCTGGAGGGGGTAATGTCTACCGTGTATAGAATAAAAGCGCGTTCCTTTAGCATCTGCATCCTATTGAGCACCATTTGTGTGTTAATGGTGACTGTCACTGCTCTCTGCCCTTCAGTTGGCGGCGTCCTCTTCCTCAGCATATCGATGGTGGCTCTGTGGTCTTCCCTTTCGCTGCTTCCGTGTTGTCTGCCTTCGTGGATTTCTGGGTATGGGTTTCTACTTCTTCCCGTTTCTCCTTTGAACCTACTTATGTTTCTCTTGACGCATTCTACAGACTTTATCGCCGACTTCCAGGCGACCTCCACTTGCTGCCGCTTTTTATCTCGCTCTGCTCTGGCCACCCCTTTATCGTGTACTTCTCTCAGTGTTCCCTGCGTCGTTGTCTTCGCCTCCTTTGTTGTGGTCGCGTTCTCTGGGATTTTCTGCACTCCTAGTAGTGTGCCCTCTCTCGTTTGGCTGGGAACTAATGTCGGTGTTGGTTGCTTGTCCTCACCTTTTTGTAGGTGCAGGTGTGGAGCAAGTATTTGCTGCTGGTCTGGGGACTTGTTTAGCTGGACCGACGTTGTATACTGCAATGTCGCTCCTTCTGTTGGCAGCAGCGCTTTATCCCTGTTACTTAAGGATTTTGCTGCTATCTGCTTTCCTATCATATCTAGTTCCGACATGGTTTCCGACTTCTGCTTTTTGCGCGTCGCGTACTCTCTTCTCCTTCTGTCACTTAGCACTAAGTGACTGTTAGTAATCTCACTTAGTGCATTCGTATCGAATCTCACTATATTGTCACCCAGCGCGTTGTTCCTTGCACCGCCCAGTGTCCGTCCTGGTCTCTCTTGGGCTCTGAAAATAAAATTCGCTGTGCATCTGTTTTCCGTTTCTCCAAGTTGATTTGTCGAGTGGCCCTGCTGCATTGCCTCGATTTTTTGACTTCCGGTATACGTGTGTCACCCTTGATGTGTAGTCCTCCTCGAATTCGCAGTGCGAATTCGAGGAGACCTTACAACGTGTTGGGTTTCTCTGCTTCACTTCGTGATGGGCGCCATAGACAGCCGTTTGAAGGTGCTCGTCTTCTCGGATTCCTGTGACCGCTAAACACGGACGCTACACGACAAGAATTTTCCCCCTCTCATCTCCAACTCATCAAATTAAATAATTATTAGGCTGCACGAATGTTTAGAGAATACAAATTTGAACTGCGTCAAATCTTGGGATAATATTACTGACACAAGTCTTGACACAAGTGTAGATATATTTTTTGAAAAACATCTTTTTCTTGTCCGATTTGCTTACAAATACAATAAAAAGTTTTAAAATTAGAAATATTAAATTAAGTAACAAAAGTGCGCGAATATAGAAAAAATTAAAAGCAGACTGCACGAAATGTTCATACGAACCATTCTGTGTGTTCGCGCAGCTGCTGCGCGAACTTAAATAGCAGTACGGTAGTTGCTTGACAGGCAATCGCGCGAACAATACAATACTTGACAGGATTCTTTACCAGTCACAGTCGTCGACGACTACCAACGTGGCACTATAGTCTGACGAGACAGCCAGCAGTAACGTTTCGAATAACATGGCACCAATTATGACTGCGTGGCACGAAACTTCAAGCCACGCAAAGTTTCGGTTTAAGGTGGAGTAGAAAGGACGAGGTGTGCGTGATTAAAAAATAACATAGTGTTATTTATACTTACACACATGTGAAAACCTGTCTTAGAACGCGAGAAAAAACTCGGTCCTAAAAAGCCAATTAAATAAAAACAAATTGTCATTACACACCGTTGCGAACTCGCACGTGCACCGTTGTGCAACTCGCACGTGCGAAGCCCGGGTTCAGAACATTGTCGTTAAACATCGGAATTTGAATTCAAAAATCCGGATAATTTTAATCACAACATATTGTTAATATTGTAGGTCATCGGAATGGAATACAGGGAGGGCCTCCGCAACGCAACTGAAATGTCCGGATTGATCAAAATAATAACAATATAATGTTATTCAGAGGTCTTGATTGTTGTTATTCAGAGGTCTGGATTTTTGAGTTCAAATTCTGATGTTTAACGACAATTCTGGAACTGGATTTCGCATGTGCGAGTTTAATAACAACGTGTGAAATTATAAATAACACCATGTTGTTACTTAATTGGAGTCTTAAGATCGAGTTACGTGTGAAATTATAAATAACACTATGTTGTTATTTAGACACCGCACCTCGTCCTTTCCACGTCACTTTAAACTGATGTCATCCTAAACCTGCTTGCTGGCTCGTCAGACTATAGTGCCACGTTGGCAGTCGTCGCTGACTGACTGTGACCGTTAAGGGGTCCTGTCATGTGCGTTTGAGGCCTGTCAAACAATTATTTGCGCGCACAAGGACTGTCAAGTAAATAGCTGGACTGGTAGGCAGTCGGTTTTCATCAGTCGAATTCCGCTTTCGTTGAAAAATGAATATGTCATTTGTCGGTAAACAAATCGGTCGACAACTGACATCTGACCATCTTTGGAAAGGTCCGAAAGACAGTAAATGTTCGCAAACTTGTCGTTCATCTGACATCTGACCATCTTTTGGACTGGTACGATTTCTTTTAACCCGTAATTTCGGATTTGTCGGTATCATCATCTTTCGTCAATAAAAAGCCGGTACGATTTCTCTCCAACCCGGAATTTCGGGTTTTTGCCTGTTGATTCTACAGAAGCTGTTATGCTCTGTACAGTTCCATGGATTCTAGGCGTCAATGAATATGGATATTGACTCTCTGACATGAAAGTCAAGGCAGTTAAGACTGGTAGGCAATAAGGTACATCTCGACTAGAGGGTTCTGCGAAGGAACTCGTGAAGGGGAAGTGCTAAGCTGACCGCAGGGACCAGGCTTTTATAACCACAGAACGACTAGCAGCAGGGACCAGTTGGCTACTTATAACAGTCTTATGCTTCCTCTGAGTCACTTATTCACACTTTTGAGTCCATGTACGATCTCCTCTTATGTGAATTACGTGAGAAGGGAGCTTAGTTTGTAAGAACCTCAAGACAGAATCAGTAAACCCTTGCAAAAGCGAGGAAATGTAAACGGGATCGGAACCTTTCCTGGTCATCCTTCAATCTTACTCTTTTTGTCATGGGATTATACAGAATTCCGGATAGCAAGAAATACTGGCCGCGGTAGAACGGATGTTAGGGACAGGCCGAGAAGGAAAGCTAGTCGAGATCAGATCAAGCGCTCTTCGGGTGGCCTGTGATCACGTTAGCCGCGTCTGTTTCAACAAGTGCTACACTGACGTGGAAGGTGAGGCGATAAATTTGCTCCCGCTTCTGGTCGACTGGGGGGTCCTCTCCGGTTCATTTACTGTCGGAGAATACATCCCTTGTCTTCGGAAGCTAGATTTGGGAGGTCAAGAGGCAGCTTTCTTGAAATTGAGGACCAGATATGAGAAGTTTCTAAACCCCATCATTGAGGAGCATCGTCACAAATCAGAGGAGGAAGCTAGAGACTTCCTGGATGTGCTGCTTTCGCTACAACGCGAGAAAGCTGGAAGTGGGTTTCCGGACGAGCAAATCAAAGCTCTTATTCAGGTGAGAAGCTCAGGAACTAATCACAGATAAGATCTTTGCCATGCAATGGAGTTCCGTTTGTCGGTCATTCCCTTAGACATGAAGATTCGTTCTCTTTAAAGACGAATACAGCTACCCCTCTTGCCTTGAATCCCATGTCCTCTTTAGGATTTCAGCAGGCAGTTCCACGCAGAGAAGGGATACCAACAGACGACGAAGTTGACACGGGACAATTGCACGTGGCGCCTTCTTCACCAGGACCTCACAGAAAATGTGTACATGGTGATAGGATATGCTTCTCGCTGGGACGGCGACTTCAGGACATACGATCACATGGACTCTTACGGAGATGATGCGACATCCTAAAGTTGCACAGAAAGTTGTGGAGGAGCTGGACCTTGTTGTGGGGAAAGACAGGATGGTAGAAGAAGCAGATCTCGTCAAGCTAAAATATATGAAAGCAACGGTGAAAGAAACGTTCAGGATGTACCCGCCAGCACACATGGGACTGCCACATCAAGCTATCGAGGATACTCAAGTAGCTGGCTATGACATTCTGAAAAATACAAGAGTGCTGGTGAATATGTACGCCTTAGGAAGAGACCCTAGCCTCTGGACGAATCCGAACATGTTCGATCCCGAAAGATTTGTTGACAATCAAATTGACGTAAAGGGACAACATTTTGAGCTCTTGTCATTCGGTGCTGGTAGCAGACAGTGTCCCGGAACAGACTTGGACTTATTTATTGTGCACATGGCGGTGGCTCAAGTTTTTCACATCTGTGTTCTGTCTCTTCCTCCCGGCGTGGAGGTTGATGTCGACCAGGGTGCAGGAATAACGCTCCCAAAAGCACATCCTCTAAATGTGTTGGTGTCTCCTCGTCTGAGTCGGGAAGTGTACAGTAAATATGGTGTGAAGTTATGATTTTCAACGTCACGACACATGTACAAGGCCACTTTAGCAGAATATCCGATTCCGCCTGTACTTTCTCGTTGTAAGTTAAGGGAAGAGGTAAGTAAGTTTCGACTCATCGCCTCAGATAAAATGCCGACCAAATTCCGGAACTTGAAGTAAGCAGCCTTGTTATACGATCGTCCTTTTTCATCTTCTATGATTGAATTGTTAGAGCCTCCTATTCTGCCTGGGTGCAAAGCTCGGTGAAAGATTTCGTGGCAGTTAAAAAAGAGTGTTAGTTCATCTGCATAAGTGTAGGTAGTTTGAATCCTCTTCCTTCTGGAGTTCTCTGCTAGGAGGGTGGACCTGCAGAAGCGTAAATCTCACGATGAGAAACGGAGAGATCTACCTGTTGCATGCTTCTTGAGAGGAAAAGTTCGTACAGAACATACCGTGATACTCGCCATTATAAATCACAGTTAAGCACGTACGTAATTTCTACTTACAGGTTTCATCGAATCTAGTTTAGTTACCTTTCCACGCGATTACATAGTACTCCCGGGCTGCGCAGTGCTAGGAAGAAACCTAATTTAGAAGCAGCATTTCGTATCCCTACCATGGATAGAAATTTCATGTGGTGTTCGAGCTAGATCGTCTACTCTACTGCTTTTACTACATATTGTGTTAGAAAACCTTTTATGAACAACTGGCAGGTGGAATATCGGACCCTGCCATGGGCACTTGCTGAAAGCTCATAGTCTAGTTGGGTTTGCTTGTGTAGTGTGCTTGATGCTCGGATGAGATCGATGGGCATTGTCCAGACAGGAGAGATCAGGACTCACGAGCTCGGCGGCCTCTGCCCGGGGTTCCCTTCAGATCTCCTGGTTCGACTGTAAGTTATATGGAGCGCTTTTCGTTGGTCTCTTAGTGGAAGACCGTTAGTTCTCTAAGCAGTGTTCCTTTCCTTGTCCTGACCACTGGTCCCTTCTTTACTTTCAAATCAATGTCCCGGGTTTTACCCGTTTCTTGCGCGGCAAAAAATAAATAAAATACTCTCATAGTTGAATATGAATTATAAGGAAATTTCAGCACCATAGTAAAGCTGCTTATATATTCCAAAAGTAAAATCAATATGTAAATATAAGAATCATTTTCTGCATAACGGTTAAATTCTCAATTCTCTGAAAGCAAATCAACGAAATAAAGTCAACCGTGTTACCGGGAGCACTTGCAGTCAGACACGGGTTTAAGCAGATTCAGTCATATTCCTAGAGTAACTAAATAATCTTCCAGGGTGTCCAAGCAGAAGAGGGAAAAAAAACACGAAAAAGATACAAAGAAAACGACGTGACTTTTGTCTGGATAAAACTAGGAAATCCCGAGTGACTAAAGCGAATCAAACCCCGAGTTTGATTATAAAAACATGAAAGAAAATATTCCTCTATTTCTCGCACTGTTATTCCGGTCTGAAGAAAAGAATTATGTGTTCCAAGGAACCTCAAAATCTTCGTTAACATTTCTCTGTAAATACTTACCTGTTTGTTTTGAGATAAATCATAACTTGTAAAGTTAGTAAATAGCTTTAATTTGTTACTTGTTGTTTGTTATGCAGGGGTCTTTGTACCCACACTGGGGGGGGTTTAATGAATCATACAATTTTCCCTAAAATTTAAAGGTAAAGCCTATCCTCATGTTGTGTGATTCTACTGTGTGTAGTTACTGTACATTCTACTCAATTTATTGCTTGCAGCCCACTTCAGGGGAAGCATAAATTACACTTTGGAAAATAGATTACAATAAGTAATTTTATTTTAGAGCAGCAATAGATCACAATGACATAAAAAAATAATCTGAGAATTCTAGTCAAGGATGTTTAATAAACAAGAAAGAAGAACCGAAAAATGAAACTAAATTTAATTTTATATTATAAATATTTTATTTGTTTTATATCTTTGAAATGGAAAAAAACAACACTAACATCTTGGATCCAGGAACAGAGAATCAAATACAAACCCAAGAACAAGAGCTTCTCTGCTCCAGCTCTAGAATAAGTTATTTCTTTCTGTTGGCAACAAATCTTTTTCTTTGTTTGATCTTATTTTCCAAAAATAATTTCTAAAATGGTTAATAATATAGAGCCAAAAAACTAATAATGACAGCGAGATCAAACTAAAATGTTTCATTTGTCTTTTGTCTTCAGTACCTGATATTTCTTAAATGTTTCAGACTGGATGTTAATTGTCATCTAACTACAGCCAGATAAATATGCAAATAATGTTTAATACTTCGGTCTAATTGCCACTAACTACAACCGCATGAATATGCATGCTTTCAGTTCTATGGAGTTACGAGAGATCACGAATGAGAATTTGTAAGTATACAGTCAGGAAAAATCTCGAGCCGTGATACCAAATTTTATTGATCTGTTTATACGAACGGCTAAGAAGTAAAGAATAAAACACATCATGTTGAAGTAAAACTTTTATCGACAGACTGCAGTGATCATCGCACGCCTAGCGTGTCGGTCTGGCCCTAGGTCGAGAGTTCAACATCAGCGATTAGGTGGTGAACCTTGACCTGCTCATACTCCTGCATGTGCGACCCGAGTACAAGCGAGCGCGGTAAGGAAGTTAACTAAACCTCGTACCTTCTTGACGGACAGCATAGTGACGTTCATAATCAAAACTTCATACCATGTCGACTGTACACTTCGGGTCTCAGACGAGGGGACACCAACACCTTTAGAGGATGTGCTCTTGAGAGCGTAAGTTGTCCTAAACCCTCCTCGACATCAACCTCCATGCCGGGCGGAAGAGAAAGAACACAGGTGTGAAGAATTTGAACCACTGCCATTTGCACAAGAATTAACCCCATATCTGTAGCGGGACACCCTCTGCGACCAGCACCGAATGGCAAGAGCTCAAAGTGTTGTCCCTTCACGTCCATCTGATTGTCAACAAACCTTTCGGGATTGAATACGTTCGGATTCGTCCATAGTGTAGGATCTCTTCCTAATGCGTACACATTCACCAGCACTCTGGTATATTTAGGAATGTCATAGCCAGCTACTTGAGTATCCTCGATAGCTTCGCGTGGCATTCCCAAGGGTCCTGCCGGATACATCCTGAACGTCTCTTTCACCGTTGCTTTCAGGTATTTGAGGTTGACGAGATCTGATTCTTCTACCAGTCTGTCTTTCCCCACAACAAGGTCCAGCTCCTCCACAACTTTCTGTGCAATTTCAGGATGTCGCACCAACTCCGTAAGAGCCCATGTGATTGTATTTGCAGTAGTCGCCGTCCCACCGATGAGCATATCCTGCACTCATCATGAACAATCTGCTGTAAGGTCCTGGTGAAGAAGGCGCCACATGCAACTCTCCCGTGTCAACTTCGTCGTCTACTGGTATCTATTCTCTGCGTAGAGACTGCCTGCTGAGAGTCCTGAAGTGGAACATGGGATTTAAGGCAAGAGGGGTAGCTGCATGCTTTGCGCAAGAAGATTACTTTCAAGTCTAACGGAATTTATTGGTAGGATACATTAGAATTGCGACAATAATCACCATAATGACTCCCTGCATGGCGAAGAGCTTCTCACCTTAAGAAGAGCTTTGATTTGCTCGTCCGGAAACCCACTTCCGGCTTTCTCGCGTTGTAGCGAAAGTAGCACATCCAAGAAGTCTTTAGCTTCCTCCTCTGGTTTACGACGATGTTCCTCAATGATGGGCTCCAGAAACTTCTCAAATTCCATCCTCAATTCCAAGAAAGCTGCCTCCTGGCCTCCCAAATCTAGCTTCCGCAGACATGGGATGTATTCTCCGACAATAAATGAACCGGCGATGACGGCCCACTCGTGCAGAAGCGAGAGCAAATCTCTAGGCTCACCTTCCAAGCGAGGGCTGCCTACTTTGCAGCAAGAGTAGCACTCGTTGAAACAGACGCGGCTAACGTGATCACAGGATAACCGCAAAACGTTTGACTTGATCTCGACTAGATTTCCTTCTCGGCCTGTCCCCAACATCCGTTGTACCGCGGCCAGTATTTCCTCGTCTCTGTAGTTCTATATAATCCCATGACACAGAAAATAAGGTCGGAGGTTAGACCATGAAAGGTTCGCGATCCCGTTTACGTTACTGCTTTTGCATAAGGTATCAAGATTCTGTCTTGAAGCTCCCCTCACACACACATTATCATAAAACAGAGATCGAACTTGGACTCGGATGTGTGTCTCAGAGAACGAATGAGACCATCCAAAATAGCCAACTGGTCCTTGCTGCTCGTTGTTCTGTGGTCCGTGCGGTCAGCGTAGCACTTTCCCTTCCCTGTTGAGGTAGGCAACTGGGTTGAAGTAGGTGGACTGTCATACCTTTTCGATGTTGGAGCCGTTTATGTGAGAAGATCTGAGTCGAGAAGCCTCTTCAAAGTACGAAGTTTGTCATTGAAACCAATTTGGGTTATATGAACCTTATTTCATACCAGACTAGATGCAGTGACTTTCAAGTTAGACTCAAGATCCATATTCATTTGCACTTAGAATCCCTCCAAACAACTGTAAACAGCACGGCATCTACTGTAGAATCAACTAGCAAAAGTCTGAAATTCCCGGTTGGAGAGAATTGTATCAGATTTTCACCGAGAAAAGATGAAAGATGTCGGCAAATGATCTGCTCACTTTGTGCAAAAACCCAAAATGGACTGATGGAAAGCCAACTACTACATACCATTGACAATATCGATATTCGCCGACAACCCAAGAGACCATCCGAGCGTTGCGCAATACGTTCAACTAAGAGCAACTGGGTTGAGGTATGTGGACTGTCAGACCTTTCGATGTTGAAGCCGTTTATGCGAGAAGATCTCTGAGTCGAGAAGCTTCTTCAAAGTACGAAAGTTGTCATTATAGGGTGAGAAGGCCATATCTTGGTAGTTATACATGAAGACCTCCCCATTGAGAGTAGGGGGTCGAGTGGCGAACAAATGGTCTTGGGTCCTCAAGAGGATTTTGGCCATTTCAGGAGATGAAGCCACAACAGCGCGAACTAAACCCAACCTTATTGACATGAGAGGTCCATATTTCTGGGATAGCTTCATCAGGGACTGATGAGGCAGTGCGCCCAGATTCGGGAGATGACCAAGCACAGGCCATCCTGGAGGTCCGGGTGGGAGTCGAACCCTCTTGCCGCTTCCGAATATCTTCCAGAGAATCAACAACACCAGAAACCCACCGATACAAGTTGCAACGATGTTGATCCGAATCGACCAGCTCATGCTTGCTGACTCATAGCTGTCCATTTCTCTCAACCTTGTAAGAAGATCTCTCACCGAGCTCCCTCCCAGAACAGCCATACGTACTGGCTGAAGCTACCCAGAAACATTTAAATGTTCAAGTTTGGAACCGCGGAGTCACAAGAGCTATGGCTACCTAGTGTCGTCAGGACAGAACCGACCAGCAAAAACTCTTTGTTTCTTTACTTTTATTTAGTTGTTTCCAGTAAAGTCATTGATGAGGGCGAAACCCCAAATTTATTTCAACTAAATAACTGTACTTCATATATTATACATACAGGTATGATTGTTGCGCTGTTGTACAATTCGGTATCTAATTCTGGTCCAGTGTTCACACGCGGTGTAAATTTCCAGGTATGACAATGGAAGAGAGGAGGGAAATTTAGGGAATCATTTCCTCGACGGCTTCATTATCTGCTCCACGTCAAAGTACACCCAGAGATAAACTACGGTGTCAGCGTTCTAAGAACGAATAGCCAAGTGACTCTCTACTCAGAGGAAAACAGTAGCAACTGTCGATCTTCGCAAGTCCCCCGAAGTTGAAAATGTCTTCCTCAGTCCCCTAACCGGATGCCGGCGGTTATGGTTTAGGTTGAATCGCAGTCGGAGAGCGACTGCACGGGTCAATGAGGAAGAAAACTTGCACGGGTCAATGAGGAAGAAGTTTTCTGTCAACGAGTGTGATGGACCCCATAATCCTGGAAATGGCGTCGTAGCATGCGCATGGTCCGACTGACAGAAGAGTGAAAGGCTGCCACATCGGGGTCGGATTCGTTTAGGGAGCACATTCGTTTTGCTCGCGCAATTCCTGTGAAGTGGATGATCGCGCGGCAACATGAGATCTGTAATGGTCTAAATAGAATTTGAAGTGAGCAGAAGGGCGCTAAGAGCACGGCTCATCCATGCAGGCATTCCAGGGAATTTTCTTCGTGGCTGATTTTCGAGAGGTAACGCCGGCGCATTGGACTAACTGAGCAATATTTTGTGGTCAGGTCCAGACGATCTCATCTTATCGAGAGAATCGTCAAGGTACAGCAGACGGTAGAGGAATTTCGGTTGACGCTGTAGCTCGGGCATAGAAAAGAGGGTATCACGAGAGGCATTACTTGGTGAAGAAATAGAAGGAAGCGTATTTGTTTCTCACGAAGAATGAGCTTGGAACATGATAGCTAAGCTGGGAGTTGTTGAAGACATTAGTGAGAAGACACGCCAAGTGGTCGCCTAGACGGGAGATTTCAGTACCCTCTCTCCATCTTTCACACGAGGTATACAGCAGTTACATACGTAGCAAGTAGTGACTCAGGTGCATAGAGGTTGAGCCTCGACGACATAGGACAAACTGCGTACGGGGAGAATTGAAGGTGAGAGTGCTATCGTTGATCGTCCAGGGAGTCACGGAGTAATTGAAGGTTTAGCTATAAGTACAGATGGCTGGGGACGCTACATTTTGGATACTCAGCATCTATAGCACTCTTAGGGAAACTGATTGTTTCTCTCTTGACGAATTTACAGCCACCACTGATCCACGAAGTGACGAAGGAAAGGAGAAGTAATTTCAGACGGGCAAAATTTGGAAGAACCTTCTCCATCCCGTCGCAGATTATCGCAGGGTTCTGAAGTTGTCTGCGCTAGACACTGAGTACACTCCAACGAGAATATCTAGTGACCCACAATTACAACTACTACGTACGGTCATTTCGATCACCAGAGACGTAGTTACTGACTAACCACAGTCGTTACCTGCCCCCAGCCGGTAGGGGACTGAGGAAGACATTTCAACTTCGGGGGACTTGCGAAGATCCACAGTTGCCACGCGGGACTGAGGAAGAAGTTTTCTGGTCGAGAAGCTCCTTCAAAGTACGAAAGTTATCATTCATTTAGTTGTTTCCAGTAAAGTCATTGATGAGGGCGAAACCCCAAATTTATTTCAGCTAAATAACTCTACTTCATATCTTATACATACTGGTATAATTGTTGCGCTGTTGTACAATTCGGTATCTAATTCTGGTCCAGTGTTCACACGCGTTGTAAATTTCCAGGTATGACAATGGAAGGGAGGAGGGAAATTTAGGGAATAATTTCCTCGACGGCTTCATTATCTGCTCCACGTCAAAGTACACCCAGAGATAATCTACGGTGTCAGCGTTCTAATATATAACGAAGCGCCAAGTGGCTCTCTACTCACAGGAAACAAAGGCACAGGGGAATCACAGTTAATGTTTACTCCTATCTCGTCAATCAGATTCCCAGACAGAGAGAAATGGGTACGGCATTGCCACACGCGTTTCCAGAAAGCGAACCCAGTGTCGATGCGGTGTAAAAGGTTGTTTAGTCTCGACCCTAGCGATTCAGAGAAAACTCCATAATGAAAATCCTGGTGCGATTATACCCTTAGTCTTAGATAAACCGAGTTAGATGTCACATAAGCCTCATTTCCTCGTCATCTAAGAAGAACGAATTGTTGCACTAAAATAGCACCTGCTACTATGTAAAGGTAATTCAGACCAAGCTCAATGATTATACGGCTCAGATGAAATCCCTACTTCAGGGAAGAGTACACTAACTTGAAGTGTTGGCGACTCTTCACACTTGCATGATATTGTACGGGTTTTTGTACTCCATACTGTATCAGGTAGGTTTGGGAAAAATTTTTATCTTCAGACTGCAATTTTTATGCCAAGAACTTGTGCCAAGCATCATTTCCAGATGCTTGGCACAAGTTCTCCAAGGTGTATGGGTGAAGATATTGGGGTACCTCTTCGTGTTTCTCGGGAGGCTTTCCAACAGGAAACTTTCTACTTCTGTGTACCAGTTTCATAAACATGTACAGTATGGAACAAATGTCACTTTTAGAACATAAAACGATAAAAAAATACTTGGACAGATCTGAAGACGAAAGTGTAGTGCACAAAAACCCAGACTCTTCCATGCTAGATACTCTAGGTTCGGGAGATGCACTAGAAATAAAATATCACGCAAGTGTGAAGAGGCCCTTAGAGCCTTTTCGCAAGACTAATGTCTAAATACCACCAATGGTATTCAATACTAGACAATAGCAGAATATCTCTTTAATGAATCATATTTATTATTTTGTAAAACGAAATATCAGTCACTAGGTCATATATGAGTTTCAAAAAATGATAAAACCACTATATTTTAACCTTTTATATTGTAGTATTTTGTTAAGCTGCAAGAGGTATTGGATCTCTTTATCATTCTGATTAATATAGCTTTTGGATCATTCTAGCTCTCGTACGCAAAAATGAAGCAGATGAAAGTTATTTAATTACTCTAAGGAATTTCATATACTCTTTACAAACCAATCATGAGAGAATCTGATCTCGTGAATGTGCAAAAGACGAGAACATAAAAGTTTTTTCGAAGGGTAAAAAGAGTTTGTTCAGAGATTGAGTTTGAAGCTTTGCATTTTCAACTTGGTTTCTAAGCACTCTTTTATAGTTAAAACTGAGCAAGGGATTGAAAATGTAATCCCAAGTTCTTGTGACCTCTAGCACAATGATATTTTTGAGCGTTGATATTATAGGTTTGAGCGTAACAATCTGATTATTGTGATGGTAGAATTCAAATGTTCTATGAGACACTCTCAGATGTTCATGAACACTCTCAGGTCTCTTCCATTCAACAATGGCTCGAATCTTAGCCCTGTTAGGGTGAATACCATGTGCATCGATCAAACATCCTAGAAACACCACACTCTCTTGTCCAAAAGAACACTTGCTCTTCTTGAGGTAGAGTTGATGTTCTTCCAGACGCTTAAGAACTGTTTCAACATCTGCTAGATGCTGATCCCAAGTGGACGAGAAAATGATGATATCATCCAAGTACACGATAACACTCTCATCCAAAAAATCTCTGAAGATCTCGTTCATCAGCCTGCAAAAAGTACCAGGTGCGTTGGACAATCCAAACGGCAACACTGTATACTCAAACAAGCCATACCTCGTCCTTATAGTCGTCTTTTCTTCGTCTCCTTCTTTGATCCGGATTTGATGATATCCAAAACGAAGATCCAACTTGGTGAAGTACTTTCCTGTGGCCAACCGATCTGTGGTTTCATCCACGAGAGGAAGAGGATACTTGTTCTTGACAGTAACCTTATTAAGTGCACGGTAGTCTGCACACATGCGGATACCACCATCTTTCTTGGCCACGAACAACACCGGTGCAGCATAAGGTGATATGCTGGGTCGTAAGATACCTTGAGCTACCAACTCTTTCAACTGAGTCTTCAGCTCTGTTAGCTCATCAAATGACATGCATCTTGATGGCACTGCAATAGGTGTAGCCCCAAGAACCAGATCAATGACATGATCCAAGGCTCTCGGAGGAGGAAGTCCTGTTGGTAACTGATCCGGCATTATATGAGAATACCTCTCAATCAGTACTTGCATATCAGGGTGTATGGGAAGAGCAGCAACACGTTCTTCCTCATCCGTCTCCATCTTGGGTTTAGACATCACTGCAACCCAAGCTTCGTCTACCGACTTGATCTGCTTTCCAAACTGCCTAGCTGTGCAGATTTGAAATGCCACTTTGGCTTGTTGGAACCTACGGACAGCATGGTTTGGTTCCTTGGGTCTCTCTTTGATGATCAATGGATGGGGTTGACCCAAGCCCCATCGATCCATGACTATGACGTTCCCTTCTTGAACATCTAGCTTGGCCTTGGTCTCTTGTAACCAAGACCAGGACAAGATACCCCTCCATTGTGTCACCTAAGCTCATAACTAAGAACTCATGCTTCCTAGTTACCCCTCCAACAGTAATAGGAACACTCATGAGCTTTTCTGTAACGGTTGTGCTGCCTTGCACAAACCTTACCAACAACGGGCTCATGATCTTGGTTCTAGTCACCCCTAAGGTCCTGACCAGTTTTTCATCCAAAACATTCACATCTGCTCCAGTATCAATAAGCAAACAACACCGGTGGTTTCCTATTTTTACTTCAATCCACGGTAGAAAATCTCCATGTTCTACCAAATGCTCACCAGCACATACCTCTGCTTCAGTAGTCGCCTCAACTAGGTCTTCAACACTGGTTGTCTCTTCAGCTGTCAACCCACGAACGTTGCTCGCTGTTGAACGTTGAGGACACTCACGAGCAATATGACCGTCCCGTCCGCATCGAAAACAGATGATCGTCCTTGAAGGTGTAGCACTGCTAGCTCCACTGCTCCTAGCACCTGAAGTCGAAGCTTGGTTGGATCCTGCATTGGATGCATAAGATCCAGTAGGTCGTGTCTGAGTAGGACCACAAGAAACTTCTTGCTGTTGAGATCCACGAGGAAACCTCCTTCCCGCTGCACCAAATCTTCCACCACCACGTCCTCTATCACCTCTACTCTGAGAAGACGCTATCTGTCCTTGAGGATTGCGCCAAAATCCTCTACTAGGCTCACCACCACTTGTTTCACGCTGAAACTTGGAGGGCTGCACGGTGTAATTACGTTCCCTAGTGTTCTCTGCTGCTTCCAGAAATGCAAACAAGTCTTGCATGTCCTCGGACTTATGAAACATAACCCAGCTATCGAACACACTAGCATAGAAACCTTGCAGACCTTTCTTCAAGTGAAACAGCAAGTCGGTGCGATCCACCATGTGCAAACGAGTAACCAACTCAAAAAATCGCTGGAGATACTGTCTGATACTCCCTGTCTGTCTCAGATGAATGAGTTCTAGTCGAAACTGTGTAGCTTCATCCACTGGTACCAAATGTCGTCGGAGTTCATCCTTCAGCTCCGGCCAAGTGGACATAGGAGTTGTACCGTTCAAACTCCTCATCCGTTGTTGACCTCCATACCATTCCTTAGCCTCTCCTTCCAGTCTACTAACAGCATAGGTGAAACAACTGCGCTCATCAAAATTCTCTAGGTAATTCTCCATTTCAGTAATCCATAACTCAAACCTGGAAAAGCTTTTCTCACCGTTGAAGGCTGATGGTGTCGCTGGTTCAGCCCACTTCACTTTTCACTTGTGCCTTTCTTTGGCCGAGCTGCCTTCCGCAACATTCTCTTGCACCTTCTGTGATCCATCTTCATTCTTATCTGCTTGAGCAATATCAACTGCTTCTTCGCCTGGTAGTGCTAAATCCTTGACTTGCTCGATTTGCAGTACAGGGACCTCCGCTTCCTTCTCTTGTGTCGCTTTTGCTTGAGTTAAATCCGCCTTAAGCACCTTGTTCTCAGCTTCTACTTGCTCAAGTCGGCCTTCCAACTTTCTCAGCAATGCTTTCATCTCGTCCAACTCGGTCGACACAGCCTCCATTGTCGATGGTGTTTAGCAAAGACTCAACTTGAGCCTGCTCTGATACCAACTGTAACGTTCGACCGCAGATCTCGAAACAGATTCTTTTATCTCTAACCAATGAACTGCCGAACGTGAACCTCCCTGGAGACCTGTATACTTTATTTGTGTCTCCAGATCCAGTTCGTTAAACTATCCGCTAATAAGCACAAAGGATTTAATAACTATTGAACGGGTTTCGAATAACCAACTAGTCTTTTGTAGGTCTCTGCTCAATCTTAGGTTACTAAATACAGGTGGAACTATTCTAGACCTGGGTTGCATAAAATTTGGGCAGCGCTTCCGCTACTGGTGATCAAGTCGGAACGCTAGGACCCACAATGAGCAACCGCCAAGACTAGGAGACCTAGTAGATGCTAGGAAGTAGGAAGGCAAAGCAATTACACCAAAATAAAGTCAACACGACACCAGATGCGCCCAACTCAGTTTTGGCACACAACTCACGCCTACTTATCAGAATGGAGAAAGTCACGGGCTCATATACATTTCATGGCATTACTTGCTGACAAGGTCACGCAGCGCTCTTGGACCGACAATTCTTCACTACTCAGCAACTCTGTTGTGATAAATTAACTCCAGAACTAAGGTCAGTTTCGCACTCAACGTGGTAAAGTGCGATCCTTGACTTGTAAAGTTGACTACCTGTCTAGCCTAGTCACTAGTGTTACGATATGTTACGGTGCATCCATTAGAACCATCCACCCAGACGACCTACACGTAGATGAGTATGATGGCACCAAACATGCGATGTGCATGTGTGCTACCTCATCAGTCTGTGTGGCTTGGATTGATTGGTTAGTGAGCTTGCACCTATCCTTGTTTTGTGTTTGTAACTTTAAAGCAAAGGAGAGTGACCTATGTGGGAACATTCGACATTAAGGAAATTCAAGTGATAGCTGGTAGAGATCGTAGTGGTCTTATGAGTCTGTATCGACGTCTTATGGATCTATATACCATGGTAGTTGGAGTGCGAATGTTGTGAGAGATGGACGAAGGGCTCTATTACCGCCCAGATTCTCTTTTCGAAATCCTTTCAGATTAAACTGATGTACATAGAATGAGTCCATTTCCAACAGTTTCTGATAGGATCTTTCGGACATAACTTCACCGCGCAAGTCATGCTCTCGCCTGTTCTTGTGATCTTACGTGTTGTCACTTACGGCCAAGAGTGAGACCTTACCATCTTTATCCTCATCTAACAAAGGATGGATCTAAATCAGCTCCCACCTGTAAACTTTAACACTGATTGCGAGATAAAATACATCTGTCGATCCAAAGTCATGTACGAAATCCTACTAGTGAAGAACTTCGAGGAGGAATACTATCGAGAGATCATGTCATCGCATATCTCGTTTGTCGTGCCCATGATCATCCAACATTTTCATGTGGTTATTTTGATCGTTTACTGAGAAAGGAAGTGCTTAGATATAGAGGAAGTCAGAGAAAAACTACATGATACTAGTCGCGCCGATGTACATCCATCGCTAGTAACAGTCAGAAGGTACGCCCTTGTTCAAAGAAAAGGCTCTCGCTACGATAACGTCTAAACAGACACTAACTAAATGGACATAAACAGACGGACTCCTAATAAGTTCACGGAGTAGTTCCGTCCATCCCATCACAGTTGGACTCCTAGACGCGGTTGCAGTCAGGTGCTGAGGTGCAGGACCCGGGACAACAGCTCCTTTAACTCGCACGTGAAAACCTAGCATTTATTTGCCAATTCGTGAAAGGACTACACGGTCCTCGGAGTTCTTTCGATAATAAATACGTGACAAAGCCTGACAGACTGTTAATTCTGAGTGTAATCTAGACAAGACGTTAACTCCATTAATATTAATTTCTTAGCCGTGCATGGAAATAATAACATATCGTTATTTCTCGTTTCATCAGACGATCCATACAGATTCATCATACAGATTCATGTAGACTCTCACGACTTCAATTAAAATGAGTAGAGTTAACTCCGAGTTAATCTTGTGACGTTAAACTTAACAGTAAACTTACCCTGTGTCTATAACTATAACAAATTACAGACATAGCATGCGGGCAACACAGACTTCCCGTTGTATGCATCTCCCCCGTATCTCTGAATTCGTCAAGCCCTAGCAGACTAGAGATGCCCCGCGCTAGAGATTCTTTTGTGATAAAACGTGGGTCAAGCTGCGACTCCACTAAGTCTCCTCTTGTATGCAGGCAACACATACTTCCCAGCGCCAGCCTAGATCCGGCATCCCGTGTAATGTGCCCGGCACCTTTTCCAAAAATGCAAGAGAAGTAGAGAATGCGTCGAATAATTTCTGTCTCAAACCAACCAAAAATGTGAAAAATTACTCGAAATTTACTAAAAATCGCCGGTGAATTAACACAGTAGTCCGTCAATTGTGAAAAATCGCCGGCAAATTACAGGTAAGCTTGGAAAACCTGGGCTGGGCATGATACTTCCGTTGTATGCACCTCGACCTTATCTCCTGATGAAACGTGGGTCAAGCGACTCCATTAAGTCTCTTTTTGTATGCAGGCAACACGTTGTGTGTACCTCGACCTTAGATGCCTCATATAGCTTTATATATAGATAAAGCTAGAGATTATTTGTGATAAGACTTTAGACCGTATCTCGTGATGAAACGTGGGTTGGCTCGAATTCGTCAAGCCCTAGCAGACTAGAGATACCTCAAGCTAGAGAATATTTTGTGATAAAACGGGGTTAGGCTTGCGACTCCATTATTTAGGTTTTTCTTTTCCGCCGTGGGGTTTTTTGCAGTCGAATGTTGTTGCCCTTGCACAGACTGAATCCTGGGGGAAGACGTCGATCTCACGCCGCCTCCACTGTGGGCATATGGGGCTGCCAACAAGCTAATGTTCGTTGAGTGAGAAAGGTGGTCTATCGAAATTTAAGACCTGTTCAACTCAGCAGGGTCTCATCGGTGTGAGTTTCTGTTCTTTTCCGGTACGTCTCCCGGTGAGAATATTCTCGTCTCTGCGTGGTGATAGAATCCAGCAAGTGAGCTGGGCAGAAGATTGCATTAAAATTAAATATTTACGGATCCACGTAACATTTGTAAATATCAAATTTTAATGGAAACAGAGGGAAACATATACATGCAAGATCAAATTCAGGTAACTTTTGCTCGCTTGATGTTATTGGAAAGAATAGAGATGTTTTTTCTAGTGAGTTTTTATAAAACTCACTAGAAAAAACATTAAATACTAATGATAACCAGACGTAAAGATGCGAGAAGACCCATACATCACCCATAAAAGAAACCTTGAAAACTGCACTCCCAAACGTATATATCGAGGAAGCTGATCACAAACAAATAACCTTTTCTCTTTAGTTTTAATTTATCATCTAATCCTTTCCAACGGAAGGTTAGGTAATTAACTAAACCTTTGCATATTGTCTCCTTTTATCAAAAAAGGAAGTTACACTTTTAGAGACTTTTAGAGGGAAATAAGAAGGAGAAAAAGAAGAACGAATCAAGAACCGTGAAGGAGAAAAAACCCTAATGTGTTACCAAACAAGAGAAATGGTAGAAGGTGGGAGAAGCACTGATGAGATGGTCTGCTTAGCATGGCCGGAGAGCTTCTGCAATACGAGAGCACTCTGTAGGACCGGAGAAGAGAGCGGGTGCAGTAACATAAATCATTTTTGCCTTTTTCTCTCTCTGTAATTTCCAGTGAATTATATTAGATAAATCATCGATCTTTCCCTAGACTCTAGGGTCGAGAAATTGATAAACTATAGTTAAGCTCGGTTTAGGTAAGGAAATTGATATGCCACTGTTTAGTTCATTTAGGTAAGACAAACTGATATACTATTGTCTAGGCATAATTAACTTACCTTGATAATATATAGTATGTTCATATTTAAAAATGATATACATAATTCATGTTACATGAACCTTTGCATAGTCATGTTTTATCAACATAAACCACTCCCTTCAGAGATTTATGTAGTAAATAAAATGTGCAGACGTATACATGTAGATCCTGTTTAGTCACACCATCACACTAGAGCTTCTTAGTGTGTCAGCTTAGAAACGTAGAAACGAAGGAAAATGTGATTGAACAGAAATAATCGATATTTAGAGATTAGTACAGAAGCATATACAAGCCATAAATCGGAGGAAAATGTGGTTTACTAGGTCTTTAGAAATAACTCAAACGTAAAGAGGGTTAGTACAGAAACATACAGAAGGCATAAATCTTGTTCCGGTCGTATTGCTTATTCAAATAGAAGAAAGCAGCAAGCTTAATTTATCACCTAACTCTTCCATCAGAAAGAGTTAGATAATAAATTAATATTTTTATTTAATAAATGTATTTTTATTTGCAGCTTCTTGCACGTTTAGTTTTGGTAGCACGTGAGTCTGCTCTCACTTTATGGTTTTTTCTTGCTCTTTATGCAACTCCAGGTCCGACTATTATTTAATATTTATAAATAAATTAAATATTTCATAACAGCTTAGTATAAGAGTTATACATAACACTTGCATCTTTTCTGATAGCTGCAAGCAGGCAGAAGTTCTCCAAGCGAAAATGAACATTTTCTACTTGTCTACTCTGCAGCACCTAAAGAAACCACAGCCACGCATTTCCAGTAAATGAAAAATAACCTCGATCATGCTTCGGAAAAGAACATAACCGTCTGAACTTCTGCTAAATGACCGCAATCCACTCCTGCGGCAGAAAAATATAGGTGGAATTTTCTCCCTCGCGTTGCTGGGTGCGTGAAACCGTTAGAGATGCTTATTCATCGAATTCAGAGATGGATCTCTATCACCCGTCCCGCACTACGGTCATCTATTCGCATTTCTGACAAAAAATGATGCACTAGAAATAAAATGTCACGCAAGTGTGAAGAGGCCCTTAGAGCCTTTTCACAAGACTAATGTCTAAATACCACCAATGGTATTCAATACTAGACAATAGCAAAATATTTCTTTAATGAATCATATTTATTATTTTGTAAAACGAAATATCAGTCACTAGGTCATATATGAGTCTCATAAAATGATAAAACCATAATATTTTAACATTTTATATTCTAGTATTTTGTTAAGCTGCAAGAGGTATTGGATCCTCGTCGGAAAACATTTATCTTCATCATTCTGATTAATATAGCTTTTGGATCATTCTAGATCTTGTACGCAAAAATGAAGCAGATGAAAGTTATTTAATTACTCTAAGGAATTTCATATACTCTTTACAAACCAATCATGAGAGAATCTGATCTCGTGAATGTGCAAAAGACGAGAACATACAAGTTTTTTCGAAGGTTAAAAAGAGTTTGTTCAGAGATTGAGTTTGAAGCTTTGCATTTTCAACTTGGTTTCTAAGCACTCTTTTATAGTTAAAACTGAGCAAGGGATTGAAAATGTAATCCCAAGTTCTTGTGACCTCTAGCACAATGATATTTTTGAGCGTTGATATTATAGGTTTGAGCGTAACAATCTCATTATTTTGATGGTAGAATTCAAATGTTCTATGAGACTTGAGGGTCAAATATGCATAAAAAATGCACTTCTACCAGAGATGAAGAACAAAACAAGCGATAAAAATGATAGTAAAATTCATTAGGTTCGTTCTAAGATTACTTTATAGCCTCTTTTGGCCATGTTAATATATTTAATTTAGGTATGTGAAAGGTGTGTATTTTTTATCATAAAAATGAAAAATTCAAAACGGCTAGGACAAAAACAGGGTTGGATAAGTGTGAACTGTGGCACCGAATCCGGAAGAACCGTAAGCTTTTTGTAGAGTATAAAGTTACAACTTCGGGGAAGCACACATACAACTAAAAAATAGTCTTAACCAATAAGCCTAGCACAGAAAAATATCCTCCCGAGAATATACGTGCAAGGGTGCCAAAGCCTCACATTCATTAATCTATAGTATATTGATATATACATTAATTTATTATCTAACCTTTCTCAACTGAAAGGATAAGTAATAAATTAACATATTTGCCTCCTGATGATGAATGCCACTATGTTCTATGAGACTTGTGGGTCAACAGGAATAGAAGTTACCTATTCAATATCTTGTCACTAACTAAAAGAAATTAGTGTAAGGAAATGTCATCCAAAATACCTACCCAAGAGGTGATATTCTCTCGTGGTCTTTGAGGCCATCACATAAGCGACGTGTATACTCGTGTCTTCTGTCATCTAGGATTGACCATTTCTTTGGCAAAATGACCTCTTGAATTTTGTAGAGTAAAACGTTTCCAAAATCATCATGCGAGCCGCTCGGATTGATGTAGAAAAGTTATTTAGTAATGGCCTTTGGTCCTTCATCTGGTAAGTGGGGTCTATATCATCCGTCTCGCACTACTGTCATCTAATTTGACTCAACAAATGCATCACTGAAGTGATGAACCCTTCTGAGAGGAAAGTTTAGCAAAAATTAGATAAATTAAAATAATTTAATTTTCCTTCCTCGCTGAAGTTCTTATGGTTCACTGCATCATGATCCACTGACACACTGTACTTATGACTACTCCTGCCTTTCGAACCTTGACGCTTCAAGCATAGTCTTAGCCATAACTCTCCGTTAATCTCGTCTAAGTCCCTTCCTTCGAAAACAATATTATATTTCTACCTGGCGTGGGGGTCGTTTTGGATGAATACGAGTGACAAACAAACCGCATAGGAAAGTTCAAAATCTCCAGAAGGTCTGTCAAAGGAGATCTCAGCTACGGGGATCATATGTGTAACGCCCACCTTGGTTTCCTCAAGAAAGCAGGCAGGGCCGATCTCGCTACCTTCATCTAATTATATTGAATCTTAGAAATTAATCTTTCGTGTAAATCTTTTCAAATTTAATCATTCGATTAAATACTTATTGTATTTTTCTAGTACTACTATATACCTAATCTCTCATAAAGTATAATGAACTACAAGATGTACATATCCTAAAAGACGTATATATACTGATATAGTAATGAAAGTCTAATGAAGGATAAAGTATAGTATAAATCCAAAATTAACATACTTTTAAAAAAGAAAAAGAAAACTGGGCTTTGTTAATAATTCTTACACCCCTGCGTGTACACACCGTGCGGACAGTTGAATCATGGTCGGTAAGAAGTGGTCGGTGGGCAGTGTACTTCTTTCGGGAAAAGCTGCCGGAGCACATAATCCTTGATAATGAACACGCTGTGGGTTTAGGATCTGACTCCCAAACCCTAATAAGAAAGAAGAAAAACGAACATATATGGTTGTCAATGATGACACTTCAGTATGATCCGACTGGTATCCACCCAAAAATACACGAAACATACAAGACCATGTGGCAGCCTCTGCTCTAAACTGCAAGCGAACGTGATTAGAAACAGATGTGGCAGAATCAGGCAGATATGCTGCAAGCTCAAATGGCTTCCCTTCTGCGAAAGGTTAGTCCTGTAACTGTTACGGGCGCTCTCCCATGACCATGGCATATGTAGTACCCGTGAATATATTCACCTTTTCCAAAGTTCGGAGGAGAATAATCACAGATGGTTTAATTTATTATTCATTTTTTTATCTAGAAGAGTTAATTAATAAATAAATAAATAATTTATTAATTTATTTGAGCTGAGCATGTTTCCGCACTTATATCTTCCAAGGCACGTCTGGACCTCTGCACTAACGGGTTAAATCTAGCTCCTTCTGCACTTGCTGGTCCCACTAACACATAATAATAAAAGAATCGTTTAATTATTTAATTTCCTTAGGATATAATAATTATTTAATTTATATTTAATATTTTCTATATCATCAGGGAGCAAAAGTTCTCTAGAAATTCATCCAGTATGCATATTCATCTCTTCCCTATGAAGATGGAAAAGAGTAGCAACATATCTGAATTTTGCTCCCAAGCTACTTTGAGAAGATACCTTGGAGACCTTCCAGAAATCACTATTGTGCTTGGAATTTTGTCGACCAGCTTTACTAATAAATAAATCTGCTGGATTTTTTCTAACTATTTTCATCTCGTCTCTTCTTTTTGGTCTTCTGAATATTGTCTGATTCTCTTTGGCATATTTTGACTTATTGTAGTTATCTGTTCAATTATTGTTTCTTGGAGGAGTATTTTTCTTGCAATCTTATTTGTCTTATACTGTTTTTTTGTTTTTTTTTTGTGTTTTCTCTCTTTATAATCTCTTCACCTTGTTGTATATCTTGTTGTTCTTTTCATACTATATCTATTTGTTCTCTAAGGTTAAATTTTTTCAAATTTTTTTTGTTTTGGTAAAGTTTCAAATATGAATTAGACTCGTTTCTTCTAACTAGTGGTTCTTTAGTGAGCACTGTTGGTTGGCTTAGCATAGATTTTGTTGGACCTCTGGACGGATAGAGTTGCAAGGACCTGTGCGGTATATTTATTGTAATAATGTCACCAAGGGTACACCCTAGATGTCTTGGAGATCGTCATGCACCTAGAGGATGTCAAGAGGTCCCTACTGGTATAGTGAGAGCCCCATAGAGTCTAATACCTAGGTATGTGCAGGTTATGAGACTTCTTGGACCAGGAGCTGGGCATGCAGCTGTCTTCTGATTTTTGTTTACCACGACTAAACACCGCATAGACCAGATGGCCTGAGATGTTGAGCAATTACTCGTAGATCCAGATGTAATCCCAGAGGAGGGTGTTCTGGAGAGAGGAGATGCAAGCGTTGCAGTGGATAACTTTGTTGCTGATCTGGATGTGTTACGAGCTCTTGGCGTTAGTATCGACCAACCTCAGGTACATGCTCTTTTCTAAGATATGAATTCGCTTGTTTATTGCTAATGAGTGACATGAGTTGAAACTAATCACATGTGTGTAGGATGTTCGAGACTCTCATATGTTAGATCTTTGTCTTTTGACATTCGGCTTTATGCTCGCATAAAATTGTTCTATATGACTTCATATGTTTATAACGTAAGTAAAGGGTTTGTAATCTTCACTAATTTGTTTGTAGGTGTGAGGTCAACAGTAGTAGACTCCCAGGTTGAGGAGGCTATTGTGATAGATTCTCAGATTCTGAATGAAGATAGTGAGGAAGGGGGTCGAGTGTAGCTACATATGGAGTTGTTATGGACCTCCCATTGTATCCATTTGTAGCCGCGTCTCGGTTGAGAGAACTCTTTTCAGACGTTTAGCGTTACATGTCCTCACTATGGATGCGAGCATTCGTTTCTGTCACCCATCATTTCTTCCATCCATCAAAGCTGGTCTGTGAAGCTAATATGTCCTAGTCAACATACATATGGATGGAGATCGACAGTGAATATATACTAACGTCCCAGACGTCACTCACCGCATGTACTCTGATGCATTATGTGCTGGGCTAGGGTTCTCTCAGTTGGATTCTGTATATCGAGAAGGTGGTTTAGCTTCGGTATCGAAGACCCACTTCTTCTATTTGCAGAGTGACACCCGGAGAGAGATAGAGTGGGTCGAGGTGACGTTGGACCAGTGGTCCAGAAAGAAGGCCGAGCTACAGAACCAAGTGTTAACCAAACACTTCTCAGACTTGAACGCAGCTCCTATAGGCGATGAGTCTTGAAACACCTTATATTCAATGCTACCCTTTCTTATTTTCCTTGACGGATTAGAGTTGTAGCAAAATTAAGTTACGAAAGATCTTCTAAGAAATTATGTTGTATACGTCGACTTGAGATATGACTCGACACGTAATGAATACAACGGCACATGTGCATTCATAGATGCAAGTGATGGTCGTGTGATAGAGTTGGTGAACATGACGCGTGTGAAGACAAGAAATAATGCATGGCTGATTGAGGATCGCTCATCCCGCAGCATGCGCAATGGATTGGAAGGAGAACATCATCCGCGAGCCGATTAAGATATATCAGCGTCGATCACAACACACGACTGTACGTCATAGAACCGCCACTACACGAGTGTTACCTCCTAGCACTACTGAGTGGAAGACTGAGCTCCAGATGTGCTTATTCGATGAATGTCCATCTACTTGAATGCGGAGAAGTTTAAAAATATCATTGATTGTACGTATTTCTTTTTCAAATCCAATTATGTATATTTGTATCTATTGATTTTCAGTTCTAACATCTTATTTGCTCGTCATAGTTGAATTTCTGTCCATATTGTGAAGTTGGAGTTATGCATAAAAATAACTTTTACTGAGTTTTCATTTATTTCATACTTTGATTAATTCATGTATATCTCTTCCTTCTTTTTTAGCATCTCATTTCCTCTTCTTTTGGTTATTCACATGCAGTACTAATATATACAAACTGTAGCTTGAAAGTAATGTCAACATGGATGATTTTTATTTTATACTTGCACTAATTCAAGTTGTTTTTTCCTCTGTTTTTCAGTTCCTGCTGCGTACAATGGCTGGGTGGACTCCCCTTTGCTTTTCAAGAGTATTTTGACGTTGTCCTTATAAGAGTTTATAAGCGAACTGTCCCCCGTCTGTGCACACAATCCCAAGATTGTGTGGTGACCGTAACCTTGTCTGCAGTCCTCCACTGCAGGCATAAGCTCCGAGGAGGATGCCTGCAATGGAGGATTTGCTTAGACAAGGGTTGCTATTTAGCTCTTTCTTGCTGAACTCTTTGCTTATATGTTACATGCAAGAATAAATGCTTGGCTTTTGCTGCTGTTTCTCAAGCAGGTCCAGATATGAACTTACGAAGCATACCTGGTCGGTTTAGTGATTACAGGTTGAACTGAGTCGTTCCTGGTTACTGTGAAGTTCCTATACTACGCGTAGATGGGAGAGTAGTCTAGAAAACCAGTGAGATGGTTAATTCTTTTTGTTCCCTTTGTGGAAACATATACTATTCGTCTGGGCATCTCAGCACATTGAGAGCAACATCATCCATTGCTTCGTTTGTCATGCATCACATTCAGTCGATTTTTACCTCTGCCAGACTAGTGATTTTGAAGAGATAGTGTCCTTAGAGCGGTAAATCAAAAGGCGATGAGCGAACTGTCCTCCGTCTGTGCTCATAAAACTCCGAGTTAGAGGACACGGTTGAAGAATAGGATACACAGCAAAACAATGAGTATCGCTGAATTTTGACCTTTACAACAAAGCTGTACAAGACACCGGCCTCTCTAAAGCAATAACTAGTACTATAACATTATTTCTTCCAGGCTATTAGCAGAAGGACATGCATATCCATGCATATCCTTCATGCCTGGTTTCTGAACTATTCTCTATCAAAACTGAGCATCCTTGATACTATGACTGCGTCTCGAAGTCTATCACCAACATAACTCCCTCTAATAGTTCAGCTATCCAGAGTCGTTGAAGACTGATCTCGCAGCAAACACATCTCGTCTCCATCGTTGCTGATAAATATCTCGGCTTGAATGAAGAAGTAGTATGGGACGGTCTTACATGAACAATTTCAAGATAGCTGGTAAGAGATTCTCCCCATTCAGAATCACGTCTGATGTGTACATCTGTACCGTCATTTCATAATCGAAGATTAGGCTTGTGCACTGATCCATGGACGAGATCAGAAAATCCAGTTTATAAAGCAGGTGGAACACGAGAATTCATAAAGGACTGCAGAAAAAACATTTCACACCAATGCACCTTCGCTGGGAGTTGAACCCAACAAGCTGACCCGTTCAGTGAAGGTTCACTCCCCTCACAAGAGGGGAGGAGACACAAGCCAAACAAATTACGAAAAATACCCACACTTGTCAAGAAAATTCCGAAAACCAACCCAGTGGAGTGCATAGATATCATACAAACAGAAGCGAAGATATGATACAAACAACTCAAAGTACATATCCAACATGGGTCTCTCCAAGCTCCTCCCAAGTTATCTACACTACTGATTGCAAGTACTCAGGGAACTAAGTACTCTTTTTCCAACCTGCTGCATCAGCCAACTGCCGGTATACAAGATATCGTTGTTTCTTAGACAAAGAGACAGCATAAGAAAAAATAGCATACAAAATGAAAGACTCGGACTCCCTATCCAATGTGGCAAAAAAATCGCAAACATCCCAAAAAACAGAAAACTTCTCTCGCATCCTCTTGACAGAAACCAGTCGAGCAAGCCTCATGGGAGCGTTAGAACGAGGTGCATAGCGAGAAACACCCACCCATGAGAACTTCCACACCCCTTCCAAGACTCGTTTGATGCGAGGCTTGCACCACACGTCTTGCACAACATCGGTGTGAGCCTCATACATATCACAAAAAGAAGAACAGACACGGATTCTGCCGACATGATGCTCAGACAAAAAGAACCAATATCATATAACAAGATGTATGAGAGCGATAACAAAAAGAAGGTCGAAACGAGACGCAACCAGAACCGGACGTGATCAACCAGCCGTCCCAAAATTCAGAAAATATTGCTCCGATCGCGAGAGTGAAGAAAGGTCTTGTCTTGCATCGTCTCTTCTAAATGACGCAAGACAAGGCTCGAGCTGAGCACAGCGGACACTAACTACCCTCGACCTCCAGCCAAGAGGAAAAATGCGCTCAAACAGGTCCTTCAACAAAATTCAAACGTAAAACAAAAACCAAAAAGGACCGGTGCATGCACGCATGCAAATACCACGACCTACTAGGTGGGTGTGAACAGAGTGGCGTAAGATCACAAGAGGAAGGAGAATAATGAATTCAAGCCAAGATAATCGGATGCAAAGCACACATTCAGACGAGATGCGCACTCGTATAGTTGCAGGAGAGGCCCAGGCTTCTTGTAGAAGACGTGCAGAAAAGAAACCTGAATAGGAACAATCGTACTCGTAGTAACAGCGGACTGAATAGCAGACTCAGAGGAGGCTAGGATATGCCTCACTCGACCAACAAGCAAAGACAACCAAGCCGGCCCCGAAGTCCAGAGTCTATCGCTCCTCCGTCTCATAAATCTAAATGTACAACACTCCAAATCTCTCAGAATGACATCACATACGACAGTGCAGTACACGCTGGCTCTCTCTCTTACTCACATTTACTGACGAACAAACGAACACAGTAGCACAAGCCAGACTCTCCTGAACACGGCACCACTCACTGCCCACAAGCAAGGACCAAGCAATGACGAGAAAAGTGATTCAAATGCAACGAAATGTCAGAAACTGCCACAACTCGCACCTCCAGATGAACCTGCATAAACACAGTTACAAGCACCAACTAGGCCCACCATCAGATTCCACTCCGAAGGCCAAGTACACCAAAAGTCAAAAATCACAGAAGTGCGATGTCTTCACTGTACATTGAGTGGTGGCTACAGGAACACGTGCGAGGTGCACATAGAAACCTTAAAGCTAAAGTGCACCTGACCGAGAACTGACTCAGGCCATGACTCTCTCGCTTGCTACAGAGACAATGGGGAGCGAATGCCACGTCGGCACTTCTTTTATAGCGCGACTTGTGGTTTAATACTTGTATAATTTCTTGATATTGTACAAAGACACACTCAGAAAAATATAATTTTGGATCGTATTCCCGAAAGAACGTAACCCCTACCTCGGCAGGGTAGGGGTTATATCATAATTAATATGTCCATCAATTAATACGCTCATTAATGAATTAATGAACGTGAATGAAGAGGTGAATATATGATAAATCCACTCCACGCACGAGATTGATCGCATACTATATCTTGTGTACTCTATGACCATAATTTACACTTATGGGTGTATCCGTTACATGAAGCTACAAAATGTGCGACTGAAGAGACAAGAAGTCAAGCAACCTCAGTCTAACCCAAGAAGTAAAATGTTATTCAACCCCTTGGTTCCTCTGAAAGTATTACAACTTTTTATTTTTTTTTCTATAAGAGAGCTAAATCTAGTAGCGTAATTAGTGTAACAGGGGTCATCTCGAACTTCTGGATCTATTAATAAATTAGAGTATGGCTGTTTAATACGGTTAATTGTACTTCTATAAGTCTATAGAAAATACAAAATAATTCTAAACTAAAATAAAAATACTGTATTATATATTATATACATAATGCATGCGAGAACTTTCAAAGAAAACCTATAAACATTTACGTTGAACCGCACTTCAAGAACCATAAAACTGACTTCCTGTACTGTCAAGAATTAAATTTTATTTAAGATTTACTTTATCATCTAACTCTTCCGAAGCTCTGGATTATTCCCATCTTCCGAACTTGAAAGGAAGAGGGGAATATGCAAGGAAAACTAAAAGGGTACTCTCGAGGAGAAACTTCCTGTTGTAGGTTTCAGTATCTTCATTCTCCCACTAGTAAAGCTTCTTTAATTAGTATTACAGTAAATGACAAAAAACCAGTTGAAAATAAGGAATCCCTACTAACTTAGTATCTTGGACCAGCATAAACTGCTCCTAGATGCAATACTTTCTGCATGGAGCCATATCTCCAAAACATGAATACTGGAGCTTCTATCGGTGAATATCCAATATGATTAATATTTAATCAGTTTCTTTGGTTCTACGTTGCTAATAGTTTCAACAGCCACAGGTGACTGAGAACTTACGCCACACCACACTATGGTCACAAACTCTTGTTGACTTCATATCCTGTGATGGGATACACACGCTGATACTACTTGATTTAAGCTGCAAGGTACACTCAACCATCCCTTTCTATGTTGGTATATCTTTACTGATCTCCGGAATAGAACTAAAACCGAACGGCACGGAGTAGAAAGAAGAAAACTCTTTTAAAACCCAAACTTTACAGAATAGAAGGAAGAAGTTTGGAGACAGAAAGTGGAAGCAGTTTAGACTCATGAGGTATGCTTTTTTGTGTGCACTCCCTTTCTGAACAACATCAGAAAAATGCTAAGAAGAAAACTCTTTTAAAACCCAAACTTTACAGAATAGAAGGAAGAAGTTTGGAGACAGAAAGTGGAAGCAGTTTAGACTCATGAGGTATGCTTTTTTGTGTGCACTCCCTTTCTGAACAACATCAGAAAAATGCTAAGACTTTCGATAGAGAATCGAACCTATGCGTCACAGAAAGGTTTTTCTTTGTATTGCAGCATTAAGAAGATACCAAAAGAAGAAGAGACAACAAGGCACACCACGTAGGTAAACAAAGTCGCAGATTTTATTTAGAAGTCATAACGCTAACAAGAAGCAAAAAGTATTACAAGGCAAAATATAACTAATATATATCGATTGTGACACCATGAAGCATAAGAATCCAAAGAGGATAAATGAATAATCCGTTTTCATTTTAATTTGAACCTAGAGTATCTAGCATGGAAGAGTCTGGGTTTTTGTGCATTACACTTTCATCTTCATGTCTGTCCAAGTTTTTTTCTCATTTTATGTTCTAAAAGTGACATTTGTTCAATACGGTACATGTTTATGAAACTGGTACACAGAAGTAGAAAGTTTCCTGTTGGAAAGCCTCCCGAGAAACACGAAGAGGTACCCCAAGGATATCTTCACCCATACACCTTGGAGAACTTGTGCCAAGCATCTGGAAATGATGCTTGGCACAAGTTCTTGGCATAAAAATTGCAGAGTCTGAAGATAAAATTTTTTCCCGAACCTACCTGATACAGTATGGAGTACAAAAACCAGTACAATATCATGCAAGAGGCCCCAACACTTCAAGTTAGTGTACTCTTCCCTGAAGTAGGGATTTAATCTGAGCCGTATAATCATTGAGCTTGGCCTGAATTACCTTTACATATTAGCAGGTGCTATTTTAGTGCAACAATTCGTTCTTCTTAGATGACGAGGAAATGATGCTTATGTGACATCGAACTCGGTTTATCTAAGACTAAGGGTATAATCGCACCAGGATTTTCATTATGGAGTTTTCTCTGAATCGCTAGGGTCGAGACTAAACAACCTTTTACACCGCATCGACACTGGGTTTGCTTTCTCGAAACGCGTGTGGCAATGCCGTACCATTTCTCTCTGTCTGGGAAGCTGATTGACGAGATCGGAGTAAACATTAACTGTGATTCCCCTGTGCCTTTGTTTTCCTGAGTAGAGAGCCACTTGCCGCTTCTTTGTATGTTAGAACGCTGACACCGTAGATGATCTCTGGGTGTACTTTGACGTGGAGCAGATAATGAAGCCGTCGAGGAAATGATTTTCTAAATTTCCCTCCTCCGTTCCATTGTCATACCTGGAAATTTACACCGCGTGTGAACACTGGACCAGAATTAGATACCGATTCTGTTACATCGCTGCAGCGATGTCACAGAAACTCTAATCAATGCAGCCTCGCTCGTGTGATGATTAAGGCGTTATAAGTAGGAATTTAAGTGAACTGGTCACGAACCACAGTCCAGTTTTGTTCGTTGCGAACAGAATCACACCGTTGAAGACGTGGTGGATTGCGGTGGGCAGGGCAGGGTGGATTGCGGTACTGACAGGGCTGACATCTAGGTACTGTTACTCGATCGTTTCCTTCCTAGTTCCTGTTACTCGACCTGCAGCAGGAGTAACCGAGGAGAGTAGTTGATTACCGAGAAGTCTTGCGCGCGATGTGTGTGTTATACGTTACAATCCAGAACGTTACACGTTACCATCCAGAACCGAGGAGTTGATTACCGAGTCGCGCTGTATGTGTGCACGTTACAATCCACAACTGTGTAGTACCGAGGATTATCGAGGAGTTAATTATCAAGTCACGCTGTGTTCTCTGCATGAAAGAAGACCGGACAAATTCACCTTGTGCGAACAGCAAGGCATCCGCGCGTTGAAGATCGTCCAGTGTGCATTGTTCAGTCACGTGAACGGCATGAACGATATGCGTCGTGTGAATATTATGAAGAGTCTTTCTCATCGTTTGGCTTGCGAGTAGCAGTTGTCGAGGAGTACAAGTAGAATGTAGGAACCGATGACATCGGAGACGCGAACTGCAAACTCTTTTGCTGGAGTTAGCGATTGTGGTCTGCGGATTGAAGCGATAGAGTTTGCCGTGGTCATCGCCAACGACACGATCAAGGTTTTTTCAGATTATATTTAGTTCTAGAGGCAGCCTTTAATACGGCTGCGAAATCTATGACACTGATTTTTTCTGTCTAAAGTTTTGATTGCTCTTTCCGTTGTGCATGAATGAGTAGCCTTATTGCTTGAGTGCTGATGCCACTGCTATTGATGCGATCAGACGTTTGCTATCTTTGATTGCTCTTGCCGTTGAATGAGTAGCCTTAGTGCTTGAGTGCTGATGCCACTGCTATTGATGCGACTAGACGTTTGCTATCTTTGATTGCTCTTGTCGTTGTGCATGAATGAATAGCTTTAGTGCTTGAGTGAATTCATTCTGATGCGACTAAGAATGTCTTTGGTCATGTCTAGACGGTTGCTATCTATATAAACTGAACCACATAATCGCGACTCGTGTTGGAGATGAGTTCACCGTTAATGGTAATGGATAGCCAGAACTGTTGGAGATGTACCAAAAATTTACCTTTAGCCGCGTTTACTCGTGTTCGTAAAGCACACAACCCGTTAGACTTGTGTGTATTCAAATCCTATAACGATTGTTACAATAAAATCACGAGTGGGGCTGGGTGTTCAGTAGATCCGCATGACAATGAAGATGCTAGTTTTCTTGTGTCTGTTGAGTGTAAGATAGCAGAATTTCTCGACGTAATGAAAGAGCTTTTTCTCGTTGAAGAGATTGAAGATAGTATAATCTTTTTCGATTGATTGTTCGTCTAACAGACGATTCTATGACAGGAGTGTTCACGACTTGGAACCAAGAGAATCTGTCTTCTGCTCTATCTTGTTGGCTGAAGCAGTATGTGATTCTAGACTTAGAAGTAGCCAGCGGGTATTACTGGGATATTAGGAATCCACGTGTCTTTGAAGCATACCTCTTTGTTCAAAACTACGTGTTGGTGTGCATCACGATGCGATAGGATAGCTTACAGAAGGCAGCCTGTAGCAGCAGGTTCACAAAGAGCGCAAGAAAAGAGACGTAAGACTGATAGGTTTGAATGTGGAGGGACAGTCTGTATCACTTTAGACATAGAGCAGAAAGTCATGGTGATTACTTGTCAACATTTGTTAGTGCATGAGGAACCTACGTATAAACAGAATGTCTTTTCGATTGAAGCTATTACTTTTTTAGAAGGGATAGTCAACTTGAACATCAGAAAGCTTGAGGTATATAGGATGCTTTGCGATAGAGGTATCATCAGTCCTTTGAGCATCACTAGAGCGCAAGTTAACTTCTGGATAAGTGATATTCAGTCCAGACAATATTTAAGAGACATAGATGATCAAGTCAGATCTGCCTCCTTACTGATCAAGAGCTCTATTTTCGCTTGTAAGAGGTTTTTTCAAGTGTTGTACGAGCATACAAATACATACATCTCTTTCGGCTTCTGTACCCGTTCTGGGATCAGGTAAGTTCAGTTCATGAAATAATAGTGGATTCTACTTTTAAGACGAATTCAATGCGCTTTGAATTGTTCGTTGTGGCTGCCAACTTCGGAGACTTCGGCGTACTTTTGTCATATCTGTTTTATCTCCGGGTGCGCGAAGATAAGAAGGGCACAGGTGAGGAGACACAGATGCATCAGAAATCTGTGCTGACACAATGGTTCAGTATGCTTCGAAATAGAGGCTTAAAGCCTGTATTTGCACTCACTGACAAGGACAGTGGTCAAATTAGTGCGTTACGTGCATCATTTGTTCCCATGTACATCCAGTTGTGTATGAAACATGCACAAGCTGTGGTTGAGGTCAAAAGCATGACTTTGGGCAGAACATCGAGTTCTCATTCGATGATCGAGGCTGCTAACATCTTTCCTTTCATCGATCCTGCGTGGAGTTCAAGTTCTACACATAATTTGCAAAGCTCACCTTCTAACACAGTGAGAAAAGATGTTCTAAGCTTGTTCACTCGGCATTACAACATGCACATCCTTACTCCAATCTCTATAGGGGAGTTTGAATCTTCAGAAGCTCTACACTCCAGGGCAGTACGTGAGATGTATGACTTCTGGAAAATGCAGAATTTGCCACTGTTGTGGGGGTACTTGTGGAGAGAATGATATAGTCCTGCTAAGTGAGACCTGTTTAATCGAGCCTCAAAACCACTGCTGAGCTTGTCGGGAACTACTAACATTGTGGAAAGTCATTGGAGGAAATTAAAACATGACTACAAATATGCTTTGAAAAGACCTCGTTTGGACCGTCTCACGATGATCATTGCGGAGAGTTTGGTGGGTGACATGTTAACCACTTTGCAGCAGATCTTTAATGGACAAACATATCCATCATGGTGGGAGACATTTCGAGTAACTTGACGTAAGCTAGGTGACATGTCACCTTTGAGTACTGTCGTGCATCATACTGACATTCACAAGTGTACTTGTTCATGTCCATAGTTTCTGAACTCTCCGTATCTCTTATGCAAGCATCTAGTAAGAGCTTATGGTCAGAAATCTGCATCACTCCCTCGGTTCCAGTTGACTTTTCGGAGATGCACTTTTCCTTTATATTGTTTTGATAGTGACCACCATTCTTTGAACGAGAGATAATACAGTGGGCCCTTAATCCATGGATGCAGAATGTGCATGTACCAAATATTGAACATGCGAACTTGCACACTGCAGATCAAACATCTGCATCTTTTATGCAGGATGATGCTACAGACCTCTCTCAGGAGGACCCTGGACCTGAAGAAGATATCCAACGGTTTGCAAATGTTCCAATGAGAGAGGCATTTGAGCGGCGGTTCAATACCACAGCTGGTCATGTGAAAGACCTTTTGGAAATTGAAGGAGATAATGTTTTATTTCTAAAAGAAATAGATAGATCATTTTTTGTGTTTGAGCGCAAAGTGAGAGACTATGTACTACGTCTTCGATCACGACGATATCAACCTACTTGGCAGTCAACAGGCCCATCACTATATCTGCGGTAACATTCAGAAGTGGTGGTCTCAAAGTTTCAGTTTCTTTGTTTCTCACATGACTCAGTTTCATTGTTTCTTTCCACTTCAATTACTTCAGTTTTTTTGCAGATAGCTCGGACGTCTGGACCACTATGGTCCATTTGAGTTGGAATCTCGAAAGGGCTTTAGACAGTATTTTTATTAGGCTACTATACTATATATATTATGTTGCTGATTTCTGGCTTTGAGTCTCTCTTGCTGAATCAATTTCTCATCTTCATCGTGCGCTTTATCTAACGTGAACCATAAGACCAGTGTGCAGTGCTTTCCCTCTGTAATATATTATCGTAAGATGGTAGGAGGTCTAAAACTCAGAAGTTGATCAACTGCTGGTTTAACTTTCTATACAACTTCACGAAGTTCAGAAGTTAGCGGTTTATAATATGTCGGTTTTCTTGCTGTTGGTTAACCATAAAAACCATAAACCTTGAGCAGTTGGACTGCCTCAGATACAAGGTAGCGTTCAGGTCCTCCGGGAGTTGAGGGCGAGTTTCACTTGTACTTTTTTTTCTGAAAGAATTCATGACACAGAGATAAGTGGCAGCTCCTGGTCTTCACCCTTCACCGTGAGCGTGTTTTTGTATATGGTGATCTCATCTCACGTACTAGCTTGGAATTGAATAAGTAATCAGACCAGTGAGAGAGCTTTACACCAGGTTGTTCTTTTCTAGACGCTTGACAAACCTACACACGACGGTGTCGTGATGTGAATCATTTTACATTGTAAATAATTCACCTCTTTGTCAAGCGTTAGTCTCTCTGAGTGAAGTTAAGACCTCAGAGAAGTCGACACTAGAGGATGTTATATATTTTGAGTCTTAGTAGGTTGATTACCATGTAGATGGAGTTAAGCTCATGGGTTGTAATTACATGTTGCCCATGCATGCTTCATAGCGAGGTTAGGTTATCTTTCGGGATTACGTGTCGCTTTACATGTCTTCGCAAGTAGTTTAGGGGTTACGTTGGCACTTTAGCGGCTTGACGTGGTAGCCTATGTGCTTAATTAAGTCACCACGTGGTTTGAGGCACTAAAGGACAAGGGAGTGAAGCTATGAACTCCCATTGGTCCAATTTTGTCTTTATGTATTGCTAAACTTAGTAGTAGAGGTCTTAAGAGGAGTTCGAGCATTTGGAGAGAGGACTCCGAAATCTGAGAGCACACGGAGATAGGGTTCGTCGTGCCAAGCACTGTCAGCAACATTTTTGATCGATTTGGAGCAATACAGAAGGAGTTATGACTGATTGAAGTTCGATTTGTGTCAGAATTGCAGCACTTCTGTTGATTTTGGAGTTTTCGGTGTCAATCGCAGTAGATTTAAGAAAATTGCTTCAAACCTTCGTAGTCACATTCCTGTCAGTAGGGCTACGACTGTCCCCAAATTTTCATGTCGATTGAGTGATTGAGTAATTCGAGGCGACCGCTAAAGCAAAGGGGGTCCGAAAAGCTCTCAATCTGAAACAGCAACTTCAGAGAGCGAGATCTAGAGTTCTGTGTACAATCAGGAGGCCTTCACAGGAGCGTTCAGCAAGCTGTGTTCTGCAAATCCTGTAAGAATCTTCGAAAATGATCGAGCCAATTCTCTGTTCTAGGTCGAAATAGCTGTTTGGGTACCAGAAATTATCGTAATTTCTCTGCTCAGAACGTTTCTGTCCATATCTTGGTGCTCTGAATTGATCTCAAGCTGAAACTTCGTATGTATGGTCAGTAGCGCCTCATTTACATGTAGGAGAAATTATGAAGTCTGAACCATCGTATGTTTCTGATTCTGGACTGTTAAAGTTCGCTGTCTGACCTTATTACTGCTAGTCTGATATGATTTTCGCTTCTTGAACATACTGGAGGGTCCATTCGACCTGAGTGAGTGTTTATAGTGTTCCCTTTTGATCTGAAGCCTACCTCTGTAGTAAGCAACCATAGCATGAAGCCCAACGCTTCTCTGAGTAGACTGAACACAACCTTCAAGATCATATCACAGCCAGAAGGTTCCGCCTTTCTCAGGAAAACTCTCAACTCGACAACGGTTCAGTAGTAATGGAAGAAAGTATACACAAAGGTTCAGTTGTGTACACACGACGATTCAACTATAACGAACGAACGTATACCCGAAAGCTCAGTTGTAGAGAAGCAGATAGCAGACAAGAAGAAGCAAAGCCAAACGTACAATGGACTTGGTTCTCCACTTGGGCTGGTATGTTAAGAGTTGCTTCCAAAACTTCCTTGGAACTCTGTGAGAATGCCGCAGACAAATATACTATAGGTGATTTTTGTCAGTATAAGACATAAGGTACTAAGTTTTCCAACTCACGGTTACCAGTTTCAGTTGACTGAGCATTTAGTACAGTGGACCTAGTTGGAACTTCAAGTTAAACGAACATACCAAGTCTGTAAAGCTGTTGTATGCCAGACAAAAATCCGTACAGCGTTCAACAAATGAAAGCCTGACTGATACTCAAGAACCCCTTTTAACACTTTTTTTTTGAATCACATGCAAAGAATTTACGTCAATCTTGCTCTGAGGACTCTTCTTAACCCAAGAGAGGACTCTTCTTCTTAACTCTTTTGTTCTTAACTTCTGTCAATTCTGCTCTGAGAATTCTTCGCGAAACCATCGACTTAGGATCTGAATCGATCGCATGCAAGTAACTTATATGTCAATTATGCTCTAAGAACTCTTTGAAACATCGACCGCATGAACACTCACAAAATTGAGGCTTTTCATGCTCGCAAATATGCTGAATCAGTAAAACACATACCTTCTCCTTCACATCTAGATCTATTTTCACCGATCCCTTGCAAGAAAAACACGGAATGGTCCTACGTTTATCAGGCTGCCGTGCCAAGTTGCTCGTTTCTACCTCATGTCGCGGTGAGGCTCGATCGTCCCCACTCGTACACCATAAAGATCCGGTGCATACATGCAACTTCTTGATATTCGTCGAGGGGCGAGCATACTGAAAATCCCAATAATACCCAGATGCACACTCGATGTCACTTTTAATGTACACCTTAACAAACAAATCGTACTTATGCTCTAAAAGACTAACATCGATCTCGCTTTGTGGTCCTAGGTGAGTATCTAACCTGAGCGATCAACAGATCTTCCGATAATGAGATTTCGACTCTACTCAACAGCGAGCCTTGCCGGAGATCTTCGAAGTCCAAAATCTCTGTCATTACATCTAAAAAGCTATCAAACTCATAGACGATCTTCCCGACTACATCAACAATATCTCGACTGATTTCTGTAACAAGAGGATCCAAACTGTCATTGTCGCTACATGAGTTACAATGCTTGAACATCAGAGTCCTTAGAGGGTTGTTGCATCGTCTCTCTCTGAAACATGGATATCGGGAGTTGCTGATTACATCGAGTACACTGCATAAACTCCGCCATGGACTTAACATACAGATTACGAAAATGCATGCAACTTACGATTGACCAGCGAGTTACAGCCACATTCACATACACATACCAATTTCATATACACAATGGTATCTGATACCCTATGCCGCTCCCCTCTCGTATTGTCGATCGTAATGCAGTGTCGCTCCTCTCTCATAATGTTGTCGACCATAATGCAGTGTCGCTCTCCTCTCGTAATGCTATCGATCGTATTGCAGTGCTGCTCCCCTCTCGTAATGTACCTGCACAAACAACGATGTCGAAGCAGCTCCACCCTAATCAAAAGCTCCTCTACGGTCGCGATAACGACAAGCAGCCGTAGCTCCACCCTAACGCACTAATGCTAAGCGCGACAACGAGCGCGGCAGTTTACTCGCAACGAGCTCGTCTCTATCTACAATGAAATCCAATCCCTAACGCACTAATGCACTGATCAAAAGCTCATCGACTAACGCGACAACTCCTCGGAGCTCCGATCCCTAACGTAGTAATGCACTGATCAAGGCAATGCACTATAGCAGGCAATGAAAGTTACATCAACAATGAAAGCTCGACACTCGTCCTCGAGATAGCGAGGAACTACGAAGCTCCTTGAGACAACGAGGAACCCAAAACTCCGACGAATGAACGAACTCAATGAACGAACTCAATGAACGAACTCAAGGAACTCAATGAACGAACGAGTGAGCGCGTCTGCAACAAACATCAGACATGCTCAAACCAAAGAACAGTCCCTCGATCCCTAACGTCTTAGATTGCGAACTCGTCAGATCAGAAGCTCCTCGAGGCAACGAGGAATGACAACGTCGACAATCGACAATCGCGCAACTCGACAATCAGCTATCGCGCATTAGCACTCAACCTAACCACAAGCTCCCCTCGACAACGAGAACGAGGAACGAGGAATGTCGCGCATTAGCACTCGACCTAATCAAAAACTCCTCGAGGCAACCACCTGACGAGCACGTCGACAACGAAGAACACAATGAATGAACTAGCAATGTCTGGCAATCGGTAATGCGTGACCTAATCAGAAGCTAAACGTCGAAGCAACGAGGAACACGTTGTCCTGTTGTGAAATCAATTAGTATGTAAATTACGCGTATAATTGCATTTTGCGCATAGTTGTATAAGTTGTGAAGTAATAGGGTGAAAACTCTTGCTCTTATGAGCTTCAAATGCTCTATTATCTGCTGGAGGGCTCCATGGGGCGCAAAAGGACAAGGTCGAGTCCTTTAACTTCTTATTGGTCCACCAAAAAATAGAGATAACTTGTCATCTACCTAGGTGTGCGCTTCGGGAGGAACGGGCACTTTCACGAGGGATTTGGGAGATAAGAGGACATGGACGGAGAGCTCTCGACGGGAAGGGAACTTGAGCTCAAATTTCACTCGATTTGGAGGTCCAAGGCACACGTTATGGCCATTTGAAGTTCGTAGAAGTACATAGCTTTCTCTTCCGATTGAAAGATTGAGGAGTCTGAGTGATTGCACCGTCAGATTGAGACCATATTTCATGAGCTTGTAGCCTGTCAATTGCTGAAGCTCTGACCCTAAATTTCATCACCAGATGTTCTGCGGATTGGGCGCAATGGTGTTTTGAAGACGATGAGGTGTAGAAAGCTTTCAATCTGGAGCAGCAAGTTCACAGATTTATGGAGGATGATCCGAACGGTCAAATCGGCTGAAATTTATTGAGTAGTGAGTTTACCTTCTGAATTGCTAACACAGGAAGTTTGAGTTGAAGTAGACGGTTCATTTAGGCGAGGAAGCTTCTGTCTTGAATCTGAGATTGGGAGTGCGTGTCAGTTTTTGAGAATTTGTGTTAATTGTGAGAGGAGATCTAGCCGTCAGATCTTCCTGAAATTTGACCTGTTAGTAGAGACCATAGTATCCTACCTACGTGGCAAGTTTGAGAGGAGTCTGAGCTGTAGATGTGTACTTATCTTGTGTGAAACTTCACTATCTTTTCTGTCAAGTTGTATCGGCAACAATATCTAGGCTAGGTCCTGATGTCGATTGCCGGCTGATGCGACTGCCAACTTCTTCCTTTATCAGGTCCAAACGGTGGAGATGATCTTCTCGAAGGCCCATGTCTGTCTGAGTCACGAATGTCGTCTTCTGAGTCAGAGCTACTGTCGCTGCCACCTTCTGAGATATCTGGAGCGATCTCCTTCTGTCTTCCTTCGCCTTGAGAAGCCTCTCCCGCACTTGGGAAGATGTCTTCCGCGTAATCAGAACCAAAATCTACTTTATAAACGTGATCACCCGGTTGACTTCTGTCTCCTCCAAAGATAATGCTCGAGATGGAAGGCTCTTCCAAATCTACTGATCGGATCTACCTGAGCTCTTCTTCTTTCCATTGGTGTCTCAAAGATACTCGCTGTTCTCGAGAAGCGTAGATAGGACTATAGCGACCTACGTTGTGATCGTGTCATGTGGTTGTCAGTTTCGCACTCAACGTGGTAAAGTGCGATCCTTGACTTGTAAAGTTGACTACCTGTCTAGCCTAGTCACTAGTGTTACGATATGTTCCGATGCATCCATTAGAACCATCCACCCATACGACCTACATGTAGATGAGTATGATGGCACCAAACATGCGATGTGCATGTGTGCTACCTCATCAGTCTGTGTGGCTTGGATTGATCGGTTAGTGAGCTTGCACCTATCCTTGTTTTGTGTTTGTAACTTTAAAGCAAAGGAGAGTGACCTATGTGGCGACATTCGACATTAAGGAAATTCAAGTGATTGCTGGTAGAGATCGTAGTGATCTTATGAGTCTGTATCGACGTCTTATGGATCTATATACCCTGGTAGTTGGAGTGCGAATGCTGTGAGAGATGGACGAAGGGCTCTACTTACCACCCAGATTCTCTTTTCGAAATCTTTTCAGATTAAACTGATGTACATAGAATGAGTCCATCTCCAACAGTTTCTGATAGGATCTTTCAGACATAACTTCACCGCGCAAGTCATGCTCTCGCCTGTTCTTGTGATCTTACGTGTTGTCACTTACGACCAAGAGTGAGACCTTACCATCTTTATCCTCATCTAACAAAGGATGGATCTAAATCAGCTCCCACCTGTAAACTTTAACACTGATTGCGAGATAAAATACATCTGTCGACCCAAAGTCATGTACGAAATCCTACTAGTGAAGAACTTCGGGGAGGAATACTATCGAGAGATCATGTCATCGCATATCTCGGTTGTCGTGTCCATGATCATCCAACATTTTTGTGTGGTTATTTTGATCGTTTACTGAGAAAGGAAGTGCTTAGATATAGAGGAAGTCAGAGAAAAACTACATGATACTAGTCGCACCGATGTACATCCATCGCTAGTAACAGTCAGAAGGTACGCCCTTGTTCAAAGAAAAGGCTCTCGCTACGATAACGTCTAAACAGACATTAACTAAATGGATATAAACAGATGGACTCCTAATAAGTTCACGGAGTAGTCCATCCCATCACAGTTGGACTCCTAGACGCAGTCGCAGTCAGGTGGTGAGGTGCAAGACCCGAGACAACAGCTCCTTTAACTCGCACGTGAAAACTTGGCATTTATTTGCCAATTCGTGAAGGGACTACACGATCCTCGGAGTTCTTTCGATAATAAATACGTGACAAAGCCTGACAGACTGTTAATTCTGAGTGTAATCTAGACAAGACGTTAACTCCATTCACATTAATTTCTTAGCCGTGCATGGAAATAATAACATATCGTTATTTCTCGTTTCATCAGACGATCCATACAGATTCATCATACAGATTCATGTAGACTCTCACGACTTCAATTAAAATGAGTAGAGTTAACTCCGAGTTAATCTTGTGACGTTAAACTTAACAGTAAACTTACCCTGTGTCTATAACTATAACAAATTACAGACATAGCATGCGGGCAACACAGACTTCCCGTTGTATGCATCTCCCCCGTATCTCTGAATTCGTCAAGCCCTAGCAGACTAGAGATGCCCCGCGCTAGAGATTCTTTTGTGATAAAACGTGGGTCAAGCTGCGACTCCACTAAGTCTCCTCTTGTATGCAGGCAACACATACTTCCCAGCGCCAGCCTAGATCCGGCATCCCGTGTAATGTGCCCGGCACCTTTTCCAAAAATGCAAGAGAAGTAGAGAATGCGTCGAATAATTTCTGTCTCAAACCAACCAAAAATGTGAAAAATTACTCGAAATTTACTAAAAATCGCCGGTGAATTAACACAGTAGTCCGTCAATTGTGAAAAATCGCCGGCAAATTACAGGTAAGCTTGGAAAACCTGGGCTGGGCATGATACTTCCGTTGTATGCACCTCGACCTTATCTCCTGATGAAACGTGGGTCAAGCGACTCCATTAAGTCTCTTTTTGTATGCAGGCAACACGTTGTGTGTACCTCGACCTTAGATGCCTCATATAGCTTTATATATAGATAAAGCTAGAGATTATTTGTGATAAGACTTTAGACCGTATCTCGTGATGAAACGTGGGTTGGCTCGAATTCGTCAAGCCCTAGCAGACTAGAGATACCTCAAGCTAGAGAATATTTTGTGATAAAACGGGGTTAGGCTTGCGACTCCATTATTTAGGTTTTTCTTTTCCGCCGTGGGGTTTTTTGCAGTCGAATGTTGTTGCCCTTGCACAGACTGAATCCTGGGGGAAGACGTCGATCTCACGCCGCCTCCACTGTGGGCATATGGGGCTGCCAACAAGCTAATGTTCGTTGAGTGAGAAAGGTGGTCTATCGAAATTTAAGACCTGTTCAACTCAGCAGGGTCTCATCGGTGTGAGTTTCTGTTCTTTTCCGGTACGTCTCCCGGTGAGAATATTCTCGTCTCTGCGTGGTGATAGAATCCAGCAAGTGAGCTGGGCAGAAGATTGCATTAAAATTAAATATTTACGGATCCACGTAACATTTGTAAATATCAAATTTTAATGGAAACAGAGGGAAACATATACATGCAAGATCAAATTCAGGTAACTTTTGCTCGCTTGATGTTATTGGAAAGAATAGAGATGTTTTTTCTAGTGAGTTTTTATAAAACTCACTAGAAAAAACATTAAATACTAATGATAACCAGACGTAAAGATGCGAGAAGACCCATACATCACCCATAAAAGAAACCTTGAAAACTGCACTCCCAAACGTATATATCGAGGAAGCTGATCACAAACAAATAACCTTTTCTCTTTAGTTTTAATTTATCATCTAATCCTTTCCAACGGAAGGTTAGGTAATTAACTAAACCTTTGCATATTGTCTCCTTTTATCAAAAAAGGAAGTTACACTTTTAGAGACTTTTAGAGGGAAATAAGAAGGAGAAAAAGAAGAACGAATCAAGAACCGTGAAGGAGAAAAAACCCTAATGTGTTACCAAACAAGAGAAATGGTAGAAGGTGGGAGAAGCACTGATGAGATGGTCTGCTTAGCATGGCCGGAGAGCTTCTGCAATACGAGAGCACTCTGTAGGACCGGAGAAGAGAGCGGGTGCAGTAACATAAATCATTTTTGCCTTTTTCTCTCTCTGTAATTTCCAGTGAATTATATTAGATAAATCATCGATCTTTCCCTAGACTCTAGGGTCGAGAAATTGATAAACTATAGTTAAGCTCGGTTTAGGTAAGGAAATTGATATGCCACTGTTTAGTTCATTTAGGTAAGACAAACTGATATACTATTGTCTAGGCATAATTAACTTACCTTGATAATATATAGTATGTTCATATTTAAAAATGATATACATAATTCATGTTACATGAACCTTTGCATAGTCATGTTTTATCAACATAAACCACTCCCTTCAGAGATTTATGTAGTAAATAAAATGTGCAGACGTATACATGTAGATCCTGTTTAGTCACACCATCACACTAGAGCTTCTTAGTGTGTCAGCTTAGAAACGTAGAAACGAAGGAAAATGTGATTGAACAGAAATAATCGATATTTAGAGATTAGTACAGAAGCATATACAAGCCATAAATCGGAGGAAAATGTGGTTTACTAGGTCTTTAGAAATAACTCAAACGTAAAGAGGGTTAGTACAGAAACATACAGAAGGCATAAATCTTGTTCCGGTCGTATTGCTTATTCAAATAGAAGAAAGCAGCAAGCTTAATTTATCACCTAACTCTTCCATCAGAAAGAGTTAGATAATAAATTAATATTTTTATTTAATAAATGTATTTTTATTTGCAGCTTCTTGCACGTTTAGTTTTGGTAGCACGTGAGTCTGCTCTCACTTTATGGTTTTTTCTTGCTCTTTATGCAACTCCAGGTCCGACTATTATTTAATATTTATAAATAAATTAAATATTTCATAACAGCTTAGTATAAGAGTTATACATAACACTTGCATCTTTTCTGATAGCTGCAAGCAGGCAGAAGTTCTCCAAGCGAAAATGAACATTTTCTACTTGTCTACTCTGCAGCACCTAAAGAAACCACAGCCACGCATTTCCAGTAAATGAAAAATAACCTCGATCATGCTTCGGAAAAGAACATAACCGTCTGAACTTCTGCTAAATGACCGCAATCCACTCCTGCGGCAGAAAAATATAGGTGGAATTTTCTCCCTCGCGTTGCTGGGTGCGTGAAACCGTTAGAGATGCTTATTCATCGAATTCAGAGATGGATCTCTATCACCCGTCCCGCACTACGGTCATCTATTCGCATTTCTGACAAAAAATGATGCACTAGAAATAAAATGTCACGCAAGTGTGAAGAGGCCCTTAGAGCCTTTTCACAAGACTAATGTCTAAATACCACCAATGGTATTCAATACTAGACAATAGCAAAATATTTCTTTAATGAATCATATTTATTATTTTGTAAAACGAAATATCAGTCACTAGGTCATATATGAGTCTCATAAAATGATAAAACCATAATATTTTAACATTTTATATTCTAGTATTTTGTTAAGCTGCAAGAGGTATTGGATCCTCGTCGGAAAACATTTATCTTCATCATTCTGATTAATATAGCTTTTGGATCATTCTAGATCTTGTACGCAAAAATGAAGCAGATGAAAGTTATTTAATTACTCTAAGGAATTTCATATACTCTTTACAAACCAATCATGAGAGAATCTGATCTCGTGAATGTGCAAAAGACGAGAACATACAAGTTTTTTCGAAGGTTAAAAAGAGTTTGTTCAGAGATTGAGTTTGAAGCTTTGCATTTTCAACTTGGTTTCTAAGCACTCTTTTATAGTTAAAACTGAGCAAGGGATTGAAAATGTAATCCCAAGTTCTTGTGACCTCTAGCACAATGATATTTTTGAGCGTTGATATTATAGGTTTGAGCGTAACAATCTCATTATTTTGATGGTAGAATTCAAATGTTCTATGAGACTTGAGGGTCAAATATGCATAAAAAATGCACTTCTACCAGAGATGAAGAACAAAACAAGCGATAAAAATGATAGTAAAATTCATTAGGTTCGTTCTAAGATTACTTTATAGCCTCTTTTGGCCATGTTAATATATTTAATTTAGGTATGTGAAAGGTGTGTATTTTTTATCATAAAAATGAAAAATTCAAAACGGCTAGGACAAAAACAGGGTTGGATAAGTGTGAACTGTGGCACCGAATCCGGAAGAACCGTAAGCTTTTTGTAGAGTATAAAGTTACAACTTCGGGGAAGCACACATACAACTAAAAAATAGTCTTAACCAATAAGCCTAGCACAGAAAAATATCCTCCCGAGAATATACGTGCAAGGGTGCCAAAGCCTCACATTCATTAATCTATAGTATATTGATATATACATTAATTTATTATCTAACCTTTCTCAACTGAAAGGATAAGTAATAAATTAACATATTTGCCTCCTGATGATGAATGCCACTATGTTCTATGAGACTTGTGGGTCAACAGGAATAGAAGTTACCTATTCAATATCTTGTCACTAACTAAAAGAAATTAGTGTAAGGAAATGTCATCCAAAATACCTACCCAAGAGGTGATATTCTCTCGTGGTCTTTGAGGCCATCACATAAGCGACGTGTATACTCGTGTCTTCTGTCATCTAGGATTGACCATTTCTTTGGCAAAATGACCTCTTGAATTTTGTAGAGTAAAACGTTTCCAAAATCATCATGCGAGCCGCTCGGATTGATGTAGAAAAGTTATTTAGTAATGGCCTTTGGTCCTTCATCTGGTAAGTGGGGTCTATATCATCCGTCTCGCACTACTGTCATCTAATTTGACTCAACAAATGCATCACTGAAGTGATGAACCCTTCTGAGAGGAAAGTTTAGCAAAAATTAGATAAATTAAAATAATTTAATTTTCCTTCCTCGCTGAAGTTCTTATGGTTCACTGCATCATGATCCACTGACACACTGTACTTATGACTACTCCTGCCTTTCGAACCTTGACGCTTCAAGCATAGTCTTAGCCATAACTCTCCGTTAATCTCGTCTAAGTCCCTTCCTTCGAAAACAATATTATATTTCTACCTGGCGTGGGGGTCGTTTTGGATGAATACGAGTGACAAACAAACCGCATAGGAAAGTTCAAAATCTCCAGAAGGTCTGTCAAAGGAGATCTCAGCTACGGGGATCATATGTGTAACGCCCACCTTGGTTTCCTCAAGAAAGCAGGCAGGGCCGATCTCGCTACCTTCATCTAATTATATTGAATCTTAGAAATTAATCTTTCGTGTAAATCTTTTCAAATTTAATCATTCGATTAAATACTTATTGTATTTTTCTAGTACTACTATATACCTAATCTCTCATAAAGTATAATGAACTACAAGATGTACATATCCTAAAAGACGTATATATACTGATATAGTAATGAAAGTCTAATGAAGGATAAAGTATAGTATAAATCCAAAATTAACATACTTTTAAAAAAGAAAAAGAAAACTGGGCTTTGTTAATAATTCTTACACCCCTGCGTGTACACACCGTGCGGACAGTTGAATCATGGTCGGTAAGAAGTGGTCGGTGGGCAGTGTACTTCTTTCGGGAAAAGCTGCCGGAGCACATAATCCTTGATAATGAACACGCTGTGGGTTTAGGATCTGACTCCCAAACCCTAATAAGAAAGAAGAAAAACGAACATATATGGTTGTCAATGATGACACTTCAGTATGATCCGACTGGTATCCACCCAAAAATACACGAAACATACAAGACCATGTGGCAGCCTCTGCTCTAAACTGCAAGCGAACGTGATTAGAAACAGATGTGGCAGAATCAGGCAGATATGCTGCAAGCTCAAATGGCTTCCCTTCTGCGAAAGGTTAGTCCTGTAACTGTTACGGGCGCTCTCCCATGACCATGGCATATGTAGTACCCGTGAATATATTCACCTTTTCCAAAGTTCGGAGGAGAATAATCACAGATGGTTTAATTTATTATTCATTTTTTTATCTAGAAGAGTTAAGTAATAAATAAATAAATAATTTATTAATTTATTTGAGCTGAGCATGTTTCCGCACTTATATCTTCCAAGGCACGTCTGGACCTCTGCACTAACGGGTTAAATCTAGCTCCTTCTGCACTTGCTGGTCCCACTAACACATAATAATAAAAGAATCGTTTAATTATTTAATTTCCTTAGGATATAATAATTATTTAATTTATATTTAATATTTTCTATATCATCAGGGAGCAAAAGTTCTCTAGAAATTCATCCAGTATGCATATTCATCTCTTCCCTATGAAGATGGAAAAGAGTAGCAACATATCTGAATTTTGCTCCCAAGCTACTTTGAGAAGATACCTTGGAGACCTTCCAGAAATCACTATTGTGCTTGGAATTTTGTCGACCAGCTTTACTAATAAATAAATCTGCTGGATTTTTTCTAACTATTTTCATCTCGTCTCTTCTTTTTGGTCTTCTGAATATTGTCTGATTCTCTTTGGCATATTTTGACTTATTGTAGTTATCTGTTCAATTATTGTTTCTTGGAGGAGTATTTTTCTTGCAATCTTATTTGTCTTATACTGTTTTTTTGTTTTTTTTTTGTGTTTTCTCTCTTTATAATCTCTTCACCTTGTTGTATATCTTGTTGTTCTTTTCATACTATATCTATTTGTTCTCTAAGGTTAAATTTTTTCAAATTTTTTTTGTTTTGGTAAAGTTTCAAATATGAATTAGACTCGTTTCTTCTAACTAGTGGTTCTTTAGTGAGCACTGTTGGTTGGCTTAGCATAGATTTTGTTGGACCTCTGGACGGATAGAGTTGCAAGGACCTGTGCGGTATATTTATTGTAATAATGTCACCAAGGGTACACCCTAGATGTCTTGGAGATCGTCATGCACCTAGAGGATGTCAAGAGGTCCCTACTGGTATAGTGAGAGCCCCATAGAGTCTAATACCTAGGTATGTGCAGGTTATGAGACTTCTTGGACCAGGAGCTGGGCATGCAGCTGTCTTCTGATTTTTGTTTACCACGACTAAACACCGCATAGACCAGATGGCCTGAGATGTTGAGCAATTACTCGTAGATCCAGATGTAATCCCAGAGGAGGGTGTTCTGGAGAGAGGAGATGCAAGCGTTGCAGTGGATAACTTTGTTGCTGATCTGGATGTGTTACGAGCTCTTGGCGTTAGTATCGACCAACCTCAGGTACATGCTCTTTTCTAAGATATGAATTCGCTTGTTTATTGCTAATGAGTGACATGAGTTGAAACTAATCACATGTGTGTAGGATGTTCGAGACTCTCATATGTTAGATCTTTGTCTTTTGACATTCGGCTTTATGCTCGCATAAAATTGTTCTATATGACTTCATATGTTTATAACGTAAGTAAAGGGTTTGTAATCTTCACTAATTTGTTTGTAGGTGTGAGGTCAACAGTAGTAGACTCCCAGGTTGAGGAGGCTATTGTGATAGATTCTCAGATTCTGAATGAAGATAGTGAGGAAGGGGGTCGAGTGTAGCTACATATGGAGTTGTTATGGACCTCCCATTGTATCCATTTGTAGCCGCGTCTCGGTTGAGAGAACTCTTTTCAGACGTTTAGCGTTACATGTCCTCACTATGGATGCGAGCATTCGTTTCTGTCACCCATCATTTCTTCCATCCATCAAAGCTGGTCTGTGAAGCTAATATGTCCTAGTCAACATACATATGGATGGAGATCGACAGTGAATATATACTAACGTCCCAGACGTCACTCACCGCATGTACTCTGATGCATTATGTGCTGGGCTAGGGTTCTCTCAGTTGGATTCTGTATATCGAGAAGGTGGTTTAGCTTCGGTATCGAAGACCCACTTCTTCTATTTGCAGAGTGACACCCGGAGAGAGATAGAGTGGGTCGAGGTGACGTTGGACCAGTGGTCCAGAAAGAAGGCCGAGCTACAGAACCAAGTGTTAACCAAACACTTCTCAGACTTGAACGCAGCTCCTATAGGCGATGAGTCTTGAAACACCTTATATTCAATGCTACCCTTTCTTATTTTCCTTGACGGATTAGAGTTGTAGCAAAATTAAGTTACGAAAGATCTTCTAAGAAATTATGTTGTATACGTCGACTTGAGATATGACTCGACACGTAATGAATACAACGGCACATGTGCATTCATAGATGCAAGTGATGGTCGTGTGATAGAGTTGGTGAACATGACGCGTGTGAAGACAAGAAATAATGCATGGCTGATTGAGGATCGCTCATCCCGCAGCATGCGCAATGGATTGGAAGGAGAACATCATCCGCGAGCCGATTAAGATATATCAGCGTCGATCACAACACACGACTGTACGTCATAGAACCGCCACTACACGAGTGTTACCTCCTAGCACTACTGAGTGGAAGACTGAGCTCCAGATGTGCTTATTCGATGAATGTCCATCTACTTGAATGCGGAGAAGTTTAAAAATATCATTGATTGTACGTATTTCTTTTTCAAATCCAATTATGTATATTTGTATCTATTGATTTTCAGTTCTAACATCTTATTTGCTCGTCATAGTTGAATTTCTGTCCATACTGTGAAGTTGGAGTTATGCATAAAAATAACTTTTACTGAGTTTTCATTTATTTCATACTTTGATTAATTCATGTATATCTCTTCCTTCTTTTTTAGCATCTCATTTCCTCTTCTTTTGGTTATTCACATGTAGTACTAATATATACAAACTGTAGCTTGAAAGTAATGTCAACATGGATGATTTTTATTTTATACTTGCACTAATTCAAGTTGTTTTTTCCTCTGTTTTTCAGTTCCTGCTGCGTACAATGGCTGGGTGGACTCCCCTTTGCTTTTCAAGAGTATTTTGACGTTGTCCTTATAAGAGTTTATAAGCGAACTGTCCCCCGTCTGTGCACACAATCCCAAGATTGTGTGGTGACCGTAACCTTGTCTGCAGTCCTCCACTGCAGGCATAAGCTCCGAGGAGGATGCCTGCAATGGAGGATTTGCTTAGACAAGGGTTGCTATTTAGCTCTTTCTTGCTGAACTCTTTGCTTATATGTTACATGCAAGAATAAATGCTTGGCTTTTGCTGCTGTTTCTCAAGCAGGTCCAGATATGAACTTACGAAGCATACCTGGTCGGTTTAGTGATTACAGGTTGAACTGAGTCGTTCCTGGTTACTGTGAAGTTCCTATACTACGCGTAGATGGGAGAGTAGTCTAGAAAACCAGTGAGATGGTTAATTCTTTTTGTTCCCTTTGTGGAAACATATACTATTCGTCTGGGCATCTCAGCACATTGAGAGCAACATCATCCATTGCTTCGTTTGTCATGCATCACATTCAGTCGATTTTTACCTCTGCCAGACTAGTGATTTTGAAGAGATAGTGTCCTTAGAGCGGTAAATCAAAAGGCGATGAGCGAACTGTCCTCCGTCTGTGCTCATAAAACTCCGAGTTAGAGGACACGGTTGAAGAATAGGATACACAGCAAAACAATGAGTATCGCTGAATTTTGACCTTTACAACAAAGCTGTACAAGACACCGGCCTCTCTAAAGCAATAACTAGTACTATAACATTATTTCTTCCAGGCTATTAGCAGAAGGACATGCATATCCATGCATATCCTTCATGCCTGGTTTCTGAACTATTCTCTATCAAAACTGAGCATCCTTGATACTATGACTGCGTCTCGAAGTCTATCACCAACATAACTCCCTCTAATAGTTCAGCTATCCAGAGTCGTTGAAGACTGATCTCGCAGCAAACACATCTCGTCTCCATCGTTGCTGATAAATATCTCGGCTTGAATGAAGAAGTAGTATGGGACGGTCTTACATGAACAATTTCAAGATAGCTGGTAAGAGATTCTCCCCATTCAGAATCACGTCTGATGTGTACATCTGTACCGTCATTTCATAATCGAAGATTAGGCTTGTGCACTGATCCATGGACGAGATCAGAAAATCCAGTTTATAAAGCAGGTGGAACACGAGAATTCATAAAGGACTGCAGAAAAAACATTTCACACCAATGCACCTTCGCTGGGAGTTGAACCCAACAAGCTGACCCGTTCAGTGAAGGTTCACTCCCCTCACAAGAGGGGAGGAGACACAAGCCAAACAAATTACGAAAAATACCCACACTTGTCAAGAAAATTCCGAAAACCAACCCAGTGGAGTGCATAGATATCATACAAACAGAAGCGAAGATATGATACAAACAACTCAAAGTACATATCCAACATGGGTCTCTCCAAGCTCCTCCCAAGTTATCTACACTACTGATTGCAAGTACTCAGGGAACTAAGTACTCTTTTTCCAACCTGCTGCATCAGCCAACTGCCGGTATACAAGATATCGTTGTTTCTTAGACAAAGAGACAGCATAAGAAAAAATAGCATACAAAATGAAAGACTCGGACTCCCTATCCAATGTGGCAAAAAAATCGCAAACATCCCAAAAAACAGAAAACTTCTCTCGCATCCTCTTGACAGAAACCAGTCGAGCAAGCCTCATGGGAGCGTTAGAACGAGGTGCATAGCGAGAAACACCCACCCATGAGAACTTCCACACCCCTTCCAAGACTCGTTTGATGCGAGGCTTGCACCACACGTCTTGCACAACATCGGTGTGAGCCTCATACATATCACAAAAAGAAGAACAGACACGGATTCTGCCGACATGATGCTCAGACAAAAAGAACCAATATCATATAACAAGATGTATGAGAGCGATAACAAAAAGAAGGTCGAAACGAGACGCAACCAGAACCGGACGTGATCAACCAGCCGTCCCAAAATTCAGAAAATATTGCTCCGATCGCGAGAGTGAAGAAAGGTCTTGTCTTGCATCGTCTCTTCTAAATGACGCAAGACAAGGCTCGAGCTGAGCACAGCGGACACTAACTACCCTCGACCTCCAGCCAAGAGGAAAAATGCGCTCAAACAGGTCCTTCAACAAAATTCAAACGTAAAACAAAAACCAAAAAGGACCGGTGCATGCACGCATGCAAATACCACGACCTACTAGGTGGGTGTGAACAGAGTGGCGTAAGATCACAAGAGGAAGGAGAATAATGAATTCAAGCCAAGATAATCGGATGCAAAGCACACATTCAGACGAGATGCGCACTCGTATAGTTGCAGGAGAGGCCCAGGCTTCTTGTAGAAGACGTGCAGAAAAGAAACCTGAATAGGAACAATCGTACTCGTAGTAACAGCGGACTGAATAGCAGACTCAGAGGAGGCTAGGATATGCCTCACTCGACCAACAAGCAAAGACAACCAAGCCGGCCCCGAAGTCCAGAGTCTATCGCTCCTCCGTCTCATAAATCTAAATGTACAACACTCCAAATCTCTCAGAATGACATCACATACGACAGTGCAGTACACGCTGGCTCTCTCTCTTACTCACATTTACTGACGAACAAACGAACACAGTAGCACAAGCCAGACTCTCCTGAACACGGCACCACTCACTGCCCACAAGCAAGGACCAAGCAATGACGAGAAAAGTGATTCAAATGCAACGAAATGTCAGAAACTGCCACAACTCGCACCTCCAGATGAACCTGCATAAACACAGTTACAAGCACCAACTAGGCCCACCATCAGATTCCACTCCGAAGGCCAAGTACACCAAAAGTCAAAAATCACAGAAGTGCGATGTCTTCACTGTACATTGAGTGGTGGCTACAGGAACACGTGCGAGGTGCACATAGAAACCTTAAAGCTAAAGTGCACCTGACCGAGAACTGACTCAGGCCATGACTCTCTCGCTTGCTACAGAGACAATGGGGAGCGAATGCCACGTCGGCACTTCTTTTATAGCGCGACTTGTGGTTTAATACTTGTATAATTTCTTGATATTGTACAAAGACACACTCAGAAAAATATAATTTTGGATCGTATTCCCGAAAGAACGTAACCCCTACCTCGGCAGGGTAGGGGTTATATCATAATTAATATGTCCATCAATTAATACGCTCATTAATGAATTAATGAACGTGAATGAAGAGGTGAATATATGATAAATCCACTCCACGCACGAGATTGATCGCATACTATATCTTGTGTACTCTATGACCATAATTTACACTTATGGGTGTATCCGTTACATGAAGCTACAAAATGTGCGACTGAAGAGACAAGAAGTCAAGCAACCTCAGTCTAACCCAAGAAGTAAAATGTTATTCAACCCCTTGGTTCCTCTGAAAGTATTACAACTTTTTATTTTTTTTTCTATAAGAGAGCTAAATCTAGTAGCGTAATTAGTGTAACAGGGGTCATCTCGAACTTCTGGATCTATTAATAAATTAGAGTATGGCTGTTTAATACGGTTAATTGTACTTCTATAAGTCTATAGAAAATACAAAATAATTCTAAACTAAAATAAAAATACTGTATTATATATTATATACATAATGCATGCGAGAACTTTCAAAGAAAACCTATAAACATTTACGTTGAACCGCACTTCAAGAACCATAAAACTGACTTCCTGTACTGTCAAGAATTAAATTTTATTTAAGATTTACTTTATCATCTAACTCTTCCGAAGCTCTGGATTATTCCCATCTTCCGAACTTGAAAGGAAGAGGGGAATATGCAAGGAAAACTAAAAGGGTACTCTCGAGGAGAAACTTCCTGTTGTAGGTTTCAGTATCTTCATTCTCCCACTAGTAAAGCTTCTTTAATTAGTATTACAGTAAATGACAAAAAACCAGTTGAAAATAAGGAATCCCTACTAACTTAGTATCTTGGACCAGCATAAACTGCTCCTAGATGCAATACTTTCTGCATGGAGCCATATCTCCAAAACATGAATACTGGAGCTTCTATCGGTGAATATCCAATATGATTAATATTTAATCAGTTTCTTTGGTTCTACGTTGCTAATAGTTTCAACAGCCACAGGTGACTGAGAACTTACGCCACACCACACTATGGTCACAAACTCTTGTTGACTTCATATCCTGTGATGGGATACACACGCTGATACTACTTGATTTAAGCTGCAAGGTACACTCAACCATCCCTTTCTATGTTGGTATATCTTTACTGATCTCCGGAATAGAACTAAAACCGAACGGCACGGAGTAGAAAGAAGAAAACTCTTTTAAAACCCAAACTTTACAGAATAGAAGGAAGAAGTTTGGAGACAGAAAGTGGAAGCAGTTTAGACTCATGAGGTATGCTTTTTTGTGTGCACTCCCTTTCTGAACAACATCAGAAAAATGCTAAGAAGAAAACTCTTTTAAAACCCAAACTTTACAGAATAGAAGGAAGAAGTTTGGAGACAGAAAGTGGAAGCAGTTTAGACTCATGAGGTATGCTTTTTTGTGTGCACTCCCTTTCTGAACAACATCAGAAAAATGCTAAGACTTTCGATAGAGAATCGAACCTATGCGTCACAGAAAGGTTTTTCTTTGTATTGCAGCATTAAGAAGATACCAAAAGAAGAAGAGACAACAAGGCACACCACGTAGGTAAACAAAGTCGCAGATTTTATTTAGAAGTCATAACGCTAACAAGAAGCAAAAAGTATTACAAGGCAAAATATAACTAATATATATCGATTGTGACACCATGAAGCATAAGAATCCAAAGAGGATAAATGAATAATCCGTTTTCATTTTAATTTGAACCTAGAGTATCTAGCATGGAAGAGTCTGGGTTTTTGTGCATTACACTTTCATCTTCATGTCTGTCCAAGTTTTTTTCTCATTTTATGTTCTAAAAGTGACATTTGTTCAATACGGTACATGTTTATGAAACTGGTACACAGAAGTAGAAAGTTTCCTGTTGGAAAGCCTCCCGAGAAACACGAAGAGGTACCCCAAGGATATCTTCACCCATACACCTTGGAGAACTTGTGCCAAGCATCTGGAAATGATGCTTGGCACAAGTTCTTGGCATAAAAATTGCAGAGTCTGAAGATAAAATTTTTTCCCGAACCTACCTGATACAGTATGGAGTACAAAAACCAGTACAATATCATGCAAGAGGCCCCAACACTTCAAGTTAGTGTACTCTTCCCTGAAGTAGGGATTTAATCTGAGCCGTATAATCATTGAGCTTGGCCTGAATTACCTTTACATATTAGCAGGTGCTATTTTAGTGCAACAATTCGTTCTTCTTAGATGACGAGGAAATGATGCTTATGTGACATCGAACTCGGTTTATCTAAGACTAAGGGTATAATCGCACCAGGATTTTCATTATGGAGTTTTCTCTGAATCGCTAGGGTCGAGACTAAACAACCTTTTACACCGCATCGACACTGGGTTTGCTTTCTCGAAACGCGTGTGGCAATGCCGTACCATTTCTCTCTGTCTGGGAAGCTGATTGACGAGATCGGAGTAAACATTAACTGTGATTCCCCTGTGCCTTTGTTTTCCTGAGTAGAGAGCCACTTGCCGCTTCTTTGTATGTTAGAACGCTGACACCGTAGATGATCTCTGGGTGTACTTTGACGTGGAGCAGATAATGAAGCCGTCGAGGAAATGATTTTCTAAATTTCCCTCCTCCGTTCCATTGTCATACCTGGAAATTTACACCGCGTGTGAACACTGGACCAGAATTAGATACCGATTCTGTTACATCGCTGCAGCGATGTCACAGAAACTCTAATCAATGCAGCCTCGCTCGTGTGATGATTAAGGCGTTATAAGTAGGAATTTAAGTGAACTGGTCACGAACCACAGTCCAGTTTTGTTCGTTGCGAACAGAATCACACCGTTGAAGACGTGGTGGACTGCGGTGGGCAGGGCAGGGTGGATTGCGGTACTGACAGGGCTGACATCTAGGTACTGTTACTCGATCGTTTCCTTCCTAGTTCCTGTTACTCGACCTGCAGCAGGAGTAACCGAGGAGAGTAGTTGATTACCGAGAAGTCTTGCGCGCGATGTGTGTGTTATACGTTACAATCCAGAACGTTACACGTTACCATCCAGAACCGAGGAGTTGATTACCGAGTCGCGCTGTATGTGTGCACGTTACAATCCACAACTGTGTAGTACCGAGGATTATCGAGGAGTTAATTATCAAGTCACGCTGTGTTCTCTGCATGAAAGAAGACCGGACAAATTCACCTTGTGCGAACAGCAAGGCATCCGCGCGTTGAAGATCGTCCAGTGTGCATTGTTCAGTCACGTGAACGGCATGAACGATATGCGTCGTGTGAATATTATGAAGAGTCTTTCTCATCGTTTGGCTTGCGAGTAGCAGTTGTCGAGGAGTACAAGTAGAATGTAGGAACCGATGACATCGGAGACGCGAACTGCAAACTCTTTTGCTGGAGTTAGCGATTGTGGTCTGCGGATTGAAGCGATAGAGTTTGCCGTGGTCATCGCCAACGACACGATCAAGGTTTTTTCAGATTATATTTAGTTCTAGAGGCAGCCTTTAATACGGCTGCGAAATCTATGACACTGATTTTTTCTGTCTAAAGTTTTGATTGCTCTTTCCGTTGTGCATGAATGAGTAGCCTTATTGCTTGAGTGCTGATGCCACTGCTATTGATGCGATCAGACGTTTGCTATCTTTGATTGCTCTTGCCGTTGAATGAGTAGCCTTAGTGCTTGAGTGCTGATGCCACTGCTATTGATGCGACTAGACGTTTGCTATCTTTGATTGCTCTTGTCGTTGTGCATGAATGAATAGCTTTAGTGCTTGAGTGAATTCATTCTGATGCGACTAAGAATGTCTTTGGTCATGTCTAGACGGTTGCTATCTATATAAACTGAACCACATAATCGCGACTCGTGTTGGAGATGAGTTCACCGTTAATGGTAATGGATAGCCAGAACTGTTGGAGATGTACCAAAAATTTACCTTTAGCCGCGTTTACTCGTGTTCGTAAAGCACACAACCCGTTAGACTTGTGTGTATTCAAATCCTATAACGATTGTTACAATAAAATCACGAGTGGGGCTGGGTGTTCAGTAGATCCGCATGACAATGAAGATGCTAGTTTTCTTGTGTCTGTTGAGTGTAAGATAGCAGAATTTCTCGACGTAATGAAAGAGCTTTTTCTCGTTGAAGAGATTGAAGATAGTATAATCTTTTTCGATTGATTGTTCGTCTAACAGACGATTCTATGACAGGAGTGTTCACGACTTGGAACCAAGAGAATCTGTCTTCTGCTCTATCTTGTTGGCTGAAGCAGTATGTGATTCTAGACTTAGAAGTAGCCAGCGGGTATTACTGGGATATTAGGAATCCACGTGTCTTTGAAGCATACCTCTTTGTTCAAAACTACGTGTTGGTGTGCATCACGATGCGATAGGATAGCTTACAGAAGGTAGCCTGTAGCAGCAGGTTCACAAAGAGCGCAAGAAAAGAGACGTAAGACTGATAGGTTTGAATGTGGAGGGACAGTCTGTATCACTTTAGACATAGAGCAGAAAGTCATGGTGATTACTTGTCAACATTTGTTAGTGCATGAGGAACCTACGTATAAACAGAATGTCTTTTCGATTGAAGCTATTACTTTTTTAGAAGGGATAGTCAACTTGAACATCAGAAAGCTTGAGGTATATAGGATGCTTTGCGATAGAGGTATCATCAGTCCTTTGAGCATCACTAGAGCGCAAGTTAACTTCTGGATAAGTGATATTCAGTCCAGACAATATTTAAGAGACATAGATGATCAAGTCAGATCTGCCTCCTTACTGATCAAGAGCTCTATTTTCGCTTGTAAGAGGTTTTTTCAAGTGTTGTACGAGCATACAAATACATACATCTCTTTCGGCTTCTGTACCCGTTCTGGGATCAGGTAAGTTCAGTTCATGAAATAATAGTGGATTCTACTTTTAAGACGAATTCAATGCGCTTTGAATTGTTCGTTGTGGCTGCCAACTTCGGAGACTTCGGCGTACTTTTGTCATATCTGTTTTATCTCCGGGTGCGCGAAGATAAGAAGGGCACAGGTGAGGAGACACAGATGCATCAGAAATCTGTGCTGACACAATGGTTCAGTATGCTTCGAAATAGAGGCTTAAAGCCTGTATTTGCACTCACTGACAAGGACAGTGGTCAAATTAGTGCGTTACGTGCATCATTTGTTCCCATGTACATCCAGTTGTGTATGAAACATGCACAAGCTGTGGTTGAGGTCAAAAGCATGACTTTGGGCAGAACATCGAGTTCTCATTCGATGATCGAGGCTGCTAACATCTTTCCTTTCATCGATCCTGCGTGGAGTTCAAGTTCTACACATAATTTGCAAAGCTCACCTTCTAACACAGTGAGAAAAGATGTTCTAAGCTTGTTCACTCGGCATTACAACATGCACATCCTTACTCCAATCTCTATAGGGGAGTTTGAATCTTCAGAAGCTCTACACTCCAGGGCAGTACGTGAGATGTATGACTTCTGGAAAATGCAGAATTTGCCACTGTTGTGGGGGTACTTGTGGAGAGAATGATATAGTCCTGCTAAGTGAGACCTGTTTAATCGAGCCTCAAAACCACTGCTGAGCTTGTCGGGAACTACTAACATTGTGGAAAGTCATTGGAGGAAATTAAAACATGACTACAAATATGCTTTGAAAAGACCTCGTTTGGACCGTCTCACGATGATCATTGCGGAGAGTTTGGTGGGTGACATGTTAACCACTTTGCAGCAGATCTTTAATGGACAAACATATCCATCATGGTGGGAGACATTTCGAGTAACTTGACGTAAGCTAGGTGACATGTCACCTTTGAGTACTGTCGTGCATCATACTGACATTCACAAGTGTACTTGTTCATGTCCATAGTTTCTGAACTCTCCGTATCTCTTATGCAAGCATCTAGTAAGAGCTTATGGTCAGAAATCTGCATCACTCCCTCGGTTCCAGTTGACTTTTCGGAGATGCACTTTTCCTTTATATTGTTTTGATAGTGACCACCATTCTTTGAACGAGAGATAATACAGTGGGCCCTTAATCCATGGATGCAGAATGTGCATGTACCAAATATTGAACATGCGAACTTGCACACTGCAGATCAAACATCTGCATCTTTTATGCAGGATGATGCTACAGACCTCTCTCAGGAGGACCCTGGACCTGAAGAAGATATCCAACGGTTTGCAAATGTTCCAATGAGAGAGGCATTTGAGCGGCGGTTCAATACCACAGCTGGTCATGTGAAAGACCTTTTGGAAATTGAAGGAGATAATGTTTTATTTCTAAAAGAAATAGATAGATCATTTTTTGTGTTTGAGCGCAAAGTGAGAGACTATGTACTACGTCTTCGATCACGACGATATCAACCTACTTGGCAGTCAACAGGCCCATCACTATATCTGCGGTAACATTCAGAAGTGGTGGTCTCAAAGTTTCAGTTTCTTTGTTTCTCACATGACTCAGTTTCATTGTTTCTTTCCACTTCAATTACTTCAGTTTTTTTGCAGATAGCTCGGACGTCTGGACCACTATGGTCCATTTGAGTTGGAATCTCGAAAGGGCTTTAGACAATATTTTTATTAGGCTACTATACTATATATATTATGTTGCTGATTTCTGGCTTTGAGTCTCTCTTGCTGAATCAATTTCTCATCTTCATCGTGCGCTTTATCTAACGTGAACCATAAGACCAGTGTGCAGTGCTTTCCCTCTGTAATATATTATCGTAAGATGGTAGGAGGTCTAAAACTCAGAAGTTGATCAACTGCTGGTTTAACTTTCTATACAACTTCACGAAGTTCAGAAGTTAGCGGTTTATAATATGTCAGTTTTCTTGCTGTTGGTTAACCATAAAAACCATAAACCTTGAGCAGTTGGACTGCCTCAGATACAAGGTAGCGTTCAGGTCCTCCGGGAGTTGAGGGCGAGTTTCACTTGTACTTTTTTTTCTGAAAGAATTCATGACACAGAGATAAGTGGCAGCTCCTGGTCTTCACCCTTCACCGTGAGCGTGTTTTTGTATATGGTGATCTCATCTCACGTACTAGCTTGGAATTGAATAAGTAATCAGACCAGTGAGAGAGCTTTACACCAGGTTGTTCTTTTCTAGACGCTTGACAAACCTACACACGACGGTGTCGTGATGTGAATCATTTTACATTGTAAATAATTCACCTCTTTGTCAAGCGTTAGTCTCTCTGAGTGAAGTTAAGACCTCAGAGAAGTCGACACTAGAGGATGTTATATATTTTGAGTCTTAGTAGGTTGATTACCATGTAGATGGAGTTAAGCTCATGGGTTGTAATTACATGTTGCCCATGCATGCTTCATAGCGAGGTTAGGTTATCTTTCGGGATTACGTGTCGCTTTACATGTCTTCGCAAGTAGTTTAGGGGTTACGTTGGCACTTTAGCGGCTTGACGTGGTAGCCTATGTGCTTAATTAAGTCACCACGTGGTTTGAGGCACTAAAGGACAAGGGAGTGAAGCTATGAACTCCCATTGGTCCAATTTTGTCTTTATGTATTGCTAAACTTAGTAGTAGAGGTCTTAAGAGGAGTTCGAGCATTTGGAGAGAGGACTCCGAAATCTGAGAGCACACGGAGATAGGGTTCGTCGTGCCAAGCACTGTCAGCAACATTTTTGATCGATTTGGAGCAATACAGAAGGAGTTATGACTGATTGAAGTTCGATTTGTGTCAGAATTGCAGCACTTCTGTTGATTTTGGAGTTTTCGGTGTCAATCGCAGTAGATTTAAGAAAATCGCTTCAAACCTTCGTAGTCACATTCCTGTCAGTAGGGCTACGACTGTCCCCAAATTTTCATGTCGATTGAGTGATTGAGTAATTCGAGGCGACCGCTAAAGCAAAGGGGGTCCGAAAAGCTCTCAATCTGAAACAGCAACTTCAGAGAGCGAGATCTAGAGTTCTGTGTACAATCAGGAGGCCTTCACAGGAGCGTTCAGCAAGCTGTGTTCTGCAAATCCTGTAAGAATCTTCGAAAATGATCGAGCCAATTCTCTGTTCTAGGTCGAAATAGCTGTTTGGGTACCAGAAATTATCGTAATTTCTCTGCTCAGAACGTTTCTGTCCATATCTTGGTGCTCTGAATTGATCTCAAGCTGAAACTTCGTATGTATGGTCAGTAGCGCCTCATTTACATGTAGGAGAAATTATGAAGTCTGAACCATCGTATGTTTCTGATTCTGGACTGTTAAAGTTCGCTGTCTGACCTTATTACTGCTAGTCTGATATGATTTTCGCTTCTTGAACATACTGGAGGGTCCATTCGACCTGAGTGAGTGTTTATAGTGTTCCCTTTTGATCTGAAGCCTACCTCTGTAGTAAGCAACCATAGCATGAAGCCCAACGCTTCTCTGAGTAGACTGAACACAACCTTCAAGATCATATCACAGCCAGAAGGTTCCGCCTTTCTCAGGAAAACTCTCAACTCGACAACGGTTCAGTAGTAATGGAAGAAAGTATACACAAAGGTTCAGTTGTGTACACACGACGATTCAACTGTAACGAACGAACGTATACCCGAAAGCTCAGTTGTAGAGAAGCAGATAGCAGACAAGAAGAAGCAAAGCCAAACGTACAATGGACTTGGTTCTCCACTTGGGCTGGTATGTTAAGAGTTGCTTCCAAAACTTCCTTGGAACTCTGTGAGAATGCCGCAGACAAATATACTATAGGTGATTTTTGTCAGTATAAGACATAAGGTACTAAGTTTTCCAACTCACGGTTACCAGTTTCAGTTGACTGAGCATTTAGTACAGTGGACCTAGTTGGAACTTCAAGTTAAACGAACATACCAAGTCTGTAAAGTTGTTGTATGCCAGACAAAAATCCGTACAGCGTTCAACAAATGAAAGCCTGACTGATACTCAAGAACCCCTTTTAACACTTTTTTTTTGAATCACATGCAAAGAATTTACGTCAATCTTGCTCTGAGGACTCTTCTTAACCCAAGAGAGGACTCTTCTTCTTAACTCTTTTGTTCTTAACTTCTGTCAATTCTGCTCTGAGAATTCTTCGCGAAACCATCGACTTAGGATCTGAATCGATCGCATGCAAGTAACTTATATGTCAATTATGCTCTAAGAACTCTTTGAAACATCGACCGCATGAACACTCACAAAATTGAGGCTTTTCATGCTCGCAAATATGCTGAATCAGTAAAACACATACCTTCTCCTTCACATCTAGATCTATTTTCACCGATCCCTTGCAAGAAAAACACGGAATGGTCCTACGTTTATCAGGCTGCCGTGCCAAGTTGCTCGTTTCTACCTCATGTCGCGGTGAGGCTCGATCGTCCCCACTCGTACACCATAAAGATCCGGTGCATACATGCAATTTCTTGATATTCGTCGAGGGGCGAGCATACTGAAAATCCCAATAATACCCAGATGCACACTCGATGTCACTTTTAATGTACACCTTAACAAACAAATCGTACTTATGCTCTAAAAGACTAACATCGATCTCGCTTTGTGGTCCTAGGTGAGTATCTAACCTGAGCGATCAACAGATCTTCCGATAATGAGATTTCGACTCTACTCAACAGCGAGCCTTGCCGGAGATCTTCGAAGTCCAAAATCTCTGTCATTACATCTAAAAAGCTATCAAACTCATAGACGATCTTCCCGACTACATCAACAATATCTCGACTGATTTCTGTAACAAGAGGATCCAAACTGTCATTGTCGCTACATGAGTTACAATGCTTGAACATCAGAGTCCTTAGAGGGTTGTTGCATCGTCTCTCTCTGAAACATGGATATCGGGAGTTGCTGATTACATCGAGTACACTGCATAAACTCCGCCATGGACTTAACATACAGATTACGAAAATGCATGCAACTTACGATTGACCAGCGAGTTACAGCCACATTCACATACACATACCAATTTCATATACACAATGGTATCTGATACCCTATGCCGCTCCCCTCTCGTATTGTCGATCGTAATGCAGTGTCGCTCCTCTCTCATAATGTTGTCGACCATAATGCAGTGTCGCTCTCCTCTCGTAATGCTATCGATCGTATTGCAGTGCTGCTCCCCTCTCGTAATGTACCTGCACAAACAACGATGTCGAAGCAGCTCCACCCTAATCAAAAGCTCCTCTACGGTCGCGATAACGACAAGCAGCCGTAGCTCCACCCTAACGCACTAATGCTAAGCGCGACAACGAGCGCGGCAGTTTACTCGCAACGAGCTCGTCTCTATCTACAATGAAATCCAATCCCTAACGCACTAATGCACTGATCAAAAGCTCATCGACTAACGCGACAACTCCTCGGAGCTCCGATCCCTAACGTAGTAATGCACTGATCAAGGCAATGCACTATAGCAGGCAATGAAAGTTACATCAACAATGAAAGCTCGACACTCGTCCTCGAGATAGCGAGGAACTACGAAGCTCCTTGAGACAACGAGGAACCCAAAACTCCGACGAATGAACGAACTCAATGAACGAACTCAATGAACGAACTCAAGGAACTCAATGAACGAACGAGTGAGCGCGTCTGCAACAAACATCAGACATGCTCAAACCAAAGAACAGTCCCTCGATCCCTAACGTCTTAGATTGCGAACTCGTCAGATCAGAAGCTCCTCGAGGCAACGAGGAATGACAACGTCGACAATCGACAATCGCGCAACTCGACAATCAGCTATCGCGCATTAGCACTCAACCTAACCACAAGCTCCCCTCGACAACGAGAACGAGGAACGAGGAATGTCGCGCATTAGCACTCGACCTAATCAAAAACTCCTCGAGGCAACCACCTGACGAGCACGTCGACAACGAAGAACACAATGAATGAACTAGCAATGTCTGGCAATCGGTAATGCGTGACCTAATCAGAAGCTAAACGTCGAAGCAACGAGGAACACGTTGTCCTGTTGTGAAATCAATTAGTATGTAAATTACGCGTATAATTGCATTTTGCGCATAGTTGTATAAGTTGTGAAGTAATAGGGTGAAAACTCTTGCTCTTATGAGCTTCAAATGCTCTATTATCTGCTGGAGGGCTCCATGGGGCGCAAAAGGACAAGGTCGAGTCCTTTAACTTCTTATTGGTCCACCAAAAAATAGAGATAACTTGTCATCTACCTAGGTGTGCGCTTCGGGAGGAACGGGCACTTTCACGAGGGATTTGGGAGATAAGAGGACATGGACGGAGAGCTCTCGACGGGAAGGGAACTTGAGCTCAAATTTCACTCGATTTGGAGGTCCAAGGCACACGTTATGGCCATTTGAAGTTCGTAGAAGTACATAGCTTTCTCTTCCGATTGAAAGATTGAGGAGTCTGAGTGATTGCACCGTCAGATTGAGACCATATTTCATGAGCTTGTAGCCTGTCAATTGCTGAAGCTCTGACCCTAAATTTCATCACCAGATGTTCTGCGGATTGGGCGCAATGGTGTTTTGAAGACGATGAGGTGTAGAAAGCTTTCAATCTGGAGCAGCAAGTTCACAGATTTATGGAGGATGATCCGAACGGTCAAATCGGCTGAAATTTATTGAGTAGTGAGTTTACCTTCTGAATTGCTAACACAGGAAGTTTGAGTTGAAGTAGACGGTTCATTTAGGCGAGGAAGCTTCTGTCTTGAATCTGAGATTGGGAGTGCGTGTCAGTTTTTGAGAATTTGTGTTAATTGTGAGAGGAGATCTAGCCGTCAGATCTTCCTGAAATTTGACCTGTTAGTAGAGACCATAGTATCCTACCTACGTGGCAAGTTTGAGAGGAGTCTGAGCTGTAGATGTGTACTTATCTTGTGTGAAACTTCACTATCTTTTCTGTCAAGTTGTATCGGCAACAATATCTAGGCTAGGTCCTGATGTCGATTGCCGGCTGATGCGACTGCCAACTTCTTCCTTTATCAGGTCCAAACGGTGGAGATGATCTTCTCGAAGGCCCATGTCTGTCTGAGTCACGAATGTCGTCTTCTGAGTCAGAGCTACTGTCGCTGCCACCTTCTGAGATATCTGGAGCGATCTCCTTCTGTCTTCCTTCGCCTTGAGAAGCCTCTCCCGCACTTGGGAAGATGTCTTCCGCGTAATCAGAACCAAAATCTACTTTATAAACGTGATCACCCGGTTGACTTCTGTCTCCTCCAAAGATAATGCTCGAGATGGAAGGCTCTTCCAAATCTACTGATCGGATCTACCTGAGCTCTTCTTCTTTTCATTGGTGTCTCAAAGATACTCGCTGTTCTCGAGAAGCGTAGATAGGACTATAGCGACCTACGTTGTGATCGTGTCATGTGGTTGTCAGTTTCGCACTCAACGTGGTAAAGTGCGATCCTTGACTTGTAAAGTTGACTACCTGTCTAGCCTAGTCACTAGTGTTACGATATGTTCCGATGCATCCATTAGAACCATCCACCCAGACGACCTACATGTAGATGAGTATGATGGCACCAAACATGCGATGTGCATGTGTGCTACCTCATCAGTCTGTGTGGCTTGGATTGATCGGTTAGTGAGCTTGCACCTATCCTTGTTTTGTGTTTGTAACTTTAAAGCAAAGGAGAGTGACATATGTGGGGACATTCGACATTAAGGAAATTCAAGTGATTGCTGGTAGAGATCGTAGTGATCTTATGAGTCTGTATCGACGTCTTATGGATCTATATACCCTGGTAGTTGGAGTGCGAATGCTGTGAGAGATGGACGAAGGGCTCTACTTACCACCCAGATTCTCTTTTCGAAATCTTTTCAGATTAAACTGATGTACATAGAATGAGTCCATCTCCAACAGTTTCTGATAGGATCTTTCAGACATAACTTCACCGCGCAAGTCATGCTCTCGCCTGTTCTTGTGATCTTACGTGTTGTCACTTACGACCAAGAGTGAGACCTTACCATCTTTATCCTCATCTAACAAAGGATGGATCTAAATCAGCTCCCACCTGTAAACTTTAACACTGATTGCGAGATAAAATACATCTGTCGACCCAAAGTCATGTACGAAATCCTACTAGTGAAGAACTTCGGGGAGGAATACTATCGAGAGATCATGTCATCGCATATCTCGGTTGTCGTGTCCATGATCATCCAACATTTTTGTGTGGTTATTTTGATCGTTTACTGAGAAAGGAAGTGCTTAGATATAGAGGAAGTCAGAGAAAAACTACATGATACTAGTCGCACCGATGTACATCCATCGCTAGTAACAGTCAGAAGGTACGCCCTTGTTCAAAGAAAAGGCTCTCGCTACGATAACGTCTAAACAGACATTAACTAAATGGATATAAACAGATGGACTCCTAATAAGTTCACGGAGTAGTCCATCCCATCACAGTTGGACTCCTAGACGCAGTCGCAGTCAGGTGGTGAGGTGCAAGACCCGAGACAACAGCTCCTTTAACTCGCACGTGAAAACTTGGCATTTATTTGCCAATTCGTGAAGGGACTACACGATCCTCGGAGTTCTTTCGATAATAAATACGTGACAAAGCCTGACAGACTGTTAATTCTGAGTGTAATCTAGACAAGACGTTAACTCCATTCACATTAATTTCTTAGCCGTGCATGGAAATAATAACATATCGTTATTTCTCGTTTCATCAGACGATCCATACAGATTCATCATACAGATTCATGTAGACTCTCACGACTTCAATTAAAATGAGTAGAGTTAACTCCGAGTTAATCTTGTGACGTTAAACTTAACAGTAAACTTACCCTGTGTCTATAACTATAACAAATTACAGACATAGCATGCGGGCAACACAGACTTCCCGTTGTATGCATCTCCCCCGTATCTCTGAATTCGTCAAGCCCTAGCAGACTAGAGATGCCCCGCGCTAGAGATTCTTTTGTGATAAAACGTGGGTCAAGCTGCGACTCCACTAAGTCTCCTCTTGTATGCAGGCAACACATACTTCCCAGCGCCAGCCTAGATCCGGCATCCCGTGTAATGTGCCCGGCACCTTTTCCAAAAATGCAAGAGAAGTAGAGAATGCGTCGAATAATTTCTGTCTCAAACCAACCAAAAATGTGAAAAATTACTCGAAATTTACTAAAAATCGCCGGTGAATTAACACAGTAGTCCGTCAATTGTGAAAAATCGCCGGCAAATTACAGGTAAGCTTGGAAAACCTGGGCTGGGCATGATACTTCCGTTGTATGCACCTCGACCTTATCTCCTGATGAAACGTGGGTCAAGCGACTCCATTAAGTCTCTTTTTGTATGCAGGCAACACGTTGTGTGTACCTCGACCTTAGATGCCTCATATAGCTTTATATATAGATAAAGCTAGAGATTATTTGTGATAAGACTTTAGACCGTATCTCGTGATGAAACGTGGGTTGGCTCGAATTCGTCAAGCCCTAGCAGACTAGAGATACCTCAAGCTAGAGAATATTTTGTGATAAAACGGGGTTAGGCTTGCGACTCCATTATTTAGGTTTTTCTTTTCCGCCGTGGGGTTTTTTGCAGTCGAATGTTGTTGCCCTTGCACAGACTGAATCCTGGGGGAAGACGTCGATCTCACGCCGCCTCCACTGTGGGCATATGGGGCTGCCAACAAGCTAATGTTCGTTGAGTGAGAAAGGTGGTCTATCGAAATTTAAGACCTGTTCAACTCAGCAGGGTCTCATCGGTGTGAGTTTCTGTTCTTTTCCGGTACGTCTCCCGGTGAGAATATTCTCGTCTCTGCGTGGTGATAGAATCCAGCAAGTGAGCTGGGCAGAAGATTGCATTAAAATTAAATATTTACGGATCCACGTAACATTTGTAAATATCAAATTTTAATGGAAACAGAGGGAAACATATACATGCAAGATCAAATTCAGGTAACTTTTGCTCGCTTGATGTTATTGGAAAGAATAGAGATGTTTTTTCTAGTGAGTTTTTATAAAACTCACTAGAAAAAACATTAAATACTAATGATAACCAGACGTAAAGATGCGAGAAGACCCATACATCACCCATAAAAGAAACCTTGAAAACTGCACTCCCAAACGTATATATCGAGGAAGCTGATCACAAACAAATAACCTTTTCTCTTTAGTTTTAATTTATCATCTAATCCTTTCCAACGGAAGGTTAGGTAATTAACTAAACCTTTGCATATTGTCTCCTTTTATCAAAAAAGGAAGTTACACTTTTAGAGACTTTTAGAGGGAAATAAGAAGGAGAAAAAGAAGAACGAATCAAGAACCGTGAAGGAGAAAAAACCCTAATGTGTTACCAAACAAGAGAAATGGTAGAAGGTGGGAGAAGCACTGATGAGATGGTCTGCTTAGCATGGCCGGAGAGCTTCTGCAATACGAGAGCACTCTGTAGGACCGGAGAAGAGAGCGGGTGCAGTAACATAAATCATTTTTGCCTTTTTCTCTCTCTGTAATTTCCAGTGAATTATATTAGATAAATCATCGATCTTTCCCTAGACTCTAGGGTCGAAAATTGATAAACTATAGTTAAGCTCGGTTTAGGTAAGGAAATTCGATATGCCACTGTTTAGTTCAGTTTAGGTAAGACAAACTGATATACCAAGACATTACATGACGAGGAAATGAGGCTTATGTGACATCGAACTCGGTTTATCTTTTAAAACCACTTATTTTGAAAACTCAGAGATCCGATTGACGAGATCCGATTTCTTACATATGGTAGTTATAGCTGATGCAAAAAGTGATTTCTTTGTAAAAGTCAGATAATAGAGTTCTTCTTTTCTTAAGAGAAGCACGAATTGATTCAACTGCAAAAGCTGCACAGAAAGCCTCACCATAATCAGGATCTCGTGTCAGGACCCCCAGCTCACCACGCAGGGAGGAAGGGGGAACGACAGTAGAGTTGAGAACCTTTACCAAAGCACAACACAGCCCTGCTGGAACTCGAGATTTCGCAGTATAAAGTAAGCTAAGCTTCTTGAGACTAAGGGTATAATCGCACCATGACTTTAAAATGGAGTTTTCTCTCAATCGCTAGGGTAGAGACTAAGTAACCTGTTACACCGCATTGACACTACAGAGCTTACCATGAGAGGCGTCAGGAGGTACCACTTTCTTTTTCTTTCTGCACTATGTTTTTTAAGCAGCGAGTTTCCATTGCTCTACAGAGAGCTTTAACAGGCGCCGTCCACAAGAGGGCAATCGCAGTAGGTGATGCTTCTTCAGGTGCACCAGTTGTAGTAAAGATACTGACTTTCTGGTCTCCGACATTATAGGTGCGACAGACGATTTTAGAGCTACTGATAGCAGGGCTTAGTCTGTTAAAGAAGTAAACCAAGTGAATACTCTTCACTGTACAAGTTATATCAGTAAAGGGATCAGTCGACTCATCATCTCCCAAGAGGGGGTTGTTATATACTCTAACCTATGGACAAGAGGTTAGTTACTAGTCCGTCATTAGTCATAGAGATGTGCCTAAAGAGGTGACTATAGAGAGACTATAGAGATGACTATAGATGTGACTATTAGAGGTGAGTATAGACTAGACATTATCTTTAACACCCCCTCTTAATGTCAGTGGTACTGAATATACACCAAGTTCAAGTCTCAATTTTTGAAACCTGTCTGAAGACAAAGGCTTGGTGAATATATCAGCAGTTTGGTCATCAGTTGTTACCCATTGAGTAACAACCTCTCCCGAAATTATTTTTTCCCTGATGAAGTGGACTTGCACTTCAATGTGCTTTGTTCTAGCATGATGCACTGGATTTTTCGCCAATGCTATTGCACTCATGCTATCAGTCCAGATTACTGTTGGAGTGTCTTGGTTGACACCTACATCCTCCAACATCCATCTTAGCCAAATGGCCTCTCGTGCTGCATTACACAGGCCACGATATTCTGCTTCAGAGGAGGATAAAGCAATAGTTGGCTGCTTTTTACACTGCCAAGTGATGGCACCTCCTCCCAGCATAAATGCGAATCCAGAAATTGATTTACGATCTGTAGAATCACCTGCCCAATCAGCATCTGTAAATCCAACAAGTCCAAGTGACTTATCTGAGCTATATCTGAGCCCATAGCTGGTAGTTCTCCTGAGGTAGCGCAAAACTCTCTTTGCTGCCCTCATATGCATAAGTGTGGGAGACTCCATATTCTGACTGAGTTTGCTGACTGCAAACGAAATATCTGGTCTTGTAGTGACAGCCAGATAAATTAACTTTCCAATCAGCTTCCTGAACTCTGTTGCATCTGCCTGCTCATCATCAACAGAAGAACTTTGCCACTCCTTTGAGATAACCATAGGAGTAGGCGCAGGCTTGCACTTCTCCATCTGGAAATCCTGAAGTATACTTTCTGTGTACCTTGCCTGAGAGAGGTATAACATTTCGTTGTGTTCCAGAAACTGAACTCCAAGACAAAAGTTGAGAAGTCCTAGATCCTTCATATCAAACTCTTGCATTAAAGCTTGCTGAATCTTCTTTACTCCTCCTTGATTACTTCCGGATATTATCAGGTCATCCACGTACAGTAACAGTAACACAATACCTTGAGAAGTAATCAAAACATAGAAGTTTGGATCACCTCTTGTAGGAGAGAAGCCTTGCTGCTTCAAGAAGGTGTCGATTCTTGTGTACCAAGCTCTTGGAGCTTGTTTGAGGCCATATAATGCCTTGTGCAGCTTGCACACTAACTGTTCACCTCCTTGACGAACAAAACCAGGTGGTTGCTGCAAGTAGATATCTTCTTCAAGAATGCCATTAAGGAATGCATTCTTAACATCCATTTGTAGACACTTCCAACCATGTTGTTTTGCAAGAGCACAAAGAATTCGGATGGAGTTAAGTTTTACCACAGGTGTAAAGGTCTCTTGAAAATCTTCTCCTGCAGTCTGCAAATAACCTTTTGCAACAAGGCGAGCCTTGTATCTCTCAATCGTTCCATCCGCATGCCTCTTGATCTTATAAACCCACTTACAGCCAAGTGCTTTCCTGTTTGCTGGAAGAGTTACTAGGCTCCAGGTTGCATTTTTGAGCAGTGCATCATATTCTTCCTGCATAGCACGTCTCCAGTGATCCTTACTGAAAGCTTCCTCGAATGTAATAGTCTCTCCATCACCTTGAGCTTCAGCCATGAGAATATAATCCTCTAGCCTTGCAGGAACCTTCCTTGTTCTGATAGGTCTCCTTGGTTGGGTAGCAAGATTCGAATCTGGAGTAGGCTGATGAATGAGAGGCGAATCTGCTGTAGTTGGACCTGATTCAGTAAGCTCAACTTGTGTGGGTGGTGTAGGAGGTGGTTCTAGTTGAGCTTGAGGTTCTTCTTCATGGATCTCTGAAGTAGGTGTTTGAATTGAGAGAGGTGGCAGGTCAGAAAGTTGGTGTTGTGAGTTTCGAGATGAAGGTTCCTCTAAAAACACTACATCTCGACTGATGATGATCTTTCTTGCAGCACTCAATAGCCTATATCCCTTTTCTCTTGCTGGATATCCTATGAATGTCCAGATCTGGGATCTATCATCAAACTTTTGCAGTAATTTTCGAGGAGTTGAAACATATGCTTTACATCCAAAAATTCCTAGGTTAGAGAGGTCTGGTTTCTTCCCTGTGAAGGCTTCGAATGGAGTTTTGTTGTTCACAGCATTTGTTGGACTTCTGTTGAGAAAGTAGACCGTAGTATTGACAGCTTCAGCCCAAAGATCTTTTGGAAGATCTTACTCAAGAAGAAGACTTCTTGCCATCTCCACAACAGTTCTGTTCTTCCTTTCAACAACTCCATTTTGCTGAGGCGTGTAAGCTGTAGTCAACTGCCGCAGTATTCCCTTCTCAGCAAAATATTGGTCAGCTGCCTTGGAAGTGAACTCTCCTCCTCTATCACTTCGTAGCTGCTTCACTTGCTGTCCAGTCTGTCTTTCTACCATGTTAACAAGCTGTTGAAGATTCGAGAGTGCTTCAGACTTTCTTAACAGGAAGAAAACCCAAATGTATCTCGAGAAGTCATCAACAACCAGCATAAAGTACTTAGAACCTCCAAGCGAAACAGTCTCAGTAGGTCCACAGAGATCTGTATGTAACAGTTGAAGGATATCTGTTGCCCTTGTTGCAGTAGTCTTGAAGAACTTCCTTCGAGTCTGTTTAGATCTGAGATAAACTTCACATGGAGTGTTTACAAGGGCGAGTTTGGAAACACCAAGTGCTAAGTTTTCATGAAACAACTTCTGCATTCTCTGATAGTGTAAATGTCCAAGTCGTAGATGCCATAACTGGCTCGTCTCTGTTACAGCAGCAAGAACTGGAGCTACCAAGGGTAAGGCTTGTAACTCATACAAGTGGCCAACCTTCAGCCCTGTAGCTACTACAGATCCTTGGTCAAGAATTGAACATCCTTGTGCATCGAATGACAGTTGAAATCCGTGTGCAGCAAGTTTACCAACACTCAGGAGATTATGCACTACACCAGGTACAAACCAGACACCTCCAATGATTCTTATCTGACCTGAAGGTAGCTTAATACGAATGTTACCTTCCCCCTGGACTTGGTAGCCCTTACCATCTCCTAGTCGAATCTCTGGTCCATTAAGAGGATGAAAGTCTTGAAACCACTCCTTCTTTGAGGTGATATGATTTGATGCTCCAGAATCAATCCACCATTGTTGGTCATGTGTGTCTGTATACATGGATGTGAAGAACAGCTTCTCTTCGTGATCAGTTGTCTGTACGAAGTTACCTCTGTTGTTTGTGTTGGAACTGTAAACCCTCCGCGGTCCTATCGATCAACTACCCCCCCCGATCTCTCAACCTCCACGATCGTCATCCACGAATCTGCAACATGTCGGACCTGTCTCTCACTCAGGGGTCACCTCTGATGGCTTTGATGGAAGCACACCATGAACTTGAAGGGAAAATGTTGAGTTCACTCATTCATACACCCACAAACTTATCAACTAAAAATCTCCTTAAACACATCAACTAAAATCCTCCATTCTAACGACGTCTCTCAAGTTCTCACATGCTAAAAATATCCCACACTCTCTATATTACTCAAGTTGTCATTACGACAATGTGAAAACAAGGATGAGGAGCTCTTCTCTACTCCTCTATTTATACATTCTAGGTTTTTACTTTGGTACCCCCGGTAACTCAGCCGTAACTACTTTTACCGGGTTTTACTAAGATATTACTTAAGGTAAAAGCATTGATCACATGGGCTTTTTACCTTTTCACATGGGCTTATTTCTTCAAAGTCAACAACTTCTAGAAGGATTCTGGAATATTCTCAAGGAATCTCGAATTTCCACCCCCCCTCTACACTAGGACCCACTAAAAAGGAAACATGTGGAATCTCTTCTTGTTTTTAATGCCCACAAAGTCCACAACTTTAATCCAACCACTAATATCAAGTCAATAAGGAGATAAGGGATACTTTCCACCTCCTTTCTACCTTTTAGACAAGATGACAAGATAGTAGTGCTCACTCTTTAGCAAATATCTGAATTCTGCCAAAAGTACAGCTAAGTTTAACCATAACTAACTTTTAGATAGTCATGACTAACTTGATACATCCTTAAAGTACTTTGGCAGCCAATAAACATTCTCAACACTTAGTTATAACTAAAACACCTTACTAATAGACAAACTTCCTATGTGTAACATAGGTCGTTACATTTTACCCCCGGACTAAATTTTCGCTCCGTCCTTGGAGTGAAGAGAGAGCTTTCGTCGATGAAACAACTTCAACTTGTCATGATTTACTCGATCAAATCTCCTTCCTCCCAGCTCCTGAAGGTCCTATGTGAAGTTGTTCCACACCTTATCTACAACAAAAGGACCAAAATATCTTGGAAGAAACTTCTTCCTAGCCCTCTTGAATCTGATAGCATCATACAACATAACCCAATCTCCGACTTGAAAAGGTTTTACCTCCCTCTTGTCCAACCGTTTGTCGTAACTCTTCTTTTGATACGCCTGAGCTCGTTCCATCCGGATCATTGCTACCGCTCGGGTCTCTTCCAACTCCATGAGTTGCTCCCTTCTTGATCTGACCACGTCTTCTCCTCTCGACCTCTTCAACTTTCGTTGAATAGTTTGAAAAGTATCCAATTCGAATTGGATCGGCAACTTGGACTCCACTCCATAAACCAGTCGAAATGAAGAGTATCCAATAGAAGTCTTTGTTGTCGTTCGGTACTCCCATAAGATGGCATGTAGCCTCTTATCCCAAGTATGTTTCGCAGTTTCAACACCAGCATCTTTGGCGAGCATCATACAAAGTGTAAGATTGGTCTTCTCCGCAAGACCATTAGCATTTGGTTTGTATGAGGTCGTTACTCGTGGCTTGATAGAAAAGTGTTGTAGCATAGCAGTAGTCATGCTCCCTACAAACTCTCCTCCTCTATCTGAGACCAACTCTAACGGACATCCAAATCTCGTGATGATCCTCTCCCATAGGAATCTACCGACTTCTGTTTCATTGGTCTCTCTCAAAGGTCTAGCCTCTACCCACTTGGTACAATAGTCAGTGACGACTACAATGTATCTATTGCCTCGAGGTGTCTTATTAAGAGGACCTACAAAGTCAATACCCCATTTCTCAAACGGCCCTAATACTGAAATTGATCTTAACGGAGGTGTTCTAGTAGACTTTAGAGCAAATGCTTGACATACGTCACAAGTTTTGCAATAGTCTAAACACTCTCTGAAAATCCCTCTCCAGTGATAACCCGCATCCAAAATCTTGAAGGCTGTTATCTTACCAGCAAAGTGACCTCCGCAAACAGTTCCGTCGTGAAACTCGTGCATTAGCTTGAATGCCTCCTTCTGACCAACTGCTCTCCTTAGTAACCCATCTGCTCCTTGATGAAACAAAATTCCCTCCACCATGGTGTAAGGTTTGCATCTCTTGATCAACGCGTTACGTTCTCGGGTATGCATACCTTCTGGAAAAGAGCCATCTGCAAGGAAACTCCAGATTTCCTTGTACTCGTCCGGTATCTCCTCAATGCTTGTGCTGGTCATCAGATGCTCGTCTAGAAATGAATAATCAAACGGTTCTTCTCCCTCATCATCATAAGCCCTTGACAAAAGATCAGCATTCGCATGCTTCTTCCCTGGTCTATCTTCGATCACATAATCGTATTCTGTTAGAAGGATCTTCCAACGAGCAATACGACCTTCGGCATTAGGCTTATTAAAGATATAATTTAAAGCCTTGTGATCTGTGACTATGGAAAATTTCCCTCCTAGCAAGTAGTGTCAAAATTTCTTCAATCCAAAGATCACCGCTAATCCTTCTCGTTCAGTCACGAGTAATTCTTCTCTGCTGGAACCATCTGCCTACTAGCATAAGCTATAGGATGATCATGCCCATCTCCATCTAGCTGACTTAATGTACATCCGATTGCTACATTGGAGGCATCCGTATACAGAATAAATGCTTTACTCCACTCAGGTTTAGCAAGTATAGGAGCTGTCACTAATGCCTTTTTCAGCTCCTCAAATGCTTCCTTTGCCTTCTGATCATGCACTATCAAGTCAAAATCAACTCCCTTCTTCATGTACATAGTCAAAGCTATTGCTTTGTTTGAGAAGGAAAAGACAAACCTACGATAATATCCAACCATGCCAAGAAACTGCCTCAACTTTGTCAAGTTGATCGGAAATGGAAGATCCACAATCTTCTTCACATTCTCAGGATCTACCGCAATCCCATTCTTGGAAATGATGTGCCCTAACAGCAGACCTTCTTCGCAGCCAAAGATGCACTTCTCTGGATTTAGAGAAGCGTTGGCTTGCTCCAACCGCTGCAAAACTTTGATCACATGATCAAAGTGATCCTCCTTTCGTCCGTACACGCAAAAATCGTCAATAAAATCACGGACAAACTTTCCTATGAATGGTTCAAACACCTTGTTCATGAACCTCTAAAACGTGGCCGGAGCATTACACAGTCCGAATGGCATCACTCGAAATGCAAATGTTCCCCAAGGAGTAGTGAAAGTAGTCAACTGTTGGTACTCCTGTGCTATCTTGATCTGGTTGTATCCACTATAACCATCACCAAAGCTGTACCACTCATGACCAGCAACTTCCTCCAAAATCTCATCTATAAATGGTAGAGGATAATGATCCTTCTTGGTAACTGCATTCAGCTTCTTATAGTCTATGCACACTCGCAGCTTACCATTCTTCTTCTTGACAATCACAATGGGTGAAACCCATTCTGAGTTCTCCACCTCGTAGATGAAACTCGCCTCCCTCAACTTGTCTATCTCCTCCTTGACCATCATCGCTGTTGTAGGATTGACCCTTCTCTGCTTCTGTCGAACTGGTCTTGCGTTCTCCTCCAATTCGATTCGATGAGTCTCGAGAGTCACCTCCTTCAAATCCTTGTAGCTGAAAGCAAACACATGGATATATTTTTGGAATATATCTAGGAATCTACTTTTCTCCTCTTGAGTGACATTGATACCAAACTTCAGGGTAGAGAGTCTTCTCACAATCTCTGCCTCACTCAACTCTTCTTTGTCAGGATCTTTCTCCACTGCTGGTCGAGGCAACAAGTCAATAGTACTAAGCTGATGTAATGATTCATCTTGACCAAATCCTTCGTCCTCAGACGAGGATTCTTGATCGTAAGAATCTCTGGTATCTACTTCTGATACACTCTGATCATCCTCCGTATCAGATTCCCAGTAGTCACTAGTGGGTCTATCAGAGTCAAAAGTCACAACTCCAACACCCGAGAGAGGAACTATCACTCTATGATCTCTAGGCCCAATCCGTAAATATCCCTTGTGCCACCTATCCGTGGTGCGCACAGCTCTCAACCAAGGCCTACCTAGGAGCAAATCATAACTAGAGTCCTTTAACACTTGAAAGGACATCAACGTTTGAACTCCCATCACAGACACGACCACCTTCTCTAACACACCAAGAGGTCTTACCCTTTGCTTGTTAGCCATCCCCACGACAATGCTAGCCGGGCGAGTTGGTTCCATCCCCAACTTCTTCATCAACCTCTCCGATATGGCATTGACAGCCGATCCTCCATCCACCAATACGTCAGAGACGTAGTGACCATTCAACCGGACTTCAATCTTTGAAGCCCTAGTGCATACCTCTGAAGCATGCACATCCACCACACCAACTCCCACAGACTTTGATGTCTTGCTCTTGGGTTTCTTCTTCTTGCTTCTCTTAGAACTCAGTCCTCCTCTGAGTTCCCTTCGTAAGCTGGGATTAAGTGCGATCAGTTGTCCAACAGTGATGTTGGCTTTCTGAGCACCCACATCTTCAACCACATCATATCCCGCTTGAGAAGATGAAATGGTGAAATCCGCCATCCCCAGCTTCCTTCTTGGCTCCCTTGGTGTACTCGAAATATTACTCGAACGAGTATTTCTACTTGCTGACTCCTCCATGAAAACCGGTTCATCAGAAAATCGAGTTCTTTTCCTTTCTTGAGCTAAAAGCTCCACCGGTGCATGAGAAGAGTTTGAACTCTCTCCTTTCTCGTAGATGAGATCTCGTACGACATCGATAGTAGCCACCCCCTTGTCTCGTCCTTGTGATGGATTTCCTCCACCCACATTCATTCTGATAGCTTCGGCACCTCTTGCTCCGTTGTTAGGACAATTTCGCTGGAAATGAGAACCTCCACACGTCCAACAAGTGATTCCTCCAAAGTTACCTTGGTTGCCTCCAAAGTTACCTTGATTTCCTCGGTTGGGATTGTTGTCGTAACCTCTTTGACCTCCTCCTCTACCTTTGTTCCTCCATTCTCGTAACTGCACCACGTTTATCTTGAGATCCGCAAGAGTATCGGTGATGCTCTTCAGCTCGGCATGAAAATCAGAGGTGGCAGTAGACATCGTTGTTGGGACAAACGGTCTTGGCACCACCGTTGGAGTAGGAGCTGACGTTGAAGCAATCACCAATTGTGACGGTGCAGGTGCGATCGTTGTGGCTACACCAAGAATCGGAGTCGACACCAGAGCAGCATGATGAGGTTGGATGATATCTCCTTCATCCAAACTCTCTTCCATGTTTGTCGCAATCTTGATGGCCTCCGCTTTGGTTGCTGGCTTCTCGTACCTCACTTGGGTTCGAATTGAAGGCCTCAACCCTCCCACCAAGTTCTTGATCACCACTGCTCCAATCCCCGTCATCGTTAACTCCACATTGTCTCCACTCTTCCGTAGGACCGTCCGAAACCGTTGCTCCAACTTATCCACCCTTTCGGCATATTGCCGAACTTTCTCGTCGTCCCGTTGCTTCAAATGAGTAAGCTCCACCATGAGCTTCTCATAACTCTCTTCTGGAAGAAATTCTTCGATGAGTGCATTACTCAACGTCTCCCATGTGTCCTCAACTGCACCAGGTGTCTTGCTCTTCACTCGGTCTTCATACCACGTAAGAGCAAAATCTTCTAAAAACTCTGGCAGTAACAACACCCATTCTTCCTTCCTTCTCACGTTGTTTCCGATGCAACCCCTTTTGAAGTCTCGTACAAATGGTTCTACATCTTCATTGTCCTTCCCATGAAACACTGGTAACTTCCCCATCTTGTAACTATTCTTTCTACCTTTCTAATTTTTGTGCAATAACTACTCGCTAAAAGAGTACGAACATCACCAATTCCATTCGCGAATAATCTACCATAGGTAAAATGAAAAGAAATGGTTGTAACAACACCTCTTGTGCCATCTCTTCTCCCAAGGTAATCATGAGCCTGAGTCGCATCACCGCCTTCTCCACCATCCGAATGACGATCTCCATCACAACTCAGCTGAGTCCTCTTTTGAAGTCGACAACTTCTCCGTCTCCGCTCTTTGAGTCTCGTCCAACTTCTCGCCTACTGACGTAAGTAGGGCGGCCACATCTACGCACTTGTGTCCTCTGGATAGATCACCCACTCCACAACTTGGACAAGGATCTTCGCCTAGAAGATGAATTGGCGCTGGTGACGATGGACCCACTCGAAGACTTAAATCAGTAAACTCTCGCTTTCCTTTAGCTCTCTCGGTTCTGATTCTAGTTGGACAATTCACTACTTTGTGTCCCAACCCTCTACAGAAATAACACCACAAGTCGGTTTCTACTCTTCTCCTCGGAGATTCTACTTGAGGTTTAGTACTAGGGTTTTCAAACTCGACGATAATCTCTCTCGAACTTTCTCCGACACTTACTATGATATCTAAACCTTGAGGAAGGTTTCTAAGTCTAACTTTCCAATCTTTTAAATTTCCACTCATGTTGCACCTTCTCAACCATTAAGTGGACAAAATATCATAGAGGAAAATAATTCTACATCACTTTCTTAACTCTTCCGAGCTTTATATTGGAAATCGTGTATTATACATGCTATACACGAAATAAAATCTAATCTAAATTTAACTATCGAAGATATGATCCTCCTCACCATCGTTTGTACTAATCACAACAGACATCTTGAACTCACTCTTGTAAAAATCCAACTCTACTTCACCAGGAGCATTCGTGGCCTCCACAGTGAATGATGCTTTAAACTCGGCTTTCTTCAAATCTGTGCCAATGGTCGCGGAAGCTTCTTCGTATAGGGTAAAGAGGGCACCCCAAGTGCTATAGATGCGGGTTCGTAACTCATCTATACTCAACTTGGGCTTCTCCGTCTCTGTTCGAACTCCTAAACGTCTCTTCTTCCACCTCGTCATTCGAACAGGATTCCCCATGAAGTATCTTCAAGACCTCCTTGTATGCCGAAACGTGTATCTCTTAGTTGGTACGAGATCTCTCCAAGATTTTTGTTATCTCCAGTAGCTCAACCTCCAAGCTACTAAATCATGAAGTTTCAACAGAAACTTCCCTAATCAGAAGAGATGGTGATGACTGTACAAATTTTCAGAGAACTGAAATTTGTATATTTTCACTTCCCTCGTGGTTGTCAACCCCCTCCACTTTGAAAAATTCTTTCTCCCTCTTCAGACCTCATCTTCTCATGATTTCTTTTGTCCTGGATAGCTTATCAGCCACTCTAAAACACTGGAAAGTTTCTCAGGAAAATAAAATTCACAGAAAATCTGACAATGACTGTAAATTTTTTCCAGATAACAGAATTCCTCAACTCTCACGAATAGACCCCCTCAACTTTGAAAATTCATTGCTCCCTCTCTAGACCACCTTTTCCTATGATTTCTTTTGTCTTAGATAGATTATCAGCCAATCTAAAACACTGGAAAGTATCACAGGAAAATAAAATTCACAGAAAAGTTGACAGCGACTGTACAAATTTTCCAGAGAGCAGAATTTCTAAACTCACAAATTTATCTCCTCTAATAACTTTTCTCTCCTCCTTCCTCTACAACTCTTGTTGCACACTCTTTCAACTCTCCTCAAACCCTTTCTAAGTGAAAAAGATGTAAAGAATGACTTCGAACGCGTCATATATCACTACGGGATACACGAAAGGTTCTAACGTTGCTAACATCGCGTTAGCTCTCTCTCCTCCCAACGTTCTCTCCATGTGCTCTCTCATAATCTCCTTTTGTCGAATATAGAACTGAACTCTAAACATCGTTCAACGATCCCTTCAAGTGAGGTCCCGGCAACGGAACCAAAAATGTAAACCCTCCGCGGTCCTATCGATCAACTACCCCCCCGATCTCTCAACCTCCACGATCGTCATCCACGAATCTGCAACATGTCGGACCTGTCTCTCACTCAGGGGTCACCTCTGATGGCTTTGATGGAAGCACACCATGAACTTGAAGGGAAAATGTTGAGTTCACTCATTCATACACCCACAAACTTATCAACCAAAAATCTCCTTAAACACATCAACTAAAATCCTCCATTCTAACGACGTCTCTCAAGTTCTCACATGCTAAAAATATCCCACACTCTCTATATTACTCAAGTTGTCATTACGACAATGTGAAAACAAGGATGAGGAGCTCTTCTCTACTCCTCTATTTATACATTCTAGGTTTTTACTTCGGTACCCCCGGTAACTCAGCCGTAACTACTTTTACCAGGTTTTACTAAGATATTACTTAAGGTAAAAGCATTGATCACATGGGCTTTTTACCTTTTCACATGGGCTTATTTCTTCAAAGTCAACAACTTCTAGAAGGATTCTGGAATATTCTCAAGGAATCTCGAATTTCCACCCCCCCTCTACACTAGGACCCACTAAAAAGGAAACATGTGGAATCTCTTCTTGTTTTTAATGCCCACAAAGTCCACAACTTTAATCCAACCACTAATATCAAGTCAAAAAAGAGATAAGGGATACTTTCCACCTCCTTTCTACCTTTTAGACAAGATGACAAGATAGTAGTGCTCACTCTTTAGCAAATATCTGAATTCTGCCAAAAGTACAGCTAAGTTTAACCATAACTAACTTTTAGATAGTCATGACTAACTTGATACATCCTTAAAGTACTTTGGCAGCCAATAAACATTCTCAACACTTAGTTATAACTAAAACACCTTACTAATAGACAAACTTCCTATGTGTAACATAGGTCGTTACAGAACGTTGATCAAATGCCTTCTTCCTGCACTCATAAGCATAGTGACCACGTTTCTTACAGTAGTTGCAGTTCCCAGGTTTCGGTTTGTTGGAGTTGCCCTCTGAATCTCGTTTGTTGTATTTGCCTTTCTTGTTGTCCCAATGCTCCTTTTGTTTGGATTGCGATTCTTGAGTTCTACCCCGCTTATGATCTCTCTTCTTGGAGAAGAAAGCTGCATCAGTTGTTGTAGTTGTTTGAGTTGACTTGGTTTCGATATTCATTGCTTCTTGCAAAGCTAATGTTTGCAGTTCTTCAAATGAGACAGGCTCCTTACGAACATCAACTGCTTTGACGAAGTGCTCATACTGTTCTGGTAAGCTCTGGAGCACTATAAGCACCAAGTCGTCATCATCTATATCTCCATCCAGATTCTTCAGTTGTTGTAGCAACCCTTTGACAGTATTGAAGTGCTCTTCGAGTGAGATGCCTGCAACCATCTGCAAAGTGTTTAACTTTCTGCGTAGCACTCTCTTCCTCCCTCGAGCAGCTCCTTCGTGCTTCTTGGTGAAAGTATCCCAAGCATCTTTAGAGGTTTTAGCCTCCAAGATATCCATGATTTCCGAGTCTTTAATTGTCATCTTGATGATGGCAAGTGCTTGTTGATCTCTCTTGTTCCAAGCTTTGACAGCAGCTGGTGAATCGATAGGTCTTTCTTCTTCACCCAAGACTATGTCCCATAAGTCGTAGTTCTGAAAAATGGCTTGAACCTTGAAGCACCATATTGGATAGTTGGTGCTATCCAACTTATGATGATCATGTAGTAGGTTGTCACTAACGTTAGTCATCGATCGAAAGTAAAGTAGGTGGGAAAAATCTGGAACTCCTCAAAGTGGTAGTGGAGGTGTAAGTAGCGTCTATATTATAATCCTCTGCAGTCTCGTCCTGCACGGCTAAAATCTAAAAAACACGAAAATCGATCGTTAAGGCCTTCAAAAGTGTGGTCAAAGATCCGTTGACCAAGGGTTCTCCAAAGTGCAACTTTCTTATACGAGGTCCGTTTGGGTCGAAAGTTGGACGGTTGGAAAGCTCTTTGCAAATCCCTTACACCAAGGCAAAGCCTTTTTAACCCCAAATCCACTCTCAGATTTGCCTAATTCGACCTCCTTCCACTCCAAAAACGCAGTCAAAGGTAGTTTGACCAGAAATTTGCGCCTTCTTTCTCACTTTTCAGTTGAAGGTGGTGTGCTCCTTCTAAGTCCTTTTCACCCTCTGGTTCCTCATTCTTCTTGCTAATGCTCGTGCCTAAGCTCTGATACCATGTTAAAGAAGTAAACCAAGTGAATACTCTTCACTGTACAAGTTATATCAGTAAAGGGATCAGTCGACTCATCATCTCCCAAGAGGGGGTTGTTATATACTCTAACCTATGGACAAGAGGTTAGTTACTAGTCCGTCATTAGTCATAGAGATGTGCCTAAAGAGGTGACTATAGAGAGACTATAGAGATGACTATAGATGTGACTATTAGAGGTGAGTATAGACTAGACATTATCTTTAACATAGTCCCGGTGTTCTTCTCTTCGGGGTGGTAGTTGCTTGGCCCTTCGGGTCCTTCTTTCCCTTGTAAGGCTTGATGGGGTCTTCTCATCCGTTTGCTATTCATTGGATGGCATTTCTCCATTGACACTTGGTTTGATTTCTCTAAACGCGTGTGGCAAGCCGTACCCATTTCTCTTTGTCTGCGAGAAGCCCACAGTGGTGGCACAGATTAGCAAATTAATGCACCCTTCATTAAGAGCCAAGCGAGTTACGGGCAACCTTCCATTAAGAGCCAAGCGAGTTACACAGAGCTGACCGCGAAGTGCCAGGAGAGCTGTCCACTATTTCTTAAACAGAGAAGGGCGGGCTTTTTTTTCTAAGGCAAGGACCCTAAGACTGCGGCTAAGACTGCGGCCTGCAGCCGCATTGTCAAAATGCATCTCACGAGGGTCAAACCTGAGACCTGGCCTTCCTACACCGAGCTATCACCACCACGTCACCACAAGATGATGTCCAGTAGCTCTCCCGCACATTAATAAACAAGTCGGCTCGATCTCCACATCTCCTGCCTGAATTTCTCCCCTGCCTACCCAAGTTCGCGCGTGCTGCAATTCACGGACAGCTCTCCCTCACACGCTTAGCTCTTAATGAAGGGTGCATTGATTTGCTCCATTGTGCCACCACTGTGGGCTTCATCTGGGAAGCTGATTGACGAGATCGGAGTAAATATTAACTATGATTCCCATGTGTCTTTGTTTTCCTGTTAGTAGAGAGCCACTTGGCGCCTCGTTATTAGAACAACGATACCGTAGTTTATCTCTGCGTGTACTTTGACGTGGAGCAGATAATGAAGTCGTCGAGGAATTGATTCCTTAAATTTCCCTCCTCCTTTTCATTTTCATACCTGGAAATTTACACCGAGTGTGAACACTGGACCAGAATTAGATACCGAATTATACAACAGCGCAACAATTATACCAGTATGTATAATATATGAAGTTATTTAGTTGAAATAAATTTTGGGATTTCGCTCTCATCAATGACTTTACTGGAAATAACTAAATAAAAGTAAAGAAACAAAGAGTTTTTGCCGGTCGGTTCTGTCCTGACGACACTAGGTAGCCATAGCTCTTGTGACTCCGCGGTTCCATACTTGAACATTTAAATGTTTCTGGGTAGCTTCAGTCAGTATGTATGGCTGTTCTGGGAGGGAGCTCGGTGAGAGATCTTCTTACAAGGTTGAGAGAAATGGATAGCTATGAGTCAGCAAGCATGAGCTGATCGATTCGGATCAACTCGTTGCAACTTGTATCGGTGGGTTTTTAGTGTTGTTGATTCTTTGGAAGATATTCGGAAGCGGCAAGAGGGTTCAACTCCCACCCGGATCTCCAGGATGGTCTATGCTTGGTCATCTCCTGAATCTGGGTGCACTGCCTCATCAATCCCTGATAAATCTATTCCAGAAACATGAACCTCTCATGTCTAGTAAAGATAATGTCTAGTATATTAACCTCTATAGTCACATCTATAGTCATCTCTATAGACACATCTACAGGCTTTGCCTTGCAAAGAGCTTTCCAACGGTTCAACTTTCGACCCAAACGGATCTCGTATAAGGAAGTTACACTTTGAAGAACTCTTGATCAATGGAACTTTGACTGCATTTTTGAAGGTCTTAATGATTGATTTTGGCGTTTCTGAGATTTCTGCTGTGCTAGACGAGATTGCAAAAGATTACACCATAGACACTACTTCCACCTCCACAACCACTTTGGGGAGTTCCGGATTTTTCTCAGCTTTTTTACTTTTTATCGATGGTTAACGTTAGTGATAACTTGCTCCGTGATCATCATAAACTATCCAATATGGTGTTTCAAGGTTCAAGCTATTTTCCAGAACTACTTGTGGGACATAGTGCTAGGTGATGAAGGAAGATCTTATGAATCACCAGCAGCTGTCAAAGCTTGGAACAAAAGAGATCAACAAGCACTTGCCATCATCAAGATGACAATCAAAGACTTGGAAGTCTTAGATATCTTGGAGGCTAAAACTTCAAAAGATGCTTGGGATACGTTCACCAAGAAGCACAAAGGAGCAGCTCGAGAGAGGAAGAGAATGCTACGTAGAAAGTTGAATACTTTGCAAATGGCTGCAGGCATCTCACTCGAAGAGCACTTCAATACAGTTAAAGGGTTGGTACAACAACTAAAGAGTTTGGGTGGAGGCATAGACGAGGACGACTTGGTGCTGATAGTGCTCTAGAGCTTACCAGAACCATACGAGCACTTTGTAAAAGCTGTTGATGTATGCAAGGAGCCTGTCACATTCGAAGAACTGCAAACACTAGCTTTGCAAGAAGCTATGAACATCGAGATTAAGTCTACTCAAGCAACTGCCACTGATGCTGCTTTCTTTTCCAAGAGGAGAGATAATAAATGTGGTGGACCTCAGGACTCACAATCGAAACAGAAAGAGCATTGGGACAACAAGCGAGGCAAGTTCAACAAACGAGACCCAGAGGGCAACTCCAGCAAACCAAAACCTGGGAACTGCAACTACTGTAAGAAATGTGGTCACTTCGCGTATGAGTGTCAGAAGAAGATGTTTGATCAACATTCAAACACCAACAAAGATAACTTCGTGCAGACATCTTATCATGAAGAGAAGCTATTCTTCATTGCCATGTATAGAGATGTTCATGATCAACAATGGTGGATTGATTCTGGAGCATCAAATCATATCACATCAAAGAAGGAGTGGTTTCAAGATTTTCATCTTCTGAATGGACTTGATACGACTGGACGATGGTAAGAGATATCAAGTCCAAGGAGAAGGTAACATTCGAATCAAGCTTCCTTCAGGTCAAATCAAAACCATTGGAGGTGTTTGGTTTGTACCTGGTGTGGTGCACAATCTTTTGAGTGTTGGCAAACTTGTTGCTTGCAATGGATTTCAACGGCCGTTCACCATCTGCGAATATATTTCAATTGTCTTTTGATGCACAAGGATGTTCCATTCTCGACCAAAGATCTCTGATAACTACAAGGCTGAAGGTTAGCCACTTGTATGAGTTACAAGCTTTACCTTTGGTTGCTCCAATTATTTTTTGTACGGTGTCGTGATGTGAATTATTCCACATAGTGAATAATTCACTTCTCAGTTAGAAGTTAGTCTCTTTGAGTGAAGCTAAGACCTCAGAGAAGTCGATTCTGGAGGAAGTGAGCATTCGAAAATCTGAAAACACCACGGCGTAGGTCTCGTCGCGCTGATCACTATGGTATGTTCAAAAGTTGCAAACGGAGTTGCAGGCGAAAAGTTACTTGGAGTTCTTCTACAAGATTTCTGATACCGGGAAATTTACCATAAATCAGAGTGAGTTCGAAAAATACTTTTTAGATTTTTCTCATGTAGAATGTAGTATGTAGTATTTGTTTAAAATTCTAAATGTACAAAAAGAGCATGTTTAGAGAAAGTTATGGCACTTCGTGTTAGCAAAGAAAAGACGAAATACACAGCTTTCTAGCATATTAGCTTAGAAACTGGTCTTCAAAACCAGTTGTGAGATCAGCTTCCGTGGTGTAGCTGAGAAACTTGTAGGGAGGAGGTCTCCGGATCAAATCCTTTCAGACTCACAATCGGCTTGGAGTAGGCTGGCCCCTTCGGGGGAATATGAGGGGCACCAAGTTGCCTAGGGGCGGGACACTAGATGTCCCTTAAACGTACCGTGAATGCGGATGCCTCCGTCTACCCCTGCACTAGTGCAGTCACCTAGTGTGGATGCTAGAGGGAGATTACCACCGCGTTTCGAAATGGACCTCTCACCTTCGGGTTGTCGGGGTAATTAGTACGAATTCGGTTACGGCCCTCTAAGTCCTGGGGTAGCGAGATGGCATCAAAGATACTCCAAGTCGGTTCCAATTGTTTTGTAGAAAAATGTAGAGCTCGACATATTATTCACTTAGGTCGAAAAATCAAGTGAAACTGATACCTGAGGCAATACTTACGACACTTCGAAGTTTAAGGGGGCCGGGAAACGACAATAATGATAACTCGGGCTCCACGTGTCAGAACGAGGTGATTCCGGTGGCCAGAGGTATCCGTGATGGAGTTACTTCGGATGGAGGTGTCAGATGCTAACTGTACGACCGATTCGGTGGCCGTCCGTACAGATGAACCTGCGAGGCTTAGTGAAATAGTCTTCTTACGTGTAGATTTTTTATCAGTGATTTATTTTCTGCTGCCATCTGTTTAGGGCGTCCTTTTACCCCTGCCAGGTGACACTGAAGGTTACGTAGGGTGGAGGAAAACCTAGAGGGATGTACTCCGGAGAGAGAGAATTCTCAGGGAGGATCGCATTATCGAAGTTTGTCGATCATCGAGCGGTGACACTGAAGATTACGTAGGGTGGAGAAAAACCCAGAGGGGTGTACTCCGGAGAGAGAGAATTCTCAGGGAGGATCGCATTATCGAAGTTTGTCGATCATCGAGCAGTGTAGAGTTTACCGTGCGAGAGCTATCGAGTAGAGAGAAACAGTAGAGCTGAGGAGAAGATTTTACAGAGGTTACGTCTGAAGATATTTTCTGACTGATCAGAGTTTTGACATCGAGAGATTGAACATAGTAGACAGAATCGAGTAGATAGGAGACCTGTAACTTGTACGCACATCTTTTCTGAAAAGAAAACGGGAAGCTTCTAGGTGAACGCGCTAGTGCTTCACAGGAGCAGTTTTCTGATATTCTGAGTTACTGAGCGTGAGCTTTTCAATCTGCATAATCTGGAATTGAAGATCTACTTGCACGCCGTGCGTTTCATCTTGGCTGGATCGAAATCGTGGTGGTGTGTTCTCTTGCGATCCTTATTCCGTGTGTGATTTTCGCCCTCCTCTTCACGACCGTATCACAGCTAGAAGGTTCGCCCTTCTCAGGAAACTCTCGCCTCGACATACAATCTGGTGCTTCCACTGAGAGGCTTCTTGGGGTGATTGATCGTGGAGTTGAGTTCTAAGACGAAGAAGGAGATGGATCGGAAGAGCGGAAGCGCTGCTGGTGCTACCTCTACGGCTGCTGCATCTACGTTTGCTGCAGCACCTGCTGTTGCACCTACGACTGCTGCGACATCTGCATCTGGTCTCGATACAGCTGAGATCCTGAAGACGCTTGCGGTCCTGGTCCAACAGCATCCAATCGTTGGAGGGGGTGAGTTGAAATCTACCAAAGCTTTGCAAGCGATAGTGAATAGATGTGGTAGATTTGAGGGTAGAGATATTTCTAGGTATCTACGTGAGTACAGAGGAGAGATGGAACTGGTTAGAGTTACGGATATAGAGATGATAACCTGTTTTGAGTTAGCTGTAATCCCTGAATTGCGAGACCAAGTGAGGGATGTACAGAGAAGAAATTTAGGTGTGTGGATGAGTTTTGAGCGATCTCTTAGAGAGGAGTTTCTTGAAGAAGATTCAGAGGGAGTTACTAGGAGAACATTTCTGGATTGGGTTGAGCAGCAACCTGGTCGGATGATGAGCCTGAATGAGATGCTGAGAGAGTTCGATCAAAGATACCGATAACTCTCAACTCTAGAGAGAATAACGTGAGATGCTAGGAGAACAGAGCTTTTCCTACAAGCTACCGATGATGCTACGGCAGATCGGTTGTGCTTCATGCTGGCTGATCGATCTGCTGAAGGAGGAGTTACTACCGATTGGGGAAGAGTTGAGGATGCTGCTGCCGTACTAACGAGGCAGAGGAGGGGAAGAGTGGCTGTGGGAGGACGTCCGCTTGTAGAAATAACCACTCAACCTCGCACTGCTCCTCAAGCACAGCAACCTCCGGCTCCTGCTCCCAGACCTGTTGTACCGGCTGCAGTACCTTTGATGCCAGTTGTGCCAGTTCCTGCACAAAGGACACCGGTTGAGAGACCTGCAGAGAACCATGGACAGCAGAACCAGATCGAAGATCTGATTCGGCAAATGAGAGAACTGAAGGTGGAGCTAGCTGGATTGCAGAGAGCAGCCGCCGGTGCCTGCTGCTGCACGTCCAGGAGGTGCTCCTGTTCGTAGATGTATCTGGTGTGATAGTCAAGGTCATTTCCGAGGGGACTGTCAAGAGCTCACGGCTGCTCTACGAGATGGTGTGGTTCGCTACCAGAACGGTAGGCTACACCTTTCTTCTACTGGAGAGCCGTTAAGCACGCAGTTTGGACGAGGAGGCATGAGGAGTCTACCTCAGATTACAGCTGCTGCAACTGTACATGCATTGATGGCACCACCGGTAAATCTTGATGTATATGCCGGTCACATTGAAGTTTCTTCTAGTCCTACGTTGCTAGATAGGACTACTGAGAAGAAACCTGTTCAAGTTCCTTCTGAAGTACTGAAGAGAGGAGCGGAAACTATCCGTAGGGTCACATGGTGGGGAGATCCTGTTGATGCTGCGTCTATCAAAGTATTCTTGGACGTGGATAGACACGTTCACTGGCAGGATGCTTCTGTGGAGGAGAAGAGATGGCGAGAAGAGACGGCGAGAAGCCTCTGAACTTGATACTGGAGTTCCAGAGGAGACTGGGGACAAGCGGAGAGTCACAAGGAGACGAGCAGCTCCTCCAGAAGACATACCGTCTACTTTTGCAGCTCCTCCACCTGCACCAGGTCCGATGGAGGACATGCAGAGATCCCAGCAGGAGCCAACGACTGCTGGTAGACGGTTTACTACCCAAGAGAAGGGGAAGGGACCGGCTTACAAGTTGGCAGCTGATATAGAGACTTCAACTGATCTCAAGAGCATCTTGGAGCAGAGAATACTTGACGCGCGAATCGAGTTTTCTCTTCGGGAGGTTCTTGGTATTGCGAAGAGGGAGTTTCACGAACTGATCATCGACATCATCAAGCGGAAGAGACAGGTGATGTCTGAACAAGTAGAAAGTCAGATGATAGATATAGTAGGAGCTTCTGTTAATGATGCAGAATTCGGCAAGGTGCATTTTCATGAGGCTGATGATACAGAGTACCAGAAAGAAGCGTTGGTTGCTGGTACCAACACTGCTGAGTTTGATGATGAAGAAGCTGGCGACGAGAGTCCAGCTACTGATAGTGACTTCAGAAAAAAGCACTGGGCTCGTGCTACGACTGCTACACGAGTTCGCCTTGGAAGTCTTGCACCTGTTGCTGCGTTAGTTGATCACGGTTCTGAGATCAACATCATGTCATGGGAGGTGTACGAGAGAGGTCAGTGGTCTATCGAACTGAACCATGGTTGGGTGCTAAGAGCTGCAAACAACCAGAAGGGTGAGTTATACGGCGCTTGTCCCAACGTGAGGGTGAAGCTAGGTGATGTGGAGGTAGATCAGCACTTCTTCGTGCAGTCTTCAGCTTCATATCTTGTGATTCTTGGTCAGCCTTATATCACTGCAGTTAGGATGGAAACCAAGGTGATGGACGATGGATCTCACTATGCTAGGATCCGTAGTCCGGATGATAAGCGTTCTGTTCAGTTTCTAACCGTTCGTTCGAACCACGAACGAAACAGACAGACTTTGAGAGATTCTCCTATCTGTAGGAGCAAGGGTTTTCTGAAACCACTCTTGTAGGACGAGATACCAAGAGTGATGGATCTGTTACTACTATGATCTCGCTTGAGCAGCCTGTGGGATCACAGGAGATTGACGAAGAGGTTGCTCAAGATTCTGAAAACTGCTACACTGTACATAGTTGGAAATCTGATTTAATGACTTTCAGTTCTGATGATTGGAGTGAGTTTACGCGAGTAGAAGATTTGACTGAGAAAAGTAGGAGGCAGATGGAGAAGTATGCAGAAAATCTGCACTGTATAGGAGTTCTGAGTGAAAGTGAGATGATTTCTGGTGTTTACGAGGAGTTTGTAGGTGTACAGTCTTTTGTTCGTTGACTGGATGATGTAGATAGGGTGATGGAGCAGATGGGAGGAAGGGTGGTGATCCCTATCCACTCTCGTAAAGTCTATGAGGAGGTTGTCTCGTGCTTACAATCTCGTCCTCATCCGAGACTGGAGAGTGGATGGAAGGATGCAATCTGCTGGTGTGACTCTCGTGAAGAAGCAGAGGTTCACACCAAATACAAAACTGTAGCAAAGAAGGTGAAACTAGTGGCGACTCAGTTATCTATTGATTCACGACAGCAGATAGAGTTAGCGGCCACTGAGCCTGTACTGAGAGATCCTAAACAGATAGGACACGAGTTTACTCAAGAGACACTCGAGCAGCTCCAGATAGGAGGGGTGGCTTCTTGACTGAAGTGGAGAAACGAGCTTTCGAGCAGATGATAGTTAGCCATGGTAAGGCATTTTCTTTCTCAGCTGGAGAGATTGGTTGTGTGGATCCTAGTGTGATAGCTCCGATGGTTATCTTCACTGTTCCTCACGTACCTTGGGACTTGAAGCCGATTCCAGTCCCTCGTGTCTTGCTACCGAAGGTTATTGAGTTACTGAAGGAGAGGATGCGGATGGATATTCTTGAACCATCTATGGCTCCGTACTCTAGCCGATGGTTCACAGTACCTAAGAAGACATGAGCTTTACGCTTCATCCAAGACTTACAGCCTGCTAACAACATCACGATTCGAAATGTTGGAACAGGACCTGTGGTTGATGAAGTAGCCGAGGCATTTGCTGGAAGATCTATCTATTCTATTGGAGATCTGTTTTCAGGTTACGATCAATTTCAGCTTGCTTTGGAGAGTAGAGACTTGACTACCATGCGTACACCTTTGGGGTTGATGCGGATGTGTACTCTTCCTCAGGGTGCGACAAACTCAGTAGCTCATATGCAAAACGCGATGCATAAGGTGTTACGAGAGTTTGTACCTGAGGTTACTATCCCATTTCTTGATGATATCCCCATGAAAGGCTGTCCGGTGGAGGACAAGGACGAGACTATGACTGCTGATGGTTGCAGAAAGTTTGTTGCAGACCACATTCAAGATGTGGAGAAGATTCTGATGCGTCTGGAAGAGGTACACCTCACTCTGTCAGGTACCAAGTCTCGTTTTGGAACGTCAGAGATTGTGGTGGTGGGTCATTTATGCGGTACTTTTGGAAGACACCCGAACCCAGAGAAGGTAGATGCTATAGCAAGGATAGCAGACTGTACCAACATCACTGAGGTTCGACGATTCTTAGGAGCTTGTGTGTTCTTTCGTGTGAGTATTCCTCATTATGCACACATTGCCGAGCCTTTGTATGCACTTCTGAGAAAAGAGAAGAGGTTTACTTGGCGGCGAGAACATCACGAGACGATGGAGCAGCTGAAAGAGATTCTGAAGTCTCCACCTATTCTAAGGAGGCTTAGCTACGAGAGCGGGAGATCTGTGATACTGACTGTTGATACGAGTCCAAAGGCGATTGGATGGGCAGTCGGTCAAGAAGACGCAGATGGTGTGCGGTTTGTTTCTAGGTTTGGAGCTCGAATCTTAACAGATAGGCAACGTAACTATCCTCAAGTGAAGCGTGAGTTGTGAGGAGCTGTTACTGCTATGAAGGTAGATCGAGAGTTCTTGATAGGAGCTCGTGTGATAGTAGAAACAGACTGTTTGCCTTTGCTAGGTATGATAGCAAACTATAATACTCCAGACATAGCAATGCTACGATGGATTGCTTATATCCGGAGTATGAACCCCGAGCTGAAGCATATAGCAGGAAAAGATAATCCTGTTGCAGACATGTTATCTAGGGCTCGTTATACAGATGAAGAAGAGATGTTTGCAGAAGTCGAAGATGAAGAGAAGAGAGACGTTTGGTACCAAGTTGGTCAGCAGACTTCAGACTTGGAACCACTGCCGTTCTACGAGGAGTTCTACACAGAAAAGTTCCGCGATATCGGATACTATCTGTGTTTATTATGCAGAAGAGAAGGATGGAGTGATGCAGAATTCAAGGAGATCAGACGAAAGGCGTACGGTTATCTTCTACGTGAAGGTTATCTGTGGAAACGTCCGAAGAGAAGAGACGGAATGCTGGCTAGAGTGGTGGATGATCAATCGACGAAGCTGAATCTGCTGAAGGAGTTTCATGACACCTTGTGGGCCGGGCACCATGGAGTCTGGGCTACATACACGAAGATGAAGGAGCGATACTGGTGGAAGGGTTTGTATCAAGACGTAGTGGATTTTGTTGGATCGTGTCTGCATTGCCAGTTCTACTCTAAAGTCCGTTACAGAGATGGACTTGTACCTACCTATCCACGTAGTATTCATTTTTCGTGGGTCCTTGATCTTGTGATGATGCCGCTGGGACTATGGGGGATGCGTTACTTGGTGTTGGCTCGAGAAGATCTCTCCAACTACGTGGACGAAGACTACAGCACTACGGACGAAGACTACAGAGAACATATGTAGATTCGTGCTGGAAGATATTATCTGTCGTTATGGATCTGTTGGAAGATTACGAGCAGATAGGGGCGAGCTGAGAGGTGCAGAAGCGAAGGAGTTCTTTGCTCGTTATGGAGTAAAGCTTCGGCTTACTACTGCCATGAATCCAAAAGGGATTGGTAAGAGTGAACGAGGACACCCTTCTATTGTTCACGCTTTAGTAAAAGCATGTGATGGTAGGCCTAGAGAATGGCCGAGACTACTTCCATTTGCTTTATGGGCTGATAGAACTACACACTGTACCACGACTGGCTATATGCTGGTTGAGCTTATGTTGGGGCAGAAACCGATCATGCCTGCTGAGGAGGACTTTCCTACGTGGGCTACGCTACCGTGGGAAGATGGTATAGATCATACTTCACTCCTTGCTTTACGAACTAGGCAGTTGGAGCGAAGGGAGGAGGATCTTGCTGAGGCGCAAGAGAAGTTGAAGGTGGCTCGAGTTAGAAACAAGGAGCGTTTCGACAAGACTCACCGACTACGACCAAAGCCAATACGTGTTGGTGATTGGGTTCTGGTGTTTGATAGCACGCTGGAGAACCAGCATTCTACACTTCGTAAGTTCTCGCGAAGATGGTTCGGGCCTTATGTTGTGTTAGATGTATACGAGAATGCCACTTATAGTTTACGTGAGTTAGATGGTACTCCTTTGAAACTATCTGTGGCTGGCAAACGAGTGAAGTTGTTCAAACAACGTGGAGAATCAGTAGATTTGTTCAACTTTCTGGAGTCTGAGCAGAGGATGACAAGAGATGAAGACGTCTCGGCTGTTGAAGAGGCTGAGGCGGAGGAGAGTGGTGATGACGATGAAACGACAGAAGGATAAAGAGGTTGGCACATGCCAGAGGATGTGCAGGTTTGGAGGGGGTGGATGTCGTGATGTGAATTATTCCACATAGTGAATAATTGACTTCTCAGTTAGAAGTTAGTCTCTTTGAGTGAAGCTAAGACCTCAGAGAAGTCGATTCTGGAGGAAGTGAGCATTCGAAAATCTGAAAACACCACGGCGTAGGTCTCGTTGCGCTGATCACTATGGTATGTTCAAAAATTGTAAACGGAGTTGCAGGCGAAAAGTTACTTGGAGTTCTTCTACAAGATTTCTGATACCGGGAAATTTACCATAAATCAGAGTGAGTTCGAAAAATACTTTTTAGATTTTTCTCATGTAGATTGTAGTATGTAGTATTTGTTTAAAATTCTAAATGTTCAAAAAGAGCATGTTTAGAGAAAGTTATGGCACTTAGTGTTAGCAAAGAAAAGACGAAATACCACAGCTTTCTAGCATATTAGCTTAGAAACTGGTCTTCAAAACCAGTTGTGAGATCAGCTTCCGTGGTGTAGCTGAGAAACTTGTAGGGAGGAGGTCTCCGGATCAAATCCCTTCAGACTCACAACCGGCTTGGAGTAGGCTGGCCCCTTCGGGGGAATATGAGGGGCACCAAGTTGCCTAGGGACGAGACACTAGATGTCCCTTAAACGTACCGTGAATGCGAGACGCCTCCGTCTACCCCTGCACTAGTGCAGTCACCTAGTGTGGATGCTAGAGGGAGATTAACACCGCGTTTCGAAATGGACCTCTCACCTTCGGGTTGTCGGGGTAATTAGTACGAATTCGGTTACGGCCCTCTAAGTCCTGGAGTAGCGAGATGACATCAAAGATACTCCAAGTCGATACCAATTCTTTTGTAGAAAAATGTAGAGCTCGACATATTATTCACTTAGGTCGAAAAATCAAGTGAAACTGATACCTGAGGCAATACTTACGGTACTTCGAAGTTTAAGGGGGCCAGGAAACGACAATGATGATAACTCGGGCTCCACGTGTCAGAACGAGGTGATTTCGGTGGCCAGAGGTAGCCGTGGTGGAGTTACTTCGGATGGAGGTGTCAGATGCTGACTGGATACTCCAAGTCGGTACCAATTCTTTTGTAGAAACATGTAGAGCTCCACATATTATTCACTTAGGTCGAAAAAGCAAGTGAAACTGATACCTGAGGCAATACTTATGGCACTTCGAAGTTTAAGGGGGCCGGGAAACGACAATGATGATAACTCGGGCTCCACGTGTCAGAACGAGGTGATTCCGGTGGCCAGAGGTAGCCGTGGTGGAGTTACTTCGGATGGAGGTGTCAGATGCTGACTGTACGACCGACTCGGTGACCGTCCGTACAGATGAACCTGCGAGGCTTAGTGAAATAGTCTTCTTACGTGTAGATTTTTTATCAGTGATTTATTTTCTGCTGCCATCTATTTAGGGCGTCCTTTTACCCCTGCCAGGTGACACTGAAGGTTACGTAGGGTGGAGGAAAACCCAGAGGGGTGTACTCCGGAGAGAGAGAATTCTCAGGGAGGATCGCATTATCGAAGTTTGTCGATCATCGAGCAGTGTAGAGTTTACCGTGCGGGAGCTATCGAGTAGAGAGAAACAGTAGAGCTGAGGAGAAGATTTTACAGAGGTTACGTCTGAAGATATTTTCTGACTGATCAGAGTTTTGACATCGAGAGATTGAACATAGTAGACAGAATCGAGTAGATAAGAGACTTGTAACTTGTACGCACATCTTTTCTGAAAAGAAAACGGGAAGCTTCTAGGTGAACGCGCTAGTGCTTCACAGGAGCAGTTTTCTGATATTCTGAGTTACTGAGCGTGAGCTTTTCAATCTGCATAATCTGGAATTGAAGATCTACTTGCACGCCGTGCGTTTCATCTTGGCTGGATCGAAATCGTGGTGGTGTGTTCTCTTGCGATCCTTATTCCGTGTGTGATTTTTGCCCTCCTCTTCACGACCGTATCACAGCTAGAAGGTTCGCCCTTTCCAGGAAACTCTCGCCTCGACAATGGTTGCGGTACAACGGATGTTGGGGACAGGTCGGGAAGAAAATCTAGTCGAGATCAAGTCAAACGTTTTGCGGTTATTCTATGATCACGTCAGCCGCTTCTGTTTCAACGAGTGCTACTCTTGCTGCAAAGTAGGCAGCCCTCACTTGGAAGGTGAGGCTAGAGATTTGCTCTCGCTTTTGCACGAGTGGGTCGTCATCGCCGGTTCATTTATTGTCGGAGAATACATCCCATGTCTGCGGAAGCTAGATTTGGGAGGCCACGAGGCAGCTTTCTTGGAATTGAGGATGGCATTTGAGAAGTTTCTGGAGCCCATCATTGAGGAACATCGTCGTAAACCAGAGGAGGAAGCTAAAGACTTCTTGGATGTGCTACTTTTGCTACAACGCGAGAAAGCTAGAAGTGGGTTTCCGGATGAGCAAATCAAAGCTCTTCTTAAACCACTAGTAGTGGTATAAAAGACTTGACTTCGCACGCGGCGGGTCATTTTTCACTGTAGCTCTCAGTCAGAGTGCGGGAGGCCAAGGCCCCAGTTGAGCTCCTTGTCTCAAAACAGCTCACTGGGTCATGATAACCCGAGGGTAAGTGATTATAACAAAATATGCTGGATAGTAGAACATTTCAAAATTCAAAATTCAAAATATTCTATTTCTGTGGTTCTCACTGACCCAAGATTCACTTGATAATTTTGAAGCCGTCTGTATTCCTCCTGAACTCATCATGGGCTCATTTTGAAGCTCTTTCTCTTCTGCTCATTTCGCTACCAAGATCACAAAATTTCATCACGTACTGCGATGGTAACTGCGTGGCGTAAATCTCTGAGGGGCCCCGTTCCGTGCCTAACTTACTTAGCAAAGGTTAAAAATGACTAGCATTTAAGGTGAGAAGCTCTTCGCCATGCAGGGAGTCATTATGGTGATTATTGTCGCAATTCTAATGTATCCTACCAATAAATTCCGTTAGACTTGAAAGCAATCTTCTTGCCAAAAGCATGCAGCTACCCCTCTTGCCTTAAATCCCATGTTCCACTTCAGGACTCTCAGCAGGCAGTCTCTACGCAGAGAATAGATACCAGTAGACGACGAAGTTGACACGGGAGAGTTGCATGTGGCGCCTTCTTCACCAGGACCTTACAGCAAATTGTTCATGATGAGTGCAGGATATGCTCATCGGTGGGACGGCGACTACTGCAAATACAATCACATGGGCTCTTACGGAGTTGGTGCGACATCCTGAAATTGCACAGAAAGTTGTGGAGGAGCTGGACCTTGTTGTGGGGAAAGACAGACTGGTAGAAGAATCAGATCTCGTCAACCTCAAATACCTGAAAGCAACGGTGAAAGAGACGTTCAGTATGTATCCGGCAGGACCCTTGGGAATGCCACGCGAAGCTATCGAGGATACTCAAGTAGCTGGCTATGACATTCCTAAATATACCGGAGTGCTGGTGAATGTGTACGCATTAGGAAGAGATCCTACACTATGGACGAATCCGAACGTATTCAATCCCGAAAGGTTTGTTGACAATCAGATGGACGGGAAGGGACACACTTTGAGCTCTTGCCATTCGGTGCTGGTCGCAGAGGGTGTCCCGCTACATATATGGGGTTAATTCTTGATACTGATGTATAAATATATAATCAGCACCTTTTTCATCTACCAAACTACTATCATAGTGTTCAACTTTATGTTAATTGCATCTAAGTATATCTAAGTGCATCTAAGTTCTTTCAAGTATAAAAGATCCACATATTTAGATCTACCACAGTGTTTTGATTTCTAGGCACAATATGTCGTACAAGCTTTCAGTTGTGTACGAGGAAGAGGAGAGAAAAGCTACCAAAAACTTTGAGTTGTTTTTAGAATAAGAGTGCTGTTGTTTATATTGTGTGTTTACATACTTTAGATATTCTAACTATAAGTGTCAAGCAGAAATACGTAAATCAAGATTTTGTTCTCGAGATAGAGCTCACAAGATGCAAAGGTGATCTGTAAGTGCTCAAGATTGAGAGTATATACAAGGAAGTCCAACATGATGCGTCGGAAGTGGGGATGACTTCAGTTCGAAACAATTTCAACGGAGGAACATCTGCAACAAATACGAAAGCAAGCAGCAACATTTATTCCAACACCAGAGGTGTGTAAAAAAGAACTAAAGAGACCTCCCAAGAAATAGAATTATGCAGATGTGTTAGAAAGGATTGCAATTATGAGCTTGAGCAAGTTGGTAAAAAAAAATACAAAAGAGTCCAACTATATGAACTGGTTTACTAGTGAGTTATGGTCTCTTTCATACGCATACACATCACTACACAACATACATAGCTGTCTAAACTACAAAATACGTAAAGCACAGAGTGTCATATACATGCACAAGTATACCACAATAATCTCATATGCTTAAACACTTACCAACCAGCAACACTCTCAAATCAAGCCAAACCCATTATTTGTTCATAGAGAATCCATGTTCTACTCACTAAGCGCAGTAATCATAGGTAGGAGCTTGAAGACTCAACTCGAGAAAAGTGAGATACTACAAGCTCCAACTCGAAATATACTCCTTGGTGATCTCAACCCAAGAAACTCTACTAACGGTCCTAACAGCACTACCGGCACTAACGACGTAAGTCACTTCGCACTCTACCGAACTAGCAACTGACGAAAAGACGTGATATCTCCTATCGAGCGTGCTTTACAAATGTATAACAAGTCTTATTTCAAGATGGTTCGTTATTGCATAGAGTTTACGGTCCTAGTACCAAAGAAAATCCATACATGGCTCTTAATGAATCGATTGTGCGCTCATGGTTCATGTATGATCTTGAAATTGAAGATGATTCGACGACCTAGATCACAAGTTTTCATCGACTTGGTTAGTGCAGAGTACTCTTCTCATGGGATTGAGTAGTTCAAGCATCAACAAGATCAAGGGTTATGCAAGGAAGTGAAACTCTAGAAAAAAAATTCATAGACCTGCTAACGGAGATGAAGAATGCTAGCGTTCGTTTCAGTAGTCTATTGATACAATTTCAGATGCGTGCAGTTTTATCTATGAGAGCTCTAGAATTTTTTGAGAGAAAATGAAATAATACATTCGTTAGAAAGTGGATTGTTAGTCGGCTGAAGTGGTCATTTCAAAAAGTCATGACGAAGACAAGCCACTTGCCTAAGAACTGGGAGGAGATGGGTGAGAAAATGATCCAAAAGATTTCATACTTTTGCTTGGAAAACGACATACTAAAAACCTTGGTGGTGAGTTCTGAGGAGAAGGTTTACAGTTGATGCCGGCTGGTAGTGAACGCACATATGCAATGAGTGGTGCAAAGGAAATAACAATTCAAGGACAAGGTGATAAACTGCATAATTCTCATGGTTTCATCAAGTGCTACAAGAGAACTACTCCCTCTACAAATCATATTTGAAGACAAGACCAAGAGGTCTTCTCCATCTGGTCATGCACTCCAGAATCTGAAGACCAATGGTTAACACATCACTTCTGGGAAAAGTCATTGGATAACTCTACACTTTGTTATCCAATGACTACGAACATTGATGGATTTTGTTGAAAAGATTTACGTGCCATAGTGAAATAGTGCCATAGTGCAATGTGTGAACGTGATAGTTTGAACCCAGATGCACAAAAGAGTATTTGGTTGATAGATTGTTATCTTGTTCATCTGAACAAAGAATTAAGAAAATGGATGAAGCTTAAATATCCTCAAATTTGCTTTATATTAAAGCTTCATGAGACTTTATGTGTAAAGAGAGCATAATGCGATTAAAATAGACATCATGTTATACACGAGTAACAAAGAAGCTTGTTCAATTTCATCTTCAAACCTCCTTTCTTTTGCATTATATTTGATATTTGATAGTTTTGATTCTGATATTTTCACGTCAATGACAACATATGTTTCACGAATAATGTGGACACTAGTGCATCGATGCATAGATGTTACCACTTGACTTCTAAGAATAGCATGTAATAAAAAAAGAAAACTGCATAACAGCATAGAAAATCAATTTTGAAAATAAAAGATAACAGCGAAGGAAGAACAACCAATAGTGAATGTTAAAACATCCACTTTTACAGCAATAAGGAAAGCAATGAACAAGCAACTCGAGTATGCTCAACAAATTGTGTAATTAAGTATTTTCTGATAAATCTTTTCTAGAATCTATTTACTTTTCATGGTGTGAATCTTTAAAAAGAAATTAACAAATTGTTTCATTTACACATGATTTCGTTTCAAGAGCATGAATATTAACCTTGTTACAGTTAGATGGCATGTACTCAGAGGGTCAACACGCTGTATTTTGCTGATAACACTTACGACTCAAGAGGTATTTTAATATCTCTGTTTTATTTTCAAATTATTATTTTTACAATATTTTATTTTATAAACAAAAAAGAATATTCTCAAAAGTATTTACTTTTTATATAAAATAGATTATTTTTACTTAAAATTCATTTAAAAATAAAAATAACTTATTTTATTTTTATTGATTTTTATTGATTTTGTTAAAAATAACTTAAAATATCCTATTTTTACTTATACTTGTTTGTGAGAAAAACCATAAATGAACCCCCGAGGACAGTTACCATCCGTGATATAGGGAAGTATGTGGAATTACCTAAGTCCTAAACTAATTATACCAAGTACTACTATCTTGCGCAAGTAGTCCATAACTTGTGCAAGTATATCTAATCTAGACAAGTATAACTAAAAGTATTTGAATTTTACTAATTTTACTAACTCCCAGGCTTCATATACCTCCTTCCCAACTGTGAGCGTTCTCGCTAACAGACTAACTAGTATTTCTTCACCCTCCAGCTGTTCACAAGTGTGCCATTCTAAGTCAGTAAGTGAGAAAATATGAGGTTTGCTTAATAGTGATTTTCTCAGCTGTACGGAATGTCCAAAGTGTTGCTTGCAACTTCGTATCTCAATCATAAGAATAATTAACAACAACTTTGTTTAAGATCTTACACAAGATCCCATTTGACTTCTCTGTCAGCTCATTCGCCTTCGGATTATAAGGAGTAGTCTTTCGATGTTTAATCTGAGAGTATTGTGTAAGTGCGGCTATTCTTTGATTTAGAAAATGTATCTCTATCGTAGTTGCATCAACTCTTCTTGTAGCTCTTGCTTTCATCATTTTAGTGGCATAGTCCGTTGCAATGAGGATATATCACCTTCGAGTGAGTCATGTCACTGGTCGGATTGGTCTCACGAAATCAATTCCTCATTTCTCGAATGGAGCTAATGATAAGATGAGATGTAACAATCATTGTGTAGTTGGGATAGGTTTACCTACACGTTAACATGCATCACAGCGCTGTATGTACTTGTGCGTGTCTACATGACAGGCCACCAATAACTTGCTTCTAAAATTTTCTTCACAATGTTACGCAATGCGTAGTGCCCTCCTGCTGCTTCAAAGTGCATGACCTCCAATACTTTGGGTACTTCGTAGGGTTCTAGACATCTGCATAATTCCATGTCCACTCTCATCCGAAATAACATCCCTTGTTTAAGTTGGTAGGGTCTTGCTTTGTGAACGAACACTGCTCGTTGTTCTGGATCCATCCCCTCCAAGCATTATAACGTCTTCAAGTACCGATACAAGTCATAGTATCTAGACTCTCTACTTGTAATAAGATGAAACAATATTTCATCTTCAATGATCTCTCTTTCTCTAGTCCATAATCTGGACAAGTAGTCCACATTTTCATGAGTTGCTCCTTCTCGTACTTGCACATTATAGATCAATTCTTGTAAGAGCAGAATCCATCTGACTATTCTTCAAGAAAAGTCAGCTTTCTTTACCAGATGTTGAAGAGCATAGTGATCCACATGGAATATGGATTCATAATCGATCAAGTAGTGTCAAAATTTCTTACAAGTGTACAACATATCAAGGGCTTCTCTTTCTATGGTGGTGTAGTTTTGTTCAGCATCCGAGAGTTGTCTGCTAGCTTAGTAAATTGAGTACACTTTTGAACTCCCATCCTTCTCGGTCAACATCACTCCTGTGACAAAGACAAATGTATCCACGTTATCGTGTCGGATATTGCGTGAAGGATGTCCAGGAAAACGAAAGGTTCCTGGCTGTGGAGATGTTGTGTGCTGAAACAGAGACAAGACAGAGAAAGATAACCACGAAAACGAACGCTGCGATATATACACTCCAAATGTATGTACACTGCTGGTTCTTTCTCCTAAGAGCACAGAATTGAAAAACAGACCAGAGCGGTCTGTAACTTGCTTCAAAAGCCCCTGAAAACAACCCTTGAATCGCAACCCCGACCCAAAACCACCAAAGCGTAGCTCAAAGCAAGAGAAACTTCTCTTTGCTAACAAGCAGAGCCACAACAGTATCACGCGATCCAAACCCAAGTCCAAACCACATCCATGTATGAGCTCTTAGCTAAAGCTAGCTACCACAAGCTGTATATAGCCAACCAGAACTCTAACGAACTCAAAAGAGCAAAACCCGTAGCGAAGAAACCGAAAAAGGCCTATCTGTGGACTTCCTCCTTTCGCTGAACGGACTTCAGATGTCGATAGGGTCTCCTCCGCTGACTCCGTTAACCCAAGAAACCTTCAGATCCGACTCCCAACAGCCGAGATATCGCTGATTTTCGGTCGTAGGTGACCAAACCTCCAAAAACTCCTCCCTGCGGCTTAAAATCGCGCACACCGCACAAACGGATCGTCTAAACTGATATCCGTCTTCGCTGGTAGGTAGATCTGGCTACCCTGAACCCAACAAGACTCCAAACAAGCCGTTTGGAGTTCCCCTTGCAAAACCACTCGAGAAATTTGGTCGCAGGTTGCAAAAAACTGACGTAAATCGGCTCCCTACGGCTCAAATTCGCTCACCACACCCAAACCAACAATCCAATTCACTTACATTCTTCTCCTATGCGTACATGAGGACTCTTTGATCGCGTAGGCACCAAGAACGAAGAACTTGGCTCACCGATCGCGAAGAACAATCCAATCTCAGGTCGCAGGCGATGAAAACCTGACGCAAGCGCTTCCCTGCGAGCCAATTTCTCTCACAACTCCCAATCCGCCCGATGAAACTTTGTATCGTCTTCAATTTCCTGAAGAACTCGTTGTTCTGATCCCGATGGATCCAAGGACAGCAAGTTTGGACTCCAGAACGGCCCGAACGGTCCAACTCTCCTTCACAGGTAACTGAAAACTCCAAATCTACTTCCTGCGTCTCAATTTCACTCATAACACAACCCCCGATCTGTCTCTTCCCAAACCGTTTGAACCAGTGCGTAGCCTGCTCAGATCTGAACCCAACGACGCCTTGCGCGCTTGCATTGGACATCCAAATCTCCCGCACTTTCCGCTGACAGGTCGCAGGCGCAAGCAAGCCCTTTAAGCAGCCCCCTTATCACAGTCTCTGTACGTACATGTAACAACCCAGAGAAACACAAAGTATCGGAAATAGTAAATAAAGGATCGTTCCCACGAAGATACAGTTAACAATTACACAAAACACCGTACTACAACGTCACAATAATAATTCAGATGGTTTTCTGTTATGCTCACGGAATGGAATAATATCCGGATGAGAGTTTAAGTCTGATAAGAAACCAAACCCAAGCACAAACCTGATAAATCGAATACAAACAACAATGAAATAGTTCTTTGATCAGGGACCTTTCCAACAACATATAAAAGATTCGAGAATATAGACGTATGAGTAAATGAGGTAGCAAAATACTGCTGAAATGTTACTAGTCTTCTTCTGAAAAGACAGAAGAATACAGACTTCACATCAAGGTTCAAAGAAATAAGTCCCTACTCTTCCTAAGAAATGTTCTTCCAACTAAATCCTCACTCTTAAGAATCCCACTTATTTGAAGAAGGCAGACTTAAGACGAAGCCACCATCATCCGAACTCTTCTTACAATTTAACTTATGCTTCTCCACTTCACAGTAACTAATATGTTCTCAGATCTTCGTTCAAACACCTTCGAAGTATACAGTTTCAACTTCGGCCGAAGTCACCTTCGGTCAAATTCTCCACTGAAGTCTCTTCGTCCAATGTAAATGATAAAGGCCTTCGTCAATCAGAATTACACCTGCGACAGCAAACTACGTCCTTCGTAGGTAAATTTGCCTTCGCCCACTTTATTCACACTCACACTCCGCAATCTTGCGCAATCGAAAATTAAGAAACAAACACTGAAAACATGGAAAAGATAAAATGACTGAAACTCGCATCGCTTATATAGCCCTTCGCCCTAAGATGGCGGATCTCGTTTCCTACAAAAGATGGCCACATCTAGACCGCATGATCACAACTCTCCAGTTGGCGGAACCGCAGTATCTACTCTACCTAACTGTAACTTCTGTCCTAAACTGCATAGTGTAAACTTAACTGTCTCTCTAAGCTCCAAATCTCTAATGATTCTCTCCGCTAGCCTAACTATCCTACTCTTCGCCGAAGGATCTGGTGCTATCGTTAACTCTGCCCGAAGCCGCTGGAGAAGCTCCAACTCTGTCCCATCGAGTTCGGTGACGAAGTAGGTTGTCGTGACCTCTTCCACCTTCGTTCGAAGTTCTTCGGCCTTCGCCTCAGCTATTTCCTTCGCTTTCTCTGACTTCGCTAGCTCCTCATCCTTTGCGACCAACTGCTCGTCCTTCGTCGCAAGCTGTTCCAACATGGCATCTCTCTCAGACTTCAGATCGTGAAAGCGTGCAGTCATGAGACTCAACTTCATCTCTACCTCTTGAATCTCATCCAAGTATCGCGTCTGTTCGTGTGACTGCTGTATGAGTAACGCCTCGCGTTGTGACATATACTTCTTGACATCGGCCGAAGTTTCTTCCAACTTCGCCATAAGAGCATCCTTCTCCTTCAACCATCCATACCGCCCGAAGTGCACAGCGTCGAGAAGGTCACTCAATGAAATTGGTTCCTTCGTCTCCTTCTCATAGATATGTCGTTGATGATCCATCTGTGCAATGAATGGCAACGCTGTACCACTTAGGAACTCAAGAGTCTGCTCGAACACCTTCAATTCCTTCCCGATATTGGCGTCACTCGGTCCGGCCGAAGTTGTCGCTCCTTCTGGTCTAGGCGAAGTCCGAAGTTCTGGAACTTCCCTCTCTGTTGTCTGCTCCTTCGAGAGTACCCTGCGCACACTTGATTCTGCTTGGTCTCCTCTCGGTCTCACTATTCCCAATATCTCGACTGAAGATGACTTCGCCGGAGATTTAGCGCCATCGACGTCTTCGTCCGAAGTCGTTATCGTCGTTCTTCTTGCTTTCTTCTTCTTCCTCGAAGTCGCACCCCCTGGTGTAAGTTCGTCGAGCTTCCTCTTCGTCCGAGTACTAGGTCCCGCCGAAGTTGTCACTGGTGTCGTCACTTCTTCTTCTCTATGAGGAGTAGCTTCCATTACCCGCTCATCTTCCGAGATCGTTCTTCGGTCGAACTTCTCCTCTTCTTCTGGTGATAGCAACTTCATTCCCTTGTAGAAGAATACTGCGAAGGCTGCAAAAGCCTTCGCCGAAAGTGTTGAAGAGCTTCTGTACATGGTCGTGGAAGATCTTCGCCCAATACGCTTTCCTACCCCCGAAGATCTGTTCGATGAAGTTAATCTGCCAATTGGCCAGATAAGAAGTACGTTGCGGTTTGAAGATGGTCTTGAGGGCGATCGCCACATCCCGCTTGAAAGGATCGATGTAAGTGTGTACTTTGAATCCGTTCGATCCCACCGATGACTTCGAGAAGAGTTCGCCATACTTCGCCACTTCGTCCGAAGTCGGCTTGCAAGTACTGTCATACATTAAGTCACCTGGCACTCCTGCGTCATCGATTCCTAGGGCGAAGTTCCAATGGTTCAAAGTCCAATTATTCGGCCTCGCCCGAAGATCTTCAGAGGAATGTCCTCTGCAAATGAGTATCTCCTGTAACAGATCCGAAGAGATCACACCCCAGTTCTCCAGCAAGAACGCCAACCCCATCTCCTCGAGTCGTTCTCGATACGGACTGAAGTCCGGCCACTTCGTCGCTATAGTCTTCAACTTCGGTCGCTTCGCTGTCTGCATTCCTCGCATCCTCACTGAAGGTCCGAAGTACCTTCGATCTTCTATGCTTACGACACTTCTTCGTCGAAGTTGATACCTGATCGTGGAAACGTCGACTTCGGAGGTCGCCGTTTTAACCACCACAGACTGCACCGATAAAACCTAACTCTTCGCCGAAGTTTGTCTTCGCCCTCTTTCTTCCGATTGATGAAAGCGGAGCACTTCAATAAACCCACGATTGGAAACAGTAAAGTGAAAATGCTTTTTGATTCTTACTTATAGCTTTTCTCTTCGTCTCCTCACGTGCGAAGTCCCTCTCAATTCTCGAGCGCGAAGTTGCGCTAACTCCTGTCTCGTTTTGAATTCTTCTTTTCAAGGCCATAACTTCGTCGTCCGATATCCATTCTTAGCAAATGAGGTATCCCTGGAAAGCTCTTCGTTCGTAGAATACAACCAAGTTATCTCCTCAAAGATATATCTATCATAACTTCTGTATTTCTACTCAGCACCATTCTTCGGCGTAGAAATCCTATTCTTCACTGAATCTATCTTATCTATCATCTATACTAAACATTCTATTGGTTTACTTATCAAAAATAAAAAAATTCTTAACAAAGTGAAAATCCAAGGCTTCACATACTCCCCCTCTCAATTGTGAAGCGACCTCGCGAACACATTCAGCTGTAGTATCGTTTGATCCTTCCTCCATTTACCCGAGTAGCAAAGAGATTTCCTTCTAGGTCTTTAAGTTGGACTGAACCGTTACCATAACATTGTTCGACTATGTATGGTCCCATCCATCGCAGTTGTAACTTCCCTGGAAACTTAATATGTCTGCTATCATATAGCAAGACCAAGTCTCCATCGTTCACCTCAACTTTTCTTAATCTCTTATCATATACTTCTTTCCGCTTCTCTTGTATATCCTTAGTTAACTCCAGAGATGCTTCGCGATTTTCTTCTAGTGCCATCAAACTTTGCAGTCTGATGAGTTGACTGTCTTCTGCAGACAGTCTATCCTGTGACAGGATCCTATAAGTAGGGGTTTCAAACTCAATAGGCATAATGGGATGCATTCCATACGCCAAGAAGAATGGTGTTTGTCGTGTTGTTATCTTCTCTATATTTCTGAATGTCCAAAGTGCTGCATCCAACTTGGTGTCCCAATCATAAGCATGATTGACAGTAACTTTGTTCAGAATCTTGCACAGTAATCCATTGCTTTTCTTGGTAAGTCCATTCGCCTTAGGATTATATGGGGTAGTCTTCCGATGCTTGATCTGAAAGTAATCTGTCAGTGCCTCTATGGTATTGTTCAAAAAGTGTGTGCCCTTATCACTCACTAGTTCCAATGGACATCCAAACCTGGTGATGATATTCTTGTGTAGAAACGCTGCCACGGTTATCGCATCATCTTTCTTTGTCGCTTCAGCTTCCACCCACTTGGTTGCATAATCTGTAGCTACCAAGATATATCTTCTGCGTGTCTTCTTCGTCGCTGGCTGAATAGGCCCCACAAAGTCAATTCCCCACTTCTCGAATGGTGCAAGGGGTAAGATAGGATGAAGTGGCCATTGAGTAGTTCGAGTAGGCTTACCCACTCGCTGGCAACTGTCACATCGTTTAATGATCACATGCACATCTTTGTACATGGTGGGTCACCAGTATCCTGCATCCAAGACCTTCTTCACTGTGTTACGAAGAGCATAGTGTCCTCCTGCTGGTTCCGAATGCATGGCATCTACCACTCTCCCTACTTCTTCCTCTTCCAGACATCTTCGGAGTTCATCATCGGCCCCTCTTTTGAACAGAATGCCGCTTTTCAGCTCGTACGGCCCAACCTTGTGTATGAACACCGTACGCTGTTCCACATCCATTCCTTCAGGACACTGTAACGTATACAAATATCTGTATATCTCATGGTACCTACTTGTGGGAGTGACTGTGAGCTGGAAAAGTTCTTCGTCTGGAAAGTCATCTGCTACATTGTCTTGACGCTCTCCCGTCCTCAGTCGAGACAAGTAGTCTGCATTCTCGTGATGTTTCCCTGCTCGAGTTTGAACTGTGAATTTGAATTCCTGCAATAATAACATCCATCTCGCTATTCTTCCTGATAGATCAGATTTTTGCACCAGATGTTTTAAAGCATAATGATCCACATAGAAAACAAACTCGGATCCCAACAAGTAGTGTCGAAATTTCCTGACAGAATACACCATCCCTAGTGCTTCCCGCTCTGTAGTGGAGTAGTTCTTCTCTGCAGCGGATAGCTGTCTACTCGCATAGTAGATCGGATGGTCCCTCTTTTGACTGTCTTTCTGACTCAACACCACTCCAATAGCGAATGCTGAAGTATCCACATATACTTGAAAAGGTAGATTCCAATCTGGTGCCTTCATGACTGGAGCTTCAATCAACTTCGTCTTCAGCGTGTCGAAGGCCTTCTGCCTCCGTTCCTGCCAGATGTACTCAGTGGTCTTCTTCAACAATTCGGTTAGTGGTGCTGCCAAGGTTGCATAGTCTTTGGTGAACCTCCGATAGTAACCCACATGTCCTAAAAATCCCCGCAACTCACTAACATTTGAGGGAGGTTCCAAAGCTACTATAACTTGCACTTTGTCTACATCTACTTCAATGCCTCGCTGCGAGACTCTATGTCCTAATAAAAGTCCTTCTGACATGGCGAAGAAACACTTTTCTGGATGCAACGCCAACTGAGCATCTCTACAACGCTGAAAAACTACTGCCAAGGAATTTATGTGTTCTTCCCTTGGACCAAAAACGCAAAAATCATCTATAAAAATTTCTAAGAACTTCCTAAGATACTCCTGAAAAATGTTTGTCATCATTCTTTGGAATGTGGCAGGAGCATTACATAAACCAAAGGGCATCTTATGATAAGCAAAAGTACCCCAATCAGTGGTAAAAGTAGTTTTGTCTTTATCTTCTTCTCTGATGGATACCTGATTATATCCTGAAAATCCATCGAGAAAACTGTAGCACTCATGACCAGCTACCCTATCCAGAATAGAATCTGTAAAAGGTAAGGGATGGTGGTCCTTCCTAGTTGCTGCATTCAGTTTTCGAAAATCTTGACATACTCTTATTTTACCAGTTTTCTTCTTAGGAACTATCACTATAGGTGATACCCATTCACTGCTAAGGACAGGAAAAATAATGCCAGCACTTAAGTACTTGTCAATTTCGTCCTTGACTAAAAGAGAGTACTTTGGGTTCAGTCTATACTGTCTTTGTCTTACAGGTACAGAGTTTTCCAGTAGATCAATTCGATGTTGACCCCACTTCGCTGGGATACCCTTCATGTCTTCTATCTTCCAGACGAAGACATCCTGGTAGTAAGTTAACATGTCATGGTACACTTCCAATTCGGGTCCCTGTAACTTCGCTGAGATCTTCAAGACTTTCCCTTCGTCGAGAACCAAGTCCATGTCGCTGACTTCAGTACCATTCCTTCTGTGTGGCTCACCTCTGAACTTCCTTGTCCCAACTGTGATTGCTACTCTTCCTCATTCTCATCGCATTCTCCTTCATCTTCTATCTCGTAGCATTGCAAGTAATTCACAACTATGTAAGGTCCTGCTTTCTCATTTTCCGAGCTAGTATCCGAAGATGAAGAGTCTTCGTCCGAAGTGTACCCTGAATCTGTTGAAGATGTTTCTCCCTGATGCGACATCTTTTTCCAGGATACAGAGACACTTTTCTCCTTGGGTTTCATCGGATCATTAAAGGACAGCTTTTGCTTATACCAATCAGTGATTACCTTAGCACCGTATAGCCAAGGTCTCCCTATAAGCACTCCATAGCCAGACTTAACCAAGGGTCTTAGTACAATATAGGTAAGTTTGAAGATTATCCCTCCAATGGTTGTAGGGATATCTCGCAGTACTCCCAAGGGTCTTCTTCTGCTCTGGTCTGCCATCCTCAACACTCTTGGTGTTGATTCGAATTGTGTGTAACCCAAACCATGCGCCGTATCCTCTGTAATGATATTCACACTAGAACCAGAGTCTATAGGCACATGTTTTATTAGACATCCATCTATCTCGATGTCTACTTCTGGAGATCCTAAATCCTCCAGTCCAACTTGAAACAATGAAGGCAGATTCTTCGACTTAGCCTTCGCGGGTTTTCTCAAGGCTGCCAATAACAGTTTCCTGTACAGCCTATTGTCCTCTACCAACTACTTAATGGTTATATTGGCTTGTTGGTTCAGCAAGTCTTCTACTACGTTGTAATGAGGGCTCACCACAGGAACAACCTTCTTAGTTTGCTCTGCTGCCATCTTGCGCAGTTCGGATGGTCGTTCGACTTCGGGCGAAGAGACTTCGGCCCGCACCTTCTCTAGCCCTTCTTGGCTAGGTTCCACCTCCTTGGCTTGCTTACTCAGTTCCTTACTGAGTAGTATTCTTACTTCTTCGGAGATGTCCGCAGGTAATGTTCCTGGGGTCTTCTTCTTTCTCTGCTCTTCTTGACGATTATCTGTCCGTGCCGATATCGTCTGTTTCTCTACAACTTCGCGCACTTGTTCCTTCAAAGTTTTGTGCGCTTTCTTCTCTTTCTTCTGTTGCTTTCGCTCAGTCTTTTTAAGGTCCTTCGCCTCCTGAGCTACAGCTTCTGCTAGAGTCTCCCCCTTTCGAAGTAGTTTCTTCCCACTTCGAGTCTCCACTTTGTTCACTAGCATCTCCTCGTCTTCTGGCCAACCATTTTCATCTTCTTTTGACAGAGTACAAGCTTTCAGATCATCGACCAATTCGACCATGTTTACTCCTGCATCTGATCGTTGTTGGTTGAGTGGCGGTTGAAATCTGACTCCGGTCTTCTGAACTGGTTCATTCGTACAGTCTGAAGCTCCATGACCGGGTTTTCCACACTTCCCACATAATGGCATGTATCCCACTTGTTTCTTTGGGTGAGGACAAGAAGGAGCCCAGTGACCGGTAGCGCCACAATTAAAACATGATGTACCAAGAGACGGTGGTCTTTCCTGGTAACCTGCAGGGGCAAACTTTCGTTGGGTAACGTTAGTTGCCATCTGTCTAGGTACAAAGCGTTGGATATGTACCGGTGGAATGGGCGTGAATTGCTGAGGCTGACTGGGTATCATGGCTCCATCTTGAGCTTGTACTCCATAGACCCCATCTTCACACTCTACAAAGTAATTGGGTTCGTATAATGGCGCCCACTCCACTGCATGCGTATTATAGGATGATTTACTGTTGAAACATTCCGTATTGGCATGTCCAGGTTTACCACAGTTAGTACACCACAAATTTGGACGTGAAGTAGTTGGCAATTTTCGCCTCTCGGGCGTTCTGACCAATTGCACCTTGAGGTCTTCAAATTTCTTTAGAAGATCATCAAGTGCAGTGTCCTTAGATGGCTGTGTCCTTCTCACCATCGGAAGTCTGGACTTCGTCATTCTTTTCCGCTTCTTGTGCTTTTCCCCTTCGTCCGAAGATGAGATATCTTCGTCTTCTGATGTTGAGCTTTCGTCTGAAGACTCTTCTGAGGATTCTTCCAAAGATGAAAATTTTCGGTGTTTCCGTTTTGACTTCTTCTTCTTCTTCTTCTCATCCTTTACACTCTTCTTTGATTTTCTGAAGTCCTTCTTCTTTCTCTGTTCTGAGGTTTTCTCACGATCTCTGCTGAGGATATTGGAGGATTCGTAATTCTCAGCAGAATCAATGGCTCGTTCCAATGTTGACGTATCAAACCGTCTTACCCACGTTTGTTGCTTTGAAGGTAACCCTTTCACAAACCATTCTACTGCCTGTGCCGGAGTGTAGGCTGGGTGTGTTCCATTGGCAGGTAACCTATCCAAAATTCCATAGAATCTTTGGACATAGCTTTTCAAGGACTCTTTCCTCTTACGTTTGACACTGTTTACTTTATGTAACACATGCCTGTTATAATTCAGTTCCCGGAATCTCTTTAGAAATTCATTTTTCATTAGATCCCAAGTAGATAAGATCGCGGGAGTTAGATTGGCATGACTGTACCATTTTCCGGCTGCATGTTTCAACAAGCTGGGAAAAATCCTCGTACGATCTGGATCATTATCTTCTTTATTCGCATGCGATACCGCTTCAAATTGTTTGACAAATGAGTCGGCACTCTCTCCATCTCCATCACTGTCCGAATCGTCACCGCCGAATTTTGGATAATTTTGGCGAGTGAAAGGTGGTGCCCCCGACGGAAGTGGTACTCCTGTCATTGTATGCGGTAGTGTGGAAGGTGGAACTGTTGTCTGGTGTACTTGACTTTGTCTTGTTGGTACCGTCAAGTTTGAAATCCTCACTGATCCTGCGTTCGACAAATTGCTTAATGGTCGAAGTGTCAGCTTGGCAAGAGCATTCACAACAGCTGTTCCCACTTGGATATTTGGGAGGTTCACTTCGGGCAAAGTTACTTCGGCCGAAGGCTCTTCAACTGAGTGAATATTTCCTCGACTTACTTCATGTTCTTTTTTAGGTGAAGACGAGGTAGAGGCCTCTTGACTTCGTATCTTAAAGAGTGATACTCCTGGAGTACCCTGTGGTCTAAGATTTGGGATTTGAAGAGCAGGTGATCCCAATGGTAATAATTCTCGAATTAATTCTTGTCCTCTTTGTTTCTTCAAGAGGTCTATAAAGCTTGTGATTTCCGGCCCATGTCTGACGATCAGCTCCAAGGCCGCTTCCGCGTCCGGATTTGGATCTTCCGCAAGAGTTGTCAAAATATTGGATTCTGTCTGTGCTGATCCTGAAGATGAAGACGAAGATGAAGATTGAAACAACTCCACTCTTCGAAGTGAAGGTGATTCTTCTCTATCTGACTCCTCTTCTTCTGCTTGAATACCTTCTTCTTTTCTTGTTGATTCAAACAGAGATTCATGCAAATTTGTGGTCCTTGAAGGAAATGGTAACCATGATACGTCTTTAGGTGAACTCTCTCCACTTCGTACGCTCGAGTATGGAGATTCGATATCCCCCTTCTTCTTCCAGTATGTGCGCTCGTCTTTCTCGTAACGCGTTCGTGGTGAAATAGGTACTGAACTTCTTTCAAGCAAAGATGAAGTTCCTTCGGAGAGATTTTTCACTTCTTGCCACTTCTGAGCTGCTTGACGTCTTCGCTCCCTCATTGCCTCCTTCTGGCGTTGGACTTCTTCCAACAATTGTTCGCGGACCAATCTTCTTTTCAGCACTCGCCGGGTCCTTCCCGTCCTCTGATCTTTGTCAGAAGGCGCTCGTGCTCCCCCCGACATACATGTCGACGGTTACAACTTACTGAATTCAAAGTAAAAGTTAAATCTGTATCCCCGGCAGCGGCGCCAAAAGTTTTAATGTTTCTATATGTAACAACCCAGAGAAACACAAAGTATCGGAAATAGTAAATAAAGGATTGTTCCCACGAAGATACAGTTAACAATTACACAAAACACAGTACTACAACGTCACAATGATAATTCAGATGGTTTTCTGTTATTCTCACGGAATGGAATAATATCCGGATGAGAGTTTAAGTCTGATAAGAAACCAAACCCAAGCACAAACCTGATAAATCGAATACAAACAACAATGAAATAGTTCTTTGATCAAGGACCTTTCCAACAACATATAAAAGATTCGAGAATATAGACGTATGAGTAAATGAGGTAGCAAAATACTGTTGAAATGTTACTAGTCTTCTTCTGAAAAGACAGAAGAATACAGACTTCACATCAAGGTTCAAAGAAATAAGTCCCTACTCTTCCTAAGAAATGTTCTTCCAACTAAATCCTCACTCTTAAGAATCCCACTTATTTGAAGAAGGCAGACTTAAGACGAAGCCACCATCATCCGAACTCTTCTTACAATTTAACTTATGCTTCTTCACTTCACAGTAACTAATATGTTCTCAGATCTTCGTTCAAACACCTTCGAAGTATACAGTTTCAACTTCGGCCGAAGTCACCTTCGGTCAAATTCTCCACTGAAGTCTCTTCGTCCAATGTAAATGATAAAAGCCTTCGTCAATCAGAATTACACCTGCGACAGCAAACTACGTCCTTCGTAGGTAAATCTGCCTTCGCCCACTTTATTCACACTCACACTCCGCAATCTTGCGCAATCGAAAATTAAGAAACAAACACTGAAAACATGGAAAAGGTAAAATGACTGAAACTCGCATCGCTTATATAGCCCTTCGCCCTAAGATGGCGGATCTCGTTTCCTACAAAAGATGACCACATCTAGACCACATGATCACGACTCCCCAGTTGGCGGAACCGCAGTATCTACTCTACCTAACTGTAACTTTTGTCCTAAACTGCATAGTGTAAACTTAACTGTCTCTCTAAGCTCCTTCAAATCTCTAATGATTCTCTCCGCTAGCCTAACTATCCTACTCTTCGCCGAAGGATCTGGTGCTATCGTTAACTCTGCCCGAAGCCGCTGGAGAAGCTCCAACTCTGTCCCATCGAGTTCGGTGGCGAAGTAGGTTGTTGTGACCTCTTCCACCTTCGTTCGAAGTTCTTCGGCCTTCGCCTCAGCTATTTCCTTCGCTTTCTCTGACTTCGCTAGCTCCTCATCCTTTGCGACCAACTGCTCGTCCTTCGTCGCAAGCTGTTCCAACATGGCATCTCTCTCAGACTTCAGATCGTGAAAGCGTGCAGTCATGAGACTCAACTTCATCTCTACCTCTTGAATCTCATCCAAGTATCGCGTCTGTTCGTGTGACTGCTGTATGAGTAACGCCTCGCGTTGTGACATATACTTCTTGACATCGACCGAAGTTTCTTCCAACTTCGCCATAAGAGCATCCTTCTCCTTCAACCATCCATACCGCCCGAAGTGCACAACGTCGAGAAGGTCACTCAATGAAATTGGTTCCTTCGTCTCCTTCTCATAGATATGTCGTTGATGATCCATCTGTGCAATGAGTGGCAACGCTGTACCACTTAGGAACTCAAGAGTCTGCTCGAACATCTTCAATTCCTTCCCGATATTGGCGTCACTCGGTCCGGCCGAAGTTGTCGCTCCTTCTGGTCTAGGCGAAGTCCGAAGTTCAGGAACTTCCCTCTCTGTTGTCTGCTCCTTCGAGAGTACCCTGCGCACACTTGATTCTGCTTGGTCTCCTCTCGGTCTCACTATTCCCAATATCTCGACTGAAGATGACTTCGCCGGAGATTTAGTGCCATCGACGTCTTCGTCCGAAGTCGTTATCGTCGTTCTTCTTGCTTTCTTCTTCCTCCTCGAAGTCGCACCCCCTGGTGTAAGTTCGTCGAGCTTCCTCTTCGTCCGAGTACTAGGTCCCGCCGAAGTTGTCACTGGTGTCGTCACTTCTTCTTCTCTCTGAGGAGTAGCTTCCATTACCCGCTCATCTTCCGAGATCGTTCTTCGGTCGAACTTCTCCTCTTCTTCTGGTGATAGCAACTTCATTCCCTTGTAGAAGAATACTGCGAAGGCTGCAAAGTACGTCGATCCGCCTTCGTCGAAAGTGTTGAAGAGCTTCTGTACATGGTCGTGGAAGATCTTCGCCCAATACGCTTTCCTACCCCTCGAAGATCTGTTCGATGAAGTTAATCTGCCAATTGGCCAGATAAGAAGTACGTTGCGGTTTGAAGATGGTGTTGAGGGCGATCGCCACATCCCGCTTGAAAGGATCGATGTAAGTGTGTACTTTGAATCCGTTCGATCCCACCGGTGACTTCGAGAAGAGTTCGCCATACTTCGCCACTTCGTCCGAAGTCGGCTTGCAAGTACTGTCATACATTAAGTCACCTGGCACTCCTGCGTCATCGATTCCTAGGGCGAAGTTCCAATGGTTCAAAGTCCAATTATTCGGCCTCGCCCGAAGATCTTCAGAGGAATGTCCTCTGCAAATGAGTATCTCTTGTAACAGATCCGAAGAGATCACACCCCAGTTCTCCAGCAAGAACGCCAACCCCATCTCCTCGAGTCGTTCTCGATACGGACTGAAGTCCGGCCACTTCGTCGCTATAGTCTTCAACTTCGGTCGCTTCGCTGTCTGCATTCCTCGCATCCTCACTGAAGGTCCGAAGTACCTTCGATCTTCTATGCTTACGACACTTCTTCGTCGAAGTTGATACCTGATCGTGGAAACGTCGACTTCGGAGGTCGCCGTTTTAACCACCACAGACTGCACCGATAAAACCTAACCCTTCGCCGAAGTTTGTCTTCGCCCTCTTTCTTCCGATTGATGAAAGCGGAGCACTTCAGTAAACCCGCGATTGGAAACAGTAAAGTGAAAATGCTTTTTGATTCTTACTTATAGCTTTTCTCTTCGTCTCCTCACGTGCGAAGTCCCTCTCAATTCTCGAGCGCGAAGTTGCGCTAACTCCTGTCTCGTTTTGAATTCTTCTTTTCAAGGCCATAACTTCGTCGTCCGATATCCATTCTTAGCAAATGAGGTATCCCTGGAAAGCTCTTCGTCCGTAGAATACAACCAAGTTATCTCCTCAAAGATATATCTATCATAACTTCTGTATTTCTACTCAGCACCATTCTTCGGCGTAGAAATCATATTCTTCACTGAATCTATCTTATCTATCATCTATACTAAACATTCTATTGGTTTACTTATCAAAAATAAAAAAATTCTTAACAAAGTGAAAATCCAAGGCTTCACAGTACAGTTCTCTCCTGAATCCTGAATAATAAGAAGCAGGCCCCTTGCATCTTTGATATAACGTCTGAAGCCTTAAATACCCAGTCAGCAAGTAACCAGGGGCCTAGCTTGATTTTACCTTCTCTTTCGAATCGCATAACTTCTTCTCTGGATGTCCAAACGAAGTAAACAAGATGCCCATGGAATGCTGACAACGAGCTCTACCCATCTATGTGATGAAAGTGAAGATCAGAAGTTGCGCCAAAAGCCCATAAGCTGGGGCCTAGCTTATTTTCTCCATCTTTTGAGTCTTGTAACTTCTCCACTAGGCGCCCAAACGAAGTAGACAAAGTGCCTATGGAAAGCTGACAAGGAGCTCTACCCATCTATGCGATGAAAACAAAGATCCGAAATGGTGCCAAAAACCTGTAAACTGGGGCCTAGCTTGTTTTCTCCATCTTTCGAGTCTTGTAACTTCTCCACTAGGCGTCCAAACGAAGTAGACAAAGTGCTTATGGAAAGCTGACAAGGAGCTCTACCCATCTATGCGATGGAAATGGAGATCTGAAATTGTGCCAAAAACTCGTAAGCTAAGGCCTAGCTTGTCTTATCCATAAGTGTCTTTGGAGCGACAAAAGTCAAAATTTGATTTTCATGTAGGAGCCGGTCCACGACACGACAACGTAGACATGGAATGGTCGGTCACAGTCAAGTGTTTGTAAGACATGTGTTGTTACTAAATTATTTGTTAGCACTTCTCATGTTTGGTGACAATCTACTGCCCACACATATTCGGTTGCTTTCTTCAGTACGCGAGTTAGTGGCATGGCTAAGGTAGCATAGTCTTTAATGAATCTTCTACAGTATCCTACATATCCTAAAAAGGCTCGCAACTCCCACAAGTCATTGGGTGGCTTAAGTCTAGAGATAACTTTAACTTTCTTTGTATCTACTTCAATACCTCTCCGATATACTCTATGTCCTAAAAGGATGTCTTCTTTCGTAACGAAGAAGTATTTCTCTAGGTGTAGCGCTAATTATGATTCTCTGCACTTGTCAAAAGTACAAAGTAAGTAGTACAAGTGTTTTTGCTTCTTGCCAAAAACACAAAAGTCATCTATAAAAGTTTCTAAGAATTTCCGCAAGTAGTCCTGAAAGACAACGCTCATCTGACGCTGAAATGTTGCTGGTGCGTTACACAGTCCTAAAGTATTTTATGGTATGTGTAAGCTCCCCAATCTGTGATGAAGTTAGTTTAAGATTTGTCTTCAACTCGAACGGATATTTGGTTGTATCATGAGAACTCATCTAGAAAACTATAGCACTCATGTCTTGGTAGATGATCTAGAATAGTATATGTGAAGGATAAACGATGATGGTCTTTCTTAGTAGCTACGTTTAATTTGTGAAAGTCTTGGCACACTCCAATTTTTCCAGTCTTCTTTTTAAGTACAATGGCTATTGGGGAAACCCATTCGCTAAGCATAAGAAAATTACCCCTACACTTAAATACTTATCCATTCCATCCTTTAATAGTAATGAATACTTGAGATTTAGGTGATACTACCTTTGTCTTATTGGAATTGAGTTTTCTTCAAAGTAGATTCGATGTTCACGCAACTCCTTTGATAACCCCTTCATATCTTCAATAGTCCAAGCTAACACATCTTGGAACTCGATGAGGAGTGTTTGGTACTGCAGAAGTTCTCTCTTTGGATATCTTTGGATATCTTGAGGTATCAATCCGGACCTACACACAGGTTTTGACAAGCATCTAGATTGACTATTCCCTCTGTATGATTGACCTCGCTATAGCCGAGATCATGATGTAATTGCTATTCGTCTAGAGGTTTCTCTTCTTTCTCCACTTCATAGCACTCCAAGTAGTTGACTTGCACGAATGGTTCGCCCTGCCAGTCACTTGAGATACTTCTTGATTCTTCAGACGTATACCTTGGATCTATCACACTACAAGTATATCATTATTTGTGTTTTTTTATTAGATTCGTTAGGTATGACTATTTTAAAGATTACTCTAGTTCGAAGATCCAAAATGTAGAGTTACCAAAACTAGGCATAACTAGCTGAGATAGTTATAACTAAGTTAAGAAAACTATTAGAGGTTTCACTGTGACATTACGTGACAAGTGCGGAGCTCCAAATATGCTTCCCAAAAGTATGTAACTTTGTTGATCATCATTGATTGGATGCATGACACAAAGTTATGCACAAATATCTGAAGATGCTCCTCAAAAGACGTGTTAGTTTGTTGTCGTCTTCCTATTGTATATTATGAAAAGTTAACACCTTGGAAAAGTTAAAGTAGGAGAATCTCTTACTTTAGTAAAGTAGAAAAATAATTTCTGTGCTGTTCTTAAGTCTTAGTAGCCATTAGAAGTTTTACTATTTTGGATTTCATATTTATCATGAGGTAACGTAACTTAGTGAAAGTTTACACGGTAATAAATTGTGGAGTATATAAGAAGGAGTTGAGAGGGTGGAATGCACTCTCATTTTCCTGTCTAGGAGTAAAGTGAGCACAGGAGACCTTTGGAGTTCTTGAGTATAATGCGATACGAAGTTGAGAGTGAGATTAGAACTTGTTTGCATGAACGCTATTAGGGAGAATGATGTGATCGTACGGGTCAGAGAGTTGAGTGAAGTGAGTATGGGTGTAACTGAATCTTTGTAATTTTGGTGCATTAGTAATCCTAGTCATTTGAGGTACCCTTGGATGAGAGACAGACCGAGTTACATTTTGGTTCCGTTGTCAAGATCTCGATACAAACATTCATATTTAGTCTTTAGTACAGTTCATATCTTTTTTGAAGATGAGTTCAAAACATTTGTACCTACACTATGTTATAGAGGGCAAGATAAGTTTCCCAACAAGCTTTATATCTCAGAGAGATCATTTTGAAAGAGAGAGTTATGTCGTTCGGAAGTTGAGGGGGGGTTTTGTGAGTTTTTGATATCAAATAGGGAGCTCTCAGAAAAGAGTTTACAATTATTCTCATATTTTGAGTTTTCAGAGTTAAATCTCTCATGCACGTAGCTTGCAAGATAAGCTATCTAGTCATCCAAACCAGACGTAAATAGATCGAGTAGAACTTGAGTTATTACATTCAAACCAAGGGGTCAAATATGTGATACCGCATACTAAAGTGAAATAGTGAAAGAACTTCAGAATAATTAGAGAGGATTCTGTTCTATCTTTGAAGCTCAGAGTTGACAAGTAAAGCTTCTACTTAGTAATGTGAGAGATTGTTAAGTGTGAGGATGATCGAGTGATCAAAGTGTCAAACAAGCTACCATGTGAGAGAGATGTATGAAAAATCATTGTCATGGAAGGTCAGCAAGAGTAGAAATTGAGGTTGAGAAAGATTCTTCAAGTTTATTCGATAATAGTTATCGTTGATCTTGCAAAAAGAGAATCTCTATTGGAGTTTGAGAAAGAAGTAGAGAGTAGTCGTAAGACTCTTGAGAAGAACTCGAGGTGTTTCTTGTATGGAGAAGAAGACTATAAGCAAGTGTCTTACTAAGAATAGACTTTTGCATGAGCGACGAAGATTGATAGACTTGAGTTTGCACATAGGTCCCTCTTTATCTAGACAAGACGTCATTGATCTTACAACCTTTTGTCCTAGATGTGGAGTGGACGGGATTCCAATTGAGCATGAGTGTAGCGAAATGGTTGTTTTGTTGGAAACCGTAGCCGAAGGTCTCGAGAGAAGGTTGAGTGTAAAAACTGAAGGAGTGAAGACTTCTAACGAGGATGGAGACAGTCGATCACATATTAGATAAGATGACCATGAAGGTCAAACTTATTCCAACTCTTGGAGAGGAAAGAGCTACTATCATCGTGAAACAACTAATTTCATTGATGTTTTCGCTGATGACTACTCGAGGATGGAGCTCATCTTGTTCGAGTTGTCTCGGAAGAGCCATCATTTCTATCAAGAAATAGCTCAAGGGGGAAATTGTGGATCACGGTGAAGTATGATCTTCACATCACAAGCAATACCTTGAGTAAGAAAAAGGAAAAGAAGAGAAGAATGAAGAAACTTATGATGTTTTATGGAAAAGATAGAGAAGATGTGGAAAGATTTGTGAGAGACTTCAAAGGAGTATGCATTGGCAATGGAGATCGAAAGAAGAATGAATGAGTAGGATTAATACCTGAATTTCTTGAGATTCTGCCTTGACATGATACAAGGAGAGAAGAAGAGAAGTGGAGTAATGACTCCAGTCGATACTTGAGAAGTACTGACGGAGGTCTTAACTGAAAGCTTTTTTCTTTATGAAAGTTATGAGAAGTTAATGATAGAGGTATTTTACCTCAAACAAGAAGAGAAAGAGAAAGCAAGGTCTTACATCGAGAGAGTGGAGAAATTAGAGCAGAAGTTTCAGATGGTTTTACGAAAGAGTGGAGATGTAGTAGAGCTAATACTAGTGGACATTGAAGCAATTCTCACAAAGAATTTTATTGGAGGACTGAGGCTGGAGATTCGAACACAAGTGTGGTATGAAAGATCAACTTAGAAGGTTGATGTAGTGAAGATCGCAACCAAGATGGAGGAGAGTCAAGATGGAGACGACTTGCAACCAATGACTATTGGGGTAGCATATGGAGATGTATAAGTGTCGAGCATGTCAACTCTGACACATATGATTGTTCTGACTATATGGTTATTAGAATTCGACTCCGATAGTTCCTACTAGTGCGATTACAACCACTATATCATCTAGATCTGCTACTCTTGACTTCCGTGATGAGTTGAAAAGTCCGATAGAGTCTTTGACAAACTTGAAGATCAATATGGTGAATTTATTGCAATACCATATCCAAATGTTGGAGGAGACTCACGAGGTTATGAGAACTATCAATCTAGAGGTGGACCACCGCAAGGTTCACCAAGTAACTACACGAACCAAAGATGTTTTACATGTGGAGGGCCTCATATCCAACGTAATTGTCCAAGTCAAAATGGTGGAATGAGGGATGGAGCTTCAACTTCACAAAACAAGGATAATGGTGTAGCCTGCATTGATATCTTGGAGCCACGAGAGTACGAGAAGGTTTTCAAGCCGTAGAGCTATTGGTTCAAGAGAAGAAAAGGATGAGGACGCATTTTGACGAGGAAGAACTTATCGTGATGATGTTACTGCGTTAGATGCTAGTGAAGGAGAGTGATGCAACAAGACATCAAGAGGAGATGCTCGTATCAATAAGAGAGATGTCTCAGATGTCTTGTCGATGGAAGCTCGAAAGTAAATGTCATATCAGAATGACTTATGAGGAAGTTGGATCTAGTACCAACTCATCCTTCTAGTATCACGGATGACATGACTAAAAAACAGCAAATTAGGTCATTGGGAGTGTTGGAGAGAGTTTGTGGTCAATAATGAGAGTGCAGATAAATATGACATTTCAAATCTTGAAGGAGTCAAGTTATGAAATGTTACTTGTAACACCTTGGCTTCGAGCAGTACATGCAATAAATAATTGGCATAAAGGTTATTTACGCATCGAACCGAATCACCATCGGATCAAAGTTCTATTATCCGAAGATCAAGATAGGACGCAAAATCAGATCGGTCCACATCAGACTTTGGGAGTCAGAAGTTGTTGATACTACTTCTGATGTGGATACCAGTTCTTATCTGAAAGTACATCGTCAGAGGAGGAGAGAGGAGAACGAAATGTAGATGTGAATGTAGTGGATCTTTTCTCTTCTCCAGAAGTGCAAAGAGATCAAGACAAAGAACCGTTGACTCTTGAGGAGGTGGAGAGAAGAATTATCACCTTATGCTATGGATCGAATGTTACTAAAGAAGAGAAGAGTCGAACCTTCTTCTGCAAATAGATTCATGTATTTATATTTAGTTACAAGGATCTGAGGGAAGTCACACTTGAGCAACACTGTATCGAGTTGGAGAAAGAGTCAAACCGGTGCGACAGAAGCAACGAAGAGTGAGTCCTCCGATTGTTAATCTAGTGAAAGAAGAGATTGAGAAGGTGCACACTGCTAGGTTTATTTACGAGGTAGAGCATTTTGAATGAATATCATCTATTGTGATCGTAAAGAAAAAAAAAGGCAAATTGAGATTGTGTGTTAGATTACAAAGAACTCAATGTTTTCACACTGCTTCTACTACATATTATGTTAGAATACCTTTCTATGAACAACTGGCAGGTGGAGTATCGGACCGTGCATGGGCACTGGCTGAAAGCTCATAGTCTAGTTGGGTTTGCTTGTGTAGTGTGCTTGATGCTCGGATGAGATCGATGGGCATTGTCCAGACAAGAGAGATCAGGATTGACGAGCTCGGCGGCCTCTGCCCGGGGTTCCCTTCAGATCTCCTGGTTCGACTGTAAGTTAGATGGAGCGCTTTTCGTTAGTCCTCTTAGTGGAAGACCGCTAGATACCTGAGGAGTGTTCCTTTCCTTGTCTTGGGCACTGTTTCTTTTTTTACTTTCCTTGTCTGGTTAAAACTAGGAAATCTCGAGTGACTAAAGCGAATCAAACCCCGAGTTTGATTATAAAAGCATGAAAGAGAATATTCTTCTTTTTCTCGCACAGTAATTCCGGTATGAAGAAAAGAATTCCTTGTTTCAAGAAACCTCGAAATGTTCATTACCATTTTTTTATCATTACTTAGCTGTTTGTTTTGAAACGAATCCTAACTTGTAAAACTAATAAATAACTTTAATTTGTTACTTGTTGTTTGTTATGCGGGTTCTTTGTACCTACACTCGGGGGTTTAATGAAGCATACAATTTTCCCTAAAATTTAAAGGTAAAGCCTATCCTCATGTTTTGTGATTCTACTGTGTGTAGTTACGGTACATTCTTCTGAGTTTATTGCTTGCAGCCCAGCTTGTAATTTATGCTATATAGGAAGCATAAATTACACTTAAGTAAAGGTAACAACAAATAAATTACACTAAATTACACTAAGTAATTTTACTTTAGAGCAGCAATAGATTACAATGACATAAAAAATAATTTGAAAATTCTAGTCAAGGATGTTTATAAACAAGAAAGAAGAACCGAAAAAGAAATTCGGGAAATGAAACTAAATTTAATTTTATATTTTAAATATTTCGTAAAATATTTCGTTTATTTATATCTTTGAAATGGAAAAAACACTAGCATCTTGGATGCAGGAACAAAGAATCGAATATAAACCCAAGAACAAGTTCTCTTGCTCCAGCTCTAGAATAAGTTATTTCTTTCTGTTCGCAACAAATCTTTTTCCTTGTTTGATCTTATTTTCCAAAAAAAATCTATATCGTTAATAAAATAGAGCTACAAACGGAATAACGACAATGAGATCAAAACGGAAATATTTCATTAGTCTTTTCTTAAATGTTTAAGACTGGATGTTAATTGTCATCTAACTACAGCCAGATAAATATGCAAATAATGTTTAATACTTCGGTCTAATTGCCACTAACTACAACCGCATGAATATGCATGCTTTCAGTTCTATGGAGTTACGAGAGCTCACGAATGAGAATTTGTAAGTATACAGTCAGGAAAAATCTCGAGCCGTAAAACCAAATTTTATTGATCTGTTTATACGAACGGCTAAGAAGTAAATAATAAAACACATCATGGTGAAGTAAAACTTTTATCGACAGACTGCAGTGATCATCGCACCCCTAGCGTGTCGGTCTGGCCCTCGGTCTGGCAGTTCAGGTCGAGAGTTCAAAATCAGCCGTTGGCTACCTTTGCCACCCTTAGCCAACTATAATAAAGTTGTGCCCGCTCTCTGCGGTTTACTTAAAAAAATAAAAAATAAAAAATAAAAAAAATTAAAATAAAAAATTAAAATAAAATCAGCCGTTGGCTTGTGGTGACACTGCGATTAGGTGGTGAACCTTGACCTGCTCATACTCATGCATGTGCGACCCGAGTACAAGCGAGCGCGGTAAGGAAGTTAACTAAACCTCGTACCTTCTTGACGGACAACATAGTGACGTTCATAATCAAAACTTCAGACCATGTCGACTGTACACATGGGGTCTCAGACGAGGGGACACCAACACCTTTAGAGGATGTGCTCTTGAGAGCGTAAGTTGTCCTAAACCCTCCTCGACATCAACCTCCATGCCGGGCGGAAGAGAAAGAACACAGGTGTGAAGGATTTGAACCACTGCCATTTGGATGCTTCTCATCATATTTGTTTATCGTTTTTGAACAATAATAGATACTACGGTATTTTTTATATTTGATGAACATTCTGAATGGAGAAAATATCCTCTCATGAACTGGAGAAGAGACCCGAATTGTACCGTTAAAATAATGTTAGAGTCGCATATTATAAAAACATATATCGGACACTGTAAAGAAGAATCCACGAATACCAGAAACAGTTAGAACTAGGTTTCGTTATCTGAGTATAAGAGAATTTGAATAGCAGCATGGTATATGAACTTATAGTTATGTTTGATCCAAACATAACTTTTAAACAAATACTGCCTGATCCAAACAGGACTTCTAAAAAGAACAAGTAACCACTCGCTCTTGAAACTACAAAACAAAAACGTTAATATAAAAAATTTGAATTAAATTTTCTGTTTATTATTTAAATCTCAAGTATAAAAATATAAAAAATTTCTTTTTCCACCTAGTGTAAGATTTATTTTTTTCCAAAAGAATCTCTAAATTTTTCATTTTAATATATCTCATTCAATACTCAATAGTTTGTTTCGAGATGAATCATTAACTTGTAAAGCTGGTGAATAGCTTTAAATTTCATAAATTCCAAGTTGGGATGAAAGCGTAGTCTGTTAGAAATAAGGAATCAACAGGTGTTTGCAGTGTGAGCAGATCGTTTCTAGACAGGTTCACAGCTTTGTTCGTTTCTTCCTTTGCGAAAGACATGTCAAAACTATGTCCAAGGTGCAGTAAAAGATCCAACTAACAATCAGAATACTACTCGAATCACGTTACGGTTCACAACTTGGAAAACTCGAAACCAGCAGGCAACAGATCGGAACTCCAGAAACTGTTACGGTCTGGAAAGTTGAACTCGGAAATTTCCCGAGTTCAACTTTCGAATGGTCGGAAATCTAAATTCACGGATATGTCCGTTAAAATTTCAGAAACTCCAGAACATGCTGGATCAAGTTACGTATACAGAACAAGAAACTGGGAAATATTGTAAATCCGACGATATCTACACTAGTTTACAGTTCACCGTTGGGCCAGAACGTCACTCATAAGCCGTCAGGTACCAAAGAGGCGCTCGCTCGGTTTTACACAAGAAAATTTCTGTTAGAATACAGTATGAATACACTTTCCAATAACAGGTTATTAGGTGGTGACCTTCCGTAAGATCACCAAGCCCAAGACCAAGACTATATTATCCAGGCCCAAGGCCGTTGTACATTATTGAGTAATTCATTTGTTTGGTTCTGCCTACACTCTCTTCACAGCTCTCTCGCACTCACATTGTCTTTATGTTGTGACTTAGAGTTTTACCTTAACCTATTCTACCAGTAGTACATTTCCAACATGGTATCAGAGCTTTGCTTTGTTGATGCACTAGCACAATAGCATAGACACTAGGTAGACCTTCGGCCCTTAGGTGAGAGCAGTTGGAGGACGCTTCAACTGCTGCGAGAAGGATGCTTTACGCACTAAGATTCTATACCTCCGCTAACAGAACTCTATCGTTCCAGCGACCAATCTGATATAGAATGTCTGTCTCCTTTGACATCAAAGGCTGGGCCAAATTCGACAGCACATACTTCACGTTTAGGAAACACAAGACAACTTTGCGACTCAGGACCCATGGTGTACTTGACATCATGGAAAGGAATGCGCGAAGATCGCGCGCCACGACACTCGAGGGTACTGCGGTACCCATCCCTCTCCCTGCTACTGGACCTGACAGCATCGCGGATTGGGATCAGCGTGACGTCAGTGCGCTTGCAGCAATCAACGAATACTGCGAGAACAATGTGGCAAGACATATAATGTCCTGCATTACGTCTAATGATGCAAGGTCCACCTTGATCAGACACTTCGTTGGTCAAGACATGGTGACCAAGATGCATTTAAGAGAGAAGTTGCGGATTTTAAAGATGAAATCCAACGAGACGGTCACCCAACACGTGAACAAGTTCAAGTCTCTTCTCCAGCAGATGACTTCAACTGGATTAGTAGTTGACAACGAGGAGCAAGTCTTCGCATTGATGGGCAACATGTCCAACAACTCTCACGTTCTCACATGCTAAAAATATCTCACATTCTCTATATTACTCAAGTTGTCATTACGACGATGTGAAAACAAGGATGAGGAGCTCTTCTCTACTCCTCTATTTATACATTCTAGGTTTTTACTTTGGTACCCTCCGGTAACTCAGTCGTAACTACTTTTACCGGATTTTACTAAGATATTACTTAAGATAAAAGCATTAATCACATGGACTTCTTACCTTTTCACATGGGCTTATTCTTTCAAAGTCAACAACTTCTAGAAGGATTCTAGAATATTCTCAAGGAATCTCGAATTTCCACCCCCCTCTACACTAGGACCCATTAAAAAGGAAACATGTGGAATCTCTTCTTGTTTTTAATGTCCACAAAGTCCACAACTTTAATCCAACCACTAATATCAAGTCAAAAAGGAGATAAGGGATACTTTCCACCTCCTTTCTACCTTTTAGACAAGATGACAAGATAGTAGTGCTCACTCTTTAGGAAATATCTGAATTCTGTCAAAAGTACAGCTAAGTTTAATCATAACTAACTTTAGCTAGTCATGACTAACTTGATACCTCCTTAAAGTACTTGGGCAGCAAATAAACATTCTCAACACTTAGTTATAACTAAATACCTTATTAATAGACAAACTTTCTATGTGTAACATAGGTCGTTACAATCCGTCTCTCTCGGCTTCCTTTCAGTGGGAGTTCCTTTGTCCTCTCCTGCCGATCCAGCTCCAACTCCATTCGTTGGCCTTGGATCTGGAGGAGGAGTTTCTAGCAGTCATGGTCCTGACGGAGGAGTCACCAGCAGTACACAGTCTAGTGAGAGTAGCCGTCTCTCATGTTCTCACTCCTCTAGCCACACACACGCTCACTCTTCTCCAGCAGAAAATATGAGCCCGCGCCATCTCTATCTTCGGTGCACATCACCACGCTCACCACGTGTTTCTGGCCATACCCACAGCGAGTCCTCCCTTCCTCCATTGGATTTCTCAGCACCACCTCCACTGAGACTATCAGCCCGACATTCGGTTCTCTGCAGCGGAACCATTATGAAGACTACGACCCTTCATCACTGATCATGAAGTCCCGAAAAACACCAAGCGGTGTCGTAGAGCGTGAAATATGGTCTGGGAATACACGGGGTATCTGGCTGTAGAGAGATACAACTGGATCTACGACCTAACCGATGAAAACTTATGCTCTCAATATCTAATCTATCAGTCTTTTTTGTAGGTTACTAGCGAGCTAACTTGACCCAAGTGTAGCACATGTGCATCACACAAATGACTCGGAGCTCGATTCCACTCTAGATAAAGGCAAGGCTCATACACGGTACGTGTCTGCTTTAGATCCCAAGCACTCTTCATACAATCTCTCATCCACATCCGCTTCACTACTTCTTCTCGACAAACTACCTAATTGTAGACTCTGACCTTCTATTGTTCGCTGATACGAGTTTGCTCAGGAAGATGTCCACAGCAAGGACCGCCTACTACACAAGCTTCCCAACGATACAAGACATATCGGCAGCAAAACAGCTAGAAACTCGGGGCGTGATACCGAGGATAACGGTACCTCAGCTTCAGCAAGACGTGGCACCTCCACTGAGCGTGATCGCCGTACCAATCTCACAATACAGCCTCCTTGTCATCCACACGACACCTCCAAGAAGCACACCTCCCATCTTCAAGTTGTTTTTGTTCAACTCCAACCAAGAGATTTAAGCAAAATCTCTCTACGTCTTTCTCGCCTCGCTGCAAACTGAACTTTGACAATCTCGTGCCTTCACCTCGATTATCCAATCAGGCTCAAACCTCACAGGACACCCCCTCTGACCCTTCTCTACTACTGTATGAAATTTCAGTCTCAGATCTGACCCCCCACTGTCTGCGATGAATCAAGCCACCCGCCTGTGCTAACTTCTGAGCTTTACAGATCTCGATGACCAAAATCCTAGATCTCCACACATTCTCTTACCCAATTGAACTGAAATTTCACATGTGACTAGCTGATAGGGCACACTCTCATCCTGGAAAGTTTCACTCAGAGATCCAATCCCATGTGCACGGAGCAACTCAAGCTTTGAATCCAAAGAAAGCGGGCTTTCTCATACCTCTCAACTGTAACAGCCAACTTCAATTGATCATTTCAGGAGCAAATCCAACCCAAATGTAGGATTGTTTTACATCAATACAACCAGCACGGAGTGAACTACTCGATCCCCTTGACATCTCCTAAAGATCACCTCTCAAACTCCCGGATCACTCCAAAACGTGGCTCGGGGTACCAATTTGACCCCCCTGACTTTCAACGTCCATCACTCTCTCCTCAGAATTCCAAATCGCCTGATCTTTGTCTCCAAAGTGTAGCCCGTCTCGAGAGCTTTCCAACAAGACCACTCACTCCTCAAATGACCCTCGGGAAGACCTCCAAAACCCTAAAGCCGTATGCAGATCTGGAATGGCGTTGATTGGTCGAAAATGGACCAATAAGAAAACAGATCTGAAAACCTCTTTTGTCCTCTACTTGGTACCCTAGAACAACTATAACCTTACTATCCTCTCATGCCTTCAAGGCATCGGCCCCAACCTTAGGTTAATTACATTCGTCGAACTATAGAGATCGTACTCAATACTCAAGATTCAGTACAAGGTCAAGATGACGACCTGGAACCGATTTACGATGAAAGGTACTACAAAAGGAAATGGAGAAGCCATCACTTGATTACAGTACTCCTCCCCAAAGTTCCTTGCGATCCACGCACGATGATTGATCTTCCGCCGACAGTGACATCGAACATCCACCCAGACGTTGAAAGGGATGTTGGCTGGATAATTCAGGTCCATTGGCCCTCGTCAAAGTAAGATGTACACTGTCAAGTCCCAGCCCTCTCCATACGTGACGATTGGTAAGATCACCGGAGTAGGCGAGTCCATCATCCTCCCCATGAACTCTTCTCCAAAGTAGGTGACAAACCACTGTCGAAAGTGATCGCGGTGGATCAAGTGAAGCTTGATATGAAACGAGTTCGGAAATGGCAGATTTGGAACTCGATTCAGTCCTCCATCCATGAATACAACACTTGCCGCTCCTTCTTATCACGTAAGACACTAAGACACACTCATGAAAACTACCCCAAAAAAAGAATGCCTCCCAAACCCCCAACCCACTATCTTATACCTATGTTTGACAACAAGAGCCATTCACGCGAACGTTCACGGATCATTGAGTCGGCACATCTTGTTATCGTGCGATCTCACATCCAGATCTCTGTGAACGTGACATCTAATACCCTCTTATGCGAACTACACAAAAGGTTCACCGAACACAAAGAAAACACAACACCCGTTCTACACTGAATTCACATGTGGGACGTCTCACAACACGACATCCACTCCTTCTAAACCTGCGCATCCTCCGGCATGCGCCACAAACACTTACAAGTTGTGGACGGCATCACACAACGTCTTCATCGTCTTGAATGATGTCATCGTTATCAGCATCCTCAAGAACCAAATCATCCTCGTCGTCGTCCAAGAGATCAAATTCCGCTCCGACTTCTCCACGCTTATCTCTTCATCTCGCTTCTTGAAGAGTTTCACACGCTTTCCTGCAATGGGAACTTTGAGCTTTGATCCATCAAGCTCCCGAAGTGAATATGTAGCATTGTCATGTACAACAAGAACCACATATGGTCCAAACCACCGCTTAGAGAATTTTCTAAGAGCACTGTGTTGGTTGTCCAAGCTACAATCATACACCAACACCCAATCGCCTTCCTTAATCTCCTTTGGTCGCAACCGATGACGCTCATCAAACCTGCCCTTATTCTTCAACCGAGCCTTTCTCAACCTATCAACTGCAATCTCTATGTCCTCGGGTCTTCTTTCCAGTTGACGAATCCGAAGCCCAAGAAGATCCTCCTTAGACATATTATCCTCCCAAGGTAGAACGCTCCAAGTAGGAATGTGCTCCTCGATGGGCATGATAGGTTTTTGCCCTTGCATTAGCTCTGCTGGCATGTACCCAGTCATTGAACTATGTGTGCAGCGATCAGCCCATAAAGCAAAAGGTAAGAACCTTGGCCACTCCTTCACCCTTCCTCTACAAGCTTTCACAATGGCTTTAACAATAGGAGAATGACCTCGCTCACTCTTAGCATTCCCTTCTGGATTGTAGGCCGTAGTAAGAGCTAGTTTCACCCCGCATCTCTCAAAGAACTGCTTAGCTTCGAGAGTATTCAGCTCTCCACGATCTGCTGTAATCTTCCCAACACACCCGTACCTACAGATCACGTCCTCCAACAAGAATCTGCAAACTCCTTCAGTGGACTTTGTACGCAAAGCCCGTCCTTCTACTTGGTTGGACAGATCCTCTCGTGCAAGAGCCAAATATCGCATTTGCCATATCCCTACTGGCATGATAACCAGATCTACCACCCATTTATAATGGATTGCAAGCGGATACGTAGGATGCAAACCGTCTCGATGTCTGATCTCTGAGTACATCTGACAAGTCTGACACGATTCTACGAACCTCACAACATCTCTATACATGTTACGCCACCAATACCTCTCCTTGAGCTTTGTGAAGGTTGCGTAAATACCTCGATGTCCAGCCCATAAACTGTCATGGAACTCTCGAATAAGTTGCGTCTGCATCTCTTTCTTACACACAACTCTTTGTGGTGGATCAACATCTCGCTTAGATCGTTTCCACAGATAACCACCTTGTAGTAGGTAGTTGTAAGCCTTCCTCCTGATCTGTTTGAAATATGTATCGCTCCATTCAGGGTGCTTCAGCAACGTGCTAAGATAACGCCCAATATCTATCCATTCACCTTCGTACAACTCCTCTTCGAATGATTTTGGATACACTACTTCTCCCTGTTGCGCTCTAGAAAAAACGGTAGTGCCAACATCCTCTGTGTCCTCGATCATATCTTCCTCTCCTTCATACCTTGCTCGAGACAACATATCTGCTACTGGATTATCCTTACCGGCTATGTGCTTGAATTCAGGATTCAATGATTTGATGTACGCTATCCACCTTAGCATAGCAATATCAGGAGTGTTACAATTCGTAATCATTCCCAACAATGGCAAACAATCAGTCTCCACCACCACCGATGCTCCAATCAGGTAATCTTTCTCAGCCTTCATAGCTGTAACCACCCCCCATAGTTCTCGCTTCACCTGTGGGTACTTCCTTTGTCGCTCACTCAACACCTTTGCACCGAACCGCACAGCAAACCTGTTCCCTTCTTCATCATCTTGCCCCACAGCCCATCCAATTGCTATAGGGCTACTATCAACAGTCAGAACTACAGGTTTACTCCCTTCATAGCTGACTCTACGAAGTACAAGCGGGGAAGACAACAGTTCTTTTAGCCTTCGAACTGCCTCTGAGTGCTTCTCGTCCCACTTAAACTTCTTGCCTTTCCGAAGCAAGCCGTATAAAGGATCAGCAACATGTGCAAAGTGAGGAATCCAAACATGATAGAATACACAAGCCCCTAAGAACCTCCGTACTTCAGTTTGCGAACTACATGTATCCTTCATCCGTTGGATGGCATCTACCTTACTTGGATCAGGTCTACGACCAAACCATCCACACAAATGTCCCACAATCACAACCTCTCGCACTCCAAACGAGGACTTAGCTCCTGATAACGTCAAGTGGACTTCCTCAAGACGTGACAATATCTTATCAACATCTGCAATGTGATCAACAACAAACTTACGGCACCCCCTCTGATCTGTCGCTTCATCCTTCTCCTCCTCTGGACAACCCTTGATTGGAATGTCATCCAAGAACGGCATTGTCTTCTCCGGAATAAAATCTCGTAAGACTTTATTCATCCCATTCATCATGTGCGCCACTGAGTTAGTAGCCCCTTGTGGTAATGTGCACATCCTTACCAGTCCCAACGGAGTCCTCGTAGTGGTGACATCCCTACTTCTTTCGGCAAGTTGAAATTGATCGTATCCGGAGTAGAGATCTCCCATAGAATAGATCGCTCTTCCAGCAAATGCTTCAGCAAACTCCCCTACAATCGGTCCTATCCCTGTATTCCTGATAGTCACTTGGTTTACTGGCTGCATATCTTGAATGAAGCGTAACGCTCCACTCTTTTTCGGAACTGTAAACCAACGACTGGAATACGGTGCAAATGAAGGTTCGAGAATCTTCATCTGCATTTTCTCCTTTAGAAGCTCCATAAGCTTAGGTAGATGAGCCCTAGGTACAGGGATTGGCCTCAAGTCCCAAGGTGCATGCGGCACTGTAAAGATAATCATTGGAGCTACTACGCTCAGATCCACGCATCCTATCTCCGAAGCTTCAAAAGAAAAAGCCTTCCCATGCTTACTCAACATCTCTTTGAACTCTCGCTCTTCAATAGGAAAGAGAAAATCTGCGGATCCTACCTTCAACTCCTTGAGCGTAGCTGCAGTAAACTTGTGACCCACTTGGCGAGGATCCCTTAAGCTCTTCTCCTTCGAAGCTTGCTGAACTTGGTGGTTGGAGTCATCGGGTAAAGGTTGAGCTACAGGCTTAACCTTTCTATCTACCGTTTTGTACTTGGTTTCAACCCTGATTTCTGGTTTCTGGAATGACTCTATGATCGAATAGAGCTCTCTAGAATTTATTTCCACCAGTTGATCTTCATTCCTTTTCTCAATCTTGGTAAGTTCCTCCAAAGGATCCTCTAATCCCATCTCCATGTAAACACCCGCTATTCTATCCTCCTCGTCAAGTACACACACTCTTTTTAGATCTTTCTCAACTCTTTCCACAGCCTTCCGCTCCCACTTCTGTAGATCAACAAGCTGCGTATATAAAGCAAATCCACCCTCAGAAAATCCCACAACTCCTGTACAAAAGGCACTTCCCTTCGCTGGCGAGAGTACCTCCTTCTGCGTATCGGTATCACCATACCCTCGCTTTATGGTGACCCTATGCGAAAATCCTTAAACTCTTCAGTGACTTTAGGAAGAGAACCACTCCGCAAGTTCTCCCGATTGCGCTCATGGTTAGGCGGTACAGTTAGAAACTGCACTGCTCTCTTACCGTCTTGATTTCTGATCCTAGCATATGCAGATCCATCATCCAGCACCTTGGTCTCCATCCTTACAGCCGTAATGTATGGCTATCCAAGAATCACCGGATACGAAGTAGCGTCTTGAACAAAAAAGTTTTGCTCTATGACTACATCCCCAATCTTCACCCTTACATCCGGACAAGCACCGTAGAGTTCTCCCCGTGTGTTATTCGCTGCCCGGATCATCCAACCATGCTCTGTGTCAATGGGCCACTTCCCTCGCTTATAGACATCTTTAGATACGATGTTAATCTCTGATCCATGGTCAATGAGAGCAACCACCGGATCTACCAAATCTCCTATCTTCACCAAGGTCTCCGTAGTACCTCTAGCCCAATGTCCCCTAGTATAGTAACTAGAAACCATATCATCTCCCTCATCTTCATCTATAGCAAATCGAACCTTATGACTGGTGCAATATTTAGCTAACTCTTGCTCCTCCTCCTTCGTTATTCTCGTATCTAGAGCGTTAGTCATAGCAGTCTCTCCTGTCAACTGCCTCTTCCTCTTGATGGTGTCAATAATGACATCATGGAACTCCTTCTTTGCTATTCCTAGGATCTCTCGTAAAGTAAACTCAATCTTTGCGTTGAGCACTCTCTCTTCTAACACCCCCTTCAAATCCATAGCAGCTTCAATATCCGACTGCAGCTTGTAGGTAGCAGGCTTACCTTTCTTACTCCTTTCTAACCTCTCTGTAGTAGATGGTGGAACTTCCTCCATAGTCTCTTCTCGCACCGGCGTTGTATCTAGCCGAGGTTTCTCACCTCGTAACTGCCTCTTAGGAGTACTTCTCTCCTCACTAGGACCAGCATCATCCCTCCTACGCTTCTCCTCCATGAGAGCCTCATGTTGACTCTTTGCCAAGTAGGCGTGTACAGACATTGTATCTACTGGATCACTCCATCCAGTAGCACCTCTGATTGTCGTGGCCACCTTGAGTAACTCACCCCTTGTTGCTTTTCCTTTCTCCATTGTGGTCACAGCATGACTCCATATTTCACTCGCCTTTACTTCCTCTTCAGAAGTACTATCTCTATCTTTCACTACCTCAACCCCATAGGTAGTGGCTTTTACTGATACCTCAGCATGTTGTGAAAGATAATCCTCTAAAACTTACCTCATCCCTCCTCTTCCAAAGTTAGTTTTGAGGATCTTACCTGTCTCCTTCAAGGCAACCTTCCCCTCCTTCCAATAGATCACTCCTTGTCGTAGGATGTCAGCAAAGTCTCCGCACTCCTTCCGGTGATGTTCAGTGCTATCGCACCACATACATCTCTGCACATACCCTTGCTTTGGAGCGGTTTTGCCCTCAAGTACTCCTCCTTTCTCCTCTAGCCTTGCTAGCTTAATCTGCAAGTCTCTCATCCCTTTTACCAATTCCTCTATCGCATCCTTTTGAGGTGCAACCATAGGGACAGGAACAGCAGGAAATGAAATAGGAGGTACTTGTACCGTAGGTGCCTGTACATTAGGCATTGTTGGCTGCCTACGGGGTAGTACGATTGGCGGTGGTCTCACTTCTTGCCTTACCACCACCTTCCCTCTCCGATACTCCCGCTTCGCAAGTACACCCACTGCTTCAGAAACCTTCCTCCAATCAGCCGTGAGCCCAGTATCTTCCATCCTGTCTTCCAGAAGTAGTTCCAACTCCCTCTGTAGCTCATTGTTAGCTGCTTGCAGAAACAGCTCCACTTTGTCGTTCTCCAATGTGAGCTTCTCCATCCGAGACAACTGAAGGAACTGTCTCTCGAACTCCCTAAATAGCTCTGTAGCAACAAGCCCTTTATTGGGTTTGTTTACCCACTCCATGAATGACTTCTTAGTCACTCGATCTGCATCTTCTAGAGAATATTCTTCTTTTAATTGAAAAGTAAACTCTTCCCAGTAAACTCTTCTCTTTGGAGATGTTCTTTCCATCAAACTGATCCAACAAACCCACAACAGACTGCAAAGCTCTAGTAGCCATTGCCTCCTTTCGTTCAGCAGCTTGTTGTTGTTGCATGATCAACGCGAATGCCTCAAGCAATCGCATATCAGACCTTTTTAGTGGATTCACCCTCGGGACCTCTCCAGACGTAGAAACCTCATCTATGAATTGAGATAGGCTCTCAGCGTCCATGGTTGGAAAAACGTATCTCTCAACCCCAGACGTTTCACGTCGAGTTCACCAACTGTCGTAGGGCGTGAAATATGGTCTGGGAATACACGGGGTATCTGGCTGTAGAGAGATACAACTGGATCTACGACCTAACCGATGAAAACTTATGCTCTCAATATCTAATCTATCAGTCTTTTTTGTAGGTTACTAGCGAGCTAACTTGACCCAAGTGTAGCACATGTGCATCACACAAATGACTCGGAGCTCGATTCCACTCTAGATAAAGGCAAGGCTCATACACGGTACGTGTCTGCTTTAGATCCCAAGCACTCTTCATACAATCTCTCATCCACATCCGCTTCACTACTTCTTCTCGACAAACTACCTAATTGTAGACTCTGACCTTCTATTGTTCGCTGATACGAGTTTGCTCAGGAAGATGTCCACAGCAAGGACCGCCTACTACACAAGCTTCCCAACGATACAAGACATATCGGCAGCAAAACAGCTAGAAACTCGGGGCGTGATACCGAGGATAACGGTACCTCAGCTTCAGCAAGACGTGGCACCTCCACTGAGCGTGATCGCCGTACCAATCTCACAATACAGCCTCCTTGTCATCCACACGACACCTCCAAGAAGCACACCTCCCATCTTCAAGTTGTTTTTGTTCAACTCCAACCAAGAGATTTAAGCAAAATCTCTCTACGTCTTTCTCGCCTCGCTGCAAACTGAACTTTGACAATCTCGTGCCTTCACCTCGATTATCCAATCAGGCTCAAACCTCACAGGACACCCCCTCTGACCCTTCTCTACTACTGTATGAAATTTCAGTCTCAGATCTGACCCCCCACTGTCCGCGATGAATCAAGCCACCCGCTTGTGCTAACTTTTGAGCTTTACAGATCTCGATGGCCAAAATCCTAGATCTCCACACATTCTCTTACCCAATTGAACTGAAATTTCACATGTGACTAGCTGATAGGGCACACTCTCATCCTGGAAAGTTTCACTCAGAGATCCAATCCCATGTGCACGGAGCAACTCAAGCTTTGAATCCAAAGAAAGCGGGCTTTCTCATACCTCTCAACTGTAACAGCCAACTTCAATTGATCATTTCAGGAGCAAATCCAACCCAAATGTAGGATTGTTTTACATCAATACAACCAGCACGGAGTGAACTACTCGATCCCCTTGACATCTCCTAAAGATCACCTCTCAAACTCCCGGATCACTCCAAAACGTGGCTCGGGGTACCAATTTGACCCCCCTGACTTTCAACGTCCATCACTCTCTCCTCAGAATTCCAAATCGCCTGATCTTTGTCTCCAGAGTGTAGCCCGTCTCGAGAGCTTTCCAACAAGACCACTCACTCCTCAAATGACCCTCGGGAAGACCTCCAAAACCCTAAAGCCGTCTGCAGATCTGGAATGGCGTTGATTGGTCGAAAATGGACCAATAAGAAAACAGATCTGAAAACCTCTTTTGTCCTCTACTTGGTACCCTAGAACAACTATAACCTTACTATCCTCTCATGCCTTCAAGGCATCAGCCCCAACCTTAGGTTAATTACATTCGTCGAACTATAGAGATCGTACTCAATACTCAAGATTCAGTACAAGGTCAAGATGAAGACCTGGAACCGATTTACGATGAAAGGTACTACAAAAGGAAATGGAGAAGCCATCACTTGATTACAGTACTCCTCCCCAAAGTTCCTTGCGATCCACGCACGATGATTGATCTTCCGCCGACAGTGACATCGAACATCCACCCAGACGTTGAAAGGGATGTTGGCTGGATAATTCAGGTCCATTGGCCCTCGTCAAAGTAAGATGTACACTGTCAAGTCCCAGCCCTCTCCATACGTGACGATTGGTAAGATCACCGGAGTAGGCGAGTCCATCATCCTCCCCATGAACTCTTCTCCAAAGTAGGCGACGAACCACTGTCGAAAGTGATCGCGGTGGATCAAGTGAAGCTTGATATGAAACGGGTTCGGAAATGGCAGATTTGGAACTCGATTCAGTCCTCCATCCATGAATACAACACTTGCCGCTCCTTCTTATCACGTAAGACACTAAGACACACTCATGAAAACTACCCCAAAAAAAGAATGCCTCCCAAACCCCCAACCCACTATCTTATACCTATGTTTGACAACAAGAGCCATTCACGCGAACGTTCACGGATCATTGAGTCGGCACATCTTGTTATCGTGCGATCTCACATCCAGATCTCTGTGAACGTGACATCTAATACCCTCTTATGCGAACTACACAAAAGGTTCACCGAACACAAAGAAAACACAACACCCGTTCTACACTGAATTCACATGTGGGACGTCTCACAACACGACAGCGGGCGTTAATGATAGTTCTCAAACCCATGCCAATAGAACTTGTTTCTTATATAGAAGCAGTATCTTCTCCTGATGCTGATCAGTGGAGAAGAGCAATAGAGGAGGAGTTAGTCACGAATTGTCACAAGGACGCCGACCGATAACATGTAAGTGGACTTTTAAGTTGAAACTTAATACTGATGGTTCCATTGCTCGTTACAAGACGAGACTCGTGGCTCGTGGTTTCACTCAAATCTACGGATTGGATTACACAGAAACTCTTTTCCCTGTAGTTCGTATTCAGTCAATACGGCTCATCCTTGTCATCTCAGTGTAGTATAATCTACATGTACATCAAATGGATGTTAAAACTGCGTTTCTGAATGGAACACTTAACGAGGAAATATACATGTGTGTTCTGGAAGGAGTGACTACAGCAAGGCGCAGCCAAGTATGCATATTGCTTAAGGCTCTCTACGGTCTTAAGCGGTCATCAAGAGAATGATACTTGATCATCGATAAATTCTTACTTTCTCTTGGATTTGCTAAGTCCGGTGCAGACGGAAACGTTTACTACTTGCACCAGAAACAGCACTTCGTCATCCTTGCCCTCTACGTGGATGACACTGTGATTGTCAGTAGCAGTGAGGCTCTATTACCCCATGTAAAAGAGAAATTGAGCTCACGGTTCAAAATGACTGACATCGGTCGAGTCCATCATTATCTTAGCATTGAAATTAATCGTGACCCATCCTCTCGCAATATCAGACTTAGTCAAACTTTGTATTTGACACAGAAGCTATTTCAGTTTGGTTTTTAGGACTGCAAACTTGTAAGCACCCCTCTAGTTACAGGTGAGAAACTTTCTTCGGACAACTCTCCTGTCACTGAGGATGAGAAGAAACTATGCAATAGTTATCCTTACCAAAGTGCAACTGGCTCTATTAATTGGGCCGTAGTATGCACTCGTCCTAATTTGTCTTATCTCATTAGTGTACTCTCCCAGTTCATGAGTAGTCTTGGACCTAGACACATTGCCGCTATGAAGCAGATTTTTTGTTACATCAAGAGAACTTTGAATTTATATCTTGAGTACGCTCAGTCACCCCGGCCCTACTCTCTGTTCGGTTATTCCGATGCTGACTGAGGAGGACATGAAGAGACAAGACGATCTACGTCAGGTCATTGTTTCATCGACTCTGGAGGAGCCATTAGCTGGTCCTCTAAGAGACAAAAGTCAGTAGCCTTGTCAAGTACAGAGACATAATATGTGGCTCTTAGCACGAGCTGTTCAGAGACAATCTGGTTACGTTAACTCCTGACTGACATCAGACTGAATGACAAAGAGACCACTGTTACATATTGTGACAACCAAAGTGCGATGGCCCTTGTCGACACTAGCAAGTTCCATGACCGCACGAAGCATATTGACATCCGATATCACTTCATTAAAGATCACGTCGCTAGAAAGTTATAGAAGTTAGATATTCTACTACTGAGGACATGGTTGCAGATATTTTAACAAAGAGCTTACCAGCTCCCAAGTTGGATTATCTACTACCAAAACTAGGAATGTTTTCTAGCTGATAAATATTTTTATCTGAACTGTTACGGAAGGGGAGTGTTAGAATACAATATGAATACACTTTCCATTAACAGGTTCAGGTTATTAGAGGTGACCTTTCGAAAGGTCACCAAGACCAAGACTATATTATCCCAGCCCAAGGCCATTGTACATTATTGAGTAATTCATTTGCTTAATTCTTCCTACACTATCTTTAGGAGCTCTCTCACACTCACACTGTCCTTATGAGGTGACTTAGAGTTTTACCTTAGCTATTCTACTAGTATTACATTTCCAACAATTTCACAGCGTGAATTGTTATACCCATGAATGATCGGGAGGAAAACTTATCATGCTTAAACGGGATTCCAGCGGGTAAATGAATCGGAGTCCTCTACGTCAGCCATCACCTTTCGTCTCTTGACCGTATGTGGCATGGAGACATAAACAACCTGCACAGAAAGCGAGTGCAGCGATGAGAAAGAGAAATATCGAAACTCAACAGAACTGTGCATAGAACCGAACCGCAGCGATGAACGAGATAAATCTGAGAACTCCACAGAACGTAAGCCGCAGCAGCAGCGATAGAAAAGACTAGACTCAAGCAATACCTGCACAAAATGAAGCCTTGTCGATAAGAACGCGAAACATGTACAGAACGCGAGCCGCAACAATGACTCTGAGAAAATCTCAAAACTCCACAGAAAGTGTGCACTGATGCGAGTCGCAACAATGATGCCGAAAGATCTTGAAAAGATTAATGTAAAACCACAGAGCCGCAGCTGCAGCAATCGAAAAGATTAGTGCAGACAGAGCCTCAGAGCGATGAAAACAGAAAGACCTCCACAGAGCCGCAGCCGCAGTGACCAAAAAGATTAGTGTAAAACTCGCAGGTGCAGAACAGAGCCACACATGACTGAAAATCTCGAACTCTAGCCGTGCATCAGAAAAAAGCCAGACGAATCCTCGTGGACGCGTTTCACTTACGCGCTCCTCCCTGAGTTTGAACTCAGGGACTCGCGCGTGGTCACTGTTGAGTGCAACTTGGCTGCACGCAGAATGGCAGAATGGCACGTAGGCTTTCTGCCAATACGCCCTTTTTATAGGAGCACTGGTGGTTTAAGAGCATTGATTTTTTCTCCCGACATTAGAATCATACAACATTTATTCAGAATATCATCCTGCTTGCGGTTTGCTGCCCGTTATTACCTAAATCTCAATTGCTGAAGGCATTGATTTTTCCTTACGATACTAGAATCATACAACGTCTATTCAGAATATCATCCTGCTCGCGATTTACTGCCCACTATACCTAAACCCTGATTGCTTAAGGCATTGATTTTTCCCAAGAAACCTTAGTCAAAAGTCAAAATTAGTTGAGTAAAATCCAAATTTTATTCATCCTCCGATATTAAAATCATACAGCATCTATACAGAATAATATCATCCGGCTCACAGTTTGCTGCACGCTATTACCTAAAAATTTGGATTTTAAAATCCAAACTTTTTTGAATCCAAACTTTTTTCGAAGAGGAAAAAATCGTGCTCGCAGTTTGCTGCCAGTTATTATCTAAACCCCGATATTGATTTTTCCCTACAATACTAGAATCATACAACATCTATTCAGAATATCATCCTGCTCGCGATTTACTGCGCACTTTTCCCTAAACCCTGATTACATAAGGCAGTGATTTTCCCAAGAACCCCGAGTCAAAAGTCAAAATTAGTAGAGTAAAATTCGAAAAATCAAACCCGGGACCTCCACTGTATAGTTAAGATCTCCAACCATCACGCTATAACGCTAATCTATAATTTTACTGTCACACACGTTCATAAACCAGTTCTTCTCTGAGACACCCGGCCGCAGCCACCTCGCCTGCCCGGTATGTGTGACTGCCCGCCTGCCCGGTAGTTACAGGTATTATTACGTATTGGAGGATGAATAGGAAAAATCTGCTGGCAGCTGAAATGGCTTGTACCTGTCTATGTTACTAACGGTCCGTACCGTTCACGGTCACAACCTCATACCCCATTGAGTGTATACTTCTGGTAGTAGGCGGGGAGACACCAACACTTTTAGAGGATGTGCTTTCGGAAGCGTAATTCCTACACCCTCCTCGACATCAACCTCCATGCCCGGCGAAAGAGAGAGAGCACAGGTATGAAGAATTTGAGCGACCGTCATTTCTACAAGAAGTAAGCCCATATCCATACCGGGACACTGTCTGCGACCAGCACCAAACGGCAGGAGCTCGAAATGTTGTCCTTTGACGTCCACCGGACTGTCGAGGAATCTTTCGGGACAAAACATGTTAGGATTCGGCCACAGTTCCGGATCCCTTCCTAAGGCGTAAACATTCAGCAGCACTCTGGTAGTTTTGGGAATGTCATAGCCAGCTACTTGAGTATCCTCCATAGCCTCGTGCGGCACTCCCAAGGGTACTACAGGGTACATCCTGAACGTTTCTTTCACCGTTGCTTTCAAGTATTTGAGCTTGTCAAGATCTGATTCCTCCACCAGTCTGTCTTTCCCCACAACAAGGTCCAGCTCGTCCACAATTCTCTGTCCAACTTCAGGATGTCGCATTAACTCCGCCAGAGCCCATATCGTCGTATTTGCAGCAGTCTCCGTTCCAGCGAGGAGCATATTCTGCATTCCACCTTGGAAACACTGTGAGGCAAGCCACATTCTACTGTTTTGTGAAGAACTCCAACGTCTACTCATTTGTGTTCTCCACTTGGAGACAACCTGCTTTTCAACATCTCGACGTGAAACACAGCATTTTAGGCAATTGCAGTACGAATGCAGTACCTACATGCTTGCATGGCTCCGAGTTCATTTTTTACCCCTGCATGGCAAAGAGCTTCCTTTTGATTAGGCTCCGACTCCCAAGTTCCTCACCTGAAGAAGAGCTAGGATTTGCTCGTCTGGAAACCCATCTCCAGTTTTATCGCGTTGTAGCGACAGCAGCACATCCAGGAAGTCTTTAGCTTCCTCGCCTTGGTTATAGCGGTGCTCCTCGATGATGGGGTTCAGAAACTTCTCAATTGTGATCCTCAATTTCAACAGTGCTGCCTCAAAACCTCCCAAATCCAGCTTCCGCAGAAATGGGATATATTCTCCCACAATAAATGATCCGGCGATGACGCACCACTCAGTCATAAGCGAATTCAAATCTCTCGGCTCGCCTTTCAAGTCCGGGCAGGCTACTTTGCAACCAAAGTAGCGGTTGCTGAAACAGATGCGGCACATGTGATCAAAGGATAACTGCATAATGTTTGGATTGATCTCGACTAGCTTTCCTTCTCGGCCTGCTCCCACCAAACGTTCTACTGCGGCCAGTATTTCATCGTCTCTAAAATCCTGTGAACACCCATGACCCAAAATAAGATCAAAGAACCAGAAAGATTTGTACCAGAAGAAGTTCGCCACCGGTTCACGCTTACCCTGCTTCTGCAAAGGTGTTCAGATTCTGTCTGGAAGTTTTTACAAAATTATGCTACACCGTCTCAAGCATGTCTACATAAAACAGGGATCAAACATGGACACGAAGCGTCACGTGACTTAGAAAAAATATGGAATATATAAAGATGCCAACCCCCAAGAACCTTCGGCTTTGCTGTTCTGTGGTTATCTAGTGATTGGTCGTCCGGTCAGGTGAGGATCCGGACTTGCGTTCCATCTTTCCTGCATAAGGGTTCAGCGTTTTCCTCACGTCGATATGTTCTAGGAACCTTCCTCCCCTGCCCACCCTCACTACAGTCACTTCCGACGGAGAACTGAAGATGCACATTCATTGATTCTGAGAATCATTCTCCGTTTCCCTCAAAAGAATCGTGCATTGTGGTTCAGCGAACACCTCTGCCTCTCCTAAAACCATTAAATTCAGAGCACCTGGTAGAGTCAATTGCAAGCAGGTTGTTGAACTTCCAAACCTTGAAGTGTTTGAGCCGTGTATGTGAGAAGATCTCCGAGTCAAGAATCCTTCTCAAAAGACGCCAATGGCTGTTATAGGGTGAAAAAGCAAGATCCTGAAAGTTGTACATGAAGACCTCCCCAACGATAGTGTAGGGGCGAGTTGCGAACAAATGGTCCTTAGTTCTAAAGAAGACCTTCGCCATTTCTGGGGAGGAGACTACAACGGCCGGAGCTGAACCCAACCTTATTGACATGAGAGGTCCATACTTCTGTGATAGCTTCAGCAGGGACTGATGAGGCATTGTGCCCAGAATCGGGAGATGACCAAGCACAGGCCATCCTGGAGGTCCAGGTGGGAGCCGAAGCTTCTTACGGCTGCCAAATTTCTTCCAGAAAACCAGCAACGCCAGAAGCCCACCGATACATGTGGCAACGATGTTGCTCCGCAACGCCCAGCTCGTGCTTGCAGACTCATTGCTTTCCATTCCCTCTCGACGTGAGGAGATCCCTGACCGAGCTGCCAGTTAATTCCCCAATCAAAGTTCGAGTTGGAGAGACCTTGTCAGCACAGCTATAAATACTGAGAGCAAACAACTTAAGGTATCCACCCAGGAACTTGTTATCTTTCAATGTTGGACCGCTGAGTCAAAGGAGTTATGGCTCCGTGATCTCGTCGACCGGCAACAACTGCTGAGATGTTATGTCAGCACACTAGCTGACGATATATAAATCTGTCCAACCAGTCGAGCGACAACTCTATAATGAACCCGCTGTTCAGCTGTGAATCTGAAAGCAGCGTCAGCTGCGTGAAACACCACTCAGGTAACTAAATCATCATCATATCCTAATGTCAAGAATGGAGGCGCCTAGGCTCAAGACCATCGTGTACGTCTCTGCCGCTCAGAAGGGACGGCTGGAAGAGAGCAGTCGTCTTAGGGGGGATCCTCAGGAACTGACTTTCAGCACCTCACGCGAGTCAGAAAGATGCAGTGGTATGGCTTCGGAAGGAACAACAGACTTCACCAAGACACCAGCTATCATCCCAGGTGGAATGTTTCATCTTTTGCATCGAAAATCCAGGTTTGTGTGGCATCAAGCTGTCACAAGAGTTTGCTACACTTAAAACCTTGCTTCTTCCAGCTTTTAGCGTAGTAGCTAGCAAATCAGTTCGTAACTTGAAAGCTCGCGTGGGACAGTCTCCCTTGACTCCGAGACGTTATCTGGATGCGCGATGCACTATTATCATCCTTCCCAGACTCCCCGAGTCGATGTTCGACTATCTGTAAACTCTTTAGCTAAAGTAAACTCGTGGAAAGACTTTGCTGGTTAAAGCATCTCCTAAAGAAACCGAACGCCATCGTGAGCGAACTGTGATCACTACAAACAAGTGCTGCGCCTGCAGTATCATTGCGAACTCTATGGATTTGCTCGACACACGTGTATGGTACTTATTAAGAAGGTGAAAAATCTTCTGCCGTTTTCCTTGAGAAATTTACTTGACCCCACCCCAGTACGTTTTACGGACTTGACGATCGACCCCACCCCCCTCAACGATTCGTCTTGCCAGTTACCATGCCCCGTGATGTGTGTACAGGAACCAGCAATCTTCTGGTTCTGTAATCTTTGGCTTCCTTATATATATTGTTCATTAGTGAGTTTGTTTATGTAAGGTTTGTGAAGGTTAGTAGCGGTAGGTGTATGTTATGTTCGACTTCAGATGCGCATCGTGAAAGTGGTCACCAAAAGAATCTCTAAATATCGGCAGTACCCACGCCTACAATAAGAATGCTGTAATTTGTGGTTAAGATACTATTAGTCCACATAAGCCCGAGCTACGCGTGTCCAATCCACCTCTCATTGTCAGTTGTCTCCAACCTTTTCTCGAGTTTTAGACTCAACCCAGTAGAGTGCAGTACAACTTGGTGATAACAATTCCATCAGTGAAGTCGAAGAAAGCTAGAGTGAAGTGAAGTGAAATTGTAGAAAAGCTCGACTGTGAAAGTGAAAAGCAATTCAACTGACAAGTCAAACTCAGCAGTTACTTGCGCTTCAGCTGGACGAAGCCAAAACACGTGCCATGAACAGCTACATGCAGCTGCATTAAACGTCGTTAGCAGTCACATACATCGTGTGGGGAAGGCGGAATTGAAAAGTCAAAGAGAATAAGAACTGACGATGATAAGCATACAAGCGTTTCTAGTACTGCCAGGCGCTCGTTCTCCGCTGAAACATTCCGTAGTGTGCATTCAGATATACACGCGGATGGCAGATGCCTTGAGTCTCACAGGGATCAAAATCGAAGCATGTACTCTACATGAAGTACACGCTTCTCCTGTAGATGACACTGGCTAGTATACATGTCGTCATGCGGGTTATACATGTCATCAACTTGCAGCAGAGACACAACTCTCTCACCGTTCCTCCGCAAAGAGGACGACGTCGACGCGTGTAGTGGTTGTTTTCTTAGCTTGAGGATCCGATATGGATGGTAAATTAATGTGCTGAAAGATAAATATTTATATGTTTAGTAACAAGTATAAAGTTTTCTTTGATCCAAAAGATCATTGGACATTCCTTTGAGTTTAGAGAAATATGCATGCTCGATGAACTTTGGGGAACTTTTGTTCCCTTAGTGATATAGGAAAAGATACAGATGGTAGATAATAATTGTACCCTGAGTAGATAAAATAATTAAAATATTATTTAATTGTTATATGTTAACAGATCATCAGGTGGTAGAACGAGCCAAACTTAACCCAAAAGTGCAGAAGGTCCGACGCACTTTGGAGAATGTAAATGCGAAAGTATGCTCAGCTCAAATAATTAATTAATGAATAGATTAATCTATTACTTAACTTTTTTGGACAAAAGGTTAAATAATAAATTAAACCTCCAGTACGTGGATATTCACTTCTTCCAAAGTTCGGAAGAGGGGAATATCCACGGGTGCTCACTTTATAAGGAAATGCAAGCAAAATGTTAGAGAGGACGTCACGGAAGTAGACTAGCTATAGACTCCCAACATGATTCGTTTACTAGGATATTCACCTCATGTACACTAAGAAAGTTGGAGAGCTTTTCATTGATTTATACACTGACTCTTTCGACGGAAAAGGTTAAGGTATAAATTAATATATAAATGAATTTATGCTCTTTTCTTAACAGACATGACTTAGGGTCTCTGACCACTATGCGAGTTAGGAACCTTATCCGAACTTGAAAGGCCCATCGAGTAAAATAGCGATTTTCTCTCGAACCCAGTGTAGGTAATGTACGTCTGCCTACGTACATTACCTACACTCAAAGAAACTCGTGCGTGAAGGAAGATCTCAGAACCAGTTTCCCCATAACTTTTACTACAGACGGAGCCGTGGATGTCTCTTGGGATTCCAGATTGTCGCCGCAGGGAGGGCAACACGTCGTCTGTCGTAGCTCGTCAGCGAAAATCAGAAAGGTCACACTTAGGGTGCCTCCAACCAAAAACCATGCAGATACCAGATTCTTAAATATATTCGAACTTCTATCCAAAAACTAGACAGTAGGAAGGCTCTACTATTACCGATCCAACCTGACATGACCTGATAAGATGATTAGTCTTCTAGTGAGCAAAGACCCTTATATTCCTGGTAGCGCGTGACTCAACGTTTCATTTATAGGTTATGTTAGGATTTGTTGACACTCGTGAGCTGCATAATAATTGATCTTTTGTACAACTTGGTATAATATTTTCACATAACCTTTACTTGTTTTTTATAACAAAGAGTACAGTTTGATGTACAAGGCCGTGAGAAAATATATATTCATCATCTTATCAAACATCTTTCCTAAAGCAATGCTTCTGTACTTCTAGTGAGAATTGGTCCGCAAAACGAACGGGAAACCTAAGGAAGTACCTTGTATGAATTTAAACAACACGTTAACTCTACTCATATTAGTTGCCCTGCCGTGCATAGATGTGATAATATATCTTTATTTGTCACTTCATCGGTCGGTAAAGATTCATGTAGACTCGTAGTACATCAATTAATATGAGTAGAGTAGCTCTAAGCGAATTTAGAAGACGACACGAGTTTAGAAGCCCTTCCTAACAAACACTTCAGTGTGGAAGACGACTTGCACGATTTTGAGTCTGCAAGAAGTTGAAGCCGATGAGACAAAAATATCAGAATCGTTTTTGATGATGTAGAGGGTGGTTCTAACATATCCTACGCGATTTAAAAGATACGTGGATATTTTTTCCAAGGAACATTAAAATATTCGACGAATTCGGTGGGCGTCTATTGAACAACATGAGAGTAAAATAACATAATTTCCATAAAGCATTACGAAATCCATTACTTTTATGCCTTGGAACTACTTCTAACGACCAGAATCTTTCACCGAGCCTTGTTACACCCCTGCTCGCTCTTACAACTGATCATAGTTGGAAAAAAGAGCGATTGGGCAGCTTATTAAGCTGTCAGAGCTTCGATCTGCGGGTAGAACGATGAGAAACTGTGGTGTCGACACTTATCCATCTCAAACGTTCAGACCATCACGATACCTACAGCAAGTAAACGCGGATCCGGAAACTAATCACGGCTCCTCGCAGCTCATATGGCTTGTACCTGTTCGGAGCGCTCCGTGACGTTCCTGATCACCACCTCAGACCATATCGACTGTATACTTCTGGTCGAAGACGAGGAGACACCAACACATGTAGAGGATGCATTTTTGGAAGCGTAATTCCTGGACTCTCGTCAACATCAACCTCCATGCCCGGCGGAAGACAGAGAACACAGGTGTGAAGAATTTGAGCTATCCCCGTTTCTAGAAGAAATAAGGCCATATCCATGCCGGGACACCGTCTGCGACCAGCACCGAATGGCAGGAGCTCGAAATATTGTCCCTTCACGTCCACTGGATTGTCGAGAAATCTTTCAGGACTGAACACGGTTGGATTCGTCCATACTCCGGGATCTCTTCCTATGCTGTAAAGGTTCAGCAGCACTCTGGTATTTTTGGGTATGTCATAGCCAGCTACTTGAGTATCCTCCATAGCCGCATGTGGTACGCTTAAGGGTAGTACTGGGTACATCCTGAACGTTTCTTTCACCACTGCTTTCAGATATTTGAGCTCGACGAGATCTGATTCCTCCACCAGCCTGTCTCTCCCCACAACAAGATCCAGCTCGTCCACAATTTTCTGTCTAACTTCAGGATGTCGCATTATCTCTGCCAGAGCCCATATCGTCGTATTTGCAGTAGTGTCCGCTCCACCTATGAGCAGATTCTGCACTCACCATGAATTTACATTTTCTATGAGGTCGGACTGAACAAGGCAGCCGCATTCTACTGTTCAGTTGAACACCTTCCCGCATCTACCCCTTGTCTATTCTCACATGGTCACAACCTCCTGCTAACAATCAAGGCGTGGTATTCGAGGCAAGTGGGGTAGCTGCATGGTTTTTGCAAAAGGAACGAACATCAAGTCCAAGGAATCACCGTAATGACTCCCTGTATGACAAAGAGCTTATCAGTGAGTAGTTCCCGAGCTTCTCACCTGAAGAAGAGCCTTGATTTGCTCGTCCGGAAACCCACTTCCAGCTTTCTCGCGTTGTAGCGAAAGTAGCACATCCACAAAGTCTTTAGCTTCCTCCCCTTGTCTTTGACGATGCTCCTCGATGATGGGGTTCAGATACTTCTCGATTCCGATCCTCACTCTCAACAGCCCTGCCTCGTAACCTCCTAAATCTAGCTTCCGTAGAAATGGCATGTATTCTCCAACAATAAATGATCCGGAGATGACGGCCCACTCGGCAAAAAGCGCAGGCAATTCTTTTAGCTGATCTTGCAAATCTGGACTGGATAGTCTGCAATCAGCGTAGCGCTTGCCGAAACAGATGCGGCACACGTGATCAAAGGACAACTGAATAATGTTTGAATTAATCTCGACTAGTCTTCCTTCCCGGCCTGTCCCCAACAAACGTTCTACTACGGCAATCATTTCCTCTTGTCTGATTTCCTGCGCGAATCCATTACACAGAACGGTTACGATCGAAGCATCTGAGACCAGAAGGGGTTCGCAAACTCGCTTACAGTACCTTGCTTTGTATAAATAATTCAGATTCTTTCTTGAAGTTCTTACAAACTAAGCTCCCGTCACACACATATTTGGAAGAAACAAAGGTCGAACATGCACTCAGGGTGAAACTGTGAATAAGTGACTCAGGGACCGTACAAAAACGCCAACAGGTCCCTTCTGCTTGCTAAAGGTTGGTGCGTGCGGTGGGTAGCTTTTCTTCCATCTTTTTGAGGTGTTCAAACGTCCCCCTCAAGTCGAGATGTTGTATGAACCTTCCTAACTGCAGTGACTCTCAACTAAAAACCGAAAATCCACATTCGTTCCTGAAGCATGATGCTGACCGGGAATTATACTGCGATCCCTCCAAGAACTGCAAGCAGTACGTTCAACCCAGAGAAATTGGATAAAGCAAGCAAGGTTTATCTCCAAACCTTCATGTTTTTTAGTCGTTTCTGTGAGAAGATTTCCGAGTCGACAAGCCTCCTCAACAGACGCCAGTTATCGTTGTAGGGCGAAAAGCCCATATCTTGATAGTTATAACTGAATACCTCTCCATTTATGGTAGGGGGCCGACTCGCGAACAAATGATCTTGGGTTCTCAAGAAGATTTTCGACATTTCCGGAGAGGAGATCACAACAGTGCGAGCGGGGCCTAACCTTAATGACATGAGAGGTCCATACTTCCGGGACAGCTTCATCAGGGAATGATGAGGCATTGTGCCCAGAATCGGGAGATGACCAAGCACAGGCCATCCTGGGGGTCCGGGTGGGAGTCGAAGCCTCTTGCCGCTGCCGAATTTCTTCCAGAAGACCAGCAACACGAGAAACCCACCGATACATGTCGCAACCGCAACGATGTTGCTACGTAGCGACCAGCTCGTGCTCACAGACTCATAGCTTTCCATTTCGAATTCTTCTCAACCTTCTCACAAGATCTCTCCCCTAGCTGCCAGGTACTTCCCAAATCAGTCGATTTTGAGATAATTCTCCGCACAACCATAAGTACTGCCTTTATCAACAGCGATCAAGATTCAAGTGTAGCAAAAAAAGAATATCTCTTCAACTAGTCAGCCGTAGCTTCGTTTACCGACACCGCTGAGTCAAAGGACCTCCTCCGCTGCGGGCGGCTTCTGATGCTGCTTTCACGAGCAGTTATTTCCTCCGGTCGCCGGAGTTCTTTCCATAATTAATACGTGACAGAGCCTGAGAAAGACTGATAAGAGATATTCTATGCCCGACTGTAGATTCTGTACAGCTCCGGCACCATGACTTACCGGCTTACGGCCGGAGTTGACTAGTAGCAGTAATGAGAATGATAACTTGATTCGGTGGACTTCCGGCACCGGCTCGCGTCTTGTCACCTTGTTAACTCTCTTCGGAGCTACAGTGTTGATACTGAAGCTAAACAACTGTAAAGTAACAAGCAGCTGCGATTGCAGTGGAATTGCGTGGCTATGCGTTAGTGTTATCCTCTCTTTTATTTTCCGGTATTCACAAGATAACATTCGTGTGTTTAAGTTACTTCTTTTTTTCTCTGGTTTTCACAGTGACTCTTTCCGTCCGTTCTTGCTACTTATTTTTCTTTTCCTGGTTTTGATAACGACTCTATTCGTTCCTTCCGCTAAACGACACCAATTTCTCTTCTTCTTTTCTGATTTTCACAGTAACTCCTTTCTCTTTCTGGTTTTGAAAACGACTCTATTCATCCCGCTAAAAGACAAAAATTTCTCTCTTCCTTTGCGGTTTTCACAATCGACGTATAGATATACTAACGCATAGCAATAACAGCATGCCAACGTATTGACCTCGCCCACGTCAGAGATTCAACTCCTGCGGTTGTGTTGATCACGTCATGTCGAGCGGATGCTACCTGGTGTTCTCGCAGAGCGGAGAACTGCAGGGGTGGTTTACTTAATCCGTGTACGAGCAACAAGCTTCACGGAGAAAACAGCTCTCAACAGACTCAAACATGACTACTCTAATCGACTCGTTTTTTACATCATAAACCGAATCAGCTGCGAATCCAATACGTGCAAGTGGAGTCTTGGAATCGAACAGTAATCTAGTCTAGGCAAGACGTTAACTCTACTCATCTAAATTGCTTGCCATGAATGAAAATTACAACGTATCGTTATTTTCTATTTCATACATACAAGACAATGTGATAGCCTCTACGCTAAACTGCAAGTGATCGTGGATTAGAAACAGATATGGCAGAATCAGGCAGATATGCTGCAAGCTCAAATGGCTTCCTTTTTGTCAAAGGTTAGGCTTGTAACTGTTTAACGATAACCACCTACGACCATATTGATATATGGTCGTAGGTGGTTATCGTTATATCCACGTGGTACCACATATGCACACCTGGCATACGTGGCATCCGTGCTTTTCCAAAGTTCTGAGGAGAATATGTACAGATGGTTTAATTTTCTATTCAATTTTTTATCTGGAAGATTTATATAATTATTTATTTATTTATTTGAGCTGAGCAGATTTTCGCACTTATATCTTCCAAGGCACGTCTGGACCCCCGCATTAACGGGTTAAATCTTGCTCCTTCTGCACTTGTTGGTGCAGCTAACATATAATAATTAGAGAATCGTTTAACTATTTAATTTCCTTAGGATATAATTATTATCTAATATATATTATTTATATTATCATTCAGAGAACAAAACTTCTCCAGAAGTTCATAGAGCATGCATATTTTTATTCATCTCTTCTTTCTGAAGATGGAAAAGAGTAGCAATTTTATTTTAATACTTAACCCCTTTGTTGGTAAGTGCTAGGTAATAAAAAGGATTATTTAATGTGTGTCTGATACTCTTCATTTCTAGTTTGTCTCTGCTTGCTTTATGGATTATGTTTGGATCATCTTGTAACTCTAAGTACGATTATCACTTAATCATTATAAATTTAAGTGTACAAAATTAAGTTGTACATAACACTTACAATTTTTTTAATAGTAAAAAACGAACAAAAATTCTCCAAAAGATGATCTGGCATGCATATTATACGCCGCATTTGCCACACAAATGTTGGGCTCGAATCACCACACAAACAGTTCCAGCCCTTGGATGTATATTCAGTACTTACTTGCTTATTTGCTTATTCACTTCAATCATGCTGCAAGCTTAATTTATTACTTAACTTTTTCTTTCGAAAGGATTAGGTAATAAATTTATGAATTTATTAACATATTGTTTTGATCCAATAGACTCTCTCATTTGTACTCTCTGAAGCGTACAGTCTTGCACTCCACTTATTGGTTTTTTAATAAAGTTCTCATTGTTCTTGAAATAACTAATATTTATTTTTTATTTTTTATTTTTATTAAATTTAATCTAGAACATTCATATAAAAATTATAATATTTTCTATAACAATATAAAACAAAGGTACCGAAATTGATCGAGCATGCTTATTAGGAGGAGGCGGTTAGGCCCACGACCCTAAACCGCTTCTTTCTGTGAAAGTAAAGTAAAGTTGTTAGCTGAAATACAGGTGGAATAGCAATAGACGAATGAGACGTGTGCATGTCCTAGTTACCATTCAGATTCTACACGTGGAAGTCAGTAATATACGTACTCTCAACTGCCAATAGAGAAGACTTTGGTCTTCTTTTTTTTTTTTTTTTTTTTTTTTTTTTTTTTTTTTTTTTTTTTAACCAAAAACCGCCCGCCGCGGTGAGAATTTATTATAAACGGCTAAGGGAGCCACCCTTACACGGAGACATCGAGACCCGGACGACTACCCGTCTACCCGCAGCCTCCGACTGCCACCCCCCTAAACCGGCCCCACTGCCACTGCTGTACCTCTCATCCCGCCGCGACTCCTTCCCCTTCCCCACCTCATCCTGGTAATCATCGAGGTGGCTAGGGCTTCTGCGGAAGTCCTCGTGCACCTCACGCTGATTCTTCAAGCCGCTCCTCGGCTCGCGAACCCCGCCACTCATCACCCCATCGTGATCATTGCCACTCAATCTCGTCGTCTTGGTCATCTCGTGATTATTCGACCTCTCGTTGCGTTTCCTCCTGTCGTCGTCCCGCCAGCTCTTGTCCTTGTACTTGATTCTATCGTGGACATGCCTCACGCTCCCCGAGGTAAGCGACTCCTGCCCTTTTTCCTCCTCATTAACTCTGACGACCTTGATCTCCTTATGACCGCAGGGAGGGCCGCTATCCTTCAACTCCCGGCCCCACCGCACCACCGTGGACTCGCGGCAGATCTTCTCATCCTGGATCTTCTTGCTTCTGTGCACCTCGCCCTCGCAGCGACCTCTTCTGGCAGTAAGGAGCCTTCCCCGACTGCGACAGAGGCTACTCCTATTCTGGCGGTTGCTCCTCAGCTTGGTGATGTGGACACTCGCCCTACTCTTCTTCATTTCGTTCATCCTCAGGCAGCAGATATGTTTGTTCATGGAATCTACATAGCACGCTCGGTCTGTCCCTCGCTCGCCCCTGCTCTCCATCTCCGCTGTATCGCTCCTAGAGTCGCCATTGCATTGTGCCAGGCTCTTTTTTTCTCTTGGCTCGTGTCCTCCTTTAGCTCTGCCCATAGCGTTTTAGCGACCTCAGCTATGATCCTGGCAGCAGGTCGACTTTGGTCTTCTGTTCCGGCAGCCATAGCCTTCTGGCGTGTAGCTGGTCCCAAACTTGCGTCAATGCAGATAAGAAGCGTTATCCGATGACAATCATGAGTCGTGACTCTACCAACGGTGACGTCCTGTTCAGTACGGAGATTATCTACCGTTGCTTTCTCGCTGTCGTCATGTATTTCTGGACATTTTGTCGATGAACTCCATACAGCGGTTTGTGCAAGGGAGTTCCTTGGTACTAGCCTCAGAAATTTACTTGGTCTCATCTCTTGTACGTTTTTCGACTTTACCTTACCTCTTTAGCTTTGCATTACTTGATGTAATTTACCCATCTCTCTTAACGTTGCATTACTTGATATCACTCTTGATTGAAAAACAACAAGTTTAGCAGGTTTCTCGTTATATAAGACACTCTATTACGCTAAATAAGAGATAATCTGAGTGCATAATATGTTATAAAGATATTTTGAATTGAACTTTTTGTTTAGATACATAATTGTCGGTTAACTTTCGTGTTTCCGCTCTGGCCATCCTCAGGGCACGCGCTTGTCACATTCTGATGATATGACATTTTGACCTACTAAACCTGCTGTATCCAGTCAAAAGTGTAATGAAATAATGTAAAGTTAAAATAGATAAAGTAAAAACATTAATCTGACAAAAATGTTAGAGATGAAATATAGTAAATTTCTGTACTAGCCTTTAGCCGTGCTCTGCTGTAAGGCATGCAGCTCTACATGTACTAGGCCATAGGCGCACGTAATTATTAGTGTATAAAACTTCTGGATTTTTCTGATTTCTGAAGTAAGTTTTGTAATTTGCGAAGGTTTTCTTCTCCAAGTAAACTGGAAATTAGATGTGAATTTAACTTTTGTCAGAAGTGTTTTTGTGAAACCGTCCATAAGCGGATCTGTCACCTCTTTACACTTTGGCAGTTGACAGTACTTTAGCACTTGGCAATTTGTCCTTACGTGTACACTAACTTCAACTTCGTGAGCTAGAACATCAGACATATCACCGTCCAAGTAATCAGAGTTCACTCCGCATGAGAACGTTTTTTAATTTATGCTCCCAAACTACTTGGATAAGCTACCCTCCAGAAATCACTATTGTGTTTAGACTTTTGTCCTACAATTTTACCAGAAAAATAAATCTGGTATGTCCGCTTGTTCGTCTTATTACCGAACCAAGTAACAATGAAGAATTTCCACTACTAAAACTTACGTGTGCTGCACATACTTGTCTTTGTATAAAACTTTGGTGTTTTTAATTTTCCAAACGAGGTAATTTTGTAATGTGCTATAGATTTTTCTTGCAAGTAAGTTGGAAATTATATGTATATACACTTACGAATTTTGTTGTTGTCTTTCCCGTCTGTCCCTCGTAGACGGCTAATTGTCTACGACAATTAGCTTTTTGTCCATTTCCCTATCTCTAAACTAGAATCTTGTATTAAACTTATTTGAAGAAAATTTTTAAAATAATTTCTTGAATGTCGGAGTTCCAAACATTTCGATTAGGAGCCATTACACGAGGAATTAACATAATTTGCCCAAAATAAGAGCAGGGTCAAGTTGTTACCTGGTTTAAAAATGCTGAATCTCGTTTAAATCATCATTTATCAGGACTTTTTGGCGTAAGTTCACTTGCCATAAAATTCTTGAATTCATAAGTCAGGCATTCAAAATACCATTAGACCCGTATTTGGTCCTAATGCAATGTTTCGAGTTTATTTAGATAATTGATGTCAAGTGTTAACTCATATATCAGGAAAAATTTGACGAGATTAATTCAAAAAAAGAGAATTTAGAATAGAAAAAACTAATAAATCCAATATGAATTACAAACAATTAGAATTTCACACCTTTTACATGAATCATCAGAATTGCCCTTACGCGTCTCGTGAAAAGGTTTGGAGTTCTGTAATAAATATTATAAATTCTTCCTGCGCTCTCATCGAGAAATAATCAAGCTCATAAACATAGGCAAAGTGCCACTTGATGAGTAAGTAAAAACAAAAAAGAGGGTCATAGAAAGTTTCCTCTTGATACTAAGATGTTTCAGTTCTCCAGGTTGTCTCTTGTCTGCCTATAAATTCAGCAGCAGATATTTCTAAAGGAGTTGCAAAAGGATTCGCAGGTTTCACCAATCATTGAAGGTTCTAAAAAAGCACATGCTGGTGTGCTTCCTGCATGTCGAGGTGAAAAGGCGACAAGGTCTAGATTGGAGATGGAAACTGCACTTTAATTTATTGGAGGAAACTTTTTTATATAAATATTAAAATAATAATTACTATTTTAGGAGAAATAAACATAAAATTTACTTGTTTCGTAAACAAACAAATTTCTATACAGTTTATAACAATATTTATAAACTATTAAAATATATGCAAATATTGAAAATTCAAGAAATCTTTTATAAGCATTGGCGCACGTGTGCTTTTGAGCTTTTGCGTATTTTTTATACTAGATAAAAGATTCTTAATGTATGCATAAGAAAAAAAGAGTAGATTTTGATGACTGGGGTTCAGCGGTTCATAGGCTGTTCATGGAGGGTAATCCTTTTTAATAATTACGGTTTTTTACTTATGTTTATAATGCAGAAATTAATAAATTTCAGAATCCTTTTCGCCATCCAGTCGCTACTACAGTATTTTTAATAGGAACTGTTGTAGCTCTTTGGTTAGGGATTGGATTACTGGGCACATGAGGGTAATTATTGTCAGAGCACCTGCATATTCACCTCCTCCATCTTTCGATGGAGGAGGCAATACAGGTGGTTAATTTAGTACCTAACCCTTCCGGTAGGAAGGGTTAGGTATTAAATTAAACTTAGGCATATATTAATGTAAAAAACGACTGTGGACTCCCGGTCTTATACCTTCTGAAGCGCGGCACCTTGCTCGAGACTTATGGGTTATCTTCTACTCTCCCCGTTTTTCCAGGCATGGGTAACAGATAACTTTTATAAAATATATTAATTCTTTTCATCTACTTAGTACATGTTTTTTACTTAACACATATATATATTCCCAGTAACATGAAGCGAGCAAAAGTTCCCCCGGAGTTCATCCAGCATGCATATTAGCTCAGTTGGTAGAGTGCTTCGTTTACACCGAGAGAGTAAATTTATCATCTAAGATGAAAAATTGGTCATAATCTTAAGGTTCAGGTTGCGGTTTGATCCGTCACTTCAACTCAATGGGCTTGCTCCATTAGCATGCATATAACGAAACAACCAACCTAGTTTTACGCTTAAGAAAGCTAGATCCACATGAGGTGTTCAATGCATAGCTAAGAAAACACCTGTTTATTCTGGAAGGAGAGTGTGTGCGGGTTGAATATTTGAATACAAAATTGGGGCCCCAAAAGGCACGAGACTTTCCGTCAGAATGCGCACTTTAGGCCAAAGAGTTCCGGTCGAAGGTGCTTGCCGGGCCCTACGAACCTCACTTTCTGCCCGAGATCGTGATGAATCCAAGTTATTTTTATTTTTGGATTGTCTTTTTAATAATTAATAAAAATAAAAAATAACTCGATGCTTAAAGAAATCAATTAATTCTAGGATGCTTCAAATTGGTTCCTTAAGTTACCGATTAAGAGTTCCTTAGACATCTTGCATCGTGTCTCTATGGATCTTGCGCAGTCCTTACGGTTTTCTTATTGAATGATATTACGGTTTGTTTATGATTGCTCTTAAGCTCTAACATGTGTCGTTTAACGCTCGTGCCATATCAATCGATGAAATTTTACATCACAGAAAAGCTTTTCGCTCCATGTAAAAGATAAATACTCGATCTAATCCTTTGCATTTAGACAAGAACTCCTCAACAATCCACCACCCGATAACCTGACGATGTGAATATATCAGAAGACTCCTTTCCCTAACACGTGACTCCCGACCTGGTATCGAAATAACTCTTTACACGTCCATAAACTTTATTTTCATCCTCTAGCCTTGGAAATATATGGATCGTCAGCTTAAGAGTTCGACGTTTTATTCGAGATTTTGTTAGAATTTATCATGAGAAGCGTCAGAGGTATCACTTTCTATTTTCTTTCGCACTACAGACAGTGAATTTTCATTGTTCTTCAGAGAGCTTTAGCAGATGCGATCTACAAGAGAGGAATTGCAGTAGACCATGCTACTTCATGTGCATCTGCGGTATGCATAAGTTTTGATTTACTGATGTATGATATTTTAAGAACGATGATTTTAGAACTACAAATAGCAGATAGTGGAGCTTAGCCCAGATGTTCTTCTTCCCTTCGGGGCGTTTGCTGTTTTGCCTTTCAGGTCCCTCTTTCCCTTGTAGTGTTTGATGAGGTCTTTCCATCCGTTAACTATTCACTGCGTTGCGTTGTCTGAGTATAGCGGAAGACCTTGCCCGGCATGGGCTTGGAGGCTTACCGCACTACTGATTACTCTTTGTCAAAGAGATATCTCATTTTAAATTACACGTAGGATCAGAACCGGAGGAAGCGATCGGACTTGCAAAATTTTAGTTTCCTATCGATAATGTCGATTCAGTTACCTAAAAATGCATATGTAATTCTTTTCAGATTGTTTTCCCGTAAAGGGTTGCGACAAGGTGTGTTAAGAAAAAACTTGTAAGGTTCAGACACGAACGTATAAATGAAACAACGAGATCATCAAAACTTGTGACTTTGAACACACAGACTTCACAACTTGATGGTAAAAGTGAATATATATATGCACCTCAAGTAACCTAGCCAAGGATAAGCAAGGTATGAGGGAGAAAATAAATAGTGTATCGGTTTCTCATGGTGAGATGACTCATGGGTCATTCTGATATTCTTTGATTTTTTCTCTTCAAGTATGTTGTGATGTCTTTGTTTACGTTACAGAGAAGACTCTATGTGTTAGATAAGAATTTTGGAGTAAGTTAAAATTTTAATTTTAATTGTTTTATAGATATTAGATACCATAATCACAAACTGCATGTGAGTCCAGAGAGAACTCATAAGTAGAACATCACCGCATGCACCTTGTTATTCACCTTGCATATTCACCTTCGTTCAACTGTGTGCCGCTCGACGGCCGGCTCGGCTTGTATTTCCCTTCCCACTATGGTTAGGCGCCCTCCTCGGTTTTTCGGTTTTTTTAACCCCTTCCATATCGTATGCTCGGACGCCTCATTTTCTAGCCACGTTATTTCCCCTACAATAAAGGATATCACCGTAGCCCGGTTTTTTCGCCTTTTCTTTTCTCGGCTCCGGCAACATTTTCTCGTGGGCAACTCTTCTCTTCTTTGTTCAGTATCGGGTTCCATTATTTTTTCAGAGACAATCAATTTTTTACGGAACCAATGAACTGTTACTCTATCAAGGTACCCCTTTAACTCGTTCTGAATGTATAGTTTATACCCCTATATTACAGAAGCATCCGTCAGTTGACTGAAGTGTTTGACTGAAGTGTCAGATTCGAACTTCCGTGGCTAGATCTCCAGATGGACTATTTTGCCAAGATGATAGACAATATATAGGTAAAAACTGTGAAGTGGAAGTTTACATACGAAGGCTCGACTATTTGTGTACTACTGGTGTATAAACGAGTCCACCAAAGAGACGGTGGTGTACACATCGACGGTACGCTGCAGGCCGCATGGACACAGCCTCGACCGAAAAAAAGACGATTGGAATGTCCCGAGCAAGGCGCCGTAACGTTAGCGGTATTTCTTTAGGTTCGGCTATACACGCGCACACCAACCCCAGCTTTTCTAACGCCTCGTTCTTGCACGTTCCGCATTTGGGACGCTTATGCACTGTTGAAAACATAAGACGGAGCCTTGTTTTGTAATAATTATTGATTTATAATAAAGATAATATAAATTTTTGATGATAATGACCCATAACTCTTTTCAACGAAAAGAATAGATAATAAATTAAGCATGCAACCTTCTTCATCCATATGAAGATGGAGAAAGTGAATAGTTATGCAGACTTGCCTAGTAAAGTGAAAAACAGCAAAAGTGAGAGCCGGGAAAAGCATCGTGATATCTCGTGTGTTTAAGTCCCCGACAGTACCAGAAATCATTGTCTTTCTCAATAAAGTCTCTAGTGCAGACGCAAAGCTCCGGTCGGCAAAAAGCTCAGGGCGTCAGGAAACTAATTTAAACCGCTTAAAAACCCGATAGGGCGACCAGCCTCTTACACGCCTTAGCCACTACTCGATGACGTGGATTACTCTGCCCGTAAGCCCATACCGGGCAGGGCCTAACAGCGTACGCCTTGATATAATGGATCAATGTTCGTGTATAAATAGAAATTTATATTATCAAGTGCTTAGTGTCTACAATGCAAGATATACAGAACAGAACTTCAAAAGTGTTTAAGTTTGTGCTCTATACTACAAAATTGTGTATGTTTAGGTTATATTTTAATTTTGTGCTTTAAAATAAAAACTATCTAACGTTTTCGAATTCTTTTCTGAAACGTATCAATTAAAGTGTTCAAAGTTTCAATATAGTAATTTTTTATGAGGCTAAATGTTTCATAGTTTTGTTATACAATATGAATTTATTCTAAAATCTTTTGTTAGACTTTGTAAGCTTCATAAAGATACATCATAAAATTCTAATAAAAGTTTTCAGTTTTTTAGTTCTGTAATGTTTTAGGTTTCAGCTTTCTAAGTTGTGTACATTTTAACTTTTAGATCACCGATTCTCATGAATTAAATGAATTTTCTAAAAGTTAGATAAAAATTAATGACTGTATATAAGTTGACTACTTAAGCTTAAAAACTCTATGGTAAATCTATTTTGATATAGTTTAGAACTTTGTGTATCTTTAAAATCCCAAACTTTTATTTAAGCGATCTCATTGGTGAAATCAGTTCAAATCACTCTCTAAATTTTCAATAAACTCTCTAGGTTTCAAATTTCTTTATAATGTTTAGAAGATTAAATTATAAACTACAGCTGTGTTAAATAATATTAGTTAGTATTTCTTCAACTAATTCTAAATACTTTGAAGGAGTTTTCATTTATATATTAGCTAGATTTGGCAATAAATCTGTTGTTAACTAAGTTCTATCTTAATTTTCTTAATTAGTTAAAATTAATCTTAAAGTTTCTAAATTCTAATTTTTCGAATTATATATCATTTAATAGTTTAATATCAAAAGGATACTAAGAAGATATTTTTGTATTCTTTACTTTTTCTTTTATTCACATACTTATGCAAATTCTCTTCTCATTACACTGAAATTTTATTATTGGGAAAAAATCTAACTAATTATCTTGAAAAGATCAAAAAGTTAATTTTGTCACATGATTTGATACCAGGTCCCTAGGTTTAAAATGGAGTGAACTGGATTAAGCCAATGTTGTGACAGTTGTGGTTGGATAGGGGATCCAAATGCAATTAGTACTATTCTCTCGCTGAGATTTCACCCGAAGATCTATCAGTAAATAAATTGAGGATCAAGGTCACATCTCCATCTCCCTCTCCCTCTCTATTCTCATGTGCCAAGCTCACACTTGCCATACGAGATGTATACCAGAACAGAACGCTTATCTTCAAGTCCAGTACGTGTATTATTGTGCTCCTCACATCTTTTGCAATTTCTTTTCTTTTTCTTTCTCACAGGAATCTAGTACAGTACTACGCTTTTATATGTAACCCACGCATGAAAAAAATACACGTGCTGTAGTAGTTGCACACGCCAGAGATTTGCTTGATCGCATTCGCAATAGGATTTTTGAGCTTTATCACACCCCTCTTATAAATATATTGTTTGATCACATCATTGACTGGTTATCAACAGTAAAACCAATCACTATGTCTTGTCAGTCTTCATTTCACTGCTTTTTATTATGAGTAAATACCTCTGCCATCCCAATCGTCTAACTGTTAAATATATGTCAGATGGTACATGCTCAGAGAGCAGATGTATATCATTCGAAATATCACTATAATAACAAAGTGACTGGTTTCACAGTCTATAGCCAGTCAGGGGTGTGATCAAGCAATATATTTATAATAGAGGTGTGATCAAGCTCAAAAACCTATTGGAGGTGTACAAATTCCTGTTGCACACGAGTTTCGTGTACACAAGGAGAAACTGATATGCAAGAAATCACATGTACACAAATATCACAACTATGATGAAAAATCCTTATTGTTTTAGGAAAATCGTACATCAAGGTATGATAAACTTTAGTTGGTTTCTATAATATACTATAGTAGTTGGATAAATTTTGCTAGGGTCCATTAGTGTGATTAAGATTCACTAATTAGTGTACTGATTTTCTTTCTCTGCACTTCTTCTTCTGTGAAAGATTCAACCATTTTGCTTGGTGGGTTAAGGTCCACTGCACATTATTTTACTTGGTTGCGTCTATAGATCATCATTATATTTTTTTCTCAGGTTTGTTAGTAGCTTATCACTTTTTCATCATGGAGTTTACTTAACCCAACGTCCTATGCAATACATAAGAGAAATTTTATTCTCTTTCTGTTGTTTATGAATTGAATCTCAACCGACATAAGGAAAATTTTACTCTCATTTAATTGTTTATGAACTAAACTCCAATCGACAGCTAGGGTTTCCCATCCTTCGATGGAACCCAACCGTCAGCTAAGGTTTTCCCATACCTCGGTCAGAAAAGTTGGAAGTGGAGAGACTACTCATCAAGCTAACACATGATGGGGTTCTAGATCATCATGAGAACAGCTCAATTCTAAAACATTGCTTACAACAACATTTGTTCTATCTTGTATTTCAGGATCCGGACAAACCTTCCGATGAGAGAAGATTGATAAATTGATCACCTTCAATAATTATTTTTCATCAAGTATGTCAAGTAGATCTATATATCAAGGGACTGACACAATGTTTCTTAAATGTTACTAAAGGATGACAAAGATGTAGATGATCACCCATTGGGCTTGTGATGGTACTCTAATATATATGGTAGTCTATTAGGATAGAACCAAAATTATTCTTGCCCAGATAGTTGAAGAGTGAAACATGCCATTGGAAGTCTTGTTATCTAACCTAATCTTCTGGTATTATTGAATTGGGATAGAAACAAATCATAGAATTATTTCAGTTTAAAGATTTTTTAGAAAGCATGCGATGAACTTTGAACGCATGACATATTAATTGTTCACACAGTGTAGCTTAACTATGTGATTTAGTACTTCTCAGACTCTGTGTTTGACAAATCAATAACTGTCAATAACCCTTTGCAATATACATGTTAGATCAATTGCATGAATTTTTTTTGCATTTTTGGCTATAAAATAATATAAATGTTATTTGAAGATTTTCACAAGCTATTAGAACGTATGTTTAAATGTAAGTGTTAAATAATAACCGCACTTAGAGTTATGAGACAATCCGAACATAATCCATAAACTGTGGTGTCCACAAATTGCAGGATGCACGAATTTTTGAAATTTTTAAGAATAATGACTTGTTTATATAACTGAAGAAGCGTTGTTACTTAAGGTTACGTCTTCCTTAATAGGAAGATGATCTTAAGAGCTGTTTGTAATAAGAAGTTGACTTCTTCAGAAGACGACCGTCTTCGGAAGATCGTCTTCTCAGTTGCGTCTTCAGAAGACGAGAAGACGGCGGAAGACGATAAGACGGCGGAAGATGGGAAGACGGCGGAAGACACCTATCTTCCAGAAGACAGCGACCGCGAAGGACCAACCACGAGTTTTCGGGTAAAACAGTAGGTGTACCTACTGGAGCGCACCGAATAGGTAGGTAGGTCAGGAAGACACCAAGGACGAGAACCCCTAATCTGCGGGGAAGATGCGTGAGGAAGCACATTAGGCACCTTCCAACTTCCCGCAGCATAGCGCGCCTAAAGAAGATCGATTGAGAGAGTGAGCTTCGCGAGCTAGCATTGAGAGAGGAATCAAGTGAGACATCGAGGTAGGAGAGAGTAAGTTGGCAGCTAGGCGAAGGGTGAGATCGAATTGGGGGAGCACAAACAGCAGAGAAAGCGAAGGTGTTTCTGTGGAGCTTCCGAGAAGCTGAAAGTGAAGAGTGGCGAGTAGAAGCAGAGGTGGAATCGAGGTGTGGACCAAAATTGACAGCAGGCGCAGTCGTGTGGAGTCGCATTGGAAGCTAGGACAAGAGCCAGAAGCGCGCGGAGGTCGAAGGTAACTCGGGGAGCCGAAGAAGACTGTAGAGGTTCTTCCCCCTGTTCTTTTCCCCTCCCACTTCTTCTCGCCTTTTCTTGGTACTCCCCGCGCTTCCTTGATTGTGTGCAGGCAGCTTGATCGATTACCCCACCCCCATTCTTTCTATTGAGACATTGGGCGCGGAAGCGCTGTCCAATTTCTGTCGAGACATCTCCTTGCTTCTTCCCGAGCTCAATTCGAGCTTCCCTACTCCTAGCCCTCAAATTGGAGACCCCAAATATCAATTTCCCTACCCCCCTACCTCTCTATCCCCGAAACTTGGAACAGAAGACGATTCGGAAGATGGGAACATCTTCGGAAGACGCTTCTTGAACTTGACTGTCTTCGGAAGACTATCTTCGGAAGTCGACTGAACACAATTCGTATCAAGAGTGGATTTGCTTTGCTTTTGTGTTTAGAGAGGCTTGGTACGAATCCTGAGTGGAGTGGTGAGTTGTTGTGTTAATTCGAGAAGTTGGAAGACGGGAACTAGGCCTGTGCCTCCCGGTCTTCCAAGCTTCTCAACTCCCCATCTTCCTAGAGAGACTAGAAGACTGGAAGGCTGGCAAAATGAGCGAGAAGACGCGAGGGTCCATTCGGGTCTCTTCTGTCCGACCCATAGCAGCCGTTCCTTCTTCTTCCCGAACTTAGAAGAGAGTTGTGAGAAGTCTTGCTGGCAGAATCTGGAGGGAATGGTCGAGGGTCATGTCTTCCCATCATGCAGCAAGCTTCTTCTGAGTGCGTATGAGAGGTGAGAAGTCAGAAGAACAGAGTGCACATGTCTTGAGTCTGTTGTGAGGATAGATTGCGTGTAGGAAGACGAAGACAGGTGAGACCAGTGAAGAGAAGTCTGACTTCGAGAAGTCTTCCGAGAAAGACATTGAATCGGAAGCTGTCCCAAGTGTCTTCCCAGAGGCCACTGTCACCGCAAGAGCCCGCAACCATCTTCTGAACCTTTCTCATACTCTACTTCTCGCATATCTTGTATCTTCTGATAGGAAGTAGGATGTAATGCAATGTGGGTTGTCTTCTTGGTAATCCATGCGAGGCCTTGCTTAGTTAGGATTGATTAGATACAGCTCGGAAGACGAGAGCTACTTAGGAAGCATTGTTAGAATCTCAGAAGACGGAGTAGCTGTCTTCTGGAAGACTAGATTCGTCTTCTGAGAGTGGAAGCTATACTGTGAGGACTTAGGGAAGGACTGAGCCTTCGACTCATAACAAGTACGTCACTTCTTCCAAGGAGTTAGCGCAGCTGAAGAAGAGCAACCATGAGTTGCAGGCGCGCTTACAGCAGCGTGACCAGGAGGTTCTGCGAGTACGGGATAAGCTCACCGTCCTTGCAGAGAAGAAGACGACATAGAAGACACTGCGGGAAGCCGCACAAGCGCAGACTGCAGCCGAGAAGACGCAGCGGGAAGCAGCGGAAGCCCGTGCGCAGGGGTAACTAGCTCACTCGATGGAGGCACTTCGGAAGAAGTTTAACTTCACCACGGGTAGGAAGCTCCTTACCTTAGCTAGAGAGTGGGACGAGGAGTCCAAAGCAATGTTTGTGGAGTGCAAGGAGAGTATGCTCAGTACTTGGATCAGCAGATAGAGGGAGTGAAGACGCTCTATGGTCTTCCCTTGATCCCGCCATCAGTAAACACGTCTTCCCAAGCACCAGCATCATCGACAAGACCAGACTTGGAGAAGGGGGAGTTCGACCTTGCTGTACACTTGGTAGTGACAGCGTTGGAAGCCGAGAAGAACCCGGAAGATGCCCCGGAAGACAAGACGTCTTCTAGAAGACAGGAAGGAAGACCGTCTTCCCAGGTATTCCGAGTGGAGGAAGCGACTTCCCCGGACCCCTATGAGGTCGCCATGGTCCCTAGTACTGCATCTGTGCCTCAGAAGACCGAAGACGCACCATTCGACTCGTCTTCCCAGAAGACCATTCCGTCTTCCGAAGTCGAAGCCGAGGAAGACGCAGCCGCAGAAACAGCAGGGCCAGCGAAGAGCGAGGAGAGGGAAGCTACCTCAGTGGTACCCGAGGTAAGTGCAGGGCTTCCCAGTCCATCAGAAGTCGGGGTAGTAGCTCCGGTAGGAGCAGATCATGTAGAGATTGCCACCGAGCAATCAGAATAGTTAGCAAACTCAATCGACACTTCCAGATTTAGTAGGATCGGACATGCTATCTTAAGGTTGGCAGTTTTCCATGTAAAAATAGTTAGGACCCCATGTGGCAGCATAAGTAGCGTAGGAGTAACACAGTGGAGGGCTAATTGGGAAGAGGGACCGCATGCATGTGAGGTGACAACCTCTTGTCAGCGCCTCTCTCTCTCTCCCTGGTGGTCGCCTCCCCTGACTCTCGAGGCAGATGGTTAAGTAGGATTGTAGAGTAGGAAATGGAGCTCTGCCAGTTCTGCCAGTTCTGTAGAATTCTGTAGTAACTGAACATACACACCGATTCTACAGGCAGGTAGGCGAGACACATTAGAGCAGAGACAGTCTTAGCGCACTACACCCGTTGTTGGAAACATACGAATAGTCTTGGAATATACAGGAGGGGTCTGCATACTCGCACCAGCAGTGGTTCGAAGATGTAGATAGAAGTAGTGGACAGTTTAGGAATAGGGAACGGCATCCTCGTGCAGTCCTGTTAGCTAGGCTGGTGTGTCGAGGAGTAGACGCGGGAAGTAGCGCGAGTGAGCTTCCCAATGCCATTGTGACTTCTTCTCGGGGAATAGATTGTGGATTTGAGTGCAGCAGCTTCGCTCATGTCTTCTGGGTGGTGGAATGTATTGAATTCGCTCCCAATTGTGCATGGGAAGTGTTCTTCTTGAGTGGCGGTGAATGTCAACAGTTGTGGAGTGTAGCTTGACTCGTTCAGTAGAGCATTTGGGATCTACGTACGAACGGTCTTCTGGGTAAGGGATCCCAGAAGACAGAGCAGTCAGAGCAGCGAAGTGAAGAAGAAAGAAGCCTTCTTCCCGCAACAGAAGACGACATCCTCGAGTAGAAGACGGTGCTACAGTACTCACGTTTGTTGTCTTCCTCCCCAAACTATTACAAGCAGGGATGGCTTGTTAGTCAGGATCCGGACTAGAAGCCTGTCGGAATCTTAATTGCCCTTTTTCATCCTGTTTTCTCTTGTTTGGATTTCTTCTTCTTCCCATCTTCTCTCATCTTCCCCATCTTCTTATCTTCTTCTAGTGAGCTTCCGATACTTCTATTGAGCTTCCGTGAAGGTGAATGTCGTTGTAATGCTGCAGGAAGACAACTTCCGTAGGCAGAAGCCTGAGAAGGCTACAGGGGGCATACACCTTGTGATTTATCTAACCCGTGGGAATGTGAGTGTGAGAATGAGGTGTAACGACCGTTGCTAGTCGACTTCGCGAAGCAGGACAGCCTTCTGGAGGTGTGAGAAGACGAGTTGAACCCCCAGAAGACGAGAATCGCTTCGGGAAGACGGTATTCTCGAAGCAACCTGGAAGCAGGAAGATCGTCTTCCCGAGCTTCTCTGTGAATAGTTGTATGATATTGTAATTGGTAGTTGTTTGTTTGGGTCCAGAGCACCATTTGGCGTGTCTGGAAGACGTGTTGTTTTGTGTGGTTTTGTGAGAAGACGGGATTTCTAGGCAAAACCCGTGTGTTTGTGTGTTTGAACAGATCTTAGAACTTAGAGCAGCGTTACTTGTGCAAATCCTCTGTGGGAATGATATCTTGTATACTAAATGGACAAAAGGAGAAATCCTACGTCACTACATATAGTGAGGAACCATTTTTGACGCTGTTGCCAGGGATTTCATCTTAGTAACTTCTGTTCTAAGCTTCCTGGATCTGTGTGCCATTAGTTAGGTTCGTTTCAAACTAACTTCGATTGTAGTTGAATGTGTTGTGGGACTCTATCTTGCTAGAAGACGGGAACCGCAACCAGAAGTTGATAAGATACATCAGGGAGAGTTGGAAGAAGCCGCTTCCCTGCTTCCAAGAGTTCTTGGAAGACTCGATCTTGGAAGATTGCAGTGAGTGCAACGAGAAGCAGGAGAAGAAGACGTTCTGAACCTGTGATCAGTTGTTCAGTCATTTGGTCTCCCGGATCTAGTGGTAGAAGAATAGAGACATCTGTTCTCAGTACTCTGGTGGATGCCTCCGACCGGAGGAAGAAGCAGAAGACGCACGGATAAAGATCCTGAGTGGGTTAACTCACCCCAGCGAACCGCTTCTAGAGAGCAGCGGATATCCCTGAGACACCAAAGGAAAGAAGAAGAGCTCAGGAAGATCCGATCGGTAGAGTTGGAAGAGCCTTCCATCTCGAGCATAATCTTTGGTGAAGACAGAAGCCAACCGGGTGATCACGTGTATAAAGTAGATTTTGGTACTGGTTACTCAGAAGACGTCTTCCCAGGTACGGAAGAAGCTTCTCAAGGAGAGGGAAGACTGGAGGAGATCGCTCCAGACGTCTCGGAAGGAAGCAGTGACAGTAGCTCTGACTCAGAAGACGATCTTCGTGATTCAGACAGGCTTGGACCTTCGAGAAGACCATCTCCACCACCTGGACCTAAGGAAGAAGGAAATTGGCAGTCGCACCAGCCGGCAGTCAACATGGCTTCCCACACTCGGCAGAAGTACCATCCGTACGACGATGATGCTGACGCGGACGACTTCATCACGATGTTCGAGACCATCTCTAGATCCAACAAGAAAGACGCTGATGTTGACAGACTCCGTGTATTTCCCAGTTTGATCAAAGGGAAAGGAAGGAAGTGGATGAGTAAAACGTTGGATGATGTTGTAGTAATGGCCGCTTGGGCTACTCTGAAGGCAGCTTTTCTGAAGAGATTCAGAGGAGTGGGCTACGATCGTATGACCCTCATAGAGCTTCAGAGGCTCAAACGACAGAAGAAAGAGACACTTAGGGATTACATCGAGAGATTTGAAGATCTCTTGGATCACATCCCTCAGAACCAAGGAAGACCCGGCTACTGTGCCCAGCAAGCTGTGGACTGGTACTTGGGAGGATTGTCTCAAGATATGGAATTGTATTGCAGAAGAGGAGGAGGTGATGATTTAGTGGAGGTACAGAAGCATGCCGAGCAGTATGAAACCTCGAGCATCACTCGGAATATGACGAAAGACAAAGGGAAGACCTCGAAGAAGTCCAAGAAGTCGAAGAAGTCTTCCCGGAAGTCCAAGAAGAAGTCCAAGTCCACTGAAACTGATAACAGTGATTCGGAAGCAGCCTCTACTTCTGAAGAGTCTACTGTCGAAAGTTCAGAATCCGAATCTGAACAAGAGAAGAAGACGCGGAAGAAGAAGAAGGAGAAGACGCGAGCAAGAGAGGAAGTTGTGCAGAAGATGCCTCAAACTCAGATCATTCAGTCTGCACCTGATCCCCGCATCTATGAGGTTCTGAAGCAGTTTGCCGACCTGAAAGTTCATCTTTTGAACCAGAAGGACAAGCGGAAGCAGCCTACGGCTTCCCGGCCAAACCTTTGGTACAACCTTTGTAACTCTTCTGGACACACCAGAGATCAGTGTACGCAGGACCAAGCTGTCAACTGGGCAGGATGGGAAGAAGATGATGAGGGATATCTACACGATCCCAGTGGGGAAGCCTGCTATAGGATCGAGACGATCCAACCCTTCACTCCTACGCCTCCCGCCCAATATAATCGTTATGTACCCAGGGATAGAGCTAGCAATGTATAGACCAGGACGCCTTGGCAGCCTTCTTCATCACAACGACCTCTCAACCCTCTTCCTGGAGCGTGCAATAATTGTGGAGAGACAGGACACTGGTGGTCCACCTGTCCTCACCCGAGAAGACAGATTGGGCAAGTGCCCTTGTGTGGGAACTGTAAGGAAGCCGGTCATTTCACAGGGAATTGTCCTCAGACCTTACGGCCACGACAAATGGTGAGATTTGCAGATACCACGCCTCCTGCAGAAGCTGCATCATCTTCTAAGCTCGAGTTAGCAGTGGTACAGCACATCACGGTAGAAGAAGAAGATCCTGGGGATTGTACGGATTGTCTCCATATCGAGGAAGACGAACCAGACCCCGAGAAGCGCGAAGGAAAGGAACCTCAGCTGCAGAAGACGACTGCAGCTCAGAAGATGAAGACACTTGAAGAAGCGTCATCTCTCACTTTGACGGATGGTACTGTTTGGAATCCTGACCCGAATTTAGATAGTTGGCCTCCGGAGGAAGTTTTGGATGAAGCTGTGTTCAAGGTAAGTACCAGAAGCAAAGGGAAGTCAGAATCTCGCCAGAAGGACGTCAAGAAGAAGAAGCAGCGTAAGGAGAGGTCATCTTCTCCCGAGCTGCCGTCTTCTCCTGCTTACGACAGAGAAGATCCGAAGTACTTTGCTCCTGACATAAGACAAGAGGTTGAAGCGATCAAGCAAGAAGAGCTGGAGAAGAGACGGACGATAGTACAGCAGCTTCCTACACCGACTACGGCAACACCTGTCTCACGGGAACAGCCTCCAGTCGAGGGAAGACACTCTTCTGGTCTTCCATCCAAGGAAGCAGCCACTACATCTTCTCTGTTGGAAACACCAGTCACTCTTCTGAAAAGATCTCCGTACGACTTCTTGCGAGACTTGTGGAATCAGAAGGCGGATGTAACCTTCCAACAGCTGTTGGATAACAACGCTGGTTACAGGAAGTTGTTACAATCTGTGCTTCGAGGATCGAGGAAGAGGAGGGCAGCTAAACTTCCAAAGAGCATCCCGATCCTAAGAATAGAGCATGAGGACTTGGGAGCCCCAGAACTTGATATGGAGATCCATGGCTGTCTTCTGAAGAAGGTACCCATTGATTCCGACTCCGGAGTTAACATCATGACGGAAGAAACGGCGCATGCCCTAGGCTTCACTGAGTTCCAGTCTACTCCGAGAATTCTCAGAATGACGGACCAGATCAGAAGACGACCTTTGGGGCAACTGAAAGATGTCCTCACGGTAATTGGTGGAGTATCTTTTTACCTCACTTACATCATTTTGCGACCTGTAGCTAAGGTTGGATATCAGGTGTTGATAGGAAGACCCTGGCTGTATGCTGCAAAGGTGAATACCGACTGGAGAAGACATCGTTTGAGATTTCCCAATCCTACACCCAAGCCAGGTGAGAAGAGTAAGGTCTCGCTTCCTTGGATCAAGATTGGACACCAAGGTGAAACCCCGTCTACAACAGAAGGGTACACTTCAGAAGACTCGGCTGCGTCTTCTGACAGTGATGAACGGTATAATGAGTTTATGGTGAATAACGTGTGTGCTATAGAAGTAGCAGAGAAAGTGGAAGATGTGGTCTGTGGATACATTGAGTGCTACGAGATTGCGGAAGAAGAGCTTCCAGAAGACGAGAATACCGTCTTCCCTTCGGAAGATCCGATAGTTGGTCTTCCAGAAGACGAGAATACCGTCTTCCCTTCGGAAGGTCCGACAGTTGGTCTTCCAGAAGACGAATCTGAACTAGAAGAAGCTCCCAAACCGGAATACTTTGGTGCCAGTGAGTACAGTCACACTGAAGGAATGATAAACTCGGATGATCTCCAAGAGATGGAGGTTGCTCCCGGGAAGAAGCTGAAGCTTTCCAAGGTGATCGAGGGCCAGCAGTTGGAAGACTTTCGAGAACTTCTAACGGAGTTCCAGGATGTCTTCGCGTGGACTGTGGTGCCCACAAATTACAGGATGCACGAATTTTTGAAATTTTTAAGGATAATGACTTGTTTGTATAACTGAAGAAGCATTGTTACTTAAGGTTACGTCTTCCTTAACAGGAAGATGATCTTAAGAGCTGTTTGTAATAAGAAGTTGACTTCTTCAGAAGACGACCGTCTTCGGAAGATCATCTTCTCAGTTGCGTCTTCAGAAGACGAGAAGACGGCGGAAGATGGGAAGACGGCGGAAGACACCTATCTTCCAGAAGACAGCGACCGCGAAGGATCAACCACGAGTTTTCGGATAAGACAGTAGGTGTACCTACTGGAGCGCACCGAATAGGTAGGTAGGTCAGGAAGACACCAAGGACGAGAACCCCTAATCTGCGGGGAAGATGCGTGAGGAAGCACATTAGACACCTTCCAACTTCCCGCAGCATAGCGCGCCTGAAGAAGATCGATTGAGAGAGTGAGCTTCGCGAGCTAGCATTGAGAGAGGAATCAAGTGAGACATCGAGGTAGGAGAGAGTAAGTTGGCAGCTAGGCGAAGGGTGAGATTGAATTGCGGGAGCACAAACAGCAGAGAAAGCGAAGGCGTTTCTGTGGAGCTTCCGAGAAGCTGACAGTGAAGAGTGGCGAGTAGAAGCAGAGGTGGAATCGAGGTGTGGACCGAAATTGACAGCAGGCGCAGTCGTGTGGAGTCGCATTGGAAGCTAGGACAAGAGCCAGAAGCGCGCGGAGGTCAAAGGCAACTCGGGGAGCCGAAGAAGACTATAGAGGTTCTTCCCCTTGTTCTTTTCCCCTCCCACTTCTTCTCGCCTTTTCTTGGTACTCCCCGCGCTTCCTTGATTGTGTGCAGGCAGCCTGATCGATTACCCCACACCCATTCTTTCTATTGAGACATTGGGCGCGGAAGCGCTGCCCAATTTCTGTCGAGACATCTCCTTGCTTCTTCCCGAGCTCAATTCGAGCTTCCCTACTCCTAGCCCTCAAATTGGAGACCCCAACTATCAATTTCCCTACCCCCATACCTCTCTATCCTCGAAACTTGGAACAGAAGACGATGTCGGAGTGTAATCCGTCTACCTAGGAAAGCGCCGGGCTTCTGGCTGTGGTTGTTCACTCAAGAGGTTGGCTTTCAGGTCACAATAGGGCTATAAACACTCACACAGATGTGTAAGATCTAGTAATATACCCAGAAGGCGAAATTCAGGTCTAGTTGGCAGTAATAAGATTCGGCGGTGAACTTTGACACTCACGGAGAGGAAAACTATGAAGGTTTAGACCTCTAAACTTCCCCTACATGCAAATGAGGTACTACTGAACTCACAGACGAAATTTCAGCCTGAGATCAAATTCTGACACGGAGATATGAACAGAAAAGTTTTGAGCAAGAAAACTACGGCAATTTCTGGTACCTAGCTGGCTATTTCAACCTATAACAGGAGTTTGGCTCGATCAATTTCGAAGTTTCTTACAGGATTTGCAGTCTACAGGGTGCTGAACATCCCTGTGAAGTTGGGACTCCTGAATGTACACAGAACTGTAGATCTCCTCCTCTGAAGTCGCTGCTCTAGATTAAGAGCTTTTCAGACCCCCTCAGCTTCAGCGGCCGCCCTGAATTACTCAGTTGCTCAATCGATATGAAACTTTTTGTGAAATCGTAGCCCTGCTGGCGGAGAACACAACCTCGAAGTTTTGAAGCAATTTCCTCAAATCTGCTGCGAGTGACACTGAAAACCCTAAATCCAACCAAAATGATTCAATTCTAGCACAATCCGAACTTCAATTGCTCATAACTCCGTCTTTATTGACTCAAATCGATCGAAATTTTCACTGGAAGTGCTTGGCATGACGAGACCTCTCTCCCTGTGCTCTCAGATTTCGAAGATCCCTCACCAAATGCTCGAAATCCACTCTAGAGCTCTGTTTCTAAATTTAGAGTTTAACAAAAGACAAAAATGGACCAATGGGAGTTCATAGCTCCACTTGGTTGTCCTTTAGTACCCTAAACCACGTGGCAACTTAGTTTTACTCATAGGCTACCACGTCAAGCCCCCTAGAGTGCCAGCGTAAAACTTAAATTACTTAAAACGACACGCAGCCCCGAAAAATAACTTAAATCAGCTAGAAAGCGTGCATGGGCGACACGCAAATACAACCCATGAGCTTAAGCCCTATCAACATGGTAATCAACCTACTAAGACTCAAAATAGTGTTAACACCGTATGCAAAGGTGTCAAACATATACATAAACGACTAGAAGTAATATAAGCTAACTTCTAGAACTACTAAACTCAAGCGTCGGAGTAGAAATATAACATGTAGCCGCCAAGTAGCGCGACAACGATTCGGAAGATGGGAACATCTTCGGAAGACGCTTCTTGAACTTGACTGTCTTCGGAAGACATCTTCGGAAGACTGTCTGAACCTGCACATCCTCCGGTATGTGCCATCCAGATCAAGACTCTTCAGCTTCGGCTTCAAACTCATCTTCAATCTGCATTGAGTCTTCAGCTTCATCCTCTGTAAACTCTGCAACGTTCTGGTCCTCCCCTCTCCTCCTAAAGAGCTTGATTCTCTTTCCTGCGACTGGTATCTTGAGCACTGCACCATCTAACTCTCTCAAGGAGTATGTGGCATTATCATAAACTTCTAACACCACATAAGGTCCAAACCATCTCTTGGAGAACTTCCTGATAGTGCTATGCTGATTACCAAGACTACTATCATAGATTAACACCCAATCACCTTCTTTAACTGGTTTGGGTCGTAATCTATGCGTTCTATCAAATCTGTCTTTGTTTCTCTCCCTAGCAATCTTTAATCTTTCGACAGCTTTGGCAACATCCTCAGGTCTTCGTTCTAACTGCTGGATCCTTAATGCAAGAAGATCCTCCGTACTTCTACCATCTTCCCATGACAAAACATTCCAAGTAGGCACAACCTCCTCAATTGGCATCACAGGTTTCTGTCCTAGTATCAACTCTGCTGGCATGTAACCTGTAACGGTACTATGAGTTGTACGATCTGCCCATAAAGCAAATGGTAGCAGTCTAGGCCATTCACGGATCTTACCCTTGCAAGCTTTTACCAAAGCTTTGATGATTGGCGGATGACCTCGTTCGCTCTTGCCATTCCCTTCAGGATTGTAAGCAGTGGTTAATGCCAGCTTGATTCCCAATCGCTTGAAGAACTCAACTGCTTCTTGTGAATCCAGCTCACCCCTATCTGCAGTGATCTTTCCCACACACCCATACCTACAAATAACATCTTCAAGTAGAAAGCGGCAAACACTAGCAGTGGTCTTTGTCCTCAGGGCACGGCCTTCGACTTGGTTAGATAGATCTTCTCTAGCCAAGACTAGATACCTCATTTGTCCAAGTCCAAATGGCATAGTTACCAGATCAACTACCCATTTGTAATGAATGGCTAAAGGATAAGTAGGATGCAATCCATCACGATGACGTACGTTGGAATACATCTGGCAAGGTATACAGGATGAAACAAACTGCACTACATCCTTATACATACCCTTCCACCAATACTTCTCCTTTATCTTGGCAAATGTAGCCCAAACTCCTCTATGACCGGCCCATAGACTCTCATGGAACTCCTTGATCAGCTTCTGCTGCAATTCTAGGTCACATACCACCCGCTGTGGTACACCTCCTTGTAGCTTAGGGCGCTTCCATAGATGTCCTCCATATAAAAAGTACCCATAAGCTGTTCTACGGATCCTCTTGAAATCTACATCAGACCAGCCTTCTTGTCTTTCCAATGAACTCAAATAGCGCCCAAGATCCAACCACTTGCCATCGTACATAGTTTCCTCAAATAACTCCAATGGAGCTGCAAAACAGCTTCTATCCCTTCTAGCAAGAGCACTAGAATAGAACTCTGTTCCCACATCCTCCTGATCATCTATCATTTCTTTCTCATCGTAATACCTAGCCCTTGATAACATATCTGCCACAGGATTGTCCTTTCTTGCGATATGTCTAAACTCTGGGTTCAAGGACTTGATATATGCTATCCACCTCAACATAGCAATATCTGGAGTTGTACAGCTAGTGATCATTCCCAAGAGAGGTAAGCAATCTATCTCCACAACCACAGGTGCTCCTATCAAGTATTCCTTATCACTCTTCATCGCAGTAACTACTCCCCATAGCTCTCTCTTGACCTGAGGGTAGTCTCTCTGCCGTGAACTTAAGACCTCAGCACCAAAACGCACCACATATCTATTTCCATCCTTATCATCTTGTCCTATAGCCCACCCAATGCCAATAGGACTAGTATCAACAGTAAGGATAACAGATCTGCCCAACTCATATGTTACCTTCCGTAGAGTTGGTGGTGAAGACAACAGATCCTTCAACTTCTTCATAGACTCGCTTTGCTCCTCTTGCCACTGAAATCTCTGCCCCTTCCTCAGCAACTTGTACAACGGATCTGCTACATGTGCAAAGTGTGGAATCCATATATGATAAAACACACATGCACCTAGAAACCTTCTCACCTCAGTAACTGATCCACATGTCTCCTTCATCCTTCGGATGGCATCAACCTTGTTTTGACAAGGTTTCCGACCATAAGATCCACACAGATGTCTCACTATTAACACCTCCTGTTCTCCAAATACAGACTTTGCTCCTGATAAAGTCAAATGAACCTCCTCCAGTCGACTCAATATCTTATCACAGTCGGCTATGTGATCTGCAACAAACTTACGGCACCCCCTCTGATCCATTACCTCATTCTTCTCCTCCTCAGCACACCCTTTGATCGACACATCATCAAGGAATGGCATAGTTTTTTCAGGAATGAAATCCCTCAAAACTTTATTCATGCCATTCATCATATGTGCTACAGAATTGGTAGCACCTTGTGGCAAGGTGCACATCCTTAGTAACCCCAAAGGTGTCCTCATTGTAGTCAAGTCTCTACTCTCAGAGGATAACTGAAACTGATCGTAACCTGAATATAAGTCTCCCATTGAATAGATAGCACGACCAGCAAAAGCCTCTGCAAACTCGTCTACAATAGGTCCTATACCCATATTCCTGATAGTCACCTTGTTAACTGGCTGCATATCTTGAATGAATCTCAAAGCTCCACTCTTCTTCGGAACAGTAAACCATCTGCTAGAGTAGGGAGCTATAGATGGTTCCAAGATACCCATCCTAATCCTCTCATTGAGCAAGTCTATCAACTTTGGTAGATGAGCTCTAGGTACAGGAATAGGACGTAGATTCTAAGGCACATGCGGTATAGTAAAGATTACCATAGGTGCAACTACACTTGGATCTACACATCCTACTTCATGTGACTCAAACCCAAACGCCTTATCATGCCTAGATAGCATCTCCCTGAAGCTCTTCTTCTCTTGCTCAATAAGAAATCCATCACCTCCAATCCTCAGGTCCTTCAGTGTTGTTTCTGTAAACTGGTGCCCAATTCTTCTCGGTCCTCTAAGCGTCGGTTCTCGTGCAGCTTGCTCCATCTTCTGATTGTAATCAAGTGGTAAAGACAAAGCCACTGGTTTGACTTTCTTTGCCACTGACTTGTACTTGGTCTCCACATACACCTCTTGCCGATCTATAAACTTATCAATTACATCATAAAGCTCCTTGGAGCTCACTCTCACCACTCTATCTACATCATCTATAGAACTTTCTACTATCGATTTCAACTCCCCTATAGTATCTATCAAATACTGCTCTTCAAACACTCCAGATACGTATTCATCTCTTGCTAACTCTCCATTATCCCACAAAGACTGCTGTACATACTTCACATGTTGCCTCTCAAACCTCTTCAGATTCTCAACCTTCCTATAACATACTGATCCACATGACGTCAATCCCAAGAAGCTAGTGGATAAAGCTTCCTGCTTTACTGGATCAGGCGAGAATCCTATCTCTACTGTACCGTTGAAGTCTCGCTCTTCAATGGTACTCTGCCAAAACCCCTAGACTCTATAAACTCCTGAGTAATCTTAGGCAGTGGACGGTCTCTCAAGCTATCACGATTCCTCTCATGTTCTGCAGCAACAGTCAAAAACTGAACAGCTCTTTTGCCGTCTCTACTACGTATCCTAGCATAGGCTGAACCATCATCCATAACTCGTGTCTCCATTCTAACAGCAGTAATGTAAGGCTGCCCTAGAATGATAGGATAGGTTGACATGTCTTGCACAAAGAAATTCTGAACATCACTGATGTCACCCACAGTTACCTTGATGTTGGGACAAGCACCATAGAGTTCTCCCCTCTGGTTGTTGGCAGCGCGGATAAGCCATCCGTGGTCGGTGTCTATGGGCCATCTCCCACGCTTGTACAGCTCCTTAGACATCAGATTAATCTCTGAGCCATGATCAATCAATGCCACCACAGGTTCCTCTAGATCTCCCAGCTTCACTAAGGTCTCTATGGTTGCTCCCGCCCAATGGTTGTGAGAATAATGGCTCTTCTGCGATGCTTCCACCTCATCTTCAAACCTCACGTGCTGATCTGATCTTCCCTCTGATACTTGAGAGTAATAACCAGCAATCTCATCTTCCTCATCTTCCGACAGTTTGGTCCCTAGAGCGTTAAGCGTAGCTGCTTCATCCAAAATCTGACGTTTCCTCTTGATGATATCTATAATAACCTCATGGAACTCACGCTTTGCAATCCCAAGAATCTCACCCAAAGTAAACTCAACTTTCCCATTCAAGATACGGTTCTCTAACACCTGCTTCAAGTCTGTAGCAATCTCAATGTCAGACTGAAGTTTGTATGCATGCATCTTACCCTTCTCCTTGCTTCTCTCCTTCTCCTTTGGTGTTGTAGATGGTAGATCCTCCATAGTCTCCTCCCGAGTAGGTGTTGTCTCCTGCCTTGCATCTGGTCTAGCCCTTTCACTCCTTGTAGCAGGTCGTTTGGCTGTAGAAGCCTCATCTGCATACTCCCTCCTGCGTTTTTCTTCTAGTAGAGCTTCATGCTGACTTCTTGCAACATAAGCATGCACTGACATAGTATCCACAGGGTCATTCCATCCTGTAGTTTCTCTAATTGAGTTGCCAATCCTTCGTAGCACATCCTTGTCTAGCTCTGTTCTAGCTACGGACCGCACTACATCTGACCACAACCCAATAGTCCCTTTCTCTCTCTCCATTTCCACTTTCACTCCACACGTAGCAGCATTCACAAGAGAAACAGCATGTGATGCTGATATATCATTCACAAGTCTCTTCATACCACCCTTGCCAAAGTTGGTTCCCAGCATCATCCCAGTCTCTCTCAAATGGATCTTACCATCTTTGAAGAAGATAAGATCCTTCCTCAATGCATCTGAAAACTCCCCACAATCTCTTCTTACATGGTCTAGGCCATCACACCATATACAACGATGAACAAAGCCTTCTCTCATCTGAGGTCTCTGCATAGCAGGCTGTACATTCTGCTCCTTCTCTTCTAACCTAGTGAGCTTAAGCTTAAGCTCCTTCATACCCTTAATCAACTCATCAAGCGGTGAGTCTTCCTCTCTAGCAATTACCAAAGCGGGCTTAGCAGGCAACTGCTTGACATGAATTATCAGAGGTGCTGCTTCACTTACCACCACCTTGTCCCTTCTTCTCTGTCTCTTGGTCAGCAAAGAGACAGCCTCTTCAACCTCCTTCCAGTCAGTCTTCAATCCTCTCTCCTCACTCTTGTCTTCCAGCAACAGCTCAAGCTTCTCCTGAATAGTCACGTCCGCTGCTTGTAGGAAAAGCTCGGTCTTCTCCACCTCTAATGTAAGCTTTTCTGTCCTACAAAGCTGAGCATACTGACGATCAAATTCCCTTAACAACTCATTTACAGACAAACCTTTGTTGGGCTTAACCACCCACTCCAAGAACGTTCTCTTGGTCACCCTCTCAGAATCTTCAGTGTAGTACTCCTCCTTCAAAGCTCGCATAAAGCTCTCCCAACTCTGTCCTTGCTGCTGCTTGAGCTCCTTCACACGCCCACGAATCTCAGGGACAACAGCAAGCTCAAAGTTCTCCACCATCTCCTTCTCAGGCACCTTGTTCACCTCCATCTCCCTAGCATAGTATCGCACATACTTGGAAATATCTGTACCCTTGAACTGGTCCATCTGGTGCACCACAGATTGCAACGCCTTGGTTGCTAACACCTCCTTCCTCTCTTTGCTCTGCTGCTGCTGCATGAACATGGAAAAAGCCTGGAACATCTTCATCGTAGCAGCATCAAACTGAATAGGTTGTTGAGCAGCAGCAACACCTCCACTTGATGATCCTTGGTTGACCATGATATCTGATCCTGTAACACTCTTAAGAAAACTCCCACCCTAGGTGTTTCACGTCGAGTTCACCAAAAAGAGAGTATGTCGGAGTGTAATCCGTCTACCTAGGAAAGCGCCGGGCTTCTGGCTGTGGTTGTTCACTCAAGAGGTTGGCTTTCAGGTCACAATAGGGCTATAAACACTCACACAGATGTGTAAGATCTAGTAATATACCCAGAAGGCGAAATTCAGGTCTAGTTGGCAGTAATAGGATTCGGCGGTGAACTTTGACACTCACGGAGAGGAAAACTATGAAGGTTTAGACCTCTAAACTTCCCCTACATGCAAATGAGGTACTACTGAACTCACAGACGAAATTTCAGCCTGAGATCAAATTCTGACACGGAGATATGAACAGAAAAGTTTTGAGCAAGAAAACTACGGCAATTTCTGGTACCTAGCTGGCTATTTCAACCTATAACAGGAGTTTGGCTCGATCAATTTCGAAGTTTCTTACAGGATTTGCAGTCTACAGGGTGCTGAACATCCCTGTGAAGTTGGGACTCCTGAATGTACACAGAACTGTAGATCTCCTCCTCTGAAGTCGCTGCTCTAGATTAAGAGCTTTTCAGACCCCCTCAGCTTCAGCGGCCGCCCTGAATTACTCAGTTGCTCAATCGATATGAAACTTTTTGTGAAATCGTAGCCCTGCTGGCGGAGAACACAACCTCAAAGTTTTGAAGCAATTTCCTCAAATCTGCTGCGAGTGACACTGAAAACCCTAAATCCAACCAAAATGATTCAATTCTAGCACAATCCGAACTTCAATTGCTCATAACTCCGTCTTTATTGACTCAAATCGATCGAAATTTTCACTGGAAGTGCTTGGCATGACGAGACCTCTCTCCCTGTGCTCTCAGATTTCGAAGATCCCTCACCAAATGCTCGAAATCCACTCTAGAGCTCTGTTTCTAAATTTAGAGTTTAACAAAAGACAAAAATGGACCAATGGGAGTTCATAGCTCCACTTGGTTGTCCTTTAGTACCCTAAACCACGTGGCAACTTAGTTTTACTCATAGGCTACCACGTCAAGCCCCCTAGAGTGCCAGCGTAAAACTTAAATTACTTAAAACGACACGCAGCCCCGAAAAATAACTTAAATCAGCTAGAAAGCGTGCATGGGCGACACGCAAATACAACCCATGAGCTTAAGCCCTATCAACATGGTAATCAACCTACTAAGACTCAAAATAGTGTTAACACCGTATGCAAAGGTGTCAAACATATACATAAACGACTAGAAGTAATATAAGCTAACTTCTAGAACTACTAAACTCAAGCGTCGGAGTAGAAATATAACATGTAGCCGCCAAGTAGCGCGACAACGATTCGGAAGATGGGAACATCTTCGGAAGACGTTTCTTGAACTTGACTGTCTTCGGAAGACATCTTCGGAAGACTGTCTTCGGAAGTCGACTGAACACAATTCATATCAAGAGTGGATTTGCTTTGCTTTTGTGTTTAGAGAGACTTGGTACGAATCCTGAGTGGCTTGGTGAGTTGTTTTGTTATTTCGAGAAGTTGGAAGTCGGGAACTGGGCCTGTGCCTCCCGGTCTTCCAAGCTTCTCAACTCCCCATCTTCCTAGAGAGACTAGAGGACTGGAAGGCTGGCAAAATAAGCGAGAAGACGTGAGGGTCCATTCGGGTCTCTTCTGTCCGACCCATAGCAGCCGTTCCTTCTTCTTCCCGAACTTAGAAGAGAGTTGTGAGAAGTATTGCTGGCAGAATCTGGAGAGAATGGTCGAGGGTCATGTCTTCTCATCATGCAGCAAGCTTCTTCTGAGTGCGTATGAGAGGTGAGAAGTCAGAAGAATAGAGTGCACATGTCTTGAGTCTGTTGTGAGGATAGATTGCGCGTAGGAAGAAGAAGACAGGTAAGACCAGTGAAGGGAAGTCTGACTTCGGGAGGTCTGACTTCGGGAGGTCTTCCGAGAACGACATTGAATCGGAAGCTGTCCCAAGTGTCTTCCCAGAGACCATTGTCACCGCAGGAGCCCGCAACCATCTTCTGAACCTTTCATATACTCTACTTCTCGCATATCTTGTATCTTTTGTTAGGAAGTAGGATGTAATGCAAGGTGGGTTGTCTTCTTGGTAATCCATGCGAGGCCTTGCTTAGATAGGATTGTTTAGATATAGCTCGGAAGACGAGAGCTATCTAGGAAGCACTGTTAGAATCCCGGAAGACGGAGTAGCTGTCTTCTGGAAGACTAGTTTCGTCTTCTGAGAGTGGAAGCTAGACTGTGGGCACTTGGGAAGAACTGAGCCTTCAGCTCATAGTAGGTGCTTGTGGTTTAGTGCAACAGATCTTCCAGGTATGTCGATGCATCCGCGAGGCTTGGTGTTACCAGCGGCAGAATTGGCCGAGGCCACTCCTTTCCTCAAGGAGTTGTGTCTCGACTTCTTCCTGTGGGATTGGAACCTCGCAGATCAAGGGCTTCTGGAGGAGGTGTGGGCCGCGTTACCCCCACGTAACCATGTACCTGCGAAGGTAGGAGTAGCTCGGGGAAGACCGTCTTCCTGGACTGAAGACTGGTGGCGTAAGGCGTTTCACAAACCTGAGACCGAGAACCGAGGATATTGGTACGAGAAGAAGATCTTGCCTAGGATTGTGAGTTCATGGCATGTACCTGGGAGTACCACCTGTCTTTTCGTGGAAGACAGGCAGGGGAGGAACGGTTGGAAGATAGAGTCTTACCGGGAGCCGAAGAAGCGACTTCTGGCGAAGTTGTTTCTGCATCTTTTCCCCAAGGGAAAGGCGCAGAAGACAAGGTACTTAGGAGATCAGGACGTGGAGTTCCTGGAATCAGTGTGGGATGACAGAGTGCCAATCTACTGGGGCGCGTACATCCACAACTATGTACAGACGGAGCTAGCATACTTGGGTACCCCGGCGGGAGGACATCTGACGCCCTTCTTCTGCTACTTGTATGTAGCCATGGGGGATCTTAGGGAAGATCAGCTGGCAGTGTATGGGCCAACGGAGCGACAAGAGGTGAAGGAGGAGACCTCGGAAGACGATGACCGAGAGGCAGCAGCAACGCCCCCTCCCACTCTGATGCCACAGCTGAGGCCCGGCTCTCACCAGAAGACGCTTCTGGTGAGAGAAGATGAGTCTAGTGGGTCGGAAGACGCCACGCCAGTGAGGAAGATGGGTCACAGAAGTGTACCGAGGACACCCATCTCCCTCATCCATTCAGGATCGGAGTCGGACTCGGAGGAAGACTTGCTGAGTACCCGATCGGAGCAGAAGACAGCTTCTGTAACACCTGGGAGTCTTCCGAAGACTCCAGAAGACGAAGGATGGATGGGTACTCCTACTGCGATGCGAGGAAGCGCAAAGAGGAGAGCCGCTCCTGCCACGAGGAGTCTTCCACCCCGAAAGATGAGAAGAGTAGCTTCTTCTCGTGCGCAGAAGATGAAGGCCGTAGTGGTAGAAGAGGCTCCCTTGTCTCTGGAAGACGAAGTCGACACCATCGAGCGAGTGGTGGGGATGAACTTGTCTTCTGCAGGAAGACGACTGGAGGAGTTCAGTGCCTACTTCCAGAAGGAGATCCAGCCCGCTATGGAGTTGCTGGAAAGGAGAGCGAGGGCACAGGAGAAGCCCTTACAGCCTGGATTCGGCCTGCGCACCTTGCTGCGACAGGAAGACAGCCAGCAGAAGACGGAGTCTCTGGAAGCTAGTCTCCGCACCACGGAGAAGCTTGCAGCCAGGTACAAGGCGGAAGCAGCCGCTTCTGCCAAGGAGTCGATGCAACTTTGGAAGAGCAACCAGGAGTTGCAGGCGCGAGTACAGCAGCGTGATCAAGAAGTTCTCCGAGTACGGGAGAAGATCACTGCCCTCGCAGAAGAGCAGACCACTTGGAAGATGCAGCGAGAAGCCGCAGAAGCGCAAGCTGCAACAGAGAAGACGCAGAGGGAAGCAGCGGAGGCTCGTGCGCAGAAGATGCTAGCTCAGTCGGTAGAAGCGCTTCGGAAGAAGTTCAACTTCACCGCGGGTAAGAAGTTACTTACCTTAGCTAGGGAATGGGACAGCGGGTCCAAGACGAGGTTGGTGGAATGCAGAGATAGCATGTTCAGGTACCTGGATAGACAGATAGAAAGAGTGAAGACACTTTATGGTCTTCCCTCACTTCCGACACCTGCAACCGCATCTTCCCAAGCCCCAGCACCCTCGACTGGATCCGGAATGGAGAAGGAGGAGTTGGATCTCGCTGTACACTTGGTGGTAACAGCGTTGGAAGACGAGAAGACTCCAGAAGACGCCCCGGAAGACATGATGTCTTCTGGAAGACAGGAAGACGAGCCGTCTTCCCAGGTATTCCGCGTGGAGGAAGCGACTTCCCCGGACCCCCATGAGGTCGCCATGGTCCCTAGTACTGCATCTGTGCCTCAGAAGACCGAAGACGCACCATTCGACTCGTCTTCCCAGAAGACCATTCCGTCTTCCGAAATCGAAGCCGAGGAAGACGCAGCCGCAGAAACAGCAGGGCCAGCGAAGAGCGAGGAGAGGGAAGCTACCTCAGTGGTACCCGAGGTAAGTGCAGGGCTTCCCAGCCCATCAGAAGTCGAGGTAGTAGCTCCGGTAGGAGCAGATCATGTAGAGATTGCCACCGAGCAATCAGAGTAGTTAGCAACTTAATCGACACTTCCAGATTTAGTAGGATCGGACATGCTATCTTAAGGGTGGCAGTTTTCCATGTAAAAATAGTTAAGACCCCATGTGGCAGCATAGATAGCGTAGGAGTAACACAGTGGAGGGCTAATTGGGAAGAGGGACCGCATGCATGTGAGGTGACAACCTCTTGTCAGCGCCTCTCTCTCTCTCCCTGGTGGTCGCCTCCCCTGACTCTCGAGGCAGATGGTTAAGTAGGATAGTAGGGTAGGAGAAAAGCTCTCTGAGAGCTCTGCCTGTTCTGTAGAATTTGGCAGTAACTGAACATACACACTGATTCTACAGACAGGCAGGCGAGACACATTAGAGCAGAGACAGTCTTAGCGCACTACACCCGTTGTTGGAAACATACGAATAGTCTTGGAATATACAGGAGGGGTCTGCATACTCGCACCAGCAGTGGTTCGAAGATGTAGATAGAGGTAGTGCACAGTCTAGGAACAGGGAACGGCATCCTCGTGCAGTCCTGTTAGCTGGGCTGGTGTGTCGAGGAGTAGACGCAGGAAGTAGAGGGAGTGAGCTTCCCAATGCCATTGTGACTTCTTCTCGGGGAATAGATTGTGGATTTGAGTGCAGCAGCTTTGTCCATGTCTTCTGGATGGTGGGTTCACTGAATTCGCTCCCAATTGTGCATGAGAAGTGTTCTTCTTGAGTGACGATGACTGTCAGCAGTTGTGGAAGTGTAGCTTGACTCGTTCAGTAGAGCACTTGGGATCTACGTACGAACGGTCTTCTGGGTAAGTGATCCCAGAAGACAGAGCAGTCAGAGCAGCGAAGTGAAGAAGAAAGAAGCCTTCTTCCCGCAATAGAAGACGACATCCTCGAGTAGAAGACGGTGCTACAGTACTCATGTTTGTTGTCTTCCTCCCCAAACTATTACAAGCAGGGATGACTTGTTAGTCAGGATCCGGACTAGAAGCCTGTCGGAATCTTAATTGTCTCTTTTTATCTTGTTTTCTCTTGTTTGGATTTCTTCTTCTTCCCATCTTTTCCCATCTTCCCCATCTTCTTATCTTCTTCTAGTGAGCTTCCGATACTTCTATTGAGCTTCCGTGAAGGTGAATGTTGTTGTAGTGCTGCAGGAAGACAACTTCCGTAGGCAGAAGCCTGGGAAGGCTACAGGGGGCATACACCCTGTGATTTATCTAACCCGTTGGGCTGTGAGTGTGAGAATAAGGTGTAACGACTGTTACTAGTCGACTTCAGCGAAGCCGGACAGCCTTCTGGAGGTGTGAGAAGATGAGCTAAACCCCCAGAAGACGAGAATCGCTTCGGGAAGACGGTATCAAGAAGACCGGAAGAAGCAACCTGGAAGCAGGAAGATCGTCTTCCCGAGCTTCTCTGTGAATAGTTGTGTGATATTGTAATTGGTAGTTGTTTGTTTAGTTCCAGAGCACTATTTGGCGTGTCTGGAAGACGTGTGGTTTTGTGTGGTTTTGTGAGAAGACGGGATTTCTAGGCAAAACCAGTGTGTTTGAACAGATCTTAGAACTTAGAGCAGCGTTACTTGTGCAAATCCTCTGTGGGAACGATATCTTGTATACTAAATGGGCAAAAGGAGAAATCCTTCGTCACTACATATAGTGAGGAACCATTTTTGGCGCCGCTGCCGGGGATTTCATCTTAGTAACTTCTGTTCTAAGCTTCCTGGATCTGTGTGCCATTAGTTAGGTTCGTTTCGAACTAACTTCGATTGTAGTTGAATGTGTTGTGGGACTCTATCTTGCTAGAAGACGGAAACCGCAGCCAGAAGCTGATAAGATACATCTGGGGAAGTTGGAAGAAGCCGCTTCCCTGCTTCCAAGAACTCCTTGGAAGACTCGATCTTGGAAGATTGCAGTGAGTGCAACCAGAAGCATGAGAAGAAGACGTTCTGAACTTGTGATCGGTTGTTCAGTCATTTGGTCTACCAGATCTAGTGGTAGAAGGATAGAGACATCTGTTCTCAGTACTCTGGTGGATGCCTTCAACCGGAGGAAGAAGCAGAAGACGCACGGGTAAAGATCCTGAGTGGGTAAACTCACCCCAGCGAACCGCTTCTAGAGAGCAGCGGATATCCCTGAGACACCAAAGGAAAGAAGAAGAGCTCAGGAAGATCCGATCGGTAGAGTTGGAAGAGCCTTCCATCTCGAGCATAATCTTTGGCGAAGATAGAAGCCAACCGGGTGATCACGTTGTCGGAGTGTAATCCGTCTACCTAGGAAAGCGCCGGGCTTCTGGCTGTGGTTGTTCACTCAAGAGGTTGGCTTTCAGGTCACAATAGGGCTATAAACACTCACACATATGTGTAAGATCTAGTGATATACCCAGAAGGCGAAATTCAGGTCTAGCTGGCAGTAATAGGATTCGACGGTGAACTTTGACACTCACGGAGAGGAAAACTATGAAGGTTTAGACCTCTAAACTTCCCCTACATGCAAATGAGGTACTACTGAACTCACAGACGAAATTTCAGCCTGAGATCAAATTCTGACACGGAGATATGAACAGAAAAGTTTTGAGCAAGAAAACTACGGCAATTTCTGGTACCTAGCTGGCTATTTCAACCTATAACAGGAGTTTGGCTCGATCAATTTCGAAGTTTCTTACAGGATTTGCAGTCTACAGGGTGCTGAACATCCCTGTGAAGTTGGGACTCCTGAATGTACACAGAACTGTAGATCTCCTCCTCTGAAGTCGCTGCTCTAGATTAAGAGCTTTTCAGACCCCCTCAGCTTCAACGGCCGCCCTGAATTACTCAGTTGCTCAATCGATATGAAACTTTTTGTGAAATCGTAGCCCTGCTGGCGGAGAACACAACCTCGAAGTTTTGAAGCAATTTCCTCAAATCTGCTGCGAGTGACACTGAAAACCCTAAATCCAACCAAAATGATTCAATTCTAGCACAATCCGAACTTCAATTGCTCATAACTCCGTCTTTATTGACTCAAATCGATCGAAATTTTTACTGGAAGTGCTTGGCATGACGAGACCTCTCTCCCTGTGCTCTCAGATTTCCAAGATCCCTCACCAAATGCTCGAACTCTACTCTAGAGCGCTGTTTCTAAATTTAGAGTTTAACAAAAGACAAAAACGGACCAATGGGAGTTCATAGCTCCACTTGGTTGTCCTTTAGTACCCTAAACCACGTGGCAACTTAGTTTTACTCATAGGCTACCACGTCAAGCCCCCTAGAGTGCCAGCGTAAAACTTAAATTACTTAAAACGACACGCAGCCCTGAAAAATAACTTAAATCAGCTAGAAAGCGTGCATGGGCGACACGCAAATACAACCCATGAGCTTAAGCCCTATCAACATGGTGATCAACCTACTAAGACTCAAAATAGTGTTAACACCGTATGCAAAGATGTCAAACATATACATAAACGACTAGAAGAAATATAAGCTAACTTCTAGAACTACTAAACTCAAAGCGTCGGAGTAGAAATATAACATGTAGCCGCCAAGTAGCGCGACATCCACCCCCTCTGAACCTGCACATCCTCCGGTATGTGTCATCCAGATCAAGACTCTTCAGCTTCGGCTTCAAACTCATCTTCAACCTGCATTGAGTCTTCAGCTTCATCCTCTGTAAACTCTGCAACGTTCCGATCCTCCCCCCTCTTTCTAAAGAGCTTGATTCTCTTTCCTGCGACTGGTATCTTGAGCACTGCACCATCTAACTCTCTCAAGGAGTATGTGGCATTATCATAAACTTCTAACACCACATAAGGTCCAAACCATCTCTTGGAGAACTTTCTGATAGTGCTATGCTGATTATCAAGACTACTATCATAGACTAAGACCCAATCACCTTCTTTAATTGGTTTGGGTCGTAATCTATGCGTTCTATCAAATCTTCCTTTGTTTCTCTCTCTAGCAATCTTTAATCTTTCGACAGCTTTGGCAACATCCTCAGGTCTTCGTTCTAACTGCTGGATCCTTAATGCAAGAAGATCCTCCGTACTTCTATCATCTTCCCATGGCAAAACATTCCAAGTAGGCACAACCTCCTCAATCGGCATCACAGGTTTCTGTCCTAGTATCAACTCTGCTGGCATGTAACCTGTAACGGTACTATGAGTTGTACGATCTGCCCATAAAGCAAATGGTAGCAGTCTAGGCCATTCACGGATCTTACCCTTGCAAGCTTTTACCAAAGCTTTGATGATTGGCGGATGACCTCTTTCGCTCTTACCATTCCCTTCAGGATTGTAAGCAGTGGTTAACGCCAACTTGATTCCCAATCGCTTGAAGAACTCAACTGCTTCTTGTGAATCCAGCTCACCCCTATCTGCAGTGATCTTCCCCACACACCCATACCTACAAATAACATCTTCAAGTAGAAAGCGGCAAACACTAGCAGTGGTCTTCGTCCTCAGGGCACGACCTTCAACTTGGTTAGATAGATCTTCTCTAGCCAAGACTAGATACCTCATTTGTCCAAGTCCAAATGGCATAGTTACCAGATCAACTACCCATTTGTAATGAATGGCTAAAGGATAAGTAGGATGCAATCCATCACGATGACGTACGTTGGAATACATCTGGCAAGGTATACAGGATGAAACAAACGGTACTACATCCTTATACATACCCTTCCACCAATACTTCTCCTTTATCTTGGCAAATGTAGCCCAAACTCCTCTATGACCGGCCCATAGACTCTCATGGAACTCCTTGATCAGCTTCTGCTTCAATTCTAGGTCACATACCACCCGCTGTGGTACACCTCCTTGTAGCTTAGGGCGCTTCCATAGATGTCCTCCATATAAAAAGTACCCACAAGCTGTTCTACGGATCCTCTTGAAATCTGCATCAGACCAGCCTTCTTGTCTTTCCAATGAACTCAAATAGCGCCCAAGATCCAACCACTCGCCATCGTACATAGTTTCCTCAAATAACTCCAATGGAGCTGCAAAACAGCTTCTATCCCTTCTAGCAAGAGCACTAGAATAGAACTCTGTTCCCACATCCTCCTGATCATCTATCATTTCTTTCTCATCGTAATACCTAGCCCTTGATAACATATCTGCCACAGGATTGTCCTTTCCTGCGATATGTCTAAACTCTGGGTTCAAGGACTTGATATATGCTATCCACCTCAACATAGCAATATCTGGAGTTGTACAGCTAGTGATCATTCCCAAGAGAGGTAAGCAATCTGTCTCCACAACCACAGGTGCTCCTATCAAGTATTCCTTATCACTCTTCATCGCAGTAACTACTCCCCATAGCTCTCTCTTGACCTGAGGGTAGTCTCTCTGCCGTGAACTTAACACCTTAGCTCCAAAACGCACCACATATCTATTTCCATCCTCATCATCCTGTCCTATAGCCCACCCAATGCCAATAGGACTAGTATCAACAGTAAGGATAACAGGTCTGCCCAACTCATATGTTACCTTCCGTAGAGTTGGTGGTGAAGACAACAGATCCTTCAACTTCTTCATAGACTCGCTTTGCTCCTCTTGCCACTGAAATCTCTGCCCCTTCCTCAGCAACTTGTACAACGGATCTGCTACATGTGCAAAGTGTGGAATCCATATATGATAAAACACACATGCACCTAAAAACCTTCTCACCTCAGTAACCGATCCACATGTCTCCTTCATCCTTCGGATGGCATCAACCTTGTTTGGACAAGGTTTCCGACCATAAGATCCACACAGATGTCCCACTATTAACACCTCATGTTCTCCAAATACAGACTTTGCTCTTGATAAAGTCAAATGAACCTCCTCCAGTCGACTCAATATCTTATCACAGTCGGCTATGTGATCTGCAACAAACTTACGGCACCCCCTCTGATCCATTATCTCATTCTTCTCCTCCTCAGCACACCCTTTGATCGACACATCATCAAGGAATGGCATAGTTTTTTCAGGAATGAAATCCCTCAAAACTTTATTCATGCCATTCATCATATGTGCTACAGAATTGGTAGCACCTTGTGGCAAGGTGCACATCCTTAGTAACCCCAGAGGTGTCCTCATTGTAGTCAAGTCTCTACTCTCAGAGGATAACTGAAACTGATCGTAACCTGAATATAAGTCTCCCATTGAATAGATAGCACGACCAGCAAAAGCCTCTGCAAACTCGTCTACAATAGGTCCTATACCCATATTCCTGATAGTCACCTGTTAACTGGCTGCATATCTTGAATAAATCTCAAAGCTCCACTCTTCTTCGGAACAGTAAACCATCTGCTAGAGTAGGGAGCTATAGATGGTTCCAAGATACCCATCCTAATCCTCTCATTGAGCAAGTCTATCAGCTTTGGTAGATGAGCTCTAGGTACAGGGATAGGACGTAGATTCCAAGGCACATGCGGTATAGTAAAGATTACCATAGGTGCAACTACACTTGGATCTACACATCCTACTTCATGTGACTCAAACGCAAACGCCTTACCATGCCTAGATAGCATCTCCCTGAAGCTCTTCTTCTCTTGCTCGATAAGAAATCCATCACCTCCAATCTTCAGCTCCTTCAGTGTTGTTTCTGTGAACTGGTGCCCAATTCTTCTCGGTCCTCTGAGCGTGGGTTCTCGTGCAGCTTGCTCCATCTTCTGATTGTAATCGAGTGGCAAAGGCAAAGCCACTGGTTTGACTTTCTTTGCCACTGACTTGTACTTGGTCTCCACATACACTTCTTGTCGATCTATAAACTTATCAATTACATCATAAAGCTCCTTGGAGCTCACTCTCACCACTCTATCTACATCATCTGTAGAGCTTTCTAATATAGATTTCAACTCCCCTATAGTATCTACCAAATACTGCTCTTCAAACACTCCAGATATGTATTCATCTCCTGCTAACTCTCCACTATCTCTCAAAGACTGCTGTACATACTTCACATGTTGTCTCTCAAACCTCTTCAGATTCTCAACCTTCCTATAACACACTGATCCACATGATGTCAGTCCTAAGAAGCTAGTGGATAAAGCTTCTTGCTCTACTGGATCATGCGAGAATCCTATCTCTACTGTATCGTTGAAGTCTCGCTCTTCAATGGTACTCTGCCAAAACCCCTAGACTCTCTAAACTCCTGAGTAATCTTAGGTAGTGGACGGTCTCTCAAGCTATCACGATTCCTCTCATGTTCTGCAGCAACGGTCAAAAACTGAACAGCTCTTTTGCCGTCTCTACTACGTATCCTAGCATAGGCTGAACCATCATCCATAACTCGTGTCTCCATTCTAACAGCAGTAATGTAAGGCTGTCCTAGAATGATAGGATAGGTTGACATGTCTTGCACAAAGAAATTCTGAACATCACTAATGTCCCCACAGTTACCTTGATGTTGGGGCAAGCACCATAGAGTTCTCCTCGCTGGTTGTTGGCAGCACGGATAAGCCGTCCATGGTCGGTGTCTATAGGCCACCTCCCACGCTTGTACAGCTCCTTAGACATCAGATTAATCTCTGAGCCATGATCAATCAATGCCACCACAGGTTCCTCTAGATCTCCCAGCTTCACTAAGGTCTCTGTGGTTGCTCTCGCCCAATGGTTGTGAGAATAATGGCTCTTCTGCGATGCTTCCACTTCATCTTCAAACCTCACGTGCTGATCTGATCTTCCCTCTGATACTTGAGAGCAATAACCAGCAATCTCATTTTCCTCATCTTCCGACAGTTTGGTCCCTAGAGCGTTAAGCGTAGCTGCTTCACCCAAAATCTGACGTTTCCTCTTGATGATATCTATGATAACCTCATGAAACTCACGCTTTGCAATCCCAAGAATCTCACCCAAAGTAAATTCAACCTTCCCATTCAAGATACGATTCTCTAACACCTGCTTCAAGTCTGTAGCAATCTCAATGTCAGACTGAAGTTTGTATGCAGGCATCTTACCCTTCTCCTTGCTTCTCTCCTTCTCCTTTGGTGTTGTAGATGGTAGATCCTCCATAGTCTCCTCGCGAGTAGGTGTTGTCTCCTGCCTTGCATCTGGTCTAGCCCTTTCACTCCTTGTAGCAGGTCGTTTGGCTGTAGAAGCCTCATCTGCATACTCCCTCCTGCGTTTTTCTTCTAGTAGAGCTTCATGCTGACTTCTTGCAACATAAGCATGCACTGACATAGTATCCACAGGGTCATTCCATCCTGTAGTTTCTCTAATTGAGTTGCCAATCCTTCGTAGCACATCCTTGTCTAGCTCTGTTCTAGCTACGGACCGCACTACATCTGACCACAACCCAGTAGTCCCTTTCTCTCTCTCCATTTCCACTTTCACTCCACACGTAGCAGCATTCACAAGAGAAACAGCATGTGATGCTGATATATCATTCACAAGTCTCTTCATACCACCCTTGCCAAAGTTGGTTCCCAGCATCATCCCAGTCTCTCTCAAATGGATCTTACCATCTTTGAAGAAGATAAGATCCTTCCTCAATGCATCTGAAAACTCTCCACAATCTCTTCTTACATGGTCTAGGCTATCGCACCATATACAACGATGAACAAAGCCTTCCCTCATCTGAGGTCTCTGCATAGCAGGCTGTACATTCTGCTCCTTCTCTTCTAACCTAGTGAGCTTAAGCTTAAGCTCCTTCATACCCTTAATCAACTCATCAAGCGGTGAGTCTTCCTCTCTAGCAATTACCAAAGCAGGCTTAGTAGGCAACTGCTTGACAGGAATTATCAGAGGTGCTGCTTCACTTACCACCACCTTGTCCCTTCTTCTCTGTCTCTTGGTCAGCAAAGAGACAGCCTCTTCAACCTCCTTCCAATCAGTCTTCAATCCTCTCTCCTCACTCTTGTCTTCCAGCAACAGCTCAAGCTTCTCCTGAATAGTCACGTCCGCTGCTTGTAGGAAAAGCTCGGTCTTCTCAACCTCTAGTGTAAGCTTCTCTGTCCTAGAAAGCTGAGCATATTGACGATCAAACTCCCTTAACAACTCATTTACAGACAAACCTTTGTTAGGCTTCACCACCCACTCCAAGAATGTTCTCTTGGTCACCCTCTCTGAGTCTTCAGTGTAGTACTCCTCCTTCAAAGCTCGCATAAAGCTCTCCCAACTCTGTCCTTGCTGCTGCTTGAGCTCCTTCACACGCCCACGAATCTCAGGGACAACAGCAAGTTCAAAGTTCTCTACCATCTCCTTCTCAGACACCTTGTTCACCTCCATCTCCCTAGCATAGTATCGCACGTACTTGGAAATATCTGTCCCCTTGAACTGGTCCATCTTGTGCACCACAGATTGCAACGCCTTGGTTGCTAACACCTCCTTCCTCTCTGTGCTCTGCTGCTGCTGCATAAACATGGAAAAAGCTTGGAACATCTTCATCGTAGCAGCATCCAACTGAACAGGTTGCTGAACAGCAGCAGCAGCTCCACTTGATGATCCTTGGTTGGCCATGATATCTGATCCTGTAACACTCTCAAGAAAACTCCCACCCTAGATGTTTCACGTCGAGTTCACCAAAAAGAGAGTATGTCGGAGTGTAATCCGTCTACCTAGGAAAGCGCCGGGCTTCTGGCTGTGGTTGTTCACTCAAGAGGTTGGCTTTCAGGTCACAATAGGGCTATAAACACTCACACATATGTGTAAGATCTAGTGATATACCCAGAAGGCAAAATTCAGGTCTAGCTGGCAGTAATAGGATTCGACGGTGAACTTTGACACTCACGGAGAGGAAAACTATGAAGTTTTAGACCTCTAAACTTCCCCTACATGCAAATGAGGTACTACTGAACTGAGGTAGCAGGAAGACTCACTAAGTTGCTGAAGAAAGACGAACCATACATTTGGTCTTCTGAGCAGCAGGAAGCATTCGAAGAAATGAAGAGGTTTCTGTCAGAATCCCCTGTCCTACGGCCGCCTGATTGGGAAAGAGTCTTCCACATTTATGTGGATGTTTCTGCTTTTGCCATCGGGGTGGTGTTGAGTCAGAAAGATAAGAAGAAGAAGGATTACCCCATCTACTACGCGGGAAGACAACTCAGTGATGCAGAGAAGAAGTACTCGACAACCGAAAGGGAGTGTCTTGGCATGATTTACTCCTGTAGGAAGTTTAGACACTATCTTCTAGCAAACCCGTTTGTCTTCTATGTAGATCACTTCTCTTTGAAACATCTTGTAAAGAAAGCAGATTTGTCTGGCAGGATAGCTAGGTGGATTCTCCTACTCCAGGAATTTACTTACACAGTTGAGTACAGGCCCGGAAGACAGCATGTTAATGCTGACTACCTATCCAGGTTGGAGACAGAACGACGAGAAGATGAAGTGGAAGACGAGTTTCCTGACGAGAAGTTGTTTTCAGTTTTTGCAGAGACACTTTCATCTGAGGGGGGGCGTACCGCTTGCTTCCCAGAAGACGAGACTAGATCTTCTGATCCAGTCTTTGCGACTTCCACAGAAGAGTCGATCTTCAAGGACTTGAGGAAGTTCTTGGAAGACCAACAGTATCCCGAGGGAATGGATGCGGAGCAAAAGGCCGTCTTCTTACACAAGGCAGGTCTATATGCTATCTTCCAGGGTATCCTGTTTCGAAAGGGACATGACGAGAAGCTGAGAAGATGTCTCGAGCCGTCAGAGATAAAAGCAGTGATCATAGGTCTTCACTACGAAGATGCTGGGGGTCACTACGGATTGAAGACCACAGTGAAGAAGATGCTAGACGTCGGATACAGGTGGCCAACTATGTACCGGGACACTTTCCAGGAGATCAGGAAGTGCGATGCATGCCAGAGGGTGGGAAGACCGACCGCTACAACAAGGTGGCCTCTTACTCCCATTCTTCCGCTTGCCCCGTTCGAAAAATGGAGAATCGACTTTGTAGGTCCTATCGCCCCGGTGGCGAGAAGAACACGAGCAAGGTACATCTTAATAGCTACCGACTATGCCACCAAGATGGTGGAAGGCGAGGCCACGAGAAAGAACGATGCCGCAGTAGTCGCAAGGTTCCTATGGCATAACATCATCACTAGGTATGGATGTCCGCTGGAATCAGTGTCAGTTAGGGGCACTCATTTCTTAAATGAGCCTATCTCCCTCCTGACCCAATACTTCAGGATTAAGCATCGGAAGACGACGCCATACAACCCTAAAGCGAATGGGCTGACGGAGAAGTCGAACGGTCTTCTGTGTAACATCCTGAACAAGGTAACTGTTAACCATGCGTATGACTGGGACACGAAACTGCCATCTGTGTTGTGGGCTTTCAGAATTTCACCTAAAGTCACAACCCAGAAGACGCCTTTCTACCTAACTTACGGCATGACGCCCATTGTGCCCATTGAGTTAGAGGTCCCAACATACCGGTTAGCCGTATCCGAACGCATGGGAGAAGAAGAGAGCCAGGAGCAGCGTCTTCTGAACTTCGTAGAGTTTGAAGAAGAAAGGAATGCAGCTTTGGAGAAGACATACGAGGTGCAAGCGCAACGTAAGGTAAACAACGATAGCAAGTTGAGGAAGGTGACTGTTGTGGATGGGGACTTGGTACTTCTCTACGACAACCGTCATATTAAGTTCCCCGGGAAACTTCATCTTCGCTGGATGGGACCTTACCGTGTCTTAGAGGTCTTCGACAATGGCTCCTTGCAGTTGGAAGAGTTGGACGGTACACTGATGACCACTCGTGTTAATGGGTGGCGCGTCAAGAAGTACTGGACGTAAACAGAAGTGCAGGAACCACTGATATTTGCGGGGACGCAAACATGTGAGGGTGGGCGTATGTGGTGCCCACAAATTACAGGATGCACGAATTTTTGAAATTTTTAAGGATAATGACTTGTTTGTATAACTCAAGAAGCGTTGTTACTTAAGGTTACGTCTTCCTTAACAGGAAGATGATCTTAAGAGCTGTTTGTAATAAGAAGTTGACTTCTTCAGAAGACGACCGTCTTCGGAAGATCGTCTTCTCAGTTGCGTCTTCAGAAGACAAGAAGACGACGGAAGATGGGAAGACGGCGGAAGACACCTATCTTCCAGAAGACAGCGACCGCGAAGGATCAACCACGAGTTTTCGGGTAAGACAGTAGGTGTACCTACTGGAGCGCACCGAATAGGTAGGTAGGTCAGGAAGACACCAAGGACGAGAACCCCTAATCTGCGGGGAAGATGCGTGAGGAAGCACATTAGACACCTTCCAACTTCCCGCAGCATAGCGCGCCTGAAGAAGATCGATTGAGAGAGTGAGCTTCGCGAGCTAGCATTGAGAGAGGAATCAAGTGAGACATCGAGGTAGGAGAGAGTAAGTTGGCAGCTAGGCGAAGGGTGAGATTGAATTGCGGGAGCACAAACAGCAGAGAAAGCGAAGGCGTTTCTGTGGAGCTTCCGAGAAGCTGACAGTGAAGAGTGGCGAGTAGAAGCAGAGGTGGAATCGAGGTGTGGACCGAAATTGACAGCAGGCGCAGTCGTGTGGAGTCGCATTGGAAGCTAGGACAAGAGCCAGAAGCGCGCGGAGGTCGAAGGCAACTCGGAGAGCCGAAGAAGACTGTAGAGGTTCTTCCCCCTGTTCTTTTCCCCTCCCACTTCTTCTCGCCTTTTCTTGGTACTCCCCGCGCTTCCTTGATTGTGTGCAGGCAGCCTGATCGATTACCCCACCCTCATTCTTTCTATTGAGACATAGGGCGCGGAAGCGCTGCCCAATTTCTGTCGAGACATCTCCTTGCTTCTTCTCGAGCTCAATTCGAGCTTCCCTACTCCTAGCCCTCAAATTGGAGACCCCAACTATCAATTTCCCTACCCCCATACCTCTCTATCCCCGAAACTTGGAATAGAAGACGATTCGGAAGATGGGAACATCTTCGGAAGACGCTTCTTGAACTTGACTGTCTTCGGAAGACATCTTCGGAAGACTGTCTTCGGAGGTTGACTGAACACAATTCGTATCAAGAGTGGATTTGCTTTGCTTTTGTGTTTAGAGAGACTTGGTACGAATCCTGAGTGGCTTGGTGAGTTGTTTTGTTATTTCGAGAAGTTGGAAGTCGGGAACTAGGCTTGTGCCTCGCGGTCTTCCAAGCTTCTCAACTTCCCGTCTTCCTAGAGAGACTAGAAGACTGGAAGGCTGGCAAAATGAGCGAGAAGACGCGAGGGTCCATTCGGGTCTCTTCTGTCCGACCCATAGCAGCCGTTCCTTCTTCTTCCCGAACTTAGAAGAGAGTTGTGAGAAGTATTGCTGGCAAAATCTGGAGAGAATGGTCGAGGGTCATATCTTCTCATCATGCAGCAAGCTTCTTCTGAGTGCGTATGAGAGGTGAGAAGTCAGAAGAACAGAGTGCACATGTCTTGAGTCTGTTGTGAGGATAGATTGCGCGTAGGAAGAAGAAGACAGGTGAGACCAGTGAAGGGAAGTCTGACTTCGGGAGGTCTTCCGAGAACGACATTGAATCGGAAGCTGTCCCAAGTGTCTTCCCAGAGACCATTGTCACCGCAGGAGCCCGCAACCATCTTCTGAACCTTTCATATACTCTACTTCTCGCATATCTTGTATCTTCTGTTAGGAAGTAGGATGTAATGCAAGGTGGGTTGTCTTCTTGGTAATCCATGCGAGGCCTTGCTTAGATAGGATTGTTTAGATATAGCTCGGAAGACGAGAGCTATCTAGGAAGCACTGTTAGAATCCCGGAAGACGGAGTAGCTGTCTTCTGGAAGACTAGTTTCGTCTTCTGAGAGTGGAAGCTAGACTGTGGGCACTCGGGAAGAACTGAGCCTTCAGCTCATAGTAGGTGCTTGTGGTTTAGTGCAACAGATCTTCCAGGTATGTCGATGCATCCGCGAGGCTTGGTGTTACCAGTGGCAGAATTGGCCGTGGCCACTCCTTTCCTCAAGGAGTTGGGTCTCGACTTCTTCCTGTGGGATTGGAACCTCGCAGATCAAGGGCTTCTGGAGGAGGTGTGGGCCGCGTTACCCCCACGTAACCGTGTACCTGCGAAGGCAGGAGTAGCTCGGGGAAGACCGTCTTCCTGGACTGAAGACTGGTGGCGTAAGGCGTTTCACAGGCCTGAGACCGAGAACCGAGGATATTGGTACGAGAAGAAGATCTTGCCTAGGATTGTGATATCATGGCATGTACCTGGGAGTACCACCTGCCTTTTCGTGGAAGACAGGCAGGGGAGGAACGGTTGGAAGATAGAGTCTTACCGGGAGCCGAAGAAGTGACTTCTGGCGAAGTTGATTCTGCATCTTTTCCCCAAGGGAAAGGCGCAGAAGACAAGGTACTTAGGAGATCAGGACGTGGAGTTCCTGGAATCAGTGTGGGATGACAGAGTGCCAATCTACTGGGGCGCGTACATCCACAACTATGTACAGACGGAGCTAGCATACTTGGGTACCCCGGCGGGAGGACATCTGACGCCCTTCTTCTGCTACTTGTATGTAGCCATGGGGGATCTTAGGGAAGATCAGCTGGCAGTGTATGGGCCAACGGAGCGACAGGAGGTGAAGGAGGAGACCTCGGAAGACGATGACCGAGAGGCAGCAGCAACGCCCCCTCCCACTCTGATGCCACAGCTGAGGCCCGGCTCTCACCAGAAGACGCTTCTGGTGAGGGAAGACGAGTCTAGTGGGTCGGAAGACGCCACGCCAGTGAGGAAGATGGGTCACAGAAGTGTACCGAGGACACCCATCTCCCTCATCCATTCAGGATCGGAGTCGGACTCGGAGGAAGACTTGCTGAGTACCCGATCGGAGTAGAAGACAACTTCTGTAACACCTGGGAGTCTTCCGAAGACTCCAGAAGACGAAGGATGGATGGGTACTCCTACTGCGATGCGAGGAAGCGCAAAGAGGAGAGCCGCTCCTGCCACGAGGAGTCTTCCACCTCGGAAGATGAGAAGAGTAGCTTCTTCTCGTGCGCAGAAGATGAAGGCCGTAGTGGTGGAAGAGGCTCCCTTGCCTCTGGAAGACGAAGTCGACACCATCGAGCGAGTGGTGGGGATGAACTTGTCTTCTGCAGGAAGACGACTGGAGGAGTTCAGTGCCTACTTCCAGAAGGAGATCCAGCCCGCTATGGAGTTGCTGGAAAGGAGAGCGAGGGCACAGGAGAAGCCCTTACAGCCTGGATTCGGCCTGCGCACCTTGCTGCGACAGGAAGACAGCCAGCAGAAGACGGAGTCTCTGGAAGCTAGTCTCCGCACCACGGAGAAGCTTGCAGCCAGGTACAAGGCGGAAGCAGCCGCTTCTGCCAAGGAGTCGATGCAACTTTGGAAGAGCAACCAGGAGTTGCAGGCGCGAGTACAGCAGCGTGATCAGGAAGTTCTCCGAGTACGGGAGAAGATCACTGCCCTCGCAGAAGAGCAGACCACTTGGAAGATGCAGCGAGAAGCCGCAGAAGCGCGAGCTGCAACAGAGAAGACGCAGAGGGAAGCAGCGGAGGCTCGTGCGCAGAAGATGCTAGCTCAGTCGGTAGAAGCGCTTCTGAAGAAGTTCAACTTCACCGCGGGTAAGAAGTTACTTACCTTAGCTAGGGAATGGGACAGCGGGTCCAAGACGAGGTTGGTGGAATGCAGAGATAGCATGTTCAGGTACCTGGATAGACAGATAGAAAGAGTGAAGACACTTTATGGTCTTCCCTCACTTCCGACACCTGCAACCGCATCTTCCCAAGCTCCAGCACCCTCGACTGGATCCGGAATGGAGAAGGAGGAGTTCGATCTCGCTGTACACTTGGTGGTGACAGCGTTGGAAGACGAGAAGACTCCAGAAGACGCCCCGGAAGACATGATGTCTTCTGGAAGACAGGAAGACGAGCCGTCTTCCCAGGTATTCCGCGTGGAGGAAGCGACTTCCCCGGACCCCCATGAGGTCGCCATGGTCCCTAGTACTGCATCTGTGCCTCAGAAGACCGAAGACGCACCATTCGACTCGTCTTCCCAAAAGACCATTCCGTCTTCCGAAGTCGAAGCCGAGGAAGACGCAGCCGCAGAAACAGCAGGGCCAGCGAAGAGCGAGGAGAGGGAAGCTACTCAGTGGTACCCGAGGTAAGTGCAGGGCTTCTCAGCCCATCAGAATTCGAGGTAGTAGCTCCGGTAGGAGCAGATCATGTAGAGATTGCCACCGAGCAATCAGAGTAGTTAGCAACTTAATCGAAACTTCCAGATTTAGTAGGATCGGACATGCTATCTTAAGGGTGGCAGTTTTCCATGTAAAAATAGTTAGGACCCCATGTGGCAGCATAGGTAGCGTAGGAGTAACACAGTGGAGGGCTAATTGGGAAGAGGGACCGCATGCATGTGAGGTGACAACCTCTTGTCAGCGCCTCTCTCTCTCTCCCTGGTGGTCGCCTCCCCTGACTCTCGAGGCAGATGGTTAAGTAGGATAGTAGGGTAGGAGAAAAGCTCTCTGAGAGCTCTGCCAGTTCTGTAGAATTCGGCAGTAACTGAACATACACACCGATTCTACAAGCAGGCAGGCGAGACACATTAGAGCAGAGACAGTCTTAGCGCACTACACCCGTTGTTGGAAACATACGAATAGTCTTGGAATATACAGGAGGGGTCTGCATACTCGCACCAGCAGTGGTTCGAAGATGTAGATAGAGGTAGTGGACAGTCTAGGAACAGGGAACGGCATCCTCGTGCAGTCCTGTTAGCTGGGCTGGTGTGTCGAGGAGTAGACGCAGGAAGTAGAGGGAGTGAGCTTCCCAGTGCCATTGTGACTTCTTCTCGGGGAATAGATTGTGGATTTGAGTGCATCAGCTTTGTCCATGTCTTCTGGATGGTGGGTTCACTGAATTCGCTCCCAATTGTGCATGGGAAGTGTTCTTCTTGAGTGGCGATGACTGTCAGCAGTTGTGGAAGTGTAGCTTGACTCGTTCAGTAGAGCACTTGGGATCTACGTACGAACGGTCTTCTGGGTAAGTGATCCCAGAAGACAGAGCAGTCAGAGCAGCGAAGTGAAGAAGAAAGAAGCCTTCTTCCCGCAACAGAAGACGACATCCTCGAGTAGAAGACGGTGCTACAGTACTCATGTTTGTTGTCTTCCTCCCCAAACTATTACAAGCAGGGATGGCTTGTTAGTCAGGATCCGGACTAGAAGCCTGTCGGAATCTTAATTGCCTCTTTTTATCTTGTTTTCTCTTGTTTGGATTTCTTCTTCTTCCCATCTTCTCCCATCTTCCCCATCTTCTTATCTTCTTCTAGTGAGCTTCCGATACTTCTATTGAGCTTCCGTGAAGGTGAATGTCGTTGTAGTGCTGCAGGAAGACAACTTCCGTAGGCAGAAGCCTGAGAAGGCTACAGGGGGCATACACCCTGTGATTTATCTAACCCGTTGGACTGTGAGTGTGAGAATAAGGTGTAACGACTGTTACTAGTCGACTTCTGCGAAGCCGGACAGACTTCTGGAGGTGTGAGAAGACAAGCTAAACCCCCAGAAGACGAGAATCGCTTCGGGAAGACGGTATCGAGAAGACCGGAAGAAGCAACCTGGAAGCAGGAAGATCGTCTTCCCGAGCTTCTCTGTGAATAGTTGTGTGATATTGTAATTGGTAGTTGTTTGTTTAGTTCCAGAGCACTATTTGGCGTGTCTGGAAGACGTGTGGTTTTATGTGGTTTTGTGAGAAGACGGGATTTCTAGGCAAAACCAGTGTGTTTGTGTGTTTGAACAGATCTTAGAACTTAGAGCAGCGTTACTTGTGCAAATCCTCTGTGGGAACGATATCTTGTATACTAAATGGGCAAAAGGAGAAATCCTTCGTCACTACATGGACCATAGAAGACATGAAGGACATACCTCGAGAGTTGGGAGAGCATCACATCGACTTGCTAGAGGGCGTTGTTCCTGCACGGCAGAGGCAGTACCGGCTCAACCCCAAGTACTCGCTTCTGGTGAAGGACCAGATCGACCAATACTTGAAGGCAGGAGTCATCTTCCCAATACTTAGCAGTGAGTGGGTAGCTACTATTGTCATCGTGCCGAAGAAGCAAACAGGGAAGATCCGAGTGTGTCAGGACTTCCGGAAGCTGAACTTGACCACGAAAAAGGATCATCACCCCTTACCATTCACTGACTCTGTGTTAGACCAGGTAGCAGGGCATGAGTTCTACAGCTTCCTGGATGGGTATTCTGGGTACAACCAAGTTTCAATCAGAGAAGGAGACAGACAAGAAGATGAAGTGGAAGACGAGTTCTCTGACGAGAAGCTGTTTTCAGTTTTCGTAGAGACACTTTCATCTAAGGGGGGGCGTACCGCCTGCTTCCCAGAAGACGAGACTAGATCTTCTGATCCAGTCTTTGCGACTTCCACAGAAGAGTCGATCTTCAAGGACTTGAGGAAGTTCTTGGAAGACCAACAGTATCCCAAGGGAATGGATGCGGAGCAGAAGGCCGTCTTCTTACACAAGGCAGGTCCATATGCTATCTTCCAGGGTATCCTGTTTCGAAAGGGACATGACGAGAAGCTGAGAAGATGTCTCGAGCCGTTAGAGATAAAATCAGTGATCACAGGTCTTCACTACGAAGATGCTGGGGGTCACTACGGATTGAAGACCACAGTGAAGAAGATGCTAGACGCCGGATACTGGTGGTTAACTATGTACCGAGACACTTTTCAGGAGATCAGGAAGTGCGATGCATGCCAGAGAGTGGGAAGACCGATCGCTACAACAAGGTGGCCTCTTACTCCCATTCTTCCGCTTGCCCCGTTCGAAAAGTGGGGAATCGACTTTGTAGGTCCTATCGCTCCGGTGGCAAGAAGAACACGAGCAAGGTACATCTTAATAGCTACCGACTATGCCACCAAGATGGTGGAAGGCGAGGCCACGAGAAAGAACGATGCCGCAGTAGTAGCAAGGTTCCTATGGCATAACATCATCACTAGGTATGGATGTCCGCTGGAATTGGTGTCAGATAGGGGCACTCATTTCTTAACTGAGACTATCTCCCTCCTGACCCAATACTTCAAGATTAAGCATCGGAAGACGACGCCATACAACCCGAAAGCGAATGGGCTGACGGAGAAGTCGAACGGTCTTCTGTGTAACATCCTGAACAAGGTAACTGTTAACCATGCGTATGACTGGGACACGAAACTGCCATCTGTGTTGTGGGCTTTCAGAATTTCACCTAAGTCACAACCCAGAAGACACCTTTCTACCTAACTTACGGCATGACGTCCATTGTGCCCATTGAGTTAGAGGTCCCAACATACCGGTTAGCCGTATCCGAACGCATGGGAGAAGAAGAGAGCCAGGAGCAGCGTCTTCTGAACTTCGTAGAGTTTGAAGAAGACATGAATGCAGCTTTGGAGAAGACATACGAGGTGCAAGCGCAACGTAAGGTAAACCACGATAGCAAGTTGAGGAAGGTGACTGTTGTGGATGGGGACTTGGTGCTTCTCTACGACAACCATCATATTAAGTTCCCCGGGAAACTTCATCTTCGCTGGATGGGACCTTACCGTGTCTTAGAGGTCTTCGACAATGGCTCCTTGCAGTTGGAAGAGTTGGACGGTACGCTGATGATCACTCGTGTTAATGGGTGGCGCGTCAAGAAGTACTAGACGTAAACAGAAGTGCAGGAACCACTGATGTTTGCGGGGACGCAAACATGTGAGGGTGGGCGTATGTGGTGCCCACAAATTGCAGGATGCACAAATTTTTGAAATTTTTAAGAATTATGACTTGTTTATATAACTGAAGAAGCGTTGTTACTTAAGGTTACGTCTTCCTTAATAGGAAGATGATCTTAAGAGCTGTTTGTAATAAGAAGTTGACTTCTTCAGAAGACGACCGTCTTCGGAAGATCGTCTTCTCAGTTGCGTCTTCAGAAGACGAGAAGACGGCGGAAGACGGGAAGACGGCGGAAGACACCTATCTTCCAGAAGACAGCGACCGCGAAGGACCAACCACGAGTTTTCGGGTAAAACAGTAGGTGTACCTATTGGAGCGCACCGAATAGGTAGGTAGGTCAGGAAGACACCAAGGACGAGAACCCCTAATCTGCGGGGAAGATGCGTGAGGAAGCACATTAGGCACCTTCCAACTTCCCGCAGCATAGCGCGCCTGAAGAAGATCGATTGAGAGAGTGAGCTTCGCGAGCTAGCATTGAGAGAGGAATCAAGTGAGACATCGAGGTAGGAGAGAGTAAGTTGGCAGCTAGGCGAAGGGTGAGATCGAATTGCGGGAGCACAAACAGCAGAGAAAGCGAAGGTGTTTCTGTGGAGCTTCCGAGAAGCTGACAGTGAAGAGTGGCGAGTAGAAGCAGAGGTGGAATCGAGGTGTGGACCAAAATTGACAGCAGGCGCAGTCGTGTGGAGTCGCATTGGAAGCTAGGACAAGAGCCAGAAGCGCGCGGAGGTCGAAGGTAACTCGGGGAGCCGAAGAAGACTGTAGAGGTTCTTCCCCCTGTTCTTTTCCCCTCCCACTTCTTCTCGCCTTTTCTTGGTACTCCCCGCGCTTCCTTGATTGTGTGCAGGCAGCCTGATCGATTACCCCACCCCCATTCTTTCTATTGAGACATTGGGCGCGGAAGCGCTGCTCAATTTCTGTCGAGACATCTCCTTGCTTCTTCCCGAGCTCAATTCGAGCTTCCCTACTCCTAGCCCTCAAATTGGAGACCCCAAATATCAATTTCCCTACCCCCCTACCTCTCTATCCCCGAAACTTGGAACAGAAGACGATTCGGAAGATGGGAACATCTTCGGAAGACGCTTCTTGAACTTGACTGTCTTCGGAAGACTGTCTTCGGAAGTCGACTGAACACAATTCGTATCAAGAGTGGATTTGCTTTGCTTTTGTGTTTAGAGAGGCTTGGTACGAATCCTGAGTGGAGTGGTGAGTTGTTGTGTTAATTCGAGAAGTTGGAAGACGGGAACTAGGCCTGTGCCTCTCGGTCTTCCAAGCTTCTCAACTCCCCATCTTCCTACAGAGACTAGAAGACTGGAAGGCTGGCAAAATGAGCGAGAAGACGCGAGGGTCCATTCGGGTCTCTTCTGTTCGACCCATAGCAGCCGTTCCTTCTTCTTCCCGAACTTAGAAGAGAGTTGTGAGAAGTCTTGCTGGCAGAATCTGGAGGGAATGGTCGAGGGTCATGTCTTCCCATCATGCAGCAAGCTTCTTCGAGAAGTCTTCCGAGAAAGACATTGAATCGGAAGCTGTCCCAAGTGTCTTCCCAGAGGCCACTGTCACCGCAGGAGCCCGCAACCATCTTCTGAACCTTTCTCATACTCTACTTCTCGCATATCTTGTATCTTCTGATAGGAAGTAGGATGTAATGCAAGGTGGGTTGTCTTCTTGGTAATCCATGCGAGGCCTTGCTTAGTTAGGATTGATTAGATACAGCTCGGAAGACGAGAGCTACTTAGGAAGCATTGTTAGAATCTCAGAAGACGGAGTAGCTGTCTTCTGGAAGACTAGATTCGTCTTCTGAGAGTGGAAGCTATACTGTGAGGACTTAAGGAAGGACTGAGCCTTCGACTCACAACAAGTACGTCACTTCTTCCAAGGAGTTAGCGCAGCTGAAGAAGAGCAACCAGGAGTTGCAGGCGCGCTTACAGCAGCGTGACCAGGAGGTTCTGCGAGTACGAGATAAGCTCACCGTCCTTGCAGAGAAAAAGACGACATAGAAGACACTGCGGGAAGCCGCAGAAGCGCAGACTGCAGCCGAGAAGACGCAGCGGGAAGCCGCGGAAGCCCGTGCGCAGGGGTAACTAGCTCACTCGGTGGAGGCACTTCGGAAGAAGTTTAACTTCACCACGGGTAGGAAGCTCCTTACCTTAGCTAGAGAGTGGGACGAGGAGTCCAAAGCAATGTTTGTGGAGTGCAAGGAGAGTATGCTCAGGTACTTGGACCGGCAGATAGAGGGAGTGAAGACGCTCTATGGTCTTCCCTTGATCCCGCCATCAAGTAAACACGTCTTCCCAAGCACCAGCATCATCGACAAGACCAGACTTGGAGAAGGGGGAGTTCGACCTTGCTGTACATTTGGTAGTGACAGCGTTGGAAGCCGAGAAGAACCCGGAAGATGCCCCGGAAGACAAGACGTCTTCTGGAAGACAGGAAGGAAGACCGTCTTCTCAAGTATTCCGAGTGGAGGAAGCGACTTCCCCGGACCCCTATGAGGTCGCCATGGTCCCTAGTACTGCATCTGTGCCTCAGAAGATCGAAGACGCACCATTCGACTCGTCTTCTCAGAAGACCATTTCATCTTCCGAAGTCGAAGCCGAGGAAGACGCAGCCGCAGAAACAGCAGGACCAGCGAAGAGCGAGGAGAGGGAAGCTACCTCAGTGGTACCCGAGGTAAGTGCAGGGCTTCCCAGCCCATCAAAAGTCGAGGTAGTAGCTCCGGTAGGAGCAGATCATGTGGAGATTGCCACCGAGCAATCAGAGTAGTTAGCAAACTCAATCGACACTTCCAGATTTAGTAGGATCGGACATGCTATCTTAAGGGTGGCAGTTTTCCATGTAAAAATAGTTAGGACCCCATGTGACAGCATAGGTAGCGTAGGAGTAACACAGTGGAGGGCTAATTGGGAAGAGGGACCGCATGCATGTGAGGTGACAACCTCTTGTCAGCGCCTCTCTCTCTCTCCCTGGTGGTCGCCTCCCCTGACTCTTGAGGTAGATGGTTAAGTAGGATCGTAGAGTAGGAAATGGAGCTCTGCCAGTTCTGCCAGTTCTGTAGAATTCTGTAGTAACTGAACATACACACCGATTCTACAGACAAGCAGGCGAGACACATTAGAGCAGAGATAGTCTTAGCGAACTACATCCGTTGTTGGAAACATACGAATAGTCTTGGAATATACAGGAGGGGTCTGCATACTCGCACCAGCAGTGGTTCGAAGATGTAGATAGAAGTAGTGGACAGTCTAGGAACAGGGAACGGCATCCTCGTGCAGTCCTGTTAGCTAGGCTGGTGTGTCGAGGAGTAGACGTAGGAAGTAGCGGGAGTGAGCTTCCCAATGCCATTGTGACTTCTTCTCGGGGAATAGATTGTGGATTTGAGTGCAGCAGCTTCGCTCATGTCTTCTGGGTGGTGGAATGTATTGAATTCGCTCCCAATTGTGCATGGGAAGTGTTCTTCTTGAGTGGCGGTGAATGTCAACAGTTGTGGAGTGTAGCTTGACTCGTTCAGTAGAGCACTTGGGATCTACGTACGAACGGTCTTCTGGGTAAGGGATCCCAGAAGACAGAGCAGTCAGAGCAGCGAAGTGAAGAAGAAAGAAGCCTTCTTCCCGCAACAGAAGACGACATCCTCGAGACGGTGCTACAGTACTCATGTTTGTTGTCTTCCTCCCCAAACTATTACAAGCAGGGATGGCTTGTTAGTCAGGATCCGGACTAGAAGCCTGTCAGAATCTTAATTGCCCTTTTTCATCCTGTTTTTTCTTGTTTGGATTTCTTCTTCTTCCCATCTTTCCTCATCTTCCCCATCTTCTTATCTTCTTCTAGTGAGCTTCCGATACTTCTATTGAGCTTCCGTGAAGGTGAATGTCGTTGTAGTGCTGCAAGAAGACAACTTCCGTAGGCAGAAGCCTGGGAAGGCTACAGGGGGCATACACCCTGTGATTTATCTAACCCGTGGGAATGTGAGTGTGAGAATAAGGTGTAACGACCGTTGCTAGTCGACTTCTGCGAAGTAGGACAGCCTTCTGGAGGTGTGAGAAGACGAGTTGAACCCCCAGAAGACGAGAATCGCTTCGGGAAGACGGTATCGAGAAGACCGAAAGAAGCAACCTGGAAGCAGGAAGATCGTCTTCCTGAGCTTCTCTGTGAAGAGTTGTATGATATTGTAATTGGTAGTTGTTTGTTTGGGTCCAGAGCACCATTTGGCGTGTCTGGAAGACGTGTTGTTTTGTGTGGTTTTGTGAGAAGACGGGATTTCTAGGCAAAACCCGTGTGTTTGTGTGTTTGAACAGATCTTAGAACTTAGAGCAGCGTTACTTGTGCAAATCCTCTGTGGGAACGATATCTTGTATACTAAATGAGCAAAAGGAGAAATCCTACGTCACTACATAAACTAACATAAAGCAAACACATACCATGCGCTTTTGGAACTACAAGTGCGAAAAGTGATTAACAAGCACAACAGGACCTTACCTAACCACAACTTTATCATCCAAGGGAAGGATTATGTAATAAATTTACATATTTTTCTTCGCCTCAAAGGATGAAGAAGGTGAATATGCATCCAAAGTGAGGTTTTGGTAGAGTGAAGGAAAAAGACAATCACTAATGTAAGCCAAAAAATGATCAGAAGCTATTAGTTCTCAATTGACTTGGAGAGGAATTCGTGGAGAAAAACTGGATGAATGAAATCTTTCAGATTTACACAGTACTTACTCTACACACGCACAAAACCTAAGCCTACTCATAACTTAGCAGGATCACTGTATATTCACCCATGTACATGGGTGTACATTATTGTCCTCAAGAAATGGCGCGTTTTGACGTTTAGTGCTCCAGACTTATATCCCAGGGACGCATCAGACAGCTCTTCACTTATGGGTTCTCTTCGGATGAGTTGGCTACTCCGGGACTGGTTAACATATAATATTTATGAAATAAATTTTTTTATAATAGCTTATAAGAATAAATTTTTATAACACTTGCACGTATTCTGATAAGAGAAAATAAAATTCACTGTATAAGGCCGTGGGGGAGGATATTCAGAGAAATCTAGGGGATAAATCAAAATTTAAAAATTGTTTGTGAGCCAACATCTAGATGCCTATTTTGGCTGTATTTTCTCATTTCCTGTTTCCTATTTTCCTATTATCTTTGATCTGGATGCCGTGTGAAGGTACAGTAGCACTTCTGTGTCAGGCGGTACACGTCTGGTAAAGAAGATCTTTCTGGGAGACTCTGGCATAATAATAACTATGATATGATATTATTATATTGATAATAGATATTAATAATGATAACTTGGAGAGGATGGTAGCCTAGAGCCTCCTAGCTAAATATGCTAACTTAAAGAGATTTGACTGAAAATGAGAATCTATCTACTTTTGAAGCAAATTAGGTCTAAAGTAATCATGCTACGCTCACTTGGATCTCTCCAAATGAAAAAAACTATAAATATCACGCATGAAATTGCTTTCACGCTGCCACAAGAGTCTCGTGTGTGAATAGTAAATATAAATTAAATTCTTTTAATTTGTGACTTTACAACCAGAAGGGTTTAGGCATAAATTAAGAGCTTGCATATTTCACCCTCTTCTGAACTTGGAAGAGGTGAGTATGAACGCTATCATCCAATCTACCGAGCAACCTAAGCAAGTGGAGAAGTTAATTTCTTGCTACATGAATATTAGTGGACATCAAATACTTCGGGTGGTAAAATACAAAGTACTAAGATTGGCCATCGATATCTTGAGCTTTAGTTGATTTCCCAAGCCTGAAGTTAAACCTTCAACTCGTAAGGGAACATGAATCTTGCGGTTTGTTGTTAATAATACATCCATGTATTTAGTAAATTTGGACAATCCAATGTCCATCAATCATTCTCAAACGGTCCAACAAACTAGTCCAAACTATCCAAATTTGATATGAGAAGTGTCCAAAGTCGAGACTAGATTTATCTAGACTTGATATGTGAATAATCAATCATTTGTATTGGTTTGTCTAAAACAAGTTTCTAATAAATAAAACTCAATTTTAAGTATTTATATAAAATTATGTATTATTTAATATAGAATATATTTAAATTTAATGGAATTAAAATATAATTAAAAACAAAAAATATTTTATTGTTAGATTAATATATAATATAATATAATATTTAAAGTTTATAATTAATCATAGAATATTAATTAGTCAAAATAAACTATTTTGAATATTCATAAAATAATTTATCAATGGAAAAATTGATCATGAAAATTTATTACATAAAAATCAAAGAGATATATTAATAAAAACATAATTACATCAAGCACTTGAACTCTAATACTTTTTTCAATAACGATCATGACAATTTTGTACTTTAGTAAAATATTTGTAACCATTGTATAAGAGCATCGAAGCACCAAACATCTTCATTGCCTAAAATCCTAACTGGGTAGCATGTTTCCAACATTGATAGGGTTCAAGATCTTTTGGATCTGGTAGATGTGTTAATATCTCACGCAGATTATGAGGTACTTTATCTGACTTGAGGTGTAACAAACAAATCAATTTTTCCGTTTTCGGAAAAAAATATCAATTAACAAGTTGTTTATATAATCTTGGATCACTCTCTTCCAAAAGAGAGACAATTGTGGTTTGAAAATAACAAAACGAGTGATGTAATTTAATATAAGCTGCTGCGCTGAAAGAAAGATGACAAATGACAAGTGAGTCATAAGATGACTAATCATCCATACATTCTATGGATGCCAACCGCCACAAGAAACTAAAGTAGAAGGGATATCCATGCATCGCATGGATATCAATAGATCAAGTTGGTGGACTACAACTCAACGACACAACGTGCAAACAAAAGTGATTGGAGTGTGGATGCAGACATTGACGTCCTTTAGATGCATGAATGTTATCGGAAAGAATAATATATTTAGTGTTTGAAATCTATAGAATCCATGGATGTCACAAAATAAAGAGCAAACAAGATGCTTTACATCCATGGAATGCATGGATTCCAAGAGCCTCACTTCTTGTATGACATGAATGAAGAACACATATTATCTTTAGTTTTAGATTTTTGTAAAGAATTGTATGGATAATAGATCTTATGGATTTATATCAAGACTAAAAGTTGTGTTAATGTGTTACGAAATGCTTTGAGACATGAGCATACAACTTGTTGAAGACCGTATGTCTTAAAAGTGCTGAAATAAGAGTAATCGTCAAGAAAAGATCAATTGATTCATATTTAATAAATAATGGACGGTTATCATGAGAAGATAGTATAAATAGATATCCACGTGATGATGTTGTGTCAAGTTGAGTCCAACCTCAGTTTTATCTATATGTAAAAGAATCTATAAAAGAGAAGAATTAGTGCGACTACAATCTTTGATAGCATTTTTGGAGGTTGAAACAAATCTTTTAAGCTCAAATCAGTGGTTCAACCCTATGGATTATCTTGTGCAGAATGATTGAATTAACCTCCAAGGTTATTTTTAGTCAGTTTGGAGCATTTTAAAGCAATTTGGAATCCATAAACTTCATAGATGAATGTCATCCATGAAATGCATGGATGCACATCCTCTAACTTCTGCAAAAATGATAAGGATTGTTTGAAAATCACCCTGAAAGTCAAATTGACTATTCTGCACAAGACAACCTTAAAGGTTGGTTGACTGGATGCAGTAGCCCGAGATGTCATCGTACTTGTCTATATTCAATAAGTGGCATAACTTCATAGTTGCAACTAGGTAGACCATTGTGGATAGCGGATTATGGACACTTTGCGCTCATGGATTCCATGAATGTGCAGACGGCGATCAAGATCAAATTGTGTGTCCATAAAATCCATAGACGCACAACCGGTAAGAGACTTGTAGATCCATGAAACTCCATGGATGCAATAGCTCGAGATGTAGACACGTCTACACTATCTGTGCAGATCCGTCTGCATCGATGAAGTTCATGGATGCAGTCAGGTACCCCATGATGGAGAGTGGACCGTCAAACTTGCACATCCATGAATTCTATGAATGCGTATACAAAGTCATCCACTAGACAACACATCCATGGTTTACATGGACGCACTCATCTGAGGAGCTTGTGCATCCATGAACTTCATGGATGCACAAGGAAGAGAAGGACCTAATAAAGATTCACATACTCGTGTGCGTCCATGAACTCCATGGACGCACAACTCAAATTTGGCAGGTGCATTCATGAATTCCATGGATGCACAAGCCGTGATGGTTACTACCAAATAAATAAAAATACCCTGAGCAAAGTTGGTCCACAACGTCATTTGCCTTGTCTTTGCTATTGAGAATATGTTTCAAAAACTCATCGTCAAGACTGAAGATGCAAGTGAAGATGATATATAAATGATAGTAATCTAACACATAATTATATATTGAATTCAAAATATGATGAAAAGTCTAATGAGTATTCTTTGATGTTCTTGATATTATTAGCTTAGTTAGTTTTGGTGCACTTATTTCGTTCAAAGATAAAAAAATCAAGCTTGATTTATTCAGTTTATCACAAGTTAATGGTAATTTGTCGTCTTTATACTTGATAAATTCAAAGCAATCATGTTTACTTAAAGTGTAAAACTGCTATAAAATGACATGAGTTTTTCACGTAAAGTTGGATGTCTCACCATGCCCAATGAAAACATCTGGTTTCTACTGACATATTCTGAAGGGTCGAACTTCATTTCTCGTTCAAGCAATGTGCATCAATGAAGTTCATGGACGACACAGTCCAAGTTACAACATGCACATGTATTTCAGTTTGATGACACCAAATTTCATCTGGTAGTGAGCATTGATTGTTTGGTGTACTAAATTTGCAATCCTAAACTGCAAACTCAACCAAATTTGTGATTTTTTAATGTGTAACTATGATTTTCATAGAATTTGCCCAAACTGATCAAATTATTCTAAATTTGAAGAAGATCATCTACTATATATTATGTTGTTAGATGTTAAAATTTATCATCTTTTGAGAGTTTTATGTTCTCGAAACTCACTGGAATGTCAATTTTTGATAATTTTCTGGAAGTCACTCTCTGTAAATTGCAGAAATCGACAACATGTTCTTTTTTCATGAGTATAGAATAGACTGTTATTAATGGCTATTATTGGAAAAAGATCCCATTTCTTAATCCGTAGAAGAATATAGATTGATGTTAATGCATGTGTGTATGGTTATCAAGAGCGAAAGCAACTGCAGAAAAATGAAGATTCCAGCTAGTGTTCAAGAGATAGTATTGAAGTTTCTAGAAACTCTTACAGAAGTAGAGATATGAGTCTATGTAGATTTAGAGAAGTATAAGATTTTAGGGTTTCAGATAGTCTTAGCCTATTTTGGAAATATTTTTATCCTCCTGTTTTAGAGAACTGAAGCAAGACTTTTATATGAGCTTTACTTCGATGATAGTTATATCATTTTGAAATTGGAGTAAGATATGAATAGCTCAAGTTGTGAGTTGTATGTGAGTCTTAAGTCTTGATTGTGAATAAATGTTTTAGTAACAAGTTTAGTTTGCATGGATATTAAAAGAATGACTAGAGGGATTAACGAATTCTTCTATTTGTTGTGAGAAAACTAAGAAATACTTTTAAAATAACTCTAACTTCAGATGTTATTATTTATTAGACTAAGTACAAGGACAAAATTCTTATCTCGTATGAAGGACATTCTTATTTCTTTACATCATAAATTTTATTAAATCTGCACAAAGCTCATTTACATAACTAATATATATATATATATTTAAATTTTTTTTAGTACAAACGTGCAAGACCATATCACAGTCAAGATTTTAAAATTAAATTAAATTTGAAATCTTGACTAAGATATGTTATACTAGTATTATTCAGAATTTTTTCCGTCCATAATATTGTTCTCAAACACAAAATATAATTGTGAATGGTTAATTTTTATGTAGTATATAATATAATATTGCATAATATTGCATAATATACATAATAGGATAGTCAAATATTTTACTTGAAATAATATTCCGGAATATTTTATATATTATTAATATTTTAAAATATTAATATATATATAATTTTTTAAAGTTCTAAAAATTATATTCTTAATATATTACGATATACTTTTAAATATATAATATCTATTTGTAGTCCAGAATTTGATATCCAATTGTCCAACTAGTCTTCTTGAATAATCCAACTCTCGCACCTTTACATCAAAAGAAAAATAAGAATTGTCCAAATCTTCACTTCCAAATGTGTTATCTTGAACTCTGAATTGTCAAGAACATCCACCTTAATTTTATACTTTTCACTACTTTCAAATGTCCACGAGAGTTGGACCAGTCCAGATTTAGTGAATACGTGGATATAAGTTCCTTGGGGCTTGATCTCCACCCTCTTCCACAGCAATCGAGTCATAATCCTCTCCAGACAAATTCTCTATTCCGTGTGACAGATCGGCGATGTAAAAGTTCAGATAGAGCGATTAATTTGCTCACAAAGTCATGACATCCATTTAACATATACAAATCAGCAAATATATATATGGACCTATTAAACTACCCGTTCTCAGATATTTGTAATACCTTATTTTGAAATCTAATATGATCTACCTATCAATCAAATAGATTAGATAGATTACAAAATCAAGCAGAACTGAAAGAGACAAACTTCTTCTCTACGCAGTCACCGGTCGCAGTAGGAACATCTATCCAGGTTATGTCTTCTGGAGTCTTCGGAAGACTCCATGGGGTCGAAGGAACGGATTTCTTAGTGGTCCTAGTGCCGAAAGTGTCTTCCTGAGAATCCGACTCAGATCCGGAGTGGATGGTGGGATAAGACGTACTCGTCTTAGGAACGGTCCTAGGTCCCATCCTCCTCGGTGATGACGCATCTTCTATGCCATTGGAATCATCTGTCTGACTGATGATCTTTTTTTGATTCGTGCCTGGTCCTTCCTTAGGCACTGGAATTGGAGGGGAAGACATGGCACCTGTCTAGTCTTCCTCCTCTGAAGTCTCCTCCTTGACTTCTTCTTGTCTCACTAGTCCATACTTGGTCAATTAGTCTCCTTCAAATCTTCTTTGGACACATACATGGAGTAGAAGAAAGGGATGAGATGTCCTCTTGCTGAGGTGTGCAAATAAGCTAACTCGATGTGTGTACATAAGCGTGGAAGGAGGTGCCCCAATTGATGACCTCTCCTGCCCAGACTGCTTCTAGGAATTTCCACATCTTGATCTCATAGGTATCAGACCTTCTCAGCTTTTCCCTTGGAGAAAAGGTGAAGGTAAAGCTTCCTTAGAAGATGCTTCTTCGGCTCCCGGTAGGATTCCACCTTCCAACCATTTCTTCCCTGGCAATCTTCCAAGAAGAGACAAGTAGTACTCCCAAATACATGTCATTTCCTTGAAATGATCGTAAGAATCTTCTCCTTCTCCAACTCGTAAGTACGGTTCTCAGATTCAGGTCGGTGGAACGCTCTTTGTCACCATTCCATCGTCCACAATGCTGATCTTCCTCTGACGACCCTTGCCTTGACAGTTACATGATTTCGAGGAGGTAGGCTATCCAGACCTCTTCCAGCAAACCCTAGTTGGCAAGATTTCAATCCCACGTGAAGAAGTCGAGGCCCAACTCCTTGATGAAGGGTTTGACCGATGTCGTAGTGCGTGACATTCAACATGATGAAACAGAACTTCAGAAGACACTCAACTGGTTTTTGTTCAAGAAGCTGCGCCTTAGCTTATCAAGCTGGGCAGGAGCTAAGCTGGGGCTATGCTTGACAAGCTCCCCCTTAGCTTGAGTTGAAATATCACCTTGAAGGGAGCGAAAAGTTCTAGAATGCGGAGCTCGCTGAGAGGAGCGACTTCATGCTTTCGGTTGCGAGAAAAAACGTTCTAGGTAATAGTTAGTACAAGTCTTTAAGTTATGAAAAGTGCGAAAGAGTGAAATCTATCGATTCTAGCTCGTGATTCGAATTCATGATTTGACAGTGTGAGTGCGTAGGCGTTGACGAGTACTATAGTTTTGACTCCTCATTCACTAAAAACGGAGTTGTACAGAGAAGTTGGTGTAAGAAACGTTAGTAAAGAATGTACAAATACTTTCCTTTAGGAATATATACCAACTTATTTGCTTTTAGAACTGAAACAGAGACCATTCCAGGGATAGGGCGCCCACCTAAGAAGAAAGTGATCTCAGGATCAATTCCTCCTGACATGTGTTTCCTATTTGAGCATGTTTACCTCCTGGAACGGAGTCTATGTTGGATATGCAATCACATCCTGCATATCTAGGGGCGGGTGACCAATATCTTCCTTAATCGTGAGCTTCCTGGCCTAAGCCTTCGCATGCCACTTTCATTATACCATGGGAGATACTTGGTGCACATATGAGGGGGCTGTAAGCCTTATGGGATGGCTTCATAAGTGTAGGAGCTTCGGCCTATATTGGATGACTTGTGAGTATAATCAAGGTGGCATCAAGATGGCATCAAGAGCATGAGAAACTTTTATTAATCAAGGGCCCAACCTGGCAAGGGGTCTGCTTAATTGTTACGTAAATAATAATAAGGACCCTAGCTTAGTAGGGGTGTTAGGGGTTTTTGAAAAGAAACTGTCGACGTCGTGCGAAAGAAGAATATTCTACTTTTTTCTAGGAAGGAGCCGTCGAATCGTGTAGGAGAAAGCCTGGGGTTGAGGAGATCAAATTTCTGAGAGAATTGAATTGGGAGGTTGCCACAGAGAGAGGAACAAGTGTTTAAGAGCTTGATCTTCGTCTATTATACTGTTTGGAGGCAAAACTACCTTTAGAGTGAACAAGAGATAGTCTTATTGAGTGGAGATCAGTTTGATAGTCTGTGGAGGACTTTTGATCATCACTGGATCAAATTTCTGAGAGAAGTTGGGAGGCTGCTGAGAGAGAGGAATAAGAGTTAGGAGTCTGAATTTCATCTACTAGACTGGTTTGAGGTGAATCTGACAAACAGAAAACATTTATTTGAGTAGAGGAGGAAGACTAAGACTGAGAAGATTTGTCGCCGACAAGCATATCAAGTTGTTCAGAATAAAGGGGAGAATCTGTTGAGCTAGCCGAATTTTTGGAGTCAGATCAAATGATAGATGCTGATGCAGATCTGCTACCTGACGAAGATGTTGAAGATGTTGAAGATGACGATGGCAATTTAAAGAACCTTGGAGACTAGTGGAAAGGTTGGTACATACCGGAGAATGTGCAGGTTTAGAGGAGATGAATGTCATAGTGCATGGCATTTCACATGATGAAACTGAACTTCAGAAGACACTCAACTGACTTTTGTTCAAGAAGCTGCGCCCTAGCTTATCAAGCTGGGCAAAAGCTAAGCCGGGGCTATGCTTGACAAGCTGCCACTTAGCTTGAGTTGAAATCTCACCTTGAAGGGAACGAATAGTTCTAGAATGCGGAGCTCGCTGAGAGGAACGACTTCATGCTTTCGGTTGCGATAAAAAACGTTTTAGGTAACAGTTACTACAAGTCTTAAGTTATGAAAACTGCAAAAGAGAGAAATCTATCGATTCTGGCTCGTGACTCGAATTCATGATCTAACAGTGTAAGTGCGTAAGTGTTGACGAGTACTATAGCTTTGACTCCTCATTCACTAAAAACGGAATTATACAAAGAAGTTGGTGTAAGAAAAGCTAGTAAAGAATGTACATATAATTTCCTTTAGGAATATGTACCAACTGTATTTGCTTTTAGAACGGAAACAGAGGTCATCCTAGTGATAGCGCGCCCACCTAGGAAGAAAGTGATCTCATGATCAATTTCTCTTGGCCTGTATTTCCTATTCCGGCATGTTGGCCTCCTAGAAGCGAGTCTATGTTGGATATGTAGTCACGTCCTGCATATCTGAAGGCGAGAGACCAGTATCTCTCTTAATCGTGGGCTTCTTGGTCTAAGCCTCCACATGTCACCTTGATTCTACCATGAGAGATATCTGGTGCGTATATGGGGGACTGTAAGCTCTATGGGGTGGCTTCATAAGTGTAGGGGCTTCGGCTTACATTAGATGGCTTGTGAGTATAATCAAGGTGGCATCAAGATGGCATCAAGAGCATGAAAAACGTTTATTAATCAAGGGCCCAGCTTGGCAGGGGGCCTGTTTGATTGTTACGTAAATAATAATAAGGATCTTAGCTTAGCAAGGGTGTTAGGATTTTTGAAAAGAAATTGCCGACGTCGTGCGAAAGGAGGATATTCTACTTTTTTTTCAAGAAGGAGCTGTCGAGTCGCGCAGGAGGAAGCATGGGGCTAAGGAGATCAAATTTCTGAGAGAACTGAATTGCGAGGTTGTCGTAGAGAAGGACAAGTGTTTAAGAGTTTGATCTTCGTCTATTATACTGTTTGGAGGTAAAACTATCTTTAGAGTGGACAATAGACAATCTCATTGATTGGAGATTGGTTTGGTAGTCTGTGGAAGACTTTTGATTGTCTCTGGATCAAATTTCTGAGAGATTTCAGTTGGGAGGTTGTCGTAGAGAAAGGAATAAGAGTTAGGAGTCTGAATTTCATCTACTAGATTGGTTTGAGGTGAATTCGGCGAACAGAGAACATTTATTTGAGTGGAGGAGGAAGACTAGGACTAAGAAGATTGGATTTCTGAGAAATTTCAGTTGTGAAACTGTTGCAAGTAAGGAAATAAGTGTTGAGAGTTCAGATTTCTTCTAGTTGCGTTTCAAGGTGGATCATTCTTCTGGTGAATGAGAATTGATTCTGTTGAATAGTAATCGATTGTCAAATGGAGTTTGGTATCTATGAGAAGCTTTTGGTCGTTGTGGACAATCAGCTTGGCTCTTGTCTTCTTATTCAATCTCTACCTCCATTTCGAGAAGTCGATCACAGTTAGAAGGCTCGCCCTTCCTGAGAAGAACTCTCCTCGACACAACGCTCAACTCCGCTTGTAGTAACACAAGATCTCGAGGATGTATAGTCATTTCGAAGCTTCTGTTACACTATACCACACCGCTTGCAGTAGCTTAAGGCTCAATCCTTACCATGTCCTCATAGTCCAGTTTCCACTCTCAGAAGATGAGTTCAATCTTCCAAAAGACAGCTATTCTGTCTACAAGAATTCTAAGAGTATTTCTTAATTGCATCACGTCTTTCGATCTATATATACGCAATCTTAACTAAGCAAGGCATCTCATGGATTCTTAAGAAGAAAATCCACCTTGCAATTCATCTTATTTTCTAACAGAAGATGAAGATATACTTTGAGAAGTAAGTCCTACGAATCGATCAGAAGAAGGGAGGAGGGCTCCTGCGATGACAGTGGTCTCCAAGAAGACTCTTGGGACAGCTTCTGGTTAACTAACGTCTTCAGAAGACTTCCCGCATCGAGGCTTCTCATCACTAGTCTCATCTGTCTTTGACTTCCTACATGTAATCTATCCTCACAACAGACATTGAACATTTGCACTTATCTTTCGACTCCTCACCTCGCATACACTCTCGGAAGAAGCTTACTGCGTAATGAGAAGATATGACCCTTGACATCACTTTCCAGATTTTGCCAGCAAGACTCCTCAAAGTTCTCATCTAAAGTTAGGTAGAAGAAGAAATATGCTGCTATGAGTCAGACAGAAGAGACCTGTAAAGGACCCTCACATCTTCTCGCGCATTCTACCAACCTTTCCGATCTTCTAGCTCTCTGGGAAGATGTGGATTTAAGAAGTCAAGAAGTTTGGAAGGCATTGGTCTCTCAATTTCTTACTTCTCGAAACAATCATCAACTCTCAATTTCACTCTGGATTCACATCAAGATTCTCTCCGTTCAATTCCAATCCAATCCAAGCTACTACTGTGAATTGTGAATTCGGCTTCTAGGAATGTCTAGACCTTCAAACAAGTCTTCTGTCCATAGATTCTAGGACAAAAGCACAATGAGGTAGAGAAATTGATGAAAAATACAAAGGATGATGAGACAAGCGGGAAGAAATAATCAAATTCAATTTTCGAGAAGAGATTAGGAAGAGAGCTGTCAAAAATTAGACAACGCTTCCGCGTCCAATTCTCTTAGGAGAAATTTCAGGGGAGGGGGTAATAGGTAGGCTTCTTGCAAGCAATCGAGGAAGCGAGAAAACATAGGAACAGAAGGGTGAAAGCGATGAGAAGAGAAAAAGAAGCAAAAAGAACTTCAGTACTGCGCTGCCAGAATGTGGTACGCTTTCGCTTCACGCTTCAAATGTCTTTTGCGTGCACCTCTGATGTAAGCTCTTTGATTCACGATGTTACCACCTTGCTAATCCTACCTTTGCATTCGTCTTTGAGCTCCGCTCTCTGCAATCTTGAAGCTCTAATTTTGATTTCCAGAGGCTTCCAATCCCTACGATCCTTGGAAACTCTTGTCTTCTTCTAATTCGAGTTCTCTTCCTGCTGGAAGACGATTGCCCTCAATCTCTCACTGAAAATTCCTCTGCGCGCCTTCAATGTCTTCCTCGATGTTTGAAATTGAATTGGGAAGAAGGAAAGAAGGTATGGCGCTACCGTGCCTCTTCTCTGATATGGTAGCTTCTCCGTCTACTCCCAGCTGTCCGTGTTTTTAGATAAATGCCTTGTTCGTCCTGGTTCTTACCTAATGCTTAGGTGGTTGTCTTTCAGGTACACCAAACACCTACTGGTTCACCCAATTGGTGCTAGGTTGGTGCTTCCTGCAGTTACAGTCATGGTCTTCTCTGGAAGACTTCGCATTCTGTCTTCTAGATCTCGTCTTCCAGACACATCTTCTCGGAAGCTTCTTCTCACAAATCCGTCTTAAGTTCTTGAGTTCCACACATCTTCCCGCTAAGCAGAGTGCAAACTTATATAATAAGGTTAATTCAATTATATAGACATGATATTAACTTAAAAATTTTGAAAAAATCTCAAAACTTGCAAACTATGAGCACCACACGCACCTCTTCAAAGATCGGAGTATCCTTTGCATGGGCATTGTCTTCTAACAACTCATCCGGTCAAGTGATGACCGAATTGAACTTTACAACGGACGTCATCGTCCCTAGTGTAGGCTCCGTGGTCTAAACTCTAGCACTGAAATATTATCATTGTACACTTAGATTTTGTGAAGTCTCAAGTAATGCCGTCATTTTATCAAGCAATGAACCACCGCAAATAGTTCCTTCTTGTGAGTCGACCATCGACTCTCCATCCTAGATAACTTTGGCTTTTGTACGCTACCAGATTCCCATCCCGCATCAACACTCCGTCAATCGCATAGCCGTTCGCATCCGTGTGTACCTCGAATGGTTTGTCAAACTCCGGCAGCTTCAAAATTGACGCCTTTGACAAAATGGACTTGATCGTTCGGAATGCATCATCCTGCTTGTTGGTCCAACTTACTTGTGCGTCTTTTCCTGTCCGTCTGTCAGCGACTTCGTGATCTTTGAAAACTCCTTCACATACTTACGGTAGAACTGCGCTAGTCCTAAGAACCACCGCAGGATCCAAGTCACAATCGCGTCCACTTTCTGCATGTCATGATCGACTCTTTCTACACTTATGACATGTCCCAAGAAGTTAATGCGTTCCAAACCAAACTCACTCTTGTCGACGTTGACAAACAGCTTGTGCTCCTACAACTTCGTCAACACCATCCTTACCTGCTCCGCGTGCAACTCCAAGATTTTTGAGTAGATCAAGATGTCGTTGATGTAAATGATGAAAAACTCGTCCATCTCCTTGCAAGAAATATGTTAATCAATGTAGTGAACGTCGAAGGGGTGTTGCAGAGTCCAAATGACATCATCACAAATTCAAGTGATCCGTATCTAGTTCGACAAGTAGTCTTCTCAACATCTGGGTTAGCTATCCAGATCTAGGAATATCTTGACTTCAAATTTATCCTGCTAAGTACTTTGTGCTCCTTAACTTATCAAACAAGTCATCTATCTTTGGCAAGATAATTATTCTTCACCGTCACCTTATTGAGCGCACGGCAATCTACATAGAGTCGTAACTTCCCATCCTTTTTCTTTGCAAAAAGAATTGGGGCTCTCTAAGGTGACTTGCTTGTTCGAATATATCTCCGTGCTAACAACTCGCCGAGTTGTCTTTTCAACTCAAGGAGTTCCACTTGATTGAGTCGATAAGGGGCTTTGGAGGATGGTTCTGACCTTGGTAAGATCTCGATCTTGTGGTTCACCACCCACCTTGGAGATAATTCAACAAGTAGCTCATCCGTCAAAATCTCCTCGAACTCTTTAGTCACTTCGCGAAGCACCTTCAGAAGTTTAGTCACGTCTCTTGATGTTTCCTCTTGTCCGTGTCGCGCCCCTCATTCTCAAGATCGGGTGCAGACGCGAACAACAGAACCCTAGCAGACTTGCGCTAGGTTGTGAACGCTGCGAGTAAGACTTAACGGCTTGGCCGGGAAGTCGGGATCAGATGAACCCTAAGTGGTTCTCTGAACCAAGGTTGGAACCTTGGGTTAGGACATAAGGGCCTACCCCAAGAGGGCTCCAGACGAACGCTGACCTAAGGGGACGAGTCTGGGAATGGGCTGAAACATGAATCTCAGACATAGGTCTGAGACGTGGGTTCGAGACGTGGGTCCGAGACGCAGACGAACCACAGGGTTCGACCCTGGGTCTGGACCACAGGTTTCGGAAAAACTGCTATGTGTTGGAGCTCCAGGGACGTTTTGGGTCGTGGACGGAGCTCCACGTAAGATCTCGAGGCGAGTGAGATATCATTGGAAAGGTCTCGTCGAGAGCTTTCTAGTGATATATAACACTCCTCGATCTGACCTCCGAGCTGGAAGTTATGGCCGAACCACAATCAGGTTGTGGTATAATTTTCAAGGACCAAAGAGGAGAGCGGGGCCGCCGATCCCCAGAAGTATATATGAGGGAGGCTCGATGCCTGGGTTGGCCAGGACGAGTCACCCGACCCCAGGGTTCGGCGGACGGACTCTGGGGGCATGAGGTGATGGCTGGGCCAGTTCCAAGGCACGTTCTAATCTAGACTTGGACGTCTAGACTTAAGAACGATGTAAGGGCTGGGGCAAGACTAGGTAACGAGTCGGCGGGTTAGACCACTGTTCGGGAACCTAGACCCAGACGGACATCACGGGCGGTTGGGCCGCTAGGTGTGCTGGAGGCACCGTTTAGGACCCTGGACTTTATGGGAAGTCCGCCCCAAGTCATATTGTGACTTGCTCATGTTTGGGACCGACTTAGGCGGATCTAAGTCGGGACTTAGGATTGCTGAGCTTGATGGTTAGGGAGACGGTCCGGCTCCGATCCGGACCAAACAGAACTAAGGTAAGTGGTGCATGGACGTTAACTTGTGATTGTGTTTGCAGGTTAGCGGTGTAAAGTTTGCGACCTACTGAGCTAGAGCTTCCGCTGGCGCAACAAGGCGGTAGGTGCGCGAAATGTGGTATCAGAGCCGACGCTTCGGTGAGCGAGAACTTGAGGTAACGGCTGAAGGCTGGACGATTGAGGAGGGACGCAAGATACGAAACGGATTAGCGTTTCTAGGTGAACACTTGGAGCGATGGTCGACGATGGACAGAGTTCTAGGAGGAAGACCAAGAAACGAGGAGCGGCTAACGGGAACAGATCGACTCGAGCTAGCCCCGAGGCACAGTCAGGCGACGACAACCGACAACCTTCGCCTCAACGTCAAGGGAACCCTGTACCAGCTGCGGCACCGGTGCAGCAAGATGGAGTCTTGCCAGCGGTGCCCATCGATTCAGACGCGGGAAGTCAAGGAGCCCTGTATGCGGAACTCATCAAGATGATGAAGACCATGCAGGAGGGTATGGTTTTCAGGGATAAACGTATAGCCGAGCTTGAGGCAGGCCAAGGAAGTTCCTCGTCTACCAAGAAGCTTTGTAAGACAAATTTGCCGACCCCGTTTTCAGGTATAGGACGGGCTCGCAAGGTTAAGGATTTCTTAATTGAGTTGGATCTATACTTTTGAGACGCAACAGGCTAAGGAGTCTGACAAGGTGAGAGCGGCGGTTACGTTCCTGAAAGACCATGCGCTTCTCTGGTGGACTGCATACAGGGATGAGCATGCCTTGACCGTCTCAGCGCTTGGTTGGAAAGAGTTCAAGGAGTTGCTCGCAGGACGATTCACTCCGGAGTATCAAAGGATTCGGGACGGTGTTGAGTTGGTGAGACTGAAGCAGACATGGACCTTAAGCGCTTATGTGCGCGAGTTCAGTGCCAAGCTGGATTCGTTCTCCAAGTGGACTGAGGAAACCAAGATATGTATATTCATTGAGGGACTCAAGTCTAGCTCGGAGAAGGCTCTCTTTCGGATGCGAAAGCTACCAGAGACAAGTGCCGAACTTTTGAAGCTAGCGGAGCGAATTGGGGACGACGAAGTCCAGCAGCAGAAACCCTTTGAACCACGCAGCACGGACAAGTTCCAGAAGAAGAACAAGAGCTTCAAGCGACAGTGGGATGGGGGTGAGAAAGATCGGAAAGATACTTCTGCCCCGGCAGCAAAGCGGCAGCAAACAGAGTAAAACCTAAGGGGCAAACACCTCAGAAGGGCAATGGCGCTAAGTTTACTTGCTACAACTGTGGCGAGGCGGACCATATTGCTAAGGGGTGTATGAAACCTAAGGTTAGTAACTGTAGCATGAATGCGTTTGTTGCAAAGGACTTGTTGGAGGGCCAAATGACTGTGACCTTGAGAACCACGAAGAAGACGCCGGGATTGATGTTTCTACAAGCCAAGGTTGCTAACCGTGATGTTACTTTTCTTGTGGACACAGGAGCGACTCACTCCTTCATAAGTCCAAAGTTGGTGAAGAAGTTGGGCTTGTCTACCTCCAAGGCAGACAAGCCTATTCAGGTGCGCTTTGCCAAGGGCAAGACGTACCAAACTTCTGAAGTGGCCTTGGACGTATGATTTGCGTGTGGGAAGTTGGAGTTCACAGAGAACTTCACGGTGTGCGAGATGGATGATATCCATGCGGTTTTGGGAAACACTTTCTTAGATAGGTTCGACGTGGAACTTAGACGAAGACCTTTAAGGTTGAATGTCAGAGTTAAAAGGCGAAAGCTGGGAGTGAGGCTGATCCGGAAGGCGCGGAAGATTGATGACTTTGCGGTGAATTTGATCAAAGGCAAACAGATGGACTTCAACGACGGGGTCATGTGTTTGATGCGGGTTGCAGATGTGATGGCGGGTGACAGACAAGAGGAAACATCAGGAGACGCGACTAAACTTCCGAAGGTGCTTCGCGAAGTGATTAAGGAGTTTGAGGATGTCTTGACGGATGAGTTACCTGCTGAGTTATCTCCAAGGCGGGTGGTGGATCACAAGATCGAAGTCTTGCCAGGATCAGAACCACCTTCCAAAGCCCCTTACCGACTCAATCAGGTGGAACTCCTTGAGTTGAAAAGACAACTCGGTGAGCTATTAGCGCGGGGATATATTCGAACCAGCAAGTCACCTTATGGAGCCCCAGTTCTTTTCGCAAAGAAGAAGGATGGGAAGTTACGACTCTGCGTAGATTATCGTGCACTCAATAAGGTGACGGTGAAGAATAATTATCCTTTGCCAAGGATAGACGACCTCTTTGATAGGCTAGCGGGCGCAAGATACTTCAGCAGGATAGACTTGAAGTCAGGATATTACCAGATCCGGATAGCTGACCCAGATGTTGAGAAGACCGCTTGTCGAACCAGATATGGATCATTTGAATTCGTGGTGATGCCATTTGGACTCTGCAACGCCCCTTCGACGTTCACTACATTGATGAACACAATTTTTCACGAGGAGATGGACGAGTTTGTCATCGTTTACATCGACGACATCTTGATCTACTCCAAAACCTTGGAGTCGCACGCGGAGCAACTAAGGGTGGTGTTGACGAAGCTACGGGAGCATAAGCTGTTTGTCAACATTGACAAGAGTGAGTTTGGTTTGGAGCGCATTAACTTCTTGGGACATGTCATTAGTGCAGAAGGAGTCGGCCCGGATATGCAGAAGGTGGACGCGATTGTAACTTGGGAGCCTCCGACTACAGTGAAGGGGATGCGGCGATTCTTAGGATTGGCGCAGTTCTACCGCAAGTATGTGAAGGGGTTTTCAAAGATCGCGAAGCCGCTGACGGACTGGACGGGCAAAGACGCACAGGTAAGTTGGACCAAGGAGGTGGATGATGCGTTTCAGACGATCAAAGCTATTTTGTCAAAGGCGCCAGTATTGAAGCTGCCGGAGTTCGACAAACCATTCGAGGTGCACACGGACGCGAGCGACTATGCGATTGGCGGAGTGTTGGTGCAGGATGGAAAACCTGTAGCGTACGAAAGCAAGAAGCTATGTGGGACAGAGAGTCGATGACCGACTCACGAGAAGAAACTGTTTGCGGTGGTTCATTGCTTGAGGAAATGGCGGCATTACTTGGGACTTCACAAAACCCAAATGTATACTGATAACATTTCGCTCAAGTACTTTGAGACACAAGATCGGGTGATGCCAAAGCAACTACGGTGGCATGATACCTTGGCGCTCATGAACATGGAATTACTCCACAAAGCGAGAAAGGACAATGTGGTTCCTGACGCCTTGAGTCGCAAGGAGGAATATCTTCCATCGTCAACACAGATTTTGCGAGCTATGTATCCTAAGGAGTCAGATTTGGAGAGACGAATACGTGAAGGTTACATGGGTGATGACCAAGCGAAGGAGTACCTGGAACAACTCAAGCGAGGAGTGAAGTTGCAGAACATGCAGCTAAGACATGGTTTAGTCATGTTCAAGCAAAGTCGGGTTTATGTGGGACAAGGAAAACTTAGGACCAAGTTGTTAAAAGAATCTCACGATGTGCCCTTATCAGGCCATAAAGGAGAAAAGTCCACTTTAGCAGTAATCGCTAAAAAATTTTATTGGCCCCACATGAAGACGATGTTTCCCACTTTGTGAAAACATGTGTAACCTGTCAAGCGAACCGCGTTTCTTATGAGAAGAAACAAGGGTTGCTTCATCCTCTGCCGATTCCAGCCAGACCTTGGGAAAGCATTAGCATGGACTTCATCAACTCTCTGCCTGACTCGAATGGATACAATGCGATTTTTGTTATAGTTGATCGGTTTAGCAAACTAGCGAAGTTTGGTCCGACCTTGGACACTGCAACAGCGTTCACGACTTCTCGGTTGTTCCTAGATACTTGGTGGCGTTCACATGGATTACCTCGGAGTATTATTTCAGATAGAGACTCTAAGTTCACAAGTGTCTTTTGGAAACACTTGTTCCAAAAATTAGGGACTAAGTTAAAGTTTAGTACCGCCTTTCATCCGGAAACAGATGGACAAACGGAACGAGTTAACTCGGTTCTGAATCAATACTTGAGGAATTATGTGAGCGCGGACCAAAGTGATTGGGCGGAGTGGCTCAGTCTTGCGGAGTATTGCTACAATTCCACGAAGCATTCGGCAACCGGTGAATCACCTTTCTTGTTGACTTACGGACGTGAGCCAGAAGGGCCTCTTGACTTGACTCTTGCAGAGAGTTCTACATCGGCACGACCAAGAACACGACAAACATCAGCTGAAGACTTGGTGGTGGCAATGCAGCGGCGCGAGGAGCAAGTAAAGAGCAACCTCGAGAAGGCGCAGCAACGGTACACGAAGCAGGTAAACAAGCATCGGCGGCAAGTGAAGTTTCAAGTGGGCGAAGAAGTATGGTTAAGTACGAAAAACTTCACACTTCCGACGGAAATCTCGGCAAAGTTTTCATCGAAGTTCGCGGGACCTTTTGTCGTTGTCAAGAATCCGCATGAAGATGTCTATACATTAGACCTTCCTCGCGAGTGGCAGTTGCATCCAACTTTCCATGTTTCTTTATTAAAGAAATACTTCAAGGATGATTTGCGGCCGGAGCGCAAACAAGTACTCAGGCCTCAACCTGATGTCGTGCAAGGCGAAGCAGAATATGAGGTGGAGTCCATTTTGCGATCTCGGCGCAAATCAAACCGGATGGAGTACTTGGTCAAATGGCGTGGTTACCATTTGAAGGAAGCAACTTGGGTGCCAGAGGAAGATCTCGCACATGCGAGCGAAGTATTGGACCTATTCAAACAGAGACAAGGACAACAAGGGCGTTAGCAAGATGAGGACATCTCCTTCCAGTGAGAGGTGAAGAAACGATGAACCATACGAGTAGCAACTTGAGGCGATTTGGGCCGATGGACTTTGTAGCTTTGACTTGTGTTTGGAAATAAAGATTTTGTTTCTTGAAAATTTGTCTAAGTGTATTGGTAGTGCATGGCTATGACTAGTTCTGATCAGATGCCTATGATGTTGTCAAGAGGAGGAACGAAGCACACTCAAAGGAAGCGAGCTGGTTTGGATAAGCATCTAAATCAAGACTAAGTCTTAATGTCAAGACTTAGGTTTGCCGTAGCGTTGGCAAAGCAAGTATGAACTTTCATACTTGTCTTGGGGCTTGGGGTGATCTTGCTTTGCGGTTTTCTAACTGCAAAGTAAACTTAGTCGCGCGTCTAAGTCAAATCAGATTGCGACCAGAAAGTGAGTTTCGGGGGACCTTGTAAGTAGGTGTGAATACTTATAGTTAGCAAGTTAGAGTCTTAAGTAGAATGTTTAGAAATTGTCAACTAGTTTTGTTTAGGGTAAGCCAAAAAGGTAAGGCTTTTCCTGAGACTAGTTGAAATTTTCTAAGTGTTCTAGCGACAACTTAAGACTCAAGCCAAGAAGGAAATTGCGGGTTAGCTACCAGAACGCAATTCTGACGCCAAGGGGTTGGCTACCCATTTTGAACTTGGTGTTAACTTAAAGGATCATTGTTGATGAGAGCATCAACCTCCAAAGTGGGGGTGAGTGTCGCGCCCCTCATTCTCAAGATCGGGCGCAGACGCGAACAACAGAACCCTAGCAGACTTGCGCTAGGTTGTGAACGCTGCGAGTAAGACTTAACGGCTTGGCCGGGAAGTCGAGATCAGATGAACCCTAAGTGGTTCTCTGAACCAAGGTTGGAACCTTGGGTTAGGACATAAGGGCCTACCCCAAGAGGGCCCAAGACGAACGCTGACCTAAGGGGGCGAGTCTGGGAATGGGCTGAAACATGAATCTCAGACATAGGTCTGAGACGTGGGTTCGAGACGTGGGTCCGAGACGCAGACGAACCACAGGGTTCGACCTGGGTCTGGACCACAGGTTTCGGAAAAACTGCTAAGTGTTGGAGCTCCAGGGACGTTTTGGGTCGTGGACGGAGCTCCACGTAAGATCTCGAGGCGAGTGAGATATCATTGGCAAGGTCTCGTCGAGAGCTTTCTAGTGATATATAACACTCCTCGATCTGACCTCCGAGCTGGAAGTTATGACCGAACCACAATCAGGTTGTGGTATAATTTTCAAGGACCAAAGAGGAGGGCGGGGCCGCCGATCCCCAGAAGTATATATGAGGGAGGCTCGATGCCTGGGTTGGCCAGGACGAGTCACCCGACCCAAGGGTTCGGCGAGCGGACTCTGGGGGCATGAGGTGATGGCTGGGCCAGTTCCAAGGCAGTTCTGATCTAGACTTGGACGTCTAGACTTAGGAACGATGTAAGGGCTGGGGCAAGACTAGGGAACGAGTCGGCGGGTTAGACCACCGTTCGGGAACCTGGACCCAGACGGACATCACGGGCGGTTGGGCCGCTAGGTGTGCTGGAGGCACCGTTTAGGACCCTGGACTTTATGGGTAGTCCGCTCCAAGTCATATTGTGACTTGCTCATGTTTGGGACCGACTTAGGCGGATCTAAGTCGGGACTTAGGATTGCTGAGCTTGATGGTTAGGGAGACGGTCCGGCTCTGGTCCGGACCAAACAGAACTAAGGTAAGTGGTGCATGGATGCTAACTTGTGATTGTGTTTGCAGGTTAGCGGTGTAAAGTTTGCGACCTACTGAGCTAGAGCTTCCGCTGACGCAACAAGGCGGTAGGTGCACGAAAGTCCGCCACCCATCATCAAATCTGCAACATGCATCAAACACATGACTCCATCATTGAAGTCCATATGTTTATCTTTGATCAAATTCACCACAAAGTCATCAATTTTTCGGACCTTTCGAATCAGCCTCACTACTAGCTTCCGTCTTTTAACTTTGATGCTCAACCTCAAAGGTTTTCATCTAAGTTTCACTCCAAACCTATCCAAGAAAGTGTTTCTCAAACCACATGGATGTCATCCATCTCGCACACTGTGAAGTTCTCTGTGAACTCCAACTTCTCACATGCAAATCATATGTCCAAGGCCGCTTCAGAAGTTTGTTACATCTTGCCTTTGGCAAAGCGCACCTGAATAGGCTTGCGCACCTACCGCCTTGTTCTGAAGCTCTTGCTCAGTAGGTCACGAAACTCACAACGCTAACCTACAAACCACAATCACAAGTTAGCGTCCATGCACCACTTACCTTAAACTCTGTTTGGTCCGGACGGGAGTCAAACCGTCTCCCTAATCATCAAGCTCAGCATTTCCTAAGTCTAGACCTAGATCCGTCTAGGTCTGTCTCAAAACATGAGCAAGTCACAAGATGACTTGGGGCGGACTTCCCATAAAGTCCATGGTCCTAAACGATACCTCCAGCACACCTAGCGGTCCAACCGTGTGTGATGTCTGTCTGGATCTAGGCACCCGAACGGTGGTCTAACCCGCCGTCTCGTTCTTGTCTTGCTCCAGCCCTTAGATCATTCCTAAGTCCAGACGTCCAAATCTAGATCAGAGCGTGCCTTGGAACCAGCCCAACCATCACCTCATGTCTCTAGAGTCCACCCGCCGAACCCTGAGGTCGGGTGACTCATCTTGACCCACCCAGGCATCGAGTCCCCCCCCCCTCCTCATATATATTTCTGGGATAGACCGCTAGCCCTCCTCTTTGATCCCTGAAAATTATACCACAATCGGATCATGAGATCGACCATTATTCTCAGCTCAGATATCAGTTCGAGGAGTTCTGCATATCACTGGAAAGCTCTTGCCGAGACCTTTCCAGTGATACCTTACTCGCCTCGAGATCTTACGTGGAGCTCTGTCCACGACCTAAAACGTCGCTGGAGCTCCAACACTTCGTCATTTTTCGAAAACCTGTGGTCCAGACCTAGACTTGAACCTTGTGGTCCAGACCCAGAATCGAACCCTGTGGTTTGGACCAGCGTCCGAACCACGGTCCGTCTGCATCTCGGACCCACGTCTCATACCTATGTCTCAGACCTATGTTTCGGTCCGTTTCCAGGCTTGCCTCCTTAGGCTAGAGTCGTCTTGGGATATGTCCTTATGTCCTAACCCAATGTTCCAACCTTTGTTTAGAGAACCACTTAGGGTTCATCTGATCTCGACTTCTCGGCCAAGCCGTTAAGTCCTACTCGTAGAGTTCACAACCTAACGCAAGTCCACTAGGGTTCTATTGTTCGCATTTGCGCCTGATCTTGAGATTGAAGGTCACGACAACAACCTAACGCAAATCCACTAAGGTTCTATTATTCGTGTTTGCGTCTGATCTTGAGATTGAGGATCGCGACAGAACTCCAAACAACTTGTTTGGAGTCTTGTTGGGTTCATGGTAGCTAGACCTACTTACCAGAGAAGATGGATCTCAGATCAGACGGTTTGTTTAGACGGTGTGCGTGGTTCTAAGCCGTAGGGAGGAGTTTTTTGGAGGTTCGGTCACCTGCAATCAAAAATTGACAATATCTCGGCTGTAGAGATCGGATTTGGGAGTTCTTGGAGCTAATTGAGTCAAGAAGGAAGGCATTATCGACATCTGAAGACCGTTTGGCAAAAGAAGGAGGTTCTCGTATAGACTTTTTCGGTTTCTTCGCTACGGTTTTCGTCCTTTTGAGTTCGGTCGAAATCTAGTTGATTATGTACAGCTTGTGGTAGCTAGCTTTAGCTAAGGGCTTGTACATGGACGTTGTTTGGACTTGGATTTGAATTGCGTGACATTGGTGCAACTCTTTTTGTTAGCAAGGGGATGTTTCTCTTGCTTTGAGCTACGCTTCGATAGTTTTGGGTCTAGGTTGAGATTCAGGGGTTCATTTTTGTTTCTCTATTTTGCATTCTTAGAGAAGAAGAATCGGGAGTGTATATGAAGTAGGAGTTGGTATATCTTGCGACGCATGTTCTCGTGGTTGTTTTTCTCTATCTTGACTTTGTTCGACATACTACATCTCCACAGCCAGGAACTTCGTGTTTTCCTGTACAACTTTCACGCAAAATCTGACACAATAACGTGGCACCTAATATGCTATCAGACGAGTTACATGAAAAGGTTCGCGAGACACAGAAAACAACACAATACAAGTTCTATGCTAAATTCACATGTAAGTCGTGTCACAACACGACAACATGGACCTCCGTCCACGACCCAACACTTGGTATTTTTCTGAAATACTGTGGTCCAGCGCCAGACTTGGACCTTGTGGTTCGGACCAGCGTCCAAACCCATGTCTTGATCCCACGTCTCAGACCCACATTTCAGACCCACATTTCTGTTCGTTTTCAAACTTATCTTCTTAAGTCATCATCCGTCTGGAGTCCCTTTAGGATAGACCCTTACATTCTAACCCAATGTTTCAACCTAGGTCTAGAGAACCACTTAAGGTTCATTGTTTCCAGACCTCCTGACCAAACCGTTAAGTCCTACTTGCAACGTTCATAACCTAGCGCAAGTCCACTAGGATTTTGTTGTTCGCGTCTGCATCGGATCTTGAGACTGAGGATCGCGACAAATTGCTACTCACTTCACTATGCCAATCGACAATACACAAACACTAAAGTCTAGCCACACCCACTCTAGGCATCAGAGAATCCAGGCTGCACTCACCAAGACTATCTATCATAGCCAAGAGCTTGAAGACTCAACTCGAAGAACTGAAGCCTACAAGCCTTACTTGCGAAGTATACCCCTAGTGGGGCTAGCCCAAGAACTTGCCCTAACAGCCCTACCAGGACTAGCCACTACGCACTCGCTCAACCTAGTCGAGGTGCTAAACTGACGTGACAAGAGATTGGAAGGTGTCGGAGATGACCGTGATGACGTATCGACCAACCGTGGACGATCGCGACTCATCTTATCTTTGCACCACTTCACGCAACCAACGCAGTCCATACTTCCTCATCAAACACAGTCGAATCCAATTCCAAGCTCCTCATTCATCACAACCACTGATCGTCATATGACGATCCTCGATCTCAAAAGAGATTGGCCGCAAAGGCCAATACTTCTCAAGAAGCCGCCTCAACGGGTTCGACGGAGAAGTCTAACGATGTGTCATCCACTAGTCACAGCAGATGCGCTCCAAGACGGACACGCATCACCGTGGTGGTGATCTACGCACCTAGATCTAGGGCGGATTTCTCGATCTAGAGCTCTCGTCCAATCGACACCCTTCAATGGTAAAGAGACATCTCAACATCTGAGAAAGGAGGGATGTCAAGCCCCTCTTTCATCTTAGGAGAGGTCAGTCCAACCTTGGTGGCCACGCCTCCTCGACTGATTAGCACGCCTCCCAAGATAGAGACGACGCCCTCAATCTTGGAGGGGCACTCCTCTAGGCCATCGAGTTCTCTCTCTATCTCTTCCAAAAAGAAGGAGACGACGACCCCCTCCTCTCTTTGCGGAGGGACTCCAAGCTCCTCGAAGCTAGGAGATCCGCTCCTCGAGGAAGTAAATCCACGAGGGGTTGACTCCTGTTGCATGGGAGAGACTAACAGTCCTTCTCTTTTGAGACCCTTCTGCAAGAGATCTTTGGAGGTATCTCAGTCCTCAGAGCGAGTGAACATCTCATTCTCATCCCATTCCTCTCTCTTAGTGAAGGACAGATCTCTCACACTGACAAGGCTTTCTCTCCTCTCGACTCGACACATGGCATATCACTTTCAACTCACCATGCACATGATCCTGACCTCTCGCTCGACCTCGCGTCCACTTTGTCTTATATAGTTGACGAGTCCTACACGTCTATCTCTGCTTTCTATCGGTCCATCACTCGTCCGCACTTTGCTTGTCTCACGTTTGTCACTTCAACTGCCAACTTATGGCAGGGGCCGCTTGGTCACATTAGTCTTTCTCGGCTTGATCAACTTCATCGTCATCAGTCAGTTCTCTGATTACACTTGTCTATCATTCATGATTTCACTTGCGCCTCGTGTCTGCATGACAAGCATGCTCACACAATATTTCCACGCATGATCACTACTCGCGCCACAGAGATTCTTGAAATTATCCATTCTGACATCAGTGGTTGCATTTTCTTTTGCACTTTTTCTGGCTATGAGTACTTCATGATCATGAACGAGGAGTACTCTCAATATATTGTTGTTCGATTGCTTCACAACCTTCAAGGAGTTTCACGTTTTCGTCAAACGTCAGACTGGAAAAAAATCTCAAGACTCTGCAGTCCGATAATGATGGTGAGTTCCGATCTTCCCTCTTTGGTGCATATTGCCAAGAGTATGGCATCCAACGCCAGCTGACCGTTCTTGATACTCTTCAGCAGAACGGGATAGCTGAGCTTAAAAACCACACCCTCTTGAACTCCGTCCGAGCTATGATGTTTTCAGCAGGCTTAGATAAACATTTTGCGATGAAGCTCTTAACTGCACCACTTATTCAAAACAGTTTCAGCGGAGAAACATCTGCAACAGATACGAAAGCAAGCAGCAGCATTTATTTTCAACACCAGAGCTGCGTAAAAACATTCTGGGGAGACGTCCCAAGAAATAGAATTATGCAGATGTGTTAGAACTGAGTCTAGATTGCAATGATGAGCTTGAGCAAGTTGTAAAAAGAATAAAACAAAAAAATCCAACTACATGAACTGGTTTACTAGTGAGTTATGGTCTCCTATCGAGCGTGCTTTACATATGTATAACAAGTCTTCTTTCAAGATGGTTCGTTATTTGCATAGAGTTTACAGTCCTAGTATCAAAGAAAATCTGTACTTGGCTCTTAATGAATCGAATGTCCGCTCATGGTTCATGTATGATCCCGAAATGAAAAAGATCTACGACCTAGATCACAAGTTTTCATCAACTTGGTTAGTGTCATGAGATTGGGTAGTTCAAGCTTCAACATATCAAGGGTTATGCAAGGACGTGAAACACTAGAAAAAGAATTCATAGACCTAGTAACGGAGATGAAGAATGACATTTTTATATATGAGAGCTCTAGAACTTTTGAGAGAAAATGGATTGTTAGTCGGCTGGTCATTCCGAAAAATCACGACAAAGGAAAGCCACTTGTCTAAAAACTGAGAGTAGATGGGTGAGAAAATGATCCAAAGGATTTCATACTTGTGCTTGGCATACGACATACCAAAACCCTTGGTGGTGAATTCTTACGAGACCAGTTTACAGTGGATGCAAGCTGGTAATGAACACACATATGCAGTGCATGATGCAAAAGAAATAACGATTCAATGACAAGGTGCTAAACGGCATAACTCTCATGGTTTCATCAAGTGCTGCAAGAGAACTACTCCCTCTACAAATCATATTTGAAAGCAAGACCAAGAGGTCTTGTCTATCTGGTCCTGCATTCCAGAATCTGAAGACTAGTGGTTAGCAAATCACTTCTAGTGAAAGTCATTGGATAACTCTATACTTTGTTATCCAATGGCTACAAGCATTGATGGATTTTGTTGAAAATATTTGCATGCCATAATGCTATGTGTGAACGTGATTGTTAAACCCAGATGCACAAAAGAGTATTTGGCTGATCGATTTTTATCTTGTTCATCCGAAGAAAGAATTAAGAGAGTGGATGAAGTTGAAACATCCTCAAATTTGCTTTATATTAAATCTTCATGAGACTTTATGTGTAAAGAGAGCATCATGCGATTAAAATAGACAGCATGTTATACACGAGTAACAAAGAAGCTTGCTAAATTTTCACCTTCAAACCTCCTTTCTTTTGCATTATATTTGATATTTAATAGTTTTGATTTTGATATTTTCACGTCAATGACAACATATATTTCACGAATAATGTGGACACTAGTGCATCGATGCATAGTGTTACCACTTGACTTCTAAGAATCGCATGTAATAAAAAGAGAAAACTGCATAATAGCAAATAAAATCAATTTTGAAAATAAAAAACAACAGCGAAAGAAGAATAATCAATAGTGAATGTTAAAACATCCACTTCTACAACAATAACGAAAGCAATGAACAAGCAATTCGAGTATGCTCAACAAACTGTGTAATTAAGTGATTTCTGATAAATCTTTCTTGAATCTACATATTTGTCATGGCGTGAATCTTTAAAAAGAAATTAACAAATAGTTTCACTTACACATGATTTCGTTTCAAGAGAATGAATATTAACCTTGTTACAGTTAGATGGAAGTTACTTAGAGGGTCAACTCTTTGTATTTTACTGATAACACTTGCAAGTCAAGAGGTATTATAATATTTCTATTTTATTTCTAAAATATATTATTAAAAAATATTCTCAAATAAAAATATTCTCAAAAGCATTTACCTTTTTAAAGTAAAAGATAGTGTTATATTTTACTTTAAAACTCATTATTCATTTAAAATAAAAATAAATTATTTTAGTTTTATTAATTTAAAAATAATTAAAAATATCTTATTTTTAGTTACACGCGTTTATAACCAAAACCATTAATAAACCCCCGAGGTAGTTACCATCTGATATTAGCACTCTAGTACCAATTATTTATGACACAAACTAATGAAAGATAACAATTGCGCGTCTTACTGCTATCGTCTCCTTTCTCTCTACTCTTTAATTACAATGGAAAGGTTTAGTCAGATATCAATATTTATTTTGATTTTATTTTGATTCTTGATGGACATATTACGCTTTTATATTCGGTGAGCTTTTACATCTACAATGCTTACAAAATTCCTCGTTCTGACCATGCAAAGTAAATGTTGTCACTTCCTTTCCCCCTCCTCCTATAGTTTACACGTTATATCCAAGCACTATCTAATTCTGGAAGAAACAGCATAGTTCCTTCAAACATTTTCCCGATAGTTTTCCATGGAAGATTCTCGAAAAATAATCTCTAAATATATTCTTCTCTGAGTTTTAGTCTAATTAGAATATAGAAGAAGGATTTATATTCACCCTCTTCTGAGTTCGGAACAAGGGAATAATCATTTAATTTATACTTAACTCTTTCGGCAAGAAGGGTTAGATATAAATTGAACGTCTCATTAAATCGTAATATAATTATGTTTCGTTCTCCGATCTTGTATCTTCTGAAGCGCGAGAGCCGAGCCATCACTTATGGGTTTTTTCTTGCTTTCTTCGTGTTTCCAGACATAGACTAACAAATAACGTTTAAAATTTTTAATTTTTATATTTTATTTAGTATATATTTTCTACTTAACTTTTATATATTTTCTAGATAACAATAAATGAACAAAAATTCCCAGAGTTCGTCGGGGATATATATTTAGCTCCGTTTGCGGAAGTTGAAAGTTGATCTTGGATACATATCACAGTTTGACACTTGCAAAACTGCGCACAGCCAGTTTACTTCTCGAATGTTACTTCTTTCTTGTGTTTATCATCTTAGTTCTCTTCGGCAGAAAGCTCAGGAAACATGCATATTCATCTGTTCCAGTTAGATAAAAGTTACCGTCCAGTATTAAACACACTGGTATCAGTTATTTATGGAACAGACTAATGAATGAACGATCACACTAGAGTCTCATTGCTACCATCCTTTTTCTCTCCATTTATTTTAACCACCGTAGAAATTATTTCTGAAAAATGAGGGTAAAAGCAAAGATGAATCGTTTGTTCCAACGAGAAAGAGAGAAAAATTATTCCTCAGGGAGGGCAACTGTTGTTGATTAGTTTATAGTTCTATTCTCTATTTTTTGTGGGTATGCATCCAAATAAACTTTCTCACTTTTAAAAATATAAAAGAAACTCAGTTTGTTCTTTCTCTTGGAACAGTACAAACTGCAAAGTTAGGTTTAGTTTGTCCTTCTCGAATTATCTTCCATTAGCTACTTCTCTATGTTTATTACATATCCTTGAATAACATTTTCGAATTATTTTTCATATCATTATAATCTACTCTTCTTCATTGACTGCAACCAGAATTGAGATGAATTTTCACCCTTCATTTTCCTTCCGTACTACCAAAACCTCAAGTTGCATAATTATTTGAAAAGTATTGAGACTTTAAATTCCTGTAACTAGAAAGAGAGTATTCACTGTCTTCCTCCACTGTAGTGTCTGGTCCAGTGGCGTTTTTAGATTTTCCTCTTCTCTCTACGTTTTTCTTTTTACTCCTTATCGGTCAAAAGTGCACTATGGATGCATATACAGTCGAAACTGGATAAGTGCAATGCTTTGGAAATAATTTCCTGTAGTACTCTTATAGAAGGTTTGCATTCCTCTATTCGAGCAATTTTTATCATTTTGCAGTTGTAAAGGTATTCAATAAGTGCAAAATAGTTCTTATGGAGGTTTAGGTCCCAATGGTTTCTAGAGAGTTTTCTTTTATACAAAGATGGCTTTTTGAGTTCTATATAACACTATGGCAGAGAAAGAAATGTCTACTATGATTTTCGATGATGTTTCATCTCTTATTGACTGCTGCTCTGTCAGTCGAAACATGAAAATGTGAACCCACAGGTAGATTCTCTCTTTTCCTTGGACAAGAACAAACATTTGAAAAATAAGTGCAATCTTGCATTAGCCCCAGTATGCACTTACAGATGCAGACAATCTGTACCAGATTTGGTTTCAGATAATCTAAATCGACAATATTATATTTCCCTCGTGTAATTTTTTGAGAAGTAGATCGAGAGCATGCACTTGTCCAGTGACTGCACTTAGTGATAATGATAATGCATTTAGAGAGTTACGACTGTATTCACTTAACGTGATTCAGTCCCGTCTTTGAAGTGAACTTGATTACTGACAAAATTGACTGAATATTTCCGTCAACTGCATAAATATAATATCAAAAGTCAACACAGTTGTACCACAAATCGGCTAATATTTGAAGTGAGTGACATACGGATCTGTGAGTAACGTGAGTGTAAAGAGTAAAACGTAAGATGGCAGTTAAATATGAGTAGTACAAATGCAAAGTATGTACAAATGAAATTGAGTGATAACTAATTGTTTATTTCATAAAGACTGAACGTTTAATTTAACTCAATCGTGACTGAGTTTGGGTATTTGCTTTCCCGTAGCTGAACTTGACTACCGTAGCTGAGAATGAGTCAAGTTTAGCTGGATGATCCTACCTGGCTTTCTAAGAGGAATGATCATGATCTGTCTATCCAAGTGATCATGATCATCTCCGACCCTGTAATGTCTTGATTGTGAAGTCAGCCTGCTAATTCTTTAACGAGCTCAGTGACTAGATCGATGAACAAAGATCCATCGAATGCACACTGTCAGATGTTCTTTTAAGCACCAAGTGACTCCTGACGTGGTTACTGCGGATCGACAGACTGTAATCTCGTTCTCGAATCTGGCTTCCGAGAAGCTCTCCTTCACTCATACGCGACGGTACGACAATGGTTGAGAGCGAATCCACAAGCTCTCAAATAAGGGGTAATGCACGCGTGTTAAAGTAATTCCCATTACGGTAGATTATGTAATCGAAGTACTTCAGGATGTCATCCTTCAGTGCTTTTGCGCAAAGATCAACGGAGGTCGTGCTAGAGATATATGAACGCCAAGCATCCGTCCTTGGCTGCCTTGAAGTGGTTGGTAACATTGGTACGTGCGTGAAAGTGAGATCTAGAGTTTGTTTGAGATTCTGCGATACTCGAGTGCAGTCGAATTCTCCGCCTTCAAATTAGACACTCAAGACAGTGCACCACCCGGAAATGGTACTTTTGAGAACGTCCTTGAATCTCAGAGGATCCCGTAGGCTCTGATGTGATGTTCGGTTGAGGTTCAGCGTTTGGCTTGTGGCAGCTGTGCTTGCTTTCCGTGGGTTGCAATATGAAGAGGTACGTCTGATTTTCCGTTCCGAGTAATGTGAAGATTCAAGTTTCCTCTCAATTTCGCACGTGATCCTCAACAATTCTGGATTCTTGTTCGATGGGTGTGCCTGTAATGCTTCAGGAATCGTGTGTTTTGCCTGGGCTTCAGCTCTTGGAACTAATCGAACCCATCTTGGAAATCGTCAGAGGTTATACACACTTCGGACCAGCAACGCTCGGTGATTGCGGACATCGTCTTTGTTTCAGGCTCCTTTGGCTAGCTTTAAAAATTTGTGACTTGCATGCTTGACAGCACCCTTACGGTTAATCAGATTCTCGATTCTCTCGTTTAATAAGTCGACACTCCGGAAACGCCGGGTTCCTGTGGGAAGGAATTAGCAAGTGTCTGACCAGCCTCACTCTCTGCGCTCGGAATCGTCAAAATTGCTTGCTTGGGATCTCGTTTCAGGGTACCCTGCACCTCATCAATTGCACGGCTCTGCTGGGGTTTGGATCCCTGCTTTTCTTTACTCTCTTTTCTACAAACATCGGTTGGAAGTGACTAATGGAAGGGCTCCACAAATATAAAGAGGATGTTGTCCTCCCTTTGGACATCCATCTCTGTTACTCGAATATTAACCGGAATAATCCTCGAATGACAAAACATACGTTCTATTTGAGGTTTTCACCCTCCACCTAGCTGCGGCTGAAGGGTACTTGGACCAGCACTGCAGATCACCAGCCATGTGTAACAATCTCCGACACCCTCGAAGTCGACTGTACACTGCTCCCAGACCGAAACAATTGCTACATCCACTCAGAAACTTGTAGTCTACGGGCGGTGACCACCTTTCTCCGACGATTGTTGTAACAACCTTGAAGCAGCATCTGACGCAATTGAATTTAAGCAGTCGGGCCCATGTAGGTCTCGGATGAGTATACGAGCAAGGGTCCGGGAAACGTTGCACGAGATTCAAGGTCGAGTTGTAGGCTATGGCAGGCACTATGACGCTTTCCCAGTCTTCTTCAGTGTACCCATGACAGATTAGCAAGGTCTGCAGAGTTTGGTTGTGCAGAAGCATCTCAGCCAGCACTTCCGGTTGAGGAAGGTCATTGGTGCTCACTATCATTGATCCCGTGGGGCCCCTGTCACCTTTCTGATCTAGATGGAGTACCTTTAATCGAAGCTTGGGCCGATCAGGAGGAGAAGGAGTAAGTGCTTTGAATAAAGTCGTGAGACCTGTTTGGCCCCAACACAGTATATTATGGATATGAAGCTCCTCTAGGGTTGTGTTCTGTTCGAGAGCTTTGAGTATGGGCTGGGGACCTGCTTCTCCGAGGAAGATTGAGAGGCTCAGACTCGTCATACTGCGATTCTGGCGCAACATGTGTGCAAGACTCACACATCCTTGCTGTGCTTCCGATTCCACGTGCCCTCTGCGTTCAAGCTCCATCCACTCGTTCAGCTCCGTCTGCTCGTTGCTGCTCCCGTTGCCCTCCTCTGGGAACCAGGGCACTTCTGCAGGATCAGCTCCCTGACGAGAGGTTTGACACAGCGAAAAGTGCTTGATGGACGTGTTGGTGGACAACATGCGTGTCAAGCGCTGCGTCCTGTTGGCATTCATATGCGTATCTTCATCGCTCAAGCTCAAGCTCTCGAGGGTCGCTCCCGGGAGCTCCAGTGCCTTGCCCAAAGCATCTATGCACCCTAAGGTTGGTCTTAGCCATTTGAGATTCAGAGTTTTGAGTCTAGGATTCCCCGTGAGCAAATCTGCTATATGCTTGCCTCCTGTATCAGTGCCAAACGCAGTGACCCCAGAAATGACAAGCGTTTGCAGCCTGGGATTTGAGGCCAGGATTTGGCACAACTCCTGAACATTTTCATCCACATGTCCGTTCCACCGTAGCTCCACAGTCTTGCTAGTCGAAGCTTTCTCAGACCGTGACTTGATTTCATCAAATTCTCTTCCACTCCTTCTGTTCACGATCTCATCCTTAACTGCCGCCATCATTCTTGTAGCCACTATAACTGAACTACTTGATCGACCAGAAGATCAAGCTTCGGGGCTGAAATTGAAACTTCGCGAGACTACAAGTTTGACCACCACTATATTCCACCAACTATCACACAATAAGTTCTGCCGCACGGTCATGAGTGTCAACAAAAGCTCCATGACTCACACTCCTTCATGAGCTAGCGTGGCAGGCTCTAAACCGGCTCGCCGAGTGTTCTTTGCCCTGGCGGCAAGTTTCCAGTAATCCGAGGGTCACAGTGTTACATCCTCGTAAACAAAGCAGCTTCATGTAAGTAAGAACGAGAGGCGGAAACATTCCATCCGAATAAACAAAGCGGCTTGCCCTGGCGGCAAGTTTCCAGTAATCCGAGGGTCACAGTGTTACATCCTCATAAACAAAGCAGCTTCATATAAGTAAGAACGAGAGGCGGAAACATTCCATCCAAATCAAACAACAACATTATTCACCGATTGTGTGAGCTACAAGCTCTTCAACTTTCGACAAACCCGAGTGCGATGGGGTTTTCTCCGCTTCGACCAAAACTAGAATAGAAACATCTAAACTTGTACCTCGAGCGCTCTCCAGGATAAAACCGAGTCCATCGCACACACCTGGTCTCTCTTCTGACGTGAGGGTACATTGACCCCATCTCCTGTAGTACGCATCTTCTCAGCTATACGGTGGGCAGAGCAGCACAGCTGTTTGAGTCGTGGTGGAATTGTTCCAACTACCAATGAAGAATTACAGGCAAGGTCCATACCGAGCTTGCTCAGCTGATCCTTTCAAATATGGGGCTATTCACACAGCGCCGCGCGCGTGGTGGCTCTGGTGGGGACCGGTCCAAATTTATTACACCGGCGAGGGCTGAGCCGCAGGCTGAGCCTTCGCCTCGTGAAGAATCTCTTAGCACTAAATTTACAGCAGACTTGACAGAATCGAGTCTTTGTCTCGTATAATATGTCTACAGGGTTTTCTCTGACCCCCATGCGATGGTAAAGGGGGTTGGGCACAGAAATCATCTCCAGAGAACTCAGGAAGGAAGCCTCTAAGATGTAGTTCTGCATATATCATAGATGGGAGTGTCCAAAACATCCATCCTGAACTGCTCGGACCACAGTGATTGTCTTTCAAGCCTTGGCTTCAAACTTCTACTTCCCATTCTCGGAGTCTACACTATTCAGAAGAAGCTGACAGTCAGTCACAAGTGGAACTTCGCTCGGAAAGTACTGGTTAAGATTGATTTCAAAGCATTACTGTTATCTTCACGTTTCAGAATTGTATGAGAGATAAAAGTGGTACACACATTCAATCTTGTGCCGGAGATTTATAGTTGACTCACCTGGTTCATCATGGTCTACCAGACATCGTAAGAACTTGATACACTGAGATTTAAAACTGGAATCCATGGCTGCTAAACACGACCAATGGTCTGGTGATCGAGTGTGCTTATATACGACAAATTTTGTCCAAGAAGCTTGGACAATCGAGGATCCTAGACCCCTTAGCTTCCAGCTTTTCCAGCTTTCACACTTTGTCAACGTCTGGTATTTCAACAAGAGCCGAAACAGGAATCGTGAATCTACACCGCCAAGGAACTGCTAGTTGTAGTGAAGCAGGAGGATATTCTAGTGATCCAGATGCATTATATGTAGTACAATGCGAGACGTGCTGTTCAATGGTTCATCATGCTGGATCATCTAAACCGACAAATTCTAGACAAATGACCTTAAATATTTGCCTGTTCGAGGCCACCGTTATCTTGCTTCCAGGACTTCGTCTCAATTGCGAGATGGCGCACAACGAGTTCAGATGCACAAATTGGCCTCCGGTTCGGTTCAGTCCTCACACTAATATTGGATGCACAGTCAAGAACGCGTAGTGCACAAGTAAATGCGATTTACGAGGTGAAAGAGGGAGCTCGACTTTTGGCTTGCATGTCGACTATAGAGTGATGAAGAAATAACGTATAACTTCAGCCATTCCACCTTATTCACCAATATAAAAGTTAGACAGTATTGGTGAATCAAAGAGATCACCCACGCAAAGGCCACATGATCACTCTAATAACCTATAACTGTCAGTTGACTCTACACCCCACGCCCAGTAGCATCTACTCTGGAATTAAGCAGAGAGCTTATTATCCAGATCTAGATGAATATGTTTGATTCACGGTAGATTACTCCCAGATCAGTCCCTGTAGGACGTTGAATCCTATGATTGACGCAAGGAGAAACCGCAGCAAAACTGTTCCATCTGGGGATGCGGACTCACACGAGATATTACGGAAAACCCCAAACTTGCCTGCAAATTCCACACTGTATTTTCCCACTCATTTCCATCCCCTCACTCTCATTTGGAGGGGCGCCACCAGAATGACCTAATGAAGCCGATCGTAGGTATCTTGATCCTTTCTGTCCGATGAAGAAGCGATTTCATCCTTTTATTTGGCGGCTAATGGGGAGACTGCAATCCCCTCATCTCTGGGGTTTGGAGATGTTACATAAGCGAGGATGAGATAAGGCCAAGATTGCACTCTACCGGATTTTGATGAATATATTCAGTGCGAAGAGCCGTGTCTTTCTGACGTAGTGTGGGCCTTGTGACGTTGTTGTTGCAGTCTGTATCTGTGTAGAGTATCCCCAAGTAAAAGAGAATGGGAGTAACTCCGCTCACACTTTATAGGTTAAAAAGTTTATAGGTCGGTGAAGTTGATTGACAGTGCACCTCCGAGACCACAAATGGTTTGATGTAGAAGATCACGATAATAGCATTCACTGATTGTCTCTCATAGCTAGACCTTCAAGTTCTGGTCACGTCTTCCTCTTCAAAGGTACATCTCAACGGGCTTCTTGTAGAAAAAGTAGAGACGGATGTGGAGTAGCCCCATTGTCTCCTGACTCATACTGTGGTACAACTCGTCAACCTCTCGTCGCACTATTCACTCACCCGTGGATGGGAAGCAGGTGATGGTGCTCGTGAAGAGAGGAAGAACTTAATACTAAAGGGATGGACATATGTGGCCATGAAAGAGTGTGCCACATCAACTTGCCGATGGAAACGGCATTCACCTTAAAGCAAGTGAAGATAACCTTCAGAGCCCAGCACATTTATGATAACTTTTATATATATATATATATATATATATATATATATCAAGCGCAGCACATGCTTATGAGTATCAATCGAACCTCTCACTGGGATTGACCCTCTCCCGGATTGACTCCTGAGCCCTCGTTCCACAAAGCTCACTAAACAAACGGATCCGAAAGGAGCGAAGACAGTGGGTCCTGTTCAAAGTCAACCACTCAGGATTCCAGTATCACAAACTCCCGAACAGTCCTGGCTAGTAGGCTTTATGCCATTTGAGGATCGTCTCGCACGAGGCGGGAGCCGAGGGGTGAAGAAGACCCGAAGATGTGTAAGTCCTTCTCTAGATTCAGAAGTTATTACGAAGCTGGGAATACGTGAAGACGCCGCTCGAGTTCAGGGAGAAACAACCAAACCTACCTTGCTCTGCTCCATTCTTTTCCCGTTTTTCGTTGGACTGAAACAGTCCATGGGAAAAGAATGGAGAAAAAGACGGATATACTTTTGGTCAGGTCAGAGCCGGAACCATCTAAATCTTTCGACCTGGAGGATGATTCGTCATATTTTAGTTTACAAGAAAAGCATCCCAAGGATATTGGGAACGCCATTACCATCGATGTAATGAAGAGATCAATACTCCTCCACCTCTTCTGGTAATGCCGTTGGTACGAACGCGATGGGGAGAAATGAGGTCTACGGCAGAAGACTCGACTTGACAGTGTGCTTTAATTAACTGAAGTACCTCCAGTATTTCAACTGATTGACACTGAGAAAGAAAACCCTCAACCCGGCCAGTTCACGCTGACAAATGAGCAGACCCGTGCAACTTGGCTAGAGCGAAACCAAGGTTTGTTCCGTGCACAAGTCCAAGTGTCACCCATCTCGATCATCTTCAACGAGACGGCCACAACAGTAAATATAAAAAAAAAGTTGTTAACTTGGTCCGCTTAATCCCTTCGAGGGGCATGGGACTGTCCTTTGGGGGTAACCACAGCGTACCCGGACCAGATTGCACACATAGCACACACAGCTACTTCTTGCACCTCCAACCGGGAGCAGGCGGGCTCGAACCTCAGACCTTTCGCTTAGAGGTCTGAGGCCCAACCAACTCAGCCAAAGATCGGTGGCTGAGTTGGTATAAGGTGCAACTGTGACTGCCTTCAGCCCATAATTGTTTGTTGGTAAAACAGTTCCACTATGTCTCCTGAAAAGCTACTTTTGTAACATACCCCTCATTGATTAAGTCCAGCACAGTCCAGTCTATCGGCTGAAAGGTAGTGATAAGTTTGAGTGCATTCCAGTTTCAATACAGCAATGTCGTATTTCATGTCCATGACGGCTCCGCCCAGACTTATCATGCAATGGAGGATATTCACGCAGGTTTACTTGAAATAACTCAGATCTGATAAATTGCAACATTCTTAAATGTAAGTATACTGTGTACATAAACTACGCGCCGACGGAGCAAATGACAACCGTCAACCTACTTCACTTCATGATGGTAGAAACTATACCGAACTACAAGTTCTGCGATGTATATTAAGCTTTAACCTATGCAAGTTGGTTGCACAGATCCTTCGCTTCATACCGCTTGAGCAGACAAGGGGCATCCTCATGTAGGAAAGAGGAAATAGGAATGTGGACTGCAGGAATGTCGTCTCAGTTATGACCTCCACTGCAAGTCATGCTCAAACTCTAATTTCACGCTCTTCATTTCTCTCTGAGATCTTTAGATAGAACTTAAGTCAGTCAACCTCCAAATCGATACCGGACCTTGTAGGAATTACCTTCGATCAATAGTCTTATATTCTGTCAATATCCTCATCCTCGAACTCGATGCAGTCATCTCCTTCGCCGTCCTCGTCATCGTCCATATCACCAGCGATCCCCTCGTTTAGACGGACGTTGTCCGGAAGTTCCCCATATGCCTTAAGCAACCTAGCCTCATCCGGCTGATACTTGAGGATCACATCAGCCTTGTCATCCTGATAATCACGGAGACCAACGAGAATGATATCACCCGAAGCAATCCACACTTTCTTGTGCATTTTTCCTCGAATGTGACACAAACGCTTGGTACCGTCAATGCACAGTGCTTCACATCGGCCGTTTCCAAGCATGCGAAGAACCTGAGCGTACTCTTGTCCATCTTCTTTAAAAACGAGCTCTCTCTTCTCGTCTTCCGCCTCATTCTTCCCTCTCTTACGATTCTTTCCTCCCTTTCCTTTATTCTTCGGCATGCTTCTTCAACTCTCGGACTCACTTTGAACTCTTCGCCTTCTTGAATCTAGAGCATCTCCTGTAAACCAAACCGAATACATCATAAACGAGACCGCACATTCGAGGTGCTTCGGTCGGCAAGAAGTACATAACTCCACTTCTCTCGTTCTCAGATTTCGCCGCCATTTTTCACCCGCGCTCCAGATCCTATGCATGCATGGGCTTGCATTACACGCACCCCAAAACTCGTTCAGACTTCCGCGCTGCAGTTCGGTCGGAAATCAACCACGTTCGGTCTGCGCTCAACGACCCGATCGAGCCGACTGCGCAGTACAGCATGGATCTTGGAAAGGGTGTCAGTCCTTCAACAAGAAAGTCGCGCGACGCCCATTTGGTGGGTTCGGTGGACGGTGCGGTGCTGTGTAACTGCCATTGTTAGACAAGGACGAACTAAAACGAGACTCTCTGTACGATGTCCGTTCGTGGCCGGTGACCGGGAATTTCACAACGTCAGATCAGATAACAATAGATCTCTGAACCTGTATGTTGATGCGGTTGTTTAATCGATCGTTTCAGTTTCGTTCGGAGCCAACCGGTGGCCGAAGAAATGACTGTGGTGGTCTATTTCTAAATTTCTGCACGAGTTCCCGAAACTTCTGGGCCACAAGTTTGTCCAACAAAATCTATCCACCTTTCCGGCGGGAAAGATTTATCAGAGCTCTCGTAGGGGCGAGTCAATTATATCAGGGGGTGTAAATCTAAAGACGCGACAATCCTAATCGGCAAGATTCCGTTTGTACACTCTTCACATCCATCTAACTGTGATTCGTGACAGTGTCCGAATACTCATACTAATGAAGATAAAGTGTATTTAGTGTGATACACATTGATTTTATTACACTTAAATAATATCAGTGAACAAAATTTGGAACCTTATTTCTTTGGTCGATGGTCTTTTAAGATAGAACTGGTTGATAATCAACCACTCAGATTTAATTCAGTTTTTATTTTAGACGTTATTTTATTTTCTCTGGTGAGTTCATTTATTGACCATCCGTTGAGAATTTGGAGAAATGACAGATACATCGATCTAAAAAACGAGTTTCATAGTAAACATTCTCGTAAAGAGTATCTCAATGGAATACATGTTTGTTTCATCCACGAAAGAATGAGTAAAATGTGTCTAAGTCATTTACAATATGTTAACTATCTGAGATAATCAACTATATTACAGTAATCTTTAAACTATATCTCTCATCTTCATTTTCTATTAGTATAAAACTGAGAAACAAAACTCAAGATGCTAGGATGGGAAGAAGGAAAACAAGAGAAAAAGAGCAAGACGGAAGAAAGATAAAAAAGGAAAAAAGGAAAGAAGAGAAACAGTAAGAGAAAGAAGTTTCCCCATTTAAGTGAAGAAGGGATATTTTGAGCTGGGGAGATAAGTGGTTACACAATGTTCTTTATTCCTCTTATACTTTTTTTTAGATTATGTCATCAATTTCATATAGTTTTTTTCTTTAGTTCATTAAGTGAGTGTGCAAAGGTTGTGGGTTCAAGTCTTGGTGTAAGTAATTTTTAGTGTTTATATTTACATTATAAATTTATCTTTAATAATGTTAATTATAGTAAAATTTGAACACCACCTAAATTAATGTCACTCACACTTATTTCACATTCACACTAATTAAATATACACACTAAATACAGTAGACAGTGTACTAGACAGTAGTGTCTTAAATAGGATATTTAGTAAGAAGTTTAGAGTTTGAACTAATCAGAAGGCGTTAACCCACATATCTGAAATAGAACTAGGTACGATATAGGATTTTTTAAGTACAGTCGCAGTGTTCATTTCAACCTGTCTATTGTCACAAGCAAAGTAAACATGATGGTCGGTTAACATAGAAGTATGACACCAGAATGGACCTACACTCTAAAGTTAGAAGAAATGTTAAAAAAATAGTTCTAGAATCTCTTGTTTTCACGAACAATGTATATGTGCATCACTCTTAATGTAGTTCTACAGTAAAGAATGAGACTCATACCTCAAAATATGACGCATTCTTAAACTTACAAAAGATTGAAAAAATAATAAAATATATTTACGTCGAGAGAAGTGATCACTTTTCAAAAAAGTAACACTTGTGAAACAACCAACGCATGTGCAGAAATTCATGGCGACGTCACTATAAAGTCCAAATAAAACAAACAACATGAAGAACTCAGAGAAGTAGTGTTGTCTTGATCACTTCTCTAAGAAACGTTGGACAGTAGAGAACGACATATACGTTAGAAAAAAAAAACCAAAAAAAAACAAAAAACACAAAATATGGAATTTGTGAAACGGAGAAGAGAATTTATCCTTCGATCACTTCTCGCAACTGTCAAGAGAACTACTGTCACTCTTCTAAATCATCCAAACTCCAAACACACAATCAGTTAAGGGTTGACCACAGTAGGTTAAGGAATAACCTGCTACACAAAGACAACTAGAACTGGTTGACGACTAACCACATAGATTAACTAAACCAAAGTGGCAGGGATGAGCTGGGAGGAGCTTCCTTTCTGCTAGTATACTTCCAAGCTATATAGAACGTGTGGTGCCCACAGTTTGTAAATTTTGGGATTTTTGTCAAACTTTTAAGTTAATATCATGTATATATAATTGAATTAAATTATATGTTAATTTTCAGTTATGTATTTACATAAAAAAATTAATTTATAATATTTTTACAATAAATTATCAACTCAGATGAACTCTTATTTATCTTAGTGTAGTGTATTTATATAACGATAAACCTGCTGTTGCCAGTCAAGGTACAATCAAATAACTCAAAGTGAAAAGGGATGAGTCAAGTCCAACAAACGTATGAGGGGTGAGATCAAGTGAATCTCTGGATGCAAATATCAATATATATTCATCTTTGTATTTTCAGATGGAGAGGTAAATATATAAATATTTAATTGATGATTAAATTATTATAGTAAAATATTTATTCATAAGTTAATATAGTGTTAAAATTATTTTGTATTGTTTGTTGAATCCAGACTTTATGAAAAAAATTGATCGTATTTTTATCATCTCTCTTCCACTTCGTTAGCTTTATCGAAAATGGGTGAACCATTCGAGGTACACACATATGCATCCGGGTTAGCTGTTGGGGGAGTCTTGATTCAGGATGGTCATCCTATGACTTATGAGAGTTATAAATCCAGCGAAAAGAGATGAGAAGCGCACGAGCAGGAAATGTATGTCGTGATATGGTGCCTTAAGCAATAGGAACACTACCTTATCCCAAGTAACGTAACAGTGATAACTGATAACATAGAAAATATTTATTTCACAACCAAACCTCGTTTGTCTTTAAAGCAACAATGTTGGTAAATGGAGATTTCCAGGTTCGACCTAACATGGAGATATCACGAGGATAAAGAACACGTCCCAGCTGGTGCTTTAAGTAGACAAGTGTTTGCGATCATGACGCAAGATCTAGAATCCGACTCTCTAGACCAGATTCGTAAGACCATAGAGAGAGATCAGATTGCCCTGCAGTGGAGTCAACAAACGCGAAATGATACAGAAGTAAGTCACCTTACATTTCGCAATGGATTATGATATTTCAAGCAGTCTCGTTTGTACGTGTTTGTGGATGATTTACGATCCAAATTTTGCGAGAAAATCATGATCACGTTCTAGCCTCACATGGAGATCACAACCGAACCAGAGAGAAAATACAATGCAGTTTTTACTGGCCTACTCTGGGTTCGGACGTGAAGAATTATATGCACACTTGTGTGATGTGTCAGCAGAATAGAGTTAAGTTGAGGAAGCTAGCTGGTCTCCTACAACCGTTACCGATTCTTGAAAGAGTTTGGAAAAATATTTTGAAAGATTTTATTCCACAATTGTCTTTATATGCTGGTTTTGATAATATTTGGATGATAGTAGATAGATTCAATAAGCAAGCACATTTTGCGCCTTGTTGAACTGACATTACTGTGTTCTAGACTGCTGAATTATTTCTTTCGCATGTCTTTTGTTTGCCTCGTAAAAGAGTTTCTGATCTGGACACCAGGTTTTATTCCGAATTTTGGAAGAGCTTGTTTGCCCGTCTCAACACAAGTCTTAGGTTAGTTCATCTTACCACCCGCAAACGAATGCCACAGCACCTGTTAACCAAATCTTGGAACATGCTTTACGAAATTATGTTTAGCATGATCAAAGAGACTGGTCCAAGCATTTGGAGCTTGTTGAGTTCGTTTATAATGACACTAAACATTCGGCTACATGTTTTAAATCTTTTGAAATAGTTTACAAAGGTCGACACTCACCTTGGTCACCTCTTGTGTTTTCTCACTCAGTCAGAAAATGCTACCATGTTTGAAAGTTTTGACCCTGAGGATGTTCAGAAGTTTATGGCAGAGCGAAGTTTTATCTTGGACAAAGCTCGTGCAAACATGAAGACGGGACAGAAGGTAAGTATGCTAATCGTGGACGTCGAGATGTGTCATTTCAGGAAAGTGGACGAGTTTGGCTGAAAATGAAAAAATATCCATTTCCAAAAGGGTTAGGTCTTTTGGAAACGGATATTTTTTCATAAGTTCTTACCAAGATGGGCTGGTCCTTTTCTGTCGAAAAGAAGTTAGGTCCAGTTGTTTATAAATTAATTTTCCCTGTTAGCATGAGAGAGTTTCATCTGATTGTGCATGTTTTGAACTTGAAAGAGTTCAATGTTGAGCAGACTCAAATGCCGAGAAGAGATCAGAAATGACATCTTGCGTTTGAGTCTTTATCACGTTTTGATGAGATGAAACTGGTCTGCATTTCAGATCATAGATGGGTAGATACATCGAGCGGTCGTATGCGTGAGTTTTTATGCAGGTGGATCGGAAGAGACTTCTCTACCGAAACTTGGGAGAAGTTAACTAATATCCCATATTCTTCATGCTTGAGCCTTATGTGGCTTATGAGCGAAAGTGCACAAGAGAGCACAGATCTAACGGTGCAGAATCGATGCATTAAGTTTTGCAGAAGTATTACCTCCTACTAAGGTCACTGAAAGGGGTAAGGGATTGATCACCCCTCTTACTGAACGTGTAGTTGTGAGATATGCTGCAATCCTTATGTAAGTCTGATCGATCTACTGGAGGGTTAGAGTCTATTTTTCTATGCATTGTGTTCTATTTTTGTTATATCTTTAAACATTACTCAAACCAGTGGTAGGTCTGACCTTTCTTTGGTAGTAGAGAATGTAACATGTATGCTATGAACCCAGGACAAGAACCTTGTGGTATGATGAGTCACAATGCAATCCGAGCACAACTTAGCGCAATCGGATGCAAGTTGGTTGGCATGGCGCATATCGGTGCAAGCCTAACTCCACAAATGTATATTAGGAATTAAGTTTGCATCGATGTTATGTGTTGCAGCTTACAAGCGATACATGCTACGGTGATGACCAAATGCACTCGCGTGGAAGTGAATATGTGAGCTTGTGGTTAGTTGAGAGAAATGCATGGTGTCTCTTATCCAAATTTTATTTGTGAGAGAAGAATTAAGATCGAACTAATAAAGGCAAAAGGGGGTTTGAGAGGATCATTCACAATTTCGTCGATAAGGAAAGCTACAATGGAATAGTAAGTTTTGAATTCAACAAGCAACTGCCAGGTACTGGATTCGACATCACAGATCTAGATATGATATCTTTGAATCTTGACGGAGGAAAACCTGTCCCTGTTGTGGGGTATCGGTCCTCTTTCTAATTACTACTTGGAGTTGAATCTTGTGAATCAACAAGATAAAACTTCATAAAGAATGCTCTACATGAATGGCTATCAGCTCTATGATATGGCCCGCGTTTCTTCTCAACGGGAAAGATTAAATTTGCTCCAGTTCTAGTCTCGAAGATGTACTTAATTCGTAGAGTAGCACATCTATTGAAGTTGTCTATAGAAAAGGAGGCACTTAAACTTGCTCTTTGATCAGCATCTTTCTGGAACCTTCTTATCTATCCGGATCTTACTCAAAAACTTGCTCTCTCTGATTCTAAATTTTGTGTACATATGGTACAAGATAAAGAATACTTTCTTTACTTGTATCATATGTACACGGAATAAGATTGATAAAACTCTGAGAACTTATCCTAATTCTTCTTCCGATGTATGCATATTTATACAATGAGAACAAAATTGTTTCAAATGCTGCAGCTTTCATCTGTTTACAGCTGAACGAACCCGTCTAACTTCCTTCGAATGCCCACTGGATGTATATTCACCCTCTTCCGAGTTCGGAAGAGGAGAATAATCATTTAATTTATACCTATCTCTTCCTGCAAGAAGGGTTAGGTATAAATTAAACGTCTCATTCAATCATAATGTAATTGTGTACAGTTCTCCGGTCTTGTACTTTCTGAAGCGCGAGAGCCAAGCCATCACTTATGGGTTTTCTCCTGCTTTCCCCGTGTTTCCAGGCATGGGTTAATAAATAACGTTTATAAAAATTTTAATTCTCATATTTAATTAGTATATATTTTTCACTTAACTCTTATATATTATCTGGATAACAATAAACGAACAAAAGTTCCCAGAATTCGTCGGGGATGTATATTATATTAGCTCCCGTTGCGAAAGTTGAAAGTTCATCTTGGATACATATCACAGTTTGACACTGAAACTGCGCACAGCCAGTTTACTTCTCGAATGTGACTTCTTTCTTGTGTTTATCATCTTATTTCTCTTCGACCGAAAGCTCAGGAAGCTCATTACAAGCTTGCATTATGAGGCTGTATATTCACCCATGTACACTTACAAAGTGTACATGGGGTATAATTTAGAGCAAATCTTTTTTTAAAGAAGGGTTAGCTATAAATTATGCCTTAATCATTAACTTGATTTGTAAAGAAGACTTCAGTTATAGCTCGATACATTCCAGATCTCTCACTACACTTATGGGTTTTCACAAGCCATATGTTTCGCTTACAAGAGAAGTCTAAATTAAGTTTTTTAATTTTAGTATATTAAATTTAGCATTTGACTTGGAAGTTTTCACGTAAATTTAGACGCATTTGACTTGGATGTTTTCACAAAACCGGGCACGAATTTCACTGTATACACGGCACCTCCGGTTTCCTTCACTGCACCCCAGTAAAACAGAATTGTATTTAAATTTACACTGTACCTTCCGCTTCCTTCACTGTACCCCAGTAAAACAAAAGTATTTAAATTTACACTGTACCCTCCGCTTCCTTCACTGTACCCCAGTAATACAAAAGTATTTAAATTTACACTGCACCCCCGGCTTCCTTCATTGTACAAGTCCGTGAGGAAGGATATTGACTTGATTGTAGTTCACTCATTGTATTTGGATCTCATTGTTTTTATACATGATTTATTTTTATTTTCAATCAATCATGTGTTATTATGGACTGCTTTAGTGAGAGATAAATAATAAACAGACCCCTCTAAGTCACTTTGAGAAATTCTTTGTTTTTAATCAACGAAATAACCTGCTGTGTAGATCCCGCTAAGTCATTCTCAGAATTCTTTGTTCTTAATCAAAGAGATAATCTGGCTCTGTACCGAATAGAGTTATTTTCTTCTGGTGATAGGATCGAAGATTCAAACCGGGACGGATGCATCTCCAGATCCAAGGTATTGCCACTGCGATACTCATGTTGTATAAGCAGATGTCTTATTTCATGTGTTTGTAGATTATGTTAATGTGTTATTTAACTAATGTTATATTATAGAAGAACGTGCTGGACAGTGGACCCGAGTTCTTGCGGTCTTGGCTGCTATTACAAGAAGTCACGTGAATTAATATTTCGAGCCATCGATCTTGCCGACTGCGTGTTAACTAAAAGACTCTTACAGCACTTCTATATAACATTAGGAAAGTGCTAAGAATCTTCTTGAACCAATTACAAGCTCAGATTTACCTTGCACTGTACGCGCTTGTCTTTTTCTCCCGTTTCAGCAAAACTCCACTTTTCACGCATAAATCATAGTTAGATAAAAGTTACCGTCCACTATTAAACACACTGGTATCAGTTATTTATCGAACAGACTAATGAATGAACTATCACACTAGAATCTCATTCTACCGTCCTTTTTCTCTCCATTCATTTTAACCACCGTAGAAATTATTTCTGAAAAATGAGGTAAAAGCAAAGATGAATCTTTTGTTCCAAGGAGAAAGAGAGAAAAAATATTCCTCAGGGAGGGCAACTGTTGTTGATTAGTTTATAGTTCTATTCTCTATTTTTTGTGGGTATGCATCCAAATAAACTTTCTCACTTTTAAAAATATAAAAGAAACTCAGTTTGTTCTTTCTCTTGGAACAGTACAAACTGCAAAGTTAGGTTGTATATTCACCCTCTTCCGAGTTCGTATGTTGAGTTGAGTTGCTCATCTTGTGCATGACTGTTGCGAAGTCAGGGTAGAATGAGGAACTTGAACTTGAGTATCTCGTCACAAGCTCTAAGCCAACCGGATTCGATTGTACCGTTTCAACAGAGTTGCAAGTGCTACAGACCCTTCCATGATCCTGAGTTTATGAGACAACTCAAAAAGAAATGCCCAGAGAACGAACAAGGAAGCACACTCTCCATGGATGCCACCAAAAACACGTTCGACACTCTTTACTTCAAGGCATTCCTGGCCAACAAAGGTCTAGGAGGAAATTGAAGAAATTGATGTACTTGAGAAGACGATACTAGTAAAATGACCCTTATCGAGAGAAAGGGACTTTTGAAATTTTATATGAGAGAGTGATTACACTCGTGTGACTTGTGTCTTAACCGTATATCAAGGTGTTTGATTTTAGCGTTTGTCTTTGATTTGTGATTGAAATTGACACTGAGAGGATTCATGTTAGCACTGATCCATCGTTCACGTGTGTATTTCGACACATAGATCACACACAGCTAGAGGATCTCGTCCCTCCCAAGAAAACTCTCGCTCGATAACACACTAATGTACCAACATAATATAAGACTTGAAGCTAATTGTGGGTAATGGTTCTTCCTTGGGCATGTGATCTCCACTGTTCAGGCTCTTGGTGCTATAAAATTCAAGGCTTTCGACGTGTCAAAAAAGAAATATTTTGTAGCAGTACAAGGATGAAACGTTTGATTTAGGTTTTCACAACTAATAAGCCAGATCACTGTTGCACTGCAAGTTTATTTTTCATCTCCAAGATTGAGATAAAGAAAGAAATATCTCCTGGAGTTAAGTCAAAAAAATTTTAATATTCTCAGTTGATCTAACACACTTCTGTATTTTACTCACCAAGCATTAATATACTAAAATATCTTTATATATTATCTATCAAATATTATTTTTTTCATGTCTAACAAAAAATCTCTTTTTGCGGATTTGGACTTTTATGATTATGATTCATAATTTTATATAAGAATCAAAAAATGGTTTTGACTATGTTAAACTTCCAGTGATGAAATCTGTGATGTAAGTACTGAAATCGAGCCTATCCATAGCTTTATCCTTTCGAAATTCATTTCCAAACAAACTGATTAGTACTGGTGGAAAAATGTAAAGACGAGAATTTATCCGTTTCTTAGAACAATTGAAGATATTCTCTCTAACCTAAAGTTAATTGTGGAAAAAAAGGGAAAGAAGGACCGATGGCCAAAGCAACCAACACCTCGAAAGGGAAGAGAAAATCCCCGTTATCTCTATCTCTAGAGTCGCATATCGTTTCTAAAATATCACAGTCAATAAATCACAATTTTGTAGCATCGCTTACCACAATTGCTCTTCAGTGAGCCGCGCCAGCTAAAACTCTCTGTAGAACAATGAAAACACACTGTCTAAAAAACGTCGTGAAAAAAAATTACTCCTATACTTATAATGGTAGATGCTAGCAAATTCTTGAATTTCTAGTAAAATTAAGTGCTTTTATGAATATAGTCCTTAGTGTTTTTCGGATCTCCTTCGTTGGAGACTCTGAAGCACTCGTGAACATCGTGCGACACAATGCAACCCTGCATGAGAGTAAATTACCTACATTATTTCTTAACCTTCATTTGTTAGAGTTCAAACTTTCGAGAGCCCAAACTTTCAGGGAGTCAAAACTGGTGTGTAAACAACTTCCTTTCTGTTCAGGTTTTTTTAAGTAAAAGTCCTTCTGTACCTACTCAGTTTTGATCGATTTTGGGTATAACTTTTGCCTCTATTTAGATGCTCTCTCTCGCATCCATCAAAATATCGAAGTACTAAGATTAATTTCTGGGAATGAGAAGGGTAAATCTCGGACACGGGCAAGCCAAAGGAAGAGCGAGATGCGGATTTAGGCAAAGAGAGTAAAGACCATTAGGAAGGACTATCCCAAGGGATTGTGGGAGGGAGTAGGGAGAGAAGAATTGAAGAGAGGTGATGAATAGCGGAAGTGAAATGGTTACTTGACTAGGAACCTATGGAACTACCTAGTCACTACCTAGGCTATTTGACGGATGCTTCATGCTTCACGCGTACCTTCATAGCATATTTTGCACCATGGTTTCTTTACGGCTGATCGTGCCACGTGGGTTCTCTGCATCTCGTATTTTTGCTCCGGCTGCGGTCACACTGAGGATATTTCCCACCTGTTCTGCCGCTGCGCTCGACGTGCTTGTCACTGGCGTCTTATTACAGCCGACCTCCTGGCTCTCGCCTCGATGCTTCATCTTGTTATCTTCGATGTTCTTTTATTTCTCATTTTTCTAGATTACTTTCTCTTCCGCTCGTCATTCAACAGTCTGTATTATTTCCTCACTCCATCAGCATGGATATTCACCCTCTTCCGAGTTCAGAAAAGAAGAAATGCATGTTTGTTTAATATAATATCTAACGGAAAAGACAAAATGCATGTTCGCTTTATTTAATACCTATTCGTTACTGCAAGAAGAGTTAGGTATTAAATTAAATTCTTGAGTTTTGAAGTAGTGTATTCATGAGTACATGCTCCCGATGCTTCAAAGAGCCGACTCAATACTTATGGATTTTTCCTGCTCTCCTCGTGTTTCCAGGCATAGGTTAATAAATAATATTTATAGAATTTTTTAATTCTTTTCATCCACTTAGTATATATTTTTCATTTAATATTTATATATTTTCTTGATAACAATAAACTAACAGAAGTTCCCCGAAGTTAATCGAGCATGCATATTTCTCTTGGTTTTCTTTTGCAGGAGTCTGGAAACATTTTCTGCTTGGTATCTCCCCCTTGACTATACGTGCATTTGTTTCACTGTGTAAACTTGCTTCTGCAGTTTTAGCTTATCTACATCGTTCCCTCCGACCACCATTGGTAATGGTCTACTACAATCAAACCTCGTTATAGTCACGCACTTGGTTACCTTGTTTCTGGTGACTATAACGTTTTGTGATTGTAATTTAGAGTAATTTTATTAAACTAAAAATGTAAAAAATATTTATATATATAATTACTTTAATGAAGAAAAAATTTGCAGATGTGATTAAAAGAAATGCTCTAAAAAAGAAAAATATTACATAAAAATGAATCTTTATCTACATATTTTCTAAAAACAGTTAGAGTAAAAAACATTTAGAATGTCTCCTGTTTAGTGTTTCATGAACAGTGGGTAACAATGTCTCACAACGAAAGTAAAAGAAGAAAATCGTGAGAAAATATTTATTATTGTGAAAACATCAAAACATCATTTTGTTATAATCACATGTCTTTGTATTTTTCTCTATGAAAATATGCTTATATACTGTATAATAGTGACTATAACGAAAAAAATTACAAATAAGTGATTTGTTTACACAAAAAATGTGACTATAACGCAATTGAGTGTACTTAGTTTCTTGGCTTCTGGTTCTCCTTTGCTAGGGGCTTGGTTAGTTTTTGCCCTGGCTACCATTCTTTCTCCTTTCTAAGCCTCTGGCTGCGGGAGGCTTTGGCGGTGTTTCGGGCTCGGTTTCCCCTTTTACTGCCCTTCGCTCTTGTCGGTTGCCGTTGCCCCTTAATAATTTCTCAGGGGCCTCCGGCTGCCTGCCGTTGGCCGTTGGTACTTCCGTTTCTCTTGTTCAATAAGGGTTCGATCGACGTCCCGTCGCCATCGAAACACAAAAATGTTCTTTACGGACAAGACGACAGTCTTAGGTAATCCAGCTTCCCCAGCTGCGATCAACTTCCCTGATGTTTCAGAGATCAAGTCCCTCCAGTGTGATGTGTTCCGATTTCAGTACGGAAGGAAAGAGCATAATTAACATCTGGACGATAACGTGATCACGTCGTTCGACTTTTCCATTGTGTGAGACTGGGCTAATCTAAGGGCTAGTACCTGCAACGTCAACCGATAAGTGATAGCATATGGTAGCTAAACTGCGCCGATAGGTACGCGTGGTAGAGAGCAGGTACTGTAGAGGCAGTTGGCAGTCGAAGTTACTCAAGACGACAAAAGAGCTCAGGCGACGAACGCGTTTAGCTCGGCATTCAACCAGACACATGACAGCAGTACTTCAAGGAGGAGAAGAGCGCGACGCAACGAATACCAAACGGATGGGAAGACCCCATCAAGCCGGGGCAAGAGCAGCAATTTCAGATGCAGATTTAGAGGATATCACGGGTAAACATTCCATTGCGGAGTACTTTATTCGCAAGTCAGGATCAAAAACGCAGCAGCAGATCTCTCTTCAGTCCTCTCATTGAAATTCACTAGGTAAGTGAAATTTACAAGAGAACATATCCAATGTCAAGACTACATGAGTGCTTGAGTGCCAGGACGACTTACTTGAGTGGTGCCGTATCTAGCTGAAGAAATTCTCTCTAAGTTCAGATAATGAATATGTCTATGTACATACGAGGATGAAGTTGACAACCAGCTACTGAAGGGACTGACTGGGCAGGTTTGAAATAACCTGCCCATCGAAGTTCACTATGCAGTGAAATTCCCCGTTCAAATACTTGTGTTCCCACCCAATTTGGTGGGTAGAGCATGGTTCTGACCTTCATTGAGTCATGCAACAATTTTCTCCTAAAAACCCTAATTACTGAGGAGCTAATACTTTCTCCGGTGCTGTGGCTGTCATCTCCCAGAGAACCAACACAACCATTGAATTGATCGTACCATCCATCATTCTTGAGTTGAGAGCAGCTTAAATCGTGCAGACATACGCCTCCGACATTGGCCGCAACCCGCTCGCGTGCGTGCGTGCGAGCTTGCTTGTCAGGACAGTTAATCTGGGTTTAACTACCTCCATCCAACTCAGTCCTTGAAGAATATGTTCACTGACCCCTAAACCTCCACAGACAATGTGGAAATCTACTCTGCTGCCTAGATAGGCCAGATATACTTCAGCAAGAAACAAAGTTCTCCAGCAATCATTAACCGGTGTGAGAACATGGTGGTATCTACAGCAACGTGGTTATAAATTACAGCTCTAGATGGTTAGGACAAAGCTTCGGCTGGTTGTCAAGTCGACACACACACGAGCAAATTTGACAAACATCTGTCCACCAATCATCTCCACCCAGGGATGACTAGGCATGAGGTGAACTGGACAGTTGGTGGGGTAAGCTGATAGAAGAGCGAGACAGAGTTGGGAATTGGTACATCAACAGTTGATTGTCGTCAGGGGAATACGGAGATCTCTGGCGTCTGCCTGGCTTATGACTTTGCCGTTCGCTAGCTTGAATCGAGCTTCCAGATCAGATACACTGCTCTTTAGTCGGAATTCTTCCTTTACACTGTCCACTGAAGGTGCGCGCAAGGCGTTGATTGCAGCAAAGCTGGGTACTTCAATAGCTCTCTTTGACGGTGTTAAACCAGTCGGTTGATCGTCCTGTTTGAGACACGGTACACATGACGAACTCAGTTAGAGAAACCCTAGAATGAGAGCTGGATTCTGCATACGGTCTTGCGGAGCTACAGTGTCTTCACGTCAAGATGAACTTACCTGATAATCAACGCCTAGACTTTGCTCAGTAATTCGCTTCAGTTCTTCTACGTTCGAATTGTGGGAACTTTCAAGCTGGGCCGCCGCATGCGACTGTGCTTCCACAATAGACTGTAATCCTGCTGCAGCCTCGTGCTCATACTGCCTTGCTTCTGCACAGCGCAATTCGTATCATAAGTCAGTTCTCCTTCTCCGATGGTTCAACGAGTGGTAATGAGAGAAATGAGGCCTGAAACCGTCTCTTACCCTCAACAAGGACAACCGCTGCTCGGGTGCCTTCCTCTATATCAGTCTCGACTGACGTCTTGACTGCTTCTGTACGGGCGACGAGGAACTGGTTTGCCTCCAAACCTTCACTGGAAACGCAAAGCACAACAATGTTCAGTTCACATGCCGAACACGATATCCTGCATCAACATGCGATCGAGCCCTAGCAAATGAAAAGGATTTCTTAGGTTCGGACTTACTTAATGAGCGACGCTGTAGTCGGGATGTAACTGCTCTCAAATTGCTGAACTGATTCTGCTGCAGTCTTCCACTGTTGCTCTGCTTTGTTGGTGTCCTTCACGCTGCAAACCACATAAGGAGGCTTAGACGGCAAACTCGAGATCGAACAAACATCAACATGCGATCGGAACGCCCATTCAGCCTGATAAGAGATCACTTACCAGATTTCTAGAAGCTCGTCCATGCGTTCGTGTTTTAGTGTCAGCAAAGATGCACTTTCAGTAGCAGCCTCCTCGCTAGATTTCACGAAGACGTCCACTTTTTCCTTTGCAGAAGAAGCGACTTCCTGGAATGTGACCATCTTGGCCTTCCTCTCTGCAGCTTCTGCGACGGTAGTCTCTCGCAACTTGCTGACTCTGGATGTCACCTGTGATGTCGATAAAGAAAATGGCTTAAAATCTATCCATCAAACGTCTCTGAGGCATTTCCTTCCGTGTCGCTCTACTGCGAATTAAAGCGTAGAATTATATATGGGTCGGATCTGGGAATCTTCAACGTACCAGATCCAGCTTTCGAGCCATGGATTGACTCAACAATTCAGCTATACCCTCCATCATCTGTGCCTGTTCTTGCTTCGCTTGCTCCTGTGCGACGAAAGAATCAGAGAGAGAATAGGTACTAAAAATGTGCGTACTGACTGACGCGATTTTAAGAACTAGTTCTGGGCTTGAATGTCAAATAGAGCAGGCTCCCAGGCGACAAACCTCGTATGCCTCCGCAAGTTGAGCAAGGCTCTGCTCATGGGCACTGCTCCTTGATTCCACATTCTCAGCAAATTCAAGAGCACCCGAGTACAACGTTTGAAGTGTCTCCAGGACGACCCTCGAGATATCTCTGGTTGAATCCAAGTTCAGCCGCGCTGCCTCCCGTTGTTGAGTGGCAAGCCCTGTGATCTCACGCTGTTGCTCCCGCAGCGACTCCATTAGTTCCTTGAGAATTGATTCCGCCTCAACTACGTGACGGGCAAACATCTGCAAACCAGCACATTCAACAAAGTTAATCCACCATGCCAGTGGCAACTAATTCAGTGACAAACTGGACTACCAAAACTATGAGGACAACAGAGTACACTTACTTGCTCCAGTTCCGAGGAGTGAGTTGAAACAGAGGTGTTCAACTTGTGAAGAACATCGCTAGAGCCGCTCTCATGACTCCCAACTACTTCACGCACATTGTGAATTTGGAGGAGGTAGGTGGAGCGGAGGCCGTCAAGCTTCATCTTCAGCTGCTCCACAGACTGGAAGGGGAAAGAGACGACCGGAGGCCAAAAGACCAAAGTTAATCACACTTGATACTGTTGCTACTGTAGCAGACTTGGTTAACTAGCAGCCATATGATCATCTGCGAGGAGGCGCTCGTAATTTGCAGAACAAGTTCGACCATAGTCACGAAAGGATGGAATAAGGTCAAAACGCCAATAGTAACCTGATCTTTGACTGTCATGAAACCCTGGAGCTGAAGCTCCATCTTGTGTAGCAATTTCTGTTGAGCAGTGACAGAACCGGCCATGGTATTGTGCACCACGTGCATCTGCTCGGAGAGCATAGTTTGAAACTTCTCCACCAGCTGACGATTTCCAACTTCCAGGTTGTTTTTACGTTCTGCGATGCATAAGTAGAATATTCAGTATGTGGGAATCGCTAACACATAAATAACCTACGGTTAGTCTAGGGAATCCAGAGCATGTACTGATAAGTCGGGTGACGAAATGTAAAATTTCCACCGACAGGTCGACGTACCCAGCTTCGCAAATAGCCCGGAAACCTCGGCGACTGTACTCTCTAGTTCAGCACGAAGTTGCGTAGCCTGTTCGAAAAGGCTAGATTCTGCACGCGATCGAAGCGTTAATCGTTATTTAGACAGAAATCAATCAATGAAAAGTACAGCAGGAGGGAACATTTGGATCATTGTATACCTGCTTTTCTCTGGACCTCTTCGACATGTTTAGCTTCTTCAAGCTTGTACTCGTACTCTACTAGCTTCTTCTCCGCCTGCGTGAGATCTCCTTGACATTGTTCGAGGACTTTCTGCGATCATAGGAATCCATCTTAGAACACCACAAAACATGGACCTGTTTCGGTTCACACGTACTCGTTTGGCGCTGGAGTCCGAAAGACAAATGTGAAAGAGGGACACACCTGGGTAGCTTCCATCTTCGCTGCGAGCTCAGCGTACAACTTCTGTTGCAACTCCATCTGTTCAGCGTACTGCTTTTGCTGGATATCCATCTGTTCAGCATACTCCTTTTGTTGGTTGTCAAGTTGTTCAGCATACTGCCTTTGGTTGATATCAATTTGTTCTTGAAGCTCCTCGATAATCTGGAAAGGCAAAGATCGTTAGTGTTTGACATTCGCTGTGTCCTTTAAAATATATCTACTTCAAGAGAGATAGCTTGTAGTACCTTGTCTTTAGCCTCAACTTCATACTCGATGAGCTCGACTTTCTCTGCCATGGCCTGAATAGAACAGTAATAGGACTAGCGTGAGAAAACATATGCCGATTCAGTCATCGCACGAAGAGTTGTGAGGCTACCAGAAAATTATCGCACGTAATTCAAGAGAATTTACCTTCTTCTCTGCTTCATCTTGGTAAAATCGTTCCCGGGGAAGGTATATCCCATTCTTCTCCCGAGCGGCATACACCTCTGGTTTGTCAGGTAAAGTACTGCGGTTAATAAAATAAAAATGTTTTGGAAAGACCCTCACTGGATCAACATATCTGAGAGACTCGACATGCAGTTCACAACAAGGTAGATCATACGTCTTACCTGCTTTCAACCTTTCAATTTCACCGTAGAGATCTTTGATCAAGGCAGACTTCATCATTTTTTGATTCACCTGCACGTCGTGAAGAAGAATAAGCCATGTGTTTTGGAAGCTAACCAGCTCGATGTCACAAGTCTACAGTGATCAGCATCCGAATCCGGGGATAGCTTACCTCTGGCTTGTTCTTGATATTCTTGGCACGGTGGGCGTAGTCCAGCGTACTGAGGGTTTCTTCTAAACAATGTACAGACGGAGACACAGTCGCGATGATGCAGGTTTTTGTTTTACCACCGAGGGAGTCCCTTAGCAATCTGGTGAGCTTACTGTCCCTGTTAAAACGAACGTCGGGGTAATTAGTTTTATCAGTCAAAAGTCACCGATCGGTCATGTGTTTCAAATATGGGAATCTTCTAGACAAAACTTTCTAAGAAGCCAGCGTCAACTACGCCAAACTGCACGTCAAAGAAACTGACGCTCAGAAGAACGGGTTGGAGGGAGAGTAATACCTGTAAGGAATGTGTGCCAAGTGTTCCACAAGGGCCGTGATAACACGGCCAAGAGTCAGCAGACTCTTATTGATTTCCCCAGCTTCTCTCGCTCGACCGTGCACGGCACCAGAGCGACAAATGTTCTCGGAACCAGCAAGATCGACCAAGTTCAATTTTCCGCACTTGATAAGCTCCTCGCCCTCTGGGGTGGCTTCTTTGATATGGATAGTGATGGAGAAGATGGAGTGTGAACGACTGCATTTCGAAACATTACAACATACATTACATTAAACGAGATCCCCGGAGGAGTAGTGTAAGGAGAACCGAATTCTACACGCACTCCGCTCCTAATGTTTGGTGAAGCACCTGGATTGCTTGTTCAGAAGCGTCTCGGCGGTACGCCTTTTCGCGGATCCTCTATCCAACAGATTGTAGATCTCATTCGCGCTAGTCACGATTTCCTCCTCCAGACCACGGACTAGCACGCCGCCTTTCCCGTCTTCCATTAGAGCTAATGGCTTACGTGTTTTCTCGTCCATGACCTTCGAGAACTCTTCCGGGGCTAGCAAGTCGGTTATTTCTTCATTGTAAAGCTCCAGGAATGTCACTTTCACACTATATTCGGCATGTTGACTTTCCAAAGTGTCGAATATCTGCTGGACGGCTCTAGGAATAACACCAGCTTCCTGAGGTAGCTCTCCACTCTGCACAGGCATAGAGAAACCGTAGTCAGATGGCGCCCAGAAACGCTACTGGTACAGCTGGGATAAATTTTCAGTGAGAGAACCTGGTGTGCAGATCGACGTGATAGTCAAAGTGAAGATTTGACGATAGATTCCTTGCATAACACTTGAAATCTAATTCTTCAAGCTGATTGTAGCTCGGAAGTGTACGAGCTGATGAGATGGTGTGAGGAACGACCTTAGCTTTCCTCCCTGAACCTTCCATTGTGTACGTCTTTCCTGTCCCAGTTTGACCATAAGCAAATATGGTGCAGTTGAACCCATCAAGCACTTCGTGCACGATTGGAACCACTGCCTGGTCATAAAGATCCTTCTGCTGAGACGAAGGACCGAAGACCTGCAGGAAAACAAAGATCCAAACTTAGACAGCGAAATTCCAGATTTCTCCTGACTGCTCTTGATTCCACGAACAGATTGCTGTGGAGCGAACCTAGAGCAGGAGGAATGAGGACGATGTTTGGACATCTTAACCTACGAGCGACGCGGGGGGGTCCGCAGTGAAAAGCGCACTCACCTTGTCAAATGTGAACGTCCGATCTATCTGCTTACTAGCTATATTTTGGCACACCGTCACCTCTCGACGATGGTCGTAGCAAGATATTACTTGTGGTGCATTACTCTTCAGCTCATCTTCGCTGAACGGTCTATACACACACCAAAGCGGGGGGAACGTTCAATGCGAGCCGTCTTACACGTTTGGTTTGATGCAGCAGGAACAAGAAACATAAGTCACAGGACAACCGACGTTGATCTCTGTCGAGATCCCTATCAGAACAAGGAATGCTGAGCCATTGTACGAGCCAACTACCTGCATCGAAGAAGGACCTGGACATTGACGCCTTTGTCCTTGTCCTTATCGTGACGGGTCCCCATCTTTGAAAACTTCAAGTGATTCGATTCACAGCTCAAACGCACCAACGGCTACTGATACAATCGCGGACTTAAGGACGCGTTACCATTTCTGAAGAGTGAGTTTGCTTCCTAATATTGCACACTTTACAACCTCCTCCTTCCTTCCCCGTGCTTGCTGCCAGCAACCGACCGACCAATTGTTGTTGTTTACGCTCTCTTTCGCATAGTTGTCGCTTCCTTTGCTCTTTCTTCTTCTTGTTCGCTTACTTCGAATTCGCAAATCCTTGTTCAGGGTGAATCAGACCATGAATCCACTTCACAGCCTGGTTGTCTTCCTCCTCTGCTCTGCTGCTTGCCTGCCTGATCGATGTTTCCCTCGGGGGGAGGCTAGGAGGGGGAGAAGGATGGAAGGAGGGGCTTGGCGGAGAGATCGCGCTTACGTCGAGTTCTAAGGCGGAGCAGAGGTCTAGACAAAGAGCAAACACACACGCAGAACGGGCGAGTACCCGTTAACGAGGGCAAGAGGGCACAGAGTGTGTATGTCACTTTAGGACATGTTTGAAAACTCTCTGTTCCCGCTCCCGTTGGCTCGCAATCCCCCCACCAACAGGATGATGATGATGGTGAAGCGCTCTGCTCCATGCATACAACAACAACCCATGCATCCCCAACGGATGCCATCCATCACCGAGTCTCTTTGCTTGCTTGCCTGCCGGCTTGGACTTGCGACTCTCCGGCGGTGAACAAGGACGGAAGACCGACCTAGTCGGTAAACGTTTGTAGCTCTCTGAGCTCGAACCCACAACGGTAACCCTATGTTTGAATCCGCAACGTCCCTTTCATCCAGATGTCCAGTAAAATATGCCTTTTCCTTTCCACCGCCGCAGCAATTCCATTCGGGATTTCGGGGATTCCACTGTTTCAACTGTGACTGGGTCTCAGGTTGTCCAGAGACCACCGAGCCTCGATCTGGAATCTAGCATCTACTGCGGCCGTGACAGAAGAACGGTATTTACAGCACCAGACAGCACAGTGGTTTTGACCTCGGGTTGCCCAACCAAGGACAAGCGACCAGCAGTGCCGTTCTTGTACTCGTTACTCATGTACTCTACAACTACTGTCGATGCAAGACACACATGCATAATCCTCGCCTTCAAAACATGCGCATAAGCATGCTCGATTAACTTCGGTACGTTTTGTTCTCTTTAGGTTACAAGAAATATTATAACGGTTATATAGATATTTTTAATCAAATATAATAAAAATAAAATCAATAATTTAAATATTAGTTATTAATTTTTCCAAGAATAATGAAAATGTGGTTGGAAAACTTATAAATGATGTGTAAGTCTACGCGCTTCAGAGGGTACAAGTGCGAGAGCCTACTAGACTAAAACGATACATTAATGAAAATGAATGTATACAAAATGAATGTAGCTTGCAGCTCTCTTCCATCTTCAGATGGAAGAGGTGAATAAGCAAACAAATATGCGCAAAAGTGATGATCCGGCATTGTACACCGAAGAGCTGTAATAACATTACGAGTCGACCAACTTTTTACACCATCCTCACATAAAGTTTAACACCATCCTCATTCATCAGCGAAAAGTCCCTGCTGTAAAATGCAAGGACTCTCAAGAAGGAGCCAGGAAGGGAAACTAACATAAGTAGAGGTCAATTTTCTCTGTTACCGTCGGCCAACGTTCAGCTGGCCCAGGATACGGAAGAGACCGGAGCACGTCCGCCCGAGTTTGTTGCAGCGACTCCCGCCAAGCACACACCGGCAGTTGGTCCCGACGGACCAGACGGACGCTTCCCGGCAAGACATCTGAACCATCTGATCATGGGATTTGCAAGCTGGCTGTAGAAGGCGCCCCATGCCCAGGCATGGTCATGGGGGTAGAAAGGCTGCGACCCCACGCACTGGCATGATAGACTGTCGTGCCGCCAATTCGGCGTGAGCAGTGCCGACCTCTACACGTCGCCACGGTTTAGCTCCCGTCTTTCTGATTCGAGCGATGGTTAGCGGACACCGCCCGCCTTGCCACTTTCGCTCGTGTTTCCCAAGGCCCAGTAAGTTTCTCCATTTCCCCGTTTCTTGTTCCGTGTAAGGAATCTCCACCGGAACACTGGAAATGTTCCGGGAATTACCAGTTCCCAGTCTCCTCGAAACCAAAACGTTCGAGAGAATACCATTTCATGCGTTTCGAGTTTAGCGTGGAAGTTTACCGATACTGGACTCGAGATAAATTTACAGTGAAAATCTACCATTTCCCGTCTTTTCTCACCCATCACGCCAAGAAGGTTACTGGTTACCGGGCCTGTTTAAACGTGCCGAGGCATTTACAATGCTCCGGTGGAGATGCTCTAACAGCAAGAAGCTTGGCTCAGAACTTTGCGGCATCTTCCACCTTTGGCTTCCGATGGTCCATCCTTAGAAAACGGTAGAATCGTTCGCTAACATCTGACAGAGTTTATGAGTGATGTCATTCATCAAAGTCCCTTCGGATATCCATCGCCCGCGGTCCAAGTCACCCACATGTTATAAGAATAAAAGAGATAGGGCTGGAATAATTCCTTCTCAGTTACACATGCGTAGATTTATTTCTCGTGGTTTACTCAGTTCGCCATTAGTGATCCTTATGGAATAAGTACTTAATTTGGAACAACTACTAAGATAAGTTGACTTCACTCTCCATGCAGGTATGCTATTTTTCAAGGTCAAGCCAGATAATATGCGTGAATGATATATATATATATATACTTTCCCAACTTTTCTCAGCCTACACTCCCATCGCCCGAAACTTTCTGAATATGAAGGTAATATTAACAAGGTGCTGTGCTTGCAATAGATTGCGAAGGCTATGCATTTGCTTTGAGGATCATGATAATTATCCACAGTGTTTATTATAAATGAAAACTATTTTTAAAAAAGTAAATTCCCCCCGTGTTTGTCGGGTTTTGTTTTCTTTTGAATTCTACAGAATCTAGCTATGCAACTGCGCTATACACCGAATACCTCGTGAAATACTCCATCCTTACTTACTATAGTAATCATGTCATCCACTTCGTCCATACAAACGCACAGTGTCGAGTTTATACGCAGTTAATAACCTGCTGTAGTAGGTGGTAACTTACATATAGAATCCCGATTTTCTCTCATATCGCATGTGCTCAAGGCATTCGGTTGAATATGTTGTTCGGTTCGATGTATTTCATCTTACCCGTTAATTTCAGCTATAAAGTCTTACATTTACCTAGGAATCTTATCATATACCAAATAGAAATATATGTCAACCAGTGACTGTGACAAAATCCTCTTCAAATTATTCATATAAAGGTCCTCCTGTATTCCTTGAAGGTGATAGAGTAACTCTTCTGTTTTATGAGGAGAAGAGACGTAAGACAACTTGTATTTGTGAGACTTTCCTGAGATCTCCATAAGGACCATAACACATAGTAAAACTTTATCGATCTGGATGCGACCTCAATGTGTGCGTGCACTGGAATTCTTTGACTTCTTGAGATATAAGTGCGTCTGAAACATACATGTCAAATATATACAGTAACTCTAGACAGACTTTGTGGTTACTTCACAGTATAATGAAGGTGCGGGAACCTTTCGACACAAAATACCTAGACTATCAACAAGGTGCTGCGATTGCAATGGAATTGCAAGGTTATGCATTTGTGTTTTATCTAGATTTAAAAAATGTCTCTTTTTCTCTAAGGCTCGTCTAATGTGATAAATACACTCAAAGGTAAAAGTATAAAATGTCTTAGTGAGATTCACAATCGAAAGATAGTTATGCATAATATCTCTAAAATTAAACTAATTTTGATGCACAACAAACTAAACTAGTGAATGATAGTTTGAATGTAAAACTATCTTGCATTAAACCTTAGGTGCGGGTACAAAAATGAAGAAAATATATTATTCTTTACATGTTTACTTTTGATTAGAGAGAAAACATAGTTTGTTTCGATAAATCATCAATTTCTTTTTGATCTTTTTAATATATATTGAATAAATAATTATAAAGTTAACCACATAGTGTAAAGTTATGAGAGAGCTTTGATAAATCCTAATTTAATAAACTTGGTTCATGTAAAGATATTTTATCAGAAAAATATGTAGGTATAAGTGCCAATCTCTTTGTCCTCATAGAGCCAAGCAGCAGAATGAAATCATGTTTACAAGGTATATATTTACAGTGCAGCTGGGTTTCAAATCGAAAGTCTTTGTGTTTAGAAAGGACAAAACTATCTCACCCTTCTCTTCTAGCTTTTGTCTCCTTCTCACTTAAACTGAATCGACGGTTAGCTATGCAAATGATAGATTTTGCAGAGTTCAGAACAAGACAAAGTCCGGAAAACAAGTGAGGTTTTTTGTCTTCTTCCACTCACAAGAGCTGTTTTAATTATAATATAACATGATCATCCAGGAACTCCATAGCTGGGCAATGTTACTACAGGCATAACAACTTGTTATTAGTGTAGCTCTTCAAGTTCTTAACATTGCATCATGTACGCTCTTGTCCATATGAAAAGCATATAGGAAATTTAAACTTCTCGTAAATGAACCAAGGTGAATGATCTGGTATTTGAGTAAAAGTCCGAGATTCATCAATTCCCGAAAGAACTTTAGTAAATTAACTCAACTTCCAGGAATAATTTCTACTCATCTTTTGTGTATCATGTTCCTACAGATGCCATCCCTTCTGCAAATCCACAGATTAATTCTGGAAATAATTTCATTTATCTGAAATAAACATTTCTGATAATCCCAAACTCTGATAGTGTTTTTGCCTCTCAACATCTAAGAGCACAGTCACTACATGGACAAGTGAGTTCTCTCTAAGAACTGATTCAATTACCCTCCTTTGGTAATTTATCAATTAACTATTTATTTATTTATTTATTTATAGCATATATTACTTTTATACATGATAACTAAATGCAACATGGGTATAGTAAGAGGTTTCTTCATAGGCTAGTCGTGAGTCATAAACGGTCCATAGTTACTCATGATGACCGGTGTGATCGCATATAGTTTTTAGAGCAAAGTTTTTTTGTTTTCACGAATGTGGCGGTGAGGTTTGGTAATAAGCATGTTCATTGGACTGGCATTGGTTTTTTTTCAGACAGGTTAGCAGTATTCCATACTAAATGTGTTAATTTCGGAGGCAGGTTGATGAAGGCAAATTTTAATTTCGGGTTCTTATTTTTCTGACCCCATACGAGTGAAAGCAACAGTCTCATATGCTTTGTGTCATTTGCATCGTTCATGGTGGACACGTCCAGCGGTAACCTCATCTTTGAAATCTCAAAGTTTGATAAGCTCGTTTGAGAACACAATGTTTTGAAGACAATAAAATAGAACAGAGACGAGGACTTTATAGAGCGAAGTGGAGGATGCGAACCCAAATGTCATCAGCTCATACAGTGAGCGACGTATGTTTTTGTCAACTCTACCTTCGGCGTGATAGGGTGTACACACTTCATCCTAATATACGAGACATTATGGAGAGTAACCTTGAATAATGCCATCCCGCTCGAAGAGAATGCCTTTTTTGCTTTAATGTCGCTAGAAGTTTGATTTGTGCCTAGTAGATTATGACTCTCGAGGTGGAACCGATTTCTAAACCAAGTTCACCAATGACAAGTAATGCTCACACAAAGAGTAGGTTCACTTGGCAAGGTTGGCAGACCGTCCATTTGATTGAAGCGAAGCGTTTAGAAACTGAGGAAGCAAATCAGTACGTGAGACTTCAGAGCATGTGCTCTTCGGAATAGAAGCTCAAAAAGATATAATCTCTCATACGAGCAAAAGAAGTTGACAAAGTTGACACCAGTCGGATAGAAAACAAGTGGGACAGTGTTGTCTCTGCTTACAGAAAAATTGAAATCATAATAGAGTTTATGACAACGCTTCATATTCTTCTATGATCTGGCTGAGCGTGAAGAGAGAAAGCTTTTTGTTAATTTCTCCGTACAGTTACATCATCTCATTGATTATTGGTATGGCTCGAGACCAAGAACAACTCCACCATGCATGGCTGAGACAATGAACCTAGTTCAGGACCTGCTCTTGAATCATCTTTTGCTACTGAACCATAGCTTGTTGTGCAACATGAAGTTGAATCCTACAATTTTGAATCACCAGATGCGGAAGCCTCGAGCCGTCATAATTCAAGAAAGCAGAAACGAGACATGAGCAAGGATGCTTCAACATTGAACCAAAACGTTGTCTAGCTTCTCCAACTCAATCGTTGAAGTCGAGAAGCAAAATCTCGAGAAAGAGAAACTTAGCTTTTATAGAGATTTGAGTCTTATAAGTTGTAAGTAGAGAAGATAAAACTTGAGAATGCAAATGTAAGATCATATCAGTTTATAACAGTTACTGATAAGATGGCTGGGGCCTTGGTTGACATAGGTTCAGCTCTCTAACCTCATAGAAGAGGAACCTGATGCTCAAGGTCCGTGTTGATAGCAAAGGGTTCACAATTTTGTTCATTGAGAGTTTACTGTTGGTAGCAAATGGCTCGCAGTTTTGTATATTAAGAAGTAGCAGAATTTTGTAAGTAGATGTTCTGCTACTCCAGTTGAATGATATAACCAACAATTTATCCATAAAATGTTGCTCTCTACATGTAGCGTATGTTTTGATTATTTTTGAGTGATGCATGTGATAACGAGTCGCTGCACTCACAGGGTCCCAGATATGTGAATGAGCTTGTTTCATGTTAATGACATGTGATTGTTCAGGTGGTTTGCTTATTTCCTTCTAGCTCTCAACTCGATGATTTCTGGTTTCCAATGACGGCCATCATAGCTCGTGTATGAGTGGTGTTTAAGCTGATAATTAATTGGTTCAAAAACTAGTTTATAACTACTTCACCGGAGACTTTCAAGTGTTTCAAAAAAACTTTGAAGTGGTTTCAACAAGTATGTTAGTCATAGATATAATAGAATAAGTTGTCTCTTCACGTGCAGATATATGTGATACTATGATTGTAATGGCTACTATTGTTTTGCTTACAGTCGATTTGGTTGCAGATTTTGTTCGTCTTGAAGAGGAGGAGGAAGTTGTCTCTCAATCTCTATCGAGATTTGATGACGTGCAAGCTTCACTGATGAATGTTCGACTTCTCCCCTAACAATTAGTGATAGTTAAAACACTCCAGAATGATCTTCATACTTGGTGGATAAAACCGGAGTCCCTTATTTGGTTCAGATATTACTTATGGAGAAGTTACGAGGATGATAGATGGACCATGTCACTCCGTATGCCAAATCTATATTTTTTGGATGTCGTGAGAGTGTTAGGACCAGAAGTTGTTAAGCATGACACTCGGTATAAGATAGTTGTGTCAATAGAAGTGAGAGTAGGTGCAGCTCTACTTCGACTTGCTTCTGGCATGAACCACTTTCATATAGGAGAGAGGTTTGATATCGGACAAACCACTTCCCATGAATGTTTTTTAGAGATAGTCCGATATGCAAACTAGGTGATGGGTCATTTGTTCATTTCATGGTCTACAAGAGCAGCGATGGAGAGAGCGAGCCAAGATTTTTACCGTAAGTCTAGACTCCCCAACTGCCAAAGGGCTATCAATGGCTCTCATATCTCGATTAGAGCACCTCCGGCAAGAGACCTACCAGCTGAATATTAGAATATAAAGTCTTTTTATTCTTTGGTGCTGCAAGTTGACAGTCGATTTGGTTGCAGATTTTGTTCGTCTTGAAGAGAAGGAGGAAGTTGCCTCCCAATCCCTATCGAGATTTGATGACGTGCAAGCTTCACTGATGACTGTTCTACTTCTCGCCTAACAATTAGTGATAGTTAAAACACTCCAGAATGATCTTCATACTTGGTGGATAAAACCGAGGTCCCTTATTTGATTCAGATATTACTTATGGAGAAGTTACGAGGATGATAGATGGACCCTGTCACTCCGTATGTCAAATCTATATTTTTGGATGTCGTGAGAGTGTTAGGACCAGAAGTTGTTAAGCATGACACTCGGTATAAGATAGTTGTGTCAATAGAAGTGAGAGTAGGTGCATCTCTACTTCGACTTGCTTCTGGCATGAACCACTTTCATATAGGAGAGAGGTTTGATATCGGACAAACCACTTCCCATGAATGTTTTTTAGAGGTAGTCGGATATGCAAACTAGGTGATGGGTCATTTGTTCATTTCATGGTCTACAAGAGCAGAGATGGAGAGATCGAGCCAAGGATTTTACCGTAAGTCTAGACTCCCTAACTGCCAAAGGGCTATCAATGGCTCTCATATCTCGATTAGAGCACCTCCGGCGAGAGACCTACCAGCTGAATATTAGAACATAAAGTCTTTTTATTCTTTTGTGCTGCAAGCTGTTTGTGATACAAACGATATGTTGCTCGATGTAAGTTGTGCTCGGGCTGTGTCCAATCATGATCCTCGAGATCTTCGAATCTGCTCTATGGACGCACATATGATAGATAAGAAAATCCGATTGGACTCTGTTGTGACTTTGTTGTGACTTTGTCTAATGGATATCAATTGCGCTCTTGTCTCCTTGGTGACTCTGGTTATATCATGAAAAACTAGATGATGTCATCTTACAACCTTGGTCCACGATCAACTTGAGTGCATAGACTTTTCACATAGCGTCAGATTAGAAATATGGCATGTAAAGAACAAGCTTTGGATGTTCTAAAATGTCAGTTTGTTATTCTTAACGTGGGCATCACTAGCAGTGTCAAATGGGCAGCTGAGATTATAAAAACCTGCTATGTTCTGCACAATTTTCTTGTACACCGCAGGGTAGCAACAAACACTCGATTCACAAACTCCCTTTCGCTATTCCACAAGTTTCAAGTTTCAGTACTCCTCATGCAAAGGACACAGGGAAATGAGGTAAGATAACAATTAGGTCAATATTTGAGCTCAACATCACGAGGACCACTATGAATTACTTTGACTTTGGAGTTGATACTTACAGTGGCTCACCTTTCAAAGCTTCGTGTATTCTCAATAAGTTGATATTTAAAGCTTATATTATAGAAGAGAGTCTCAACTTCGTGTATTCAATAGAAGTTGAGCTTTAAAGCTATAGTGCGTATACATTTAACTCTGAATGTAAACTTGAAATATATTCTAAGAACATGTAAGCTGCGAGTAGTGAACTAGCACTCTCTAGCATAGCTCAAGCCGGTAGCTACTCCATGAGCTAAATTGTAAGTTCTCAGTTTATAAGTTTATTGTTTAATAAATTCATGGCACTTAAGTACTGTTGTTCTACTGTGCTTTCAAATGACTATTGGACTCCCAAATAGTTCATTTGGTTCTAGACTCTCGCTTGTATCTCTTGGTCCTATATTCAGTTTTCGGTTTTGACTATCGGTGCTTGAATGGATTGTTAACTTCGAACTTCGATGACCCAACACTTCACGGTCGTGCTTCATTGTTCTATTTGCTATGAAAAAATCCAAGTGCAGAAATTTGCACTTTAGACCCTTATGATACGATGGTTTGCGCTTCAGGTCGCCCTCTGCTAAATTACAGTAGCCCATCGAGGAGCTCATCCGATCAAACGGTAAGTTTGTCCTCACTTGCCCACTGGTACAAAGAATGGCAACATACAGATTTGGCTCAGCAAGCAGCAATGCCTCTCACTTAGATCGTGCGGGTGACAGTACCCAGCCATTGGAAGTTAGTAGGAAGTGACTCCTAGCATGAACACCAATTTTTGAATTCATACCCGTCATGGACAGAACTATGTAAGAACTGGTTTGAAGAAGTATTGCATGTTGATTTTGATGTTTCCTTCAAAGATGTCTTTGAGCTAGTTGGAGTCATTACTGTCGGTTTTCTGATCAATGGACATGTGAAACAACGAAGACTCCTGAAGGATTCACTGATTCACAAGTTCGGTGTATCAATCTTCTATGAAGTCAATAGTGTGCTCGTTTCAGGAGTAGACTTTGAGTTCCGTTGCACTTCGGGTGTGTGCTTTGCTATACCCCATGGGAGTAGTAGTGTGCAACTATGCTGTCTGTTAGCAAAGAGTGTTGTCGTTAAGACATCTGGCTTCGAGAAAGACGGTCCCGTGCAATCTCATAATGATGTTTGACTTAAGACCAAAATCTTATGCAATAAACTGCGATAGTCAGGTCACAATCATTTTTTGTGTTCTAAAAACTGTGAAAACCTCACATGCAGTCCGCTTCATAAAAACCCTTTCTTCAGATAAAATACTTCTAAACTACTGAGAAAAATATGTGCAATCACACCATTAGAGTAAATGAAGACTAATATGATTATTCACAGATCCACCAAATCATAAAATCTGAAGGGGTATATACGAGAGACAAAACATTCTTTTACCCAAATGTGTAAACTTTGTTATTGTTTTGGTTGTTTGTTTATTCATAATAGGGACTATAGCTGCAAGGCAACAACCTTATTAAGATCTTGATTCAAGTAAATGAACATCGAAAGCTACTAGAAGAAAGTGATCATACAACATACGCATTGAAATACGTTGGGACAGTAATGAATTCCTTTTCCAAAAATAAGCTCAGAATCAACTCCACGAGGAATCTTCACAGCTTTTAGTCTCATATCATTTTTGGCGAATTCTGTATCGACAGTTAATCATTCCAGTTCTGTTGCTGATGATGAGCTGAATATTGGTTGCCGAGTTAGTACTAAGAGATATCAACATAAACAAATCCAACTAACCATATGAACTGTTTTTCTTTTCATTTTTTGTTCTTTAAACTAATGGACATTTATATGAGTAGATTAATAAGAGGATCAAATCTACGTTCTAGTAGAATGCGATAAGCATATTTAACAGCTTTGCAGAAAGTATTATTCGAGGTTGAAATCACAAGTGATCATTTATCCACGTCTTTACAAATACATGCATAGCATTTATAAATCCATTCGCAGTTGACAGGCTAGAAATCCGAGTAAGGTGAAGCCTTGTAAAAATACTCTCTATATGGTAATGACTTGTCATGTCTGAATAAAGACTATGTAAAGTGTACAAAATAAATTACATATGGAATATTTGACCTGAAAATACAGAATATATTCATTATCGTCCAAACTTGAATGAAGTAACTGCGGAGGTTTAGTGTATGACACGGTCCATCTCCAGAGTTGAAGGCGAGGAATAAGTGCGAGTGCCGTCTTAACACGAGCAAGGTCTTTAGTTACTTGTCTAGAGATAAATGAAAATCTTTTGGAAATTTTTACCCAATTTCTGTTATTGAGAAAAACATAAATATTATGCAGAAATTCATATTAAACTCTAGGGAAAGTTCAAATTAAGCTATAAGTGTTAAATATTAACTGCAACTAGAGTTGTGGGACAATTCAGACATAACTCATAAGAGCAGTGCAAATAGACACACTTTCGATAATATAATTACAAAAATAATTAATGCAACCAGGATTTAAATTTATTATCTACTTATTTTTTAACGAGAAAGGTTAGCTAATAAATTAGCATATTTACCTCCTCCGTGAAAGATGGTATGGCGATGATTAAATAATTTTGTTGCTAAGTTCGATGTCATTATTGCATTTATTTGCAGGTATGTTTAATAAAAAACATGTACTGTATACAAACAAATCTACCAACAAAATTATAAAGAATCTATAAAGAATCTACCAACAATCTACTTATTTAAAGACATAAACAAGTTTCTAAACAAAGATAAAATAATATGCATGCAAGATCAACCTCATGAAACTTTTGCTCCGCGCTTGTTTTTATAAAAATATTTACAAGTGTTAACTAAAAATTATATACCAAACTCACTAGAAAGATCAAAATATTTTATAAATATTAAATGTTAGCCAGCCTAGAGACACGAGAAGACCTAGATATAGATAATCAAATTTCTCTAGATAACTCCAACTTGTGAGAATCGTGCACTTATCCAAAAACCTAAAGTGCTATTTCTTCCGATTTTGCATTTTCCACAGTTAGATACATGGAAGTTAGTTACTCCCGGAGTTTGTATATAGACAAGGTCGACTGTTTTCGTCAACCATATTCGACATCTCCTGATGAATATTCTTCTTTTCTTTTTGGAGGATGTACCATGTTCTCTCGGAAGATGTTATTATGGTAACTGAAGTTATACTCTATGTTAGGCGCGCAGAATCGATGAAAACAACCCATATCCTAGTAAAGATAAAGAAAAGAGTTAAATTCTGTCAATAAAAATTTATTGCTTTTAATAATTATTATTATTTGTTCTCATCTATCTTCGAGATTTTATTTTTTTACTTATCTGACTATTATATATAATATTAACTTCTTGTGCTACATGAAAGAGAATGGATTCATTCGATTGCTATCATCACATCGATGCATGTCGGGAAAACACTCGTGACACGTTTGATTGGATGTATGATGGAATGTTAATGGAACTGACTTTCGCTCCCTAATATTCATATGATAAGTACGTTTATAAATACATTGCCGAAAATATTAGTATGCGGTCACTATTATAGTTTCATATTTTCCAAATTGTATTACGTCTATTTGGATGTTGGTTAGACGGAGGAACTATAAATTTGCATTTGAAAGTGAAAAAACATTTCCGATGGTTTCATTTCCTATTAGTTTTTCAAAGTTGCTGCTTCATATATCCCTACAAAATCAGGACTTTTTAATGCATGAAAATCAAACTAGCACCTCTAATTAAAGAATGGTGTTTGAGGCAGTAAATATGTAAACTATTTACTGCCTGCTTCAGAAATCATGAGGTTGCCTGCACGTTGTAAGGTACATTACACTTGTTAGTAATATAATTGTCACATATGATTAAGAATATGTAACATATTGTTATTAGAGAAGAATAATATGATCGTATTTCATTTTCTTCTTCTCAAATAGAATTAAACAGGTTAGAAAGAATACTGGAGATGATTACTAATAATACAAAATCAGTATTACCTCAATAGATAATATCAGTGAATACCCACAGAATCATATCTATAAAGAATTATATAGAAAACTGAATATCTTATTCAATAAAACCCAAAGATCTTTATATCTTTTGTCACCATTGGTGTTTTTTACCTTTCTTGTTCTTTTTCTCGAGATATCTTCTAGAATTGGTTTCCCTTTCACAATTTTCTCATTGATTTCCTTCAGATTTAATAGTTCTTTTGTAACTCTACGTAAATATTATCTATACCTTTCAGAGTATATTTTAGATTCAAGATCATTCAAAACTTCAGACCTTTTATCCTTTCTAAATACTACTTGACACTAATAGGCTATATACGGAAATTTAATGTTAAAATACGAAGAGTTTCTGAAGGAAATATGTCCAATCCGTATAATGTAATTCATGAAGACGAGTAATTACTCCATCGCACTATGATATGAGATAACAAGTTATGATACTTATGTTAACTTTAATCGACGCAGAGCATGTGCTCAAGAATGTATATCTTTGTTAGCTATTTGGGAATATAACCTACTTTGAACAACATCACATATAACGTGCATTTCAGTACATAATTTTTAGATTTTGTAGACTATGCTGGTATTTTCTGCAATTTTTTCTGTGCTCTTAAACCACAGGTCGGGTATAAAAACCCCCCATGCCTGATCATTCACGAATTCACCGCAGTAGCGAGTGAGATCCAGACCAGTCTGAGTTTCGGGAGCTTTGGGAACTTTTTTTGATCTGTGAGGTTTAAGGTTTTCACGTTTCGGAGTGTAGAGAGGAACAGTTCTAGTTCTTGGAGTTCTGCCGCCGTGTCGGAGATTATCTAATCGTTTATGCTTAGTTTACACGACTCGACCTGCTCGTGTTTACGTTTATGCTTACGTTAGCTCGTAATCAACCTCACGTTCTGCTTACGTTCGATCGCTCGCTGTATTATTCTTTGAACGTCGTGAGTTTGTGCTCATCGGTGGGTTGCTGAGTTTTTTACTGCAGGTGGTGACTTTGGTTACGATTGGCGGTTTTCTTGTGCAAGTACATCACTGGGACACTTCGTGTTGTAGCTACATAGTGGTCGAGTCGCAGATTGTCTAATCGTTTCTTGTGCGCGTACACCATGGGCATTTCGCTTACAAAATTTTATTTCTTGTGCATGTACACCATGGGCATTTCGTTTACAAAATTTCATCTAGGTTCACTCGATGCGGTATTTGTCGTCGTTGTCTTTGTCGTGACTTTGTGCACATCGGACGGTTGCTGGGTCAGGGTTTATCACTGCAGGCGGTGACTTCGGATTCGAGCGGCAGTGTAGAACGTACTTCTTGATTTTCTCTCCTTTAGAACAAACATTGGTGCGGGGGCTTTCTTTCGCTATGTTTTTCATCTGGAAACCCTCGCTAGTGATATGAGAGCTCACGTTTTTGGCTGTTCGTATTCGTGTGCCTAGCATTTATCTTTTTCGTGTTTGCATCTGGCTGTACTGCTTCTTGTTTTTGTCATTTTCATCATGGTCAGTCGCAGTCAGTCGCAACCAGGGTCACAGAGAGTCTCCTCAGAAGACACCTGGAATCCTCTACGTCTCAGAGTTCTTCTCGCGGACGTGTGAAAGTTCTCGTGACCTAGTACATAGGATGGTGAGAGGATCAGAAGGTGGAAATTCGTCTCTGTGGATAAGTTGCGAGTGAAGTTCCTGAGTTTTGTACAGCTTGCGATAAGTTTGCTGTAGAACAAGACATCGATCTGAAGGAGCTAATACTTTGTGCAGCATATTCGTTTGCAGAGACTGAAATGAAGCTAAAACGCTTTTCTGTTTATAAGCAACTCGCTAAAACAGTTGGTTATGTCGAGCGTGCTGTCTTTCTAGATTATCTTCAGTTAGTGGTTCAGACCTCTTGGGAGTCGCCAGGAGAATCACACATAGATTTTGTATCATAATTCGCAGTATTTCTCTTAGTTTTTTTGCGGCAATAGTTCCCTGTGTGTTTTGTGTTTTTGCGGACAATAGGCCTCCTCCTCCTAGGACCCATTGACAGTAGGTGTCAATGGTGAGAGAGGAAGGAACTTCTGCTGGAACCGGTTCCAATTTTGAGGGTTCAACTCCTCCCAGAAGTATTCAACTGTACTCACTTCAACTGTTTGTTGTTAGAATCTAGAAAAGTTGTTTTGAAATGCTCGGCCAAGAAAGTCTGTAAGCTATCACCTAAATGAGTCGGAAGTTTAATCCTGTGCAGCTATGTGGTTCATTCAACTGTACTCACTTCAACTGTTTGTTGTTAGAATCTAGAAAAGTTGTTTTGAAATGCTCGGCCAAGAAAGTCTGTAAGCTATCACCTAAATGAGTCGGAAGTTTAATCCTGTGCAGCTATGTGGTTCATTCTGTACGATGGGTTGAAGGAATATATAAACAAGTTTTATAAACCTGTCAGAACAGGTTTAGACCTGTCCAAACAGGTTTCTAAAACCCTAAAATTTCTAAACTTTCTAAACATGTTTCTAAAACCTGTTTTGAAAAAGGTCACTTCAAACGTAAACTTTCTAAACTAGATTGAAAATATTGCAGGTTAGGTTATAAAACTTCCAGAATGAACTTTGTTTTACAAAAAATGAAAATTTTGGCCAAAGACATATGAGCTTTCGCTGTTCCAGACATGCATGTCTGCTCAAAAAATAAAGAGTATTTATCGAAAACCTCCATGGATGATAAGACAATTCTAAAAAATGAAGATTATCATGTATGACCAATGACATTTCGCTGTTTCAGATCTGCTACACGTTCCAAAAATAAAAAGTTTAGGACACATAATCTCATAGTTAGTAATATTTTGTGATGATTTATCAGAGGAAGATTACTCATTCACTAAAGACATAGAATAACTTACTTGTCAAGTTGTTGAACGGACACCGAACAGTCTCTCTCTTAGTGCGGTCTTCCACACGAGTCCAAGGTGATAACACCTGAGTTGTGGACGTCCTATGTCGTATCGATGTGTATTGCAATCGACGCTCATAAATCTTGATGGACTCTCGAACAATGTTTCATTCCAATCCATGGCGCATGTAGCAAGTCGCATCTCATGAGTTTTTGGAAGTGAATCCTCTTAGTGGCAAACTTGCATATCATTGAGTTGAATGTCTCAGACATGTAGTTCTCTCTTGTGTGTAGAACCACATCTTAGCAGGCATTATGGCCCGTTGATGGTCTCACCACGTGTCATGTTCACCATCTCGATGACACGCCCATCATGAGCAGCAATGAATGCACATGTGCCGTTGTACCCATTTCTCGTAGAATCATATCGTAGATCAGCATACATGACAAAATTACCTAGCATATGACAAAGATAAACAAGAAATGTAATAATTCACCGCGTCAAAAAATGCATAAAATATCTCTCTAAACAAACAAAAAATAAATAATATAGCTAAGGTGCGCATGAAATCAAACAATTCACCAAGTGAAAAAGAGGATTTAACTCTAAAAGTCAACAATAAATAAAACAACTATATGTGTTCTTATCTCCAAAAGGTAACTCATTCAAGTCGAGAGAGTGTCTCCTCATCATTTCACTTTGCACTTCATTCTTCAGTCTTGCCCATTGGTCCAATGTCACCTCCACTCATCCAATCTCATGATGTTTCTCATTCTGGAAATAAAAGAAATGGGTCCTCGACACTAGAGCCAACCCTCCTTCTCTGTACACGGAGTCTAATTGAGAGAACCCTAAACCGGCACATAGTGCTGCACTATAAAACCTATGAGTGATGTCAAGGACATGATTGTACATCTCCATCTCTGTTGATCTTTAACCATACGTGTGACGATCTGGACAGATAAGCTTTAGAGACCAGCTCTGATGGATGGACGAGATTATGGAAGGTAGAAAAAAATGCTCGCATCCATGATGAGGACATTCACTCTAAAAAGATGGAAGAGCTCTCTCCGTCTAGACTGTGCCACAAAACCTTATACGACGAGCGGATCAACTTCAGCTCTTACTACACTTTCATCCTCTATCCACAGTCTCAGTGACCGGCACTTGTGAGTCAAGTACTTGATCAGCTAGTGTCGGCAGGCTCTCTCCATCCTAAACAACAATAATGAATAATTAACACAATATTTTGAAAAAAATTCAGACAAACATGCACGCAAAGTGAAAAATAATGTATATGAGTCAAGGTCGCCAAGAGCATGTAAGACTAACGGATCAGCGTCGAACTCTTCATCATCCGCCTTTGCAGCATCTACCTCCAGAACACCCTCCTCTGGGATTACATCTGGATCCGTGGGTATCACTTCAGTCTCCTTGGCCATCTGATCTATTCTGACATCAGCAGTGGAGAAAAGAAACCGAAACACTGTAGCGTGTCCGGCTGTAGGTTCTAGCAGTCTCATCAACTGAACATAACGTGGAAGCAAACTGTCAGGGATCCTCATCATACCGATAGGGACCTCCTGACATCTTCTAGGTGCATGACAATCTCTGAGACGTCGAGGATGAACTCGTGGTGGCATGATAACAGTAAATGCTAAGCCTGGTAGTAATCAGCCCTATCTGTCCGGAGGTCCACCTAAGTATTTGTAAGTGAACAATACAAATTCAAGGATGACCAAAATTCTACTTAGCTTAGAAGAAAAAATCAGAACTATAACCCTAATAAACACAAGACAAAAACCTCCAAAAAATGAACCTTGTGCTAAGTTGCAAAAAACCAGAAAGAGAGAGGACGCTAGAAGCTCTAGAGAAACAATGAGGAGTGGGTCCATGACAATAAGAGCTATGGGCGAGACCCAAAGCTCTCCCCTCCAAGCTGGAGGGGACAAAGCTCCTGTCAGCGCCGACATCTGGCTGTCAGGAGTTGCTGCCGCCGGAAAACGTTTTCCGATAGCCGGAAACCGTATCCGGCGGCAGCTTCACTTCGCGGGACGGGGGATAAGCCGCCCGTCTGCTGGCTCTCAGGTTCCCAGAAACAAGCAACCTGCACGGGGTGCAGACTGTTTGTTCTTCTCTTTTTCTGCTTGCCTCTTCTAACGTGCAGGTATTTTACACAACAACTTTTCAAAACTCAAAATCTATAAATATTCTCTTTGATTGGCTGAGATCGATTTCAGCTTTGGTCAAACGTTGCTGAGCCGTTAGATATCGGTTGGAGCTCATCAAGGGCTCATTTTGTAGGTCTTGAGATAGATGAGTTGTTTTAGTTGAAAAATGATTATAAACCAGGTTGGCTATCTCGTCTTCACTAATATTGTTTAGTTTGTGATTAGCGATGGGATATCGCACCGCTAAAGTACTGCACCTTGTGGTTTCGTTAGAGTGGTATGCTCTCTTACTTCCCACACGATAGGAAACAAACTGTACATTTGAGTACGGTAGTACGTTCGCTCTGTCCGCTTATGGACTTGACTGCCCTTGTTTGTAAACAAACTACAGTTACAAGTCGTTCGAAGATATGGAGTGTTGATTCCAGACCCAGGACCATGTTCTAGAATTGCGTGTCGCCCAAGGCAACACTAAAGTTTACATACTCCATAAGCAACATTTTATACTTTTTGGCTCTACCTTAAGCTTGACGTGAACGAACTTTGTTAGCTGTTGCAGTTCACCATGGAAACATGCATAATTTAACCCGAACTCCAGAGGTGATATTTTCCCAGTACTTGGGTGTAGATCTAGCTCCATGTGAACTGGTTAGTTAGTGTAAGCTCATCTTAACTGCAATACGTTAACTTCTATTCTGGAATGTTTAAAGACAGACAACGAACGAATAGAGTCATGTGAGCAGATGTGACACATAACCGGAAATTTGTCTCCTTATATTAACAGACAATGGAAGAAATGGGAACTTCAGATAGAATATGTTTTAGTGTTACTTCTAGTCTTTCAAACCTAGTGATAGTATACATGAATCTGAGGGTGTTACCACTGTAATATCACTTTGTTGCCATATATTATTGGTGGGTTGCGATATACTGTGAATGTATGAAGCGTAACTAATTGGTCCGCTCTAAGTTCAGATGTCAGATTCGTCTGTTCCTGCCAATGTGTCAGTGCGGGATAACTATTCTGAATAACTTAACGTGGGATGACTCTTTTAGATTCTGGAATGCTACCTTCTTATTTCAAGCAGTGCGAACACTGCGAAGTCTCGTTGATAACTGTAACAGATATCTATTCCAGGACGCAAACTAATCCGAGTATATTTTCGGTCCATTGATAACTTTTCCTGATTCTCATTAACATGCCAGCATTCTGAAGAGTGGGTCTATAACAGAATAGCACGGAAGGAGTGTAAGTAGAAGGCAAGGCACATGGACCTTTACACAACATCTTCCTCACAAGTATAGGTATTCTACTGACATCATTCGCTTGGAAACTGGAGCGGGTTCATTTATAAACTGAACTGGCACATGCGTTCTCTGGTTTCGGTGACAAACTTCCACCTCATCCATGGTGGTGATCGTACAACCTCTTACCATTCAGTAAGAGTCTAGTACATAGATCAAGTCACAGCTTCTGGCTCCATCCTCTTCCAAGTGGCCTTTCCACTTCTGACTTCGTCTGGATATGATGATATGATATGGACTGATGATAACTTCATGTTCGTGGGTTGGATCATCATTTGCGCCAGCCACCTTATTCGCTTTATATTAATTAGTTTCTTTCGTTTCGTTCAGGCGAGTGTCTACCTCATTCCTGCAGTTTGATGGTTATTTTGCAGTAGAGCTTTGGGGATGACGACAAACTGATCGTACAGAAGTGCGACGAGAACGACTTGATCTTGTCTCATTTCTTTAGCGGGTATTACTAATTAAGAAGCAAGTTCCATGGCCAACGATGGCCCGTTACATCGGCACCTTGGGTAGAAGTAACCCTCACCAACTAAGTCCCGGTTATGGAATACAGATTCTCAGATCTAGAATTCCTTGTGGGTTTTCGCTGGTGACGATTGCATTCACAGAAGCAAGTCACATGAGCAGAGGTACGAAGAGTTTGCAGATGAGAACGGAAATAGTTGAACAGGACGCAACTCTATGTTGGACAGAGCGGAGCGAAAACAGTGATCTGTCCTTGTGGATGGTGCATGGAGGCACATTGATGTTATACATGTGGAGGAATGTCCGAGTTTAGACGGGAGAATCAAGAGGACGGTGGTGAGTATGACACACCGAGGAGACGTGCCCACTAAGAAAGACTGGGACTTGTATGTTTGGAGAAATTCGCCGAGAATTACCAGATTCCACTTAACACAAGTGGATTACCAGATTCCACTTGTGTTAAGAGGTTGGAATGCACGATCTCTTGGAGCATTTCACGAGCATAATCGAGCAGCCCAAAAGAGAATTCATATCGAGTTGAGTGGAGGAACGGGATTAAGGGAAGTACGCAGCATAAAGCTGACGAACATGATTCAGGAAAGTACGCGATGCAAAGTCAAAGCTATGGAAGACGCTAGACAGTCGTCCATCGGGGTGTTGTCCAGGCGTCAAGCCACTCAGAGTCGATGGTTCCATTCTACAGCAGCCTAGCACGCTTTGGAGAAATTAAAGCGAGGTTCACATGAGTTGGCATGGGACGTGGAATTGATAGCGTATTTTAGATGCTTGAAGACTAGAGTGACCGCAAAATACAAGAACGGGGAAGCATGAACAGTTCAATTTTAGCCCACCTGAGTGGATCCCGAGTCTTTATAATAGAGTCTTAATTACTTGGGATCACTTGACTCCTTCTCTACAACCTCCCAAGTGTCTCGGCTCGTGCCTACCATCAAAACTGGAAAGTTTCCATCTCTGTTCTCACAGGGATTCTGGTATCTTAATGGTTCTTTGTAGGCTTTAGAGCTCATCAAGTATCGCTCTTTCGTTCGGTTCCCAAATTCCCAAATTACCAAGTTGGCCTCATTACAATCCAATGAGCTGGCTACGCCTTCTCAGTAAGAGCCTGAAAACAGAAAGCTTGAGCAAAGAGCACTTTAAGTTCTCAGTCCGCAGAGGACTCCCACATGTATCGGTCCCACAAAATACGTTCCTTGATCATATGAAGTGGAATTCTGCTACGGGTCCGTAGGAGGCCCGTTGTTCATTCATACACCTTTGTGTAGTCCGACGTGAAGATTTGAGGCATGCTAGTACGTAACAGTTTTCCTTCTTGTTCTTCCTTGAGTGTGCGAGTTCCAGCAGCCTCTTGTGCCAAACCTTCCAGATCAGGTTGGAAGGTGACGACTTTTGTATACCATCTAGGTCTCCCTTGTATAGGATTGTTACCAGCATCGGTAATTTATTTCGTACAGATCTATATTCTTGACCAAGAGTGTCACTTCCAAGACGGGTTGCACAAACTCGACATCCCGTGCATGTGTATTGGTCGCTCAGGCAATAACTAGTAGGTGACACTGATCGACAGATCATCACAAAGAGTTCAACTGTGTGATACACAGTCATCTTAGGTCTGACAGAGCCAACTGATTACCGTACTAACACACTCAACACTTCCATCACAGCAGAATGCGGTGAACCATCGCCCGCTCCTGCGAGAAAGAATCCCAACTTCCATCTGAACGCTGGTCTCCTTTCTTAAACCGAGAAAAGAAACTGACCAGTAACCCGACTAGTTCTACTGTCGGGTCAGTTGTATGAGTGTATAGAATTCACTCCTGAATACCAAGAGTTGAGACCGGGGGTTGCTACAAATTCATGGCTCCGAATGTCTCACATAATATGGACTGGGCCAGAACCATGATAGATAATGAGGTCACAATCGCTCAACCAAGATCCACACGAGCGTTATTGAAGGAGAAGAATTACTGATCATCGTATCAAGATTGAGTGAAACAGAACGCACAACCAGTTCCAATAGATCAATCATTCAATTTCTATCGGTCGGCAGCAGTGTCTAACAATCAAGGGGAAAACTGACTTTCTAGTAAAAACCACTATGTTATTGTAGTACAAGATTCAAGACCTTATTCATCAATTTCATCGGTCGAAGGCAGTGTCTAACAATCAAGGGGAAAACTAACTTTCTAGTAACAACCCCTCTAATTGTAGTATAAGTTTCAAGACCTTATTCAGGACGCAGCTTGAGAAGGAACTAGTAGTTTACAGATCAAGTATGAGATCATGGTTGCTTCAACTGACAACTGTTTGCAGTTACCAATCGGTTCAGCACCGGTCAGCTCAACCGTTGCTATACTGGTAACAGTAATATAGATGAGAAACTCTGGTGCTCCTTAGTAAGAAAACCATCTACAAGGTACCAGCACTTGCGTCTGCTATGACTAACTACGCGGATACGACACGGCTCTCTATCTGAAACTAGGGATAAAACGGTAACCACGAAAATAGAAGCGAGGCAACCGCACGAGCTGTGAGATCCACTGGAGGATTTGATGGCACGTAAATTGGTGAATACCTGAGGAACATCAACTGGTAAAGATCATGAAACGCTGTAACGGCGTTAGATCAAACCAAGCAACTATCTGTATCGAAGCCTGACGAGGTAGTGATGCCAGTGAAAACGACACAGTATAGATCACCGCCTATGTGTTCTGGATAGTAATTTCAGTACAGTCCAACATCACAGCAAACGGAAGAGATGATCTATAAGACGCAGCACAGCACAAACCAAGAACGTCTGAGAGGGAATCAGGTCTTAATATCAATTGTCTTAGACAACTGTCACTTTACTGGATAGTTCTGCCACCGCCAGTTACACCAAGTCTCCACTGTTGATATTCCAGTATAAGAACATAAATTCGACTTCGATAGCTGCGACTGGTTGGCAGAGCAATTTTGTTCAAATTCCTATTGTCACGACATTCTCGCGCTTGTAGAAAAATTAATTGTCCTCCGTAAGATCTCGCTCTCAGGACAGCAACCGTCACACCACCATCGGCCACAAGCTCATTGCCACAGAAGAAAGACCATGCTGGTCACGATTCAATCGAAGCAACGGTCCTGAAAATTCATGATCCTTATTCAGGGGACTCCTGCGCTTCCAGCAGCTCACTCCTCTAAGTCGTCTACTGAAGGAACAACCTGTACTGCTTGATGCAGCCGAGAGAAATTAGCCAGACCCCTCCTAAAATACCTAGCTGTTTGCTATGCCCTACTCCGTGGTCGTTTAAGGTTTCTTTAAACTAGGAGGAGGTCCCTTCTTGACCACATGCGAAGCGGGAGGTTTAGGCATCAATCCCGCGAGATAGAGTAATCTCGCCACAGGGTGGGAGGGTTGAGCTCCCACGGAAAGCCAGTACTTGATTCTCTCGGTGTTGATGCCAATGCGTTTGAGTCCGTCTTTTCCCGGCATAGGGTTGTAATGCCCAACGACCTCTAAATGTTTGCCATCACGAGGAGCTCGAGAATCGGCCGCAGTGATTCGGTAGAACGGCAAATTACGACGCCCAAACCGGGCCAATCTCAACCTAACTAAGCCCATATTTGTGTCCGCTCCTCGTATCAATCAAGCACCAAATTCCAGTCCCTCACCTCTAACACTACAAATTCATAATCACAGTCGTCTTAGGGTCTCCTTCCTTCCAACCCTTGTTTGACTTCAGAGTCGCATCCAAGAACTTTCACAACCTTCAGAGTCACGACCTCCACTGTGCGAGAGAAAGTGTCCGAACCCTCAGAACCCATAACACGAACCTCAGACCTGTCGCATCACGCATAACATTACAAGTCATCGGAGAGCCCAAAATGAGCAGCCCAATTCGCCCGTACCGGGGCGGCTTGGGGTCGATTCCTGTGGCGGGAGGCTCAGTCTGTGAAAGGGCACCAATCGGCTGCGGACAGCATCACCGCGAAACGAGGCCTAACCTTGGTGTATGGTCCCTCACTTCATCAGATACAAAAATCAGAGGACCCCAAAATGAACCCCAGCCCGAAGCTTGTCTTTTGCATACCGTAGTGGTTTTAAATTTCCATAGTTTATATTATTTTATTATTTTATTTGATTTATTTGTAAGTTCCTTTTCGCAGTGGGGCTTAGGGTCTCTTTCGACTACATCCTTTAACGCGCCTAATGAGTCCCGCCGGACTTGAAGGGTACAGCTGTCAGTCCTGCAGATTTGGTAACTCCTGCAGTCGCGATAGTGAATGTCTTTCCATCACATATAGTTTACCTTCGTGCTTTTAGAAGAAGAGGATAATCTCACGTGCTGAGACAGTCAGATTCACGTCAGTTTCACTTGAGTATCCACGCGTCCTCCTGAGAGAATGTGTGTAAGCGAAATACACGGAAATGCTAGCTCCGAGGTATCCCACCCAAAAACCTTGGAGATGCTATATGCTGACGAATAAACTATTGAGGCACTTGTGAAATTACAGTCGGAAGACAATTCTTATCATCGAACCAATCTGACAGTGTCTGATAAGCACACTAAGGACCTAGTCGGAAGAGACCCTTACTGCAGCCGCGTGGTGCTGCCTTTGCAAAACATGAGTCTTTTTGGCAGGAAGACTCAACTCGATGCCGCCCGGACTATAGACGGATGGGGTTGCCAACAAGCAATAAGGCTGTCAAAGTTAAGGAACTTCTGAAATATTCAAAATCTGCGGGCGTGAGTTACGGCTTCGGCGAGACTACGGCTAGTGTTTCATGCGGGCACCTCCTGAGATACCTGCAGGAAAACACCGCGGGAGTTTTTTTTTTACGGCTATTCAGTGGTTTCGTCCGCTTTCTTTTGCAATAGATTCTCTGCTGCTCAGAGTCATTGTCTTGAGTGTATAATGAAAATTAATCAGTGATAAAATCTTGATGTTCAGTCACAAGCGCGACCTAAAATGAGTCACGATTATATACAAACTTACATGTGATAATTTTACGGTCAGTTATCTCTTTGCCGTTGAAGAATCTTTCTTCTGAACTTTGACACCCCTAATAGCTTGTTGGCACCCGTAGTAGTTTATAAACCTAGCAAAGACTATACAAATATATTACGAATGGACGGTTTTCTATATAGAGATTTTGTGAACAACTTTACATTTTTAATGCATAGGTAACAATTTAATATCGAGATGTCGTGCTATAAGGATTTTCTACATTTGTCGCGTAACGTATGACGTTCATTTCTCAACCTTTTGGTCATCATTTAAAGTTTTCTTGTTACAATTCGCACAGTTTTGAAGCTTGAAGTTGAGAATTTTTCACGCACTTTGGAGAGTCATGGTTCCCAATTCGTACAACCAGCCATCTTTGGACGTATCACATTTAAAGTGTTTGAATGAATATATAGTTGTTGTTAGAGAAGAGGGCGTTTCTTGAAGACAATATAGAACTTCTAAATATTATAGACTTTGAAACAAACAAAAAACTACAAGAAAACACTCGATTTGATGTCAAAATCTAGTTTTTATTCTTAAGAAACTCCAAGAAAATAAAATTTACTCTGATTCAAGCTCTTCTTCTCTATTCCTCTCTTCGTCTTAACTAACTTTTTTTCTCAGTTCATAAGTTGTTCTATGCAAAATGAGTCTTTTGAACCCTAAAATGTCTTTAAGAACACGTGTTAGTAAGAAACGACCGTTCAAACTTTTCTCCCATAATGCCGATTTTAACAAACCATAGAAAATCTTAAGTTGAGCTAAACGGTCCAAAGTTGAGCTAAAATCCAACTGTCGTATATATGTGGTTCTAAAAATTTCATCCGAAAACTCTAAAAACTCAAAAATTTCCAAAATTACTCTTCCGAAAGTCATGTTTAAGTTCATATGGTAAACAACTCAATGCGTCGTTAAAATGAACATCAAATCAAATGTTACTATAAAGCATGAACTTGAGTAATCTCAAAATTTCCAAGCCATCTCTAATTGTCTATGAATGCAGTCCAAAACTCCAAAAGTCATATATCATAAAACATATTTGAACTGATATTCATTTGAACAAGTACGTGAAAGCATGATCAAAGTTATCTCCGAATTGTCAAACTTGATCTATATGTCACGAAAAACATATAGACAAAGCTCAAGAATGTACAATGCGAAACTCTTACACTATGTCTATATGTCAATGATAATCATCCTCTTTGAGTAATGTATTACCTCCTCACAACGTGCAAGTGAATCTGCTCGCCAATGCTTTCCAAAAGATCTTCGCTTGGACGTAGAACTAACTCATAAACCCAAGGGGAGGAAAACAAGGACCCTACTCGGCGGCTTGAACACGGATTGACATCGCTGAGATAGCCCGACTTGTTGAAATCATTGCTTCCAACACGGCTCATAAATCATAACATCTTTTTCGAGCAGAACCTTTGTTCGAGTTCGCACGAAATCGTATCAAATTTTAGAAGGTTATCGAGAAAAATATGAGGTTCTTGGATGTGGAGATATCGTGTGTTGAACAGAGGCAAGAAAAAGAGAAACAACCACGAGAACAAGCTTCACAAGATATAGCAACTCCTATTTTATGTACACTCCTCTTTTTTCTCTCTAAGAACACAAAACTAAGAAACTGACATGAATGATCAACACCCAACCTCCTAGAATAAGTCTTTGGATCTCAACCTAGACCCAAAACTACCGACGTGTAGTTCAAAGCACATGAAACGCTCTTTGCTAACAAAAAGCTTGCACCAGTATCACACGATTTAAACCCCGATCGAAACAACATCCATGTACATGCCCTTAACTAAAGCTAGCTACCACAAGCCGTACATAACCAACTAGAACTCTAATGAATCCAAAAGGATGAAAACCGTAACAAAAAAACCAAAATAAACCTATCTGAGAACTTTATTCTTTCACAAAATGATATTCAAATGTCAAAAGGATCTTCTTTCTTGCCTCCGTTGGCTCCAAGAACTTCGAATCACTGTTGAAATATCTCCAATTTTGATCGCATGTGAGGGAACCTCCAAAAACTCCTCCCGATCTTGAAGAACAGTCCAACCTCAAGTCGTAGACGAACAAAAACTGACATAAGCGCTTCTTTGCGAGTTAATTTCATCCAAAACTCCCAAATCGCTCGATGAAACTTCATATCATATTTAATTTCTTGAAGAACTCGATGTTGTGATCTCGATGGATCCAAGGACATCAAGTTTATACTCTAGAACGACCTTGAACAATTCATCTGTTGTTTGCATGTCACTGAAGTACTCCAAATCTCTTTCCCTTCGTCTCAATTTCTTCCAAAACATACCATGTGACATGTCTCTTAACAAACAGTCTTAACAAATGCGTAGTACGATCTGATCCGACATCTTGTGCACATGCATTGGACCTCCCAATCTCTCAAACCGTCCGTCGATAAATCATATATACAAGCTAACCTCTTAAGATGTGCTCTTATGTCAATTCACAGTACATGAGTTTTGTTCAGATAATGGTCAATCAACCCCTTTGCGCCCTTAGTATAGCACTAGGAACCGCAAATACTCAATCAGCATCGGTAAGTTAAGACCTAGCTTTATTTTCTCATCCTTCGAACCTCATAATGTCATCATTAAGCGTCAAAATGAAACAAATAAAGCGTCTTTGGAAACCTAACAAAAAGCTATACCACTTTGTGCAATGAAAGTCGAGATCTAAAATAGATCAAAAGTCATTTTTTCACTCCATAAACATCTTCGGAGTGAAAATATAGAACCTCAAAATATGATTTTCAAGTATGAGTTGGTCCACGATGTGACATCCACTCCCTCTAAACTTGTGCATCCTCTGATATGCACCAGAGAGACCAACCAAGGAATGGATCGACACACACATCATCTTGTCATCCTACACCATCTTAGTCAACCTCATCCTCAAGTTTGCAACATGATTGTCATCTTGAAGTTGTAACCTTGCCATGATTTTCCTTGGATCCATGCTTATCGACTTCATCTTCAAACTCTTTTGAATCATCCTCATCCTCGAATTGAAACTCTGTCAAGATATCTGCTAAATCGACCTCTTCATCTCCCATTGAAAATCTTGATAGTTTATCTGCCACTGGTATCTTCAAGCTCGTTACGTCTAACTCTTGTAAGGTGTATGTTGTATTGTCATGAATAATCTTCATCACATATAGGTCAAACCACCGCTTGGAGAACTTTTGTAGTGCACTATGTTGATTGTGTAGACTATACTCAATCACCTTCCTTGATTTCTTTAGGTCTTAGACGATGTCGTTGCGCAAATTTGACTTTGTTCTTCAACCATGTCTCTCGTAACCCATCCAAAGCAACTTTGATTCCTCATGTCTTCTCATGTCTCCTCTCTAACTGTCTAATCCGAATAGCAAGAAGTTCTTCTTTCGTCAGATTGTCCTCCCAAGGTAGCACACCTCAGGTTGGAACGTGCTCTTCTATCAGTATGATAGGTTTATGATGAGCTGAGCTCCATCGACATATAACTCGTTAACAAGTTGTGTGTTGTTTGATCATCTCATAATGCAAACGGTAAGAGTCGAGGTCACTCATGCATCTTTTCATTGCAAGCGTCCACCAAAGTCTTCATATTGGATGGATGACCGCGGTTTGCTCTTAGCATTCTCTTCAAGGTTGTAGGTAGTTGTCAATGATAACTTCATCCCACACCTCGCAAAGAATTCACGAGCCTCATGTGCATCTAGCTCTCTCTGATCTACAATGATCTTCCTCACACATTCATATCGACAAAAAACCTCTTCCAAGAGAAATTTCCATACCCCTTTCTATAATTCTTTCCATACCCCTTTCCATAACCCAACGGCATAGTTACCAAGTCTACGACCCACTTGAAGTGGATTGCCAACGGATAAGTTGAGTGTAATCCGTCTCGATGCTGAATTTTTGAATACATCTGACATGTCAAACAAGACTCCACAAAAGATAAGACATCTCTGTACATGTTTTTCACCAATATTGCTTTTCATCTTCGTAAATGTGACCCAAATCCCTCGATGTCCAACCCAAAAACTCTCATGAAATGCTCTAAGCAACTTATGTTGATCTTCTTTGTCACAAATCACTCGTAGCGATATCTTACTCTTCTACTTCGATCACCACCAAAGAAACCCATCCTGCAACATGAAGTTGTAGGTCTTCCTTCGAACTCTCCGGAACCTCTCATCCGTCCAACCTGATTGCTTCACCAATGTGTTCACTCTCCCAATGTGCTCACTCTTCCAATGTCAAGCAATTATCATCATACAACCCTTCAATCTTCCCTTCTTGTGTGAACAATCAAATAGAAATTTGTATCCACGTCGTCAGTATATCTTCAACCATTGCATCTTCTCTGTCTACCGAACTCGAGATAACATATTTGTCATCAAATTATCCTTCTTTGCAATGTGTCTAAACTCTAGATTCAACGACTTGATATATGCGATCCATTGTAACATTGCAATATCGGGAGTCGTAATTCATGATCATCCTTAATAATGACAGACAATCACTTTCAACCACCACTGATGCTCTCAGTTTTCATGGCTGAAACAATACCTCATAGTTCTCTTTTCACTTACGGGTATGCATGTTGATGAGCACTTAACCCCTTCACTCCAAACCTAATCACAAATCTGTCTCCATCTTCGTCATTATGTCCTACTGTCCATCCAATTGCAATCGATCTTGTACCTACAAGAAGAACCACCGATCTAACACTCTTGTTGTAATAAGTAGATCTCTACTTATCAACTGGAGGTGAAAATTGATTTGGTAGAAGTCTTAGATATAAGAATCAGTTACGGTTAAGTCGGCCTGAGAATACAAGCAGCAAAAGCGTACTTCTACTAATAGACGGGAGCGCCAAAAGTCCACCGAGAAACTTCCAAAAGAAAGCTTATGGAAGGAAACTTCCAGAAGGAAGCTTCGAGAGCTTTTCAACGAATCCTTATGTGGTTCATTCTGAACCCTCTAGATGTTGTTTCAGATCTAAGGCTGCATGTAAACCACGTCAGCGATCCATGTACTCCTCTTATCACTATATAAAGGATGAGAATGCATCTCCATGGACATTCGAGTTTGAGTTCACTCTAGAGCCTCGTCTTACAATGGTATCAGAGCAAAGAACTCTAAGAGAGCGGATTACTCCTCTTAGAAGGACTTTTTGATCGAGGTATCTCATAATGAGAACTTTGAGTGCGTCGAAAGAGTACAAGAGAGCTATGTGATGGATGAGGATAGATTTCTAGCTCTAGAATTACCATTCTTGAAGCCTTTCCACATCAAACTTATGTATCTACGTCGTGAGCATTTTCGAGTGTACCTTGTCTACCATTTCGGTGAGGATTTCATGAGTCAAGTGATGAATTCGTCAGTCTCGATGATTCTTCCAGTAGTGACATATGTGACCAGTTGGGATTTGACCGTCTATATCTTGATTTAGTGAACATGGATCTAAACCTACCCGCTCCTGTTCTCTTCAACACATGGGTGGAGATCTGCTATATATGTAGATCGAAATCGTTACATAGAGTGTTTGTGATTAGAAATTTTGGTGAAGATTTCTATCGCGAGATAATCGATTCTCTCATCTCTTTTATAGTACCAGTAGTGTATGAACGCTTTTGAGTGACCGTCATAACTCTATACTAGGAAAAATCTGAAACTTCCGTGTTATTAGAGAGGGAGAGAGCATGATCATGGAGCCGCAACCTACGAATCTAGAGTTGGTAATGCAGTAATTGATGCAGGGCATGCTGAACGAATTTTGAGAAATGAAGATGACGGTTGAAGCACTACAGAACAAGATGTTGAACCTCGAGGGTCAAAATATGACAGACGTTGGAAAGGGAGGATTGTCTCAAGGAGTATCGGTGGTGGGAGAGCAAGCTGCACCAAGGGAGTCCGTGACACAAGTCGTTAGAGCTCCAGTCGATGATGAAAGTACTCTATTACTACGGATGAAGAAGACATGTAACATTGAACCATACAAAGGTCAACGAATCATGAGAGTAGTCGAGAATTGGATTTCTCGGATGAATTGATATTTGAGACTTTTCAGTACTCAAATCCCTGATCACGTAGCGGGAGTATTTGTGTGTGGATACTTGAACGATAAAGCTCTCACGTGGTATGATGCATGAGAGAGATCGGTGTTGACGGAAGGGAAAACAATAACGTGGACTGCAATGCAAGAAGGTCTGTTGAAGAATTTCTAGTTTGTGGATTCTATGGCAAATGGCTCGAACGAAGATGTGGGGATTGAAACAGAAGAGAAGCCTTCAAGAATATGTAGAAGTGTTCCTCGATTTGCAAGTTGCGAACACTGATATGAGTCCAACAGGAGGCTCTTGATAATTTCCAGATGGGGTTAAAAGAATGAATCCGACAAGAGATAATGGTGCAAAATCCACTCACGGTTTTTGAGGCCATCGCTTACGCTCAGAGAATTGCTGGAGCACTAGGAGGGGTGATGATTCCACCAAATCATCAGAATCAGCCCAAAGTCCAATATGTAAACAATCCGACACCCATGGTGTTAGGGAACATCCGCTATCAACCACGACAGTTTCAAGATGGAGATTGTCGAGGTCAGCTAGAAAAAAGACGTCAAGGAGTTCCTAGAGGAGAAGGTGTCAGGAATGCTGCACCTCAACCCGAGCAACATCGATGTTACAATTGTGGACGGTTTGATCACATAATTGCAAATTGCCGCAATCATTTTCTAGAGATCCAAGACCTCCATATCATCAACCCCAAAATCATCTGAACGATAGAGAAGGAAATGAAGAAGTCGGAAGACCAGAAAACAAAGAACACCAGTAAATGCACTTCGCGGCCTTACCTGTTCAAGGAGGGAGAAGAAAGACGAGAGAAGGAGAAGGAGAATGACAAAAAATAATGCGCAGTTGATTATCACGGATGGAGTCATGGAAGGGACCCAAGTGAAAGTACTAATCACTCCTAGTGCAACAAAGAACTTTCTTTCTCGATCGACTACTTTGAAGTCAAGAATGGAGTTAGAAAGTGATGAGAATGAAGAGGTGGAACTACCCAATGGACAAACCGAGAAGATTGAGTCTTTATCTCGAAAGATCAAACTTACTTTAGGTGAATATCGTGAAGATAATGAGTGACGAGTGATCAAATTAGCTCGTTATGATGTCATATCGGATATACCGTGGATGGAGCAGTATAATCCTGAAGTGGATTAGCGTAAAAAAATGATGAAAACTAAACAATGCAAAAATCTTCAAAGATAGAGTGAGATCTCGAAGACTTGTCTTTATATGTCATAGGTACGAGTGTTATACGTAATAACGATGTTTGTTCTCTGGATTTAATAAGAGAGGTCCCGAGTGCATAGCTCGACGGACAGATTCCAAAAAGCTTGACAAATGTGATAGCAAAATATGGAGATGTCTTTCTCGACGATCTTCCTTCAGGGCTACCACCAAAACGAAGGATTGATCACAAAATTGAGGTGATTCCAGAGAGCACCCCTCCTTGTAATGGCCCATAAAGACTAGCACCACATGAATTGGAGGAGTACAAGACACAAATTGAGGAGATGTTGCAAAAAGGGTTTATCCAGCCTAGTGTGTCATCATATGGAGCTCTAGTACTTTTTGTGAAGAAAAAAGATAACAGTCTACGGATGTGCATCAAAGAATAAGTATCCATTATCTCGGATGGATGACTTGTTCGACCAACTTGAAGGAGCAAAGTACTTCACGAAGCTAGACTTACGGAGCGGATATAACCAAATTCGAATTGTCGATGAAGATGTGGAGAAGGCTTCCTTTCGAACAAGATATGATCACTTCGAATACTTGGTGATATCATTTGGTCTCACAAATGCGTCAGCCACCTTCATGGATCTGATGAATGAGATATTCTGTCCTTACTTAGATAGATCAATCGTTGTATTTCTTGATGACATCCTAGTCTATAGCAAAACTACGAAGGAACATGTGCACCATTTGAGAGAGGTTCTCCAAGTACTCCGTCACAATAAATTGTACGTCAAAATTTCAAAATGTGAATTTGACAAGACGGAGGTGGATTACTTAAGACACAAGGTGAGTGCAGAAGGTATACAAGTAATGGCAAATAAAGAAGTTGTCATCCAACAATGGAAGGCTCAAGAAGATCAAACTCAACTTAAGAGCTTTTGGGATTGACATGATTTTATCGTAAATTTATTAAGCATTTTGCCAAGATTGCACAACCACTAACTGCTCTGTTAAGCAAAGGAAATAAATGGATGTGGAGAACAGCGCAAGAAATATGTTTTCAAGCACTGAAGACCACACTACTACATGCTTCGATCCTCAAGTGGTACGACTCGAAGAAATCTATAAAGTTAGCAACGGATGCATCAAGCACGGCAGTATGGATGGTGTTGCAGCAAGAATGGAAGGATGATTGACATCCAATGCATACTTCTCTCAGAAGTTGTTACCAGTAGAACAAAACTACCACACCATCGAAAGAGAAGAATTGACAATAGTTCTCGTCACGAAGCATTGAAAGCACTATCTAGGGGAGAAGGCTTTTGTGATCGAGACAGACCACAAACTTTTAGTCTATATGGAGACGTAAAAGTATCTCTCAAAGAGACAAATCTGTTGAGCAGAATGGAGGCAGAAATTCAACATGATCATCATGTATGTTGAGGACAAGAAGCAAATTGTCGATGCATTAACTCGCATGCTTGTTGTGCATAACATAGTCTTATAAGTGAAGGTGACTTTTGACTTCTGGACAAAATTTATCGAGGACACAAGATCAGATGCACAGATTGTAGCAGCCATACCTTCAAGAACCATCACCCACAGTCATGGTCTGGTATTCCATGAAGGGAAGTTATATATCTCATAAGATCGAGAACTACGTACCACCATACTAATAGAATGTCACGATTCAGTCATTGCATGACACATGGGGGCAGAAAAGACACTAGAAGTAGCCCAACGAATGTTCTATTGACCAAAGATGGCAGAGGATGTTGCAGTATACACTCGGAGTTGTGCAATGTGTCAGCAAAATAAGGTTACAAATCCATCACCATCCGGTCTTCTTCAACACCTCTCGATTCTTTCTAAATGTTGAGAACATGTTAGTATGGACTTAGTGTGTGAACTACCCAGGATCAGTTCTGATTTTGACTCCATCGTCGTCTTCGTCGATAAGCTTAGCAAGATGATCCACATTCAATCAACCACGAAAGACGTCTCAGCACCTCAACTTGTCGAGTTATACTTAAACATCATTTTTGCTCAGCACAGTCTGTCTTGGGTGCTTATAACAGATAGAGGTCCTCAGTTTACTATCCTATTTTGGAGAACTCTATTTGGTCTGTTCAAAATCAAACTTGCCATGTCCACTGCTTATCACCCACAGACAGATGGACAAACTGAAAGAGCCAATCGCACAATTGAAGACATGCTATGAGCCTTTATTTCGGAGGAGCAAGCGAAGTGGGACACCTTACTTTCTTTGATAGAATTTGTCTACAACAACTCCCTCAATGCATCTACTAGCAGAACTCTTTTTTATCTCATGTACGGAGAACATCCTTTCACACCAACAAGCTTGACACGATTCAGTACGTCATCGTAAGTCAACACCAAAGTGGATGCTGTAAATGAATTTGTTGCACGAATTCAACAAGGAGTGGAAAAAGCTAAGGTGAAACTACAAGTTGCTCAGAATCGACAAAAACAATATGCTGATGGACACCACCAGCATGACGAGTTCACGATTGGTGATCAAGTTTGGTTATCCACAACCAACCTTACGTTGATCAGCAGTCGTAAATTCGACCCTCGCTTCATCGGATCTTTTTCTGTTGTTCGTAGAATTGGAGCAGTTGCATATCAATTCGAACTTCCACCTCAAATGAATATTCATCCGGTTTTTCATGTATCCTTATTACGGCGATATACACCACGACCTCATCAATTTGGAAATTTGCAAGAGCCACGACCTCTTTCTCAAATTGTCGATGGCGAGGAAGAGTTTGAAGTAGAATGTATCTTAAAAAAATGTGTTCGTAGGATTCGTCATCAACGGATAGATTACTTGGTGAAATGGAAAAGATATCCATTACATGAAGCAACATGAGAACCTGCGACCAATTTTGCACACGTCCCACTCGTAGTGAAAGCTTTCGAACAGCAGTTGAACAACGGAGCCGTTGCTTCTTAAAAGGGGCGAGGTTTGTAGTAAGTAGATCTCTACTTTTCAACTGGAGGTGAAAACTGGTTTGATAGAAGTCTTTGGTATAAGGCTGAGAACTACCTGAGAAAGAAGCTTCTGGAAGGAAACTTATAGGGAAGCTTCTAGAAAGAAACTTCCAGAAAGAAGATTCGAGAGCTTTCCAACGAGCCCATATGTGGCTCATTCTGAACCCTCTAGATGTTGTTTCGGATCTAAGGCTGCATGTAAGCCACGTCAGCGATCCATGTACTCCTCCTATCACTATATAAAGGATGAGAATGCACCACCACGGGCATTCGAGTTGAGTTCACTCTAGAGCCTCGTCTTACACTTGTAGTCAATCCTTATCAAAATTAGAAGAGATGACAATAAGGACTTCAGCTTCCATACTGCTTTAGTATGCTATTCATTCCATTTGAACTTATGACCTTGCGCAACAGCTCGTCTAATAGATCCGTCACATGTGCATGATGAGGAATCCAAATGCTATAGAATACACAAATATCCAAAAATATTTTACTTCTGTCAAGGAATTGCAAACCTCCTTCATCCTCTCAATCACATCCACTTTAATTGGGTTTGGCTTCTGACCAAAGGATCCATATAAATGATCAACAATCAGAACTTCTCTAACCTCAAATGTAGATTCGCACTTGACAGAGTGAGACAAACTTCCTCAAGTCGAGATAAGATCTTCTCACAATCTGAGATATGATCGATTACGTATCTCGACACTGCTTTTGATCTGGTACTTCATTCTTCTCATCCTCCATACATCCTTCGATGAGAACGGCATCGTCTTCTCCTAGATGAAGTTCCTTAGAACTTTGTTCGTCTTGTTCATCATGTGTTTTGGTAGCTCCTTGTGATAAAGTACACATACCAGATCTAGATTATGACACCAGCATGCAAAAAAGGTGAAAAGTGGATTTTCACAAAAGATTCATAGAGGTCCCTTTATAATTCTTATTTTGATTATCACTAGACTTCATGGTAATAACAAATGACACGTTAAGAGCTAAAAGTTATTCATGTCAAAAATAGTGACACTAAAACTGAATGATCGAATTGATTTTGGATGACTCTTACTCATAAAGTTAAATTGTACTTCTCTCGTAAGACAAGTCTTTTCATCTAAAAAAATCATTCACAATGAGATTTGAACTCAAACAATATCGTAGCATATTATGTTGCACGAAAGATGTGATCCATAACACACGGAGTGTAAAGTTGTGGGAAGTATGAAAGAACAGAAAAGACAACAAGTACATGAACATAAGTTTTTTACTTTTTACGTTGGTTTAAAATACACAATTTACAACTAGACTCCAGATGTATGTAATAGTTCCACAAGTGTCATGAGCTAAAATCTGCAAAATTTGTTGCATCATCTTTGGAAATTTCTTTGTAATGACGTCTAATGTATTTGGAATGGACTAGAAAGTTACAACTCCTCATATTTGCAGCATTTTCTTCCTTATGCTTTCCTCACTTTAAATTTCTCCTTGTCAAAATTAACAATATCTAGATTCAAGTTTTCTAGTTATTTCTCCTCAAAAAGTCAATTTCAATGATATCCAACATACTCTCAACAAACCCTCGCTCAAGGTGTTATGCTTCCTCGCACATCACTCTTATCCTTCTCCCTTCATTCACGAGGCATCTCGAAGTTCCATGCATATGTTGGAGAAGTTTTCATTTTCCTAGTTTTGAATTCTCATACTTCTTTTCCTCGAGAAATCTATTCTAACGACATCTCAAGCAAGCTCTATGAACGCTATAACATGAAGTTATGCTTCCTCAAATACTGCTTTTTATTTCATCCTTTCAATCAAATTTGAGATGCATCTCGGAGTTCATCTCATATTTTGCTTTTTCTAATACGAGTAAGTGCTTTATTGACATCGAGATATGTCTCAAAGTTAAACAAATTTTTGTGTAGTGATTTACAAACGAATTTATTGAGTAAAGTGTATGAGGGACTTTGTGACGCGTCTCAAAGTTCGTCATTGTTTCAGCTGACTTCTGATCCGATCTAATTGTGAATAAATTTTGCAATGTCATATCATATTTCATAATTGTGTTTGGGAAAGTAGAGAACTCATGGTTGCAAAATGTAACATAGTAGTGTGTTGGGATGGTGACAAACTCAAGTGTGGCTCTTCAGATCTCACTCTTTGATTTTTATGCATTCTAAAACTATAGCTGAACTTCAAACACTCATCGTCTTTCAAACTTATCTCTAAATCTAATTTTTATTTTATGAGGAAGCACTTCATATTCTTCTGTATGATATCCATTTTATTCGGAATTGAGTCTTCTAGCCAAATTATGATCGATAAAAGTTTTTGTCTTTTCTTTATATGTAATCTCAATTTCAGAATCAATGAACAGTCTTGATCCTTTCGTCATATACATTGTTCTCATAATCAGATTGCGACTCCAAAACTTGACCTCTCTCTCAAATATTTAAATACATAGAAATAGCTTTGTAGTAGAAAATACCTCCTCTTATTTTTTACCCTTCTCTTTTTTGGTTTTGGATTCTACCTAAACTTCATAGTAAACCTTGATTTCAAAATTATCGTTGAAATTTTGAAACTAATATCTTTATTTCTTGATAAAAATATTAGTTCCAAAACCCCCGTAACTCTTTCGTTGTAGCTCCAAATGAACAAACATGGTGGCGTTAGAAATCCTTGACAAAACCTTTCCACTTATGTCCAAATCTCACCAAACAAATATTAATAGCAGAAGTGATATGCCACAAAAATTGAACTCTTCTCAAATTTCACTATGAACCTTCAATTTCAAAATTGAAGTCAAATACTCTCTTAAAGATTATTTGCAAGAACACACACCCTCGACTTCAGAATTGAAATTCAGGTTATAGAAAACCAGTACGAAAATGTGTTTGGAAAGCAGATTTTTGCAGTAGAAATATAAAAAATGAAGATTTATTTGTGTCAAAACTTATATACTATGTTCTGAATTTTCACAAGTTCGTAAATATGGGTCCAAAAGTAATGATTTTGAAAGTGTTTATCAAGACTCAAGGTTTGCTATCAGTTTATCTCACAAAAATCTTGATCAGAATTAACATTAGAAAGTTCGTTTCCAAGCTCGCTACAGTGAAACAAAAAATATGATTTACTAAAATTCAAAAAATGTTACGAACAGTCGAAGTCATGACTTCTACGGAACCATATTACAACTTTGATTTTCAAAATTGAAGTTCTATACTCTTTCTCAACTTTTGATTTGAAAATTGAGGTTTGAGATCAAACCTTGATCCTAGTGCTCTGGCAAGCTCGTCATGCATATTGGCAACATGACGATTCTAAACTCAATGAATATTCTTAGTGATTTGAATGTCTGGTTTTGTACGGCATTGAGCCCGCTTGCTTGTTGTTCACTTGTCACCTCCAGAAATATCACGTGGCAGTAATGCAACTTATCAAGTGATAGCCATGCATGTTATAATATCATTATTTACTTGTCAATTCAATAACCAATCATCATGTTAAGATTTATGATCTACCTTAGCAACTTTTCCAGCTCAAAAGAATTTGTCATGTCAACATCCACCACGTCATCAAAACTCAACAATTTTTTCACGTTAGCATTCCATTGTCACCAAAATCCTAAAACTCCGACCTCCATAACTCTCTCATAAACTCACTTAATATGAGCTCGTTTGTGACAACTAGAAAATCAATCATGTACTGCTCTGTACAATGACCCCTTCATATGTATGTTTTGAGAAAGTTCATCTCCTAATCTCCTTTCATCCACTAGTTTGATATACACAAAATTAAACACGGAATTAAAAAAAACATGCAATATCTCTACGTCCATAACGCAAAAAATTATTTAAATGATCTTGGAGACATACTTCATACTTTTCTCATTGTCCTCCTAATCCACGAGTCACTTCTCAATTTTCCTACAATGTAGATGCATGCGATCAAACAACATCCATGCAGCACACACATGGTACGCATGCACACTATCACATTAGTATTTTGACTTACATCATCATATGTCCAATCAACATCATCCGTGTTATTCAAAATATCTTTGTCACTCTTATCCGAAATCATGTCACATCATTGTATCAGATAGCTAGTGTTTATGTCATGTCATCTCTAATTACAACATCAGAAAAATGTCACATCATCAATATTTCATATCAGCATATCAGTCTAGTTAACACTACCACATTAATCACTACCGCATCAGCAAAAATGCCATGTCAACATCACATCCTTACAAGTTTGAATTACATGTAACTCTTTCGTCTTTGCTCCATTCATGATGATTAACATATAAAGTTTGATCTTATTGACAAGGCCTACCCAATTCTACTGTAAGACACATGTTTCAAAGTTCCCATGACCTTGTTTTACACCTCAGTAGATACACGACACGTTCGTGAAAGATGTCTAAAAAGTAAGAGGTTCTTAGTCTGGAGAATATTGTGTAAGTAATTATGAGGAAACCTCTAAAACCTCACAATAAAGAAGCAACTCAAAGATGAAGACTCAACTCAAGGTGGAATGAACTTTAACAACAGTTTCCTTTTTAATGTAATCAGAGAGAGAACAAGGATAAATGTGAACATTCTCTAGTCCAATCATCCATCTTCACGCTGATTGATGACGTGACTCACATGCAAATCATACGTATCAGTTACCAACACAATATTAACACGTGAATCTTATCTCATAGAACATGGTATCCAAGTAAACGAATATAACTATAGTAGTCAACATTGTCTCTTCATGTAATTATCTACTATAGTTAAATGACTAATCATAGTTGGTTAGAACGAGAAAAGCGATAATGAGAAACAATGACACAAATGAATATTTTTTCAAATGACACACGTCTCTTTTATGTACACTTATGGAGATGAATATGCATCCAAAGCATACATCCGGCCGAGGAGGGGAAAATGACAAACATGTAAAAATTCTTTCTGAGAGCAGGCACGGCAAACACACAGTACCAGACTATGGAATATAAAATTATACAATATATATAATATATAAATAAAACTTTTAATTTTTAATTAATTATTTTAATATTTATTTTGGAAATATCTGAAAACATAGAGAGTAAAAAATAACCCATAAAGCTTGAACCCAATGACGCGCTTCAAAACATACAAGTCCGAGAACCATTGCTCATTAAACCACTAATGTAGAGTAAGTTTAATTTAATACCTAATCTTTCCGACAGGAAAGGTTAGGTATTAAATTAAACTCCTTGCATATTCAGTTCTTCCATCGGAAAGTGAATAAGCAAGAAATCTACACATTTGTACAGTTTTGGAGGTGAAATATGCAAGGAAGTACACAATTTGTAACACATGAGAAGAATGTTTGTACTTGTGCCATTTCTTCTCCTCTTCCGTGCTATTTCTACTTAGGTTGCATTGGATGCATAAATAATTCCGTGGTGAGCACGAGTCCACGACGAGGCAAAGAAAATTGCGCTCGACTTTATCACAGGCACCGTCGAAACTCGAAACCGAGCTGGAGAAATATACGAGATGCGGCCGGACGCATCTCAAAAGTCTGAGCGACATAACCAGATTTCCAGGTTTAGTTGCCGGATAGCCGGATACTGCACCACGTCGGCCTGTTCAGACGTCCAGATTCCTGGACCTGACTGAAGGCTTTGGGACGCTCCCGAGTCCCGATCTGCTGAGGCCGAGCGCTGGATCGAAAGCAAGAGAAACAGAGTGCTGGAGAGGGAACGAGAGTGGGAGTGAGTGATCAAGAGTTTTGCAGATCTGATCGAGAATGAGCAGCGTCGGAGTGATGCTACCTTCGCCGCTGCCTCTGGCGAATCCCTCTCAACAGGCCTATGTCTCAGAATTGCTGTCATTCACCTTGGACCGGCTCCACAAGGTACATTGGTTGTCTGGAACATTTTGATTTTAAGTTTCACGCATTCAGTTCTTCCTTGTTCGTATGAGCAGTAAGTGATTGGTGGTACAGAACCAACGTGGAATGTTCAGATTTGGTTGATATCTTATGTTTGGCAGCTTTAACGTACAGATAAGGTCATAAGGCCATTAGCAGCTTGCAGCGGAATGTGGAACAACTAGGTTGCATTCTGTCGAATGTTTCTCCTTCTGCTTATATTTAGTTGCCACACAAGCATTGCACCTTTGTAGGTCGTTGCGACTCCAAGCCCGTAAATTCAACTTCTTGAAGTCGTCCGAAAGAGTTTGTCGTGGCGAAGCATATCACGAAGGTCCCGAATATCTGACGTCCCGTTTAATTTTCTCTATTTGTCATTCTCGTTTTCTTGCTACAAGCAGGAGCCGGATCTTTTACGGGTGGATGCAGAGCGGATAAGACGGCAGATGCAAGAGGTTGCTGTTGGGCATTACAGAGGATTCATAAGTGCAGCTGACGCAGTTCAATCTATCAGTCAGGAAATCGGTGCTGTCGATCAGCACTTGGAAAATCTCGTAAGTACGAGCAAAAATCTGCGCTTTATGAAATTGCTGTTTTTGATTGCTAATGTGTTCTGTTTCAGGAAGTAGTTTATGCTCGTTTACGCACACTTCCTCGTACAGTGCTGAGACTCACAATTATTCTACCGAAATTTATAATTATCCATTTGGATCTGGGGACTAACAGTTCTGGAACTTCCAGGAAGTGAGTTCATCTTGCCTTACCCGTACAGTACGTTTTGTGGTTGATAGTCAAATCTACTTGTACTAACTTGACTGGTCCGAGTGTTCCAAAATTCCAAAATTCCAAAAAATAATACATATCATATGCTTTTCGCCTTTGGTACTTTTTGGCGGTCGGTTGTCGTTTTTCCTCTTCTCAGATTCTCGTTGAATGAATGCAGTTCAGTTCTGCACGCTTGATTACCTTGGATTTGGATTTTGAGTTTTTGCATTTCCGTATAAACCCGGTTGCTTGCATTTCTCTTTTCGTGTTCATCCTGGGCCCATCACTAAGACCATTCTGTTCTTGATTGGATTCCAGAAAGGAGTTTGACTAAGAAGATTATTATCTGATGTGTGTGTTTGTTATTATTTATTTTAACTCCAGTGCATAACTAGAGTTTTTGTAATAGAACCCAGAAACGCGAGCCGCTTGACGTATGCATAAGTCTGTTAGCTTCGGTTTTCCACTCGATACTTTGTACGTCAGAATACTAGGTACCCTACATGGTGCTTTGTGATCTTGGACTGTTATCTATCTCAATACTGCTGATCTCGATAATTTCAGTTAGACATCACCGCAAGAGGTAAGGGGATGAGTTTAGCAGTTTCTATTATGCTCACTGAGTATTTTCTCGCTTGCAAACTTGAATCGTTTAACACTAGAATTGGTTTGCAGATTTCGGAAATTCCAAAACTTTCGAAAGGCTGTGCTGACTTCATCGAGGAAGCTGGAAAACTACTAGATAACCACAAGTTAAACCGAACCTTACTCGCCAACCATAGTACCCTGTTGGATCTTCTGGAGATTCCTCAGCTTATGGACACGTATGTGCTCCTTCACAACACTGAAACATTCCCTTACACGGAAAGGCCACTGATTAGAAAGTTCGCTAGATGATGTACGACAGGCAAGAAGTAAACAATGCTCAATTTGAGCGAAAGTAGAAACTCGGACTATTTGTGTCAGGCGACATTACTCCAAACGTTAGGTAACTTCTTCAGAACAAATATTTAGAAGAATGTTTGCATTCTAAAGTTACGGAAATAGGATTCACAAACTAGTGAATCTGTGTTCGTCATTGCAGGTGTGTGCGAAACGGAAACTACGACGAAGCCCTGGATTTGGAAGCTTTCGTTTCTAAGCTAGCAACAATGCATGCAAGGTAAAGTGGAATATTCGGAAGGAACCTTTGTAGAAGCTTGCATCAGCCCGGAATGTTTTAGCTCACTGGTGGAAACTGGATGTGTTTAGGTTACCTGTCATCCAGTACCTCGCTGAAGAGGTCAAGCTTACAACGCAGTCGCTACTTGCACAAATTCTACAAAGATTACGGTCAAGTATACAGGTGCGCGTATAGAAAGTCTCAATCATAGTGTTGGATACTTTAACAGGACTTCCATACTTATGTTGCCAGTGGAGCATGTTGTAGATTCTGGAAGAAACTCCACCTCCTCTGTTTTCTACGTTAAACTCAAACGTGGGAACCATGTTTTACACAACATCTCGAAACGGGTGTTGCATAACATGCAGCTAATATGTCTTCGGTTGCTTGTTCCGTTTTAGCTGCCTGAATGCTTGCGGGTTATTGGGTACTTGAGGCGTCTTGCCGTGTTTAGCGAACATGAGATGAGACTACAGGTAAAGTCTTTCACAGTCTAGTCTTCCAGTTTTGTACATAATTAGTTTTGTTACAGTGCGAACAACTGAGCGAGCAGAAAGTTATTGACATTCACCTTTGGTGTCCACCTATTCAGCACTAAGAGATTTCTGTTCTCATGACACAGTTTTTGAGATGCAGAGAGGCATGGCTTGCGGGCATCATCGATGACTTAGATCGGTCCAATCCCTACGAATACTTGAAAAGGATGGCTGATTGTCACAAAGTTCATCTGTTTGATGTGGTCACTCAGTATCGAGCTATATTTGCTGATGACACCTCTGGCCATGAGGAAAATAGTGATGGTGGTCTTCTTTATAGCTGGGCCATGCACAGAATAACAACACATCTTGCGGTTCTTCAAGAAGTACTTCCGAAGATAGCTGAGGGTGTTTCTTTGGCGATCATACTTGAGCAGTCAATGGTAAGGTCGACTTGCCACAGATGAGCAGTCAGTCAGTTGTGTTAATCACAAACAGTTGACCTGTTAGTTTGTCGATCTAGTATATGTTGCTATGGAGGTTCGTGCTTTCAGAGACGGAGAAACTAATACTGCCAGGAGATTTCATCTCTAAGACACACATGAAATGGAAGTAGCGAATGATAACGAACGTAGATGCTGGTGTACCAACGAAGCACTTGATTGTGTAACATGCAGCAGGATGGGCCTCTGATTTGTGCAGTATTGTGGAATGAGTCTGGGTCGTGTTGGACTTGATTTCAGAGGTCTACTGCCACCATTTTTTGAGAAGTAAGTTGTTGAAATTTTAACGTCGACTTATTGTGCATTTTCTTGGTTTTACGGTCGGCCTGTACTTCCCTCTTAGATGCGAGCCCAGAATTTGTTTTGCTTATGTAACGCTCTGGACTTGTATGCCATTAGGATATCTAGGAAAGCACCAAGTAGCTCTGGAATCTGACTTGGTTCTCTTTGGGTGATATTCCAGTTCCGTACATGACTTGTTCGTGCGTAACATGTCCATCACGGTGGAGAATTTTCAGGTTTAAATTAAACCCAGTGTGTTTAAATTCTCATCTCGAAATGATAACTCCAGGTTCAGTTAATTGAGATACGAGGATGTAATCTGGAGATTTTCTTAGATATCATGTGAGCCATATTTCAATCTTAGAAATGTATCTTTCATTTGTAAGATTGAAATATGTGAGATTTGTAAGATTTGATCTCTCTCGAATTTCTCCCAAAAGTTATGCTCTTTCTAACTTTGTTATGCAGCACGTGTTGGATACACATCGATGGGTTCCTCTTCCACCAGTAGGAGCAGGTGTACGAGGAGATTCCGGTTCAGATGATATATCTCCACCTTATTCTCTTATGGATCACCCACCGTTGGCTGCGTTCGTTAATGGTAAGAGAACTTTTTTTGTTTGCAGATAAGACCGATAGGGATGTCAAATTCCAAGTTGCAGATTACGATGAGAGTGATTGGTGTACCTCTCAGTGTAGACTGCTTTCAACTCCATCAGTTAGTTTTATATATGGTTGGAGATTGTGAAACTCAAGATTGCTTCATTTTGTAACGAGTGAAGTGCTCGCCTTCTTTTTCCCTTGTTACCAGGTGTCTTAGCGGGGTTTGAGATTATGAAGCTCAAGATTGCTTCTTTGATGTAACAAGTTTAAATGCTCGTCTTCTGTTTCGCTGTTTACCAGGTGTCTTAGCTGCTCTTAATGAACTAAGGCATTGCGCCCCAATAAACTTAAAGGTCACCCTGGCTATGGAAGTACAACGAGCTTTACAAAGTGTCGCTGATTCCTTTCTACGATACAACGCGACACGCATGATGAGGGAGAGCGAATCAAACTTATTTTTGGCGATGTGTAGAGCCTTCATTGAGGTAATATGTGCATCATTTTGAAGCCTGGATAGATTATCGGGATGTCCTCCTTTACACATTACATCTCGGAGTCATTCGTTTACATACTTGCCGACTAACTTGTATTTTGTTAAAATATCTGAACTAGTGTTCACTACCACTTTCATGGGATCACTCCATTGAGCAAGTAATTTTTCGTCTTGTATGCTGTACAGTTTTCTCCTCCGAACAGATAACATGCGGTGTGTTGTTGTGTTTCCCGCGATTGTCACCAGGTCGCATGTCCTTACGTCGTCCTTTGCTTCGGGAGGTGTTATTCCGGCGGAGCAAGTTTGGTTCAACTGAAAGGTGTTCTAGATGGGCTCCGTAGGCTTGTTGTCACTACCTCGTACCAACTTCCTAAGGATAATGGAGTCATGAAGGCTGCGGACTCGATGCAAGATACGAGAATAACCGCAGATACTACCAGAGAGAGTATACCTGGTAGACAAGCAGTTGTCCCGGCTTCGGAATCGGTTGCATCAGAGAACGGGAATGGTAGCCAGTTGAATGAAGCGGACGAATCCACCCAACAGAGTGCACCGGACGGAAGCAAAATTGCCAGATCTCATGTGCAACCCACAGAAAATGTCGAAGACAAGTAAAGGACAGAAGTATTTCCTCTGACTCTTCTCCCCGGAGCATTAAAGCTTTTTGTAAATCTACATTCTTGCTCAACAGTTGCCATACTTTACAGGACTTCGAGCAGTTTATGGGATGCTGAGGCTGTCATTAGTCTTACAGGCATATACTACTGTAAATGTAGGTTATAGCTTTAGTAATAGTTAACAGTATGCAGTCGGTGGGAATGCAACTCTTGCTCGGAGTTGGTAAGGAGCCTGTATCGTACGTTAGATCGCTTCTTTTGATCGGCCGCAGACTGTAGAAGCGGGCATACCATATGCTCGAGCTCCAAGGATTGTTTCTGGCTGACATGCACAACGAGCCGCAAGACGCAAGTTCAAAGACCTTACGTTAATGAAGAATGGATGCACCAGAATAAACTGAAAGTTGGTGATAGTTGTGTCTACATGCGAGTTAGTCGTGTTGTGAAATCAGGAAACGAGGTCAGTTGACCGTGTCAGTACGAGGGATGTAGAAACCTCGCGCAGAAGAGAACGAAGTATCGAAGGGAGAGAGCTGTTGACTGATACCCAAGCCATGGATTAGATCTAGTCTTCTAGACGAGGTTCTTGGGTCTTGAGATATACAAACGATATACTTCTCCTAAGTAGAGGCAGAGAAAGAAAGGCTAATCCATTGCGAGATGAGTTAGTCTGGAGAAGCTACGGAAGAGACAGACCAGCAGTGGATGAGAGAAAGCTGTATATGGCTCCACGGACTGTTCATCTCAGATAGGGTGGATCCGCCTCCAGAAACTACTGCAACTCGAATCAGTTTAGGCGCTTCACTTGAACAAATGCTTATAAGGAGAAGTGAACTACTGTAGTGAGTTTTACCGAGAGGAATAGATGAACGTCATGTTAACAAGCGTGAATGTGTTTCACCTGTCCATACTGAAACACACCACAATTGCAGAATAATGAAACCAGGGTGGGATTACCAAGTGGTTCAAGAGGGGAACTTCAAGAATAGTTAGCACAAAAAGGACAAGGGCAGAAAGAGCAAGGCCACTGTCGGCAAGGGTTTTCTCCCATGGACGTCGATATTACAGTAGTCCGTCTGCCGGGTTCCAGGTTACGAGGCCACTTCAGCAAAAGCACGAGTCAAGGAACAGGGTTTTCCTTACTGAAGTACGTAATCTTAGTTTCTCTCCAGAACCCGTGAATTCCGTAGACAAGTCCGAGCTTGCTTCCTTGTCTGAAGAGTCGGCACACGCAAAGCACGAAAGAAGACCTGGGAGCTCGCCGTTACCTCCTCTTGGCTTCTTTAGGCAGGGAGAGATTTCCGCTCCAGCCGACTTCACCAAATCCGGTTCTCCAGCCAGTCGACCGTAAGGGTCCAACTGGTTATCATATGTCCTCTAGGGAGAAACTCAGCAGGCTTTAAATATTTTTCAAGTGCAATATTATCCGAAGGGTGATAAGTTTTTCAGAGGCTTAGTAGCTAGACAGAGCAACATTCCTGTTTAGATACATCGCTTCTTGAACAAAGGCAAAGAGCAACTAGCCACACATATGTTGATGGGAACGTTCGTGCAGTCTGGAACATTTGACATTGTAACCTTAGAACATAAAAACAGTCCACGTTCGTCAGAGAAATGGCACAGAGTATTATAAGGACCTTGATATCTCCAGCATTAACCTTGAGCCCTGCTCGAGCACAAGATCCATCGACAACACAGACTCGCCTTATGACGATGCCGAAAGTTCACCTTGAACCTACAACCCCGTGACTAGAATGACTTTTGCAGATGATTCTACTTAGCTTGCAGTTTTATGAAGCTCTAAAATATGTATGTACTCTGACGTCAATACGGAGTCCATTAGGTATGTGTATCTGAAGGTACAACATTGTCTCTTAAGGAAATATAAGATCAAAAGTTCGTGTCTTTGACTCAAATAGCGGGCGTAAAGTTGCCATCTAGTTTCAACCTTTCTGGCGTCCATGCTCAGTTTCTGCATCCACTCATCAGCCATCGCAAAAGCTACGCCGTAAGAGGCCTTCAGGAGAACGACGTCCTGCTGATGCTGAATGAAATTGACGGATGTGATATAATGTGGTCAATATTTTGCGGGAAGTGTCTGTAAATGTAGTTACGGCAGAAACAATTGACTACCCTTTGCAGGTATTATGTGCTTGTCCACCTACGCCAAGAAGTCAGGCGCGAATGATCTGAAGTCGGCCTCTTGGAGTGACTCGTGATAACCGGTCATACACACGCCTTTTTATGGGGGTCCCGTGATGTGGTGCGACTCGTGCCACCGGTGGGGGGTTTACTGGGAGCTCTGCCCTAGGGCCGGCGCTCCCCGTTAGGGCTTCAAAGGGTTTCTCAACACCGAGATTCTTCCTTTCTCTTTCTCTCGCTCTCTGGTAGCAACGTCCAGCCCGGCTCCGTATCGAGCAGCAGCAACACCAAATTTTCTTGCAGGATCAGCAAAAGTCGCCACCATGGGGTGTGTACTCAGTTCGTAATCTGTTTCTCTTGTGTTGGTGCAGATCGAATTCATCGCTAAGTTGCTCGTTCATTGATCATGGCTTCGATTACCATGGAATTATGGCCACCTCCTGTTTTCGTGATCAGATTGACAACGTCCTCCTGTGTACGCCATGTTTGCAGTGGCGCATCACTAGAGTTATGTGGAGTCTAATGTGTTCATTGGTATCTGTGGTTGAGCAGTAAGACCAGGGGTATGGGAGCTGGGCGCAAGCTCAAGACCCATCGCAGAGCTCAGTTGTGGGCTGACAAGTCCTACAAGAAGAGTCACCTGGGTAACGAGTGGAAGAAGCCATTTGCCGGCTCTTCTCACGCCAAGGGAATCGTGCTCGAGAAGATGTGAGTAAAATTTTTAACGTACAAATGTGGATGCTGTCATCGTCTGTGGCTCGTTTCTTTTTCCGGGTTTCTGGGATCGGTTACAATGCACGTTGCAGATTACCCGCTCCCGCCTCTATTTTGTAATGCGCCGGATAGTAGGAACCCTAGAACCAGGGTCACTCATTTAGTCAGAAATTAATTGTTGTGCAATCGACGACCCCAGTGCTTTGCCGAATCTCCCTTGCTTTTCGATAGTCTCGGTTTTAGGCACGTACAAAGTTAAGGTCGTTCTCGCCTTAACTAGAAGCGGACATAGGTCAGCGTTTTCGGGGCTCCAGGTTTGGATTATGTATCTACCTCCGCACCACATGAGTAATTTTTGGTGGCAGCTTGCGACGTGCATTCAAGTGAAGTTGGTAGTTGTGAACTTAGCCAGGCAAAGTTGTAACTGTGGACTAGCTTACATCGCCCTTGATTTTTTTTGAGGGTTAAGTGTAGTGGAATTCTTGAAATTCAGTCACTGTCCTGCCAGTGACTTTGCGGCCTGTAATTGCTCGCCCGCTTTGATGCTTGACGGTGAATGTCTCCTTCCTTCTCTGGCGCTGTTGGCAAATATCGGTTAGGGAATCAGAAATGAAATGTCCCCGTGGTTAGGTTATCCTAGATGTTGCCAGTCTTTCTTCGGCCTTCCTGATGATCTTAGGGTTTTGCGTTCTGACTTGAGTTTCTGTGATCTAAAACTTTTCTTGACAGTGGTATTGAGGCGAAGCAGCCTAACTCCGCTATCCGTAAGTGTGCGAGAGTACAACTTATCAAGAATGGAAAGAAGATTGCCGCGTTCGTGCCGAATGATGGTTGTTTGAACTACATCGAGGAGAATGTGAGTCGTTGAACCTAATCACTTCCAGTATTTAGTTTTGATATCGGCATTAAGATCAAAACTGGATTCATCTGTTCGATATCTGTGGCAAATTGCTCTCGGGATTTGGTAGGTGCCTGTTTCGTTCCATGTATATGATGTCTGAATTCCTGCTTTCTCTCATCATCCGCAGGACGAAGTTCTCATTGCCGGATTTGGTCGTAAAGGACACGCCGTGGGAGATATTCCCGGAGTAAGATTTAAAGTCGTGAAAGTGTCTGGTGTGTCATTGCTTGCCCTCTTCAAGGAGAAGAAGGAGAAGCCCCGATCATAGAATGATAAGTTGTAGACATAGCTCAAAAAGTAATTTCTCGTCCGCGGTGTGGTGGCAACGCTGGCTCAGGCTCGCGGCACACGCAACAGGTTTCACCTGGACAGCCGGGATGTAAATGACATAGCAATTTTGATGGAGGAATTCACTACTTGGGAGATTTACTCCGTTGGTGAAATGCCGCAGTTGTCAATACGTACGTGTTGATGGTTCCTGTTCCACTGAGGGATACACATTCATCCATATTGCACACCGCTAAGAATTAATGAAAGCGGGCATCGGTATCAGTCTGGTCTCTTGTTTTTGTTAATTGAGCAGTATGTGAACTTGTTAGAGTAGCAGAGATCTCCTCGGAATTATGCAATGGGAGGACACTGGGATTTTCTGTTCGATGTTCAGTTACTACTGTCTTGCTGCTGATACACCATGTAAGGTCTGGCTTTTTACTCTGTTCTTTCACATCCACGCACACCATCTCTTAAAACTCGTTTGTGCTATTGAGAATGACAAGGACAGTCCGTATGCGGGCGTCCTCAGCACGGGTAGAATATTGCTGTAGCTTCTGAGGTTATTGAGCGAGGCTTTTGGGTCTTCTTCTTTGGTTGGGTATTTCGTTTTAAAACGCTTTGGTTACCGCGTCCCTGTACAACATGAGTTGCTCTGCATTCATTTTGTGTTCCTTTCGAACATATCTGATGGCTACTACTTTGTCCATTAGCTCAGCGTCATTTTACTGTGCATAGACTTTTGCTCCTACGAAATAATTCCGCCATTAGTTGAACGAATTTATTCCATTAGTGTGAAGTCTTCTTTAGGAAGTATTTAACTTCACTAATCTACAATGCATATAACATCTAGAACGCGTATATACATAAGAACGGAAATTTGCATGGCAAGGGAATATTTGGGGATGCAAGCTGTGATGGAGGTTGTTTATGACATTGTAAAGCCGTGAAATGAGATTGGACATTTGCACATTCTGTACAAGGTCCGATATATTATAATAGGATGCGTGACATTGTCCACAAGTAACTCGTATTATGATTCTCGACTGTCTGTGGGGATTATACAGTAAAAATACTCTACGGTATCTGTGCAAACCTAGAAAATGCACGAAAATCACGGAGGAAGTACACAATCTGTAGCAATAATTCTAATTCTCTTGATGCACAAAAGTTTTCACCTATCCGCAACTACATTCGTGTTCCAAACACATCTACTCCCCACTCCCGGGCAATGCTCGGTTCTAACCGACACTTTATAGAAACCGACTTATCCCGGAAACACAACAGCAACCCCGAGTACTGCTCGGGAACACAAAGCCAGAACGGAGCCGAGAGATTTTATAAAATAGATGGCAATTATATTTTAATTCCTAATATACTTTAGAATTTAGAATTTTTATATTATAGGTGGTGAAACAGGAGCAAGAGCAGCCAGGCTCAAACCCATAAGTGGAGAAAGTGCAGACGCTTTTGTGACTTTTTGTTGCAACAGTCTAGCATTCATTTAAGCCCCCGGCATGGCAGAAGCATGTGAGGGAATAATCTTTTTTCGCTCGGTGTGTACTTTGAGTCTGATGAAAAGGTTTTCTGCAGCTTCAAGGAAAAAGAATAAATTTTCATATTAATAATTTTCAGTTGATACTAAGTTGTTTGTTTTGAGATTAACTATAACTTGTAAAACTGGTGAATAGCTCTCATTTGATTCCTATCTTCACAGATTTCATATTAGGACAATGATAATAATATGATCAAGCTAACAATATTTTGCACGACTGTTACACTTCTCAGTTCTCTGGAAACGGACCTGTACAATGCGATCTAATGTGTAACCATAAGCACTTGTAATCACACTCGGTATTTTTATCAGAAAATGATAATCTTTTTTAGATAAAAAGTTAGATGATAAATTAAACCACTTGAAAGAGTTGATAATGCTCTTTGATTTACATCATGGTCGTTGATTACCAGGATTTCGCAGTGCTCGGTGCTAACCAACACTTTATAGAAACCTAATTCTATAAAGTGTCGAATACTATTACCTACATATTCAGGAATCTCTCGACTTCAACGAATACGGCATTGAAGACGACTTGCCTCGTCATCTTTTTCGTCTTTAACTTGTTACACTTGGACTCTACCTGTTGATGATCTTTTAGTCTGCCTTCAAGATATCACGCTGCAAGAGGTCATGCTACCAAGACTCCTGAACTTCACATTGATGTGCAGATGATCTTTAACAACTTCGTTTGTTTCATGCGCAAGTCTTGGTTACTTTTTGTTTTGAAGGTTCTCTATCTTTGGAGGCTTATCGCGACTGGGTAACGACGAACTGGGTACGATCGACACACCTTCAGGTACTCTGTGTGCACCAATTAGCTTCTCATTGCATTGCTATTTTTTTTTCTATGGTCTTCTGCTCCACGACTATGCAATTGGCTCTGCCATTTGTTTGTGGTTGTCTTATGGTACATCTAAGTAGTCATCATCAGCTGAGCTTCCTGACTTCTTTCTATCAGTAAGGTCTTTTTGGCTCGGGATTCTCTTTGTTCCTTCATGGTGTCAAGACCTCCTGCCGGAACTCTTCAATGTTGTGGATCCATGCTACGACTCACGTTGGCTACAAGGACATAATCATTTTTGACGGCTCATGGTCTAGTTCTTTGGGACGTAGATATCACTCCTCTTGAGCTAATTCGTGTGGAGGGGGTTAAAGCGTTACACTTCCGCTTGCAATTCTCCAAATTTCAAGTCCATTTCTCTTCTCAAACACCTTTGGAGCTACCACGGTCGTCGCTTCATGTTACTACACCACAGTCGGCACCACTTCATTTGCACCTCAGATTTCATCTTTGGCTGGGTGTGGCATCTCTCAACAACTCTTCAGGTGTTGTCTCGCTCGTCTTCGTCTACAGCAGATTCTGGTGCTTCCATGCAAGACCCACCAGAGGTGTTCCTTACTCCAGTAGACGCTGCTCATGCGACTCGGAGATTCACTCTTTGGATGAAGATCATAGTACAAACGTCCTTGTTTGGTTGATTCTTCTCTTGACAAGAGTGGTTCTGTAGCTGCCTCTGGAGCATGAACGGCCTACACTGCTATGGTTCTTGACCTCGACTCTTAATCTTCATTAAATATTTGAGGTCTTCGGCTTGCACAATAAATACTCTTTAAGGGTCTTTCTACGTGTGCATAAGCCATTGGCGTTGACTTTAAAAGAGACGCACGTATCTACTACTTTTTTGTCATTCATTTTGCACATAATTTCAGATCAATACACGGTGTTCGTTGTGGACTCTCAAGGTCTGACCTCTCCTCGTCAAGCCGGTTCTAATGATACCAAACACGCCCCAAACAGACTCTTGAGTAAAGAGTTATGTCTTCTCGAGTCCAATTTCTCTTTTCTCTCAATTTAACTTCAGGAAGCTTCCTGAAGTTATTATGAGAATACTCAGTTGTTTTCACCATCTGACTTCTATTGCTCCTTCCTCTCGTCGATGCAGTTCCAATGATGTCGTGTTGTAACATGACTCACATGTGAATTTAACGTAGAGCTTGTATTGTCTTGATTTTTGTGTTTCACGAACTTCCGCGTAACTCGTTTGATGACGTATTATGTGTCACATTCACGATTATCTAGGATGTGAGACCGCATGATAATGAGACTTGTCTGCACAATGATTGATGAGCATTTGCCTGAGTGATTCTTGTCGTTAAATTTGGGTATAAGATAGAGGGTTAAGGATTCATAGAAATATTCTACCTTGCGTGGTATTTCACGAGTGTTTTTAGTGTCTTACATGAAGGGTGAGGAGGTACAAGAGTTGTACTCATACATGGAAGATTGATCCGAGTTCTGAATCTTCTATTCTCAAAACTTTTTCATATCAAGCTTCACTACATTCATGATGATCACTTTCGACAGTGGTCCATTGCCTACTTTGATAAATAGTTCATGGGGAGACAGATAGACTTGCTTACTCTGATGATCTTGCCGATCGTCACGCACGGAGAGCATTGGGATCTGATTTTGTACATCTTATTTTGACGGGTGAATGGACTTGAACTTTCCAGCCAACGTCTCTTTCAAAGTCTGAGTTGATATCCAATATCACTGTCGGTGAAAGATCAATCATCATGCGTGGATCACAAAGAATTTTGGTGAAGAATATTGTAATCAAGTGATAGTTTTTTCATTTTCTTTTGTCGTATCTTTCATCATAGATCGATTCAATGTCATTATTTTTATTTTGTACTGAATCTCGTGTATTTTCATGTCATTATTATTTCTATCACTCGGATCTTTATATATTGTCAAGGCGGTTAGATAGTTGACGCCGTGCTGGTTGCACTTATATAAACTAGTCTTGCATTTGGGTTGGGTTTGATCTTGAAATGATCAATTAAAGTTGGTTGTAACAATAGAGACAGAAATGAAACCGTGTTGCTTGGATTCAAAGGTTGAGTTGTTTCATGAACATGGGGTCAAATCTTTGAGTTCAAATTTTCAAGATTTGGAGTGTGTCTTATCAACTTACTACTTGTGAAATTTCAGCTCATTTGGTTAAGATAATGTGTTGAGATCATGGATTTAGCCACCGGTAAAGCTCATATGTCAGCACAGACAAAATTCTTGATCCATTTCGAGCAATTGGTTTGGGGTCTGAAGCTGAAATTTCATAGAGTAGTAACGGGTCAGAGAGAATTTCTTGTGAAGTTTGAGCTCAGTTGGAAGTTTGAGTTGAGAACAATAGGTTGTTGAAGTTCATATTACAACGTGATGAGTTTTGAAGAAGAATAGTGATTTCACCTACATCTCTTGGATGGCCTTCAACAAACAACTTACGATTTGGAGGTGGAACTTCTTGAGGTGCTGCAAGTGAGTCAAGAGAGCTATGTTCTGAATTTGACGCGGATATCATAATCAGATAAGACGTTACTGCTGATAGAGAATCTCTAACTACAAAGAACTATTGTCTTTGACGTCACATCACGAGCTCAATGGTTGTTTGTTACGTGCATGTCTTACTTTGTTGGAAGCTCTAGAAGAAAAGCTTTCTAGCTTTCTAGCTTTCTATGCCTAGTTTGGAGTTTGTTTGATCACTCAAAACTTAGATCAAACATGTGAGTCAAGATGAATGGTTGAACGTTTTCAGTTATAAATAGAAATGATCAATTTTGATCTACTGTGATAGAATTTATCTTGATCCAATCAGTATGTTATCAATATCTTTAGAAAATTTGTACAGTAGGCTATCCATTGCTTTAAGATTCATTTTGAATGGAGCTCATATCACCGAACTATAAATGTCAGAATTGTGTATTTTAGGTAGTTTTAGTCGTGGAAAAATAGAGAACATAATATTGTTAGTGCACAAGCTTTTTGGACATTGCTAAGCGTGAGTTTCATGATGTCATCATTAACATCATCAAACAGAAGCGACAAATTACGAGTGAGATTGTTTTATCGCATGCTTTGGATACTAAGATGTCTCTAGATGAGGAGAGAGAGCTTGCAAAGTGTAGTGTATATTCTTCAGAAGAAGAAAGTGATCGAAGATGCATGGTACACTTTGAGGATGAAGAGGAGGATGAGAAGCAAAGCTCGAGTCATTACCGTCACAGTCATTGGGCTCGAGCTATGACAGAGACATTGATGAGGATTGGAGATTTGGATGAGCCGGTGGTTGCTCTAATTGATCATGGATCGAAAATCAACAGGTCTTCGTATGAAGTTTAAAGTTTACGTTGACACTTTAGAGGCTTGACATGTAACCTATGTTTGAAGTTAAGTTGTCACGTGGATTAGGGGCACAAAAGGACATGGAAGTGAAGCTATGAACTCCCATTGGTTCATTTTTGTCCTCTGTGAAATCTTAAACTTAGAAGTAGAGGTCTTAGAGACGGTTCGGGATTTAGATAAGGCATTCAAAGATCTGAAGGCATTGGATGAGAGAGCTCATCGTTTCAATCACTTTCAGTACAAACGATTGATTTGGAGTAATAAAGAAGGAGTTATGCCAATTTGAAGTTCGGATTGAGCCAAAATTACATCACAATTGCTGATTTGAGAGTTTTGGACGCCATTTGCAGCAGAATAGAGATAATTGCTTCAAACCTTCGTGGTTGCGTTCACCGTCAGTGGGGGTACGACTATCAAAAAAGTTTCATGTCATTTGAGTGAATGAATAAATAAGAGCAATTGCTGAAGCATAGGAGGTCTAAAAAGCTCTCAATCTAGAGCAGCAACTTCCAAGCTCGAGATCTTGAGAACCGTGTAAAACCAGAAAGTAAAATTTCTCAAGGTTGTTCAGCATATTGTGGACTACAAATCCTGTAAGATTTGTAGTCCACAATATTGATCCAATTTTCTGTTCTAGGTCGAAGTAGCCATCTAGGTGCAAGAAATTATTATAATTTTCTTAGTAAGAACATTTTTGCCCATATCTCAATGCTCATAGTCGATCTCATGCTGAAATTTTGTATGTGTGTTCAGTAAGGCCTCTTTTACATGTAGGGGAAGTTTTGAAGTCTAAATCATCACATTTTTTTCTATTCTTGAGTGTTAAAGTTCACCGTCTGATCTTATTACTACTTGTTAGACCTGATTTCACTTTCTGAACATATTAGAGGACTCAACAGACATGTGTAAGTGCTTATAGTGCTAAGTTTTAACCTGAAGCATACCTCTTGAATAAACAACCACAGCCAGAAGCCCAACGCTTTCCTAGATAGACGTATCACACTCCGACATCATATAATAGTGTTTTCTGTACTATCATCTTTAGAGAGCTCATGGACGATGATGGAACTTATATCAGTTTTGTTCTCTTTGTTCTCATATATGGTTCTTCCTTTCTATTCTTATAGCATAGTTCTTTGATTGAGGAGGATACGATGTCAAGCTGTGGATAGTTTTGTAGTATGAAAGATTATCGTGCGAGAGTGTGGAGCAAGCTAGTCCTTTGCTTGGTAAACTACACAATAGGCAAGATAGGCTTGAGGTTAAGCAACACCCAAGATAAGCTAAGCTTGAGATTAAGTTGTGATCTATGTAGGTTGGACTAGAACCTACAAAAGAAAAATATGTAGAAACAAAAATTGTCTAGTACCATGTCATAGAGCTCATTGAGCTGAGCATATCAAGACTTGAATCGGGGAAAATGAGATCGTGACAATGAACAATTTGAAGCTAAATGAAAATTGTGATAGAAGAAATCACACGAGAACTTGAAGTATGAGTCAAATGGAGATCTCATTGAATGTCCGAGTGAGTCACGATCTGTAATATGGCTTAGGATCTTCAATCATTAAAGACTGATTTGTGTCGAGACATAATAGGTGGATTTGAAGTCGTAAAAGAAGCAAAATTGAACAAAACATCAGACGTTGTTGCATGTCGATCCTCAACAATGGAAAAAGTACGATGAGTACGATTTGATCTACTTAAAGATATGAGATAATATCTCCTTTAAATGTAATTTGAATAAGTAGTACCTTTGTATGCAATGAAGGTTACAAAAGGACTGGCTCTGAGCAAAAATGATGAATGCTATATGAGGATACATGTGCATTATTGCATGTCGATCTTCAACAATGGAGATGATCATGGATTTGATCTTGGACGTACTTAGAGATCAGAGATAATATCTCTCTTAAATGTGGTTGAATGGAGAATGCCTCTATATGCAATGAAGGTTATCAAAGAAATGGCTACAAAATAATGATCTCGAGCAAATATAGTGAATGGTATATGATGATAATTGTGCATTGTTGCATGTTGAAGTTCACCAATGAGAATTATGATGGATGTGATTTTGGTCATAGTTAGAGATGAGACAATGTCTTCCTTAAATCTAGCTTGGTTTTGACGTTGCTTCTGTATGCGATGAATGTTATCAAAAGATTGGCTATAAAAGAAATGATCTCAAGCAAAGATGATGAATGCTATCAAAAGAATGTCCTATATAAAGATGGTACGACATGCTAGAAGATCCTTTATTATAGTCTTTTGGTTTCTACTGCAATCTTTTATTTGGAAGAGGAGAATTTATATGTTCGACAATACTCAACAAATGTATACTTCCTATTTGGGTTTAGATGTGAAGTTGATGTACTTGTGTTTTTATGTGTCGATAATTAAGTTGTACTTTGATATGTCAGGTGGGTATCCTTGTTTATACCACTATCATGGCTACGTTTGGGTGTAACTCATATGTAGGGTTATGATTTCTCTTTGTGCAAATCTAAAGTGTGGATCAGTTTGTACACAACAACTTCCTCCAGTGATATCAAAAGATTCATAGACCAAATCTTTTTTTGATTTGGTGGATGTGGCTGTTCGTTTGAGATCTTGATGTGCTACGAGTTTCAAGATGAGTTAACAATTTGGTTGAGAGAGGTTGCTAGGAAGAGAGATTCAAAACGTGAGTTTGAGGTGTCACATTTCACGTCTCTATACACGACTTCATTTCAAGAATTGCAATTGGGACAGAGTCGGATATGAGTGAAGATAACATGTCTATAAACACTAGAAAGTGTCTTAGATTGCTCCTTCTATATGTACAAGATCAAGTGTCTCTAGCGTCCACTTTGATCTTTGATATCAACCACAATTATAAGATTATGTCATTCTCATGATACTCTGATCTTGACAACAGTGTTTGATTTTGTTGCTACGACTCAACAATGAAATTCTCTGGATGAACTTGCTTTGTCTTATTTCACTATAGGACTCTTTTGTCCACCACATTGGTTGTTTCAAGTTGTGTTTTTTTATCTTTGGTTGATGATACATATATTGTAGATCCAACGTACAAGTTTGTGATATCTTTGATCTCCTCGTCTCTAAATTAGCTCTAGTAGACAAAGAATGAATGTGGAAGATGTGTTTGTCACGAATTTGACAAGAGATTCGATGATGAAACAAGTGATCACTCATACTTGGAGATAGATTCTAGACGTGGCGAATGTGACCAAGTATAAAGATATACAACATGGATATCGCTTCATCCTCTAGCATTGGATAATAATGGATTCACATTCTCAAAGTCTGAATGTTTTGTTTGAGATTGTGCTAAAGCTTATCACAATAAGCGTCATGAGATGTCACTCCTATTTTTTCATACTACATACTTTAGATGACGTATTTTCATTGCTATACAGAGATTTTTAGCAGGCACTATCCACATGAGAGTTACCACCTCTTTTGTATCAATTGTATGTAAGACCCATGAATTATCATGTTCGGATATTCTAGTAGTTTGGTGATTTTAGAGATAAAGATTGCGAGGTTTGGTTCTGATTGTCACCTTTGGATGTTGGGTGTCTCTTCACCTTTTGGATTTTGGGTGTTTGGCTCTTTGGGTCCTTTTTTCTTCTTGTTAGGGTTGACAGGGTCTTTCCATCCATTCGTTATTCGTGTCCTCGTTCTCTTTGGATCTTCTCTTACTTTAATTGAGTTACCATCTTCTTGAGAAATGTTGTTGTAGAGCAAATCTTTTGACTGTGCTAACTTATGAGCTTTAAAGACTCAATGGTTAAATCCATGATCTCAATATATTCTCTTAACCAAATGAATTTCACAAGTAGTAAATTGAGAGGTTATACTCCAAATATAGAAATTTTCATTCTGAGATTTGATCCCATGCTCATGAAACCACTCACTCTTGATTCTAAGCAAAATAATTTTACTTTTGTCTCTCAACTATTACAGTCAACTTCAATCCACCATTTCGAGGTCAAATGCAATCCAAACATAAGACTAGTTTATATAAGTGCAACCAACACGACATCAACTATCTAACCCTCTTGACTCTAGTATTTAGAGTTATGATCGTGCGTATGATTGTACGATCATAACTCTAAATACTAAACTTCAAATGGATCGATCTCTCCCTCCAGATTGTAGCCTAGCTCAAGAGCTTTCCAACGAGATCTCACCTCCACGAGTGACCTTGGAAAGGCCTCCAAAATCCTAAAACCGTCTTTGGAACTTGGATGAACTTGATTGATAAAAAATGGATCAATGAGAAAGAAGATTGGAGATTACTTTATCTTCTACTTGGCACTATAGATGGAGTTGTAACCCTAAAACACCCACACCTTCAAAGCTTGAACCAAAATACTTCAGATCCCAAACTTAATACATGATAATCACCCTTGCCGTGCGATAGAAATAATAATGACACGAAAATACATGAGATTCATTACAAAATCAAGACAATGATCTTCAATCGATCTATGATGAAAAGTACGACAAAGAGAAATGAAAAAGCCGTCACTTGATTATAGTATTCCTCACCAAAATTTCTCACGATCCACACACAATGATTGATCTTCCATCGGCAGTGACATTGAATATCAACCTTGACGTTGAAACAAATGTTGGATAGAATATTCAAGTTCATTCACTCGTCAAAGTAAGATGTATACAATCAAGTCTCAATTCTCCTCGTACGTGATGATTGACAAGATCACGAGAGTAGACAAGTCTATCACCTTCTCCATAAACTCTTCACGTAGACAACAAAGTGCTGTCAGAAGTGATCACGATAGATGCATTGAAGCTTGATATGGAACGGATTTATGAATGAAAGATCTGGAACTCGGATGAGTACAACTCTCATAGCTCCTCATTTTTCATATAAGACACAGAAACACTCGTGAAACACCATGCAAGAAAGAATATCCCATGAACCCTCGATCCTCTATCTTATACCTGAATTTGATGACAAGAGTCAATCACATGAATATCCATGGATCACTGAGCTGACACATTATTGTGTGATTTCACATCCCAGATAATCATGAACATTGTAGCTAATATATGTCAGACGAGTTACACAAAAAAATTGTAAAACACAATACAAGTTCTACACTAAATTCACATGTAAGTCGTGTCACAACACGACAACGTATATATATCTCTAGTTTTCCTCTGAGAACTACCAAAGACTTTCATCAATCACTCCGCAAGAAGCTCTGTAGTTTACGAATCGCTCTTTGCCCCTTTCAGATGCTACTCTCTTGTAGTAAGAATATTATACATAGTTTTGATTAAACAACTCATGCAACATATCACGAATACATAGTTTACACTTATGTACAACGTAATCAGAGTATTAGAAAAACCAAAGGGTAAAAATTGAAATAATCGTATAATAACAAGTAGCTACACTTGTAGTGTAATTACAGGACTATGCGTTAGCGATTTATCCAGATTTAACTTAATTCTTTTTCAATTTCCAGAAGCGCTTCATCCACCCCGTCGATCACTTAACCTCTTGCTACAGGATAAAAAAGTCCGCTCTTCCTTCCCGTATTTCAGAATCAACATATATCAACGTATCCTAACGCATAGCAATAACAACCATAGCTTGCTGACAACCCCATCCGCCTAAGCGGCACCTAAACCATAATTAACCAGGCAATTTTATCAAACGAAAACCATTCACATAAAAGACGGATCTATACACCTTTCATCCCGGTTACGACTGGGGCCGCGCGTTTCCACTGCAAGCCATTGCTATGTGAGGTGACGGTCATCAAGCTGCCGTCGAGGAACCACTCGAGTAACTGTGACCTGGAGAGAATCATATCACAAGAGATGTGTACAGTAGGGGCGTACAGGGACCATTGTGGGCGGATATCAACAGGAAGAAGAAGGTAGTTTGGTTAAATGGGAAAGTGGTTCATAGTCTTCTGTCTTATCCGTAGGGCGTAGAGGAAGAGGGAAAGAACAATTAGGAATAGTGTAATTTGAACGATCAGCAGTCCGCCAACGAGAGGGTGAAATTCTTGATTCCCTCTTCAAGAAGCTGATTCATCCATGAGTCTCGGTGCATATACTAAGAATTTTACGGGCATGCCTCCTGCAGTTCCTAGATCTGCTATCCCTTGTTCCAAGCCATGCATATGTAAGGTCAGGCGCTCGTGCTGGTCTTGTACAGCGGTTGTTGAGGCGTGCGCCAAGGTTGTAGAACAGGGTTGTTGCTCGAGCCAAAGGCACCGGTAACGGGGAAACTCCAGATGGCAGGTCCCGAAGACTCCCGCTTGCTGGCCCAGGTAGGTCTTGTAACGTAAAGGGCGACAAATCTACGTCACAGTGACGGGGATCACGGCTGTCCGAATTTCGAGTAGGAGGAGGTGGAGACATTCGTTCTTGAGTATTCTCTCCGTTGTAGAAGAAGTCGTTTGGCGCGTGGGCGACGGAGAACGGAATGCGCGTCGGAAGTCTTGGGTCGTCCTGTGGCCTTGTGAGTCCTTCCCTAGATAATGAGCTTTCACTTTCACCTTCACCGGCGTGTGATATTTTAGGAGCGATAGATGACCTTAGAGTTACTGATAGCGGGGTTCTTCCTCCCTTCGGGGTGTTGGTTGTTTGACCCTTCGGTCCCCTTCGGTCCCTCTTTCCCTTGTAATGCTTGATTGGTCTTTCCATCCGTTTGCTAACCATTGCGTCGCGTGTTTGTCTATTCATGTATGAAAGAAAAATATCGACAACGGTATACGTGTGAATTTTAGGTGGCCATGGGGCATAGGGCATACTGGTGACTTGAAGTCCTGGACGATTCATACCGAAGTCGAGTACCCTGGCTTCCGGAGCCTGGTCGCGCGGCAGTGGTGACTGGCCACTGCGGTGCAGGCGAAAAGGGGTGAATTCCACGTCTGAAGAGGAAGGCAGCAGCTGCGCTGGATTCGGCTCTGTTTGCCTGCCTTGAGTTTCCATGCGGGCGTGCTCGGTCTTCCGTGGAGTCTCATGCAGGAGCTGTTTGCTCTGGTCTCCTCTGGAGAAGTAGACGTCGTTGTGCAAAGGGTAAAGAGCAGAGCATTTTGGCTGCTGCTCATGGAACGCTGGTGTTCACGTTGAACTTTAAGGCTTGGCTTAGAAATAAGGCCGGTTGATCTCGTGCTATCGTTGGTTAGGTTTGTCCCGTTTATGTGATCAGGCACTTGAGAGCTATTACGACATGAATGAAGTATGTGTGGGGGCAATGAAGGCCAGGGACCAAGAAGAAGGAGAAGTGTTTCGCGTGGCCTAGATTTCTGGATCTGAATGTAACTATATGTCGGAAGCGTCATCCCCCACCGAGTGCTTCCGTTTTGACATTTGGAAGTAAAAGGGTTGTGTTTTGTGCCGTGCATTGCCTTTGCCTTGCCTTGACTTTCTGGTAGTGGGAGGCAGGGAGGCACAATGTTGCGCGTAGGGCTGCTGCTCCTGGGTCTTGCAGCGGCTACGCTCGTTGTTGTTTCTGCGCTTACAAACGGCAAGGGCGAACCCGATGCCAATGTTTCGTATTCTTTTGGATCTCTCGTCGATGTTAGTTTAGACAGGAAGCCAGTGCGGGGAGGTGCGGAGTACGCGCAGGCTTTTGTCAAGCACACGTCGTGGATCAATTCTCTAGTCTTGTATCCCTTCCTTACGTCTAGTTTTCGAGCTACAATTCCGCACAACTTACAGTCGTGGCTTCGAAACTACATTGCGGGAATTTTCATCTACTTCATCTCTGGAGGACTTTGGTGCCTCTGGGTGTACCATTGGAGGAAGGACTACTATTTTCCGAAAGGTGAGTTTGTGCTGTGGTGCCCGGCATGACTGGAGTGCAGTAAACCCACTTGTGACACATCAGTCTGTACATTTCGGGTCCTGCATTCGACAGGATCTGCAGTATGTTTGGATTCGATTTGAATGTCAAGGCACGTCTTGTGGGTCGATTTCACTTGCAATCCGCGGTCTTGGCCACCGAACTTATTTTCTCAAGCTGTTGATCTAGCTCATGAGAAGCAGAGGACTCTGCGACATCTTTCAATTGAAGTGCAAAATTTTGCAGGAAACATTCCCACTAAGGAGCCAATCAAGATGCAAATCGTAGTATCAATGAAGGCAATGCCCTTATACACACTGCTCCCTTCATTGTCGGAGTTCGCCATTGAGAAGGGGTGGACGAGATGCTATTCAGAGATAGCGGAAGTTGGATGGCCGAACTACATTCTGTTCAACATTTTCTACATGGCGTTTGTGGAATTTTGGATCTACTGGATGCATCGTGGATTGCACGATATCAAACCTCTCTATAAACTCTTGCACGCCACTCATCATATCTACAACAAGGAGAATACAATGTCTCCATTCGCAGGTACTTTTCTACAAGCGTGGCTTGTTTTCGCACCACCCTGAGCATCTAGGTTGCAGGGTCTACGGTCTTGCTTCGGAAAACCTTCCCAGTGCGAGGGTATTGGCAGCTCTACAATATGCATGGGATGTCTCGTTACAATTTTTGGTCTTCTCCACCGTTTCGCCTTGCCTAAAATTTTCTGCCCTGTTTAGGCTTCTTCTAGAATTTTCGGCTTTTCCAGGTAATGGCAAACTAGTGACCTTCAGGTGCATCACGAGCTGGCTCCTGATGTTTCTTGAGTGGTCACTATGTGTGCTGGATGAGAGCAGCTGGATTTTGTGTCGAGCTATCCGGGGGTCTTTCCTTTCTTCTGGGGTTTAGCTTCGGGATGTGTCTTGTTCGGAGAGAGCTGTTTTGATCCCGTCGTTGTCTTGGTGCCCTCTCTTGGGCCTTCTTCCTTCACCCAACCAGCACCTTTGTGTTCCGTCTCGTCAATGGATGCGAACGTTGCCATTGGCGTTTGTGTTTCGTTCGTGCCCGAAAGGGTGGTAAGGAGAGGCTAGACGTTGATTTGAGCTGTTTCTTTCGGTGCCCGTACTTTACAGTGGCAACTTTGGGATTTTACTTGGCGGCTCTTACGGATGTCAGTGTCCAACCAGGCGTCGAAACTTTTAGAATCTCAACATACTACCGTACGCACCACCAGTCGGTCCCGGTAGATTGACTGACTGCAGTTGCTCGATTAACGGGAGCCTTACCAAACAATTGTCGAAGATAGTCGTTTTAGACAGACCATGAGCACGCGAAGAATGTTCCTGCCGTGAGGGTTCCAGCAGCCCAAATCAGCCTTCCTGGTAGTAGTCAGTCGTGACTTGATTGTGAGACGGCGCGTTATCACGACGGGATGAGTACGCTTCAATAACAATTGCACTCATCCTCGCACGACCTGATGTGAAAATTAAGACGCTTGGACCGTCTAAACATGTTTCCAGAGTAAGTTGCCTTCTTATGTCACATAATATGCCCCCAATCTGTAAAGATCCCCAGTTACGGTGATTTTTGAAGCGGAGACTTCTCAGCGTAATTTGTTCCTCCTGCAGTTGAAAGCAGTGCCTACTTTGGAAGCCAATCCGGGTTCCGCCGTCATTCGGTGACGGGTTTCCAGCGTGAACTATTCAGCGAGGAAGAAACGCTGATAGGCGTTCTCTGTTGAGTTGTAACCGAAGAGCTTTTCAACACTTGTCTAGTGCCTATTAGATCACGATCCCGCGAAAGAAGCCGGTAGTTTATCTATACAAAGTGCGTCCCATTACTTACAAACCTGCTTCTTTGTTTTACAGGTTTGGCATTCAATCCTTTCGATGGTATCATACAGGCCTGTCCACACGTCGTTGCGTTGTTCGTGGTACCTATGCACTTCTTCACGCACGAGTTTTTATTCTTTTGTGAAGCCATCTGGACTACGAATATTCATGACTGTATTGACGGCAACGTTTTTGCAATCATGGGAGCTGCCTACCATACAATTCATCACACTACATATCGACACAACTATGGGCACTACACCGTTTTCATGGATTGGCTAATGGGAACGCTTCGAGATCCAGACGAGAGGAAATTGAAAGACGAGAAATCCTCATGAGTGTGCTGTTGGCTTGTTTGACGAGTTGTTGTGATGTACCCTATTATTGGTTCACTCTCCATCGAATGTTGCCCGAATGTTGAATATCAGCTGTGTAATTCTCTGACCTTATCCGCTGTTGCTTTAGGTCTCTCTTTCCGTACTAATCGGCGCCGGTGAAGGCTTTCCAAGGCCTGAGGCTATCATCTCATTTACCTGTAGCAGCAGAGATGTCAGTAGAAGAACAAATGGCGTTCGCAATCCGCCATTCTTTCCCTTATGAGGAACCTGTACTGTGTAATCTGCAATTGAACGAGAAACTATTTTGTGACAATTTCAGTCTGTACCAGAAACAATGTATGACTCTGCTTCTGGTCCTTCGCTCGAGGAGCCAGCTTGGAGGGTACTCCTGCCGTGTTTTTTCCAACTTTGCTAGAAGTTTGTTCTGAAAGTAACTGTTTTAGCCACCGGGGTGTCCAGTCCAGTTACATTCGTCAGTCCAGGCCCAAGGAAACTTTTTGTAATTACGTTCCCTCTCCTTCCTTGCCTCGTGTATTGCGCGCTATTTCATGCAGATGCCTGATTGGTGGCGAGGCACCTGTAGTTGCACGAGTTCTTGTTATTATGATTGTCAGTGTTATCGTACAGAAGTAGCAAGGTGGGTGTAGGACTTAGTATTATACCAAAATGAAGACTCGCTGCTTGTGACGAGTTTCTGGGGACACCACAAGTAACGAAATTAGCTTACCTCAACCAGTATGCCGTTATGCCGTTCTGGTGGGATACCAACCAGAAGGGGGTTTTGGGGTTACCTTGGTGCGGGAGAGTAGTCTGATTCGTTCTGCTATACTCTCGTACCAAGATATGTTGCATTTCCATACCTGTGAGCACCATCTCCGGCAATGAGCTAATACATTTTCATTGGTTTGCCCCTTGGTTACGAATACTCGCTAACTTGATGTTTAAATTTCATACTAAGTACTTGGCAGGGCAAATTGCGTGTTACCTCAATACTAGAGAGTGGTCCTTGAGAACATCTGCCATTCTGGACGTATGAATATAACTTGATGTTTAAAGTTAGGGCACATTCACAACTCTCTTTGCTACTCACTATGTACTTCGCTGGGCTCTCTGGGTTTTGGGGTTACCCAAGTGGGGGAAAGTAGTGTAATTCGTTCTGCTATAAAACGTACCAATATATATCAGAAGCAAAGGTGCAAATAAGAACCTTGCACCGACGATTCTCTCGCAAATCACGAAAATCCAGCTGGCGCGGGAGGATCCCTTGCCTTTACCTCACTTACCTGTTCTTGGTGTACACAAGAGATCTTCCCTCAAGCAAATAAGTGACTGTCGAAGGATTCCACGCTAACTCATTAATTTGCCAACTAGTTTGTGAATGGGAAATAAGGAGTTGATGAAATTTCCTTTCTTCAACGCACGTATTAGCGACGTCTGCTCTCGTGGTCTGATACATGGCCTGCCTCATCAATAGATGATTTGAATACTTGTCTTCCCGCTTAAGCGAAACATTCTTTGCTGCTGAGATAGAGTGGACGGGGCCCGTCTGCCGCGAAACTTCTCTATATAGTTACCAATCAAAGAGCCAAGTTACAGTTTTACGTTACTTTAGAGATTGCGGATGTGGATGTCTGCAAGTGGTATCGCGAACCACAACCAGCATCCATGATTTGCTAGTTGAATGCTAGTGAAAGCGCGATGGAGACTTAAATCATTTCAGTGACTCAAGGTAATCCTGGACTGTGCAGAAATCGAGGCGGATGGACGGACCGGCGAGTTCGGAAGTGGAATTTGAGAAAGACAGTATGCGGCAAGGCTTCCACGTAGACAGACGTCGGAGCTTAAAATTTTGAATGAGGTTCGCTCACCAGTGAGTTCGATTACCAACAGACGGAAAGGATCGATGGATACGCGACTGTCTGTGTGATGAATGTGTACATCAATCAGGTGACACAGATTTGCATCGTTTTTGAAGGTTACGCTCGGGCCCCATGGTCATCAAAGGGTTGATATTATCACTTCTTTGCTGGTTCGCCCTTGTACTTCACTGTTGCTACGATCATTTCTTCTGCGTTTCATTTCATGCGTGGTGGATTTCATACCATTTTTACTCCTATTAGCGAGCTCGCTTGTGTGCTTGGTTCTGCTATCCACATTCCTTCACGTTGCCGTTGTTGCCCTAACAACTTATCTTGTACCCTAACTTATAAAGGAACTCCTCTCAGTCAAACACAACAATGTGGATTATCTTCGAAGAGATAGTCATAGTCTATGCATCGTAAGGTGTACAACTCTAAACAATTCACCTAGGATCTTGTTACGCCTTTTTACTGAACTCCCAGCTCTTAAACCCTCGGTGCCCCTAGAAATAGTCCTGGTAACCAGCTGGACATATTTTGCGGGTTAAGAAATTTAACCGTTAAACGTAAATGCTTTTGCTGATAAGACTTTCTCGTGAGAATGGAATCTTTCAAATGGTGACTTAAATCAAAGCTCTCTAAGTGCTTTACAATTTGTAATTCATTTCAGAACAAACTCTGCAGTTTCCATTGAGAAATGTTCAGACGAAGGTTTTGTAGTTTCTTTGAACAAAATCGAATATTTTCCCTACCCCAAAGTACACGGGGAGAAAATGGGAATCTTCCATTTCCTGCTACTATACCCGCACCGGGAGTTTAAGGGTTTCAACTGGAGTAGCTTCTTTAGCTACTCGAGTAAAATCTTACACTTTAGTCAACAAGTGTGGATTTTCGCCACTAACGAACATGTTAAGTTCCCACGAACTGATGACGAAGCTCGACCTTCTGATCGACTTAGAAGCCGTCAGTAACAGGTCCAATTAACATAATTCCCAACCTGTTGATATCTGTTGAAGATAATTTCAAATGGGCGTCACCATTGTCATCTTCAGATCACCACATGCAGGAGACTTGTCCCCAGTACGTGTGTGGCGACTGCTCGGGGATTGACACTTGATCGACATGTCAGGACGTGAACACAGGAGGTCGGTTTGTGAGTATGTTTAAGTGGGTTGTTACTGTTGCTGTCAACGTCTTCAGTGAGCTTCTTCAAGGTGAAGGGAACATATTCAATTCTGAGCTGTTTGATCACATCTTAGCGTCATAAAATTAACGAGGTCAGTCAGCTTTTGCTGCTTTAAAGTTTATTCTCCGTGTTGTCGAAAGGGGGACGGAGTTCTTGGCGCGTTCGAGGTGCTAAATCACAACTCCCTCCTTCGCGTAACGTTATAGTAGATAAGAGAAATCAGGGAGTTCATTTTCCGTACTGTAGAAGTACGTCTGTTGATCTGTAATGTTGATTGTAACTAGTGTGGAATTGGGTCCTAGGTTTTATGGTGCCCTCATGTGTACTGGACTCGTCTGATTGCTTCTAGCCTACATTCTCCATACAATTTTCACAACTCTATTGGTCTCAGATCATTTACCTCTTTTGAGTAAACTTGGAGAGAAAATCCGTGCATTTGTGACGGTAGGGTACGAACCAGCCTAAAGGTCATTGTGCATTGTGCAGGTGAGGTTCCCTTGTGCTCGTGTGCTATGCGTTTTTGGGCGGTGTTCTTAGATCTGTTTATTTCGTACTCTGGAACTTTGAAGGCTACATGAAGAACCTTCTCTACCTTATTGGGAAAAGAAAACCCCTTGGAATAATGCTGTTGTGATAAAACTTAGGAAAGTAAACGTATTGCTTGCTGTTCCTGTGGGTGGGTTCTTTGTGCTTATTTTAAGGATGGTAGGTAGGCCCCCTTTCCCTCCTCCCTTCCTCTCTCCTGAAACTTGGGATTGTGGGGAGGTGGGGATGGGGAATCTCCGGACGGATCAAGTCACATGGGTTCGACTCCCGTGGGAGATTGCTGTTGTCTAATAACCTTCCATTTCCTGGGCGTGCTTATGGAGCAAACTTGTCTCTGATTTTCCTTGGTTGATTTTCCTTGTCTCATGTGAGTACTACCGAACCACTAGAGCACCTCGTTCGCTTTCTAACTATAAATAAGGGTGTGCAGTCCAAGCCTGGCAGAATCCTAAGAACATATTCGACTTGCTGCCACGAGGAGGAGTTTCTGCTGGTGCTGCGGTATCAAACCCTCAAACGCGAGGTAAAGAGTAATTTCCGTGGTTACCGTAATCCGACCATAGCTTGGGCTGTACTATAGATTGTCGTATCGTCAGCGGCAAGTTTCCTGGTGGTATGTTCGTTCTACCCTCCCATTCTCGACCTTTGCTTTTCTGGAGTGAGCAGTCGTTGAATCAGTAATGTAAACCTCAACTATATCAAACGAAGCAAAGGACAGCCTCCTTGGACGTCCATACGTCCATGTCTTAAATTGTGTTTCCAATCAACGAAAGCCATCTACTGACATGGAAACTGGAACGTCGATCTCGTAAACCTCTGAAGACTTCTACTGCGTTCTACCTCTGAGACCACAATTAAGGATTCACAACAGCATCAAAGGCAAGAAAATGGCATCATTTACTAACTAGTACTCGAGGAATGTATATCAGATACACGATAACATCCACATACAGAACGCGAGTCAAGATCGAGCGAAGGCGATTGCCACTGTCGTTCGTTCGAGTGAGGAAAACATGACATGAATAACACAAGCGCATAAACTTTAAACTCCACCACAATAATCATAAGCTGAGATTATAGTAAGTCCTCGGTATGACATGGATCACAGTCAAATCTGTGTGCTTACTGTGTGTGCTTACTTTTCATATGCATCTCTGACATTGTGCTCTTCTTAATGCTAAATCTGACCATTGACTGATGTAGATGCTTGCAGAATTGGCTGCTGGTAGTGACAACAAACACTGCCACTCCTCGGTTCCAAAGGTTCGTATACTTGCGGTACAGGGCCACAACTGTGGTGCTGAAAATAGGGTGGCGATGGGAAGTCACTGTAAACCGTTGGACGAATCGACGTTCACGCGACGGAAAGGAATTTTCAAACTGAACAGTTCCGAAGATGAAGGCATACACATGGAAAGCTTGTGATTGCTCACAGTACAAATCAATCTCATGTGATGTCAGTGGCCGAACGATTATTGACCATCCCACCATGAAATGTGTGTCCAGAGATGATAGGTGCATGCATTTCAAGATGGTGGATTGTAGTGGTGGACAAGAAAGCCTATCGAGATTGAGGTAATGACACTGAAGGTGATCAGATGGAATTTCCATGAGCTCCCTCACGATCTGCACTATTACTCGATTACTTCGTGAGGAAGTAGTTTCCACATAGAGGAGATAGTCAGCAAACTGTCGAGTGGTGATCTTGTGAAATTTTGGGAGTGGATTATTTTGCATAGCTCATTATAAAAGTATACGAGCATCATGAGTGAAGATTTCGTTTCGGGAGGAATTATGTACCCCAACATCACTTTCAATACATTACATATACGATCCTTGAAAAATGTTATACAAGTGGCATGGGGACCAACTGATGTTGAGCTCTCCAGCTCATTTCGATCTCACGTACGCGCGTTGACCATGTCGAGTGCATTCAGGGAGAAATTTACTTTGGCAGACCAAACGGAACTTTGTCCAACCAGTGACTTACAGAGCATTGCTTTGTCAGACAGCATGGCAGTCACCCAGCTGATGATCCTAAGTGGAGTCCAGCGTGGTCTGTTACTTCGGACTTGACTTTATGCTGATGGGACAGAGAGCTCAGGTAATGCGTGGTGGTCGTGACATTTCGATTTCGCGAATGTGGTGATCTTGAAATTTCATTTTTCTCGTGTTAGCTGCGACCAGAAAGTATAGAATTCGATGATTATCATGCGGATGAAGATTTGCCATAGCAGATTTCTGATCAGCTTCATTTTCGAGTGATAGTTTTCCAACCCCCGAAAATCGAAGGCCCAACAAAGTTACAACTCTATTGGATCGATGAAGACTAGAGATGGACAAAGCAATTACTTGAGTATCAAGACTCTAGAGAAGGTTCAAGAAGCGGCTAGTCATTTTAGAATAGGCGAGGAGTTTGAATTCTTTGCAGAGTTCTATTCGACAGTTGAGTGCGGGTTATTTTTACATAGTTTGACGTTTCAGAGGATAAAATCCAAGTGCTCGTAGGAGAATACTTTTTCCATGATGGAGACAACAAGTCGGTTATCTTAGCTTATGCAGTGGCTCTTGTTGAGAACAAAAAACTTGGCATTTGTTTTGTCTACTTCTACACGAAGCAATTGATATGTGTATGACTGCAAAAACTGTTATAATTTCAGACCGACAAAAAAATTAGAAGCTATTATTGCCGAGGTTTTCACGACACAATCCATGGACACTTCACCTATCATCTACAAATTAATGTTCAGAGCCATTTTGGAAAACATGCAGAGTCCTTATTTAAGGAGTTGATTTACGTCAGTACCTTCTCATAGTTGAGTCTCCTTCCAGTTCTTTGTCTTGTTGCTCCACTGCTTTTGTTGTTGTGAGTTGCACATCATGATTCATTATTGTCACTTGCTAGTTGTGGTTGTTATGTGCAAGTGTCTATTATAGACGATTTTATCTTTTGTTAAATAATATTTCGTGACAAATATAGACTGGAATATGTCATTGTACTTGGTAGATACAACCAGCTATTGGATAGGTTGGAGCGAAAAAGAGACACTTGGAAGGATCTGGCCGAACATATCAGATCAATTTTGCCAGATTGTTTTTCCAAGTGTGTCTTCCCGCACCTTGTTATGAAAAACTATGTGAAGAACGTAGAGTATGAATGTTAGTCTAAAGCGGCGCACCCTCCACTGTTTTTCTTTCAAGATGCTCTATGATATTTTGTTTTATGATTTGTGAAAGTTCTCACAACGACGTAAAGAACTAGAGAGACAAAGAAATTTTCTATCAGAATTTGCGCAACAAAGATCGATTGGGAATGAGAGACTGAACAAGACCTTCCAGTGCATCATCTCTAGTTGTAACGAATCTTCCATACAAGCATTGAATGATATAGAGAACTTTATTGTGAGAGTTGGAGATGGTTTGAAGGTTGAATGCACTTGTCAAGAGTTCCAAGATATGCGATGGCTTTGCTCACATGTTATCTGTTGGGATATGGAGCTAACGGAAAGTCCAACCAACAGATTCAACATCATCTAGAGTAGTCTACTTTCCATTTACATTAACTCTTTACCTGCATTTGTCTTACAAGAATTAGAACCAATTTAAGGTTGTGGCTCCTCTCTCATAGCTATTAGTCGTGGCAGACACAGGGTTGTCCAAATCTCCAACAATAAAATGATGAGGTACATCAGAGAATATAATTGCAGCTCTAGTGGATGAGAGCATGAAAAAATGTTAGTATATCTTCTCCATTGTGAAGAAGAGCTGATGAGGAGACCATTAAGTGGAGGAGACATGGTAGCGACTCCATAGTGCAATAAGAGGTCCAAGCAGTAGAGTGTTTCAAGTCTACAGCTCTTGCCAAGGAAGAGGTTATAACAGACGGATATATACAAGATCGAAATATGGAGACGGAGAGAATAGTGTTCTCAAAACTGGAGGCGGTGAGTAGTGTTTCAGCAGATGGAGGCGACAATAATAGTGTTCCCACATATGGACGCGATGAGAACTATGTTCCCACAAATAGTACTAGTGGTGCTAATCACACACCCAGTCTTAGTGGTGTTTATTTGAATCATGGCATGTTATACTACTCCATCTCATCTGCTAACTCATGGTCATAATCTGATTTTTCCTTTGCGAGTAGGCTTGATGCGCTAGAAGATCATAATCAGCTATCGTGACTTAGAATGTGTTAATGGTATTGAAATTTGCAATTATTCCATAAGCGAATGCTAATAATATGTCAAATCTATAATTGTTTCATAACAGAATGGCCACATTATATCAATCTCATTCTCATAAATGTGTATGAAAATGACAATATACTGTCAATTGTCGTCTTGTCATTGAAGATTCAAAAGCAGAATGAAAACAATGTGTCAATCTTATTTATATAATTTTATTAATGTGTATGGAATGACAATAAGTTGTCAATATGTGTCTTATCACTGAGAAAGAATGACAAGAATGACAAGAATGTGTCAATAACTGAGTCCATCGTAACAGAACGAATGATCATTCGACATATATTCCTAAAAAGGTACAGAGCTGCGGAATAAACTGAATACAAAATTCCAGATTTTATATTCTCAGAGACAGTTATACGAAAATGACATAAGATGACACTGTCACTAGATATGTTATTAGTCCGCGGTCATCATCGTGCTAGGTCCAGTACAATAGATTGTCATTATCATCACGGTCTGCTAACGACTCGATTCTGAAGTGGGATGCTGTTGTTTTTTAATCATTGTTCTTTCAATCACTCGAGCATCTAAGTTCATATAAGATTCTTCCTTAACTAAAGTCTCACGCTGTTACCGTGCTATAGTCCATTTGTTTTCATCCGCATATCAATTTTCCTGCGAGCTAAACCATCTATAGCTTCTGCATCGTGACTCGCCCTCCTTGTGACAACAAGGTTTAGATGTACTACGACAATCATTTCGTCTCTGGACAATTCTTTGGTTTGAATAGTTGCTCATGATCTCAATCTCTCCTCTATCATTGTCATTTCATATGAACAAACATGTAGCACTGTCGATGTCACTCTCTCCTCCATTATGCACCACCCAATCTGGATAAGAAGATGATCTAACGTCTAACATTGGATGTTCTACAAATTTACACATAGACTCTTTGACATCTATGGTCGTTTAACGAGCATATTTCAATGTCTTCTGGTGTATTAAATCCACCAATCTTGCAGCCAGAAAAATGAACGTTTCACCTAGAAGCATTACGATCGACTGCACCTTCATTTCCATGTCCTCTTATTGATCATCGGTCTCTGAGATCTTGTAAAACATACAATGTAAAATGTGCAATAAGCGAATTACAATCATTACAGTAAACATCAATTTTGGATAAAATGATGTCAAACTGATTTCGGCTTTTCGCAATTCTCGTGAGAGATGTCATTTCTCGTAGCAAACTGATCACGAGCGAATTTCAATGATGTAGTGTTCTCAGTTCAATGATAGACATCTACTTTGTACACCAAGCGTAGAGATAAATGCTATGCGCTCTCGCACATAGCTCTGTGATCATTACTCTATCCAGTCAGACAAGCACAGAAGACATGTTTAAAAACTTCTCCTTCTATGTTGGACTCCATGTAGGATCAGCAATTGGGTGACTGTTATGTCCTCTGTCCAAAAGATGCGAGAGAAACCAAGTAGCAAACGTTCTTGTGAGGTATGCCCAAGTAAATTTCCCGTCTTCATGAGAGAGAGAGAGAGAGAAAAGTCGTTTATATTTATTTCGTACACACATATGTATGTGGTCTCTAGATCTCCTTCAACTCGTTATATGGAGAATCTCTCATATCGTTTCGTGATGATAACATGTTGTTGGCTGCTCAAACGTTACGAGAACTATGAATTTGCAGCCTCAGAGTTGTGTATGAGTGCATCATTGTGTAAGGCTCGTCAACAACTCGAGGTTCCGATCCCACTGCTGGAATTGCTTGTCCAGTGATGGTCAATCTACCTCTATGTTGTCTAACAAGAGTTGCTATTGCTTCTTCTACTCTTCCTCAGTCAAATGTAACACTCTCTTCCGTAGTACGATCGGTCAACATAAAACATAAATGGTCTACTATGACATCATCAAGAACTCTAGAAAAAGCTCAATCTTTCTTGCATCCGGGGTAAGTATTTCCAAGATAAAAAGTTGTCTATATCTTATGTTAAACTCTCTCACTAATTTGTTCAACCTCATCAACGCTCCAAGTTGTTGTCCAACCTAGTCAAGGAATGTCATTCCCGTAATTATCTTAAAGTCTTCTTCAAGAAACTCTTCTCTCAACGCACGCTCAAAGTTGAACCAACTTCTCAATTGTCTCCTCTGTACATCCATTACAAGCTCTCTCAACTCAAGAACTACAGTCAACTGAAAGTTGATAACCATCTCTACTTTAGTTGTTCTTACTCATCCTTTCCTTCTTACTAATTACCTTTCTCACTATTAAACCATCCTTAATCTATCATATTCGGAGTGTCCGTGATATATGATCATAAACAACAAGTTGTTATTTAGGAAAGACCACTGATGAACAAAGAAAAAAACAACAGCTTGTTACTTATGGAGGACAGCCAAACAAACAGTGAACAAACAACATATCGTCGATGGTGCATGTTAAAGAGCTATAGGTTGTTATTTATGATGGACAGTCGATAAACGAACCACGAGCAAATAATAGATAATTGGTGGTACATGTTAAACTGCTATAGGGTGTTATTTATGGTAAGCCGTCCACACAAGGATCACCGGTAGAGAGTGGAAATAGCATTAAGTTGTTATTTCATGAACATATAAGTTATATGTCAGCGAGCAAGAAAGATTATTCTTTTTGGAACGTTTATTGACAACAGCTCTGCTTGAGGATTTTGGAGAATGACATACGCACTATGACTGACAATGGAAGGAGTTAGATTGAACTTACTAGCTAGCGTTTAAAAGATTGGTGAATCCAACACAAGCACGCAAAGCGTCGTTGGATTCAGATTTGTGCAAGCTATGCATAGGATCAAACAGTTCGTGTAAAGGTGGATCTAAGATTGAGTATTGAGAAAAATTGAGACATAAGGAGAGAAGATTAGACGTTTCAATTATCTATGAGAGAGAGTTGGATCGTTCGAGCCGTTCTAGAGTCCAAACTTGTTGTCCTTGGATCCATCGGGTTCATAACACCGAGTTCTACAAGAAATTGAAGACAATACGGATTTTCACAGATGATTGCGAGTTCTAGGTAGAATTGACTCGTAGAGAAATACTTATGTCAGATTCGTCTATGACTTGAGGTTGGGTTGTTCTTCACGATTGATGGATCAAGCTCTTCGTTCTTGGTGTCAATGTGGTAAAGGAGTTTTCACCTACTCAAAGGAGAAGACTATACGAGGATTGGATTGTTGGTTTGGGTGTGGTGAGTGAATTTGAGCCGCATAGGATCAATTTACGTCAGTCTTTTGCTTCTTGCGATCAAATTTCTTGTGTATTTTTGTGAAGAAAACTCCAAAGGGTTTGTTTGGAGTCTCACTGGGATCTAGGTAGTCAAATTTACCTACTCAGGAGACAAAGCTCAATCAGACAGTCCGTCTGGACGATGTGTTAGGATTTAGATCGTAAGGAGGAGGTTTGATGTTTTGGTCACCTGCGACCGAATACTAAACATATCTTGGTTGTTGGATGTTGGATCTTAGGTTCTTGGAGCTTGTGGAATTAAGAGGAAGGATCCTATCGATTTCTGAAGACCGTTCGATGAAAGAAAGAAGTATCTGTATCGGCTTTTTTACTATGAGTTGTGTGTCTACTTCAGCTTTCGACATGATTTTTGCTATATCATTGACTACGTGAGCTACAATCTTGACTCTCATTTGGATTGGAGCAACTTGATCACCGAGCTAGTGGTATAATGAGCATTGGAGACGTTGCGAGTTTGGGATTTTGATATGAATTACGCTTCATATATTGCTAGTTACGTGAGCTCGACCCTCGTTGGGTTAGAGTGATCTGATCATTTGGGCTAGTGATATACTGAGCAACAGATGTGACTGCTGCAGATAGATTATTTGAGAGTTTGGGTAGTGAGACATGTTGTGAAGCTACCTGCCAGCAAATGGGTTCTCTTGCTTCAAGTTACAATTCAACAGAACTTGTCCTAGGATTGGATTCTGAGACTAGCTTAAGGACTTGAATCAAGACTAGATTATTTGTTATGTATCATAAAAAAATTTTATGATACATAACAAAATGTATATAAAGTGAGGTTTGATTCCTGATATTTTTACCTCCTAACGAGAAGAGAGTGGGTTTTTACGAAATAGACTAAATAATCGAGTTTTGAGCTACAACTTAATCTCAGATCTAGCTTACATGAGCCCTAATTTACTTGCAGTGCATCTTACCAAGCAAGAGATTAGCTTGTTACATATCCTCGAACATAAACCTTTCTCACAATTAAACCATCCTTAGGCAATAGGTTCCTCATCAAGAAAATTTGACAAAGAGATGACGAACCAAATGTCAATGGTTGCGTACATAACTGGACACGAGCAATGTGTGCAATGTACTAGATCCGAAAGCTAATGAAGTAAGCAGACTTATGTTTGATAGTTCTAGCAAGACATCACGAAAAGAAGAACTATAACGCATGATGTTGTTCATTGAGATCAAGTTGAGAAGAACGGATGCAAGGTGGTAATTTATGCAGATCCTTTTTGTTACATGCTTTGAGTCCTTGATGGAGTTGTTCAGTCCGTGAAGATGAAACTACATTATGAGGTAGGAAATGATTTTCATCCAAGTACTCTACAGATGGTAGAGTTATTGGACCAAACTTGATTGTGTACTTGATAAGATTTGGGATGCACTTGAACCGCAAGTTGAATCTCATCAAATATGTAAGGTGGTAACTTATGCATATCGTGCTTGTCTTAGTTAACAGAGAGATTGGATAATTGAAGAGAGAGTGCACAATCATGGAGTCAAGTGTAGAAACTTGTGCAAGATGTTGTCGGAACTCAACCTGACGAGGTAATGAGAGACGAGTTGTTGTAACAGATGAAACTTTATCAAGTTTTGGCCATAGCAAGAGAAATATTTGCAACAATATTAGGACAAGAAGAACATGTTGAGATATCTTTTGCAGACTTACTCGAATTCCCACCTACATAGATTACCAACAAGACCAAAGTCATATCTTACATTGCGTCAAGGGTGTCCAAGAAGGCATCGAACTTGTGGTTCTGGATAACTCACAACTAGAAGAAGAGTGAAGTTGCACGTAAAAGCACCTTGTTTCAGAAATCAAAACCAATTTACTTGTAATTCTTTTGTTTCACCAAAACTATACAAGGAAACTCAAGAGGTTCGTGATTTTTGCCCTACAACTCAACCTTAAAGATTTTACTTCACAAGACAGACCTAGAGAAGAGATATCCAATAGTCCTAATTTTATCCCAAACTAACATTCGTTAGTTTAAGAGGCCTGAGGGGCAAAGCTATTTGCTTCACCCCTCTCATTACGGTTTCAACAGTAACAACGCTTCTCTAAAATTTTCACTGCGATCTCCTCACATGTCAATTGAACATGTCTCTACAATAGATCTCCAATGCTACCCAAGTCATCCAAAATATAGCTATTTAGACCACGTTATGACTTCCTAGAATACCAAATTAGACTCCCAACGCAAAGTCGACAAGAATCTTCAAACGCACTTGTTACATAGATTATCACTAGGTTTTTTCTCAACAATCTTTCCTCAATTTGACACTCTTTTGGAAAGATCTCGTCGATAACTCTCCAATATCTCAAATGATATGAAATCAACCCCCTTAACAAAATTTATGTCTCAAAACATCGCTAACCCCCTTTCAACACCAAAGTGGATGATAAACTACAAACGCACGTTTGTAGATTGCAGCTAAGATTCCATAGGAACACTCCCAACACAGTCAACTTCAAACCCTCGTAGCTTCTTCTATACAACTCCAAGTCTAGCGATTTTGGTCTCATCTGAAAGCCTTTGGAGTTTTTTTCCAACAAGATAAAACAAATAAATATCAAAATAAAATCAAGAATCACAAAGAATCACAAAATATTATAATTGGAAATTCTAGAAATTGCAATTATGGGAAAAAAGCATATAGGCACTCTACATCATATGTATTCACATGGGTACCTCGAGAGCTATCATGTAGCTCTCGAGGTACCCATGTTCTATATTTGTATAATTCCTCATAAAAATATTTATGATGATGCACCAAGAACATTTACGGATGACTTTTGATACTTGTGTTTTCATTTTCGTAAACATTTAGGTTAGGTATCTTACTTATGTTGACGTAAATCTTGTAGTGAATCTTACAATTTTGGATTCAAATAGCACTCATAGAAATACGTAATCCTTGGATGTCAAGGATTTTTTGTTCTCGTAAAGTTTTGCAAAACTATTAAAAAAATTTCGTTCTTTCTCACGACGGTAAGTAAAATCGCTCAGCAACTCACTCATTCTATGATCTGGTAGGCAAGCTTGCATAATGAAGTCCATCTTCTAACAAAAAAAGTGGCAGGCTTAATTATTATCTACTTTTCTGATAGGAAGGATTAGATAATAAATTAATGTCACTATATCTTAATGCTTATTTTAGAGCTGGGTCTCATCTTATGGTTACGGCAGATCATGCTATACTTATAGGTTCTCTCTGAAATCACACATAGCTTGTGGTCCTAGTAACATCTAATGTTTACAGAATAATTGAAATTAAAAATTAAAATATTATATTTAAAATATTAATGTTTTTTAGTATCCAAACAAGAATATCACAACACAAACAAACAAGTTGATGCGCCTACAATGGGATTGCAAACACTATGCATTTGCCGATACAAGCAATTCTTGAATTTCAAAACTTCCATGCAGCACCCAATTGGATTAATGTATTGTCAAAAAACTAAATATCACCGTCATATATTAAAGTAAATAATAATTATATTAGTTTGTAGACATATACATGTATTTTTATCTTGTATGTCAATATATTTTATGATATAATATATAATTAATAAATAAAATATATATGAAGTTATAATATGTATAACTCAAATATAATATCATCTTTTTATTTATATATATATATTTACATATTCAATTTGGAATTGATGTATACATATATATGATATACAAATATATATATGTATATTAGACTTGAAGAATTAATTATACATGAAGAATAAGAAATTCTGATATATAATGATATATATGATGTCATGATTGAGAATATAAAATAAATTTATGAAAAAAATAGACTTATCAAATATATAAAGATTTTGTCATATGAGTCAAATATTCTTTCAATGGACAAAACTGACCAAATATGACAAGACTAGAGTGAAGAACAAATATGAGAGAGAGTCATAACAATTACTAAAACAAAGAATTGATGTGATGTGGTTCTAGCTCAATGGCTCAAGCATCCCTTGGGAAGCCAAAAGGTCTAGAGTTCAAATCTTCTTGTTGACATGTGTCTAAGAGGAGGCTTTAGGGCTGCATCACAAAGGTTATCGTAGTAGGTTGGTCCCTTTGGGAGATCATGTTGGACCTTGTGCTTAGGGGCAGAGACGATATCTTCTTAATAGTAGCATGTGTGCAACGCCTCTGCTTACTCTATGCATCCGAAAGGAGATATATTGACGTATTAGAGCTTAATATCTCTACTTTGATTATAAGGCATCTGAGGATTAGTCCATCAATGCAATGTGAGTCAACGCGTACAATATGACACTCAATCATAATACAACATGTATCAATCTATAAGGTCGTGTGGTAGCACGATGACATCAACAATATTGTGATAACTTTTTATTCAGCATTGACCTAAGAGAATATTCTACTAATTTCTATCTATCTTAACTTTTAATTTTAACTTTTATCATGTTAGCTTATCAATCTAAATTAAATTAGCTTCTTAACTTCAACTATAAATAATGAAATATATTTCTTACTAGATTATTTCACTTCTCATTTAAACTTAACTAACTCTAAATTAGAGCTAACCAACTTTTACATAAATATCTCTATTAATTTAAAATTTAATTTCTCTAACAATTATGAGAAGAAGAATAGTAGGTTTGATCATTGGTGTCAATGATCAATGTGAAATATGATATTGAGTTGTTTCTATATATAATACGAGAACTGAATCATTTCGATGTACGAGAATTATGTTGTGTAACTAATCGCGTGAAACTTATTGTTTCGATATAATAAGTTTATATGCACCACTCAATGCAAACTTCTATCGATTATCTAAACCGTCTCTTTCATATCTAAACCTCGGCTATAAGCTATTATACAAAAATGCAAAATATAATCGTGTAGAAGCATTATCCTATCAAAAAAATACACACGAGAGACAAGTACATGCATTATCTTATCAAAACAACATACACACGCAATTACCTATGACATTATATGTGCTAAACTCTACTCGGGTCAAAATTATCCAACCTTTCTCTTTTGTCAATCTCCATTATGATCATTATCAAGATTAAAATGATGACAGAAAGCGTGGAGTACTCGTATAGACGAAAAAATTATCTGACACTTTCTATTTCATCCATCTCCATTGTCATCATTGTAGAGAACTCTTACGGTCAAAATTATCTAACGCTTTCTCTTTCATCCATTTTTGTTACGACCACTGTCAACATTAAAACAATAGCAGAAATTGGGAGGAGGAAGGAGGGGAGAAAAGAGAGGATCGCTACGGATCAAAAGACTTGATCAGTAGCATCACACCTACCTCCATCATCATCCATCCTACATCGCACTTCACGAGAAGAATATCAATTCGATCCATAATCGTCCATATCGCATTGCACGAGGAGGACGACAAAAATGATTCATTTTCTTTGCTCATCTATAATTTCTATAATAATTTTTATTAGTTAATTTTACTTTCATATTTATTTTAATAACTAACTATAATGGCAGATTATACTTCAAGAAATAAATTCCTCCTCCGACTTTCCTGAGCTCTGTCTTATTCATTTTCTTAAAACTTTCACTCATTTATGCAAATACATAACAAAAAATATCAAAAAATAATCCTTGTGACTATCTCGTCTTGGGACGAATCCACTCTCTTTATTTTCTCCTGTTTACTCCGTTTGTACCTTTCACAACTATCCTTGGCTAGATAGCTTGGGATGCATATTTATTTGGCAAATCGATCATACCATGGATCATTATTCACGAGTACTGCAAACACAAGAAGTACAGTCCCACCAAAGTTTAGTACTTCTCGTAATAGCACTTCCTCAGGCAGAAATTTGCTTGATCATACCCCCAGTACGTTCCTTGAGCTTGATCATACCCCTCATAACGTTTGGTTGCTTGATCATACCCCTGATGGATTATTGACAGTCCAACCAGTCATCTTATCTTTTGGTTCATCATTTTAGTATTTTCAACCTCTACTAAATATCACTGTAATTCAAAATATTTGACATTAAGGAAGCGTTAGACTATCCATATTCTCATTCCTCTAATATGTGCAATCTCACATTTGAATAACATCACAAAGTGACTGGTTTTACAGGCAATAGCCAGTCAGGGGTGTGATCAAGCCAGAAAACGTTAAGAGGGGTATGATCAAGCTCACAGAACCTATTGGGGGTATGATCAAGCAAATTTCTGCTTCCTCAGGAAAAGATGATGACTTGTTATAGCCAGAACGTACAGACCTATGTACAGACATTCTCCGACAGTAACGTTGAATCAGCCGAAGGGTTCAATTTTCTGCTCTGTTATAGTCTCATTTGAGGAGTGGTGACACATAAGCACTTCACAGCAGCAACACGTGCGAAGAGCACTATGAAGAGTATAAAGGTCAGTCAAGACTGCTATGACAACCTCGAAAACTATGACGCTTGGTGGCTTCCGGATGGTAAAAGCTTCATCGCAGGCCAGTGAAACTGTTTCTCTTAGCACGCAAGCAAGCTGCTGCAATACCTTGTTAGATAGTCGAGTTGTGTTCCACTGTCAAGTGTAAACATTGAGGCACCCTCTTTCGACAGCCCTTAGAATCAGCGTTTTTGTGCCCAGGAAACCGTATTCAGTGCTAAGTGGTTCTAAGTTCCAAGCCATGTTTCGAGCAGCAATAGCTATAGGGTTTAACGGCAATAGCTATAGGGTTTAACTTTCGGGATGAAAGAATTACGAATCATCGAGTCTCCATTAAACAACTCAACTCAACGTTAGCATCGAGGAACTAAAAGTTGCTCTAGCATGTACTTACATAAACAGATAGATTGTGGAAAGTTACTGTGGCCAGTTCAATGCTTTTGTCTGCCTTGTTCTCTAAAAGGGCCTCGGTATGTGTTCCAAAGAGTCAAATGGGAATACTGTAGGCCAAAGGCTCATTTTCAAGGTGATGTGTTCAGCTTCTCCACTCATATTATGATCCAGTTAGACCACTTGACCAGTACTATCGCTGAGAAGTTGTTGAGAATCTTGGCTTCCTAGTCCACCAACACTTGAGAATGTTTTCCTAACACAAGGTTGACCTGCAAAGCTGTAGCTCATGTCTTTTGAGCTGGTCCAGAATGGTTCTCCATGCCGCCGCCTACATGCTTCTGTGAGGTGTGCAACGAAACGATGCCCATACCCTGCAAACCTCTCAATGGTGTTCATTCCTCGCGTCTCCTTCGTGTCCCATGATTCTTGTCTTGTCTCATTGATGAAACTATTCCTCGTTGTCAACCTAATCTTTCTCCGCTAACCATTCCACATATCACTCATCTCTGCCCTTTTCAGGTGGAAGAGATCAATATGTGAGGACTCCAATTTAGAACGAAACATTTTTCATATTCAGATGTGATTATAAATTTAAAATATTCTAGATAACACAATCATTCTTTCGAGGAGAGGGACTTGATGTTGGATCTGAAGTACATTTAATGATGCATTTGTATTTTTGTTTTATTTATTATCGTTCTACACATCTAAATGTAACTATTTTTACGACCTTCGCCAGAAAAGATTATTATATATATATATATATAGAAGCACTTGATTGTATTTCTTTTCGTTCCTTCTCGTTAAATGGTATAATCCAGAAAACTATGAAACTTAATTGACTAATGCAGAACAAGAAGCGCAACCGTATGCAGAGCCAAGCTCCAAGAGGATATATTACCAAGCACAAATTACATCCTATTAATATCTTTTTGAAACGTTTTATATAAAACAACACTCAATAAAAATATAGAAGTGTCAGAAACGTTAAAGTAATTAGAGATCCTAATAGAAGGAAAAACCTATAATATTATATTCAATACAATACGGGAAGTACTAGAGACCTCCATATTCGTTAAAGAAATAATTTAATTTGCAAGAACTACAGGAAAAGGGAAAAAGGAACCTTATTCCAGCGGTCCTTTCCTTCTTCCTTTCAATTCAGTGCTAAATCAATGCAAATGCGTAACTAAAACCACGTTGAAAGTTGGAACTAGGGCATGTCATCATAACCTACGGTAGTCATGATTCTTTTCTGTTTCCTCACAGGTCTTTTCCTCTCTAGAGTTTTGAGGAGAGTAATTATCTCTGCTCCCATAATTTTCTCATATATATTTCAGACAGCAATTATTCAAATCCTTTCCAAGTGCCAAATTTAAATATTTTAAAATATTTTTATGAAAGAAAGCTACATATAACTAATATTTTCAAAGCCAATATTAATGAACAATATTACTAATCAGTCGTTACTCAAAATTATTAATATACATCCAAAAGAGCTTCTAGACGTTTGTCTTACTTTTGTGATTGGTGGCTAGCTTTCTGTTATTCACGGCGAGCAGCAAAACTTGCGGGTCATGGCATAGAGGTTCTATAAGTAATGTGTGACATAAGGATACTTTTTAGATTTTATTATATTAGAAATACTACATAAAGAAATTTATTGGTTTTTTAGTATATGATTTTATGTTTTAGATCTAATATTAATTACTAATATTCATAACCAATTTATATAGTTATTTTAATAGTATAGTTATATAGTTATGTTCAACTAATAATGAATTTGAAATATATAGTAAAAATTTAAATATCACAATTAATGTTTTTTATATCTTTTTCTTTGCTTTCACCAGCTAGAAACATGTACTGATATTTTAAAGTTGTTTGGATAGATTCGTATATTTCTTTTGAACTTGTTCGATACATTCATATATTTCTACGATCGATTTCGTTATTCCTTTTTCTATGCGTTAGCACAGCTGTAATTCGATTGTGAAAAATCGGAAAGAAGATATTTTAGTAGTGTAGAGGGAAAGGATGGATGAAGTCGTTGTGAAAACCGAAAAAGAATTGAATGATTTAGACTCGAATAAATCGTTAAGCAAGCCTGTTACTGAACAAATCTGTTGCAAGCCTAGTTACTTGTTTTTTTAGATGAAAGCTAAATTTCCTTCGCTTCCTTATTAATAATATTGATAAATTATTAACTATTATCACATATATCTTTTTGATTCTAAGTTTATTGTAAATTAACAATTTTTTTCCCATCAATTACTTATATATGACTAGCTAATATTGTCAAACAGTAATTCTGTAGACCTTTATTAGTTCATACATAGTTTGCCACTGAGAGATCAGTAACTACCTTGAAGGAGCACATAACTCATAGTGAGAGAAAATGACTTAAGCTAAAAGTTGAGGCTGTGGGACGAAGAGAAAAACTATAAAGGCATGGCTTTCCGATGTGACGAATGTTACATACAGGCTATGCATGTGAACAAATTTATTGGTTTTAAGTTAGTCTCTACAAATTATTTTTGTTTCACGATAAAAGTTTACATAACGACTAGTTTCCTTCCAAAACTAGTCGTTATGTGAGACTTCAACTAACAGTTTGTGATAATTTTTTTACTACATTCCACTTGTCTTTTTCCTTGTCCCAGCAATGAAGTTAGAAGAATGTTTTTTCTGAAGGTAACTAACCCTTCCACCATATAGGACATGAAATATGCACGCTCCCCCAAAAGGAAAATGGTTTTAAACAAGGTGTTGCTATTGCAGTGGAATTGTAGGACTATATATTTGAGAGTTATCTTAGTCTAAATTCTTTCTCTTTTCTTCTAAGTTTCGTATAATGACAAAAATTTAAAATTTAATGACTGAAAGACAAAAATTTAAAATTCCTTGGTGAGATTCACAATCGATGGATAGTTATGTATAATCTCTCCATAATTAATTTTGATGTACAACAAACTAGACTAGATGAATCATAGTCTAAATAGAAACTATACTACATTAAACCTTATGTGCGAGGTATAAACATAAAAACAATTTTATTTTTTCTCTTTTTATTTTAATTTTAAAAAATCAGAAAAAAATTATTAAATATTTTCCAATATATATTAATAATAGTTGTGAAGAAATCACATAGTGCAATTAGATTTAAATTTAATTTAACTAATTTAATTCATTAAAAATTATTAAAAAAATTAAATATAAGTGTCCATCTCTTTGTCCCCAGAAAGCCAAGCCACAGAAAGAAATCTTTTTGTCACCAGGAATATATATAAGACAGTTGGGTTTCAAACAGAAAATCTTTGTGTATATACACGAAATAAATATGTCACCTTCTCTTCCAACTTTTGTCTTTTTTACTTGAAGTGAATCGACGGTTAGCTATGCAAGTGCATAGCAACAACAAGAATCCAAGATTGACATGAGACAAAAGCTCTGTTATAAGAATAAGAGAAGGGAACCAAATCGTCTTGAAATCAGTGAAAGCTGGGAAAAAGGCTAGCGCTACATAAGGGTGAGAAAGTGAGGTAAAGTCAAGAAGAGAAGTATACAGTATGTGGGTACTCAGTAGTTGCAATATCTCTATTTTGGATGTACTGTACGTGAAAAATAGAATACTATAGTATTGGTCTCTGCTGAATTCGGTTTATCAATGCTGTGCGTGGGTCAACTGAGATTTATTATGGGAAGCATGAATATTGTTTCGCAATATTTATAATGTGCATGCAACATGAACTTCTGCCCGCTTAGTTTTATCGGAGAAAACGTAAATATTAAATAAAATTATAAATCAAGTGTACAGAAAATATCGATATTATTTTAAATATTAAATATTAACTAGACCTGGAAATGCAGAAAGATTAAAGATAACACATAAGAAGAGCGCTGAAAAAGGTGTGTTCAGACTACATATCAGAGAGGCTGATCACTAATATATCACTTTTTTTGGCATTATTACCTAAGCCTTCTAAAAGGGTAGGTGATAAATTAAACCTTGCATATGAATCTCCTCTATCAGAAAGTATGTATGCTAGATTAATGAGTATGACATCCTTTTCATATATCGTGAGCAGGTGGCATGTTATAAATTTAGAAATGTATTTTAAAAATTATTGTGCTTTTAACATCAACGTCTCGATCTTGTAGTTTTAAAAGTGTGTGTTCGTGTATTCTGCTTATGTATGGATCAGGTCATAATTATCACTTTCTCTATTACTTAAAGTTTTGAGCTTAAATAATATATAAGATAAATTTATATAACATTTATATATTATTCATCACAAATAAATAAGTAGCCAAACAAAACCAGAAGTATGTAACAATACTCCCCATACCCAGAGAACCAATCTTTTTGTATCGCGTTTGTAATCTTCCCTGTCTACTTCAGAGCACATGCATATATATTCACCTCCTCCATCTTTCGATAGAGGAGGCAAATATACAAGTATTTAATTTAGTAATTAATCTTTTAGATAGTAACGGTTAGGTATTAAATTATATTTTACATAAGTTAATTATATTCATGAGTATAGCTGACCGCACTTGTATCTTCTGAAGCGCGACAAGCGAATCAAGACTTATGGTTTTTTTTTTATTTTTTCTGTGTTCTCAGACATAGATTAATAAATATTTTAATTATTTATATTTACTTATTATATATTTTTTATTTAATATATATGTATATTCTCGATAACATTAAACGAACAAAGATTATCAGAATTCATCCAGCATGCATATTTTTGGCTAGGCATTTTGGATGCATATTATTTTATTTAAACAATGTTGAGTAGAGTATAGGGCTATAGCTGTCAACATGTATAGGGTATTTGAAAGGGTATTCCGAGTAGAAGGATACCTGCTAAGCTTAAACAAAATGCTTTGCGACAAGTAGCACGTGGAACGCTAACGCTTCCCATTAGCTGCTTCTAGATGCTGGGTGCCTCCTCCTGCTAAATCAAGGAGACTCCTCTGAACTTCAAAACTATTCTGATGCGTGGCTCCAAGAAACGTATTGTGAAATTTACAGGTGTGCACCGGTTACTGGAGGTGTGAGGAAGTTAACTGACAAGAAACATACTCCTTACGATGATGTGATCCGCTTCAGGCGTATAATAAAGAACTCCTTTTCAGCTAACGTCATTTCCCTTTATCCTTAAAAACGCTTCACGTCAAGCAGACGTTTGCCCATTTTCCCTTCAAGAAACTTCAATATAATAGAAGTCTATATAAGAAGTATATACCTCTTCTTATCAGTCACTTGGATAAATAGTCAGGCAAAGACTGAAGTGATAAATAATAAATAGGAAAAATATGCTCCTGAAAAATACACTCCTGAAAGATATCCTAAAGCAGAGTGAGGGATGGCGGAATGCTGTTACTATTCTTTCAGTCCAGTGGAAGGGTGACCAGGAAAATCGTTCTGACCGGAAGAGTTACAGGCAGCAAGAATAAGCTACAGTAGTGCGAAAGAACGCCAGAGTGGATGCATATGTAGAGGTGGTAATGGGTACAGTTTGAGTGTCAGTCAGACCGGGCCAATTGTGCAGCCTCCCCCGGAGGAGGTCCCTCGTCACTTGACCGACTAATGAACAAGGCGAAAATTCAGAAGACTCTGCTCTGCTGCTGGACTCGACTCTACCTCCCCTCATTACCTCACCCTTTCTTCTCCTCCCCTGTCTTCTCGAGAGCTCCTCACATATGTTGCAGTTCGGTGGGGAGTCTGTGTTTTTTCTCAGACTACCGTAGTGTGTATCGTGTGCGTCCGGTGAGATGAGGTGTGTGTATCAGCATTTGAGATAGATGAGCGGCACGAGGTTGCGACGAGTCACAGCGTATGCCCGAAGTGTGGATTAGTGATGGAGTACGAATGAAGCAAGGAGCTTCTCTGACTGGAAGGAGGACGGAGGTGGACTTTTGTTATGGATTTGGAATTGTATAGTCTGTCACCGAGTCACTGAAGATTGAGATGTGTTTGAGAATTAGAGAGGGAGCAAGACGGAGAGTGTTGCGTGGAGTGCACGAGCCTTATTATAGCCGGGAATTCGGATGACGTTCTCCCGTGGTGCAGTGTCGTGAGGAGTTGATTGGAAACAGAGCGCTCCCGTGCTACAGACGGTAGGAGGGGGTGTAGTGTAGACGCTGAACTGAATGTTTGGCCTCGCTGAGCAGTGCAACTTTGAGCTTTTCGACGAGCGAGCGAGGGATGGAGAGGAGGAGGCAGTAGGATTCTAAAAGTTGATCATCCGACTTGCATACGGACACACTCTTCGTTATATGGATAGGCTGTGGAGCAAGATGCATTGGAAGCTTGAATGGGTTTACCGTAAAAGTCACGGGTAATTGCCCTCCGGGCGCGATTGATATGGGGAATGAAAAGGGCGAAAGGATTCATTATGAAAGCGAGGAAGCTGCTTACGCAAGAATATGTGCCCTGTGGATAGAAGTGTAGGGAGCGTGATCGTTTTAGGCGTTTAAATTAGGCGGTGATTAAAAGACTCTCAGCAGAAGAATCGACCAAAAATTTCTGGATTCTGGCTTTGCATGCTAAGGTTCGAGATTTGGAGCGCTCACATCCAGAGTCTTACTCGAGTGACCAAGGTAGGAGCCACACATCCTTTCCTGCCTAATTCGGGGCGACACGCTGGTAATACGTCGTCTTTGCATTCCGTGCCCGGTTTTCGTTTTTTGTGTGGGTTGTTCATTCTGGTTTGTGCAAGCTACATTTGATTGTGAGAGGTTAATTGTCTGGCTTGGTCATAATTTGAATTTTGATGTGTAACACAAAACGCATAAAATATAGTGTAGGAATCCTCAGTGGATCCTTAGGCCAATGAAGCTGGTTACCTGTAACTCAAGGTACAAATCCCTTTTCAAATCTCATCAACGGCATGGTCTCCTAAGTGGAAGGATTCGCGTTAGTACGTATTGGGCGTCACTATCCCGTCGTCCTTCATTTGGATCGGTTTTGTCGTAAATCTTTACAGCTAGTCCTATAGTGTAGTCCTCGCTTGGCTTGCGGCTCTCAGTTTGCATATCATCAGAGGGACTCGATAGGGACTCACTATTTCAAAGTGTGTGACATCGGCACTGATGTTTTGCAGATTCAGGATCCTTGTAAAGGTTTTGCATTCCGCAGCCATGGACACGTTGAACTCGTCAGGGGACAGCTGGCTCGATATATTAGGTTGGACGCCTGTCGAGGTGATGCGTTCAAAGATACCTGCTAAAGATGATTTCTGTCGGGTTTTAATGCTTCTAGGGTTCACCGCACAGTTATTGTACGTTATTGTTGTTGTTGAAACCACACACTGATATTATTCTGTATGCAGACGGATTCAGTCAAGCTTGCTCAAAACTATGAGGAGCTCCTCTTGCCTTACGAAGAGATCACTGCCGAGGTCAGCAATTCCTTTCTATTACTTATTTACGTTATTTCATTTGACCTTCTCTATATGATCCGTTCCTCTTTTGAAGTGCCAGACGGAGCTTTTGAACTCTGTACAATTTGTTTTCGTGCGTATGTGTTGGTGTTTGTAGGACTGTGAAAGTTAGAATATAATTTAAGTCCGCGGAATTTACTCTTTCGTGAAATGGAATATTGGAACCGTGTTTCAGTTAAATCCGAGTTTAGAACCATTGTCTTGTGCTGAGGAACTTTTGAGACGATAACTGCAGTCCTTAACAACTCGTTGTGGCTGTTACAGGGTACTGCAGTAGTACTGGTTAATATGGATGTCGCGGGAACTGTTCTTGTTACGAACTATCGGCTCATGTTTGTTGTAAGTGCGAAATGGTGTCCTTTGTCAAATCTTTATTTCTGGAAATCGTGATACTTTAGGCGAGGAATGAGGACACGCCTTAAGGTACTCAACATTTAAAGGAGTAGAGTAGGACCTTGTCGGTGAATTCTTTCATCGCAGGTCCGACGACAAAAGTAAGTTCGCCGGAACAGGCTTCAGTTCGTTGCTGTGTATTTGTTCTCGTGAGAGTTAACTGTAAGGAACGGTACGTTGTTGACGAGGCGAGTTCTGTTCTGCAGGGAGAAGATCAGAAGCTGGTGCCATTGGGTACGATTCCCCTGTCCACCATCGAGAAGTTTCTGGAGCTCGTGAACAAGCCTTCTGTATGGTCCTTTAACTTCTCAATTTCGAGTGTCATGCTGGCCTTATGTGAACTTTCGTGGAAGAGGTCTTTCGTCTGGTCAACAAGTCAGGATTCTCTTCGCTTGTTTCAGTTAGACTGGTTTTGTCCTAAACGTTCACGTCTCTTCTTAGACTGCAAAATTTTGGTTCTGGCCTTTATCATTACTACTTGATATGCCATAGATTGAAGCTCATGACATTGACGTCCTCTAAGGTAACCGGTGATTCTCTGCGTGAATCTCTCGATCATCGTAAAATGGTGTGTGAAGTCAACTTAGGTTGCGTCAGTGATGCCAAACAGACGGTTTTCATAGGGATAAAATGTACACTTTGGAAATAGATGTACCACCTAAGTTGCTTCGTTATCCTGACTGTTTGCCTGTTTCTTTTAACAACAGCAAACTCCTCGCAGTTCCTCAGTTTCAAGTATACGAGATGGAGGTCCCACCCGTCAACTTCTTCAAGTCGTTGGTGCGTGTTTGCGCCTGAATCATGACCTCCACTTGTAAGAAGATTGGATTGTCACGCAAAAGAAGTGTCTTGTACGGAGTATTTGTCACACAGCTGATAGAAAATTACAGTATACCTTCAAGTAGAGTACCAGAAGCAGGAATTAAGGAGAAGACGAGAGGTTTCTCGAATTGATGAGTATTGCAAGGTGGGCTTCCTCACTGTTTGTGTTGAATTGGTGAGAGAATATTTCTAGGCTTCAGTGAAGTAGTAAACTAATGTCCGGTTCTTATCCGGTTCCAGGAAAGGACATGAGGAATATTGTGTATGGTTTTCGACCCCGATCCAAGCAGGTAATTATACACCAAGCAGTATCAGGGGATGGTACTTTCTGCGTAACTGGGAAGCTAGGGTGGCTGCGCCTTCATGTTATGAGAGTCGGGAGAGAACCACTAGCGATTTCCTGCTTGGGAATGTACAATTCACGAAGATAGGTTCTATCCAGGATTATTCACATCTGGACAGCTGAGGATACCTGTCGAACCGGGAAAATATGAGCAGAAGTCTTTGAAAGTTTTGAAAAGATTGCATAACATTATGATAAAGTCCATTCTTTCATCACCTTGGGAAAGCTCAATCAACTCGAGCTAGTTTCTGTGTGCAGAGGAGTTCGGTGTTTGATGCGCTCACGAGATCTTTGGAAAGTACTCGGCTTTGGGATCTCTATGCTTTTAATAGTGGTTTACCACCCGCCTACAAGAGTGGTGATACAATGTCACGGTTGCGGGCTGAATATGTGCGCATAATTTCGGCTACGAATAAGACGGACGGGCCTGCGAAGAAAGGCGGACTCATAAGACCTAGCAGATCCATTAGGGAGAGGCCAGAGCAGTCATGGTGGCGCATCAGTGAAGTAAATTTAAATTACAAGCTCTGTGCGACTTACCCTTCCCGTCTGATCGTCCCCTCCTCTGTAAGGTATCTTCCTTTAACACCCACTTTAACGCCCTTACACTATGAACCACAACTAACCATAGTGACCTATAAACATAGTTCGGAGGTTATGTCAAGGGTTTTAACTCCAGTTGTTAACACAGTCACTGCAGTGAGTGATTCTTCTCATTGTGGCACGGAAAGATGTTCGTGTTCTTAAAAGTTTCTCTCGATGCTGCAAAACGCTGGGCATGTGCTTTCTGGACATTTCAACGTTTCTTGTGGCACGAAACTTTTGTGTTCTTAGCATCATCTGTCGGGTGGTATCCCACACAGCTCTTTCGTCAGAAATTCAAAAGCCTGTTGTGGTGTTTTTGCTAAGAGGCTTCGTCGATTGCAGTGATGAAGACATAGCACAAGCATCCATGTTTCGCGGTCGCGGGAGGCTACCAGCCTTGTGCTGGCGGCACGGCGGTAAGTTTATTGCGATATGATTTCCAGTGCGGAGCATGAGAATCCTTTCAGTTCATGTTGTACCGCGGAAATGTGACGAGGACTAACTGTGACATATAAAGACAGTCTTCGCACAAAAGAGATCGCAGTATTGCAGTCTCCCGTTTTCCACTTACATCTATATCTACAGTGAGTGAGTGTTGTGGCGAACGTTCTTGCAGAAAACGGTTCAGTCCTAGCGCGATCTGCACAGCCATTAATAGGCCTAATGATGAACTCACGCAGGTAACATCCTTGGTCTAATCCTGATCTGACGGGCAATGTCACGCCAAAGAGTAATTGTTTTAGCATTGTAAACTTCAGATAATTACATGCTCTGGAATGAGGAAAAGGACCATGTACGCTGATGTGGATGGAGGGGATGTCCGTTTGACTGCTGGTCAGGTCCCAGTACGTTTCTTGGTACTGACCGGTCACCCAATGTACTCGTATGGTGCACAGCAATGCCGACGAGAAACTTGTTGCAGCGTTATGCCCGCCTCTGTCAAACGGCTCATCTCAACCCAGGTATAAATTCGTTAAAGAAATGCTCCTCAAGGACAGACTCTCAAGGGCTTGTCTCCCTTGCCCGTCCTGACCTGACCTGAAAGGCTTGTCCCTGCTTCACTGAATTCCCTCTGTTAAGTCTGACAAGCAATGAAGTTTTTGTTCGAACGATGGTTAGTTGTTGGCTGTTTCTAGGCTCGTCTCGAGTTAGCTTCATCAGTGAAGTTCAGTGAACGTAATTCTTCTATCCGCCGCGGGTGCAGAAAACTATACATTATAGATGCCCGACCTAGGAAAAATGCCCTAGCAAATGGAGCTTTGGGAGGGGGCTCAGAATCTTCTGCGAATTATCTTCAGTGCGAGGTAATGACTGTGTCCTGTATTATGTAGATCGTGGGGTCGTCCTGTACTGTGTGACTTCCTTGTACCTATTAGAGGTAAAATGATGCCGGCAATGAAGTTTTTGTCTTATAGAGACCCCGGTCCTTGCAGGTCGTTTTCCTTGGAATTGAGAACATTCATGTAATGCGAGAGAGTTTCGCAAAACTTCGTGACTACCTAGACCTTCACGGAGGAGCATCTTCTGACGGATCATCATCACTCTTGGTATGCGAACAAGAGTGTTTATCGGCAAGTCTTTCGATGTCGTTTTACCTTATTTTTCTTTCACCAGTCGTTGACTACTTGCAGGTCATTGGTGCAAAGGAGTTTGTGATCGAATCATCCTTCCCCTTTGAATCTGTAGATAGAAGTTCGTATATATATCAATCTCCCAGAGGTATGGACGATGGGCCATGGACCGTAAACGACTCTTAGACATGTCTTACTTATCTGCCTCTTGATCATTTACGTAGAGGACTGGCGGATGGGCATGGGGTGGAAGTAACCGGAGCAGTATGGCAGCGGCTGTTTCGGCCCTCGGAGATAGTGGTTGGTTGATGCATGTACATAGTATTTTGTCCAGTGCCGCCTGGATCGCGGGACGCTTAGTGTTGGAGAGTGCTTCGGTGTTGGTTCATTGCAGGTAAACAGTTTTGTTACCTTGACAGTATTTTGATAGACAGTAGAACTGAAAGGGGTTTGACATTTGGCGCAATGGATTGTAAGGGCTCTGCCTGGGACAGTTGGTTTCATTGCGCGTTTCACCAAATCGTGTGTGTGAGCGTGTTCTTGGTCCTGAATCTCCTTCCTTTGTCGTAACGGGGATCAATACGTATTGATGTCGGAGTGTTGTCACTACCATGTCTCAGTAGCTGGATCGTGATGCATGTGGGTCTTAGACGGGTTTACCCAGCCGTTGCGACGATTCAGTGTTCTTATATGTGCTCAGTGAAGACTTGCAGTTACTTTCCCCCTTGGACATGTTCTGACTTGTTTCTTGTAATGCAAACTCTGAACCTGTGCAGTGATGGATGGGACCGTACAACACAATTGATCTCACTTGCTCAACTTCTACTGGACCCTTACTATCGAACTTTTCGGGGGTTTCAGGTATAGCAGCTCACAACTTGACGGGTTATCAAGGTGTATATAGGTAGTTCTTGCGTCGCGCTCCTAACCGTCTACTGGAATATACCAGCTGAAAAACTAGTTTAGACATTCTCAGGAAGTAGAATTTGATGCAGTGCACATTTGGATATTCTCACAAGGGATGTAAATTCTGCCTGCAGGCCCTTGTGGAGAAAGACTGGGTATCATATGGACACCCATTTGCAGATCGTCTCGGGACCCCGACTTTCACTGGTGCCAGTCACGTCCTAGAAGGTTTGGGCATTCCCCCAAGCGAATCTACATCCCCGGTTCGGAATGGAACGAGTTCTTCATTTTCGTCATCTTCTTCTGTGGCTATCCACGCGCCTCGTGGCATTACCAGTAACTATTCTCCTGTTTTCCTACAGGTAATGGCCAGGTTTATAATTCCCGCAGCTCGTAAGGATGAGTGCTGCTTTGTACTTCAGGCAGTGCTGTTGTCATATCCCAAGAGCAGCTTCTAATACAATTACTTTTCCACCAAGCTTTCCATCGTAAGTACCTGAGGTGGGGAGTGTTTTGCCTGAGATAACATTCTACTTGCTCGTGTTGTTGCAGTGGGCTGATTGCGTGTCTCAGTTACTGCGATTGTATCCACGAGCATTCGAGTATTCCTCGGTAATCCCGCAAGTGAACACTTCGGACGATCTTCCTTTTTAATCCTGCTTGTGATTCAAAATATGCGTCCCGCACAACTTGAGTTATGTTTAACCACCTTCTGATTGTCTGATGATCATATCAGGCATTCCTTGTCGATTTTATCGACTGCGTGCTCTCTTGTCGGTTCGGGAATTTTCTGTGCAACAGGTACACTTTTGTCCTCCCTATCCTTACGCGGATTCAACAAACTTCTCGGAGCTATTGAGTGCCAACGCCATTCTATACTTGCGGAGAGAGTCACCTGTCCTTTTAGGTCAGCTTTCGGGGATGATTAAAGGTGTGATGAGCGGGAACTCATCTCACTGGTGATGATCACACTCCTTGGATTGTCGTGTACATAAACTGTGGTTTTGGTTGTAAAGGAAAGGGATAAGCATTCATATCTGTGGTCCTCTGTTTTAGATTTAGATATAGTGTTCACACAAGCGAGCTTGTTGAATGTACCCGTCAATGTGCAGTGAGAAGGAACGAGTGCAAGCAAACATAAGTGATACTAGTGGTGATTTATGGACGTATCTTGGGAAGGTTCGTAGTGCTGGTAAGGCTCAACATGAGCACTACAACATTCTGTATGATCCTACCAAACATACGAGTGCACTTCTACCTCCGGCTGCAGCACTTTCTCCCACCCTGTGGCCCCAGTTCTATCTGAGATGGGCGTGCCCATCTGGCTTGAATTTTGAGGGTTGCATGCCAACAGGCTGGGATCAAGGAGGGGACTTGGAAAATGAGGCACGAATCTGGTCCCGGTCGTTCACCTCGCTACAAAAGGTAATCTCTTGGACCTGTTAAACTATCTAGCAAGATTAAGAGTTATTTTGGCACACGGTCCGTAAGATTATGGTTAGGTCTCGGGCGACTGCGGGGTTGGCACCTGGGACCTGAGGGAGGCTGTACTTTGATATTCGTTGTATTCTACTGGTCTTTTTCATGTGGTATGTTGTAAGGGAGGACTACGCAGGAAGTGCAGAAAGCGTCTCATGTTTAACCAAACGAAAGCGCCCGTTGCGTAGGTGTCTTTCTGATTGGAGTTCAATACGTTGAAGCCCTTACGCAGGACATGTGATGGAGATAACTCGATGATTTTAATTTTAGCTCACCTAAAGTCTTGTCCTCCTTATTTATCCAGGCTAAGGAAAGGGCCGAAGCCAAGCTTCTGGAGTTGCAGTTAGCCAGAAGAACACTAGAAGAGCAACTGCAGAGTGAGAAACAGCACAGGACTTCTGCCATGACTGAAGCAGGACAAGCACAGCAAGAAAGTGCTGCTTTGAGGCGAGTTTTACAAGCCATGGGGTGTAAGATTCGGATCTCCAAGGCCAATTCGTGTGGTAACTACTCCGAAGGTGAAATACTGTACGAAGAAGATCTCGTTGAGTCGGATGGCGCGCCAGATGAGAAGCATGACGCTGACCGTAACGGGACTGAGCCCCTTGCGGTTTCAGTTACGTTGGAGGGAGATAACACTGCCTTCCACATAAGAAGAGCCTGTGGTCTTGATGGTATATTAAGCTGCAGTGGCTCTCACAACGGAGATGTGTGCACATGGCCTCAAAGCAGATGTGCAAGATTGGGAAGCGCTTTTGTTGGTTTGAAGGCTGACTTTAATGCTCTTGAGCAATTGTCAATATTAGATTGCTATTTTGATTCTGATCACCAGGGTTCTGCAAGTTCTGAAAGCGCGACATCGTCACAAGTTCCTGGTGTAACGTAAGAGCCTTAGGACTAAATTGTCAGAAAGTTGATCGATCCAAAGTCCCTCTTCCCTTGTCCGGGAACGTGAGTAGCCTCCAAATTGTTCAGAAATTGTCAAAGAGGGGGTGATATTTCTTCTCCCTTCACTATTGAATCGTTTTTCTAGTAATTCACGTTTCGCTCCTGGTTGTCGTCTGTCACGGTATGTCTGCACTCCTTTACTGCGCGAATATGTGCTAAGTTCCGTTGCAACTTAATTCATCTGAATCACCAGCCGAGCTCACGATGGAGAGCCGTCTTCTTCTTGGAATGAAGATTATCACCTCTGGACGTTACAGGGAAGTTGAACTCTTTATTCTGAGTTCAAGAGAGGAAGGCGAACTCCGGCTTGTCGACGAGAGCTTGGGCCTATCTTTCTAGTACACTGGTGATCTGACTACCGAAGCAAAACGTCCATTAATACAGTTGATACGGTAGACCGAAGGTCCAGAACACCGAGACAAATGCCAAGACGTGAGTCTATCGGGGCACCATTAAAACTTGGGAGATCGTGTCAAAGGCCAGTCATCCTATATGTCAGTGAGATAAGCATGATCATGATTAGTTTACTGAATGAGAATTCATCGTCTAGGAGCCATAGCTCAGGGATTTTACTGGGACTGAAAGGTTCTCCTGATCCATAAGAAAGTTCTTCAGTGACAATCCGTTACAAGAATATAGAGAAGAGCATGAGTATGCCCGTTTGACCGCGGCTCACTTTCCCGTCCGATTCAGCATTAGTATCGTGCGGTCATTCAAGGCAGTTGGACATCAGCTATGTACAGACACAGTTGAATCGCGAGACACAGGAAAACATGTGGCAAGTTTTTAGTTACCCACTTACGCTGCAATTAAAGTTGCCAAAAGTTGCCGTTTGTTCTTTGGAAAATAATGAACAATTGGACTCAACCGGTTGGGAATATGTCTGACCTCTTCTCAAGAAAATGTATATTCGAAATCCAGTGGTCTTTTTGAGCACCCTAAGATGATGGACGAGAGAAAGCGGGTTGTCTAGTATACCGTTAGACAGACACCGTAATCGGGGGAGGTAAGAAAAGAACGGGAGAAGCCAAAAGTGAAGGATCGAAACACGAGATTCAGATTCTCGGGCGATAATGGGGAGACAAAGACACTCTGAAGAAAAGTGAAAAGAGACTGACCATGCCTGATGAACGAACTTTCTCGTGAATGGTGTTCTGAGAGCGGCCGGCTCTGTCGAAGCTTAATCTAGAACCTCCCAATTGCACAACTACCTGACTCACGGATACTGAGTGAAGTAAAGTGGCTAGTACTGACGTTCTCTTGTACGTCCTACCCGCCCGTTGATCTCTCCGAGGACCTGCTTAGGTCCAGGCCAAGCTTCCGAAAGGAGGTAGCACCGAACTAGAACCGATGACAGTCCTGTTTCTATGAGGAACATGAGTAAAGAGGTATGTGCGGGTGGAAGAGAAAAAGTTTGTATAGTGCCCCTCGAGCAGAGTCAACGGAGCAGAAGAAAGCAACCCTAAGGGGAATTCGTCTGGTTCCATCTTCGGCGCTTCATAAGTTGCGGTTCCTTCTTAAGCATTCACAGTCCAGGCTAGGCATGGGTCGAGGCATGGACGGTGAGCTGCCACTGGATATGATTGATTTGTAAGGATAACGATCAGCTGCAGCTCGCTCAGAGAATTAGAAAGGGTAGCTCATCCCTGATTTGCAACTTTCAGCAACGAGCAGCCTCCTATCAATTCCATTCCTGTTAGAGAAAAGGTAACGGGAGTTTCCTCAGTTTGCGTCTTGTGTATCTTGAATGTTCATGATATTTGCAGCCTTTTGAACGTGTTTTGGACTTTTACCATGTTGATGCGAAGCTGTTGTATGTCAAGTCACCGTGTGATTCTAGCAACGAATGTCTCCACAGGATATGTCACACTGATGCTCTTGTAACTTCTCTATATTTAGCAGATAACGTTGACGGAAATCTTGTAAGGAATTTGTTCTGTTGAAATCAGAGGAGGACATATTCTAGTGGAATGAGTACATGCTCTCCATGGCTCGCTTCGTTCTTTTTTCTGGTTTTAGCTGTTTGAAGCGACCGTTTGAGACAAGCAGAGTTCAAAAGCTTCGAAATCTGCTTCCTGAGCAAGCTAATGCAGAGAACTGGAAACATCTAGTCACTTTCAACGTTTGTTTTAACATAATCAAGAACGACATATGTACCGAAAAATGGATGGTTGTGCAGGTGGGTCTTGACTATGGATTCTTCTATCTTATCAACCATGGTGTTCATCTGGAACTCATCGACAAAGTTTTCGAGCAGAGCAAATTGTTCTTTGCCCTACCATTGCAGGAGAAGATGAAAGTCTTACATGACAAAAATCATCGTGGCTATGCGCCACTCGCAGAAGAGTCATAATCGTTCCACGTCGAAGCAAGGTTAGACGCTGTGAACTTCTCTTGATTCAGAGCAAAACCATTGTCGTTTCCACATGAACTTCTCACTGGAGCAGACAGAATCGGTCCCAAAATTTTAACCCTTGCTGTGAAGCAGTTTATGCAAGTAGTTCTTGAAATTCGTGTCTTGTATAAAGCTGATGCCAAGTCGTGTCGAATGGAGGCGAGTTTGTGACTTCGTGTTTCAAATGTGTGGTCAGGGGATTCAAGGGAAGGTTACTTCATTGGCTGGAATATATATGAAGACCAGCCACTCGCCACCAAACCACTGCATGGTCCAAATCAGTGGCCTTCTGAAGGTATAGCAGAATCATCTGAAGCGGTCTGCTTTTGCTTTTCAAACCTCTCTTTTAAGTTTTCCTTGAAACTCATTGAACTTACACTTTACAGAGGCCAATATCCCTCATTAACCTGTGATGCGTCTTTCATCTTCGTATATACTTGACAGGTCTGGTACTGCACCAATCTTTCCCGGCAGCTGAGAATGGCAGCAGTTCATAATCGTAGGTCCGTGTGTTTGTACTATATATTGTGACAGACCGTGTCCAAGGAATCGAAAGGCCATGCAGTACGTCATCCGCTTGGCCCAGGTACTATCTCACTAGATAAGGTTCAGAGACAAAACGTTCTTTAGAGAAAATGTTTCAAGTTCTTAGTCGGTTATTCTGGGATCCAGATCTGCTTCCGGGATTGAGGGAGACAATGGAGAAATACTTTTTCAGACTTCTGTAAGTATTTTTCTCTTCTCCACAGGGAAGGACTGCGCAGATTAGGTTGTCAGTTACAGTGTATTGATTGTTTGGTTCGTGTTCCCAGACTCGTTCTATGTTATCAGGAACGAGTCCGCGGATTCTGCCGTGCTCAGAAGCGGGATAACAAAAGATCGTTATACTTTTGCAGAGAAGTTAGACACAAAGTTGCATCCTTGATTGCATTGGCCCTGGGTTTGGAGGTGGACTATTTTCGGCATATGTTTAAGGCCCCCACATTGGCTCTACGACCCCTCCACTACATTGGTTTATTTCTAGCCATTTGCACTGAGATCTGGTCATACGATTTTGCATAAAGCTGATAGTCTCCATTGATCCAACCAAGAATGTTAACAGCGGGTTTCACCTGTTAGTGGTGGTTCATCAATATAACAATAAAAGCCACTCTCTAACGAACCTTGAGAATGAACTGTTTTGTTTACGTAGCCTCGGAAAGTGTTTTACCCGCAAACCTTCTATACAATTGAGTAATCTGGCCCTTATTAGTACTTTGACCAGGTTGTCACAGAGGCAGGACACGGCTGGAAAGCCAACAAGCACTCCTTCTGCTGGCTCTTTCTATCTTGCTACAACAAAAGGTCTCCTCAGTTATGTTTACATCGTCACATGCAAGCCAACAATTTAGTTGTTATAGAGAAGTGAATGTGCTACTCAACTTTCCAGTCCTCTCAATGTACAGCTGAAGTTTCAAGCCCAGAGGGAGGAAGATTTGGATCAGGACCTCATGGAGATTACGGTCTGCTAATAAAGGTCTCCAGGTTGGTATCTGGTGAAGACCCAGAGTTCATGGACTGAAGAGTGCATGTCGTTACACATGACGAGTCTAGAATAGACGCCCCGCAAAACACTGCGAATGGACCACAATGAGAGAGCATTTTCTTCTGCAACTCGTCAAGTTTGCAGGGGCAGAGATGCTCCGACGAAGGTGTGTGCAGATGTGGTACCTAAGAGAGGTGAGTTACACAAATATACGGTCGAGTAGAAGTTATGCTGTAACTTTCCATACTTTCATTGACGAGCTTTTATGGAACACCCTTCCCATTCTGCATTTAGGAATTATCTACTGCCTCAGAGCAGTGACTGTCTTATGGGTCATGGTCTTGCAGAGCGTTCATCGTCAACCTGGGAGATATGTTAGAGCGGTGGACTAATGGACTCTTCAGGTGATATGTTAAGAGTATTGCTATAATATACTGGCAGGCTGGACTTACTCTCGTTTGGTACTGCTGTGGTCTCGATTGATATCGAACTGTGTGTGCAATATTCATCTACGAGCAACTGAGTTTTACTCATCTCCATACTGACGGTTTATAAATACGTGCAGATCAACTCTACATCGAGTTGTTAAAGACGAAGTCGATCGTTACTCGGTAAGTGTTTGGCTGAACGAATTGAACGAATGTTGGGTGATGATACTCGAACTTCATCCTTGGTTCTTGATGAGGTCAATGAGGCCAGAAGCACCAGAGAAAGAGAATATACTGGAGACTACCCAACAGGTTCAGAGCAAAAGGTTTCATACTAAAAGAGTTTCTGGTGAATCCCTCTGACCAGAGTCGAGTGTCCAAGGATGGCAGCTACAGAAGAGTTTCAGCTGTCAAGCCATGAAGTTGTGACGGTTCGAGTTTATTCATCATGTTGCTAAAGTCTCCATACCCACAAACATTACCCCCACAGATGCGTTCCTCCATGTTTGACGGCCTGAGTCTTTGCCAAGTTCACTCGCCTACCTCTGCACAAGACGAGTCCACAGAGATCTTCCGAACTGAATAGAAACCTTGACGGACCTGGACCTCCGAGCTACAAATGTGTCTATTAACTTCGATTATCATCTTTCATCTATATATCATCATAGCCTGACCCGTCTGCTGATGGCGTCCTCATATCTGAGGCGTCATATTGTGCCGTTTCTTTGGAGCGTAAGGTCTTGACGAAGTCAGAAGCTAACAGTAAGGTGCAGGCCAAGAAAGTGTGGATACCTGCATTGTCAGCGTGTAGGTGGTAATTAGATAATTGAGGCACACGTACTCATTACCTACTGCGGTGTCAGTGAGTCTTGAGCTGAAGACTGATCTACTTGCTTCTGGAACATGGACCGATGCTTGTTGCTTTCTGTGTGTTCTCATCGTTTATGGTTATAAATGCACACCCTCTTCTCTTTTGTATATTTTTGTTGAGGTTTTCCACTTCATTCAATTCACTTCACTCTCTCAATGTATGTTTCCTCTTTCACCGCACGTTCTCCATTATTCACTTGTTCTAACTTGATGTCTACTAGTCATTCAAATATAACGGAATCGATGCACGGCAAGGGAACATTTTTTACTACATTTGGTCATACATTCCTTCGGTCCCTTCTATTCTAGCTCCCAAGAATAGACGATTCTCCTACTCTTGATGAATCTATGCTCAGTTCCTAAAACCCCGGATTTCCTGATGCATTAGGAGAATCATACGCAGAGATCACTTTGCACTCCATCTAGTACAGGTTAATCTGCATGAACTGGTGTTCCTTACCAGGGAGCCTTGTTTTTACTACACTCCAATCCAAGTCAGAAATTTTCAAGAAGCACGAACAATGAAGGGTGCATGAACGCTAATCCCTTGCAGTTCAGAGGGTCTCCGATTCAGGGTGTTACTTTAAGTGTATGTGGGTAGGGTTGCTAGTTGCTTCATCTAATTTTTCTCTCTCTTCTCAGAATAAGGATAAATAGACAAATTAATTAAATATTAGTTAACTATTAACTAAAAAAGGAAGTAAAAAAGAGTCTCCTTTTGGTGGACTGTCTCGCTTTCGTTGACCTTTGAATAAAGTCAAGAAAAAACAACATTTTCTGTTCCATAAAAAATGATCTTTTTTGGACAAAAAGAAAAGGTGAAAAATGATATTTCCAAGATATTTTAAATAAAATTGATGAATAAAATGATCCCTTTTTTTGTAAAAAAATATTAAATCTAGTGCAAGTAATATTGCTAATATAAAACAACATAACCAAAGGAATTGTGGCAAATTCATAAATTGATCTAATTGAGGCCGAAGATGTAGGACCTTAGTTCTACATAAGAATATTTTTCTTTTTGTGACAGTTTATTTATTTTCATTTTTATATAAAATAATTTTGATGATTCTTCTGACCAAAAATAGTACAAATTGTTAGCAAGGTAGTTAATTATTTTGATATCATATATACTGAATTCAACTTTTCTTCACAATATCTTTTTCAATTGATATTTTTGATGTTTCTAATATATACTTTATATTTTTAATAGAATTTTCTCACCAGTAAGATTGTAGCATTTTTACGAGTAACCATCTCAAGATTTCGCTTTGTTGTTTCTTGGATGGAGTTGGATGGATGAAGAAAGTTGTATTAAGACGTAGTGCACAACTCCTCGGGGGTCCAAATGGAATGAGGGCTTTAATGATAATTTTGTGGTATTAGATTATTTTGACTTAAGATGATTGATATGAGTGTTGAGCACGAGTTAGTGGAATCACATCTTGATCTCTTGTGTAGTTCGGGTCTTGATGTCAGGACGTGTTTGTATGATTTTTAGTATAAGCTACGCGGATGGTTCAACAAACACACCTTATGAGCTCTGACCTTGTCAAGAACTCCACTTTCAGTGGGTGGTGTCATCTATGCGTCTTATCTTGTCTTAAGCTTTTATTTTGTCGTGTAGTCGCGTCTTGATATGGATGTTTTGTGTCTTTTTGTCTGTTCTTATTGGGAGCTCGACCCTTGGAAGGAGTAGTTCTCTTAGGTGGACTTTATGAGGGTTCATTCTACAATCATCACTGTAGGAATAGACCGATAGTGCCTCTCCAAGCTCTGGTTCTCCTAGTGAGCATTCTTGAAACTTGATTAGTTGAGGGTGTGAACAATGAAGTCATCCAAGGAGTCGCCATTTCCTGATCAACAGAGTGTAGAGTTGCTTCTATGCAACGAGTTGATGTTATTGTATTGTGTGTCGTCGCTAGAATCAAGCTGTTTGTTATGAGATTACGATCATTGTTATGAAATTGAACCCTCTCATGGCTTTCTGAGCTGATATCGCATCTTGACGCTCATCTTTATATACGCAGTTTGACGTGGTGCTTGTGTCTTGATGAAAATTCACATCTTGATGTGTAGTTCACAAACTGATGTACTGATGCACTAGAGACCTTGCACTATCTTGATATTTTCTTTTCCTCATCAGTTCTTCATTCGTGTTCTCTGTGTATAGACACTCTTTTATTCAATACTTGGTGGTTCACTGTAGTGTTGAGTTTATGTTTCATGTTATGAACTCTCTAGTCGCTGTTATCCTTCCGAATGTTACGTATGCCCAAACTTGAGATTGTGCGTTATACATCTTACTCTAAGAGAGCCTCGTCTTTCTGCATGTGTCATTCATTTCTTGATGTTTTCGCATCTATTTGTACGTTCGTTTACACCTTTCGTATTTATTCTGTACACGTCCTGACATCTTGATCTATCTTCAAGGACGTCTCTACATCCTTGTGTGTCTGCACAATCACTTACAAACATTCGGTCTCGATTGATCCAAGATACTTGTAAGAGTCCTAGTTACCTTACAACACTAGAGTCTCGACAAATCTTTTGTGATTAAGAACAACATCATCTGCCTTCTACTGTCTTGTTGACATCCCTGATAATCCATCATCACGACTTGCATTCTTTAGCTAGACGGTAGCACGGCTTGTTGGAGAGAGACTACAAGATTTCAAGAAAAACTGATTCTAATTTTTAAAAGTATTTTCATATATCATTTAAAGATATTAAAAGCTTTAGACATTTTGACAATCATTATATATATATAAATAAATTTTTTATTTGTTTATTACATATTCACCTCTTTCATCTTCAGATGGATGAATATGTACAGATTTCTACATAAAGTTTAAAAGTAATATTTTATATAACATTAAATTGAAAATGGAATTAAAAGTTTTGACTTAAACTATTCTGTCACTGTCACTAATAATTAATATATATAGAGAAAAAATTATTAACAAGGTAGTCTAATATTAAAAAAGTGAGTGATACATCACTAGTAATGTCACAGAGTCCAATCGCAAAGAATCAACGAGTTGCAAAAGATAGAATTCTGCAGAAGTACATTATGTGAAAGTAGGACTCGGACACTTCGCAAAAGTGCAATCCGTGAAATTTTATAGGTCATGTGAGCCACTCTTGACGGACTTCGAGTTAACTCTATTCCTATTAAAGATAAATCATATGTGAAATACGTAATTAGTATGAATGCCCTCACCATGCACCATGTGCATATACTCCACTTTCGAAGATATTGAGTTTAGTTACCACTAAGGAATACTTACGTATAAGGGTTCACCTGGACCTATTTTCCATATCACTTTTGAGTCAAAACCATAATCAAGTATTATATTTTAATTTTTTATTATAAATAAATAAATTTTAAAATAAATTATTTTTATAAAAATGAGCTTTAAAATTTTTCCTTTTTTGAATAAAAATACTTTAATTTACTTGCACCTATGCTTACAATATTAATTAGTGAACCTTTTGAGCGTATACCACGTGTCTCACAGTCAGATAGTACCACAATCCTTGAAAGTCCTAGACGTCTTTGTAATCACAATCACATTAAATGCGTTTGTAATCACAAGTTTAGTGAAATCATAACCGAACATGGGTTCATACTTAAGGAGGAGAACGATGGAACGAACGAAAAGAAACACAAGAAGATGGTGAATAACTATAACTTTTGACTTTTTATTCTTGTTATGTCTCTATACGTAATGCTGTGTAATCTTGGTTCTAATCGTCTTAATTAGAGATTAATCTTACGGGCTTCTTTAGAACACTCAAGTCAAACTACTCTGTAATATTGTTACGTTTTTCATTTGATCACAATAAGATAATCTCTTGAATCACTAGCATCTTCTCTGAGGTTTATTGTAGTGAGGAGTGTTCAAATACGTAGATACGTATCTCACAAGAAGATTGCATAGTGTAGATTGCTTGGAAACGTTCTCATGCATACACTTGCACCACAAGTAACATCTTGCAGATCCCCTTTTCCCCTGATGATTTCAGCCACACTTTGCTTTTATTTTCTCGTAATTCTATTCTTGATTCTTGGATGCACCAAGCCACAGATATACCCATTTGATGTATACCGAAATATCACCAATGTGAGAAATAGCAACTATCATCATATAAATCTAGCTAATAAAGTTGCATACAAAGTTTGATAGTTGAATTGGATGACATGATGGTTCTTTTTTATTTTGATAATACGTTCAGAAATCTGTCGCTATATCCATGATACTCTGTCGAAGTTGATCTTGTTTTCAGATTCAACAGACAAGCTTCTACAGGAGGATTCTTTCCGGTTAACCTTGTTCACTAAAATATAATTAGAGCGCAAAGTCAGCTTATTTCAAACTAGTGAAGTCTAATATTTTACATTACATGTACTATCGTGGTATGCACAAAACAATCGTTTTGTATATGTTGGATGGGATGCTGGACATGCTATTTATTACATCTGACTGGTTCCATCTGTCTTTAATAGTGTTAACGCAAAGTCTTGACGGTAGCTGCCGTAGGGTCCACATGCATGCCACGTCATCGGAAACTCTGGAGTCTGACGAGTCTAAAACACACGAATCGCGAGTCAAACCTGCTGCAGAGCAGAGGCAGATTCACCCACGAGGTGTTGATTCCCAATCATGGATCATAGAAGAACGGTAGGTACTCTTCTGGAGATCCGAGTCAGGGTCAGAATCCTGAATCGAGGAGGACCTTCCACTGCCAGCCTCAGGAATCATTCTCCAATAAGTTCGGACGTGGTTGGATTTTAGCGGCTGAAGATTTTCTCCGAGGTTTCCGGTTCCAGTATAGTGCTCGAGAAGTTCCGGTGTTTAGTGTTGTCACTTCAGGTCTTCTTTTCAGAATTTCCAGTTGAGCAAAATCTGTAGAAAATTTCCCGCTAGTGTAATTTATGTAAAGCTTTCCGACGAAAGTTCCGGATTCCAGATTCTCTTTTCTTTCCAGAGGAAATTTACCGCTTTTCACCAGCAACCTTCCACAGCACTGCTCCACTAAAATACGTTGAGACAACTTTTGTCGTCATCACTGTTTAGCAGGAGTTGGTGTAGTTAGATAGCTATCTTCAAGTTCAGCACACCATTCCTGCACGATGGGTTCGAGCTGGAGGACAAAATTATGCACCCTGCTCTGAGCTCTCCAATATATCAATGTATCCATGGAGAAAAGTCTTTTGTTACTTCTGTGCACAGGTGGTAAAAGGAATTCCCCGAGTTGCCTGAAGTAGACAACGGAGCAGACTGTCTTTGACGTCACCTTTGCTTTTTATGATTCTGGCATCATTTGGCGAACGTAGTCCAGTGCAGTGCATTGTGACGTCGTACTGTCGCGTTTCCACTTTCTAATTTACAGTGCGCAGGTGAGCTCCAGTAATTCTCAAGATTCTAGCCAGACGCAACGTGTCCCCCGATGGAATAATAAGTTAGTACACGCTGGTCGTCTTTACGAAATGTATCGGTACGTTTAAAGTATCCAGCAAAGTGAGCAAATGTAAAGCACTCTTCGTTCTGGCAGTTGATCTTCACAAGCGCTCGTAGCATTCCCTCCGAGTTGAGCTCGAATTCAACACTGCTGTGAAAGAACTGAGGCGAAGAGGAGAGGAGAGGGGAGGGCGAGATGGCAGAAGGCGACGGCAAGACAGTTGTCGTGACCGGAGCCAATGGCTTTATCGCGTCATGGATCGTCAAGCTTCTTTTGGAGCGCGGATACACTGTTCGAGGAACTGTTCGAAATCCAGGTTTGTGGTTTTGGGACAACCAAATGTGTTTTGATGGGTTTCACTGGCTGCATAGAACGCCTTCTTCTTTAGTAATCCACAACTTCCGTGCCGTCAGAGCTCTGAAGCATGTAAAACAGAGTACAGGCAACCGCGCCTTCAAATCGGGACTTCTCGACGATGATCGGGCGGAACCTCTTGCGTTGTTTTGCTCTTCTTACGTCTGTCCGCGATTCTGTCCATTAGGTCGGAGCAGGAATGCTCACTTGACCTTATTTCATCGGAGAATTTCTTAGATTGATATTGATGCATCTCGGAATCAGCTACCAGATTCTAATCCTGCAGTGGAGCATAACTCTCATTTATGCTCCACAGAATCACTGGATGTCCCGTTCATCCATCCTCGGAAGTGAACCAGTAGTGGGCGCATCGCATCGCATTGTATTGCGTGCGCTGTCGCAGGAGAAAACAATGGGTTTCCGAGATGCGCAACGCAGTTCGTTTACGGCTCGCACTGTCGTTCTACCATCAACGGTGGGCTGGATAGGTAGACTCTCTTGTCTGTGTTCGGAGTGGTTTAGAACCAGACCAAATCATTGATACCTCCCATTACCAGCACAGCATCAGCCGATCAGTTGCTCCTGGATTTCTCAGACCGGCTGTGGTTTGGTTCCCCGGAGGAGCAAGGACAATTTGACGTGGAGTGATTTGCTTCGGAATCTCCTTGCAGTTCATATTCCGGTCACCTGTTTGTCCTCCTCTTACTCGGTGCCCACCCTCACCCTGGGCTCCGAGTATCTGTCTCTCAGCCATTCCGCTCAACAGTGAGGATAAGATGGTCTGTATCCCAACGAAGGTGCTTGAAGTCATTTAGCGAGCGAAATTTGAGTCGGAAGCATCTTCTTGGATACGCGCAATTTTTCGGAAGATTTTAACAAAATTCGTCTGTACAAAATTCCCCCAAGCCGCTGTGTCCACAAAGTCTTAACTGAGTACAAGGTCACACTCAAGGGTAGGTCACACTCGCCTCAAAGTTGTACACTTCATATGGATGGTCACCTTGCTTTAGTATGCCCAGACGGTAATCTGCTTCGGAGTTCATCCATGTGTGCTGAGTCTAATGCAGCGTGGTGAATGTCGACCCAGATGATAAAGCCAAAGTTGGGCACCTGTTGGAGTTACCCGGGGCGAAAGAAAGACTGATTCTTTATAAAGCAGACCTGCTGACGGACGGGGCTTATGATGAGGTTGTCCAGGGTGCCGATGGAGTCTTCCACACTGCTTCTCCGTTTTTCTTAAAAGACATCACCGATCCAGAGGTTGGGACTGAATCCGAGAATATGTTGATGACAAAGATAGTTGTTATTTTTATTGTAGACTTTCATAGATTGTCGATTTTTCATCCGTAGATGTATGATTCAGGAATCCGTCGCTTAATAAACTCGAAGTTTCTACCACTTAATCACACCGGTGTGCATTCTATGTTAAACCCTATGCTTTGCAACGTCCAACGTCACAAGAATGATTACTTTCCTGCAGAATTTTCCCCGTTATAGTAGTAAGTTAAGGGGTTGAGTAGGGCTCATGGGGCGTCTTGGAACTTCACTCAACCATGTCATGCTTGTTTCAGCGCCGTGTGCGGATCTGAAATAGTAGTTTGTACCAGGATGCTGGGTAGAATAGTCTCATATGAAATTTCATATCTTAAAGTTCGGCGAAGCAGATAATGCAATCCTTGGTTTGGAAAGGCTTTATAACTCAGAAGCAGAATTAGCGTGACAGTGAAGCAGCCTTGAGGGTTGCCGTAATTCCTTCATGTTGGATTTGCACTAATGATAAATGATGCTCGTGTGTGAGTTTCAGGAGCAACTTATATCTCCTGCGGTAAAGGGAACTCTCAGCGTTCTCCAATCCGCAGCGAAGACACAAAGTGTCAAGCGTATAGTCCTTACCTCCTCAACCGCTGCCGTTGCATACAATTACAATAAAAGAGGTCCAGAAGTGGTTGTGGACGAAAGTTGGTGGACTGAACCAGAAGTTTGCAGAGAAATTAAGGTATTTATAATTAGGTCGCGTTTGCTCGCCACCTTACCTTCGCTCGCTGAACCTTGTGAGTCGTGGATTAGCGCTTCATCGGGTATGGGCTTCCTTTTTGATGATTGGCATGATAATTTATATAAAATCATGTCGGACAGAACTTTAATCTGGCAATTTGGTGACTCGAGACGCCCTGAAGGAATACCGAGCCAATTTAACTACAGATAATCGTTCCGTGCAATCAGCTCGTTGTCGATTTCAACCTTCAACTAGATGCACGTGGGCGTAGACAGACGAGCTATGGTGTTTTGAGCAATGCATGTTGCTAGTTTCCCTGTGGAAGTCGGAGTTTCTGATGTCATCGGTATATATGGTTGTGACGGCCAGATGATATTAGGACCCTTTGCTCTGAGGCAGGATGTCTTAGGAGGACACAAGCACTGATATTCGTTTTTCTACGGGTTTTGCAGTTTTGGTACCACTTGTCAAAGACGATGGCCGAGAAAGCAGCATGGGACTTTGTGAAGGATAAGCACTTTGACTTGGTGGTCATAAATCCAGCAATGGTTCTAGGCACAATCCTAACAACTACCTTGAACACCAGCTCGGAGATTCTCCTTGATATGCTTACTGGTAAGATGATTCTGGATAAATATCCCAGCCAAACTTTAAACCGGGCTTCAGACTCGTTAGCAGCATTAGAAGATGTTCTGTTGGTACACTGTGAATGGAAATCCTTCGTTCCATAGTGTCCAAATACCTAGCACTCAGTCCATCGAGTCCTGTGACGATTTTATGTAATTCTGTTGCATCAATGGCAGGAGCCACGAAGGAGTACGTAAATGCTACACTGGGTTACGTGAATGTTAAAGACACAGCCTTGGCTCATGTGTTGGCGTATGAGACTCCCTCCGCTGAAGGTCGTTACATACTATCGGAAAGGGTTCTGCACAACGAGGAAGTAGTGGAGATATTGAAGAAGATCGCTCCAGGCTACCCCATTCCCTCCAAGTATTGTCATCTTACGCACTTACACTTTTCGTTCAGGGACATTTCTCTCGTGTAACTGTTGTGCTGCCCAGTAATCATCGGAATTGTTGGGCTCATGTGGTAATGGTTTCTTGTAATGGGATATATCAGCGAGAAGAGCGCAGACCATGGATGTAGTGTGGCTATAGTTCAGAAGTAGTCAGGAAGACATTGATTGAATTCTCTGTTGCGTAGTCAGTTCGATATCGACGCGTAGAATGATACCTGCCGCCTAAGCACTTTTGCTTTAGAGTTTTGTCTTTTCTTCTGACATGAATCATTGTCGGTTTTGTTATCAGAATGCTAGGAACAGGACCAAAAGCACCGTCGTACATCTTCAACACTGAGAAAGTTCAAAAGCTGGGGATTAACTTCACGTCGGTCGAGGATTCCATTGCCGAGTGTGTCGCAAGCCTGAAGGAGAGAGGTTATCTGTCCTAGTTGTAAGAAAGGTAGCTGCAGAGTGTAAAGCGGAATGCCATGTGTAATCGTCTGTACATCTCTGGGTGTACGTACACTCGTACGGAAACCAGGAAAGCCTAAAAATGTAAATGACCATTTGACCTTCCAAGTTGTGTGATTAGCACTTTCGCTTGCTCGCTTCTGCACTGGCTCGTGACTGGCGGGCTGTACATTGCGTGGGGAACATTTGCATGCAATTCAAAACTTGCGTTTCTGAGCACTCCAGAGCACTCCAGAGCACTTTCAGAAGAACTCCAGAGCACTTTGAAGCGTTTTGTTCACCAAAACTGGCTCTTATGCGTTACGTTACTTACCATCACTACTAATAACTTTGTTGTTTCAAGTCTCAAGGGAATCGTTTAAAAATATGCAACGGCTCAAGATGAAGAACACCCGTCGGGTTGCGATGAAGAAATGGTCCGGCGGCTACAGGTTAAAATCTTCGGGGAGATTTGTAACGCTGATCAGAAATCGGGAGGTTGTATGTAGCCTAAAGAAAACCTTCTGCCTTCTGTACCGCTCCTTACATCCGGTCATACTCTCAAACGAGGTTGCGATGAAGAAATGGTCCGGCGGCTACAGGTTAAAATCTTCGGGGAGATTTGTAATGCTGATTAGAAATCGGGAGGTCGTATGTAGCCTAAAAGAAAACCTTCTGCCTTCTGTACCGCTCCTTACATCCGGTCATACTACAAACGAGAAAGCAGTAGCAGGATATGCCGTCAGCTTTACTCCGGAAGGTCTGCTTGGAGCACAAGAATGAACATCAAATTCTTGCTGTAAATCACTCGAGACTTACTCCGAATGATGGAAACCAGTAACAAGAAAGTGATCCTCATGAACACTAAATCCTGAAGCAAGTTCCAGGAAAATATCCGCGTAGTTGGTAACCTTCTGAACCGGGAGAAGCACAGCACATGGAAGGTTAATTATAGTTCGCAGAGGGCAAATCAGTCTACTAGCAGCGGGAAAGGGAATGAGAAAATAGTACAGTAGCGTTTACGTACGAGTTCCCTAAGGTGACATGGAACTTGGAAAGCATCGACCACCTTATCCAGTTCCTGATAGACGCTGCTTTCGATCGGCAACAAGGTAGAATCATGACTATAAAACGTAATGAAGTACGCAGGCGGAAAACGGAGCATTGGCACAGCGAGAGAAGATGTAGTCTGCATGAAGATGAGAAGGGGATGGAGGGTGCCTACAACGTCACGCCACGAACACATCTGCAGTTGGAATTGCAACACATCGCTCCCGATCGCCATTGCAGCATCAACTACTGCCGGAGCTCACAGTCATGACTGGTCGGATCTTCTTGTATTGGATTTTCAGGGAACAGCAGCGCAGGTCGCTCCGCGGGCTGATTCTCGGCGTTGAGCTTTAAAACATGAACAAAATCTGCACTCCTTACTGATTGGTGTGCTCATGCGTTGACTAGAGAATATGAGTGAATCCCTTTGCCTGGGCACTGTAGTGTGTGAGCACGATAATCCGAGATAACTGTTGCAGGGACTGAAATCTTGTAGGACTTAGGATCCGATAGCGTGAGGGCATGAAGCTCAGAGTTAGCACTGTCGCAGAGAATTGATGGGAAAGAGAATTGATGTGGTCAGTGCTGTGGCGGGTTTGTGAGCAGTAAAGGAGAAGTTTAAGCACATGCGATGGCGACGTGCAGACGGATCTAGCGCGGAGTTTCATGATCACATTACGAGGCTGAAGGAGGATCTGACGCCCACAGAAAAAACTGTAGTGAGCAGAAATGAGTACTCCTCAAGAAACTGAGAAGTGCAAATCCACGTTTAAACCCGGCGCCCAAACGGTCCTCCACCCGACGCGGTTCGGTCCGCCGAACAATTTTGCTTTATCTTGGCCGTGCGGGTTTGACTACGGTTTTGAATCGATCGTTGTTGTCGTCTTCCTTCCCTCCCTCCGTGTTCGATTTCGAGCCTAGAGGAGAAGACAGGCGAGGGACGTAGCATTCGTTGCCAAGCTTCCCTCCCAGCAGCATCACCCGCGTAGGCAGGTTTAAGAGGAGTCAAGTCTGCACGGGTGGTGACAATGATACTCGTAGATGGATCTCCGATCGTCGAGGGACGAAGCAAAGTGAAGGTGTGTGTGTGTGCGTTCTGTTTTTCCAGCGCCGTGCTCCGCCTTTTGATAATACTCTGTACGGACAGAAGGGAGATAGGGGGGCGTTAGATGGACATGGATTTTACAGATCTCACGGCAGAGGCATAGATTCGCGAGCATTGTGGACCACGCTGCTCGTCGAACCGCGTCGGTCATTCATGAGAATTAGACTGAATTTAGAGTGCGATCCTGGTGACTGTAGCTTTGTTAGATCGCGCCAGGGTCTGATGGTTTTGATGGCTCACTTTTGCAGTCTTCGGATGTGTTGAGGAAGCTTCTGGAGCACCCGCGTCTGGTTGAGGGGGCAAAGAAGCTCAGGGAAGCTAAAGTTGTGACGATCAAACCTCCCAGTCCCTCGGGAAACAGCGATGATGAACAGAGCGCGGAAACTTATACCACAGACTCCAAATTCGTGTATGTCTTCCAAAAGGAGTATGCAACTGTCGATTCAGATATCGTGCAGGTAAATTCGAAGCTCCCCGACTGGACATTTGCAGAGCACCTTTCTTCATTCAACCACCATCCAGTTCCATGGCGGGACACTTTTGTTGTAGATAACATTACCTTGAATTGTTGAGCAGTGCCACCATGTTGGTCACATTTCTCATTCACGTGGAATTTATGCCGAAACGCAGCTGGTGGGGACCGATGAGGTTACTACATGCATCGGACTGGCGATCCGAAATCCGGCTACAGGATTGTAAGCGACCTGTCTCTGTGTCTTTTAGCATTTTAGTCTTTCGTTAAAGTACTTAATGGACAAGAGTTCTCGGTTCCTGCCAACATATCCCTGTACAGTTCTGTAGAGTACTTGCTGTACTCGAACGTACCGAATCTGTTTGAACAGAAAGTTTTCCGCACGTCGACCGGCGAACTCCCCTGGATCAAAGTGAGACGAATCTCTTTCGCCAGAAGGGCTTTGGAGTTCATGACACTATCGTGCTCGAATGTTAGTACCGAAAAGCACAATTCTGCTAGTTACGTACTTCTGTGACAGAGCACTGAGTTCGGTTGGACGAGACTTCGTAGAGAGGTGGCTCCTTATCTTTTCGTTTTGTGGTGACCTCCAGAACCAGTGTAGGTCATTTCGATAGTGCAGAGTATGCAGCAAAAGGAGTGGAGCAGGTGGTCGCTAGTCATAATATGCTCAACCCAACCGTTTTCCAGGTAAAGCTGCTCCGAAGTTTTGTAGAACGTAACCTAGCAGCGGAGTTATCGCGCTAAGGAAACGAGGGCGCACGACTTCATTCTTGCATCCCTCGGGTTTTCGCTTCTGTAGCCTTGCATCTGACGGTAGAAGGAACTCCCCGATTTCTCCTGTCACACGTATCCCTTTCAGTTCGGTTCTAGATAGAAATGTGAGGTTCCGAATCTCTTTGCAGCTAAGAGACATGTGCTCCAAGCTTCCAGAGTACTTCCATTCTACTATAGTGAAACAAGAAATCTGGAGACGTCATAATGTCTGAAAGTTAGTTCCCCTGAAACAGGTCCATCTAGTTGGGGCATATGATGATAGCCGCGATCACTACGATGCAGAATCAAGACACTTAGGTAAATTCCGTATCTGATCCCGGAATTCTTGTCTAGTTACTTCAGAACACGTGATGATGTTCTTGACCTAATATTTAAGTTTCTTATGTCAGCGGGCAAGCTCCTGGCTAACAGTGAATCACTCTGACATCAAAGTATGTGAACTGCAGGTGATGAGATCCAGTCTCGTTATTCTCTTCCTTTGTCACTGAAGATTATTCAGACGCTTCACAGGTCTAAACACATGTTTGAGATGGGGTATCTGTGTATACTTCAGCACAACACTGTAATGGGTTCAAACGAATATGCCTGTCCAGCTGTCCGTGGTTTAGTGGTGAGTTCGATCCTTGTGTTCCTTGCCATTATGACCTTTTTCTGCATCGGGGCGCGTTTTTATCAGTGAGGAGACATCGGTGACTGAGAAAACTGCGAGTCAGGTCTTTAACGTATAATATCACCCTACATCGAGTACATACCAGCTATGGTCTTCCCTCCAGCTCTTGCTACATATGATGTAATTCGTCTGTTTGTCCTTTTATAGGTGGAGACGAAGTCAGGAGCAGTCATGCCCGCCAGATTTGAGGGAGGAGCACGAGGTCCTGATTTCACAGTCAGACTGGTCTTGACAACTACTGTGACGTCCGATCCTAGCTGGGATACATCGTTGCTTTCACCTTATCAAACCTATTCTGACTCATACATCATGAAACCCAGCAAGTGGTACATGCCTTTGCTCGCCCTTTTGGTTCAGTTTCCAGCTTCTGGAGTTAAGCATTCTCCTTAGTACTAGGGTGTTTATACCGTTGCCTGGTGTGAGCCGCTTCGGCCCGACTGATGCTGAGGTTGAGAATAAACGTGAAGTCGGCTTCAGCTGACTTTGCGTTTGCATAGACTTATATGACACAGCCAGCTCGTCGAAGTTTGACAAGCAGATATTTTGTTCCTAGTACTTTCAGTTCTAAGGCATTTAAGCATGACATGTGGAAACTCTGTATCCTGCATAGTTGTAGCGACTCTCATGTGACTGTCTCCGTCACTCGAATGTTAGCTCGCGAGTTTTGTGGAGCCTGGATTCGTTGCTTGTTCTAACTGTCAGGAATTGACATATATGCAGGAGTAGAGTGTACGAAACATACGCTCCTTATATGCTAAGTTTGAATGATGAGGAGTTTCTACAGACTTTTTCTACGTCACCTTATGCGGAAGGCCCTGATTTTCTGGGTAACTCTAGAAGGTATGTACGTATTTTCGTTCTTCCTTTTCCTCTGGACAAGTGCTCGCCGCTGAGTGAAGTCAACCTATCCACAAGTTCATGTAAGATTACTATCTTATAATGTGCTCCGGTTCGAGCTTATTGCGTGAGAAGGAATTAACTCCTGTTGGTGTTCCCGCTCTCACCCGAAATCATTGTGTCTAATATACTCATCTTGCTACCTGTCAGAGTTTTCAACTACATGCTGCAGTATCCTGACTGGAGGCACACGTTTCCGGAAGGAAAACCTCGTGTATTTACTCGCACAGAACAGGGTGGCTGGGTACAACAACTATCTCCTGAGATGCTCGTAGCTACGTCTAATCTGCCCGCTTGATTTCCTCAAGCTTCCCACCAACGTTGGATCTCACTGTAAGAATACATCTATAACTCCAACTGGGGAGGATACTGATACAAAAAGAATTTCGAATGTAGGTTAGTGGAGGTGATTCTTGTTCTGGGTTTCTTATGTTTTCTTGATCTTAACGTGTTGAGAATAAGAGATCAACGGTACATTTGGCGTGTTCAACTCAACTGAAAAGTTCTTGTGTTTCAGCGCATACCAGATTCACTCAGAGGAAGGAAGCAGAAACTCAGTTTCGGAGACAAGTCGTTGGTTAATTATCCATCGAGTGTATCTTTTCTACGTGTACTAGTAAAAGTGAAACTGAGACGTGCCTTCATGCAGTCATGGTGTTGTGGTCCAGACTATACAGCTTTCTGGTTGTAGAAATTGTGCCTGTCCGCCCATCATGTCGACCTTCTAATCCTGTCCACCCTCACTCATCCGTGGTTCATTACCGTAATTGTCTGAAAAAGCGTTATGGTTGCTAGCCAGGTTGGTGCATCCAGGATTCTCTACCTTGCAGGAGAAGCACACTGTTTTAAACCTGACAGCTTCATCACTGTGCTTGGGTGCATTTCAGTTGCTCTGTGGTCAAGCTGTCCACGCTCTAAACTGAGGAAACCGGTCTGCAAACAGTTATCCAGCTATCCTAGTCCGAGGTCTTTCTCGTCCTTATCATAGTTACCATCCCGCATTTCATTATGGATGTCACTTTCAGAAATTCGGAATGAATCTGCAGCCTGGTGTCTTGCTCAAGTACAAGAGACTTCCAAGTTACTCCTCGGTCCGGGAAGTCGTGAAGTCTGTTCTTACTCTCGCTCTACACATTCTCAACGGACTCGACCAAAACATTCACAACCACACACCAGAGTTTTCTTGCAGTATGATCCAATAAGCGTGGGAAGATAAGAGCATGAAAATGGCAGAGCACGTTCAGAAGGGAATTGGAGGTAGTGGTAATTAAGGGCAAGTTTGGCCTGAGATACACGTGCAGTTCTGCATCATTGTACAGGCCGTTCTATCACGGCAAAATCAGACAGAAAATAATCTGAGTGACGTGCAGTTACCAGCCCAGCTGATGTGCTTCCATGAGTATCTAGGAAGGGATACGCTATGGTGTTAGTATAATCACTTTTACAACAGCGGCGGGTCTGCACATGTGAGTTTCTGTTCCTTGAAGAGGAGAGTGACGGACCTCCTCTTCAACAACAGCAAATATGTTTGATCGGGCAAATCCAAGCATCAGAGTTGCAGCAGCACAGTGGAAGCAGACACGGAACGGTCCATTCCACGGCATCTGCAGAACATGACGCTTACAATCATCAGATAGGAATATGCTTGTCAAGGAATTTATCTGCAGAGGAGAAGTTACTAGATCCTAAGTTAAACTTTTAACTCATGAGTGCATATGAACCTTCCTCAACTTTCAGAGATAACAGAAGGCTTCCGACCTTCCGTCCGAAGAGTTCTCGCAACGCTTCCGCCTATCATCAGAAGCAGAAGAAAGCAGAAGACGATAAGAGTTCCCTGAGTGCACTTCATTGCGACGAATACATTCATTTCCTGGACGACGAAAAGAACGAGAGATCAAAGTGAATGCACTCGATGTACAACTTGGAGGATCACAACACCCCCAAAAGCTAGTTTTTTCTCTCTCACAGTTTCACTCTCACAGATCACGAAATCATCTTCCTCATCAAAGATGTCACACTATTCAGCGAACAATGCGCCGCTATTTAAGTAGGCTGGAGATGCTCAGAGAATATTCGTTCCGCAGGAGTGGTTGATACTCCTCGGGACATCAAATGTCAAATTGAAACCATCAAGTATTCCTTTCCGGCACATCTGACTGGCATACGGATGACATGACGTCGCTCCTATTGAGAGCGACCTTTATGGAGGCCGATTAAAACTCCTTTTTACTAACATGCGAGACATGGAAGGGCAGTCGTTCCCATGTTCCAGCAAGCTGCAAAGTACATCCACTTCCTCTTAACTGGAATAGCTGAAGTACATCCACTTCCTCTTAAAACCTCAGTTCCACTACAAGAGCTCCGGGCCACCCAGAACCGATCATTCTAGACGTCACGATCAGGAAGTACAGATAGTACAAATAATCGTTACCATGAAACCTTTTATTTTTATTTTTATAGAGTCTTCAATCTATAACACAACCGGAAGAATGAAGTTGCAATGGAAGGCTATTCACAACCTCTATAATTTGTGATGTGTCTCCATTCTATGTAGTTAAAAGAGTCTGAGATGTATGCAGTTAAAAACTTACACAGATTCTCGGAGAAAACAGAAATCTTGTTCGTGACCTAAAGTACAAAGGGAAAAAGGGAATATTCGTTTTCCACCTTTTGTAGTGAAACTTGCTGTTTAACTGTAACAGCTATTCCGACCTCCCAGTCAGTCTACTAGGGGTGTAAAAGTTAGGATATTCTTCAATGGCCAAGAGAGAAAAAGTTGTATTTTAGTTGTGAGTAATTTTGTGTAGAATTGTAGTTCATTTTTTAATAGTTTCCGTGAATAGACACTAAGATTTTTGTAATAAACTTTTTTCATTTTTGATATTGAGAATAAATACTTAAAATAATCGATTCGCTACTGCAGGAGAGAACGGACGAAAAGTGTGAAAATTGGTGAAGAAAACTCCCGCAGTTATTTTATGTGAACACTTCTGAAGATACCCGCGTGCGTCTGGCCGAAGTCGTAACTCTTTACTACGGGTCTCGAACCTTCAGGAAAGGTTCTAACTTTGACACCCCTACTAATAAAAATCCAACAACTGCCAAGTTAATCTAACCATGTAGGATGTCGAGAAGTACTAAGTTACACTCTTTTCCGTCATTCTGTACAAACTATAACCATAGTTTGTGTTCGTTGAGTCTGAGTTTACGTAGAAGAGTACATTCGCAGGACGGCCTCTTACAAGATGAGGAAAATATGGAAAGAGTACATTTAGCGATTGTTGCATTCTCTAACTTGATCGCTTCTCTCGGTCCTTTCTAGTTTAGAGCATCTCCACCGGCACACTACACTATCCCCGGTAGCCAGTCGCTTATTTCGTGTAGTGTGTTATAAACGTTCTTTCTTCACACTATATATTATCGTGTTTAATAATTTGTTTAATATTAATGTTATATCTATAATGAATGGAAAAATGAAAACACATGGCATTAACTTTTTCTCTTGTACATGTCATTTCAAAAAGGACTGGCAACTAGGCTGTTTTCGTGTTGCAGTAGAAATGGTCTTATTTGGGTTTATTGCAATTGTGCGATGACGATGTTTTGGGTACTTCACTTTACCATACGGTGGGGAACTGGAGTACGTATACATCGATAGTGACAGCTAAACCATTTCTGCTTTTTCCCTTTGTAAATTTTGCTGATTTATATTTGATAAACTATTATCTTATTTCTATAAACCATTATCTTGAAAATTTTAATCCCACAATTTACAGTTTAGATATGGTGTAGGTCCAGAAATGAGTGGTCATGTCATCAGTCAGGTTCGTAAACGACACTTTTCTCATGCAGGGTTGCTGATTGGATCGTTGGAACGGATTCTGGATGCAAACCAGAGCCCGTTCAGAGCCAACGACTGATTTATGGCAGTCGTAAGAAGATCTTGGACATGACACCAAAAGTAGAAAAGCAGGGAGAGAAAAAGAGTTTGGTTATAGTAAAATATGCATGTTTCTTGAACTTTTGGTGATAGGTATGGAAAAGGACAAGCAGAAAGTTAACCCCAGGAGCGGGAATAAAAGGAAAAATATTCTTTATTTCCTCTCACGGTAGTGTGTTCTAGGGTAGAGAGAAATTATGTTTTATTTCGAGAAATCACCTAAACTTGGTTTCACTATTTCTCATTGGATAGTCAATAATTAGTTGTCAAGTGAATCACATATTGTAAAAATAGGAGCACTTGGGCTTTAAGGTGAAAATTCATCTCTACTCTTGATTGCAATGCATTCTAGAGAAGAAATATGTAAGAAAATAATTCAAGAACAGTGTTAAAAAAGATGTGTAAGTAGAACATGAAAGTATAACAATTAGAAAAATAGAAGACAATTCGAGAACAACCTTACTAAATTTATGAATTCAGTTTGAACTCTTCAGAGAAAGACATGTTCAACAAAAATAAATTTACAGTTCAATTGTACACTTGTAAAGATAAAAGGTTCGTTGTTGCATGAACTTTTGCCCGCTTTCTGTTATCGGAAATGATATAAGTATTGAGAGAAAAGATGTTTGGTGTCGAGTTGGCCGACAAGCTTCAAACTCTAAGCCGTAGTCATTCAGAGAGTAACTGTTGTAATGTAATATAATTTAATAATTATCTCAAAAAAGATTAGATAATAAATTAAACTCATGCATATTTATCTCTTCCATAATAAGAGGAGGTGAGAAACAATGCTCTCACTCCTGAATAAGTTGTTTCTTACAGTTTAGTGAACCCAGTTTAGTGCAGTCGGGTTCTCCGAGTCGACTCAAGCTAACTACGTCCACTCACAAGCATGTGAAATGCAAGCAGTTGTATGACCCAGTCAGGTAGCAAATTATCGTCAATAAAATCATCTACTACTCCATTAAAGATCTAATCTAAACGTTAAACGTTAAAGCATATCGTTAGTGCATACGACACACATTAACATACCCGATATAGAGAAACCTTGAGCAAATATGCTAGTTCAAAGAGCAAGTAAGATTAAGTGCTGTATTTTATTCTCGTAAGTGTAATCGGTCGTCATCTATTTGATAATTAGATAATGACTTTGAAGTTTGGTAAGGGAGCAGGTGGCATGAAAACCTTCCAGAAGGAAATGTGGGAAGAATCCGAGTTCTAGGCTACAGGCAGCAAACGCTTTTAGGCATGTCGATCACCTACTTGCATTCGTGCTTATCGAGCTTATCGCCTTCACAACAGAACTTGGTAAAATAGGATCATTCATTGTCGTTTCCTGATTGAACTTCTTCCTCAACGGTGGTTCTTTGTAGAACTGGGACTCAGTAAGATACAAAACGAGAATCACCAGACATGAACAATGAACGGAGAGGAAGAACCCTCGAAACAGTCGTTATTTCTAGCAAGACACGCAACTTTCTCAAATAAGGAACCTCCTTACTCGAGGAGTAGTCCAACATGCTTCACGGTAGTCCCACATGCTCGTAAACTTGCTCTATGCCCGCAGAGGTGTTTCTGCAGATTTCAGTTTCTTGCTCGAAGGATTTCGTCTTCAACAGCAGCACCAGTGTTTGATGGGGGCAAAACCAAGTATTAGACTTGCAGCAGCACAACCGAAACAAAGATGTCTGAATGGAATCCACGACATCTGCAGAACATGACCGTCACGGCATAATATCATCAGATAGGAATATAGCTTGTCAAAGAATTTATTCGCAAGGAAAAAGTTCTAGATTCTGAGTATACTCTTGACACCAATTGCATATGCTCCACATGGATATTCACCTCCTCTATCAAATGTCCATGCGTTTAATTTGATATCTAACCTTTCCGGTAAGAAGGGTTAGAAATTAAATTAAACTCACACTCAATAATGTATTAATGATTACAGTTTTCCGAGCTTGTAGCTTCTGAAGCACGGCACCCTACTCATGACTTATAGTTTATATATTTTTCTCTTCGTGTTTCTAAGAATAGATTAACAAATAATATTTATAAAATATTTAATTATTTACACTTATTTACGATATATATTTTATTGAATATTTATATATTTTCCCGATAACAATAAATGAACAAAAATTCTCAAAAGTTCATCCAGCATGCATATGCTCCTGTCAACCAGCAGAGGTGAGGGAGAGAGGTGAGAGAGATAGAAATAGAAGGTTCCTGACCTTCAGTCTCAAAACTTCTTGCCATGCTTTCATCTATAAGGAGAAACAGGAAAAAGCAGAAGACGAGAGGAGTTCCTGAGTGCACTTCATTCTCACGAATGCATTCATTTGCTGGACGAAGAAAAGAAGGAATTAAAGACCAAGGATGAACGAACTCGATGTACAACGTGGAGGATCACAACAATCCCAAGAGCTAGAAGTTCTTCCCGTAAGATGGTCACCCTATTCGGCGAACGATACAAGGCAATTTATATAGGCTGGAGATTCTTGTCGAATACTCTCTTGACGGTTTGGTTGATACTTTTTCAGCCATACGGACGACTGATGCATTTTCGCCTTCGTCCTGTTGAGAGCGACATCTATGGACAGACACCGAGCCACTGATTTTCAACACGCGAAACTTCGCTTCTGAAACCTTCGTTTTACTAACATGCGGTGAAGAATACGAAGGTTGCTGTTCCCATCTTTCGGGAAAAAGCTGCAAAGTACATCGATGATTTTCAACTGTGGCAGCTTTCCGACTTCTCGGTTTCATCAAATAATAGATATACTGCAACTGCTAAGGTAATCTTACGATGTTCGATGCAGAGAAGCCCTGAAGTTCCACTCTTCCCATTCTGAACAAAGGATAACGATAGGGTTCGTTGCGTTGAGTTGGAGTTTACGAGTCCTCAAAAATGGAAGAGTACATGAGGATGTGTCAAAGCTAGAATCCAGAGGTTATGGCCATCGTCAATTTCCTGATTATTCCTACGAGTATTTCCTGAGGTGTTCGTAGTAACTCTTCGTGGCTCTTATCCATCCAACAGTAACATAAGTTTGCCGTTCAAGTTCTTTAGGTTTTTATTCATCGGATTTATATGTACCTTCTTTTTGAAAAGTCACGGTTAGAGGATCTGAGCTCTATACAAAGTTGACCATTCCAATAGCATTAGAAAAATTACGAACTTTATCCTTTGAGCAATTAGAGAATCTATTTCTCCAACTTTGACATGTAGTATTAACATAAGCTCTCTTACATATCAAGAACAGATGGAAGGAGTACATCCAGCGATACATTCTCTTACTTAAAATACTTTTTAAGTCCATCAGGTCCCAAGTTCACTAAGGCAAAATCATGTTAGTGCAAGTTCTCTCACGAGAATAAATGTTATCTTCTCTAAAGTTACAAAGATGGTTTGATGGAATTGAAATTCAGACATCATTCTCTCAGATATGATTCTCTGTTGATAAAGTAGCACGTTCTTATTGAAGTTCCTTCGTAGCACATTCTGCATCTATCGCCAAATTTACAAAAAGAAATACCAAAAGTAAACAAGTATTACCAGGAAAATTTCTGTTTAAGTATTTATCTTTAACAAATCGAAGTTCCATCTTGTTAAACCATCCAAAATAGATGGTTTAACAAGATGGAACTTTTCCTGCGCTATGTAAGATTAAATGGTAAAATGGTAAATGGTGTTACTTGTCACTTGGGGTATTCGAGGACCATGAGACTGTCCATGTGACCCACCACAGCAGGACTCGGACCAGAAGCTTCATTAACAATTTGCAGCAGCATGCAGCTCCAACCGTGCCCGCAAAAAAATTGAACCCACGATCTTTCTCTTCGAGGATTGTGAGCTAAACCACTTGGGACACTGATCTTCGGTGTCTCGAGTGATGTCTTAAGAAGAAGGTGTGAAAGAAAAATTTTATGTTAAGCAAAGAAAAGAAAGATAAAAAGAAAATTGATTCTAGGTGAGCCTTGCAAACGGCCAACTAGGTTCAGGAAACGTACACGAAACTTCAAATGGAAATATACAAATCTTGAAGCGAAAAATGACCTATGTACTATTACTGGACGATGAAGGCGGAACTGCTTAGAACTTGCTCCTTCTTCCTCTTCTATTTTAGTTGTGCAATTGCGTGATAACGATGTTTTGGAGCAGTTGGTCATTTCACTGTTACAGTACCGTACGGGGGGAACTGGAGTAGGTGCACTTTGATAAAGACACGTAAACCATTTCTAGCTTTTCCTTCTATGGTTTATGTTTGAGTAAACCATCGATCTTACTTCTTTAGACCATTACCTGGAATCGAAAATTTACCGAAAATTTATAAGCCACTGTTAGATCTGGAAACTGATATATCAAAATTTAGACACGATTTAGGGACTGAAAGGTTGATATGGCATTTCTTTTATTTGACTTAAGTTCAGACAATTGATATGACATATTAAAATTCGGTTTTGGTCCAAGGAATTGATATACCATTATTTAGGGGTCGGTTTAGATTTAGAGAAAAAGATATCAGCATTACATTTAAAATGATTATCATTATGTTGTTGCTTCAACCCTTTCAAGTAGGTGAACATTCATAAAAAAAAATATGGCATACTTTATTGTACATTAACCTCTGAAGGTAGTGGTTTATCTAGGTAAATATTCTTTTTTAACAGTAGTATATGTATAAAATAATGCACTCTTATTAGAGTGATAATTTTATTTATATAAATTTAGATGTTAGCAAAGAAATATTTCTCTTGTTCCAAATTACGCTGTAATAGTTCTTGTTCTAAGTTTATATTCAGAGATTTATTTAGAGATTTTGATGCAGTACTCTCTCTGTCCAGTGTGCGCTTGTCAATCTCAGAGAACATTTAGAGTGTAAGATTCATTTTATGACAACCTTAAAAGTGAAAATAGAGATCATAATGTTATTGAATATCATCTTCTTATTTATTTATCTATATTTGTAACCTTTCCAAGAATTTGTTCTGGTAACTGAAAATCCACGTCATGATGTAATTGAGTATCATCTGTTCATTTATCTATTTTATGTTTGTATTCAAGGAATGTGTGCTCACAGGGTCTTGTCCCATCATGCATTGTGGAATATAAGATTCGTTTTATGACAACCTTGTAACTGAAAGTTGACATCATAATGGTACTGAATATTCTTTTTCATTTAGTTTATATTTGTAGCTTTTTCAGGGAATTTGTGCAGGCAACTGAAAACGCAAGTCATAATGTAATTGAGTATCATCTTATAAGTTTTGATTTTTTATGTTTGTGTTTTCTTTAAGAAATTTGTGTTCACTACGTGCCTGCATTAAGACTATTCTGCTACCAGTCCACGGCGTGAACAGGGCATCCGCGTAGAACGCCTCAAGAATCGAGCTGTCGACCTCACACTAGCGAGTGAACTGTACTAAACATTCCGCTATCTGCCAGGGGACCTGTTGATGACTAGGCTCCGTTGACAACTTGACTTGTATAAATAGCAAAGTTGCCGCGTTGGTTGCTTGGCCCTTCGGATCCTTCTTTCCTTGTAAGGCTTGATGGGGTCTTCTCATCCGTTGGATATTCATTGCGTCGCGTGTTTTCTTTCTAAATAGTGTAAAGTTTGAACCTCTGGCGAGAGATCTCGTCAGATCATGAGATGAAAATGTGAACAGGGGAAGTACCGTCGCGTTTAAAAGAAGTAAATATGAACAGGGGAAGTTCATGCTACAGAAAGTTTAAAACTCCCATGACCTTTTCCCTGGTATGGATGGATGTGGCCCTCGCAGGAAGCGCAGCGTCTTCTTCTGAAATCGCTGGGATACCGCGGCGGCCGATTACCCACTTGATCCTGTTAATTCCAGCCTTCCATTGCTCTTGCATCCTGCGTTAAATCATTTCAAAGTGCGAGAACTGATTGGAAACAGCTTTGATCGTTTGTTCTTGATCTCTGCGGATAAACTAAAAGTATAGCGAACCTTTTAACTCTTGCATTACAGCAAGAAAGAAGATCACTGTATTATCATTCTCACTCGAGAATCTCACGCATGTTGTGTCGCCACTGTTCCTACTGCATCATGCCGAGTAGGCTTAAAAACAGTAGACACGAGTGAGACAGTCGAACTCGGCTCAAATACTCGCATAAAGTTCACGCTAGATCGTAAGAGCGATAGACGAGCTCTTGCGATTGGTTCCTTCTGGGCGGGAAGAGTGAAGCAGAACACCTCCCTCAAAGATTGTTTCACCTTGTGTCCCGTTGTAATCGCAAACTTCAGCAGGAGGATCCTCGTCCCCATAAAAAATCGAACGAAAAAAGGCTGTGGAGTTTACAGGTGATTCGACTCTGACAATCATTTCCGTACACAGACTGCTTTTGACTTGTGTGCTCATCGTTTTCTCGCTAGATTTACAGATTCTGCAAATCCTGTGTTTACAGCTCTCGAACTTGGAGTCATTTACTACTAGAATATCTCGAAGTGGATAGGAGCTTGAATGGCATGCGTGATGAATATTTGAGGTTGCTGACCCTGGTCTCAGAAACAACAGCAGGCAGTACTAACTTAACTCGTCTGCTCTCCCACGTCATCACTGGTATTTGTTGCAGAGATTGATCTGTAGCCATGGATCGCGTTGGAATGCTCCTATTGACGGCTCTGTTGATGCAGGCCTCCTCTTCTTCTATCGTAGAAGCCAAATTCACGCGATACTGGACACAGTTTTACGAAACCATACCATCAGCTGACACTCGCATATTTCAACCCGCTGCAGCTGATCCGGTTCCGAACAAGGGTATTGGGTTTGCGAAGCACAACAATGCAGTACATACAAGTCAGGGCTATAAACTCGGATGGGTCGGTGGAATGTATTTCTACCACAGCAAGGATGCTATCGAGGACATCGTAACCATCACATTCAGCACGAACCTGGTCGGAATTTGGTGCGGTAGCTCTCTCAACTTGCGAGGTTGGTGGAAAATGAACGCAGAAGGGAACGCGGATTTAGATAACCAGGAGTTGTCCATCGTGGGCGGACAAGGAGGATTCAAAGGTGCGAGTGGTACGGTGTACTACAAGAGAGTTGCATGGACACCGAATTCAGTCTTTCTCGTCACATGCGACATCTACGTCAACGACTTGCGGTACTATATGCCCAAAACTCATGTGGATCTCGGAACTCAGTTCAAGTCTTTTACCGAAGCAGATAAAATCCAGCCGGAGTTTCTCACCAGTCCATAAACAATTTTCGCTGCCCTGATTCAGAAGCAAGCGGTTGAGTCGTCATGAATATATAACAGCCGCAGTTCTTCCGTGGGCTGGCTGAGAAGCCTAGGGAAGAAATTAAAGACTTGACGTCGTTGTCCGGTCTGAGCACTGAAACTGCTCGTATGGCATGGTCCGAGTGTGGAGTACTCCCGTCGCTGTGTTTCAGATGGGAGAAAGACTAGACTGAACGGACGGACCCACTATAATTAGAATAGCTCGTACTACGTCGATATATATGAGCTTCAAATGTCGTTGAGAGGCTTGTTGGCTTTCACTTTGCGATCGAAGGGAATAATATTAACCGTTTTAATACTCAAATCCTCAATTACTCAGTAAAATCCTGCGAGAAAGTGCTGCTGATTATTCTCAATCAATATCACCACTACCTAGGAGTATCGATTGAAGAGCTTCAAATTGTGCTGAAAAGTTTCTTTCTATTCTGTTCGTCTAGCTAGTACGCAGATGTAATCGTGTCCATCGAGATTATGTTGGTTCCGGCTGAGTCAAAGGATCTTATGTAGTCCCCCCCCCTCGTGCATTTGAAGTGTCAATGAAGTGCTCAATCAAGCAGTTACCTTCTTCCTCCCCTTGTTTCCTGAGGACTTTTCGCCGTTTCGGGTATTCGCCCGAGAGCGGAGCAGACCGAAACCGAATGAGCCTTCCAGAGGAGCTGTTAAACGGCGTAACAACGTTTTCAATATTTTCGTCCTCACAATGTTCTCGAATTACACTTACCTCACATTGATTCTCTCGGGCCAAAGGTCGTTGCTATGCGTTAGCATAGCTATAAAACCGGAAAGGGAAGAGGGGATTTTTTTGTCATGTAGTCAAATGGATAGATTTATTGTAGGAGAGATAAAAAAGGAGTGAAAATGAAAAAAATATAATCACTTTGTAAAACTGAAAGAAAAAGAAAAAGGATAATACTGGATAAATCCTTAACGCATAGTCTCGCAATTCCACTGCAACCGTATCTCCTTGTTATTGTATTGTATCTCTCCTGCTATAAAACTTGTAAGTATAACCGAAGGACTTTCTCGCAACGGATTTATGAGCCTAAGCCTCTGCCCGAGCGCGACTTACGCATGAAGCCTCTGTAGCTTGAGGGAATAGTTTACGCTCTTAAGTCACTCAATTGCGTAGAGCCTTGCGCAGTGTAACTGGGGAAAATTCATACTATTCATATTTATTATTAAATACTCCTTATTTTACGCTTATGCTCGTGATTTGACGTAGCTTTTCAAACCAGTGTTTTATAGGGTCTTACACTCATCCAATCAACCCGTTGCATGAAGAGAGATAGCTTCAAGTCAAGAAAGAAAGTATTGAAGAGTTGTAAACAGGCGCTAATAACAACCAGATATTCGCGAATAGGTTCTTTTCTCCTAAATCTTTTTTCTTACTTGCAGGAACTGGTTTCGGCCAGAGATTCAAAAAAACACATTTTCTATATTAGAATTTTAATTTTCACAACATTTTCATGACCTCCAAATTTAAAGATGTAGTAAATGTAATCTGATATACAATGTTATATCTTGATGATAAAACCACAAATCTAATGACCAACAAAATAACTTTCTTTTAGTGTCAAGAAGTTTACATTGACATGTCAGAAAATAACTAATCAGTAGATATCTAAAATTTTGTATTCTCATTCTGATAACGTATAGTCAATCCTATGAAAAGAACTTCGTCTTAAAAAATTCAAAAAATAATTATCGCAGCAATCCATGGACTCCAAATGCTACGCTCCTTGAATGCAGAGAAGTCTATGAGTTACGATGGGTTAACTGTTTAATGTTGTGGAGATCATGAATTCCATGGACTACATCATTTTGGTGCAAAGTAGTCCAAGGATAACACCATTTATCATTTACCATATGTTTGTCAAGGTTGGAGAGATGGTCGCATCTACTGCTCGACTTTCTGTTGACGATAAGTGTATCTTCTTCAATAATGTGGACATCGTCGGCGTCAGCACAATACTTCCTATGTCCTCTACTGCTCGTTGCCACGATGACGTTGTTTGCACTAATTGTGATGTGGTCGAAGTCCACACGACTATGGTATCTTTGTGTCGTCTATCTTATCTCAGTATGGACAATGAGACTGTTGGAGAAGCTGTTAACTCATATGTTCTATGTGCAAGTTCTTCATGCACTAAATTAAATTCTGCTCACTAATAACCTTAGTAAATCCTAGTAAGCCCTTAAACCTTACGTCAGACCACTATTACATCAATTATATGCCATTGGATTGTTTGTGATATATGACAAACATTATTCAACAAGTAATATTAACTATATAATCTTAGAAATTTGACTATTAGAAATAGAAATATAGATAACTTCTTTCTTATGTAAGCTCTTGGCAGTCTCCTCAAAGATGAACTGGACTGTCACATCAGATACACCTATGGATAGAAGCACCTCCTGGATGCACAGCGCCAGGCGTTGGTGATAGCTCTCCGTGCAAATCATCCAGCTCTATCTTTAATTCGTGCATCTGTCGGATCAACTCTTCGATCTGATTTTGCTGACCTTGGTTCTCAACAGTCCTCTGAACATGCATTCTCTGTGCAAGAACATGCACAACTGGCACTTGAGACTGCAAGAGCAACAGATCTAGGAGCAGGAGTCGGAAGCTACTGTACTTTAGGAGTAGCACAGGGTTGAAAGATTACCTCCGCAAGTGATCGCCCCCCTACAGCAACTCTCTCTCGTCTTTGCCTTGTTAGAACAGCCACATCGTCTTCCACTCTCTCCCAATCCATAGTAACACCTCCCTCAGTTGATCGATCTGCTAATATGAAGCATAATCGATCTACTGTAGCCTCATCAGTGGCTGTCCTTCTAGCATCCAAGATTATATGTTCGAGCATTGAAAGCTGTCGGTATCTTCGATCAAACTCTCTTAGTAACTCATTCAGTCCCATCCTACGATCAGGCTGTTGCTCTATCCAATCCAAAAACGTCCTCCTAGTAACTCTCTCAGAATCCTCTTCAAGAAATTTCTCTCAAAGAGCTTGCTCAAAACTCGGCCAAACACCAAGATTTCTTCTCTGTACATCTCTGACTTGATCTCTCAACTCAGGAATCACATCCAACTAAAAACTACCGATCATCTCTGCATCAGTCACCCCCACAAGCTCCATCTCTCCTATGCACTCACGAAGATATCTGAAAATATCTCTACTTTCAAATCTTCCACACCTATTCACAATCGCTTGCAAATCCTTTGTAGATTTTAACTCACCCCCTCCGACAATCGGATGTTGCTGAACCAAGGCCACAAGCGTCTTCAGTATCTCAGTAGTATCCGGACCCAATGCTGTAGTTGTTGCAGAAGACGTTGGTGCAGCTGAAGGTACAGCAATAGATGTCGATGCTCCAGCCGTAGAGATAGTAGCACCACTTCCGCTCTTGCGATCCATCCCTTCTTTGCATGAAAATCTCAACCTTTGCAATTAATCACCTCAAGATGACTCTCAGTGGAAGCACCAGATTTATGTCGAGGAGAGTCCTTCTCAGGAAGGGCGAGCCTTCTGACTGTGATTGATCACGAGATAGAGGTAGGGATTGATCAAAAACAAGAGCCAAGTAGCTCGTCCACAACGGCTGAAGTCACTCACAAAGACTATATTATGATTATAGATCACTTACTGCTTAACAGATCAAGTCTCAACCACCAGAAGATAGATCCATCTCCGGGCACAACAGATAGAAGAAATCTGAACTAAAAAATGCTTTATTGCTCTTTCAGAGATACTCAGTAGTCTTCCACAAACATCAATTTTACAAGCGATCTCTACTCAACAAGACCTCCTTATGCTGATCACATCATATCATTCCCAAACAATCAGTTCTCACTCAACTAATCTTCTCCCACTCTTCATATAGCAGATTACTCCTCAAAGTCTACAATTGATGAAGATTTGAACCCCCAACGTCTTGTATCCCTTCTTGCAACAGCTTCAGCACTGAAATCCTTCAGAAATTTGACATTCTCAGTCTCTATCTTCTCCTTCGCACAAATAGATATTCCTTGCTCTCCAGATTCACCTCCAAACAGCCTAGTAGGTAAATTCAAGCTCCCTACTCTTAATCCTCTCTCTACGTCAACCTCCCAACTGAAAACTCTCATAAATTTGATCTAGTGACGATCAAAAGCCCTCCGTAGATTGTCAAATCGACCTCCACTTAATAAGACTACCTTTTGTCCTTTCAAAAAATAATTTGTCTCCAAAACAGTATAATAGACAGAGTTCAAGCTCCTAAACACTTGTCCCTCTCTTTGCCACCACCTCCCGGTTCAATTCTCTTAGAAATTTGATCCCCGCAGCTCCCAACCTTCTCTTGCTATGAATCCGGAGGGGATTGGTAAGAATGAGAGAGGAAATCCATCAATTGTTCAAACCCTGGTAAAGGCATGTGATGGTAAGCACAGACACTGGCCTAGATTGCTTCTTTTTGCTCTGTGGACCGACAGGTCAACTCATTGTACGACTACTGGATACATGCCCATTGAACTGATGTTGGATCAAAAGCCCGATCATGCCGACAGAGGAGGACATTTCTACATGAGCTACCTTATCGTGAGAAGATGGTATGGATCGTTTACATCTTCTTGCGTTTCGAATCAGGCAGTTAGAACATACAGAAGAGGATCTTAAAGAGGCACAGCAGAAGTTGAAAGAGGCTTGCCTCAAGAATAAGGACAAGTTTGACAAGACCCACAGGCTCAGACCGAAGCTCATACATGCTGGAGATTGGGTTGTGATGTATGATAGTATGTTAGAGAACCAGCACTCTACGATTCAGAAATTTTCTAGGAGGTGGTTTGGTCCATATGTTGTCTTAGAAGTGCATCAGAATGCTACCTATTCTTTGCAAGAGCTTGATGGTACACCTCTAAGGCTTCCTGTTGCTGGCAAGCGTATCAAGTTGTTCACAAGAAGGGGAGAATCCGTTGAGCTAGATGAATTTTTGGAGTCAGATCAGATGATGGATGTTGATGCAGATCTGCTACCTGAAGAAGACGCAGGAGACGTTGAAGAGGACGATGGCAATTTAGAGAACCTTGGAGACTAGTGGAAATACCGAAGGATGTGCAAGTTTGGAGAGGATGAATGTCATAATGTTTGGCATTCCAAATGATCAAACGAAGTCTCAGAAGACACTCTACTAGCATTTGTTTAAGAAGCTTCGCCCTAGCTTATCAAGCTGACCATGAGCTAAGTTGGGGCTATGCGCGACAAGCTGCCCCCTAGCTTGGATTGAGATATCATCTTGAGAAGGAGCGAAAACTTCCAGAATGCAGAGCTCGCCAGGAAATACGACTTCATGCTTTCAGTTTTGAGAGAACATATTCCAGGTAATAGTTAGCACAAGTCTTAGGTCATGAAAAGAGCGAAAGAGGAAAATCTGTCGGTTCTGGCTCGTGATTCAAATTCACAATCTGAGAGTACGAATGCGTCCTTATTCATTAAAAACGGAGTTGTACACAGATGTAAGAGTAGATAATGCTAGTAAACGTTTGACATAACATTTTCCCTCAAAAGGATATGTACCAACTTTATTTCATTTTTGAACGGAAATAGAGGCTATCCTAGTGATAAGACGCCCACCTAGGAAAAAAGTGGTCTCAAGATCAATTCCTCCTTTTCTTATTCCGGCATGTTGGCCTCTTGGAAGGGAGTCTATGTTGGGTATGCAACCACATCCTGCATCTCTAGGGACGGGAGATCAATATCTCTCTTAATCGTAAGCTTCCTGGCCTAAGCCTCCGCATGCCACTTTGAATATACCATGGGAGATACCTGGTGCGCATATGGAGAGGATGTAAGCCCTATGAGGTGACCCATTAGGTGTTGAGGCTTCGGCTTATATTGGTTGACTTGTGGTATATTCACGATGGCATCAACATGACATCGAGAGCCGGGAAACTTTTATTAATCAAGGGCCTAGCTTTGCAAAGGGTCTGCTTATCTGATAAATACGTCGTTATGATTTTTGAGGAAAAACAGTCAACGTTGTGAAAAACATTGTGTTTGAGGAGAACATGGAATGTTGCGGGGAACATCACGGAGGGAGACATTCTACTTTTGCTCAGAGAAATCCATTCTCGTGAAGCTTATGAGGAGATTGTCTCGTACTTGCGGTATCGTCCTCATCCGAGACTAGAGAATGGATGAAAGGATGTAGTCTATTGGTGTGCTCTCATCAGGAAGTAGAAGTACACGCCGAGTATAAAGTTGTAGCGAGGAAGGTGAAGCATGTGGTGATCCAATTACTTGTTGATTCTCAACAGCAGATGGAATCAACCGTCACTGAGCTTGTACTTAGAGATCTTGCACGAATAGGACATCAGTTTACTCAAGAGACTCTCGGACAACTCTAGATAAGAGGGGGTGGGTTCTTGACTAAAGTGGAGAAGAGGACTTTTGAGCAGATGATTGTCAGCCATAGTAAAGCGTTTTGAAGAGATTGGTTGTGTGGATCCTAGTGTGATAGCTCTGATGGTTATCTTCACTGTTCCTCATGTACCTTGGGACTTGAAGCTGATTCCAGTCCCTCGTGTCTTGTTGCCGAAGCTCATTGAGCTATTGAAGGAGAAGATGCAGATGGGTATTCTTGAGCCATCCATGGCTCCGTACTCTAACCGGTGGTTCATGATGCTTAAGCTTAGGCTTTGCGCTTTATCCAAGACTTACAGCCAGCCAACAATATCATGATTCGGAACGTGAGGACAGGACTTGTGGTTGATGAGATAGCTGAGGTATTTGCTGAGAGGTCTGTCTATTTTATCGAAGATATATTTTTCAGGTTATGATCAATTTCAACTTGCCTTGGAGAATAGAGACTTGACTACCATGCACACACCTTTGAGATTGATGCGGAGGTGCACTCTTCCTCAAGAAACGACAAACTCAGTAGCACATATGCAGAACGTGATGCATAAGGTGTTACAGGAATTTGTACTTGAGACCACTATCTCATTTTTGGATGATATTCTTATGAAAGGCTGTCCGGTGGAAGACAAGGATGAGACTATGACTTCCAATGGTTGCAGAAAGTTTATTGCAAAACATATTCAAGACGTGGGTCGGGTTCTAGCACGTCTGGAGGAAGTACACTTCACTCTATCAGGTACTAAGTCTTGTTTTGGAATGTTAGAGATTATGGTGGTTGGTCACTTGTGTGACACATTTGGAAGAAGACCGAACCCAAAGATGGTAGATGCTATAGCAAGGATAGCAGACTGTACCAATATCACTAAGGTTCGATGTTTCTTGAGAGCTTCTGTGTCTTTCGCATGAGTATTCCTCATTATTCACACATTGCCTAGCCTTTATATGCACTTCTGAGAAAAGGGAAGAGGTTTACTTGGCGGCAAGAACATCATGAGACGATGGAACGGTTGAAGGAGATTTTGAAGTCTCCACCCATACTAAGGAGACTTAACTATCAGAGAAGAAGATCTATGATACTAACGGTGGACACGAGTCCAAGGACGATTGGATGGGCAGTTGGTCAAGAAGATACAGATGGTGTGCAGTTTATTTCTAGATTTGGAGCCCAAATCTTGACAGACGGACAACGTAACTATCCTCAAGTAAAGCATGAACTGTGGAAAGCCGTTATTGCTATAAAGATAGATCGGGTGTTCTTGATTGGTGCTCATGTGGTTTTAAGAACAAATTGTGTACCTTTGATTGGTTGATAGCAAACTGCAATACCCCAGACATAGTAATGTTGAGATGGATTGCTTATATCCGGAATCTGAATCTTGAGCTGAAACACATAGCCGGGAAAGAAAACCCAAAGTAGACATGTTGTCTAGAGTTTGCTACGCAGATGAGGATGAGATGGTAACAGAAGCTGATGACGAAGAGAAGAGAGATGTTTGGTGTTGAGTTGGTCAGCAAACTCCGGATTTGGAACCATTGCCGTTCAAAGAGAAATTCTACACAGGAAGGTTACGCGACATTGGATTCTATCTGAGTTCTTTAAATAGATCGGAGGATTTAAGTGATGTAGAGTTTTAGAAAAATAAGGAGTAAGGCATATGATTACTTGTTGCGAGATGGGTATCTTTGGAAGCGTCCAAAGAGAAAAGATGGAGTATATAAAAAAGATAGAAAAGATGGGGTATATATATATACCCTCATCTATAACTTCTACGAGTTATAGATGATCTGCAGACCAAGCAATGGCTGATGAAAGAGTTTCATGACATCTTGTGGGTCAGACATCGAAGAGCTTGGGCTACCTACACAAAATTAAAAGAGAGATACTGGTGGAAAGGACTTTATCAAGATGTGGCAAACTTTGTGAGTTCATGCTTGCATTGTCAATTTTACTCAAAGGTACGTTACAAGGATTGTTTGGTACCAACCTATCCGCTTAGCATCCATTTTCGATGGGTTCTTGATTTGGTAGCGATGCCTCTCGGGTTATGAGATATGAGGTACTTGGTGTTGGCTCGAGAAGACCTCTTCAACTTTGTGGAAGGACGAGCTCTGAAGATGAAGACCACCGAGGAGATATGTAGGTTTGTTCTTGAAGATATTATCTATAGATATGGATCGATATGGAGATTGTGTGCAGACAAAAGAGAGTTGCGTGGTAATGAAGTGAAGGAGTTCTTTGCCCAACATGGATGAAACTCAAACTCACTATTGCTATGAATCTGGAGGAGATTGGTAAGAGTGAGAGAAGACATCCATCGATTGTTCAAGCCTTGGTAAAGACATGCGATGGTAGACACATACAGTGACCTAGATTGCTTCTTTTTGCTCTGTGGGTTGACTCATTGCACTACTACTGGGTACATGCTCGTTGAATTGATGCTGGGTCAAAAGTCGATTATGCCGGCAGAGGAGGACATTCCTACATGAGCTACTTTATCATGGGAAGACGATATGGATCGTGTACATCTTCTTGCGCTTCGAATCAGGCAGTTAGAACATAGAGAAGAGGATCTTAAAGAGACACAGTAGAAGCTGAAAGAGGCTCGTCTCAAGAATAAAGACAGGTTAGACAAGACCCACAGGCTAAGACCGAAGCTCATACATGCTGGAGATTGGATTTTGGTGTATGACAATACGCTAGAGAACCAGCACTCTACGATTCATAAATTTTCTAGGAGGTGGTTTGGTCCATATGTTGTCTTAGAAGTGCATCAGAATGCTACTTATTCTTTGCAGGAGCTTGATGATACACCTCTAAGGCTTCCTGTTGATGACAAGCGTATCAAGTTGTTCAGAAGAAGAGGAGAATCCGTTGAGCTAGATGAATTTTTGAAGTCAGATCAGATGATGGATGCTGATGCAAATCTGCTACCTGAAGAAGACGCAGGAGACATTGAAGAGGACGATGGCAATTTAGAGAACTTTTGAGACTAGTGAGAAAGTTGACACATACCAGAGGATGTGCAGGTTTGGAGGGGGTGAATGTAGTAGTGCGTGGCATTCCAAATGATGAAATGGAGCTTCAGAAGACACTCAGCTGGCATTTGTTTAAGAAGCTGTGTCCTAGCTTATCAAGCTGGGCAGGAGCTAAGCTGGGGCTATGCTCGATAAGGTGCCCCCTAGCTTGGATTGAGATATCATCCTGGGAAGGAGCAAAAACTTCCAAAATGCAGAGCTCACCGGAAGTACGACTTCATGCTTCTGGTTTTTGAGTGAAAGCATTCCAAGTAACAGTTATCACAAGTCTTAAGTCATGAAAAGAGCGAAAGAGGAAAATTTGTCAGTTCTTGCTCGTGATTCAAATTCATAATCTGACAGTACGAGTGCGTAGGTGTTGACGAGTACTATAGTTTTGACTCCTTATTCATTAAAAATGAAGTTGTACAGAGATGTTATTGTAGATAAAGCTAATAAATGTTTCACAGAACATTTTCCCTCAAAAGGATATGTACCAACTTTATTTCAGTTTTGAACGGAAACAGAGGCCATCCCAGTGATAGGGCGCCCACCTAGGAAGAAAGCGGTCTCAAGATCAATTTCCCATGGCATGTGTTTCCTATTCCGGCATGTTGGCCTCCTGGAAGGGAGTCTATGTTGGGTATGCAGCCACGTCCTGCATATATAGGGACGAGAGACCAATATCTCTCTTAATCGTGGGCTTCCTAGCCTAAGCTTCCGCATGCCACCTTGAATATACCATGAGAGATACCTGGTGCGTATATGGGGGGCTGTAAACTTTGTGAGGTGACCCCATAAGTGTTGGGGCTTTGGCCTACATTGGTTGGCTTGTGGTATATTCATGGTGGCATCAAGATGACATCGAGAGCCAAGAAACTTTTAGTAATCAAAGGCCTAGCTTAGTAGGGGTCTTGCTTACCTGATAAGTACGCTGTTAGGGTTTTCAAGGAGGGAGGTCAACATGGCAGAAAACGATGCATTAGAGGAGAACATGAGATGTGGTGGAGAACATCACGAAAGAGGGCATTCTACTTTTTGCTCGAGAAGAAGCCGTCGGGACGCGCATGAGAAGCTTGAGGACTGAGGGGATCAAATTTCTGAGAGAATTGAATTGGAAGGTTGTCGCAAAGAGGGGGACATGTGTTTAGGAGCTTGAACTATATCTAATATATTGTTTTGGAGGCAAATTATCTTTTGAAAGGACAGGAAGTAGTCTTATTGAGTGAAGATCGATTTTGATAACTTATGAAGGACTTTGATTTGTCACTAAATCAAATTTATGAGAGTTTTCAGTTGGGAGGTTGACGCAGAGAGATGATTAAGAGTTAGGGAGCTTGAATTTACCTACTAGGCTGTTTGGAGGTGAATCTCGTGAGCAGGGAACATCTATTTGAGCGGAGGAGAAGACAAGGACTAAGAAGGTCGGATTTCTGAAGGATTTCAGTGCTGAAGCTGTTGCAAGAAGGGATACAAGGCGTTGGGGGTTCAGATATTCATCAATTGTAGACTTTGAGGAGTAATATGTTATCTGAAGAGCGGGAGAAGATTAGTTGAGTGAGAATTGACTGTTTGGGAGTGATCTGCTGTGATCAGCGGAAGGAGGTCTTGTTGAGTAGAGATCGCTTGTAAAATTGATGTCTGTGGAGGACTACTGAGTGTCTCTGGAAGAGAAATAAAGCATGTTGAGTTTGAATTTTTTCTATCTGTTGTGTCCGGAGGTAGAGCTGTCTTTTGATGGCTTAGACTTGACCTGTTGAGCATTAAGTGACCTACAGTCAGAATATAGTCTATGTGAGTGACTTCAGCCGTTGTGGACAAGTTAGTTGGCTCTTGTTTACTTGATCAATCCCTATCTCTATCTCGTGATCGATCACAATCAGAAGGCTCGCCTTTCTTGAGAAGGACTCTCCTCGACAACAACCAACAACCCAATCCTTGTACGATCTTCTCCTAAACGTAAGTGAAGACTCCTTGAATGTATAGAAACTAAGAACAAAAAGCATGGTCTATCGATCATGAAGAACGGCCCAACTTCATATCACAAGCAAACGAAAAAATTGACATAAGCATTTTCTTGCAAGCCAATTCACCCAGATCTCCCAAACTTCCCTATGAAAATTCTTATCGTCTTCAATTTCTTATAGAATATGGTGTTCTGATCCTGATGGATCTAAGGATAGCAAGTTTGGACTCCAAAACGGTCTGAGCTGTCCAACTCTCTTTCACAAGTACCTAAAGCGTCTAATCCTCACTCCCATCATATAACTCAAATACAACTCATCATACAACTCTTAACTCAAATTATAACCCTCGATCCACTTCAACACAAACCTTCTGATCAATTCAGATCAGAATGTGCGTAGCCTGCAAAAATCAGAATCCAATGACACCTTTCGTGTTTGCTTTGGGTTCTTCAATCTCCCAAAACTTCCATCGGTAGCTAGCAAGTACAAGCTAACCCCTTAGCACGGTCAGTCACAATGCGTACCGTCTCCCAAATCGCCCCAACTAGACCTGTTGACAAAATACTCTCAAAAGAATATTCGAGCCTCCAAAAAAATCGTGTTTATAAATAACAATAAATTATTATTACCTAATAAAATAACAACATATTGCTATTTTATATCTTTTACCAGCGATCCGTGTATTGATGATCCATCATAAATAACAACATGTCGTTATTAATATGCACCAAAGGCAATCCTTTGCAAGTCTGCCGTTGACAGTCTGCTAATAATCTTATCTAAATAAAAACTTATTGTCATAAGTCATCCGTCTGCTGGTGATCTACTGTTTACATATGGTCCACCTATGGAGATCTTTGATAAATAATAACTTATTGTCGTTTGTCATGTTCATCAGCTGTCTATCCGCAGGTGATCCTCCCTAAATAAAACTTTGTTGTCATTTTTCATTCGTTAACGATATGCTTGTCGAAGATCTTCCAAAAATATAACTTGTTGATTATCATGTTGCGTCGGTGATTCGTTCGCCAGCAATCCATAAATAACAATTTATTGTTATTTTTCATGCTCCATCGACGGGCTGCCGGTCCATCATCCACTCAGAATTTGTAAAAGTTCAATTCTCTGTTACTTCTTCGTCTTTGGTTTGTTTGCGATGATTGAAGCATACATTTTGATCTCCTCTACGAGATCTATCCAATGTTAGTTACTATAAGGTAAACTATAATGATATATGTGCAAGATTGGAATTAAAGACTAACTCAAGGATTAGAACAAAACTGGTTGGGATGACTAGAAGGTTGCATATCTTGACATCAAGGTTAATAGAGAAGGATGAAAAGATGAAGTTTTAAACTAGAAGGGGTGTGAGAGATACATACCTGATCTTGTAAATCACCTAGAGGATTATCAAAGTACGGGCAAAGTTCAAAGTCTTAGTTGAAATGGGTGAAATTTACAAGAGACAGGATAACGAGATGGATTTCAAGGATCTTAGAGTTCGGAGTTGAAGATATTTTTTTATGTTTATATATTTTTCAAGGAATTTGTGCTCACTACGTGCTTGCATTTAGACTCGTCTGCTTCAGGCCCAACCCATGTTTTTCCTCTTTACTTGTAATTTACCTGCGGTTCTTGACAATTTACGGACTACTGCGTTAATTCACCGATGATTTTTAGCAAATTTCGAATATTTTTTCACTTTTAATTATTTTTTAAAAAATTATCCGACTCATTCTCTACTTCTCCTGCACTTCTAAAAAAGTTGCCAGGCCACATTACACGGGATGCCGGATCCAGGTTGGCGCTGGTATGCCGCCAGGTGACAATATCACCTGTTGATGAATAGGCTCCGTTGACAACTTGAGATGTATAAAATAGCAAAGATGGACCTCCTGCGAGAGATTTTTTTTTTTTGTTTGGATTTGTTTTTAGGCCTCTTTTCGCTGTGGGGCTTTCTGCAGCCGTATGCTGCTGCCCTTGCACAGCATGAATCCCCCCGCCAGGAGGACTCGACCCCACGCCGCTCGGTTCCTGCGAGAGATCATGATATGAAAATATGAAGAGGGGAAGTCAATGCTACAGGTAGTTTAAAACTGTCATAACTCTTTCCCTGGTATGGATGCGGTCCTCGAGAAGGCAAACCAGCAACAGTAATGTAATGTCCCGCACCAGTAAGTAACAGCCACGATCCACGAGCCGGATTTCATTTTACAGCACAGTATTTTGTAGAATATATACCGTATAAACGTCCTCAACAGGTTGCGGTTGTAACTCCATGCGAGAGAGCTGCTAACCAAACATATTTATTTCATCCAGATATTAATTTATTAATAAGATTTAATATATAAATTCAAACTCCAGTCTTGTAATTCCAAGAACTCTACTTCTCACTATTACGCTACCAGTATTCTTTATCAAGGACGTCGTGATATACAATCATATCCACGTATGTATATTTGTGTGACCTTCACGAGCCTGCTGACGATGCGATATACCATCCTATCTGCAATTCGAAGAGCCTACTGAGCCTCGGACACTTGGGTCTCGACATTATGAAGGCAAAGAGGAAGGATAACGCGAAGGAATTTCGAACTATGATAAAGAGAAAGGAGCCAGATGACCACACGCGACCCTCGCAGGAAGCAAAGCGCCTTCTTCTGAAATCTCTGGGGTACTGCGGCGGCCGGTTACCCACTTGATCGTGCTAATTCCAGCCTTCCCCTTCCGCTTGCAGCCTGCGTTAACTCATTCGCAGGTGCGAGAACTGATTCGAAACAGCTTTGATCGTTTATTCTTGATCTCTGCGGATAAACTTAAAATATAGCGGACCTTTAACTCTTGCACTACAGCAAGAGAGAAGTTCACGGTAATATCATTATCGATCCAGAATCTCGCATGTTTTGTCGCCACTCTACAATGGTGGCACAACATGTACGACGTACTGTATCATTCCGAGGGTGTTTCCGAATAGAGACAGTGGAACGGCTCAAATACTCGCATGAAGTTCACGCCAGATCGTAGGAGCGATAGACGAGCTCCTCGACTGGTTCCTTCTGGGCGGAAAGTGTGAAGCAGAACACCTCCCTCGAAGATTGTTTCACCTTGTAGCCCGTTGTTGATCGCAACCTTCACCAGGCGGATCCTCGTCCCAAAGAAAATTCGAACGGAAAAAGGCTGTGGAGTTTACAGGTGATTCAACTCTGACAATCATTTCGGTACACGGATTGCTTTTGACTTGTGTGCTCATCGTTTTCTAGCTAGTACACTCTGTGTTTACAGATCTCTCGAACTTGGAGTCATTTACTACAAGGATTTCTCAAAAGTAAAAGTCGCGCAGTCCGATTCGATCATGAAGGCAGGAGCTTGAATGGCGTGCCTTTTATGAATATTTGAGGTTGCAGACCCTGGTCTCAAAAAGGCACCAGGCAGTACTAACTTAACTCTTCAACTCTGCCATGTCATCACAGATATTTGTCACAGAGATTGATCTGTAGCCATGGATCGCGTTGGAATGCTCCTGTTGACGGCTCTGTTGATGCAGGCCTCCTCTTCTTCTATCGTAGAAGCCAAATTCACGCGATACTGGGCACAGTTTTACGAAACCATACCATCAAGTGACACTCGCATATTTCAACCCGTTGCAGCTGATACGGTTCCGAACAAGGGTATTGGGTTTGCGAAGCACAACAATGCAGCACATACAAGTCAGGGCTATAAACTCGGATGGGTCGGTGGAATGTATTTCTACCACAGCAAGGATGCTATCGAGGACATCGTAACCATCGCATTCAGCACGAACCTGGTCGGAATTTGGTGCGGTAGCTCTCTCAACTTGCGAGGTTGGTGGAAAATGAACGCAGAAGGGAACGCGGATTTAGATAACCAGGAGTTGTCCATCGTGGGCGGACAAGGAGGATTCAGAGGTGCGAGTGGTACGGTGTACTACCAGAGAGTTGCATCGAAACCGAATTCAGTCTTTCTCGTCACATGCGACATCTACGTCAATGACTTGCAGTACTTTATGCCCAAAACTCATGTGGATCTCGAAACTCAGTTCAAGTCTTTGACTGAAGAAGATAAAATCCAGCCGGAGTTTCTCAAGAGTCCAGAAACAATTTTCGATGTCCTGATTGAGAAGCAAGTCGTTGATTCCTCATGAATATATAGCAGCCGCAGTTCTTCCGTGGGCTGGCTGAGAAGCTTAGGGAAGAAATTAAAGACTTCGACGTCGTTGTCCGGCGAGCACTGAAACTGCTCGTATGGCATGGTCCGGGTGTTGGAGTACTCCTGTCGCTGTGTTTCAGATGGGAGAAAGACTAGACTGGATGGATAGCTCGTACTACGTCGATATATATCTTCAAATGTCATTGAGAGGCTTGTTTGCTTTCACTTTGCGATCGGAGGAAATACTATTAACCGTTCGATACTCAAATGCTCAATTATTCAGTAAAGTGCTGCAAGAAACTTACTCCATACAAGTGTATATTACACTTCTGGTGAAGTGCAATCACTTCTATAACGAGATGCATTACAAACTACACACGTGAAAACTCTCTATATAAGTACAATATTGCACATGCCAGAGTATGCATTTACGAGACATTTCTAAAGTAAAAGATACATTCATTTTTAAGAGAATTCACTATATGCGTCAAACTCCTTGACAATGTACAATTCTCTCTAGAAGAAAGAATCTTGTCAGCGTGCAAAACAGCAAATCCGAATACGAAAACCGAATATTAGCTCATTGGAAATTAGTGCAAATTCTAGAAACTTCCACTTGTAGAGCTTCTAGATATGACATATGCCCAAGATTAATACACTTGTCTCATAATAACTGCACTAATACATAAGTACAAAACCTGTATAAATGCAACCGAAAATACTGCTCCTGACTCTTTGCACTTATCCAGGGAAGGCTGTACGTACTGCAGTTTACTTATCGCATTTGGTCCTTTGTTTAGATTTCTTGCCTCTGCTTTGTACGTCTAGAGTGGCTTCAAACGTTATTCAAACGTTGGCTAGAGTTAGCGACATCTAGCTAACTCTTCTTTACGTATAAGATAAATTAATGCAATCTTAGGGGTGCATTATCTATTGAGTTTTCCCCAGGAAGATCCGAAAAATACATAAATCACTCTTGCACGTAAAGTATTTTGCATAATGCAATATTAAGTTTTTCATGTTTAACTATTTTTTGTTGTTTTCATTGACATTTATTCAAACTCCGCCGCTGAATAAAATATACTGTTAGCGAGGCATAATCTCACCAGTGTAATCATTCAACTTCAAGCATGGCTTTACCGCTTTTAAACCACTTAAAGTAGTCATAGAATGAGAATGTAGAAACTACATAGTGCTTTAAGAACTATTCAAAACTCAATGTTGTTGTCATGGAGGCTAAGAGTTGTGAGTGGATTAATATGCCAAATATTGTTATTCAGTTGGAAGAAACGTTAACCAACTTGATGTCTTCCAAAGATCATCATCCTTCAAACTACGCTGTAAGTGAACAGCGACAGTTCTAACGTGATGCATCAAAGGAAAACTGCAATCGATTATCTGCATGAAAATGAGTCTTAACATCTAGAAAAACTCATGTTGGTGCCTTCATTTCTCAAACACAACACTTATTCGTTATAACGAATAGTATGTTTTATAGTAATAGATGTTATGGTAAGGTCTATAAAACAAAAAGTTCTATAATATATAAAGCATAACCGTTATATTAAGACTCGCATAGGGATGGTCAAATATTATTATGAAGCCGTATGCACATAGTATAATATAAATTCTAAGGAAAATATTCAGTTATAGTGTTAGAATAATGAAGGATATATAAAAACTTTTACTCCATTGAACTTCTCTGTAACAATGTAAAAATTTAAAGTTTAATCATGGAAGGGGTTAAAATTTCAGAAAGAATAGTTTAGAATAAACAACCCAACTCATCATAAAAATATCATTTAAAATAAACAATACCATGATTTATTATATTTGACTGATAAGTTTTACAGTCATAACAAGTTATTGTTTTCAAATAAGTCTTATTTAATTAGTTATTTTTTTATGCAATGAACTAATATATTATAGTGACATATTTAAAAATTTAGCATTACAATTTTAGATAAATAACTACTAATCTAAAAATATGAATAAATGATTATTTTTAAAATACTAATTTTATCTGAAGAGAGTAATAAATCATTAAAGAAATAATAAAGATCTCAATATATATTTGCCTAAAATATAATTATCATATTATAAAACTCCAAAAATAAAATATCGCACATGATTTATAAAGAAAATGTTCAATGTCTCCCAAGCACTACAACATAAAGAATAAAATATTTATAAAATATGATATTTTCAGTAATTAACTTAAAAAAATTTGATTTATCAAATAATCACATAATCAAATAATTTCAAATTTTATCAAATTTATCTGGATCAAAATTCCCATCACATTTCACTTTCAGTAATTAATAAAAAAGATTTATTTGTAAATGAACAAGAAAAAAAGAGAAATAAACTTCATCTTTTGAAAACCCTAAAGTGCTGAATGATTTCTGATTCGTGTACCTGTAGACGTTGTGTTCGGCCCAATTTAGCGTAAGACGGGAATAATCGCACCAAAGCTTCGTCGATCACATCGCGTGCCCTAATTACGTATAGTACTATCTATTCTCTAATACAAGCAGGCGTAAAATATGCGAAGAGTCAATCTGTACTCAAACGTTTCTTCGTAGGAGGATTTGATCATAATCCTCTTCAGAATCTCTTCTTTTTATTTTTGTATTTTTTTTGGAAAGGGGTGGCGGCACATCCATAGAACTTAAATACGAAGATGGGAAATTATAATCTTCGCTTAGTCTAAAAGACATGTGTCCATCTTACATCTTGGCCCGGAATAGGAGTTGTGCCATTTCAGACTATTCCTCATGTCTAGAGTCCATAAGGGAAAATATGCATTCAAATTGCAATTTGAGGAAAAATGAAGGAAAAAAAACGTTAAAACAGAATACTAAAATCATCATGAGCAATTGATTTACAACAGCATTCAAAAAACTTTAAAAACTTTAATGAGAAAAATAATTTACTAAAGCACAGAGTCACGGGGAAGAGTGGAGCTAGAGTGGATTTACAAATTGTGACTTCTGACAAGGCTATAGTTGAAGAATAGAGTTTACTAAAGCGCAGAGTCACGAGAAGAGTGCTGGTCGACTAGGTCTAGAAATTCTTACTTGTTACAAAGATTTTTAAATTTAGTTCCTTAAATTTAAAATCCACTTGATAACGTGATTACACATGGTCACTTGACTTACACAAAACTTATAAGGAACTCACTCGAACACCGAAGATCTATGTCTCAAGTGGTTTTGTTTACGGTGCTCCATGACAAAGGTCGTGGGTTCAATCCCTTGAGGGCACGGTTGGAGATGAATGCGCTGCAAATTCTTGATAAAGCTTTTGGTCCGAGTCCTGCTGAAGTGGTTTCATATTGACGGTTTCATGATCCGCTAAGAGCTCAAGAGACAGATAATAACATTTAATATTTTATCATTAATCATTTAGTATAATCTCTTTCTAATATAAAGAAATATGCATGCCAAGAGTAGAAATATTTTTAATTCCAAAGCTTTAATTTATAAGCTAAGAGGAAAAGTAAGAAATCTCTTTGCATATTCCCCTCTTCAAACTTGGAAGAGGTGAATATGCAAGGAAGTACACATGCATGAAAAGAGAGTCTATCCCAAGAGCTTATGCAAGGAAGTACACATGAATTAAGAGGGGAATAACATGAACAGAGAGAGTCGAGACCAGGAGCTCGATCGAGAGCAACAACGGGAAAAACTTGAAGAGAACTGGAAAGCAAGAAACAACTTGACAACAAACTGTTTAACGAGGTTGGACATTATGGAGGAGAATCATGATCTCCCATGGCCATCATTTGTAGCCGACTTTATTTCAGACGTCCCGTTTTGTCCACTTTGGTCCACTTCAAAGTGGTCTTTTCGTTCTGAGAGCCAAGAAATTCTTTTCCACCTCGGTCATGTTCCTGAAGGAGTCATAACTGTATGCTGAACTGACGTTGCATAGACACATAGTACATATTCGGTCTAAACTTGATCTTGCTAACTTAGGTGGAGTCCATCGTGTCACTTGTAACTTTTCAAAAGTATAACTTCCTTGCATATTTTCACCTCCTCTGCAAGGGTTTAATTTATTATCTAATACTTCTCTTGAGAAGATTAGATAATAAATTAATCTTTAGAAAAAATGTTCTCTGGTGTTAATCCGCATCCTGCATATGTACTTAGAAGAGCGTGTCTGTAAGCATCCTCTTTATGGTTTATTTCTGGATTTCTTCGTGTCTCTGAGCTGGCTAACACTTAATATTTATAAAATATTTTGATTTTTTCTATCAACTTGGTATAAGATTTTCACTTAATGCTTATATCTATTCCCCAGGGGTAAAGTTCTCCCAAATTGATCTTTCATACATATTATTCACTTATTCTAATGATAAAATATATTTATAGCACTGAGTCTCGTGTACTGAGAAATCTTTACGTTCTTTGGATATCTTCATAGAGTAATTAAATCCTTGTGGCACCCACCCTGCAATCAGACACTTCTAGTTTTTTGGGCCACTTAGGGTCTCGATAAATATGCATCCAACTCCATTCTTCGCTGCGAAGATCCAGGAGACGACAAGCACAGGACATTGATAATTTGTATTTGCTGTGTGGGTGGGTTTATTCTGCTTCCGATACTCACCTTTATACCCTTTTACCTTTAAATCTTATCTACAATTCCCTAAACCCTAACTTCCACCCAGTGCGGTTATTATGAAGACTACTTCTAAGAGAGCAGTACTCATACCATATTTTTACTCACCGACAAAGGCAAGATAAAGAGAAATTTTTTGTTGTTTGTCTAATTTCCAAACAGATATTAGTTTCCTACGCATTTGCATAGATAACCATCGATTCGAAACGACGAAAAAATTACAATTAATGTATTATCATTTTCTGATTTGATTTCATATGCATTTTCAATATTTATATCAATTTCTCTAACTATGTTCATTTTCCCACATAAGATTTTACCCTTTGTGAGATAAATAACTGATTGCACATCGGACATGATGGTGTCCCGAATCCGTCTCGATCTCATGGAAGAGAGAGTACTCATAGCTAAAGAAAAGATGATATCCGATCAAACGGTACTCGCGATAGGAACATCTCCAAACAGAAAAGAGAAAATAGAGATAAAAATAAAAATAAAAAACAAAAACAAAACAAAAACAAAAAAACAAAAACAAAAACCCTGAATCCTGATATGTAGAGATAAAAAAACAAATACACTAAATATGACAAGAAAACTTAAAAATAAACTCTCTCTAACCCTAAATTCTTAAAAAATCTAAAACTATTTAATACTCACTCATCTCTCCATCAAATGTATCAATTCTAAGATAAAAAAAAACAAAATAAAAATAAAAAAAAGTAACAAAAAAAACACTCTAACACAGTCTAACACCTCCCCCTCTCACAGTACACTCTCACTCTCATCCTCCCTCACTCCGCCTCCTCTCCCTCTCCGCGCGCCCTTTTCAAAGTTGCCGCGTTGGTTGCTTGGCCCTACGGGTCCTTCTTTCCCTTGTAAGGCTTGATGTGCTCTTCTCATGCGTTGGATATTCATTGCGTCGCGTGTTTTCTTTCTAAATAGTAAAGTTTGAACCTCTGGCGAGAGATCTCGTCTTGATGTGCTCTTCTCATGCGTTGGATATTCATTGCGTCGCGTGTTTTCTTTCTAAATAGTAAAGTTTGAACCTCTGGCGAGAGATCTCGTCAGATCATGAGATGAAAATGTGAACAGGAAAAGTACCGTCACGTTTAAAAAAATTAAATATGAACAAGGGAAGTTCATGCTACAGTAAGTTTAAAACTCCCATAACCTTTTCCCTGGTGTGGATGGATGTGGCCCTCACAGGAAGCGCAGCGCCTTCTTCTGAAATCGCTGGGATACCGCGGCGGCCAATTACCCACTTGATCGTGTTAATTCCAGCCTTCCATTGCTCTTGCATCGTGCGTTAAATCATTTCAAAGTGCGAGAACTGATTGGAAACAGCTTTGATCGTTTGTTCTTGATCTCTGCGGATAAACTAAAAGTATAGCGAACCTTTTAACTCTTGCATTACAGCAAGAAAGAAGATCACTGTATTATCATTCTCACTCGAGAATCTCACGCATGTTGTGTCGCCACTGTTCCTACTGTATCATGCCGAGTAGGCTTAAAAACAGTAGACACGAGTGAGACAGTCGAACTCGGCTCAAATACTCGCATAAAGTTCACGCTAGATCGTAAGAGCGATAGACTAGCTCTTCCGATTGGTTCCTTCTGGGCGGGAAGAGTGGAGCAGAACACCTCCCTCGAAGATTGTTTCACCTTGTGTCCCATTGTAATCGCAAACTTCAGCAGGAGGATCCTCGTCCCCATAAAAAATCGAACTAAAAAAGGCTGTGGAGTTTACAGGTGATTCGACTCTGACAATCATTTCCGTACACGGACTGCTTTTGACTTGTGTGCTCATCGTTTTCTCGCTAGATTTACAGATTCTGCAAATCCTGTGTTTACAGCTCTCGAACTTGGAGTCATTTACTACTAGAATATCTCGAAGTGGATAGGAGCTTGAATGGCATGCGTGATGAATATTCGAGGTTGCTGACTCTGGTCTCAGAAACAACAGCAGGCAGTACTAACTTAACTCGTCTGCTCTCCCACGTCATCACTGGTATTTGTCGCAGAGATTGATCTGTAGCCATGGACCGCGTTGGAATGCTCCTGTTGACGGCTCTGTTGATGCAGGCCTCCTCTTCTTCTATCGTAGAAGCCAAATTCACGCGATACTGGACACAGTTTTACGAAACCATACCATCAGCTGACACTCGCATATTTCAACCCGCTGCAGCTGATCCGGTTCCGAACAAGGGTATTGGGTTTGCGAAGCACAACAATGCAGTACATACAAGTCAGGGCTATAAACTCGGATGGGTCGGTGGAATGTATTTCTACCACAGCAAGGATTCTATCGAGGACATCGTAACCATCGCATTCAGCACGAACCTGGTCGGAATTTGGTGCGGTAGCTCTCTCAACTTGCGAGGTTGGTGGAAAATGAACGCAGAAGGGAACGCGGATTTAGATAACCAGGAGTTGTCCATCGTGGGCGGACAAGGAGGATTCAGAGGTGCGAGCGGTACGGTGTACTACGAGAGAGTTGCATCGACACCGAATTCTGTCTTTCTCGTCACATGCGACATCTACGTCAATGACTTTCGGTACTATATGCCCAAAACTCATGTGGATCTCGAAACGCAGTTCAAGTCTTTTATCGAAGCAGATAAAATCCAGCCGGAGTTTCTCACCAGTCCATAAACAATTTTCGCTGCCCTGATTCAGAAGCAAGCGGTTGAGTCGTCATGAATATATAACAGCCGCAGTTCTTCCGTGGGCTGGCTGAGAAGCCTAGGGAAGAAATTAAAGACTTTTGACGTCGTTGTCCGGTCTGAGCACTGAAACTGCTCGTATGGCATGGTCCGAGTGTGGAGTACTCCTGTCGCTGTGTTTCAGATGGGAGAAAGACTAGACTGAATGGACGGACCCACTATAATTATAATAGCTGGTACTACGTCGATATATATGATCTTCAAATGTCGTTGAGAGGCTTGTTGGCTTTCACTTTGCGATCGAAGGGAATATTATTAACCGTTTTAATACTCAAATCCTCAATTACTCAGTAAAATCCTGCGAGAAAGTGCTGCTGATTATTCTCAATCAATATCACCACTACCTAGGAGTATCGATTGAAGAGCTTCAAATTGTGCTGAAAAGTTTCTTTCTATTCTGTTCGTCTAGCTAGTACGCAGATGTAATCGTGTCCATCGAGATTATGTTGGTTCCGGCTGAGTCAAAGGATCTTATGTAGTCCCCCCCCACCTCGTGCCTTTGAAGTGTCAATGAAGTGCTCAATCAAGCAGTTACCTTCTTCCTCCCCTTGTTTCCTGAGGACTTTTCGCCGTTTCGGGTATTCGCCCGAGAGCGGAGCAGACCGAAACCGAATGAGCCTTCCAGAGGAGCTGTTAAACGGCGTAACAACGTTTTCAATATTTTCATCCTCACAATGTTCTCGAATTACACTTACCTCACATTGATTCTCTCGGGCCAAAGGTCGTTGCTATGCGTTAGCATAGCTATAAAACCGGAAAGGGAAGAGGGGATTTTTTTGTCATGTAGTCAAATGGATAGATTTATTGTAGGAGAGATAAAAAAGGAGTGAAAATGAAAAAAATATAATCACTTTGTAAAACTGAAAGAAAAAGAAAAAGGATAATACTGGATAAATCCTTAACGCATAGTCTCGCAATTCCACTGCAACCGTATCTCCTTGTTATTGTATTGTATCTCTCCTGCTATAAAACTTGTAAGTATAACCGAAGGACTTTCTCGCAACGGATTTATGAGCCTAAGCCTCTGCCCGAGCGCGACTTACGCATGAAGCCTCTGTAGCTTGAGGGAATAGTTTACGCTCTTAAGTCACTCAATTGCGTAGAGCCTTGCGCAGTGTAACTGGGGAAAATTCATACTATTCATATTTATTATTAAATACTCCTTATGTTACGATTATGCTCGTGATTTGACGTAGCTTTTCAAACCAGTGTTTTATAGGGTCTTACACACTCATCCAATCAACCCGTTGCATGAAGAGAGATAGCTTCAAGTCAAGAAAGAAAGTATTGAAGAGTTGTAAACAGGCGCTAATAACAACCAGATATTCGCGAATAGGTTCTTTTCTCCTAAATCTTTTTTCTTAAACACATTTTCTATGTTTAGAATTTTAATTTTCACAACATTTTCATGACCTCCAAATTTAAAGATGTAGTAAATGTAATCTGATATACAATGTTATATTTTGATGATAAAACCACAAATCTAATGACCAACAAAATAACTTTCTTTTAGTGTCAAGAAGTTTACATTGACATGTCAGAAAATAACTAATCAGTAGATATCTAAAATTTTGTATTCTCATTCTGATAACGTATATTCAATCCTATGAAAAGGACTTCGTCTTAAAAAATTCAAAAAATAATTATCGCAGCAATCCATGGACTCCAAATGCTATGCTCCTTGAATGCAGGGAAGTCTATGAGTTACGATGAGTTAACTCTTTAATGTTGTGGAGATCATGAATTCCATGGATTACATCATTTTGGTGCAAAGTATCCAAGGATAACACCATTTATCATTTACCATATGTTTGTCAAGGTTGGAGAGATGGTCGCATCTACTGCTCGACTTTCTGTTGGCGATAAATGTATCTTCTTCAATAGTGTGGACATCGTCGGCGTCAGCACAATACTTTCTATGTCCTCTACGGCTCGTTGCCACGATGACATTTTTTGCACTAATTGTGATGTGGTCGAAGTCCACACGGCTATGGTATCTTTGTGTCGTCTATCTTATCTCAATATGGACAATGAGACTATTGGAGAAGCTGTTAACTCATATGTTCTATGTGCAAGTTCTTCATGTACTAAATTAAATTCTGCTCACTAATAACCCTAGTAAATCCTAGTAAGCCCTTAAACCTTAATTCAGACCACTATTACATCAATTATATGCCATTGGATTGTTTGTGATATATGACAAACATTATTCAACAAGTAATATTAACTATATAATCTTAGAAATTTGACTATTAGAAATAGAAATATAGATAGCTTCTTTCTTATGTAAGCTCTTGGCAGTCTCCTGGAAGATGATCTGGACTGTCACATCAGATACACCTACGGACAGGAGCACCTCCTGGATGCACAGCGCCAGGCGTTGGTGGTAGCTCTCCGTGCAAACCATCCAGCTCTACCTTTAATTCGTGCATCTGACAGATCAACTCTTCGATCTGATTTTGCTGACCTTGGTTCTCAACAGTCCTCTGATCATGCACTCTCTGTGCAAGAACATGCACAACTGGCACTTGAGACGCTACTGCAAGAGCAACAGGTCTAGGAGCAGGAGTCGGAAGCTGCTGTACTTGAGGAGTAGCACAGGGTTGAAAGATTACCTCCGCAAGTGATCGCCCCCTACAGCCACTCTCTCTCGTCTTTGCCTTGTTAGAACAGCCACATCATCTTCCACTCTCTCCCAATCCATAGTAACACCTCCCTCAGTTGATCAATCTGCTAACATGAAGCATAATCGATCTACTGTAGCCTCATCGGTGGCTGTCCTTCTAGCATCCAAGATTATCTGTTCGAACATCGAAAGCTATCGGTATCTTCGATCAAACTCTCTTAGCAACTCATTCAGTTCCATCCTACGATTAGGCTGTTGCTCAATCCAATCCAAAAACGTCCTCCTAGTAACTCTTTCAGAATCCTCTTCAGAATTTCCTCTCAAAGAGCTCGTTCAAAACTCGGCCAAACACCAAGATTTCTCCTCTATACATCTCTGACTTGATCTCTCAACTCAGGAATCACAGCCAACTAAAAACTACCGATCATCTCTGCATCAGTCACCCCCACAAGCTCCATCTCTCTTATGCACTCACGAAGATATCTGAAAATATCTCTACTTTCAAATCTTCCACACCTATTCACAATCGCTTGCAAATCCTTTGTAGATTTTAACTCACCCCCTCCGACAATCGGATGTTGTTGAACCAAGGCCGCAAGCGTCTTCAGTATCTCAGTAGTATCCGGATCCAATGCTGTAGTTGTTGCAGAAGACGTTGGTGCAGCTGAAGGTATAGCAGTAGATGTCGATGCTCCAGTCATAGAACAAGTAGCACCACTTCCGCTCTTGCGATCCATCCGTTCTTTGCATGAAAATCTCAACCTTCGCAATTAATCACCCCAAGATGACTCTCAGTGGAAGCACCCGATTTATGTCGAGGAGAGTCCTTCTCAGGAAGGGCGAGCCTTCTGATTGTGATCGATCACGAGGTAGAGGTAGGGATTGATCGAAAACAAGAGCCAACTAGCTCGTCCACAACGGCTGAAGTCACTCGCAAAGACTATATTCTGATTATAGGTCACTTACTGCTTACAGATCAAGTCTCAACCACCAGAAGATAGATCCATCTCCGGGCACAACAGATAGAAGAAATCTGAACGCAAAAATGCTTTATTTCTTTTCCAGAGACACTCAGTAGTCCTCCACAGACATCAATTTTACAAGCGATCTCTACTCAACAAGACCTCCTTACGCTGATCACATCATATCATTCTCAAACAATCAGTTCTCACTCAACTAATCTTCTCCCACTCTTCAGATAGCAGATTACTCCTCAAAGTCTACAATTGATGAAGATTTGAACCCCTAACGTCTTGTATCCCTTCTTGCAACGGCTTCAGCACTGAAATCCTTCAGAAATTTGACATTCTCAGTCTCTATCTTCTCCTCCGCACAAATAGATATTCCTTGCTCTCTAGATTCACCTCCAAACAGCCTAGTAGGTAAATTCAAGCTCCCTATTCTTAATCCTCTCTCTACGTCAACCTCCCAACTGAAAACTCTCATAAATTTGATCCAGTGACGATCAAAAGCCCTCCGTAGACTGTCAAATCGACCTCCACTCAATAAGACTACCTTTTGTCCTTTCAAAAAGCAATTTGTCTCCAAAATAGTATAATAGACAGAGTTCAAGCTCCTAAACACTTGTCCTCCTCTTTGCGACCACCTCCCGGTTCAATTCTCTTAGAAATTTGATCCCCTCAGCTCCCAAGCTTCTCTTGCGCGTCCAGATGGTTTTCTCTGAGCAAAAGTAGAATGTCTCCTTCCGTGATGTTCCCCCCAACATTCCATGTTCTCCTCAAACACAACGTTTTTCCGCAACCTCAAACACAATGTTTTTCACAACGTCGACTGTTCTTCCTCAAAAATCATAACGACGTATTTATCAGATAAGCAGACCCCCTGCAAAGCTAGACCCTTGATTAAAAGAAGTTTCCCAGCTCTCGATGTCATGTTGATGCCACCGTGAATATATCATAAGCCAACCAATATAGACCGAAGTCTCAACACCTAATGGGTCACCTCACAGGGCTTACAACCCTCTCATATGTGCACGAGGTATCTCCCATGGTATATTCAAGGTGGCATGCGAAGGCTTAGGTCAGGAAGCCCACGATTAAGAGAGATATTGGTCTCCCGTCCCTAGAGATGCAGGATGTGGTTGCATACCCAACATAGACTCCCTTCCATGAGGCCAACATGCCGGAATAGGAAAAGGAGGAATTGATCTTGAGACCACTTTTTTCCTAGGTGGGCGCCTTATCACTAGGATGGCCTCTGTTTCCGTTCAACAATGAAATAAAGTTGGTAGATATCCTTTTGAGGAAAAATGTTATGTCAAACGTTTATTAGCATTATCTACTCTTACATCTATGTACAACTCCGTTTTTAATGAATAAGGACGCATTCGTACTCTCAGATTGTGAATTTGAATCACGAGCCAGAATCGATGAATTTTCCTCTTTCGCTCTTTTCATGACCTAAGACTTGTGCTAACTATTACCTGGATTGCGTAATCAAAATCAAAAGCATGAAGTCATACTTCCTGGTGAGCTCTGCATTCTGGAAGTTTTCGCTTCTTCTCAGGATGATATCTCAATCGAACCTAGGGGGCAGCTTGTCGTGCATAGCTCCAACTTAGCTCATGGCCAGCTTGATAAGCTAGGGCGAAGCTTCTTAAACAAATGCTAGTAGAGTGTCTTTTGAGACTTCGTTTGATCATTTGGAATGCCACGCATTATGACATTCATCCTCTCCAAACCTGCACATCCTTCGGTATTTCCACTAGTCTCCAAGGTTCTCTAAATTGCCATCGTCTTCTTCAACGTCTCCTGCGTCTTCTTCAGATAGCAATCTGCATCAACATCCATCATCTGATCTGACTCCAAAAATTCATCTAGCTCAACGGATTCTCTCCTTCTTTTGAACAACTTGATATGCTTGCCAGCAACAGGCAGCCTTAGAGGTGTATCATCAAGCTCCTGCAAAGAATAGGTAGCATTCTGATGCACTTCTAAGACAACATATGGACCAAACCACCTCCTAGAAAATTTCTGAATCATAGAGTGCAGGTTCTCTAACATACTATCATACATCACAATCCAATCTCCAGCATGTATGAGCTTCAGTGTGAGCCTGTGGGTCTTGTCAAACCTGTCTTTATTCTTGAGACGAGCCTGCTTCGGCTTTCGGCTTCTGCTGTGCCTCTTTAAGATCCTCTTCTGTATGTTCTAATTGCCTGATCCGAAACGCAAGAAGATGTAAACGATCCATACCGTCTTCTCACGATAAGGTAGCTCATGTAGGAATGTCCTCCTCTACCGGCATAATCGGCTTTTGATCCAACATCAGTTCAATGGACATGTATCCAGTAGTAGTGCAATGAGTCGATCTGTCAGCCCACAGAGCAAAAAGAAGCAATCTAAGCCACTGTCTGTGCCTACCATCACATGCCTTTACCAGGGTTTGAACAATTGATGGATTTCCTCTCTCATTCTTACCAATCCCTTCCGAATTCGTAGCAATAGTGAGTTTGAGTTTCACTCCATGTTGGACAAAGAACTCCTTCACTTCCGTACCACGCAACTCTCCTTATAGATCATATCTACAGATAATATCTTCAAGAACAAACCTACATATCCTCTCGGTGGTCTTCGTCCTCAGAGCTCGTCCTTCCACAAAGTTGAAGAGGTCTTATCGAGTCAACACCAAGTACCTCATATCTCATAACCCGGGAGGCATCGCTATCAAATCAAGAACCCATTGAAAATAGATACTAGACGGATAAGTTGATACCAGGCCATCTCTGTAAGGTACCTTTGAGTAAAATTGACAGTGCAAGCATGAACTTACAAAAGTTCACCACATCTTGATAAAGTCCTCTCCACCAGTATCTCTCCTTCAATTTTGTGTAGGTAGCCCAAGCTCCTCGATGTCCGACCCACAAGATGTCATGAAACTCCTTCATCAATCGTTGCTTGGTCTGCAGATCATCTATAACCATTGATCGATCTGCTAACATGAAACATAATCGATCTGCTGTAGCCTCATCGGTGGCTTGCAAGAAGAGCTATGTCCTTCTTTATATGTTCGAGCGTTGAAAGCTGTCGGTATTTTCGATCGAACTCTCTTAGCAACTCATTCAGTCCCATCCTACGACCAGGTTGTTGCTCAATCCAATCCAAAAACATCCTCCTAGTAACTATATCAGAATCCTCTTCAAGAAATTCCTCTCGGAGAGCTCGCTCAAAACTAGGTCAAACATCAAGATTTCTCCTCTGTACATCTCTGACTTGATCTCTCAACTCAGGAATCAAATCCAACTCAAAACTACTGATCATCTCCGCATCGGTCACCCTCACAAGCTCCATCTCTCCACTGTACTCACGAGGATATCTGGAAACATCTCTATCTTCAAATCTTTCACACCTATTCACAATCGCCTGCAAAGCCTTTGTAGATTTTAACTCAACCCCTCCGATGATCAAATGTTGTTGAACCAAGGCCGCAAGTGTTTTCAATATCTCAGCTGTATTGAGACCCGATGTAGCAGTTGCTGCAGAAGACATTGGTGCAGCTAAAGGTGCAGCAGTAGATGTTGACGCTCCAGCCGTAGAGACAGTAGCACCACTTCCGCTCTTGCGATCCATCTCTTTTTTGTATAGAAATCTTAACTTCTGCGATTAATCACCCCAAGATGACTCTCAGTGGAAGCACCAGATTTATGTCGAGGAGAGTCATAAATCATGAAGGGCGAGCCTTCTGACTGTGACCGATCACGAGGTAGAGGTAGAGATTGATCAAGAAAACAAGAGCCAACTAGCTCGTCCACAACGGCTGAAGTCACTCACAGAGACTATATTGTGATTATAGGTCACTTACTGCTTAACAGATCAAGTCTCAGTCACCAAAAGATGGATCTACCTCCGGGCACAACATATAGAAGAAATCTGAATGCAAAAATGCTTTATTTCTTTTTCAGAGACACTCAATAGTCCTCCACAGACATCAATTTTACAAGCGATCTCTACTCAACAAGACCTCCTTACGCTGATCACAACATATCACTCCCAAACAGTCAATTCTCACTCTTCAGATAGCAGATTACTCCCCAAAGACTACAATTGATGAAGATCTGAACCCCCAACACCTTGTATCCCTTCTTGCAACGGCTTTAGCACTGAAATCCTTCAGAAATCTGACCATCTCAATCTTAGTCTTCTCCTCCGTTCAAATAGATATTCCTTGCTCACCAGATTCACCTCCAAACAGCCTAGTAGGTAAATTCAAGCTCCCTTCTCTTAATCCTCTCTCTATGTCAACCTCCCAACTGAAAACTCTCACAAATTTGATCCAGTGACGATCAAAAGCCCTCCTTTCGCTCCAGAGCTTGAATTTACCTACTAGGCTGTTTGGAGGTGAATCTCGTGAGCAGGGAACATCTATTTGAGCGGAGGAGAAGACAAGGACTGAGAAGATCGGATTTCTGAAGGATTTCAGTGCTGAAGCTGTTGCAAGAAGGGATACAAGGCGTTGGGGGTTCAGATCTTCATCAATTGTAGACTTTGGGGAGTAATCTGCTATCTGAAGAGCGAGAGAAGATTAGTTGAGTGAGAATTGACTATTTGGGAGTGATCTGCTGTGATCAGCGTAAGGAGGTCTTGTTGAGTAGAGATCGCTTGTAAAACTGATGTCTGTGGAGGACTACTGAGTGTCTTTGGAAGAGAAATAAAGCATGTTGAGTTTGGATTTCTTCTATTTGTTGTGTCCGGAGGTAGAGCTGTCTTTTGATGGCCGAGACTTGACCTGTTGAGCATTAAGTGACCTACAGTCAGAATATAGTCTATGTGAGTGACTTCAGCCGTTGTGGACAAGCTAGTTGGCTCTTGTTTTCTTGATCAGTCCCTATCTCTACCTCGTGATCGATCACAATCAGAAGGCTCGCCTTTCTTGAGAAGGACTCTCCTCGACAACAACCAACAACCCAATCCTTGTACGATCTTCTCCTAAACGTAAGTGAAGACTCCTTGAATGCATGGAAACTAAGAACGAAAAGCATGGTCCATCGATCATGAAGAACGGTCCAACTTCATATCACAACCAAACAAAAAAATTGACATAAGCATTTCCTTGCGAGCCAATTCACCCAGATCTCCTAAACTTCCTTATGAAAATTCGTATCGTCTTCAGTTTCTTATAGAATCTGGTGTTCTGATCCTGATGGGTCTAAGGATAGCAAGTTTGGACTCCAAAACGGTCTGATCGGTCCAACTCTCTTCACAAGTAACTAAAGCGTCTAATCCTCACTCCCATCGTATCAATTTAACTCAAATTATAACCCTCGATCCACTTCAACACAAACCTTTTGATCAATTCAGATCAGAATGTGCGTAGCCTGCAAAAATCAGAATCTAATGACACCTTTCGCGTTTGCTTTGGGTTCTTCAATCTTCCAAAACTTCCATCGCTAGCTAGCAAGTACAAGCTAATCCCTTAGCATGGTCAGTCACAATGCGTACCGTCTCCCAAATCGCTCCAAATAGACCTGTTGACAAAATACTCTCAAAAGAATATTCGAGCCTCCAAAAAAATCATATTTATAAATAACAATAAATTCTTATTATCTGATAAAATAACAACATACTGCTATTTTCTATCTTTTACCAGCGATCCATGTATTGATGATCCATCATAAATAACAACATGTCATTATTTAAGGCAATCCTTTGCGAGTCGGCCGTTGATATTCTGCTAATAATCTTATCTAAATACTCCCCCAGATTGGTTGACTTCAACTCAAACCCTGCCTGATACGGGATGAACTGGTTTAATCACGGAGCGTGGTCCATAGTACAGTGCGAGATGATACTAGCCTTTTTATCGTAGTAGAGTAGAGAATTAGAGTAGATAATTCTGTGCAGAACACGGTGTCAACGACAGGTGACACCCGGTACTTAGAGAGGTATACACAATTTGTAACAGAGTGGTTCTTTTAAAATACTTACAGTTTTGAACTTGTTCAAAATCGTCTTACTTCTTTGATGTAAATCATCATTCACTTCGTCTCAAGAGTGGTACATGATTATAATACTTTTTTCGAACTGCTCGTTCAAGCATACTCTCACTGTCTTATTGCCCCATGTGGTGTAACTGTCTATGTATACATTTAAATCGGGTGTAGGCGGTGAGTTATTTTCAACGTAAATATTTAAGTTTGAATACCGTGAAAGGCTTAAGATCCTCTTCTTTCCTCAATCCTCAACCTAAATACTGCAACTACACGCATTGGTCTCCTCGTCAGTGAATCTCTTCTCAGCAGCTGTACTCTATTCAAGGTGCGAACAGGTACGCTCCAAGCGGTCATATCCATCTTCTGCAGATGACTTGCATCATGTACCTCGATGTCTAAGAATAAGAGTGCTCAAACAAAATCACTTCCTTCAAAAACTTAATAACATCTTAATAGGTCTCAGTAATCTCTGTAACCAGTTACTAAAATCGTCATTCGAGCTGCCTGATACATTGAACATTACTCCACTCCTCTTATCGATCATTACAATACCAGTCACCATAATATCCATCGTACTTACAACTGCCAAAGTGGTGAATCTGCAACGTGTCATTCAAATATAGTCATCAAGCTGAACTTCTTGTTCGCTATCCGGCAACTATTCGACGTTGATGTCTCTTTCTGCCACGTTATCTCTGTACTGCCAAGTTACAAGTTCTAGTACAAACCGCAGACGCACGAGTCTCAGAGATACAATTCAAATTTTTTAAAAAATAAAGATGCATCGGGAAAAGCGAGTCTCCAAGAATAAATTCTTTATTCAAAAATGTTCCGAACAACTGATACAACTACACTCTGCTATACCACAGCATGGTTGGCTATTATTTCGACGCTTCTGAATGTACTTCTCCAAGTGTCTTCTGTTGTCGGAGTGTGATCCGTCTACCTAGGAAAGCGCCGGGCTTCTGGCTGTGGTTGTTCACTCAAGAGGTTGGCTTTCAGGTTACAACAGGGGCTATAAACACTCACACAGATGTGTAAGATCTAGTAAATACTCAGAAAGCGAAATTCAGGTCTAGCTGGCAGTAATAAGATCCGGCGGTGAACTTTGACACTCACGGAGAGGAAAACTATGAAGGTTTAGACTTCTAAACTTCCCGTACATGCAAATGAGGTACTACTGAACTCACAGACGAAGTTTCAGCCTGAGTTCAAATTCTGACACGGAGATATGAACAGAAAAGTTTTGAGCAAGAAAACTACGGCAATTTCTGGTACCTAGATGGCTATTTCGACCTATAACAGAAGATTAGCTCGATCAATTTCAAATATTCTCACAGTATTTGAAGTCTACAGGATGCTGAACATCCTTGTGAAGTTGGGACTCCTGAATGTACACAGAACTCCAGATCTCCTCCTCTGAAGTCGCTGCTCTAGATTAAGAGCTTTTCAGACCCCCTCAGCTTCAGCGGCCGCCCTGAATTACTCAGTCACTCAATCGATGCGAAACGTTTTGGAAATCTTAGCCCTGCTGGCAGAGAACACAACCTCGAAGTTTTGAAGCAATTTCCTCAAATCTGCTGCAAGTGACACTGAAAACCCTAAATCCAACAAAAGTGATTCAATTCTAGCACAATTCGAACTTCAATTGGTCATAACTTCGTCTTTATTGCCTCAAATTGATCGAAAATTTCACTGGAAGTGCTTGGCATGACGAGCTCTACCCTCCTGTGCTCTCAGATTTCGAAGTCCCCTCACCAAATGCTCGAACTCCCCTTTAGACCCCTGCTTCTAAATTTAGGGTTTTACAAAAGACAAAAATGAACCAATGGGAGGTCATAGCTCCACTTGGCTGTCCTTTAGTGCTCTAATCCACGTGGTAACTCAACTTCACTCAAAGGCTACCACGTCAGCCCCTTAAAGTGCTAGCGTAAATCTTAAACTTCACGCGAAGGCATGTAAAATAACACGTAACCCTAAAAGATAACTTAAACAATCTACAAAGTATGCATGGGCGACATGTAAGTACAACCCATGAGCTTAAACCCTTAGCAGCATGGAAACCCTAAGTTATGTACTTTCACAACATAGATAAGCATGATATCATCAACACAAGCGCAGGAGTGCTTGAACATGATAGATAACATACTATCAACCTACTTGGACTCAAAATATATAACACAATAGTGTCAACACCGTATGCAAAGGTGTCAAACATATGTATAAAGGACTAGAAGTAATATGAGCTAATTTCTAGAACTACTAAACTCAAGCGTCGGAGTAGAAGTCTAGCATGTAGCCGCCAAGTAGCGTGACATCCACCCCCTCTGAACCTGCACATCCTCCGGTATGTGCCATCCAGATCAAGACTCTTCAACTTCGGCTTCAAATTCATCTTCAACCTGCATTGAGTCTTCAACTTCATCCTCTGTAAACTCTGCAACGTTCTGGTCCTCCCCTCTCCTCCTAAAGAGCTTGATTCTCTTTCCTGGTTCCTGGTATATTGAGCATTGCACCATCTAACTCTCCCAAGGAGTATGTGGCATTATCATAAACTTCTAACACCACATAAGGTCCAAACCATCTCTTGGAGGACTTCCTGATAGCGCTATGTTGATTATCAAGACTACTATCATAGACTAACACCCAATCACCTTCTTTAACTGGTTTGGGTCGTAATCTATGCGTTCTATCAAATCTGCCTTTGTTTCTCTCTCTAGCAATCTTTAATCTTTCGACAGCTTTGGCAACATCCTCAGGTCTTCGTTCCAACTGTTGGATCCTTAATGCAAAAAGATCCTATGTACTTCTACCATCTTCTCATGGCAAAACATTCCAAGTAGGCACAACCTCCTCAATCGGCATCACAGGTTTTTGCCCTAGTATCAACTCTGCTGGCATGTAACCTGTAACGGTACTATGAGTTGTACGATCTGCCCATAAAGCAAACGGTAGCAGTCTAGGCCATTCACGGATCTTACCCTTGCAAGCTTTTACCAAAGCTTTGATGATTGGTGGATGACCTCTTTCGCTCTTGCCATTCCCTTCAGGATTGTAAGCAGTGGTTAACGTCAACTTGATTCCCAATCGCTTGAAGAATTCAACTGCTTCTTGTGAATCCAGCTCACCTCTATCTGCAGTGATCTTTCCCACACACCCATACCTACAGATAACATCTTCAAGTAGAAAGCGGCAGACACTAGCAGTGGTCTTCGTCCTCAAGGCAGGCTTTCAACTTGGTTAGATAGATCTTCTCTAGCCAAGACTAGATACCTCATTTGTCCAAGCCCAAATGGCATAGTTACCAGATCCACTACCCATTTGTAATGAATGGCTAAAGGATAAGTAGGATGCAATCCATCACGATGACGTATGTTGGAATACATCTGGCAAGGTATACATGACGAAACAAAATGTACTACATCCTTATACATACCCTTCCACCAATACTTCTCCTTTATCTTGGCAAATGTAGCCCAAACTCCTCTATGACCGGCCCATAGACTCTCTTGGAACTCCTTGATCAGCTTCTGCTGCAATTCCAAGTCACATACCACCCGCTGTGGTACACGTCCTTGTAGCTTAGGGCGCTTCCATAGATGTCCTCCATATAAAAAGTACCCATAAGCTGTTCTACGGATCCTCTTGAAATCTGCATCAGACCAGCCTTCTTGTCTTTCCAATGAACTCAAATAGCGCCCAAGATCCAACCACTCGCCATCATACATAGTTTCCTCAAATAACTCCAATGGAGCTGCAAAACAGCTTCTATCCTTTCTAGCAAGAACATTAGAATAGAACCCTGTTCCCACATCCTCCTGGTCATCTATCATTTCCTTCTCATCGTAATACCTAGCACTTGATAACATATCTGTCACAGGATTGTCTTTTCCTGCAATATGTCTAAACTCTGGGTTCAAGGACTTGATATATGCTATCCACCTCAACATAGCAATATTTGGAGTTGTACAGCTAGTGATCATTCCCAAGAGAGGTAAATAATCTATCTCCACAACCACAGGTGCTCCTATCAAGTATTCCTTATCACTCTTCATCGCAGTAACTACTCCCCATAGCTCTCTCTTGACCTGAGGGTAGTCTCTCTGCCGTGAACTTAATACCTTAGCACCAAAACGCACCACATATCTGGTTCCATCCTGATCATCTTGTCCTACAGCTCATCCAATGCCAATAGGACTAGTATCTACAATAAGGATAACGGATCTGCCCAACTCATATGTTACCTTCCGTAGAGTTGGTGGTGAAGACAACAGATCCTTCAACTTCTTCATAGACTCGCTTTGCTCCTCTTGCCACTGAAATCTTTGCCCCTTCCTCAGCAATTTGTACAACGGATCTGCTACATGTGCAAAGTGTGAAATCCATATATGATAAAACACACATGCACCTAGAAATCTTCTCACCTCAGTGACCGATCCACACGTCTCCTTCATTCTTCGAATGACATCAACCTTATTTGGACAAGGTTTCCGACCATAAGATCCACATAGATGTCCCACTATTAACACCTCCTGTTCTCCAAATACAGACTTTGCTCTTGATAAAGTCAAATGAACCTCCTCCAGTCGACTCAGTATCTTATCACAGTCAACTATGTGATCTGCAACAAACTTACGGCACTCCCTTTGATCCATTACCTCATTCTTCTCCTCCTCATCACATCCTTTGATCGGCACATCATCAAGGAATGGCATAGTTTTTTCAGGAATGAAGTCCCTCAAAACTTTGTTCATGCCATTCATCATATGTGCTACAGAATTGGTAGCACCTTGTGGCAAGGTGCACATCCTCAGTAATCCCAAAGGTGTCCTCATTGTAGTCAAGTCTCTACTCTCAGAGGATAACTGAAACTGATCATAACCTGAATATAAGTCTCTCATTGAATAGATAGCACGACCAGCAAAAGTCTCTGCAAACTCGTCTACAATAGGTCCTATACCCATATTCTTGATAGTCACCTTGTTAACTGGTTGCATATCTTGAATGAATCTCAAAGCTCCACTCTTCTTCGGAACAATAAACCATCTGCTAGAATAGAGAGCTATAGATGGTTCCAAGATACCCATCCTAATCCTCTCATTGAGCAAGTCTATCAGCTTTGGCAGATGAGCTCTAGGCACAGGGATAGGACGTAGATTCCAAAGCACATGCGATATAGTAAAGAGTACCATACGTGTAACTACACTTGGATCTACACATCTTACTTCATGTGACTCAAACGCAAACGCCTTACCATGCCTACATAGCATCTCCCTGAAGCTCTTCTTCTCTTGCTCGGTAAGAAATCCATCACCTCCAATCTTCAGCTCCTTCAGTGTTGTTTCTGTGAACTGGTGCCCAATTCTTCTCGGTCCTCTGAGCGTCGGTTCTCGTGCAACTTGCTCCATCTTCTGATTGTAATCGAGTGGTAATGGCAAAGCCACTAGTTTGACTTTCTTTGCCACTGACTTGTACTTGGTCTCCACATACACCTCTTGTCGATCTATAAACTTATTAATTACATCATAAAGCTCCTTGGAGCTCACTCCCACCACTCTATCTACATCATCTATAGAACTTTCTATTATAGATTTCAACTCCCCTATAGTATCTACCAAATACTGCTCTTCAAACACTCCAGATATGTATTCATCTCCGGCTAACTCTCCACTATCTCTCAAAGACTGTTGTACGTACTTCACATGTTGCCTCTCAAACCTCTTCAGATTCTCAACCTTCCTATAACACACTGATCCATATGACGTCAATCCTAAGAAGCTAGTGGATAAAGCTTCCTGCTCTACTGGATCAGGCGAGAATCCTATCTCTACTGTACCGTTGAAGTCTCGTTCTTCAATGGTACTCTGCCAAAACCCCTAGACTCTCTAAACTCTTGAGTAATCTTAGGTAGTGGACGGTCTCTCAAGCTATCACGATTCCTCTCATGTTCTGCAGCAACGGTCAAAAACTGAACAGCTCTTTTGCCGTCTCTACTAAGTATCATAGCATAGGTTGAACCATCATCCATAACTCGTGTCTCCATTCTAACAGCAGTAATGTAAGGCTGTCCTAGAATGATAGGATAGGTTGACATGTCTTGCACAAAGAAATTCTGAACATCACTGTGTCACCCACAGTTACCTTGATGTTGGAGCAAGCACCATAGAGTTCTCCTCGCTGGTTGTTGGTAGCACGGATAAGCCATCCATGGTCGGTGTCTATGGGCCATCTCCCACGCTTGTACAGCTCCTTAGACATCAGATTAATCTCTGAGCCGTGATCAATCAATGCCACCACAGGTTCCTCCAGATCTCCCAACTTCACCAAGGTCTCTGTGGTTGCTCTTGCCCAATGGTTGTGAGAGTAATGACTCTTCTGCGATGCTTCCACCTCATCTTCAAACCTCACGTGTTGATACGAACTCCCTTCTAATACTTGAGAGCAGTAACCAGCAATCTCATCTTCCTCATCCTCCGACAGTTTGGTCCCTAGAGCGTTAAGCGTAGCTGCTTCACCCAAATTCTGACGTTTCCTCTTGATGATATCTATGATAACCTCATGGAACTCACGCTTTGCAATCCCAAGAATCTCAACCTTCCCATTCAAGATACGGTTCTCTAACACCTGCTTCAAGTCTGTAGCAATCTCAATGTCAGACTGAAGTTTGTATGCAGGCATCTTACCCTTCTCTTTGCTTCTCTCCTTCTCCTTTGGTGTTGTAGGTGGTAGATCCTCCATAGTCTCCTCTAGAGTAGGTGTTGTCTCCTGCCTTGCCTCTGGTCTAGCCCTTTCACTCCTTGTAGCAGATCGTTTGGCTATAGAAGCCTCACCTGCATCCTCCCTCCTGCGTTTTTCTTCTAGTACAACTTCATGCTGACTTCTTGCAACATAAGCATGCACTGACATAGTATCCACAATATCATTCCATCCTGTAGCTTCTCGAATTGAGTTGCCAACCCTTCGTAGCACATCCTTGTCTAGCTCTGTTCTAGCTACGGACCGCACTACATCAGACCACAACCCAATAGTCCCTTTCTTTCTCTCCATCTCCACTTTCACTCCACAGGTAGCAGCATTCACAAGAAAAACATCATGTGATGCTGATATCTCATTCACAAGTCTCTTCATACCACCCTTGCCAAAGTTGGTTCCCAGCATCATCCCAGTCTCTCTCAAATGGATCTTACCATCTTTGAAGAAGATAAGATCCTTTCTCAATGCATCTGAAAACTCCCCACAATCTCTTCTTACATGGTCTAGGCTATCACACCATATACAACGATGGACAAAGCCTTCTCTCATCTGAGGTCTCTGCATAGCAGGCTGTACATTCTGCTCCTTCTCTTCTAACCTAGTGAGCTTAAGCTTAAGCTCCTTCATACTCTTAATCAACTCATCAAGCGGTGAGTCTTCCTCTCTAGCAATTACCAAAGCGGGCTTAGTAGGCAACTGCTTGACAGGAATGATCAGAGGTGCTACTTCACTTACCACCACCTTGTCCCTTCTTCTCTGTCTCTTGGTCAGCAAAGAGACAGCCTCTTCAACCTCCTTCCAATCAGTCTTCAATCCTCTCTCCTCACTCTTGTCTTCCAACAACAACTCAAGCTTCTCCTGAATAGTCACGTCCGCTGCTTGTAAGAAAAGCTCTGTCTTCTCCACCTCTAGTGTAAGCTTCTATGTCCTAGAAAGCTGAGCATACTGACGATCAAACTCCCTTAATAGCTCATTTACAGACAAACCTTTGTTAGGCTTCACCACCCACTCCAAGAACGTTCTCTTGGTCACCCTCTCTGAATCTTCAGTGTAGTACTCCTCCTTCAAAGCTCGCATAAAGCTCTCCCAACTCTGTCCTTGCTGCTGCTTGAGCTCCTTCACACGCCCACGAATCTCAGGCACAACAGCAAGTTCAAAGTTCTCCACCATCTCCTTCTCAGGTACCTTGTTCACCTCCATCTCCCTAGCATAATATCGCACGTACTTGGAAATATTTGTCTCCTTGAACTGATCCATCTGATGCACCACAGATTGCAACGCCTTGGTTGCTAATACCTCCTTCCTCTCTGTGCTGCTCTGCTGCTGCATAAACATGAAAAAAGCTTGGAACATCTTCATCGTAGCAGCATCCAACTGAACAGGTTGCTGAGCAGCAGCAGCACCTCCACTTGATGATCCTTGGTTGGCCATGATATCTGATCCTGTAACACTCTCAAGAAAACTCCCACCCTAGGTGTTTCACGTCGAGTTCACCAAAAAAGATAGTATGTCGGAGTGTGATCCGTCTACCTAGGAAAGCGCCGGGCTTCTGGCTGTGGTTGTTCACTCAAGAGGTTGGCTTTCAGGTTACAACTGGGGCTATAAACACTCACACAGATGTGTAAGATCTAGTAATATACTCAGAAAGCGAAATTCAGGTCTAGCTGGCAGTAATAGGATCCGGCGGTGAACTTTGACACTCACGGAGAGGAAAACTATGAAGGTTTAGACTTCTAAACTTCCCGTACATGCAAATGAGGTACTACTGAACTCACAGACGAAGTTTCAGCCTGAGATCAAATTCTGACACGGAGATATAAACAGAAAAGTTTTGAACAAGAAAACTACGATAATTTCTGGTACCTAGATGGCTATTTCGACCTATAACAGAAGATTGGCTCGATCAATTTCAAATATTCTCACAGTATTTGAAGTCTACAGGATGCTGAACATCCTTGTGAAGTTGGGACTCCTGAATGTACACAGAACTCCAGATCTCCTCCTCTGAAGTCGCTGCTCTAGATTAAGAGCTTTTCAGACCCCCTCAGCTTCAGCGGCCGCCCTGAATTACTCAGTCACTCAATCGCTGCGAAACTTTTTGGAAATCTTAGCCCTGCTGGCAAGAACACAACATCGAAGTTTTGAAGCAATTTCCTCAAATCTGCTGCAAGTGACACTGAAAACCCTAAATCCAACAAAAGTGATTCAATTCTAGCACAATTCGAACTTCAATTGGTCATAACTTCGTCTTTATTGCCTCAAATCGATCGAAAATTTCACTGGAAGTGCTTGGCATGACGAGCTCTACCCTCCTGTGCTCTCAGATTTCGAAGTCCCCTCACCAAATGCTCGAACTCCCCTTTAGACCCCTGCTTCTAAATTTAGGGTTTTACAAAAGACAAAAATGAACCAATGGGAGTTCATAGCTCCACTTGGCTGTCCTTTAGTGCCCTAATCCACGTGGTAACTCAACTTCACTCAAAGGCTACCACGTCAGCCCCCTAAAGTGCCAGCGTAAATCTTAAATTTCACGCGAAGGCATGTAATATAACACGTAACCCTAAAAGATAACTTAAACAATCTACAAAGCATGCATGAGCGACATGTAAGTACAACCCATGAGCTTAAACCCTTAGCAGCATGGAAGTCTTAAGTTATGTACTTTCACAACATAGATAAGCATGATATCATCAACACAAGCGCATGAGTGCTTGAACATGATAGATAACATACTATCAACCTACTTGGACTCAAAATATATAACACAATAGTGTCAACACCGTATGCAAAGGTGTCAAACATATGTATAAAGGACTAGAAGTTGGTCCTGCTTGTGAAACTGCACTAGACCCGCTAATGACAGTGGCAGTCTGGGATGATCGTGGAATATAAGCTACCATCCGAAGTTGAAACACTGTCAACTTGCTGCCATTGGTTCGAATCCATAGTTGCACACAAGGAAAACTCAAAATTCGGTCCGTCACGAAACCTGTAAACGGTTACAGAAGGCGATGCGTGATGACACGTTATCGACTTTCCTCTACTAACCAAGCAACGCCTTCCACTGGAGAAGCGATAAGAACATCCTTCATACACATATCTCCAAGGAAATACTTCTCTCGCTAAGGATTAACTGCATAACATGTGATCGGTCCAAAGGTTCCACTTCTTCTTTCACACAAAGCTGCATTGGGTGATTGCAAACAATCAGTCGATATTCTACAATCGCTTCAAACGACGGTAAACTACCTTCCTGTCTCTACTGTACTGACTGCAGCCGAGCAGTCGCAGCAAGCACCAACTCTATCGTCGTTTCTGCAATGCGTACATTCTCCAAGGCACCATTCACGACTCGCTTCACGTCGTGTATTTCTTCCAACGTTCTTCTCAAACTCGTCTGCGTGTTCAAACACTCTTCTTTTGCAGATTCCAGTTCAGTCAATACAGCAGAGTCCGTGCCTATTAAACAGTCCTCTTGCACTGTTAGCTCCGAAATAAAAACTTGCATCATCAAACAACTCGCATTGTATCTTGCAGTGTAAGTGTAGGGTCGCCGAACATCGAGAATCTGTCTCGTCTTTGATCCTGGATTCCAAGACACCCGCACAAGCCATCCTCCTTGCTGAAATCCATCCAGGTGTAATATCTGTTCAGATCGCGTGAACAAGCTAAACTGATAAGCCTCCAACTGCATAAAACGCTTGCCTGCAATGTTGGCTACGTTAAACTGAGGTAGTTTCTCGACTGTCGTCCCAACGCGAGATATATCGTACAACGAGACATCAAATCGTCATTCTTTCTGTGACAAGTTTGGAGCAACTCCGCAAATGTGATCTACATCGATGATTCTCTTCGACTTTGAACCGATTTCGACATCTAAGTCACATTTACATACATCCACGATCACTAACCCGCTACTGTTCGGATGTAACACAACCACATAGCATTCGATCCAATATGTCACCAACGCCCCTTGTGCGAGTTGCTGCTCGAACTGTATAAACGTATGCATTGTGTCGTTACACTCACAGCCTGCAAAAGAGCTTCGCAATCGCAGAGTCCACACAGTGTTCGTGTTTCTCGCGTTAACGTTGAATGAAAAACTTTCACGGTAACCACACGATACCAGTACATCACGCTCAGACCATGTCACTCACTCGACGTCACACAGTATTCACCACGTTATTATCCACTGTGACGTGTAATCGAGTACATACAATAGCTAGTTATAGGCCTGACCAAGGATCGATTTTGTCGCAGGGGCCTGTAAAGGACCGATTTTGGCGCAGGGGCCCGAGCAAGCAAATAACCGACGGGATGTGGTATGCCACCTCCATCACCGATACAAAGGAAATGATTTTCAAAGCACTACGTAGTCTGCAGTTATAACACCACGTGTATGGTGGATCATGGCCAACTCATCGTTCAATCATGCAGACGAAGATGATTCTGTAGAGCTAGAGTTATCGTCCGCGTGCGAGCTGGGGACTGTAAGGATCACGACATAAAGTGGGAACTCAATTCGCGCATAGCCCTGCGCGAACTGCTGATTTATTGAGTATCGAGACTCGAGTGTAAGAAGATGTAAACAAAGTTTATAAATCAAAGATTAATCCGCAAGTAATTTCAAAAAATTTGATGTTAAATTTAGTGTCCAGGGTTTTGATATGAATCTTTAACATGAATTACTGAAAAATTAACCTTCATACTTAATTTTCTAATAATCTGTATGTATAATAATTTTAACAATTTAAAAAGTCATTTCACGCATCCTGAATACATATAACGACAAATCAGATGTACACGAAAGTCGGCCGCGCGAATTGAGTTACAAGCACGGTAGTGGCATCACTGACGTCTAATTGCATGTCCAGGTGCCTCATCGACAGGTCCAAGGGCATCTTTTATTTTGCCTAGTTCCACCGGGAACTGTTACAAAAGCAGAAGGAAGCTTCTAATTCCCGAATCTTTCAGGCGACAATCCGCTCACGTTGTGGTGGAGAAACCATCTGAAGAATAATATAACTTAAAAGTCATAGTTCGACGGAAACGTCAAAATAGAGGGCAACTGTAGGTAGGTAAAGTTGCTACACCTATTAACACTTGCACAATATTACAGTGACCTTCTTGATACTACCTACGTGCAGGGTTTAATTTATTATTTATTTTTTCAGTAAAAAAGTAAGAATAATAAATGAAGATATACACTAAATTAACATATATCTGGTAGCAAACCCTTTGAGTTGTATTTCGGAATCACATCTCTGCATTAATTATGGGTTATATCTAGATTTTTATATCACTCTCCTCTCTTAACATTTAATTCTAATTTAATTAATTCTGTAATTTAGATATAATATTTATGTATTTACTGATAATACAAAAAACTAATACCAAATTATATAAGTTTATTCAAGGAACTTCTCGGTGTACGATCCAGTTGTAGAACCACGACAAATCTCCGTCCAGAAAATTTTCCTTATTCTCTTCCTTGTCCTCTTTCTTCCCTGCTGTCTTCCCTCAGTAAGCATGAAGCTACCTAGCGTAGACTATAATTTAGATTTTGATAAAGCGTGCATAGTAGCTCTATGTTTTATAAAGTCTATTATGTATAATATAATATATTCTCTTCAGAGCATCTCCATCACCGGTCTTTAAAGGTTCCCTAATCAGTTAGGGAGCCAGTTAATTGTCTAATCTTCTTCGGGTGGAGATGCTCTCAGCACGTCCGATCCAAAAGCAGCGTTCAGTTCTTGTCTCTACATTCCGTCCAATTAGATCTAAACGTTCTGCTCCGACTGTTGAGTACAAAAGGAGATCATGAAGAATAAGGTAGAATAAGAACTTAGACCAAACGTGTCTAGTCTGTATATTGTGGTAGGAACGTGCGAAAGCAAATCCCGAGAGCAAGTGTCGACAGCTGAAGTCGAGAAGAGAGTATCACGAGTCATCGCCTGCCGTTCCGATTATACAAGCGAATAAACTAACACCATGGTACTGGCAGGCCTTCTTTAACATGGTGAACTGCAGAGATTCACGGTGGACATAGAGTTTTCTGTAATCAGTACTAGTGGTAGATAACATTCTGCAAGCTTATATAACATGCATATGCGTGGTCGTCAAGAGCGAGACCTTCAAGGGCATATAGTTAAAACGATACACTGTCAGGTTTGCTGGAGTACAGGGCTATAGCTAGAACTGCCATTGGGAGGAGTACTGACCGGTACCTCGATCGATGGAGAATTTGAAGAAAAGTGTATTGGCACTTCTCTGCTGGTTTCAGCTGACCGTTTTAGCAGTGGCTCGCGATCAGGATCAGAGTCCGAACGACATGTTGGTTAGGAGGATCGACGCTCACTGTCACTATATACCAGAGTTTTACTCGAATTTGCTGACGGAGAACAACATTAGCCTGGGGGCAGGTGGAACGGCTTCTAGACCTGCTTGGGACGTAACTTCTCACCTAGCATTCATGGAATCGTTGAATATTTCTCTTTCGATTGCTTCTGTTCCGATCCCAGGCGCGGTGATTAAGGACGGTTACCCGGTCGACCAGAGTCGCAAACTGGCTCGACAGCTGAACGAGTATGGCTACAACCTCACGAAGCAGTACCCCAACAAATTCAGGTTCTTAGCCACCTTAACGTTACCAGATGTTGAGGGATCCGTTGCTGAGGCGATATATGCACTCGACGAGCTCAAGGCATCAGGGATTATTCTTCTGGGTAGTACTTTCGGTGATGTCCTGGGGAATCCACTTCATGAACCTCTCTATGCCGAACTGGATAAGCGTAACGCCGTTGTGTTCGTGCATCCAGGTCAAAGTCCATGCACCGGGGACGTGGAATGTAAGTACTCACTTACTTAATAGACGAAATATGCTTTCTCATATGACAACAAATTTGCCAGAGTTTCAAGATCCACCAAATCGTTACAGTTGCTAGCCGTGCGCTCTCTGTTCCAGCAGCTATATGTACTACTTTCCCCCCAGCTCGCCTTAGATTAGACCATCTTCACTTACTTTACTCTCAACCCTCATCTCGACATCTGCAGAGTGTCGGCTGAAGTTCATTCATGATGGGAAGATTTATCAGTTTGAGTCTCGAAGTGCACGTACAAAGGATTAATAACTGATATTGCGCCATTGTTCTGTGCACTGTTTGTCTGTCTGCTCATTCGCAGTTAGAGCTGGCAGCACACTACTTCCTGCATCCGTAGTAGAATTCCTGCTCGACACGACTCGAGCGGCAGTCAATCTGGTCTACAATAATATGACTGACAAGTACCCGAATGTGAAATTCCTCCTGTCTCATTCAGGTGGATTCCTCCCGTTCGCAACGTTTCGAATAATTGGATCTCTTGTTACCTTGACGAATTGGACTGAGAGTTTCATACTGTCGCAATTGCAGCAGTTTTATGTAGACACTGCTAATTCAGGAAGCAAATGGGCGCTTCCCAGCACTCTTGCGCTGCTGGACGTCTCCCACTTAGCGTATGGATCAGATTATCCTTTCCTCTCAGACTCTGTAAGACTGGTTAATACTTTAAACCAGGAACAATACTTTCAGCAGAATCTGGCCGCGACTGCCCTCCACCAGGTCCGATCTAAAACTGCTTCTGTACTGTTTAGACTCCACTTAAAACCCTGAGATCTGTGATTAGGCTCAACTCAAACTTGATTCAAATGAGAAGATCTTTGCTGAAAGGGATGTCACAAAAGCATGGGTTCGGTTCTTAGGCTGTAGGTTTGCCAGACATTTTTTCTTACGTGGGCTCCTTCCTGCCTTCACGCGAACTTTGCAATTGTCGGGTCTATAAATTAAGCACCTGGACTTCTCACACACTTGTCTGGAATCCTGACACCTGAAAACCTTACGAGCAAAAGGCTTGTAATGCAGCATTGATAAGCCTGTGTTAAAGTCCTAAGAATCTAGTCAGTGTTTCGTCTTTCGAGCTTCGTGATTCCTACGTACAGCTCCAGCTCGCTTCACAGGCCCATTACTGTCTTACTCTTTATCAGCATATCGTCTATGGCGCTCAGCAAACCTCGTGTATTCATTTAGCTGCGCACTCTCTTTCTCTTTGAACAGCAAAGTTTATGCATGGATCAGCGATCGCTGTACCGTATACTCTCAGGTCAGCGCATAGAGTACTGCTTGAAGTTGGGAAGTTGAGAACTGAATACTCTCTTAACTGTGCCGAGTCCTTGAAAGCCGAGGAGAACCTATGACTCGAATTCTGATTCCGCGCGTGAGTGAAATTCTTCGGGACATCATCGATCTGAATGAGACAATTAACCTGAAATGCATGTTGCGAGGAGTTTCTCCCGGACGTAGACGTGGCAATCTTGATTAGAATCATTCATGCAGGCTGAGTGGATTATCTCATGTGCACCGGTATCTTGGACACAGCTTCCAAAGTTGCCAACATGAGGGTACGTGAAGATTCCCGCATGGATCTGGTATGCAATTGCAAGCACGGGTCACCATCACGAGTTGCCCCACTTCGCATCCATTCTTGGGGCATGAAGACCCTCAAAAGTTTGAGATATATATGTACAGATTAGTAGGCTTTCACCTCACGAGAAGACGGAATTTCATGTCAGAATTCAGTAGCTTAGTCCAAGCAAACCTAAGTTTGGTCACGGCAATCTGCTTTCATGACGGAGGCGAACACGGGGAGCAGTACTCACTCTGAGACATGTGCTTGAAAATCCAGAGAACTTAAGGCATGGATAAGAGAGCGGTAAGCCTTTCCGGCTTGACCGGTGAACCTTCTCAAGTCATTTCTTGTCCTTTGGATAGTACTTCCAATATCTGACTTCTAAGCTTTAGCATTTCGTCTGCAGCTACACACTTGCAGCAGATGTGACAAACGAAATCTCTGGAGTCTCTAGCTATAGTGTTTCGAACGAGCTCTTCTCAAAGTGTGCAAGTCTTTGTCGAGCCAGAGGTGCGACATGATAGGGACAAGTAGAGAGAACTAGAAGACGTGTGTAGGCTGTTCAAATTTTTTCGACTCTAACATCAGCGAGGCGGAGAGAAATGGTGCAAACCAAACTTAGCAGTGGCGCCTTCCCAAAGTACTGTTAGATTACAGTTCAACAAGTCTATCCAAGAATGCGATAACAGGGCGTCGTTACATGGTGCCTCTTGAGTTCCGTTTACACTTTCTTGGCAGCTACTTTCTTGGCAAGGCTAGTAATCTATTTACTTAGCACGTACTATATATTTAGTCTCTCCCCTCATTCGATACTCATTCATTCAGGCAATGTTCATTCCAGTGTAGTGGTAGAAGAGTTTTTCATATGATCGTTAAGTGCCGAAATGACTACCTTAGTAAAGGAGCGAGAATGGAGTTTTCCTTATTAGATATACCTGTTCTTGACGGTCTAGAATGAGTATGATAAGTGATTTCTCGTTTCTTCCAGTAATTGTTGCTTGAAGCACAATGTCAGGTGCAGCGTCGAGGAGTGGTGCTGTCGGAGGTCCAGCTTGATCGGTCCAACTGGTTATGGGTCCACAGCCGTCACCACATATCGATGCTAGATTAGGACTGATAGAGAAGTTTGATGGAACTAACTACGTTGAAAGTTACTGATACGCAGATATCTTTTCAACGAGATTTGTGGTCTATCATCAGCGATGTTGTTCCTGTTCCCAAGACTGCAGAATGAGACAAAAAGGATCAAACGGCACTCCTTGCAATGTTATTTTCTCTTCATACATCCAAGATCCATTTGATTGGTGAAGCTGATACGGCTAAAGATGCTTGGAATGTCATGGAAAATCATTTTGCCACGAAGGACGAGAGCATCAAGTTCTTCCCGCAAAGACAACTTATGAACGTGAAGCTTAAAGAAGGGGATCATTTACCTTCTCATGTTATCCGTACGTAGATGGGACTCTCATGGGCATAGAGTTGTGTATCTCATTTTATGTGAAAATTGTCTAGGAAAATATGAAGTTATTGACTGTAGAGATATCATGTGTTGAATAGAGGTAAGGAAGAGAGAAATAACCACGAGAACAAGCTTTGCAAGATAAATAATCTTCATTTTATATTCTCTCTATTAATCTGAAAAATCAGAAATAGACATGACTAGTATGTAATCTGCACCCAACCTCCTAAAATAAATCTTTGAATCTCAATCTAGACCCAAAACTATCGAAGCGTAACTCAAAGCAAAGAAAACATCTCTTTGCTAACAAAAAACTTTACACCAGTATCACACGATTCAGCCTCTGATCCAAACAACATACACCCACAAGCCGTTAGTTAAAACTAGCTACCACATGTCACACATAACCAACTAAAACTCTAACGAGTCCAAAAAAATGAAAATTATAACGAAAGAACCGAAAAAGATCTATTTGGAAACTTTCTTCTTTCGTCAAACGGTCTTCAGATGTCGATAAGATCTTTCTTCTTGACTCTATTGGCTCCAAGAACCTTCAGATCCGAGTTCTAGTAGTCGTAGTCGAGGTATCTCAGATTTTCAATCGCAGATTCAGTTCAGCCACGACATCCAGAACCTCCTCCCTACGACTTAAAATCATATACATCCGCAAAATCGATCGCTTGATTTGGATCTGTCTTCGCTAACAAATAGATCTAACTACTTTGATCCAAACAACACCTTAAAGATGCAGTTTGGAGTTCCCCTCGTGAAGAACGACGGGAAATTTAATAGCACAAAGTGAAAAACTGACATAAATCGTTCCCCTACAGCTTAACTTTACTCATCATGCACAACACAACAATTTGATCTACACACGGTCTTCTCCTTTGTATAGATAAGGACCTTTTGATCCATAAGCACCAAGAATGAAGAGTTTAGCTCATCGATCACCCTCAAGTCGCAAGCGAACGAGAATATGACGTAAACGTCTCCTTTCGAGTCAATTTCTCTCATCTCTCAAATGGCCTGATGAAACTTCATGTCATCTTCAGTTTCATGAAGAACTTGGTGTTCTTATCTCGATGGATCCAAGAACAACAAGTTTAGACTCCAGAACGACTCGAACATGTCAACTTTTCTTCGCAAGTTACTGAAGCATTCCAATTTTTCTTTCATACGTCTCAATTCTCTCTCCTCTCCTCAAACACACACCATGATCTGTCTCTTCACGGACCATCTTGATCAACACGCATCTTGCAGATTTGAACCCAATGACACTTTGTGCGCATGAATTAATGAACCTCCCATTCTTTGAAAATATCATTGACAAGTCACAGACACAAGCTAATATCTTAAGATGCTCCCTTATGTCAGTTAACAGTACATGAGGTTTTCACAGATAATGATCAAGCAGCTCCATCGCACACTTAGTATAGTGCCAAGAATCGTAAATACCCGGTCAGTACAGATAAGCTAGGATCTAGCTTGATTTTCTTGTCTTTCAAACTTCATAGTTTTGTCATTTAAGCGTCAAAATCAGCTATTTTAAGTGCCCATAAGAAGCTAACAATGAACTCTACCAGTTGGTGTAATGAAAATGAAGATCTGAAAGTTGTGTAAAAAAACTCATTTTTTGATCTTATGAGCGTCTTTTGACACTACAATGTTAACCACATCAAGTCTCTTGTCAAACAACTTAATGACTGTGGAGTGAATTTTGAAGATGGTCAAGTCGTGGTTACTATCTTGAATAGTCTTCCTTGAAGTTTCAGAATGTTGGTGTGTTCACTAGAAAAGAGAGGTGCACTAACTTCTGACTCCGCGATTTCTCGTCTTTTACATGAGGATACAAGTATGAAGGAACAAGATCCTCCATATGAGAGTCTACTATTTACTTCTAAACTTGTTTCCAAGAAGAAGTTTTCAAAAGAGAAGTCAAAAGGGTCCTAACATTCTAGAGGAACTAAATCGTGTGGAATGGAGAAGAAGAATAGAAAGTTCTGTCGTTTCTGTAAGAGATCCAGTCCTAACAAATATGAGTGTTACAAGCTACAAGCCAAAAATGAAAAGAAAAAGTCTAAGGAGTCCTAACACTCTCATAGAAAAACTAAATCGTGTTGAATGGAGAAGAAGAACAGAAAGTTTGGTAGCTTATGTAAGAGATCTAGTCACAACAAATATGAGTGCTACAAGCTACAAGCCAAAAATGAAAAGGAAAAAGAAGAAGTTGGTTGTTCTTTAGCCAAGAAGGATGATTCGAGCAATTCCGGTGGAGCATAATTACTTTTGTAACGGAAGACCAATCCACTGGGAACAACAAATGGTTTCTAGATAGTGGTTCGTCTTGACATGTAACTGGTAATAGACTTCTACTTATCAATTACATTCAAATTGATGAAATCAAAATGAGATTGAGAAATAACTTTCCACTCACTATAGTCTATGTTGATGAAATCAACTTGCTGTTGTATCTTGGAGCTGATCACAAAATGGAAGATAAAAATCGATTTGACTAAAAATCTAATCTCCATCGATATCTTGATGAACAATAATCATCGCATAGATTTTGAAGATAAAATGTATCGAATCTTTAAGGGATCATATCTCATTGGAGTTGCAAAACAACAATCCGGAGAGCTTTTCAGACTACAGTCCCTACTGTACTCATGGAGGAGGAGACCGTTTGTTTAATTCAAGAAAGTAATCAAATGCTTTGGCATCGAAGGTTGAGAGATTTAAGTCACCATAATCTTCACTTACTCTTGAGTAAGACTTCATGTTGATAGAATGCTTCAACCTCATCAGATCAAAAGAGTACTCTGAGAATGTTTGTGAACCATACTCATTGCATAATGGGAAAGTAGCATCGAACGCTTCTCATCAAGGATATTGACATGAAGCATCAACAAATTTGCAGCTGATACACTTAGATTTGTGTGGCCCAATGACTACCGCATCATTCTTTGGAGCAACGTGACTTCTTACCTTTACGGATGATTTCTCCCATAAAAAATTCACATATTTCTTGAAAAATAAAAGTGATGTTTTTTAGAATGCTTCAACCTCATCGGATCAAAAGAGGACTCTCAGAAAGTTTGTGAACCATACACATTGCATAATGAGAAAGTAGCATCGAGCGCTCTTCATCAAGGATCATCAACATGAGACGTCAACAAATTTACAACTGATATACTTAGATTTTTGTAGTCCAATGACTATCGCATCACTTTTTGGAGCAACGTGGCCTCTTATCTTTACGGATAATTTCTCTCATAAAACATTCACATATTTCTTGAAAAATAAAAGTGATGTTTCTGAAAGCTTCAGTTACTTCAAGGCGACAAGGATTAACTATACCTTAATGGAAAGATAGGAGTTATGCTTACCGACATAAGATTAGAAAATCAATTTTAGATGACAACATTTCTTACAAGCTCTATAATCTTTTGACAAAGCAAGTCATTCATAGTAGGAATGTTGAGTTAGATGAACATACCACCTACAAAATACATCAAGAAAAGCAGAAAGGTGAGACCACTCGGTCATCATTGTTTACGCATCTAGACTTTGGTAGTGTTGCATCAGACAGCAACAATATTTATAACAACGTTTCCAGTAGTAATGTTATTTCCGTAACTCAAAACAGTCTGAATTCATTCCACAGTTCTAGTTCATCAGAATCAGATCAGCCTTCATATGATGAAGATGGTATGGATGATCTTCATCAAGTTCCAGAACCAGAAGCCGTTTTTGAAGCAAAAGCAGATCCTCAAGTACAAGGGAGTGAAAGGTGGAATAGAGGAAGACCTCCTGCCAGATTTGGGTACGAAGATGGTTACATCTCCTCAATTCAAGCTGATGATGAAATCAGTGAACTACCTTCTTACAGAGAAGTAGTAACACGATGTTACAAGGACAGTGGATTGCAGCCATTCTAAAAGAATATGAGTTTCTGATTAAAAATGACACATGGGAGCTGAAGAACTTACTGAAGACACGGAAGAGCATATGCTACAAAGGATATTTAAACATAAACAGAAGACAGATGGAAACATCGAGCAATTTAAAGTCAGTTTAGTACCTAAGGGCTACTCTCAAATCAAAGGAGTTGACTATCATGAAACCACATTCTTAAGTTCAATACAGTCCGTGCAATATTGTGTGTCTGTACACTCCATGATCTGAAAATTCATCACATGAACGTGATAACTGCATTCCTGCATGGAGAGCTAAGTGGATAGATTTAAATGCAACAGCCGGAGGATTACATGGAGGATGCACCCAAAGCTCTACGCTTGCTAAAATGCATTTACGGGCTGGAGCAAGCCGATGTCGTGTTGTGGAGTGATCCGTAGTGAAAGATGGAGGGCACGAATATAAATTTTTACATAATTGTCTTAAAAGTGATTCTGACCACCATTCAGTAGAGTTCGATGAGTAGCTCAAAACTTCTTTTGTATTGTTGTGAACAGAACTACAAGAAAAATATTACGAGATTCAGAATTAAAGTTTAGACCGTGATGGATGATGACGTGATAGTTGGGAGGTTGACGTGATCATCTGAGATCGACATGGCATGGACACATGGCAATGTAATGATGAGGTGACAGTCGGTGCTGATGTAGTATGCTAAGATAACTAGCACATGCTGATTGGACCAAAATGTTGATGTGATAGATTGCCGACGGAGCAAAATGCTGACATGTCAGTGCTGAACAAGAAAAATACTGATGTCCACTTATGGTTGAGGTGGCAATGCATGAGGATGACATGTGATTGATTGTATGTGCGTCATCTGATGATATTTATGCACGTCACTTGGAAGTTCCTGGTGATGAAACGTGGTTTGAAAGGGGATGCTTGACAAAAACTATAAAATCTAGACGACTTCCCAAGAAAGCATGGATATTTTGAGTACTGATGCCATTAAGCTGCCAAAATGTTTAGCACAATTTTTTATCTAACTTTTGGGTTTTGATCGAGCCGATTTTTATCTTGGGAGGAGAAGTTCATGGTGAACTGCTAATTGCTAACGCATGTTAGCAGATCCTTGCATCCTTGGGCTGGAAAGATCGAGTACTGGAACTTTGGGTTCGAACTTGAACACGGAGAACCATGGGAAAAGAAGAAATTTTGCTGCGTGAGGAGAAGTTGGTGATAATCTACTAACAAGTATTAGTATATTCATGCAAGGTTGGAGAGCACGCTGAGGGTTTTCTCCTTGTATTTTTACTTTTCCTATGGCTATGAAGGAAAATTAGCGAGGATCTGTTAAAGGGCGTTAGCAGATTACCGCAGCTTTCTTACGAGTTGAGAGGTAGGGTGACTTTGGAAAGCCATACCACAGCTACGAGTCTGTTGAAGATAATTTTTGTTGCGTTTGAAAACTCCTCGAGGGCTTTCACCCTGTGGTTTTACATTTTGATGACTTTTGGAGAAAAGTGTGTGAGGATGTGCTAACTGACGTTAGCAGATTATCATAACCTTTTGGAGGATTGAAAGGTAGAGCAACTTTGGACGAGGGCAACATAGCATAAGAGTGTCTATTTCACGTGATTTTGGTGGCACTAGAAATCCTGTTGTGCACATCATACTTGTTTTGTCAGGTTGGAGTTTGGGCTTTTGTGAAGAAAAGATGCAGTAAACTGCTAATGGGCATCAGCAGATTGTCGTATCCTTCTCAGATTTGGACAAGGTTGGGTGACTTTTGAGCGGCCACAAGTTTTTATTGAGGTGTCCATTTCAGGAGTTTTTGGTATCATTTGGAAGAATTCCTTAAGACCTTTGTGACTAGCTGAAGAGAATTAGGTTCAGGAAATCTGAGTAGGCACCACGAACCTCCAAGGTTCATTTGTAAAAACTACGTATACTTGGAGGAACAAAAATTATGAAAAAATCATTCTTTAGTGTGGATTTACACTCGACTTTTTTTTTCTCGAGCGTGCATTTCTTCCACAGTCAGATACCCAATGTAGCCTGGACATTATTTATGCAATATGCGATACGACACCCCCAAAGTTTGGGATGGAAAATTACGAGATTTTCTTCTGCAAGAAGATTTTGTAAGCAGCAGGACAGATTCTAACATCTCCATGCATCAGAAATACTTGTTTATCATTTTAGTTTTTGTTGATGATTGTCTTCTGGCAAGCAATGATATCCAACGACAGCTTGAGTTCAAAAAGATTCATAACACTTACGCTATGATTGATCTTGGAGAAGTGAAGTTTTTGCTTGACATCGTGATCTAGCATAACCGAATTCTTACAATTTTTCAGTGGCATTACATTGATAAAGTACTGGAGAAGATCCACATGAATGATTGTAATAGTGTCACTACGCCCATGGAAGTTGGATGCAGTCTGAATTCTCAATGTGTCCTATTACGACGACTGAAGAAAGAGAAATGCAATCTATATCATACAAAGAAGCTCTAGGCAGCTTAATGTATTTGATGACGGGAGCGCGTCATGATATTGCTTTTACAATATCTCATTTTTTGTAATTAAATTTAGTGCTAATCCTTGATAATTACACTGATCTGCAGTTAAGCGCCTTATGAGGTACTTAAAAGACACTAGAAACTTGACATTGATATTCAACCGAACGGTGAAATCTTCAGACGAAACCATTGTAATTGTTTGCACTGACTCAAACTAGAGAGGAGACACAGATGATCAGACATCGGGTTACAATTCTCATCCCACATCGGTGCGGTTAGTTGGAGTTCCAAACGATAAGATGTCTTTAACAGCCGCTCATAACAACTAGTTTCTGCTCTTCGAGTGACTGAATAACAGTTAAAATGAATTTTGAGAAGCTAAGCAAGAGCAGAATAATTCAAAAAAATACCAAACACGAAAACAATTTTGCGAAAAAAACATTTCGTATTGTGATCCAATCCAGCACTATAGATTGCACAGCAGCTGTGGGATCAGCCACCGGAGTATGGTCCTGAGTATCATCCTCTAGACGCTCTTCGTCATCTGTTTGCTCTTGAACATGTCTCTTTGCTGGCTCAAGCTTAACAGAATAGGCGTCGCTAAAGTTTCAGCAAATGCTAGAAGAGTAACCACAGCAGAGTTATCAAGAGGATTGGAAGACACGTAAATGCAGAGCTTTCCTCCTTTCTTGGTCTCCGCATCTGCATCCGGCAAACTCTTCAGTTGGAAAACACGCACCAGAATATACATATATTGGCGGGCATCATTCTCAACTGTGACACAATGTCGACCGGCTTGTAAAGCACACACTAGAGTAGCCCTAGAGCCGCTCCAGAGGTCCATAATCCAGTTGTATGATCATGAGTAGTCGTTGATCAACTGAGCTATCACTTTTTGTGACTTTTGATAGATGTTTGTCGGTTTACCGTCTGATAATATTATTTTGTATGTCGACGCTGGAGCGACAATCTCCGACGAATGAGAACTGGACATAAAACTGTAAGAAATTCAACTAGAAGATAATTGCACTCACAGTATGACGTCCATGGGATGCATGGACAACACAAAGGTTAGAGGCTAAAGAGGAAGAGACTAGACGATGAGTATCCACGAAAGCCGGGAATGCATAGACCTAAAATGCAAAATAACACTAGATGTAAAGAAGATATAGAAAATACAGCACTTATCTGCGAGAAGCTGCTATGCCAAAATGACGGATGGGCATCTTCTCATCACCAGACCAGAAGCCAACGGTATAGTGTTCGTGGTTCATTATCAACTTATGCCTCCAGCATTCTTGCAGTTGGACCTCATCCAAACATCCGCGCTGACACTATAGTTGACATCTTTGGGAGCATTTGCCTCCCAAGTTGCTTGCTGTGGACTGTGGAATATAAAGAATTTTCAATAGTCAAAAGTAGTGACGAGACTAAAATTAATGACCATCTCTAGGATATCACTTCCAGAAAATAGAACCGTGTCATCATGCGTGCACTCTTTTGAATTTTAACTCGTATAGCACATCCGCGATGAACAACGTGGAGAGCTATTGAAGAACCACTGCTGTCATGTGCTTCATGTAGATCTTGAAGACTTACCAATTGAAACTCTTTTCACTCACGACCGGTTGCGAAAGTGTGTATCAAAATCCCATAGAGGTCACTCTCATCCTTCTCGACAGCCTCACTCTACTTTTTGGCTCGTCTTGTGATGTCAACGACCTCGTGAGATAATATCTCTAAAAGTATTTTGGATTTTGCACCATGGCGTTTGGGTTGCACAACACTCGTCTCATCCAGGCATATATCTTTCATCGAGGCAGCCCTATTTGACTTTTCTTCTGCAAGATATATTTTTTTATTAGAACATCACAACTATTGTAAAACATACAAACTTAACAAGTAATATTTACAACAATAATCAACAACATACCACCAGCCTCTCGAAGACTAGAAAATACTGACGCAGTCTTGTCTCTTGTCTCTGATGCAAACGAGGTAATCGTTGTGATCGCCCCGATCCAAGATTTACAACCGACTTGTTAGACAAAACAATTGGATATAACATCTATTATTTTAGCCCGTTGGCATTCCAAGTGTAAACGTGCAGATATGAAAATACGTAAAAGAAACGATCAGTGATCAGTAGTTGTATCTAGCACTTGATCAGCCGTAGCGTCGAGAAAATCATCTCCAATCATAACCCTTTAAAACATAGCAACGGAAGGACCGTAAGATATTTCTTTTTTAAATCACTCATCGCCGCGCCTTCCTTCTCTTGCATAAAGCATTGACAAAATTTTCGCCATGCAGCGTAATGTCATTAGCATGAACAAAAGTTTATGTTTTCCATAAGCTAATGCACCCAACTGGCGTACCAAGTCCTTGACATACAGGTGCACCCATGCTAATGGAATTCAACCTCTCAATCCTATATGTAAATTTTTTTCTCGAACCCACTCTCGGATCCACGGAAACTCCAGATCCAAGTACGGCTCGATCTTCAACCTGCTGCCGATAGCTGCTCTTTCCACAAAGACTTCCCAATCTTGAACCGTCACCTTGGTCATTGCAGCTTTACGGGGTATGTAGCCCTCATCCTCACTATCTGATCTAATCAATGTCTTCCGCCACATCTCAAGGATCTATACATCAAGCCGAGCCCTCATTATCTCAGGCGGCTCTGTCTGAAGTGTACGCATCACGAGGTATATATCAGAGAGCAATCCCTCGCTGATATACTTCAATTCGAAGATAAAGAAGGTCAGCTTGAGGCACTACAACACAGATGTGTATGCTGAAGTCCTCTTGAAACACCTCCAGTCCACATACAACCATGTCAAACTATCGTATGCTGACGGAGACGGTGCACAAGCCGTTCTGAAATCAAAAAATACAAGACGGCGTACCATCTAAACAGGAAGTGAGACAACACAACGTCTAACTAAAACAAATAAGAGTTCCCCGAAGCATTTCGTCGCTTGCTACGCCCAATGACACGTCCGCGGAGAAAACCTAGCTCGTGCAACTCCTTACTACAAGGATCGCGATAACACAACGTCTAGTTCCAATCAGCCGAGATGATACACCGTCTACTATAAACTCGAGATGGTGCAACGTCTGCTAGTATAACGAGAATGACACAATGTTTATAGAGATTTCAAACCGTTTCTAATACTGGATAATAGTGAACCTCATCCATGGTAGACATAGAACCTACTATGAAGCATGTATAAAGTACATTCTGCTAACAATCTATCCTTCTGGAATGTGATCAGTACCCACTATATATGAGGATGAGTTACGAAGAAACGTAAGGTCTAGCCTACCAAGAAAGGAGAATCAACATCCTCTGATTACGATGCAGACCATTGAGTAAGCAGAAGTACCAACACTCTAAAGCAGTGATTGCTAAACTAATTTAGAGCATCCACCAAAAAGAAAGCTGTGAAATACATCTGTGGTTTCAGAGGAGAGACTCACTAACTCCAGTACCCTTCGTGCACAACCTTTTGGAGAAGCCTCATCATTGCGTTCAGACTCCACGATCCTTCCGTAGGAAGGATCGTGGAGGCACGGGCCGAATTCTCTCGGATTCACAGCGCCTCCTCTCTGATATACACTTACATTGGTCTCTGGTAGAACCTTTACTACAGGTTTGCCTTCGAATTGATCTTCGGGGACTGTACAATACTTCTTAACTACTTGGAGGAAAGCACCACAACCACTATCTTTACACCTAGAGGTCGTCACGAAGTAGTTCTCCAACTGTAGAAACCCTTCGGTTCTTCAGAGCCACCCAAGGCGAAGGATCCTGAGAACTGAAGCGGCTGGACCTGACGATTCTCCCCCAAAATCACGCTTTTTCTTTGCTTGCAAGCGAAGAAACGCGTGGTTTACACATCAGGTGTAACACAAGACGCGCGGACGATGAAACCTGTATCTTCGTAAAACGGCGGTAGCGTTCTCAACCGTGAGGATTTCTGCTTCAGCCAAAATCCAGGAGGTCCTTACAGTGGAGGTCATTGCTGCGCAGGTTCCGCCTTCACACGATCCTTGATACATCTTTTGAGCGAGACCGTAGCGTATGGCGTCCTTACATAGAGAAGGATAGATTGAGGATGGTGGCACTGGGTTTTGAGATGCAAGGTCCTACACTTGGAGAAGACTCTAGCTGCTCAACCACGAGCTGAAATTCTAGGATATGCTGTCGATTCCCTATCACCCCAAGTCTCTTAAATGGTGAGTTCAGAACCGAGGAATTCCCCCATCCATAGTTTTCTTCTACCTTAGTTGTCTCTCCAACGTGCCCTCTCTTGCACACATCACACTAAAAGAAAGCAGAAGCCCGTTGAAGGTCAAACGTCTTCGATTCTCGTCTTTTGCTGTGTTGTGATACAGAGATGAGTATACGCTCATTATCGCAATGCATAATTTGCTTCCAAATCAAAAGAACCGCGCCCAGACCCTATCAACTTCGGCTCTGATCTCTTATTGACGTGCGTGTTGAGTCTCCTACGCGTGACTCGGTATTCCATTCTGCATTCTGATCGTCCCCTTAGATCGGTTACTGAAGTCTTGGCCCCACCGCTTTCTACGTAGAAATCGCCTCGTACTCCTCCCTGGAGATTCTCGTTTTCTCGTCGTGCACCCAATGCGGCTGACTCCAATTTGCAGTACCTGGTGATTGTTTCCCAATCTGCACCTTCTTCTGGTGACTCCTACTCGGGTCGTCCTACACTGCTGTTTCCTCCAGGAAATTCAAATTCCGTCAAGTCACCAACTCGCGCTGGACGCGCGTGATGGATCTCGTTACTTGTTTTCGGTAGGTCCAGACTCTCCCCAAGGCAGCACGTGTCACAGAGACGAGAAGTGGGATCCACCCGCTAAGATGTGTTTGCGACCGTGAGGGTATACTTCTCAGCTTTAACTTACGAACTTCATATGCCTATCTGGCGACTAATTCTTGATTCTCATAGTATTAACTAGAAAGCTACCAGAAGGAATTAGGGCCTTAACCTTCCATCCTTGAACTATGGTTTGTGTAGGTACGCCTATGATATAGAAAATCCCTCTACAAGTCAGGTCCTCATACACTTTCAGATTCCAAGAAATTGGATGGTATTTTTTAACTATCATATTTCATCCTTATTCCACAGATGGGAAGATGTCAGCAAAAGAGCAGGAGTCTTTGCTATCTAGGCTAGGACACACTTATGCTATACCACTGGATGTCCTTATGAGAGTAGTCAGAGAAATTTTTAACGTTGTGAGAGATAGTGGATGAGAGCTTGGAAGTATACTAAAGAGATGTGCGATAGACGTCATCTCGTTCCATCATAGCACCAAGAGAGGAGAGTGAAGAGTCATCACTTGTGAGCTTCAAGAGGAGTAACAGACTTATTAAGATGGGTCAGTCCTCTTAGAATAGATCACGGCAGCAGGAAGGTCTTTCAGATGATGTCTAGTCAGATCTCGTGGAAGCTACTCCATCTAAGCCGAATCTCTCTTCAAGAGAGTGAGCTAGGTTCAGAGAGCACTTGACGTTGGATGTAGAGTGTGTTCTGATTAAACTACATGAGGCAGCTATGCTGATGACATGTCATAATACTTGATTTTGAATTACGTATGTTGCATCGTCTACGAGCTTCAGCTGAGCACCAGAGGAGTTATGACGCACGAGAGCGCAAGACCATGAACAGTTGATACAGTTGGGAGCCGACTTGATCATGGCTCAGAAGACACAAGAGACCTTGAGACAAGAGAGAGAGAGAGCCTTCGCAAACAAGTAGCTGAGGTGGAGCATCAGTTTCACATATGGGAGGTTCAGCTCCTCAAGAGAACAATCTCCTTGAAGTAGAGCAGCTATGCATGGAAGAGAGTGCTCGATCAGATGAGCATATCAGACATCTTACCCAGAGATAAAAACGCAAGAAGAACACATATAGAGTGCTAGGTCAGTCATCATTCGACACGTCTCCAGAGTAGCTTACACTAAGAGAGTGAAGTGCTTTGATACATGAGTGAGCACTCTGGAGGAACTACTCAGATACAAATCCATGATGTTTTGCAGCGAGAGATTGATCATGTAGATGCCCTGTTGCAAGACATTATCACCATATTCTGGCTTGGAGATGAGGTTCTAGAGAGAGCCCGTCAAGATTTATCGGACTTTGATATGATATGACATTGAGTGTTCGTTCTGGTTTGTATGTCTTGGCAAGCTGTATAGATATCAAACTTTTGGACTTTGATATGATATGACATTGAGTGTTCGTTCTAGTTTGTATGTCTTGGCAAGCTGTATAGATATCAAACTTTTGATATTTTTGCACTCGAGAGTGGAAGTAGTTTCTACAACATTGTTGATTGTCGATGATATAGTCAAACTCAGTGTTGTTATATTATGATGTAGTTATCTGCTGCAAGTATTTTTTGCAAGACGTTTAACATTGATTTTGACAAAGATCTCGAGTGGATGACTTGTAACTTGTAAAAAATGAATAGGAAGAGATTCATGGATGAACTCAATGTAGTTTATTGATCATTAACATCATAAGTATGGATATGTTTGACTATACAAGTAATCTAGATGATGATTAACACTAGAACAATACAAGACAAATAAATGAAGATAATTGTTCTGTGTCGTGGATTGGCTATGGTGTTAAACGAGACTCTTGGATGGATTTTAATCAACTTGTTATAAACTTTTGATAGCACCATTGGATTGCCTTGTCAAAGCGATCAAAATTGATCTTTTTTTCGTCATGTGGAAATAGAAGTTACATGGGTTTGAAGCTGATGGAGTACTTTGAAGCTAAACATCAAATTTCTGTGAGCTCTCGCATAGATTTCAGTGGAAATGTGTGTTTAGGGGTTGGAGGTAACAATCTGTGCGAGAATTCGTGCAAATTTCTTCAAGGAGGGTCTGAAAACTTTAAGTGGTAATTCGAGTAGAGATGTCAGTTTGGATAGAAACTGGTACCACTAAATCTGGTGATATCAAAATCATCGGGTTCTTGGCATAAATTGTAGACGTTTGAAGTTCTTTTAGACTTCTGATCAATATTCCAAATCTTTACGAGGACTCTCACAGTTTGACAATTGCGAGCGGGTTGTGTAGGCTGGGAGGGCACATTTGTGCGGGAGCTCACGTAGATTCACAACAGAGAAAAGATCTGACGTCTTTGAGCAATAGTAACTCGAGTTGTGGAGGTCAGTTGAAGGTGAGAAAAGTACTATTAGAAAGAAGATGTCGAGAGCTTTCAAGAGATAACAAGAACGGGATGTTTGGAGTTACAAAAGATTTCCAGGCTCGAGTTACCAAATCTGCACAAGGGCTCCTGCAGATTCAAGCAAAAGGAGGAGTTTGGACTTGAAAATTTTATTTGGACTTTAGTAAATAGGTTTAGAGAGTTTGGTGATTGAATGCTCTCGAAGAAGAAATGACGTAACTTCTTTTACAGGTACGTTAGGACATATTGGATACCTTTGGATTCAGTTTTGTGAGGGCTATGCAACCGTAATGTCACATCAGACTACAAACCATTGAATCAGTTTGTTTAATTATTTTAAAGATATCAGACTTTGATATTATTTTATTCAGATGAGTTTTTTGATGACGAAAAACTATGTTGGTTAGGTTTCGCTTCCGGTTTTGGAAGTGATGGTCTGTATGCATAAGAAAAGCAGATGAATTACAATTAAGTATCTGCCAAAGTATTTGCACATAACTAGTAGGATTAGAGTTCAACATAGGTATTAGGTTTAGGTCAAGGTTGGGTCTTACTCTCCATTTTTCTTCCGACAGCACAAGTTTTTAGGGTGAGGTTTGTACTGGACAATTATCCTCAGATAGAAATATGATTAGGTCTGAGAAGAAGTGAAATTTTAGGGTTTTTGCACAAGAGGGAGGAGGGGCTGAAACATAGAAGTATCGAATAATTCTTATTCTTTTCATTCTCATCTTTGGCTTTGACCCTGAAATTAGATCTTGCGCTCCATATTTCTTGGGGTGCTCGAAGTTTTGTAATGTATCATGAATATAGATTAGACTACTAAGTTTAAAAAAGAAAGTTGGGTTAGTTTCTTGTTATGACTCGTGTGAGAGAGTTCAACATCTGGTTATAATTGCCCAAGTGATTCAGCAGTTTCTCACCCTCCGTGAATATTGTGATAATTTCCTCTTGTGTAAATCATACAATCACTGAGATGGTTCATCTATTGCTTGACGTCTCAATAAGTCCTCATTAGTCCAGAATTTCTCTCCTATTTCCATACGTCTATGGTGAACTCCGTTCCTTCTGTATTAAAGTGAGTGTTCTGAGCAGAAGGATTTCATATAAACGTACATATGGATGGATCTCTCACAAAATTATTTAAAAATTGATGGAACGGCAATAGTAGCAGATACGAGAACACTCGAGGGGACCGGAGAAGAGATCAACTGCAGTAACCTCATGTTGCTTAGCAGTTAAAAGTGTTAGGACAACATGTCGACACTACTTATTACATTCTCAACAAGTTGTGAAAATCTTAATCTTGACTAAAGATGTTTCAAGTTGAAGATTAATGAAAGCTTAGGTATAAACATCCATGTTTACCAGATATGCATCCATGTTGAGACGAAGAGAGTTGGTAGCTCCAAGTGCATAAATAATATGCATCTAAAGTGTACACATGCCAAGGGGACCGAAACAGACAAGCACGAAAGGAGGAGAAAGAAAATTCAGTTTGCTGATAGGAGGCTTAGGCCAGCAGTCAATTAAGCGTAGCGCCTCTTATTTGAAATATTTGATGAGACTAGTCTTTCTGAAACATTTGGTGAGACTAGTATTTTTTGCTCATCAGCATTTTGCCTTGCCACTTGCAAGGATATGGAGAAAATTTCAAGACGTTTGCCAAGAGTTTCATGAAGCTAGAATGAACTGTCTTTCTTTTCCAGAAAGATGAAGTTATTGAAGTGGTATTTGAACGAGAGAAGAGAATGCATTGAACTGTTTACTCTCAGAGCACTCGTCCCTGCTCTGACTGTCCACAGCCAAGTTACATACATGCCAGAGTTGGTGGGAAAGAACCTGTAAAACACTGCAGTCCGCCTGTCCGGTAAAAGAAAATCAAACGTACCACTTCAGAGTTAACACTCGGTTACAGAAGTCTTAAATCAGAAACCAAAAGCGAAACTTAAACATATGAAACTATAAGAAACGGAAATTGAGTCAAGAAATGACCGCAGATATGAAATCTTTCATTGCATAATTGTGATACATTAGACTCAGTAGTCTAGTAGGTAGATCTGGACTACCAAGGGACGAATCCCACCGTCATCCCACCGTCACCGCCCTCATCGTGATCGGTGTCAGACCATGAAGTTTCACTGCAGCTTTGAAGATCAGTTTTGTTTTCGCCACCTATCGCGACGCTTCTCCAAGACAATAGAAGACTTTCCCACCAGCACTCACGCACTCACACTTACTGCACATTCGACTGCAAAACTTTCTTGAAACGAACACGAAAATCTTGTGTCTCGCCATCGCTGAGTGATTCACTGATGACGGCAGACAACTCAGGGCAAGCTGTATTGTCCAAGACGTGGCGGGCTGCAACGCCACAAACTCTGCGGTCAGGTGTCGGGCAAGGCAGTGGGAATTACGGGATACCCTTACGGACTCCTCCGGATCCCTACGCTAATAGCGTAGTCATACTCGGGGTCCAGGAATATCGCGCATGGAGGAGGAATGCACAGCCCAGCAGTTCCCATCTCGTAGCTACATGGCGCATAATAGGCAGCGCCTTCTCGTCTAATTGCTAAGCGGAGATGACATATATTCCGGAAGCAATTTCAGAACAGTGCCCAGAAAATAATCGTGTTAGCGTGATGGAGAAGAAGAAGGGGCATGCGCTGCTCTTGGGTTTGACCTTCCATGCCCATTTCGTTGGAGCCTACCGGCTGGCGCTGATGCTTGCTAAGGAAGGAGTCACCATCACCTTTTTGGTTCCCTGGAGGTACATTCCGAGCTTAGAATCGTCTGAAGACCTGCGGGGCCTCGATTTCAACATTGTTGCTTTGCCTTGTGATCCAAATCCGCCCTCTTTTCAGTCTGTGGATGCCGCGTGCATGTTAGTGAAGAATGCATTCCAACCCTATTTGGAAAAACTGCTTGCTGATCAGAAGGTGGGGGTTAGCACACCAAACTGCATTATTTCTGACAGACTTCTGTCTTGGACAAGGGAGTCGGCAAAGCAGTTGAAAGTTCCATACTATGTGTACTACACCAACGGGTCCCTCGATGCAAGGTTTAACCATGCACTTCCCCATCTTGTTTCGGAAGGTGCCGTCAAAGTGGAAAATAAGAAAGTGCGAGAATTCGAAGGAGTTTTGAATGTATCTGGACTTCCGCCTCTTCGGTATCAGGATATACCACATGGAATTCGAACTCTCCCGATATTTGATGCAGTCTTGGATATAGCAGAGTTTCTTCAAGGAGCTGACGGTGTTGTAATGAACACGTTTTACGACTTAGGAGCTAAATCCATCGACGCCCTTCGAACGGCACTGAGGGAGAATTCCCCACGGAAGGATCCCAGAGTGGAAATTTTCCCCGTCGGTCCGATCTCGACCCTGCAAAACTTCGAAGACAAGAGTATCGTAGAAGGATTAGAGAATGCAGGGCCTGAATGCATGCTGTGGCTAAACGAACAACCTCCTTCCTCTGTGCTCTTTATCTGCCTCGGGACCCTTACTCGTCTCGCTCCAGAGCAGATCCACGAACTCGCGTCGGCTCTGGAGGCTAGCCAGCAAAGGTTTCTGTGGGTACTCCCGAGTGGCGGCGGAAACTTTTCCAAGTTGGACGATGTGCTCCCTCCCGGCTATCAAGCAAGATTGCAAGGACGAGGAAAAGTCGTGAATGGATGGGTGCCGCAGCTCCAGCTGCTCAATCACTCGTCTCTTGGTGGCTTCCTGACACACTGCGGCTGGAACTCAATAATTGAGAGCACACTGCTGGGAGTACCGATGCTCGCTTGGCCTCAGGGTGGGGAGCAACATCTCAACTGCAAGTTCTTGGTGACTGAAGTAAAGACGGCGGTGGCCATAGGTGTCGATGGTGCCACGCAGCAGAACAGTGATTCAGTGGTAGCTGTAGTGAGGGCCGAAAAATTCGAAAGAGGAATCAATATACTGATGAAGGAAGAAGAAGGGAGAGCGATGAGGAAGAGAGCCCAGGAACTGAAGGTGAAGGCCCAAGCCGCGGTCGAAGCGGGTGGAACATCTCGGAAAGCTCTTGAAGAGTTCGTGGATCTTATCAGCCCCCGGACTTGACACCGGTACCCCTTCCCGTGTGGAGACGACGCTTGCAGGTTGAGGAGGGAACAAACCTCCACGTTAGTACGTGGAACTTGGTGGTCGAGGAAGTAGTGTTCGCTAGCACGCAAGACTGTTACGAGACATTAGTATGTTAGGGGGTCATCTCTATCCGAAACGGTAGTTAGCAGTGGACGCCTCGGTTTTCCAACGATGCAACCATCGTCTGTACCATACGAAACTGATCTCCAGAGCGTTCGCTGTATTCTCAATCCTGTGTACACATGTTTCAATCACGCCTTATAAACTTATGGTTACACCATGTGGCCGAATGTTTGGTCATTGATTATAGTTATACACATGTTCGGTCATTGAAGATCGGATGTTTACGATCACAAAGTTTCAGGATAGCATTCCTGGAAGATCAGATGATCCAAATTGTCTACACTAAAGCCACGATGATCAAAACTGACAACAAGATGATTTGCTTCTAATGGAATTGCGGGGTTATGCGTTTGTAATTTACCCGCAGACATGACATGAATCTTTTTACGCATTATTATATACAGTCACGATGAGAAATTGATCGATCTAATCAGTTACAGAATCAAAGAAATTAGCCACGAATGTATTTTTATGTGTATCTTTGTTACTCTAATTCTGGAAAGAGATCGGAAATCATAACACTATATTTCGGAACTCCCCGAGCGTTGGTTTTTGCAGGCAGAGTCAAAACTCGCCAAGACAGCCAAGTCTGACCCTGGCCAGTTACGATAACCTCTTATTTCTCATATTTGGAAGCGAACTTTCCTCCGGAATAGGTTACCACTAGTAGGAGACTCAAATGCGTTGGTTCTTTTCGGCCTCTCTTCCTGCAGAGCTCGGTTTGGTTGTAAATCTTTCCAGCTATTCCTGACATCTATTGCTCTAGAAATCCGTAACTAATGCTTTGGACGAAAGTCCAATTCAAACTTGGAGCGAAGCATGGGGAGAACCACACTTGAGAGTGTGAGAGTTGACCGCTGAGTCTCTAGATCTTAAACAAAAAGCTTCCCCGCCCATATAAATGCTAAAACATACGTACAAAGAACTTCGTCATTTTGTCGAATTAACGCCCTACCATCTAGAACAAAACACAAACTTTTTAAGGTACTAATTTATCGAGATGGAGTGTTTCGATTCTCTACCTAGTATCCAGATGTGTACTCTAATAATGTCTCCGGAGGAACAGCAGGTCCTGAAGAAATTTTCAGAAAGCTTTTTCGACTCCAGAGAAGAAATTTCAAAGCCACTTCCAGCTTTCCCCTATTTTGCCTGTGTAGAGCAAGTGCAAAACTACTTTCTTTGGTGGGTGCTACCGAAGTGCTGCGCGTTTCCTACGTACAGAACCAGCAGGTTTTGCCAACAGAGCGATAAATTGATCCGGACGATGGAACTCAGACAGTTACCCGCATGAGAAGCTAGCAACCTGTACTTACAAAAGTTGTTTAGTGACAGCCCGTTGAGAATTCGACCATGCTCAAATCTCAGACCTCTTTACATACAGAGATTTGCACAGTACGTTACGAGTAAGAGGCTACCGGATGGGTTCCACATGGACGACCCGGGTTCTCGCGAGCAGGGAACTGCAGAAGGCGGTGTTATCCGTGGAACGGTTTAAACAACTGTAAAAGGAAAGCAGAAGAAAAGAGAGAACAGTCTGCAGGAATGGGTAATACTCATAACATTCTGTACACAGAAAGCGTCCTCTGGTAGCAATCATAAGCACTAAGAACTATGAAAGATTCGAAAACGGGAATTATTAGTGTACAAAAGCACTACTTCTCTATCAGCAAGTCTCACGTGCAGCTTTGTTCTTAAAAGCTTCTCTCAAAAGAACTCAGAGTTAACTATACCGTACTGCTATTCAAATTCGCTATACTCGGGTAGCGAAATCTAGTACTTACTGTTTCTAGTATTAATGGATTTTTCTTGATAGTGTGAGATATTGTTTTCCATAATTCGCTATTCTAGCATTATTTTAACGGTACAATTCAGTACTCTTCTCCAGTTCATTGGAAGATATTTTCGTCATTCAGAACCCTCATCAAATATAGAAAATACCGTAATATTTATTATTGATCAAGAACGATAAACAAATATGATGAGAAGCATCCTGTGACTCTCTTTCAAGCTAATGTATATATATTCAGCACCTTTTTAATCTATCAAACTATTCATAGTGCTCAACTTTGTGTTAATTGCATCCAACGTTCTTTTTAAGTATAAAAGATCCATATATTCACATTGTTTTGATTTTCATACGCAATATGTCGCACAAACTTCCAATTGTGTATGAAGAAGAGAAGAGAAAAACTACTGAAAAAATTGAGTTGTCTTTAGAATCAGAGTGCTGTTGTTTATCTGTGTGTTTACTAACTTTGGATATTTTAACTTTGATCAATTTCATTGTAAGTGTCAAGCAGAAATACATAAATCAAGATTTTATTCTCGAGATAGAGCTCACAAGATTACAAAAGTGATCTGTATGCTCAAAACAGCGAAGAGTATTATTTTTTTGACAACTTTGGGAATTTATGATACTCTATTTCGCTAGTTCATTATTCTGTCAGAAATTGACATCTCTTCTTGGACTTCGTGACATTTCAACTTTATATTATGTAGTGTTCTCTGGTATGGCATTAAATATAGTTACCACTTCTCGCTTTTCAAATCATTAATTCTGTAAGTAGCAAATATGAATAGCAATACGATACTCAGAGTAATTGATGACGAACGAGTCTGCATGAATCCTGATCGTCCGATGAAGTGGGAAAGAATTATATGTGTCTATTTTCATACATGGCATGGCAGTCGTTAGCTCTACTCATCTAAAACAGCTTGCTCAAAAGAAGACTCGAGCTCGTTGTCCTCCACCTTGCAAGTATCGTAGTAATGACGACTCTACGCACAGCTCACAAGACCAGTTGCTTGCGTGGATTAGGTTTGATGTCTTAGAAGAAACGTGCACTTGCCAAGAAACTTGCTTCTTATGCACCTGCCTTTCTGCAAGCCTTGGACTTGGCTACGTGAGCTATGTCGTCACTCATCTTTTCTATTTTGATCGAGGTGTCTCTAACCATCAGAGATTCTACGCCACATTGTTCAACCGTCACGATAGATTGAAGCTAGTATTTAAGAATGCAGTTGTCCCGTCATTTTTGTTAGTTGCTAGTTCGACCGAGTGCGAAGTGATACGCGCCGTTAGTGCCGATAGTTCCGTTAGTATTGCTAGCAAAGTTTCTTGTGTTGAAATCCCCAAGGAGTATATTCTAAGTTGGAGCTTGTAGTCTCTCATCTTTTCTCGAGTTGAGTCTTCAAGATCTTAGCTATGGTAGATGCGCTAAGTGAGTAGAATTTGGATTCTCTGCGAGCACAAAGTGGATTTGGCTTGACTCGTGAGTGATCTGTTGCCGGTTGATAAGTGTTTATGCATGTGTTTTCAGATTACTCAAGAAAAGATGATTCACGAAGTTTTGATTGAGAGAAATCAGGTCGCAGATTTTTTGCCGATGATATCTTGATGATGGTAGCTTCAATTTCTGGAGTGGGTGTGATTTGCACTTTGTTTGATGTATTTGTGAAGTGATTTGGTGGAGGTTGGATTGTTGGTTGGATCGAATTTGATCGTTGATGGCAGTTCGTCATTTTCTTGAAACTCGACATTTGGCTGATGTGCGGAAGTTCTGGTCATATTTTCTATGGTGGTATGTGTTTGTCACGAAGAGTGCAGTAGAAACACGCTGCAAAGACGCTTTCAACGCAACCAAAGTAATTCGAAACGGAGTCCGTTTGAGTTCAGTAGAGCTCTTTTTGTGTTGCGAACAATCAAAATTGAGATTTACGTCAGATTTTTCAGTCGAATTGATGAAATCCGTGAAGATTGTCGTAAGTCTTGTTGGTTGTTTAGGGTCGCTAAGTGTGCGCGGGCCTTGTGTAGGTTTGTTTTTCTCACAGAATTCTGTTGTTGGTATCTCGAAGATGACTTTGATGATTTATGTCAGTATCTTCACATTTTTGCGTTTTGTGTGTGTTTTCTAATGTCACGTGGACAGATTTCATCTGATTTTTTGTCCACACCAGCAGAGCGATGCAGTGCAGAGAGTGTGCGGGGTGTGCTCACGATGGGGAGCGTATTTAGAGATTACGATGAGCAGAGGTGCGTGAGTGCAGAGACGTGAGAAGCAGAGTGCGAGAGTTGCGGAGGCAGAACTGAGCCAGCAAGTCAGCTTGTTGGCGTGCGAGAGATAGGTAAGTTTCCACTGGTGTGGGAGTGCGTAAAATGTGGTCACTCATCTCGACACTATTCTTGAAGCTTGAGTTGAATTTCTCTGTTTCTAGTTTTGGACTATACCACTAGATCAATAGCTCTTAGTGTCTTACAAAGATGCTCATATGTACTTAGAGACTTGTTCTATGTCCCAAGAGACCTTACTAGGCATTCAGAGGAGAGTGGTAGCGAGATCTCATAGTCTTAGGAGAAGCTTCACTTGAGGTATTTCATGTTGTAGGTGGATGCATGGAGGGTGTTAGTGGATGTTGAGTGGTATGAGCTAGTATAATTACATGGTTGAAGGTCTTTGGAGTTACTAGAAGATTGGACATATAGTTAGTGACTCCAAACACATGTTATGATCGTTGGTGGTTATATATTATGCATATGACTATTTGATGAGAGAGACGTCAGTCCTTGTGGGGTTTAGATTTCTACTTCTGTGAATGTTTGAGAGTGGAAGGTTGTCATTTGGACTTCTTCTGGTTGAAAACCTTCCATGCTATGCTTCCTATTTGCGTGTTGCGTTTTCTTGTGTTGGCGTTTGATTTCTAGAATAATTACTCCAGTGTGCTGTCAATAATGAGACTGGAGTTGCAGACCAGTCAGACTACGTATGTTTCTCTCACGGTGAGCGTGGTGCTTACAACTTGCAAGATTGGAGATTTTTTTGAAAATTTAAGTTAATGATGTGTCTATATAATTGAAGTAACCTTATTACTTAAGATTACATCCTGCTTAACGGGAAGATGATCTTAAGACAAATTCGTGAGAAGAAGCCAACTTCTTCCGAAGTCGGAAGACAGACGTCGGGAATACATCTTCTAGAAGATGACTTCTGGAAGCCGGAGTATGCTTCCATGAAGACGGTGACTACAACCACGGGAAGTATCAACCACACACCAACTGGGTAAGGGTAGGTATACCTAACATACAGTCATCACCGTAATAGATGGGACTAGAGTAGATCGAGCCATTATCTAACTGCAAAAGAGAAGATAAGGAAGCCAGAGGCGCATCAGCACCATAGCTCGCTTTTCTACTTCTCTACTCGATTTGGGAACTGAGGAGGACAATCGAAACATGTAGAAGTGAATTGTAGTGAGCGAGTAAGATATGACGTCTTCCAGCAGAGTCGTAGCAGCTCGAGGTTGAAGATAGAAGCAGGCTCGTGGCAAGGCGAAGATATTGAGAGCAAAATTGAAGCACTGAGGCGCGTAGAAGACTGACGAAGCAAGCAGAAGCATAGCGCAGTATAATACTGAGGTTCTTCTCACTTCTTCTCTCTTCCTCATCGCTTCTATCCTCTGTTCTTATGCTTTCCACGCTTCATTGACCCTTTGCATGAAGCCTATCGATCCCTCCTCTTTCTTAAAATTTCTTTGAGAAGATTGGACGCGGAAGCGCTGTCCAATTTTTGACAGCCATCTTCCCAACCTCTTCCCGAGAATCGAAATTGAGCTTCTTCCTCGCCCTATTCCAAAATTCCTTGTTTTGTCTATCAATTTTTCTACCCTACTGCATTTAGGTCTCAGAATCCTTGGACAGAAGACTCGTGTGAATGTTTGGACATTTCCAGAAGTCGAATGCTTGAAATTCACATCAAGTAGTTGGATTAGATTGGAATTTGAGTTGTGAGAAGCTTAGAATTAGAGTGAAATTGTGAGAGAAATGTCAAAGATCATGTCTTCTCATTACGTAGCAAGCTTCTTTTGAGAATGTACGCAAGGTGAGGAGTCGAAAAATAGAATGCGAATGTTTCATGTCTGTTGTGAGGTTAGATTGCGTGTAGGAAGCCGAAGACAGATGAGATCAGTGATGGGAAGCCTGACTAGGGGAAGTCTTCTGAAGACGTCTGTTAACTAGAAGCTGTCCCGAGAGTCTTCTTGGAGACTATTGTCATCGTAGGAGTCCTCAGCCTTCTTCTGATTGATTCGCAGACTTCGCTTCTCTCATATCTTGTCATCTTCTGTTAAGAAGTAAGATGAATTGCAAAGTGGAATTGTCTTCTTAGGAATCGATGAGATGCCTTGCTTAGTTAAGAAGCTCAGAAGACTATATGGGTATAGCTCAAAAGACGTGATGTACTTAGGAAGCACTGTTAGAATTCTGGAAGATAGAATAGTTGTCTTCTGGAAGATTAAATTCGTCTTCTGAGAGTGGAATCTGGACTGTGAGGATCTGATAAGGATTGAGCCTTAGACTCACAACAAGTATGTGTGGTATAGTGTAACAGAAGCTCGAAATGTCGATGCATCCTCGACTGTTGGTGTTACCACAAGCGGAGCTGACCGAGGTCAAACTTTTTATCAAGGAGTTGGGCCTCGACTTCTTCATATGGGACTGGAATCTCGCAGACCAAGGTCTTTTGGAAGAGGTCTGGATAGCACTGTCTCCTCGAAACGCGTGTACTTGTCAAGACAAGAGTCGTCTGAGAAAGAGCATCCTTGTGAACGGTGGAATGACGACGTAGAGCTTTTCATCGACTTGAATCAGAGAACTGTGGGTATGAGCTCGAGACGAGGAAGATTCCTATGATTATTTCAGAGAAATGACATGTACCTAAGAGTACTACATGTCTCTTTCATGAAGACAGATAGAGGAGGAACGGATGGAAAGTGGAAGCCTACCGAAAGCCGAAGAAGCATTTTTTTGGGAAATTGTACCTTCACATTTTCACCAAGGGAAAGGCTCATAAGGTCAGATACCTCAGAGACCAGGATGTAGAGTTTCTGGAAGCGGTTTGGGCAAGAGAGATCGTCAACTAGGATGTCTTCTTCCACTCTTACGTCCATGCTGAGTTAGTTTACTTGGGTACCCCAGCATGAGGGTCTCAACCCCTTCTTCTGCTATTTGTATGTGTCCAAGGGGGACCTGAATGAGAACCAATTGACCAAATATGGATCAGTGAAGCCCGAGGTAAAGAGATTATGACGCAGATGAGAGAAGCACTTCAGAAGAAGTTTAACTTCACTGCGAGAATGAAGCTTCTGTGTTAGCTCGCACATGGGATGACGCTTCCAGAGAGATGTTGGTGGAGTGCAAGGAGAGCATGTTCCGCTATCTGTATCTACAAGTCGAGGGTCTGAAGACTCACTACGATCTTCTCTCAGTTCCTCATTCTGCAGCTACGTCTTCTGGTGCACCAAGACCAGCCATTGTGAAAGACCTCGACATGGAGGAGTTCGACCTCGCTGTTCACTTGGTGGTGACAGCTTTGAAAGCGGAGAAGACGAGCGAAGAAGCTCCAAAAACAAGATGTTTTCTGGACGTCTTGACACCCAGGTATGCGTGCATATTCATTGGGTATTCTTCTAGACGTCTTGGTCATCAGGTGTGATCTCCACAAGATCCATACCTGCATGATCCTCTAATTCATCTTCTGACATCGTGGGTGGCTCTGCTGATACCTCTCGCGTGGCTGAGGTGACATCCTCCTCAATGCCAGCCATGTGCGCTTTTGTCATGGGCTCAAAAGCCAAAAGATGTCCATAGGAAGCTAAATCCATCTGTGCTTCCTGACTCTTTTACACGACTTGTTCGAAGCTGGGAGCCGGGGCGATCTTGCTTCGAATCAGTCGATTCGAAGCACAATTCGATGCGAAACTTTTTAGGAAATCGTAGCCCTGCTGGCAGAGAACACAACCTCAAAGTTTTGAAGCAATTTCCTCAAATCTGCTGCAAGTGACACTGAAAACCCTAAATCCAACAAAAGTGATTCAATTCTAGCACAATTCGAACTTCAATTGGTCATAACTTCGTCTTTATTGACTCAAATCGATCGAAAATTTCACTGGGAGTGCTTGGCGTGACGAGCTCTACCCTCCTGTGCTCTCAAATTTCGAAGATCCCCCCAAATGCTCGAACTCCACTCTAGAGCTCTGTTTCTAAATTTAGAGTTTAACAAAAGACAAAAACAGACCAATGGGAGTTCATAGCTCCACTTGGTTGTCCTTTAGTACCCTAAACCACGTGGCAACTTAGTTTTACTCATAGGCTACCACGTCAAGCTCCCTAGAGTGCCAACGTAAAACTTAAACTACCTAAAATGACACGCAGCCCCGAAAAATAACTTAAATCAGCTAGAAAGCGTGCATGGGCGACAAGTAAGTACAACCCATGAGCTCAAACCCCTATCAGCATGGAAACCCTAAGTTATGTACATTGAACGTCGTAGACAAGTAAGAAGTCACTTGCACAAGCGCACAAATGCTTGAACAAGATAACTAGCATACTATCAACCTACTAGGACTCAAATTAGTGTTAACACCGTATGCAAAGGTGTCAAACACATATATAAAGGACTAGAAGTAATATGAGCTAACTTCTAGAACTACTAAACCTAAGCGTCAGAGTAGAAGTCAAGCATGTAGCCGCCAAGTAGCGTGACATCCACCCCCTTTGAACCTGCACATCCTCCGGTATGTGCCAGATCCAGATCAAGACTCTTCAGCTTCAGCTTCAAATTCATCTTCAACCTCCATTGAGTCTTCAGCTTCATCCTCAGTAAGCTCTGCAATGTTCTGGTCCTCCCCTCTCCTTCTAAAGAGCTTGATTCTCTTCCCTGCGACTGGTATCTTGAGCACTGCACCATCTAACTCTCTCAAAGAGTATGTGGCATTGTCAGGAACTTCTAACACCACATAAGGTCCGAACCATCTCTTGGAAAACTTTCTGATGGTGCTATGCTGATTATCAAGACTACTATCATAGACTAATACCCAATCACCTTCTTTAACTGGTTTGGGTCGTAATCTATGCGTTGTCGAGTTGAGAGTCTTTCTTGGGGAGGACGGACCTCCTGACTGTGATCGATCAGAGAAAAATGACCAGAAAAGAAAATAGGTTGCTGCTGACGATGTGATCTCAAAACACTGCTCCTTGTGCTCACCAATTACAAAAACAAGCACTCAAACACACCCTGGGTACACACATAGGTCTCTCAAGATTCAATTAACTTTATTACAGTGTCGTCTGCACCACCAATTTCTCCAACTGTACAGAAAATCTCTCTCTTCCTCTCCTGCGCACTTGTCTTCCGTCAAGCCAAAAGTCTACCCAGTACGTCTCAATCTGAACCTAATAGAGAAATTCGGACCCCTGAATCTTATTCCTCTCCTTGTCTCAACTGAAACTCTCAGAAATTTGATCCAACGTCGATCAAAAGTCCCCTGTAGATTTCCAAACGATCTCTCAATAGAACTGTCTCCTGAGAGTAATTTCTCCCCAGAATAGTTTATTTAAACAACGTCCAAGCCTAAAACTCATGCCTCTCTCTCTTACGATGCTCTCCCAATTCAATCTGTCAGCAATTTGATCTTCCCCCAGCTTCTTAGCTTCTCCTGCGTATTCCGCTTCCGCTCTCTCAGAAAACCTTCCTTTGCAAAAAAACTGTCCTCCCGCTCCCAAGTCGCCGCAGGTATTTTACCTAAAAGTAAAGACCCCAGCTTAAGCTGCCCCCCTGCTGTCCTTATCAGCGCAGTCACTTATCAGAAGCAGGGCCTTAGCTAAGCTGCCCCCCCTCTTAAACTCTAATTCTCCTCCTTCCGCCTCCGCTGTAATCTTCCGCTTCGAGCTTCTGTTGTAATCTTCCGCTTCCATTGTAGTTTTCCGCTTCCACTGTAATATTCCGCTTCAAGCTTCCGGGATAATCTTCCGCTTCCGCTGTAGTTTTCCACTTCCGCTGTAATATTCCGCTTCAAGCTTCCGCGGTAATCTTCCGCTTCCGTTGTAGTTTTCCGCTTCCACTGTAATATTCCGCTTCAAGCTTCCGCGATAATCTTCCGTTTCCGCTGTAGTTTTCCGCTTCAAGCTTCCGCGGTAATCTTCCGCTTCCGCTGTAGTTTTCCGCTTCCGCTGTAATATTCCGCTTCAAGCTTCCGTGGTAATCTTCCGCTTCCGCTGTAGTTTTCCGCTTCCGCTGTAATATTCCGCTTCAAGCTTCCGCTGTAATCTTCCGCTTCCACTGTAATCTTTCGCTTTAATTTTAAGGCCCCATCTAAAGCTGCTCCTCTGCTGTCCTTATGCGTACATAATATTCAGCAAAAGTTTCCCGTGCCCTCGATGCCATCTTGATGCCACCCTGAATATACTACAAGCCATCCAATGTAGGCCGAAGCCTCAACACTTATGAGGCTGCCCCACAGGGCTCACAGCCCCCCCATATGCGCACCAGGTATCTCCCATAGTATATTCAGGATGGCATGCGGAGGCTTAGGCCAGGAAGCCCACGATTAAAGGAGATACCGGTCTCCCGCCCCTAGATATGCAGGACGTGGCTGCATATCCAACATAGACTCCCTTCCAAGAGGCCAACATGCCGGAATAAGAACCAGAGGCCAGGGGGGATTGATCCTGAGACCACTTCCCTCCTAGGCAGGCGCCCTATCACTGGGATGGCCTTTGGTTCCGTTCAAGAAGGTAAAAACTTTTGTACATATGTTTACCTGAAGAAATTTTTCTGTAAGATCTTTACTAGTCTTTCCTACACTAACTTCTCTATACAACTCCGTTTTTAATGAACAAGGAGTCAAAACTATAGTATTTGTGAACACCTACACGCTCACGCTATCCGATTCTGAGTTCGAGTCACGAACCAGAATCGACAGATTTCCCTCTTTCACATATTTCACAGCCTAAAACTCGTACTAACTATTGCTTAAAACACTTTCTATCAAAACTAGAAGCATGAAGTCGCTCTCCTCGTCGAGCTTTGCATTCTGGTGTCTCTCGACTCCTTTAGGGGTGATATTCTAACCCAAGCTTGGGGGCAGCTTGTCAATCATAGCCCCAGCTTAGCTCCTGCCTAGCTTGTTAAGCTGCAGGGCAGCTTCCTTTACACAATATAGAAAAAAAGTCTCTCTGTAATACTTTTCACTGTATAGACCTATGTACAATACGACATTCACCCCCTCCAAACCTGCACATCCTCTGGTATGTGCCAATCCGTCACCGATCCTTGCTCCGAATCGTCCTCGCTCTCTTCGACCGTCTCAGAAAAGTCTTCATTTGCTCCTGTCTGCTCTGAACCTAAGAACTCAGTTAGCTCCACAGTCTCCCCTCTCTTCTTGAATAACTTCACTCGTTTTCCTGCAACTGGAAGCCTTAAAGGCGTGCCATCTAGCTCTTGCAAGAAATAGGTAGCATTTTGATGTAAATCAGAGACAAGGTACGGGCCAAACCACCTTCTCAAAAACTTTCGAATTGTAGAGTGTTGGTTCTCCAATGTACTGTCGTATACCAACACCCAGTCTCCAACTTGTATCGGTTTTGGTCGAAGTCTATGAGTCTTATCAAACCTCTCCTTGTTCCCAAGTCGAGCCGCCTTCAGCCGTCGCTGCGCTTCAGCGAGATCCTCCTCTCTGCATTCTAGCTGTCTGATTCGTAGTGAGAGAAGCTGCACACGGTTCACATTGTCCTCCCATGGCAAGATAGCCCAGGTAGGAAAGTCTTCTTCTGCTGGCATCATCGGTTTCTGTCCTAGCATTAACTCAACATGCATGTACCCTGTAGTAGAACAATGAGTTGTTCTATCTGCCCATAAACCAAAAGGGAGTAACCTAGGCCACTCTCTATGCTTACCATCACACGCTTTCACCAAAGCCTGAACTATTGATGGATGTCCTCGTTCGCTCTTGCCAATCCTCTCTGGATTCATCGCAGTAGTAAGCTTGAGCTTCACACCATATCGAGCAAAAAACTCTTTCGCTTCTGTACCACGTAGTTCTCCCCTATCTGCACGTAGCCTTTCTACAGACCCATATCTACAAATAATATCTTCAAGAACAAACTTACATATCCCCTCTGTGGTCTTCGTCCTCAAGGCTCGCCCTTCTACAAAGTTGGAGAGATCCTCACGAGCCAGAACCAAATATCGCATGTCCCATAACCCCATAGGCATTACCACCAAGTCGAGAACCCACTGGAAGTGAATGCAAGGCGGATAAGTTGGCACGAGACTGTCCCTATACCGGATCTTTGAGTAGAACTGACAATGCAAGCAAGAACTGACGTAGTTCATCACATCCTGATACAGACCTTTCCACCAATATCTTTCCTTCAGCTTGACGTAGGTAGCCCAAATCCCTCGATGTCCAGCCCATAAGGTATCATGGAACTCTTTCATTAGTTGCTGCTTAGTCTGCAGATCGTCCACTACTCGTATGAACATCCCATCTCTCCTCTGTGGCCGTCTCCAAAGATACCCATCATGCAGAAGATAGTTGTAAGCTTGTTTCCTTATCTCTCTGAACTCTACTTTACTCCATCTCTCTTGCCTCTCCAACAAGCTCAGATAATACCCTATGTCACGAAGTCTACCTGTGTAAAGCTCCTCTCTAAACATCAACGGCTCCAAGTTCGTAGCCCGTCGATTAACCTGACACTGAGCATCCTTTCTCTCCTCTTCCTCAGCTTCTGAAATCATGACATCCTCGTCTACAAATCGAGCTCTTGATAACATGTCTGCGACCATATTCTCCTTTCCTTTTATATGCTTCAGCTCTGGATTCAAACTTCTAATATAGGCAATCCAACGTAACATCGCTATGTCTGGCGTGCTACAGTTGGATATCATGCCTAGTAGAGGTAGACAATCCGTTTCTAGAACTACATGAGCACCAATCAAAAACTCACGGTCTGTCTTCATCGCTGTCACCGCTCCCCACAACTCACGCTTCACCTGAGGATAATCTCGTTGCCTGTCTGTCAAGATCTTAGCTCCAAACCTAGAGGTAAACCGCATACCATCCGCATCATCTTGACCTATTGCCCAGCCAATCGCCTTTGGACTAGTATCTACTGTGACCATGACAGGTCTCCCACATCCGTAGTCTACTCTTCTTAGAACAGGTGGAGACTGTAGAGCCTCCTTCAGCCTATTCATAGCTTCTCGATGGACTGAGGTCCATGCAAACCTCTTACCCTTCCTCAATAATGCATACAAAGGCTCAGCAACATGGGCATAATGAGGAATGGATAAACGATAAAATACACAAGCACCTAGAAAGCGTCGAACCTCCGTGATATTTTTACAGTCTGTCATCCTAGCTATAGCTTCAACCTTCTCGGGGTTTGGTCGCCTTCCAAAAGCACCACACAGATGTCCAACCACTAAAATCTCAAACACACCAAACTTGGACTTAGCTCCTGACAGGGTGAGATGCACCTCCTCCAGTCGAGTCAAGATACGTTCTACATCCCTGATATGGTCTGTAACAAACCTTCTACATCCATTCGCAAGTACTGCTTCATTCTTGTCTTCAACCGCGCAACTCTTTATAGGAATATCATCTAGAAACGGAATGGTAACATCAGGCACAAACTCCCTCAGTACCTTATGCATCGCATTCTGCATATGAGCCACCGAGTTCGTCGCTCCTTGTGGAAGAGTACACATCCGCATCAATCCCAGGGGCGTACGCATAGTAGTTAAATCTCTACTCTCCACAGCCAGCTGGAACTGATCATAACCAGAATATAGATCTCCTATCGAATAAATAGCTCTCCCTGCAAATGCCTCTGCTACCTCTTCAATCACAGGACCCGTCCCAACGTTACGTATGGTTACGTTATTCGCAGACTGTAAGTCTTGAATAAAACGCAAAGCTCCTGACTTCTTGGGTACAGTGAACCACCTGCTAGAATATGGCCCCATAGACGGCTCAAGTATCTCCATCTGTACCTTCTCTTTCAACAACTCGATGAGCTTAGGCAACAAAGCACGAGGAACTGGGATCGGTTTCAAGTCCCAAGGCACATGAGGGATTGTGAATATAACCATAGGCGCTATAACCTTTGGGTCCACACAACCTATCTCCTCTGCTGAAAAAGCGAATGCTTTACCATGCTTCACTATCATCTGCTCAAACACGGTTTTCTCGTCCTCAGTCAAGAAATCACCCCCTCCTATCTGGAGCTCCTTCAATGTCTTCTCAGTAAACTGGTGTCCTACTCGTCTATGATCACGCAATATAGGCTCAGTCCCCACTAACTGTACTTGCTGTTGGGAGTTAGCAGGTAGTTGAGCTACTACCGGTCTTACCTTTCTCAGTACAGATTTGTACTTCGCATGGACATCTGCTTCTTGAGGGAGTGCACACCAACAACTTGCTTCTCTCCCTTCATTATTCTGCATCGGATGAGGAAAGAACTGCATGTATGTAGCAATCTCCTCATATATGCATCGAGAGTGGATAGAGATCACCACCACACTATTTTCCCCCTCCATCAATCTACTCACATTGTCTAACCAACCAATAACTGACTGTACAGACATAAACTCTTCAAACAAGCCAGAAACTACTTCGTCTTCAGGTAGAACTCCTACACGCCACAACTCTGATACCTGGTTCACCATCCATCTTTTTGTATTTTTCCTCATATCTTCAACTCTTGTAAATCGACTCCAGCCATCTGCCTCAAACATCAGCAATCCGGACTGCCAACTCTGTACACCACACATGTCTCCAGACCTTTGTACATGTCTTGCCTCCAACTCCGACGGGACCTCAACAGTAGGTTCTACACCCCTGTCTTCCCGCTCTACAGGAGTGGACTGCGAAAACCCTTACATCTCTTCGTCTGAGAATCTCTAAGGGTTTGTCGGTTCCGTTCATGTCTTGAACGAACCGTCAAAAATTGTACTGAGTACTTGTCATCAGGACTCCGAACTCTAGCATAATGAGACCCATCGTTCATCACCTTTGTCTCCATTCGAACAGCGGTGATGTATGGTTGGCCCAGTATGACAGGATAGGAGGCAGACGACTGTACAAAAAAATGCTGATCAACCTCTACATCTCCAATCTTTACACGCATATTGGGACAGGCTCCGTATAACTCACCCTTTTGGTTATTTGCAGCTCGAAGCACCCAACCATGATTCCTTTCGATTGGCCACTGCCCCTTCTCATACACCTCTTTGGAAATGATGTTGATCTCCGACCCGTGATCCACAAGTGCATGTATTGGCTCAGAAAGTCCCCCAAGTCGAACCTACGTCTCAGTTGTCGCTCTTGCCCAGTGCTTCTCTTTGAAATCGCTGTCCGCGCTTGACCTTTTCTCTTCAAACTCTTCATCTTCATTCTCAATAACAGCTGGACCAGCAACCCATGCCTCATACTTATCATCTCTGAACTGATCAACACCAATAGCATCTACTGCTCCAACCATCTGACTACTTACTTGTTCAGTCAATATCTGTCTCTTTCTCTTCATGATGTCTATTATCAACTCATGAAACTCTCTCTTTGCGATACCAAGCACTTCACGAAGAGTAAACTCAACTCTAGCATCCAAAATGCGTTGTTCTAGAACAGCACGCAAGTTTGTTGTTGTCTCGATGTCTGCCGTTAACTTGTAAGCTGGAGCTTTCCCCTTCTCCTGTGCTGTAAACCTTTTCCCCCGCACTCTATCCGTAGCAGTAGGCTCTTGTGGTAAATCATGTACACCTTCCATAGGATCTACTGTAAGTGGTGGTGCTGTAGAGGTAGAGAGCATATCCTCTGCAGCAGGAGACCTTCCAGTTGGTATAGTTGGTGATGGTTCTGCTGCTCTCCTTCTTGTAACTCTTCGACGATCACTGTCCTCTGGTATCCCTGCATCTAAATCAGAAGCGTCCCTTCTTCTTTTGTCTTCGATCATGGCATCTTGTTCACCACTCGTCTCTAAAAACGCTCGAATAGAAGTTGCATCTACTGGGTCTCTCCATCCAGTAGCTCTCCTAATGCTTTCTGCACCTCTCTTCATCATTTCAACTGAAACCTCATTAGCCTGCTCAACCATAGTTGGATTAGAGCGCACCTCAACCTTCCCAGTATACACATCAGCCTCTGCAGAACCCGCAGTCATCGCTGTAGTATTCGCACCAGTAAGTGCTGGAAGAGAACTCCTCATTCCTCCTCTCCCAAAATACGTGTTCAGAGGCTGCCTTGTGGCGGTTAAGTACAACCTGTTATTCTGATAGTTGACTACGCCCTCTCGCAAGGCAACCGCCAAGTCTTGACAGTCTCCTTTGAGATGATCTGGACTGTCGCACCAAATACATCTCCTGGTAAAGGTTCCTCCTATAGGTCGAGCACCTGGTGCAACTGATCGTTGGTCTCTCCTCAGGTCTGCCATCTCAACCCTCAAATCTCTCAGCTGTTGAGTGAGTTCTTCTATCAAGTTATGTTGATTTCGATTCTCAACAGGTCGCTGCTGCTGTCTAGGTCCTCTCTGTGCTGGATTAGGTACTACAGGCGCTTGAGGTACCACTATAGGTGCTTGAGGAACCACTATAGGTGCCTGAGGTATTGTAGGAGGAGCTACATGAACTGGAGGAGCTACTCTCTGCTGCTCTGGTAAGGTTTCTAGCTGTAACACCATCCTACCACGACGTTGCCTAGCAAGGGTAGATATTGCTTCTTCCACTCTCCTCCAATCAGATGTAACTCCCCCTTCAGTCCCTCGATCAGCCAACATGAAACAAAGCCTATCTGCTGTGAACTCATCCAGAGTCCCCAAGAACAACTCCGTCTTCCTAGCATCCAGCGTCAACTTCTCTAGACCAGAAAGCTGAGAGTATCTCTTCTCAAACTCACGAATTACCTCATTCAATCCCATGGAACGTCCAGGCTGACGCTCTATCCAGTCCATGAGAGTTCTTCTGGTGACTCTTTCAGAGTCCTCTTCTAGAAACTCTTCTCTCAATGCACGCTCAAACAAAGTCCACCCACCTAGATGTCTTCTCTGTAAATTTCTCACCTTCTCTCTCAGTTCAAGGACAACAGTCAACTCAAAGCTCAGAATTACCTCAACTTCAGGTGCCCTGACCAACTCCATCTCACCCACATACTCCCGTAGGTACCTAGTAACATCTCTTCCATCAAATCGTCCACACCGACCAACAATTGCTTGTAATGCTCTTGTGGACTTCTGCTCAGCTCCCCCAATTGCAGGCTGCTGCTGAATCAAGGCAGCCAACGCCTGAAGAATCTGAGACGTGTCTACAGCAGGCTATGTTGTTGCTGTTGGAACCGCTGTAGGCCCTCCTTGAGAGCCAATTCCATCTTGACCAGGAGTCCCTTGAACAGGAGCACCTTGAGCAGCAGCTACACCTTGTACGGCAGCACTGTGATCCATCTTCTCAATTCAGTCAATTCTCCAAATCAATCACTCCAATAGCTCTCAGTGGAAGCACCAGATGTCGAGTTGAGAGTCTTTCTTGGGGAGGGTGGACCTCCTGACTGTGATCGATCAGAGAAAAATGACCAGAAAAGAAAATAGGTTGCTGCTGACGATGTGATCTCAAAACACTGCTCCTTGTGCTCACCAATTACAAAAACAAGCACTCAAACACACCCTGGGTACACACATAGGTCTCTCAAGATTCAATTAAGCACTTGTCTTCCGTCAAGCCAAAAGTCTACCCAGTACGTCTCAATCTGAACCTAATAGAGAAATTCGGACCCCTGAATCTTATTCCTCTCCTTGCCCCAACTGAAACTCTCAGAAATTTGATCCAACGTCGATCAAAAGTCCCCTGTAGATTTCCAAACGATCTCTCAATAGAACTGTCTCCTGAGAGTAATTTCTCCCCAGAATAGTTTATTTAAACAACGTCCAAGCCTAAAACTCATGCCTCTCTCTCTTACGATGCTCTCCCAATTCAATCTGTCAGCAATTTGATCTTCCCCCAGCTTCTTAGCTTCTCCTGCGTATTCCGCTTCCGCTCTCTCAGAAAACCTTCCTTTGCAAAAAAACTGTCCTCCCGATCCCAAGTCGCCGCAGGTATTTTACCTAAAAGTAAAGACCCCAGCTTAAGCTGCCCCCCTGCTGTCCTTATCAGCGCAGTCACTTATCAGAAGCAGGGCCTTAGCTAAGCTGCCCCCCCTCTTAAACTCTAATTCTCCTCCTTCCGCCTCCGCTGTAATCTTCCGCTTCGAGCTTCTGTTGTAATCTTCCGCTTCCATTGTAGTTTTCCGCTTCCACTGTAATATTCCGCTTCAAGCTTCCGCGATAATCTTCCGCTTCCGCTGTAGTTTTCCGCTTCCGCTGTAATATTCCGCTTCAAGCTTCCGCGGTAATCTTCCGGTTCCGCTGTAGTTTTCCGCTTCCACTGTAATATTCCGCTTCAAGCTTCCGCGATAATCTTCCGCTTCCGCTGTAGTTTTCCGCTTCAAGCTTCCGCGGTAATCTTCCGCTTCCGCTGTAGTTTTCCGCTTCAAGCTTCCGCTGTAATCTTCCGCTTCCGCTGTAATCTTCCGCTTCAGTTTTCCGTTGTAATCTTCCGCTTCCACTGTAATCTTTCGCTTTAATTTTAAGGCCCCATCTAAAGCTGCTCCTCTGCTGTCCTTATGCGTACATAATATTCAACAAAAGTTTCCCGTGCCCTCGATGCCATCTTGATGCCACCCTGAATATACTACAAGCCATCCAATGTAGGCCGAAGCCCCAACACTTATGAGGCTGCCCCACAGGGCTCACAGCCCCCCCATATGCGCACCAGGTATCTCTCATAGTATATTCAGGATAACATGCCGGAATAAGAACCAGAGGCCAGGGGGGATTGATCCTGAGACCACTTCCCTCCTAGGCAGGCGCCCTATCACTGGGATGGCCTTTGGTTCCGTTCAAGAAGGTAAAAACTTTTGTACATATGTTTACCTGAAGAAATTTTTCTGTAAGATCTTTACTAGTCTTTCCTACACTAACTTCTCTATACAACTCCGTTTTTAATGAACAAGGAGTCAAAACTATAGTATTTGTGAACACCTACACGCTCACGCTATCCGATTCTGAGTTCGAGTCACGAACCAGAATCGACAGATTTCCCTCTTTCACATATTTCACAGCCTAAAACTCGTACTAACTATTGCTTAAAACACTTTCTATCAAAACTAGAAGCATGAAGTCGCTCTCCTCGTCGAGCTTTGCATTCTGGTGTCTCTCGACTCCTTTAGGGGTGATATTCTAACCCAAGCTTGGGGGCAGCTTGTCAATCATAGCCCCAGCTTAGCTCCTGCCTAGCTTGTTAAGCTGCAGGGCAGCTTCCTTTACACAATATAGAAAAAAAGTCTCTCTGTAATACTTTTCACTGTATAGACCTATGTACAATACGACAACGTTCTATCAAATCTGCCTTTGTTTCTCTCTCTAGCAATCTTTAATCTTTCAGCAGCTTTGGCAACATCCTCAGGTCTTCGTTCTAACTGCTGGATCCTTAATGCAAGAAGATCCTCCGTACTTCTACCATCTTCCCATGGCAAAACATTCCAAGTAGGCACAACCTCCTCAATCGGCATCACAGGTTTCTGTCCTAGTATCAATTCTGCTGGCATGTAACCTGTAACAGTACTATGAGTTGTACGGTCTGCCCATAAAGCAAACGGTAGCAGTCTAGGCCATTCACGGATCTTACCCTTGCAAGCTTTTACCAAAGCTTTGTTGATTGGCGGATGACCTCTTTCGCTCTTGCCATTCCCTTCAGGATTGTAAGCAGTGGTTAACGCCAACTTGATTCCCAATCGCTTGAAGAACTCAACTGCTTCTTGTGAATCCAGCTCACCCCTATCTGCAGTGATCTTTCCCACACACCCATATCTACAAATAACATCTTCAAGTAGAAAGCGGCAGACACTAGCAGTGGTCTTCGTCCTCAAGGCACGGCCTTCAACTTGGTTAGATAGATCTTCTCTAGCCAAGACTATATACCTCATTTGTCCAAGTCCAAATGGCATAGTTACCAGATCCACTACCCATTTGTAATGAATGGCTAAAGGATAAGTAGGATGCAATCCATCACGATGACGTACGTTGGAATACATCTGGCAAGGTATACAGGATGAAACAAACTGTACTACATCCTTATACATACCCTTCCACCAATACTTCTCCTTCATCTTGGCAAATGTAGCCCAAACTCCTCTATGACCAGCCCATAGACTCTCATGAAACTCCTTGATCAGCTGCTGCTGCAATTCCAAGCCACATACCACCCGTTGCGGTATACCTCCTTGTAGCTTAGGACGCTTCCATATATGTCCTCCATGTAAAAAGTAACCATAAGCTATTCTACGGATCCTCTTGAAATCTGCATCAGACCAGCCTTCTTGCCTTTCCAGTGAACTCAAATAGCGTCCAAGATCCAACCACTCGCCATCATACATAGTTTCCTCAAAAAACTCCAACGAGGCTGCAAAATAGCTTCTATCTCTTCTAGCAAGAGCACTAGAATAGAACTATGTTCCCACATCCTCCTGATCATCTATCATTTCTTTCTCATCGTAATACCTAGCCCTTGATAACATATCTGCCACAGGATTGTCCTTCCCTGCAATATGTCTAAACTCTAGGTTCAAGGACTTGATATATGCTATCCACCTCAACATAGCAATATCTGGAGTTGTACAACTAGTGATCATTCCCAAGAGAGGTAAACAATCTGTCTCTACAACCACAGGTGCTCCTATCAAGTATTCCTTGTCACTCTTCATCGCAGTAACTACTTCCCATAGTTCTCTCTTGACCTGAGGGTAGTCTCTCTGCCGTGAACTTAATACCTTAGCACCAAAATGCACCACATACATATTTCCATCCTGATCATCTTGTCCTATAGCCCATCCAATGCCAATAGGACTAGTATCAACAGTAAGGATAACAGATCTGCCCAACTCATATGTTACCTTCCGAAGAGTTGGTGGTGAAGACAACAGATCCTTCAACTTCTTCATAGACTCGCTTTGCTCCTCTTGCCACTGAAATCTTTGCCCCTTCCTCAGCAACTTGTACAACGGATCTGCTACATGTGCAAAGTGTGGAATCCATATATGATAAAACACACATGCACCTAGAAATCTTCTCACCTCAGTAACCGATCCACATGTCTCCTTCATCCTTCGAATGGCATCAACCTTGTTTGGACAAGGTTTCCGACCATAAGATCCACATAGGTGCCCCACAATCAACACCTCTTGTTCTCCAAATACAGACTTTGCTCCTGATAAAGTCAAATGAACCTCCTCCAATCGACTCAATATCTTATCACAGTCAGCTATGTGATCTGCAACAAACTTACGGCACCCCCTCTGATCCATTACCTCATTCTTCTCCTCTTCAGCACATCCTTTGATCGACACATCATCAAGGAATGGCATAGTTTTTTCAGGAATGAAGTCCCTCAAAACTTTGTTCATGTCATTCATCATATGTGCTACAGAATTGGTAGAACCTTGCGGCAAGGTGCACATCCTCAGTAATCCCAAATGTGTCCTCATTGTAGTCAAGTCTCTACTTTCATACGATAACTGAAACTGATCATAACCTGAATATAAGTCTCCCATTGAATAGATAGCACGACCAGCAAAAGCCTCTGCAAACTCGTCTACAATAGGTCTGTCACACCACAAGTATCCCATTATTTGTGTGTATGCTTATATACATTTCACTAGGTATGACTATCTTAAAGGTTACTCTAGTTTGAAGATCTAAATTTAGAGTGATCAAAAGTAGTCATAACTAGCTGAGATAGTTATAACTAAGTTGAGGAAACTATTAGAGGTTCCACTATGGCACTATAGGACAAGTGCGGAGCTCTAAATATGCTTTCCAAAAGTATGTAACTTTGTTGACCATCGCTGATTGGATGCATGATGAAAAGTCATGCACAAAGATCTAAAGATGCTCCTCAAAAGACGTATTAGTGTGTTGTCGTCTTTCGACTGGATAGCGTGGAAAGTTAACACTTTACAAAAGCTAAAGTAGGAGAATCTCTTACTTTAGTAAAGTAGAACAAGTAATGTGTGTGCTATTCTTAAGTCTTAGTAGTCTTTAGAAGTTTTACTATTTTGGATTGCGCACTTACCATGAGGTTACGTAACTTAGTGAAAGTTACCACGGTAAGAAGTTGTAGAGTATATAAGGAGGAGTTGAGAAGATGGAAGGCACTCTCATTTTCCTGTCTATAAGTAAAGTGAGCATTGGAGACCTTGGGAGTCCTTGAGTACTATGTGATGCAATGTGGAGGGCGGGGTTAGAACTTGTTTGCAGGAACGCTATTAGAGGGACCGATGTGACCATACGGATCAGAGTGTTGAGTGAAGTGAGCATGGGTGTGATAGAATCTTTGTAATTAAGGTGCACTAGTAATCCTAGTCATCTGAGGTACCCCTGGGTGAGAGACAGGCCGGCTTACATTTTGGTTCCGTTGCCGGGACCTCGATACAAAGATTCGTATTTAGTTGTTAGTACAGTTCATGTCTGTTTTTGAGGATGAGTTCAGAACCTTTGTACATACACCATGTTATAGAGGACAAGATAAGCTTTCCAATAAGCTTGATATCTCCGAGAGATCAATTGTAAGGAGAGAGTTATGTCTTTCGGAAGTTAAGGAGGTTTTTCGGTATCAAATAGTGAGCTCTCGGGAAGGAGTTTACAGTCATTTTCATATTTTCAGTTTTTAGAATTAGACCTTGAAATCTTCCATGCTGATAGCTTCGATAAGCTATCTAGGCACCCAAATCATGCGTGAATTGATCGAGTAGAACTGGAGTTATGGCATTCGAAGCGAAGGGGGGTCAAATCTGTTATATCGCTTGCTGAAGTAAAAGAGTGAAAGAATTTCAGAATTCTTGAGAGGGTTATGTTCGATCTCTGAGGCTCAAGGTTGACAAGTTAAGCTTCTACTTAGTAATGTGAGATATTGCTAAGCGAGAAGATAGTCGAGTGATCAAAAGTGTCAAATAAACTATAGAGCGAGAGAGATGTATGACGGATCATCGTCATGGAAGGACAGCAAGAGTGGAAATTGAGGTTGAGCAAGATCCCTCAAGGCTATGCGGTGATAGTTACCGCTGATCTGGCGAAAGGAGAATTTCGACTAGAATTTGAGGAAGAAGCAGAGAGTAGTCGTAAGAACCAGGAGAAGAACTCGAGGTGTTTTTTATGTGGAGAAGAAGGACATAAAGTGAGCAAGTGTCCTACGAAGAATAGACTTTTGCGTGAGCGAAGAGGGTTGGTCGACTTAAGCTTACACATAGGTCCTTCTTCCCCTAGACAAGGTGTCATTGACCCTACAACCTTTTGTCCTAGATGTGGAGTGGACGGGATTCCAGTTGAGCACGAGTGTAGCGCAGTGGTTGCTTTGCTAGAAACTGTAGCCGAAGGTCTCGAGAGAAGGTTGAGTGTAGAAACGGAACGAGTGAAGACCTCTAGCGAGGATGGAGATAGTCTGTCACACGAGAGATAAGATGACCATGAGGGTCAAACTTATTCCAACCTTTGGAGAGGAGAGAGCTCAACGGGGAAATTGTGAATTGCGGTGAAGTGCGATCTTCACATCCGCAAGCAGTTCCTTGAGTAAGAAGAAGAAAAGAAGAGAAGAATGGGGAAACTTCCTGTGTTTTACGGAAAGGATGGAGAAGACGTGGAAGGATTTGTGAGGGACTTCAAAAGAGCATGCATTGGCAATGGAGATCGAAAGAAGAGCGAGTGGGTAGGGTTGATACCTGAATTTCTTGAGAATTCTGCATTGACATGGTATGAGGATAGGAAGAAGAGAAGCGTAGTGGAGACTCCAGTTGATACTTGGGAAGTATTGACGGAGACCTTAATTGAAACTTTTCTTCCCGATGAAAGTTACGAGAAGTTAATGGTAGAGGTAACTTACCTCAAACAAGGAGAGAAAGAGAAAGTAAGGACTTACGCCGAGAGAGTGGAGAAATTAGAACAAAAGTTTCGGGTGGTTTTACGAAAGAGTGGAGATGTAGTAGAGCCAACGATGGTGGGCATTGGAGCAATGCTCACAAAGAATTTTATTGGAGGATTGAGGCCGGAGATTCGAACACAAGTGCGGTATGAGAGACCAACTTCGAAGGCTGATGCAGTGAAGATCACAACCAGGATGGAAGAGAGTCTGGATGGAGACGACTTGCAACCAATGACTATTGGGGCATCATGTGGGGATGTGCAAGTGCCGAACATGCCAACTCTAACGACTGCGAGTGTTCCGACTGTTCGATTTCAGAATCTGACTCCGATAGCTCCTACTAGTGCAGTTACAGCCATTGTACCATCCAGATCTGTTATTCCTGACTTTCGTGATGAGTTGAAAAGTCCATGACAGAGTCTCTGGCAGATTTGAAGATCAACATGGTGAATTTGTTGCAACACCGGAGTCCAAATGTGGGAGAGGGCTCACGAGGTTATGGGAACTATCAGTCCAGAGGTGGACCACCGCAAGGATCACCAAGTAACTACACGAGCCAAGGATGTTTTACGTGTGGAGCATCACACTTCCAACGTAATTGTCCAAGTCGTAATGGTGGAACAGTGGATGGAGCTTCAACTTCACAAAGCAAGGACAAGGGTGTGGCATGCATTGACATCTTGGAGCCACGAGATGTACGAGAAGGTTTTCAATCTGTAGAGTTGTTGGCTCAAGAGAGGAAGAGGATGAGGACGCATTTCGACGAGGGAGAACCTGTCGTGATGGAAGATTCTCCAAGTCAAAATACTCGGAGTAGCAAATCTTCTTCAAAATCCAAAGAGCGGCGGAAGAAATTGAGAAATACTGATTTCACAATTTCAATGGAGCAATCAAAATACAATGTGGTGGAGGACATGGGTAAGCAACGAGCAAACATTATTGTGGGACAGTTGATTGCTCTGAATCCTTCGGTGAGGAAAGAACTTCGTAGCGGTCTAAGCTCTCGACGAGGTCGGAAGAAGAAGGTAAATCCTTCTACTGTCGGCGTGAGTGCTTTAGATGCTAGTGAAGGAGAGGTGTGCAACAAGGCATCAAAAGTAGAGGCTCGTATCAATGGGAGAGATGTCTCAGATGTTCTTGTCGATGGAGGATCGGCAGTAAACGCCATCTCAGAACGACTCATGAGGAAGTTGGATCTAGTACCAACGCGTCCTTCTAGTATCACGGTTGGCATGGCTAACAGACAGCGGGGAGTGCTAGAGAGAGTTTGCGTGTCAGTAATGGGAGTGCAAGTAAACATGACATTTCAAATCTTGAAAGAGTCAAGTTATGAAATGTTACTCGGAAGACCTTGGCTTCGAGCAGTACATGTAACGGATAATTGACACAAAGGTTATTTATGCATCGGACCGAATCACCACCGGATCAAAGTTCCATTGCTCGGAGATCAAGTTGGGACGTCGGAATCGGATCGACCCACATCGGACTACTGGGAGTCAGAAGTCGTCGATATTACTTCTGATGTAGGTACCAATTCTTCAGATTCAGAATCTGAAAATACATCGTCAGAAGAGGAGAGGGAAGAATGAAATGTGGGTGTGAACGTAGTGGATCTTTTCCCTTCTCCGGAAGTGCAAAGAGATAGAGACAAAGAATCGTTGACTCCCGAGGAGGTGGAGAGAAGAATTGCCACCTTACGTTATGGATCGAAGGTTACTAAAGAGGAGAAGAGTTGTTTCGAACAGATCTTTCGCAAATACATTCATGTATTTGCATTTAGTTACAAGGATCTGAGGGAGGTCACACTGGAGCAACACCGTATCGAGTTAGAGAAGGAAGTCAAACCGGTACGACAGAAGCAATGAAGAGTGAGTCCTCCAATTGCGGATCTGGTGAAAGAAGAGATCGAGAAGCTGCACACTGCTGGATTCATTTACGAGGTGGAGCATTCTGAATGGGTATCACCTATTGTGATCGTAAAGAAGAAAAATGGCAAATTGAGAGTGTGTGTTGATTACAAGAAGCTCAATGCGGTCACAAAGAAGGATTATTATCCTCTACCTTTCATCGACGAGATCTTGGAAGAAGTGGCGGGAAACGAATGGTACAGCTTTGGAGATGGTTATAGCGGATATAACCAGATCAAAATTGCACCAGAACATCAACATCTGACCACTTTCACTACTCCGTGGGGTACGTTTGCATTTCGAGTCATGCCATTTGGTCTGTGTAATGCTCCTGCGACGTTTCAAAGGTTTATGAACAAAGTGTTCGAACCTTTCTTAGGAAAGTTTGTGAGAGATTTTATAGATTACTTTTGTGTTTACGGGAGTAAGGAGAAGCATTTTGAGCACCTTGTGAAGGTCTTAGAATGTTTAGATGTAGCAAATGCATCTCTCAATCCGAAGAAATGTATTTTTGGGTGTGAGGAAGGGTTACTCTTGGGTCATATCATATCCAAGGACGGCATTGCCGTTGATCTAGAGAAGGTGCAAAAGATCTTAGAGCTCCCTTTTCCTAGTACTCTCACTAAGCTACGACAGTTTTTAAGTATGGTGGGGTATTATCGAAGGTTTATACTCTCGTTCTCACATAAAGCATATGCTTTGACTGTATATCTGAAGAAGGGAGTAGATTACGTGTTGATTTTAGGAGATGAAGAAGCTCTAGCCGCCTTTGAGGAACTGAAGAAAGCTCTTACTTCAGCTCCAATCTTGGTTAAGCCCGATTGGAATAAACAGTTTATTCTATATACGGATGCTTCAAATATAGCAGTAGGATGTACTTTAAGTCATTATGATGTTGAAGGTAGAGATCATCCTATCGCATATGCTAGTCGGCAAATGGTCAAGGCAGAGAGAAATTATTCTGTGACAGAGAGAGAAGGATTAGCAGTGATCTATGCTTTGAGAAAATTTTGACATTATCTCATAGGAGGTAAGTTCACTATCGTTACAGATCATAAGGCATTGAAGTACATCTTCAATAAACTTATGGTCGAAGGACGATTAGCAAGGTGGAAGCTCTTATTGTCAGAGTACGACTATGAGATTTGCGATCGACCAGGGAAGAAACACGCGAATGCAGATTTGCTACCTAGAGCTTACGATGGCGATGGAGAGGAGCCGGTGGATGACACCTTTCTTGACGAAGATTTGATGGTCTTGATGAGCAACTCTATTATCCCAATAGAATATCAAGAAATTTGGGATTTTGTTACGGAAGGTGTCTATCCAGATGGTATGCGGACCAGAGAGAAGAAGGCGTTGGTGAAACGAAGTCAACCTTACTCGGAGGTGGAAGGTGTGTTATTCCGTGAAGGAGTTGATGGGATCCTGAGAAGAGCTGCGAGCAAGGAGGAGTCTCTACGACTCATGGAAGAATTCCATGACGGTCTAGTATGTGGAGGACATTTCGCAGGCAAGTTGACGGCTCATAAGATACTCGACGCAGGATATCACTGGAGGGGGACGTTTAGAGATTGCTTGACGTATTGTAAAACCTGTGATGTTTGTCAAGCTTTCGCTATTAAATCTAGTGTTTCCACTCCTCTTAGATCTATTCCGGTTCTCGGACCTTTCGAGAAATGGGGAATAGATTTTGTTGGGCCTTTGAATCGCACCCCTCGCAACAATAAGTATATTGTTGTAGCCACAGATTATCTTACGAAGTGGGTAGAAGCTAGACCTCTTGTAACTATTGGAGAAGTTGAGGTGGGTAGATTTCTGTACGAACGGATCATTACTAGGTTTGGATGTCCTCTGGAGTTAGTTTCTGATAGGGGTCGAGAATTTGTGAGTGGTATGACTACTGCTATGTGCACCCACTTCTCCATTTCTCAGAGGGTTACTACTTCATATAAACCTAGTTCAAACGGGTTGGTAGAGAGGACAAACTTTACCTTGTGTCAAATGTTAGCAAAGGATGCTGACATGGAAGGGGCCAAACACAACTGGGACAAGCGTCTTCATGCGGTTCTATGGGAGTATCGTACAACAGTGAAGACGTCTACATGATATTCACCTTTCAAGATGGTGTATGAGTTGGAATCAAGATTACCAATCCAGTTCGACCTAACCACCTTTCAGACTTTGCAAGCTGGACTGAAGAGAAAGGGTGGTCCAATAGCTGAGAAAGAGAGGGGAGAAACCTTGTTGGAGCTGGAGGAGAATAGAGACGACGCAACTCAACAAATTGAGATGGCTCAGCTACAACAGAAGAAGAGCTATGACAAGCGCTTGGCGAAGAACAAAACGAAGTTACAGCCATTTCAAGAGGGTGAGTGGGTGATGTTATGGGATGCTATTAGGCACAAGCGAGTTCAAAAGAAATTCTTACGTCGATATTTTGGACCTTTCATCATATCCAAAGTGTGGAGTAATGGCACCTACGATCTTCAAGAAAGGAGTGGTACGTTCTTCGACCGAGTGAACCACGACAAGCTAAAGAAGTTCCATGTTCCAAGTTAACGTGATACTTCACTCCGAGGACGGAGTGAAAATTAAGTCTGGGGGTAAATGTCACACCACAAGTATCCCATTATTTGTGTGTATGCTTATATACATTTCATTAGGTATGACTATCTTAAAGGTTACTCTAGTTTGAAGATCTAAATTTAGAGTGATCAAAAGTAGTCATAACTAGCTGAGATAGTTATAACTAAGTTGAGGAAACTATTAGAGGTTCCACTATGGCATTATAGGACAAGTGCGGAGCTCTAAATATGCTTTCCAAAAGTATGTAACTTTGTTGACCATCGCTGATTGGATGCATGATGAAAAGTCATGCACAAAGATCTAAAGATGCTCCTCAAAAGACGTATTAGTGTGTTGTCGTCTTTCGACTGGATAGCGTGGAAAGTTAACACTTTACAAAAGCTAAAGTAGGAGAATCTCTTACTTTAGTAAAGTAGAACAAGTAATGTGTGTGCTATTCTTAAGTCTTAGTAGCCTTTAGAAGTTTTACTATTTTGGATTGCGCACTTATCATGAGGTAACGTAACTTAGTGAAAGTTACCACGGTAAGAAGTTGTAGAGTATATAAGGAGGAGTTGAGAAGGTGGAAGACACTCTCATTTTCCTGTCTATAAGTAAAGTGAGCATTGGAGACCTTGGGAGTCCTTGAGTACTATGTGATGCAATGTGGAGGGCGGGGTTAGAACTTGTTTGCAGGAACGCTATTAGAGGGACCGATGTGACCATACGGGTCAGAGTGTTGAGTGAAGTGAGCATGGGTGTGATAGAATCTTTGTAATTAAGGTGCACTAGTAATCCTAGTCATCTGAGGTACCCCTGGGTGAGAGACAGGCCGGCTTACAGTTCCAAGATACCCATCCTAATCCTCTCATTGAGCAAGTCTATCAGCTTTGGTAGATGAGCTCTAGGTACAGGGATAGGACGTAGATTCCAAGGCACATGCTGTATAGTAAAGATTACCATAGGTGCAACTACACTTGGATCTATACATCCTACTTCATGTGACTCAAACGCAAACGCCTTACCATGCCTAGATAGCATCTCCCTGAAGCTCTTCTTTTCTTGCTCAGTAAGAAATCCATCACCTCCAATCCTCAACTCCTTCAGTGTTGTTTCTGTGAACTGGTGCCCAATTCTTCTCGGTCCTCTGAGCGTCGGTTCTCGTGCAGCTTGCTCCATCTTCTGATTGTAATCGAGTGGTAAAGGCAAAGCCACTGGTTTGACTTTCTTTGCCACTGACTTGTACTTGGTCTCCACATACACCTCTGGTCGATCTATAAACTTATCAATTACATCATAAAGCTCCTTGGAGCTCACTCTCACCACTCTATCTACATCATCTATAGAACTTTCTACTATAGATTTCAACTCCCCTATAGTATCTACCAAATATTGTTGTTCAAACACTCGTGATATGTATTCATCTTCGGCTAACTCTCCACTATCCCACAAGACTGCTGTACATACTTCACATGTTGCCTCTCAAACCTCTTCAGATTCTCAACCTTCCTATAACACACTGATCCACATGATGTCAATCCTAAGAAGCTAGTGGATAAAGCTTCCTGCCCTACTGGATCAGGCGAGAATCTTATCTCTACTGTACCGTTGAAGTCTCGCTCTTCAATGGTACTCTGCCAAAACCCCTAGACTCTCTAAACTCCTGAGTAATCTTAGGCAGTGGACGGTCTCTCAAGCTATCACGATTCCTCTCATGTTCTGCAGCAACGGTCAAAAACTGAAAAGCTCTTTTGCCGTCTCTACTACGTATCCTAGCATAGGCCGAACCATCATCCATAACTCGTGTCTCCATTCTAACAGCAGTAATGTAAGGCTGCCCTAGAATGATAGGATAGGTTGACATGTCTTGCACAAAGAAATTCTGAACATCACTGATGTCACTCACAGTTACCTTGATGTTGGGGCAAGCACCATAGAGTTCTCCTCGCTGGTTGTTGGCAGCACGGATAAGCCATCCATGGTCGGTGTCTATGGGCCACCTCCCACGCTTGTACAACTCCTTAGACATCAGATTAATCTCTGAGCCGTGATCAATCAACGCCACCACAGGTTCCTCTAGATCTCCCAGCTTCACTAAGGTCTCTGTGGTTGCTCTCGCCCAATGGTTGTGAGAATAATGGCTCTTCTACGATGCTTCCACCTCATCTTCAAACCTCACGTGCTGATACGATCTCCCTTCTGATACTTGAGAGCAGTAACCAGAAATCTCATCTTCCTCATCTTCCGACAGTTTGGTCCCTAGAGCGTTAAGCGTAGCTGCTTCACCCAAAATCTGACGTTTCCTCTTGATGATATCTATGATAACCTCATGGAACTCACGCTTTGCTATCCCAAGAATCTCACCCAAAGTAAACTCAACCTTCCCATTCAAGATACGATTCTCTAACACTTGCTTCAGGTCTGTAGCAATCTCAATGTCAGACTGAAGTTTGTATGCAGACATCTTACCCTTCTCCTTGCTTCTCTCTTTCTCCTTTGGTGTTGTAGGTGGTAGATCCTCCATATTCTCCTCCCGAGTAGGTGTTGTCTCCTGCCTTGCCTCTGGTCTAGCCCTTTCACTCCGTGTAGCAGGTCGTTTGGCTGTAGAAGCCTCACCTGCATCCTCCCTCCTGCGTTTTTCTTCTAGTACAGCTTCATGCTGACTTCTTGCAACATAAGCATGCACTGACATAGTGTCCACAGGGTCATTCCATCCTGTAGTTTCTCGAATTGAGTTGCCAACCCTCCGTAGCACATCCTTGTCTTACTCTGTTCTAGCTACGGACCGCACTACATCTGACCACAACCCAGTAGTCCCTTTCTCTCTCTCCATCTCCACTTTCACTCCACAGGTAGCAGCATTCACAAGAGAAACAGCATGTGATGCTGATATCTCATTCACAAGTCTCTTCATACCACCCTTGCCAAAGTTGGTTCCCAACATCATCCCAGTCTCTCTCAGATGGATCTTACCATCTTTGAAGAAGATCAGATCCTTCCTCAATGCATCTGAAAACTCCCCACAATCTCTTCTTACATGACTAGGCTATCACACCATATACAACGATGAACAAAGCCTTCTCTCATCTGAGGTCTCTGCATAGCAGGCTGTACATTCTGCTCCTTCTCTTCTAACCTTCCTTCTTCTTCCTTCATACCCTTAATCAACTCATCAAGCGGTGAGTCTTCCTCTCTAGCAATTACCAAAGCGGGCTTAGTAAGCAACTGCTTGACAGGAATTATCAGAGGTGCTGCTTCACTTACCACCACCTTGTCCCTTCTTCTCTGTCTCTTGGTCAACAAAGAGACAGCCTCTTCAACCTCCTTCCAATCAGTCTTCAATCCTCTCTCCTCACTCTTGTCTTCCAGCAACAGCTCAAGCTTCTCCTGAATAGTCACGTCCGCTGCTTGTAGGAAAAGCTCGGTCTTCTCCACCTCTAATGTAAGCTTCTCTGTCCTAGAAAGCTGAGCATACTGACGATCAAACTCCCTTAAAAACTCATTTACAGACAAACCTTTGTTAGGCTTCACCACCCACTCCAAGAACGTTCTCTTGGTCACCCTCTCTGAATCTTCAGTGTAGTACTCCTCCTTCAAAGCGCGCATAAAGCTCTCCCAACTCTGTCCTTGCTGCTGCTTGATCTCCTTCACACGCCCACGAATCTCAGGCACAACAGCAAGTTCAAAGTTCTCCACCATCTCCTTCTCAGGTACCTTGTTCACCTCCATCTCCCTAGCATAGTATCGCACGTACTTGGAAATATCTGTCCCCTTGAACTGATCCATCTGATGCACCACAGATTGCAACGCCTTGGTTGCTAATACCTCCTTCCTCTCTGTGCTCTGCTGCTGCTGCATAAACATGGAAAAGGCTTGGAACATCTTCATCGTAGCAGCATCCAACTGAACAGGTTGCTGAGCAGCAGCAGCACCTCCACTTGATGATCCTTGGCTGGCCATGATATCTGATCCTGCAACACTCTCAAGAAAACTCCCACCCTAGGTGTTTCACGTCGAGTTCACCAAAAAGAGAGTATGTCGGAGTGTGATCCGTCTACCTAGGAAAGCGCCGGGCTTCTGGCTGTGGTTGTTTACTCAAGAGGTTGGCTTTCAGGTCACAATAGGGCTATAAACACTTACACAGATGTGTAAGATCTAGTAATAGGCTCAGAAAGCGAAATTCAGGTCTAGCTGGCAGTAATAAGATCCGGCGGCGAACTTTGACACTCACGGAGAAGAAAACTATGAAGGTTTAGACCTCTAAACTTCCCCTACATGAAAATGAGGTACTACTGAACTCACACATGAAGTTTCAGCCTGAGATCAAATTCTGACACGGAGATATGGACAGAAAAGTTCTGAGCAAGAAAACTATGGCAATTTTTGGTACTCAGCTGGCTATTTCAACCTAGAACAGAAGATTGGCTCGATCAAATTCAAATATCCTCACAATATTTGAAATCTACAGGGTGCTGAACAACCCTGTGAAGTTGGGACTCCTGAATGTACACAGAACTCCAGATCTCCTCCTCTGAAGTCGCTGCTCTAGATTACGAGCTTTTCAGAACCCTCCAGCTTCAGCGGCCGCCCTGAATTACTCAGTCACTCAATCGATGCGAAACTTTTTGGGAAATCTTAGCCCTGCTGGCAGAGAACACAACCTCGAAGTTTTGAAGCAATTTCCTCAAATCTGCTGCAAGTGACACTGAAAATCCTAAATCCAACAAAAGTGATTCAATTCTAGCACAATTCGAACTTCAATTGGTCATAACTTCGTCTTTATTGACTCAAATCGATCGAAAATTTCACTGGGAGTGCTTGGCGTGACGAGCTCTACCCTCCTGTCCTCTCAGATTTCGAAGATCCCCCACCAAATGCTCGAACTCCACTCTAGAGCTCTGTTTCTAAATTTAGAGTTTAACAAAAGACAAAAACAGACCAATGGGAGTTCATAGCTCCACTTGGTTGTCCTTTAGTACCCTAAACCACGTGGCAACTTAGTTTTACTCATAGGCTACCACGTCAAGCTCCCTAGAGTGCCAACGTAAAACTTAAACTACCTAAAATGACACGCAGCCCCGAAAAATAACTTAAATCAACTAGAAAGCGTGCATGGGCGACAAGTAAGTACAACCCATGAGCTCAAACCCCTATCAGCATGGAAACCCTAAGTTATGTACATTGAACGTCGTAGACAAGTAAGAAGTCACTTGCACAAGCGCACAAATGCTTGAACAAGATAACTAGCATACTATCAGCCTACTAGGACTCAAATTAGTGTTAACACCGTATGCAAAGGTGTCAAACACATATATAAAGGACTAGAAGTAATATGAGCTAACTTCTAGAACTACTAAACCTAAGCATCGGAGTAGAAGTCAAGCATGTAGCCGCCAAGTAGCACGACACCGTTTTGTTGAGACGTGTGTGGAACAGTGAGTTGGCACTAGATGCCAAACTTAGTGCAATATCTACTTATTGTAGACGAGTTTGCAGAGACTTTTGCTGGTCGTGCTATCTATTCAATGGGAGACTTATATTCAGGTTATGAATATAAGTTTGCTGATCAGTTTCAGTTATCCTCTGAGAGTACAGACTTGACTACAATGAGGACACCTTTGGGGTTACTAAGGATGTGCACCTTGCCACAAGGTGTTACCAATTCTGTAGCACATATGATGAATGGCATGAATAAAGTTTTGAGGGATTTCATTCCTGAAAAAATTATGCCATTTCTTGATGATGTGCCGACCAAAGGATGTGCTGAGGAGGAGAAGAATGAGGTAAAAGATCAGAGGGGGTGCCGTAAGTTTGTTGCAGATTATATAGTTGACTGCGATAAGATATTGAGTCGACTGGAGGAGGTTTATTTGACTTTATCAAGAGCAAAGTATGTATTTGGAGAACAAGAGGTGTTGATTGTGGGGCACCTATGTGGATCTTATGGTCGGAAACCTTGTCCGAACAAGGTTGATGCCATTCGAAGGATGAAGGACACATGTGAGTCAGTTACCGAGGTGAGAAGGTTTCTAGGTGCATGTGTGTTTTATCATATATGGATTCCACACTTTGCTCATGTAACTGATCCGTTGTACAAGCTACTGAGGAAGGGGCAAAGATATCAGTGACAAGAGGAGCAAAGCGAGTCTATGAGGAAGTTGAAGGATCTTTTGGCTTCACCACCAACTCTACGGAAGGTAACATATGAGTTGGGCAGATCTGTTATCCTTACTGTTGATACTAGTCCTATTGGCATTGGATGGGCTGTAGGACAATACGATGAGGATGGAAATAGATATGTGGTGCGTTTTGGAGCTAAGGTGTTAAGTTCAAGGCAGAGAGACTACCCTCAAGTCAAGAGAGAGCTATGGAGAGTAGTTACTGCGATGAAAAGTGACAAGGAATATTTGATAGGAGCACCTGTGGTTGTGGAGACTGACTGTTTACCTCTCTTGAAAATGATCACTAGCTGTACAACTCCAGATATTGCTATGTTGAGGTGGATAGCATGTATCAAGTCCTTGAACCCAGAGTTTAGACATATTGCAGGAAAAGACAATCCTGTGGCAGATATGTTATCAAGGGCTAGGTACTACGGTGAGAAGCAAATGATAGATGACCACGAGGATGTGGGAACAAAGTTCTATTCTAGTGTTCTTGCTAGAAAGGATAGAAGCTGTTTTGCAGCTCCATTGGAGTTATTTGAGGAAACTATGTATGATGACGAGTGGTTGGATCTTGGGCGCTATTTGAGTTCATTAGAAAGGCAAGAAGGATGGTCTGATGCAGATTTCAAGAGGATCCGTAGAATAGCTTATGGTTACTTTTTACATGGAGGACATCTATGGAAGCGCCTTAAGCTACAAGGAGGTATACCGCAACGGGTGATATGTGACTTGGAATTGCAACAGCAGCTGATCAAGGAGTTTCATGAGAGTCTATGGGCCTGTCATAGAGGAGTTTGGGTTACATTTGCTAAGATGAAGGAGAAGTATTGGTGGAAGGGTATGTATAAGGATGTAGTACAGTTTGTTTCATCCTGTATACCTTGCCAGATGTATTCCAACGTACGTCATCGTGATGGATTGCATCCTACTTATCCTTTAGCCATTCATTACAAATGGGTAGTGGATCTGATAACTATGCCATTTGGGCTTGGACAAATGAGGTATCTAGTTTTGGCTAGAGAAGATCTATCTAACCAAGTTGAAGGCCATGCGCTGAGGACGAAGACCACTGCTAGTGTCTGCCGCTTTCTACTTGAAGATGTTATTTGTAGGTATGGGTGTGTGGGAAAGATCACTGCAGATAGGGATGAGCTGGATTCACAAGAAGCAGTTGAGTTCTTCAAGCGATTGGGAATCAAGTTGGCGTTAATCACTGCTTACAATCCTGAAGGGAATGACAAGAGCGAACGAGGTCATCCTCCGATCATCAAAGCTTTGGTAAAAGCTTGCAAGGGTAAGATCCGTGAATGGCCTAGATTGCTACTGTTTGCTTTATGACAGATCGTACAACTCATAGTACCGTTACAGGTTACATCCAGCAGAGTTGATACTAGGGCAAAAACTTGTGATGCCGATTGAGGAGGTTGTGTCTACTTGGAATGTTTTGCCATGAGAAGATGGTAGAAGTACGGAGGATCTTCTTGCACTACGGATCCAACAGTTAGAACGAAGACCTGAGGATGTTGCTAAAGCTGTGGAAAGGTTAAAGATTGCTAGAGAGAGAAACAAAGACAGATTTGATAGAACGCATAGATTACGGCCCAAACCAGTTAAGGAAGGTGATTGGGTGTTAGTCTATGATAGTAGTCTTGATAATCAGCATGGCGCTATCAGAAAGTTTTCCAAGAGATGGTTCGGACCTTATGTGATGTTAGAAGTTTATGATAATGCCACATACTCTTTGAGAGAGTTAGATGGTGCATTGCTCAAGATACCCGTTGCAAGAAAGAGGATCAAGCTCTTTAGAAAGAGAGGAGAGAACCAGAACATTGCAGAGCTTACTGAGGATGAAGTTGAAGACTTAATGGAGGTTGAAGATGAATTTGAAGCTGAAGTTGAGAGTCTTGATCTGGATCTGGCACATACCGGAGGATGTGGAGGTTCAGAGGGGATGGATGTCGCGCTACTTGGCGGCTACATGTTACATTTCTACTCCGACGCTTGAGTTTAGTAGTTCTAGAAGTTAGCTAATTTTACTTCTAGTCCTTTATGATTATGTTTGACACCTTTGCATATGGTGTTAACACTATTATATTATATATTTTGAGTCTTAGTAGGTTGATTACCATGTTGATAGGGTTTAAGCTCATGGGTTGTATTTGCGTGTCACCCATGCACGCTTTCTAGCTGATTTAAGTTATCTTTCGGGACTGCGTGTCATTTTAGGTAGTTTTAAGTTTTACGTTGGCACTCTAGGGGGCTTGACGTGATAGCCTATGAGTGTAGATAAGTAACCATGTGGTTTAAGGCAGAAAAGGACAGTCAAGTAGAGCTATGAACTCCAATTAGTCCATTTTTGTCTTTTGTAAAACTCTAAGTTTAGAAACAGAGGTCTAAAGGAGATTTCGAACATTTGGTGAGGGGACTTCAAAATCTAAGAGCAAAGAGAGATAGAGCTCGTCATGGCAAGCACTTCCAGTGAAATTTTTGATCGATTTGAGGCAATAAAGACGAAGTTATGACCAATTGAAGTTCAAATTGTGCTCGAATTGAATCACTTTTGTTGGATTTAGGGTTTTCAATGTCACTTGCAGCAGATTTGAGGAAATTGCTTCAAAACTTCGAGGTTGTGTTCTCTGCCAGCAGGGCTACGATTTCCCAAAAAGTTTCATATTGATTGAGTGACTGAGTAATTCAGGGCGGCCGCTGAAGTTGAGAGGGTCTGAAAAACTCTTGATCTAGAGCAGCGACTTCAGAAGAGGAGATCTGGAGTTCTGTGTACAGTCAGGAGTCCCAACTTCACAGGGATGTTCAGCATCCTGTAGACTTCAAATGTTGTGAGAATATTTGAATTGATCGAGCCAATTTTCTGTTCTAGGTTGAACTAGCCATCTGGGTATCAAAAATTGTCATAATTTTCTTACTCGGAACTTTTCTATTAACATCTCGGTGCTAGAATTTGATCTCAGGTTGAAACTTCGTGTGTGTGTCCAGTAGTACCTCATTTACATGTAAGGGAAGTTTAGAAGTCTAAACCTTCATAGTTTTCCTCTCCTTGAGTGTCAAAGTTCACCGCATAAACCTATTACTACTAGTTAGACCTAAATTTCGCTTTTTGAACATATTAGAGAATCCTACACACCTGTGTGAGTGTTTATAGCCCCTGTTGTGACTTGAAAGCCAACCTCTTGAGTAAACAACCACAGCCAGTAGCCCGGTGCTATCTTAAGTAGACGGATCACACTCCGACAGCGGAGTCTTATGATGTATTGGTTGGAGGTGTGTGTTATACCCTATGAGGTTCGTGATCGATTATTGAACAGAGACAACATCTTATAGACCAGATTGGCAGTACAGTGAGCGACGAATGAGCTGCTTACCAATGTGGTTCAGTGCTAGAGTTGGGACAACGGAGCCTACGTCAAGAACGATGGCATCCGTTGCAGAGTTCAGTTCGAGCATCACTTGGCCGACCGAGTTGTTAGAAGACAATGCCCATGCGGAAGATACTCCAGTCTTTGAGGAGGTGAGGGACATGTCTAGCATGACTACGGTAGTACCATTTGTCTTGGATGTTTCACTCTAGAGTTCGAGTGGAGAGTTGCAGCAGTATGCTGATCAATTGGTGTAGTGGGCTTGGAGCGAAGCCTTTGTACCGCCAGTAGAGGAACAAAGAGTTGTTCTTGCTACTGATCTTGTGACCTTATCACCATTGGATACGACTCTCATTGTGTGGCAGTATCCAAAGGAGGGTGTATGTGTACTGGAGCTGTTTGGAGAGATCAGCACAAATTTGGATGCGGTATTGCATGCATGCATAAAGTATAGCGATACTTGCATGTGGAGAGAGATGAGATTGTGAGACGCATCTCATTGCGTCATGTGGTACGTTTGATGCAAAGATATTCTAAGTGTTTGTCCATATCAACCGTTAGATTATACCAGCAAGCATTACCGCCAAATATTTCGCTGCTGGGGGCGCAGGATCTCACGTTTGTTGACATCATTCACTTGGTGATAGCCGGGTGGCCATGTTAAGATCACACGCGTTGTCGGAGTGTGATCCGTCTACCTAGGAAAGCGTCGGGCTTCTGGCTGTGGATGTTTACTCAAGAGGTTGGCTTTCAGGTTACAACAGGGGCTATAAACACTCACACAGGTGTGTAAGATCCTATAATATGCTCATAAAGCAAAATTCAGGTCTAACTAGCAGTAATAGGATCGGACGGTGAACTTCAACACTCACGGAGAGCAAAACTGTGAAGGTTTAGACTTCTAAACTTTCCCTACATGTAAATAAGGTCCTACTGAACACACGCACGAAGTTTCAGTCTGAGATCAAATTCCAACACCGAGATGTGGACAGAAAAGTTCTGAATAAGAAAATTACACCAATTTCTGATACCCAGATGGCTATTTCGACCTATAACAGAAGATTGGCTTGATCACTTTCAAAGATTCTTACAGGATTTGAAGTCTACAGGATGCTGAACATCCATGTGAAGTTGGGACTCCTGATTGTACACAGAACTCCAGATCTCCTTCTCTGAAGTCGCTGCTCTAGATTAAGAGCTTTTCAGACCCCCTCTGCTTCAGCGGCCGCCCTGAATTACTCAGTCACTCAATCGAGGCGAAACTTTTTGGGAAATCGTAGCCCTGCTGGCAGAGAACACAACCTCGAAGTTTTGAAGCAATTTCCTCAAATCTGCTGCAAGTGACACTGAAACCCCTAAATCCAACAAAAGTGATTCAGTTCTGGCACAATCCGAACTTCAATTGCTCATAACTCCGTCTTTATTGCCTCAAATCGATCAATAATTTTACTGAAAGTGCTTGGCTCGACGAGCTCTATCTCCCTATGCTCTCAGATTTCAAAGTCTCCCTCACCAAATGCTCGAACTCTCCTTTAGACCTCTGTTTCTAAATTTAGAGTTAAACTAAAGACAAAAACAGATCAATGGGAGTTCATAGCTCCACTTGGTTTTCCTTTAGTACCCTAATACACGTGGTAACTTAACTTCACTCATAGGCTACCACGTTAGCTCCACTAAAATGCCAACGTAAATCTTAAACTACCTAAAATGACACGCAACCCTGAAAGATAACTTAAACCGGCTAGAAAGCGTGCATGGGCGACAAGTAAGTACAGCCTATGAGCTTAAACCTCTATCAGCATGGAAACCTTAAGTTATGTACTTTCACAACATAGATAAGCATGATATCATTTGCACAAGCGCATGAGTGGTTGAACAAGATAGATAACATACTATCAACCTACTAAGACTCAAAATATATAATACAATAGTGTCAACACCGTATGCAAAGGTGTCAAACATATGTATAAAAGACTAGAAGTAATATGAGCTAACTTCTAGAACTACTAAACTCAAGCGTCGGAGTAGAAGTCAAGCATGTAGCCGCCAAGTAGCGCGACATCCACCCCCTCTGAACCTGCACATCCTCCGGTATGTGCCATCCATATCAAGACTCTTCAACTTCGGCTTCAAACTCATCTTCAACCTGCATTGAGTCTTCAGCTTCATCCTCTGTAAACTCTGTAACGCTCTGGTCCTCCCCTCTCCTCCTAAAGAGCTTGATTCTCTTTCCTGCGACTGGTATCTTGAGCACTACACCATCTAACTCTCTCAAGGAGTATGTGGCATTATCATAAAACTTCTAACACCACATAAGGTCCAAACCATCTCTTGGAGAACTTCTTGATAGTGCTATGCTGATTATCAAGACTACTATCATAGACTAACACCCAATCACCTTCTTTAACTGATTTGGGTCATAATATATGCGTTCTATCAAATCTGCCTTTGTTTCTCTCTCTAGCAATCTTTAATCTTTCGACAGCTTTGGCAACATTCTCAGGTCTTCGTTCTAACTGCTGGATCCTTAATGCAAGAAGATCCTCGTACTTCTACCATTTTCCCATGGCAAAACATTCCAAGTAGGCACAACCTCCTCAATCTACATCGTAGGTTTTTGTCCTAGTATCAATTCTGCTGGCATGTAACCTGTAACGGTACTATGAGTTGTACGGTGTCGTATTGTACATAAGTCTATACAGTGAAAAGTATTGCAGAGAGACTTTTTTTCTATATTGTGTAAAGGAAGCTGCCCTGCAGCTTAACAAGCTAGGCAGGAGCTAAGCTGGGGCTATGATTGACAAGCTGCCCCCAAGCTTGGGTTAGAATATCACCCCTAAAGGAGTCGAGAGACACCAGAATGCAAAGCTCGACGAGGAGAGCGACCTCATGCTTCTAGTTTTGATAGAAAGTGTTTTAAGCAATAGTTAGTACGAGTTTTAGGCTGTGAAATATGTGAAAGAGGGAAATCTGTCGATTCTGGTTCGTGACTCGAACTCAGAATCGGATAGCGTGAGCGTGTAGGTGTTCACAAATACTATAGTTTTGACTCCTTGTTCATTAAAAACGGAGTTGTATAGAGAAGTTAGTGTAGGAAAGACTAGTAAAGATCTTACAGAAAAATTTCTTCAGGTAAACATATGTACAAAAGTTTTTACCTTCTTGAACGGAAACCAAAGGCCATCCCAGTGATAGGGCGCCTGCCTAGGAGGGAAGTGGTCTCAGGATCAATCCCCCCTGGCCTCTGGTTCCTATTCCGGCATGTTGGCCTCCTGGAAGGGAGTCTATGTTGGATATGCAGCCACGTCCTGCATATCTAGGGGCGGGAGACCGGTATCTCCTTTAATCGTGGGCTTCCTGACCTAAGCCTCCGCATGCCATCCTGAATATACTATGGGAGATACCTGGTGCGCACATGGGGGGGCTGTGAGCCCTGTGGGGCAGCCTCATAAGTGTTGGGGCTTCGGCCTACATTGGATGGCTTGTAGTATATTCAGGGTGGCATCAAGATGGCATCGAGGGCACGGGAAACTTTTGCTGAATATTATGTACTCATAAGGACAGCAGAGGAGCAGCTTTAGATGGGGCCTTAAAATTAAAGCGAAAGATTACAGTGGAAGCGGAAGATTACAACGGAAAACTGAAGCGGAAGATTACAGCGGAAGCGGAAGATTATCGCAGAAGCTTGAAGCGGAATATTACAGTGGAAGCGGAAAACTACAGCGGAAGCGGAAGATTACCGCGGAAGCTTGAAGCGGAATATTACAGCGGAAGCGGAAAACTACAGCGGAAGCGGAAGATTACCGCGGAAGCTTGAAGCGGAATATTACAGCGGAAGCGGAAAACTACAGCGGAAGCGGAAGCTTGAAGCGGAATATTACAGTGGAAGCGGAAAACTACAATGAAAGCGGAAGATTACAACAGAAGCTCGAAGCGGAAGATTACAGCGGAGGCGGAAGGAGGAGAATTAGAGTTTAAGAGGGGGGGCAGCATAGCTAAGGCCCTGCTTCTGATAAGTGACTGCGCTGATAAGGACAGCAGGGGGCAGCTTAAGCTGGGGTCTTTACTTTTAGGTAAAATACATGCGGCGACTTGGGATCGGGAGGACAGTTTTTTTGCAAAGGAAGGTTTTCTGAGAGAGCGGAAGCGGAATACGCAGGAGAAGCTAAGAAGCTGGGGGAAGATCAAATTGCTGACAGATTGAATTGGGAGAGCATCGTAAGAGAGAGAGGCATGAGTTTTAGGCTTGGACGTTGTTTAAATAAACTATTCTGGGGAGAAATTACTCTCAGGAGACAGTTCTATTGAGAGATCGTTTGGAAATCTACAAGGGACTTTTGATCGACGTTGGATCAGATTTCTGAGAGTTTCAGTTGGGGCAAGGAGAGGAATAAGATTCAGGGGTCCGAATTTCTCTATTAGGTTCAGATTGAGACGTACTAGGTAGACTTTTGGCTTGACGGAAGACAGGTGCGCAGGAGAGGAAGAGAGAGATTTTCTGTACAGTTGGAGAAATTGGTGGTGCAGACGACACTGTAATAAAGTTAATTGAATCTTGAGAGACCTATGTGTGTACCCAGGGTGTGTTTGAGTGCTTGTTTTTGTAATTGGTGAGCACAAGGAGCAGTGTTTTGAGATCACATCGTCAGCAGCAACCTATTTTCTTTTCTGGTCATTTTTCTCTGATCGATCACAGTCAGGAGGTCTGCCCTCCCCAAGAAAGACTCTCAACTCGACATCTGGTGCTTCCACAGAGAGCTATTGGGGTGATTGATTTGGAGAATTGACTTAATTGAGAAGATGGATCACAGTGCTGCCGTACAAGGTGTAGCTGCTGCTCAAGGTGCTCCTGTTCAAGGGACTCCTGGTCAAGATGGAATTGGCTCTCAAGGAGGGCCTATAGCGGTTCCAACAGCAACAACACAGCCCGCTGTAGACACGTCTCAGATTCTTCAGGCGTTGGCTACCTTGATTCAGCAGCAGCCTCCAATTGGGGGAGCTGAGCAGAAGTCCACAAGAGCATTACAAGCAATTGTTGGTCGGTGTGGACGATTTGATGGAAGAGATGTTACTAGGTACCTATGGGAGTATGTGGGTGAGATGGAGTTGGTCAGGGCACCTGAAGTTGAGGTAATTCTGAGCTTTGAGTTGACTGTTGTCCCTGAACTGAGAGAGAAGGTGAGAAATTTACAGAGAAGACATCTAGGTGGGTGGACTTTGTTTGAGCGTGCATTGAGAGAAGAGTTTCTAGAAGAGGACTCTGAAAGAGTCACCAGAAGAACTCTCATGGACTGGATAGAGCGTCAGTCTGGACGTTCCATGGGATTGAATGAGGTAATTCGTGAGTTTGAGAAGAGATACTCTCAGCTTTTTGGTCTAGAGAAGTTGACGCTGGATGCTAGGAAGACAGAGTTGTTCTTGGGGGCTCTGGATGAGTTCACAGCAGATAGGCTTTGTTTCATGTTGGGTGATCGAGGGACTGAAGGAGGAGTTACATTGGAGGAGAGTGGAAGAAGCAGTATCTACCCTTGCTAGGCAACGTCGTGGTAGGATGGTGTTACAGCTAGAAACCTTACCAGAGCAGCAGAGAGTAGCTCCTCCAGTTCATGTAGCTCCTCCTACAATACCTCAGGCACCTATAGTGGTTCCTCAGGCACCTATAGTGGTACCTCAAGCGCCTGTAGTACCTAATCCAGCACAGAGAGGACCTAGACAGCAGCAGCGACCTGTTGAGAATCGAAATCAACATAACTTGATAGAAGAACTCACTCAACAGCTGAGAGATTTGAGGGTTGAGATGGCAGACCTGAGAAGAGACCAACGACCAGTTGCACCTGGTGCTCGACCTATAGGAGGAACCTTTACCAGGAGATGTATTTGGTGCGATAGTCCAGATCATCTCAGAGGAGACTGTCAAGACTTGGCGGTTGCCTTGCGAGAGGACGTAGTCAACTATCAGAATAACAGGTTGTACTTAACCGCCACAGGGCAGCCTCTGAACACGTATTTTGGGAGAGGAGGAATGAGGAGTTCTCTTCCAGCACTTACTGGTGCGAATACTACAGCGATGACTGCGGGTTCTGCAGAGGCTGATGTGTATACTGGGAAGGTTGAGGTGCGCTCTAATCCAACTATGGTTGAGCAGGCTAATGAGGTTTCAGTTGAAATGATGAAGAGAGGTGCAGAAAGCATTAGGAGAGCTACTGGATGGAGAGACTCAGTAGATGCAACTTCTATTCGAGCGTTTTTAGAGACGAGTGGTGAACAAGATGCCATGATCGAAGACAAAAGAAGAAGGGACGCTTCTGATTTAGATGCAGGGATACCAGAGGACAGTGATCGTCGAAGAGTTACAAGAAGGAGAGCAGCAGAACCATCACCAACTATACCAACTGGAAGGTCTCCTGCTGCAGAGGATATGCCCTCTACCTCTACAGCACCACCACCTACAGTAGATCCTATGGAAGGTGTACATGATTTACCACAAGAGCCTACTGCTACGGATAGAGTGCGGGGGAAAAGGTTTACAGCACAGGAGAAGGGGAAAGCTCCAGCTTACAAGTTAGCGGCAGACATCGAGACAACAACAGACTTGCGTGCTGTTCTAGAACAACGCGTTTTGGATGCTAGAGTTGAGTTTACTCTTCGTGAAGTGCTTGGTATCGCAAAGAGAGAGTTTCATGAGTTGATAATAGACATCATGAAGAGAAAGAGACAGATATTGACTGAACAAGTAAGTAGTCAGATGGTTGGAGCAGTAGATGCTATTGGTGTTGATCAGTTTAGAGATGATAAGTATGAGGCATGGGTTGCTGGTCCAGCTGTTATTGAGAATGAAGATGAAGAGTTTGAAGAGAAAAGGTCAAGCGGGGACAGCGATTTCAAAGAGAAGCACTGGGCAAGAGCGACAACTGAGACGCAGGTTTGACTTGGGGGACTTTCTGAGCCAATACCTGCACTTGTGGATCACGGGTCGGAGATCAACATCATTTCCAAAGAGGTGTATGAGAAGGGGCAGTGGCCAATCGAAAGGAATCATGGTTGGGTGCTTCGGGCTACAAATAACCAAAAGGGTGAGTTATACGGAGCCTGTCCCAATATGCGTGTAAAGATTGGAGATGTAGAGGTTGATCAACATTTTTTTGTACAGTCGTCTGTCTCCTATCCTGTCATACTGGGCCAACCAAACATCATCGCTGTTCGAATGGAGACAAAGGTGATGAACGATGGGTCTCATTATGCCAGAGTTCGGAGTCCTGATGATAAGTACTCAGTACAATTTTTGACGGTTCGTTCAAGACATGAACGGAACCGACAAACCCTTAGAGATTCTCAGACGAAGAGATGTAAGGGTTTTCGCAGTCCACTCCTGTAGAGCGGGAAGACAGGGGTGTAGAACCTACTGTTGAGGTCCCGTCGGAGTTGGAGGCAAGACATGTACAAAGGTCTGGAGACATGTGTGGTGTACAGAGTTGGCAGTCCGGATTGCTGATGTTTGAGGCAGATGGCTGGAGTCGATTTACAAGAGTTGAAGATATGAGGAAAAATACAAAAAGATGGATGGTGAACCAGGTATCAGAGTTGTGACGTGTAGGAGTTCTACCTGAAGACGAAGTAGTTTCTGGCTTGTTTGAAGAGTTTATGTCTGTACAGTCAGTTATTGGTTGGTTAGACAATGTGAGTAGATTGATGGAGGGAGAAAATAGTGTGGTGGTGATCCCTATCCACTCTCGATGCATATATGAGGAGATTGCTACATACATGCAGTTCTTTCCTCATCCGATGCAGAATAATGAAGGGAGAGAAGCAAGTTGTTGGTGTGCACTCCCTCAAGAAGCAGATGTCCATGCGAAGTACAAATCTGTACTAAGAAAGGTAAGACCGGTAGCAGCTCAACTACCTGCTAACTCCCAACAGCAAGTACAGTTAGTGGGGACTGAGCCTATATTGCGTGATCATAGACGAGTAGGACACCAGTTTACTGAGAAGACATTGAAGGAGCTCCAGATAGGAGGGGGTGATTTCTTGACTGAGGACGAGAAAACCGTGTTTGAGCAGATGATAGTGAAGCATGGTAAAGCATTCTCTTTTTCAGCAGAGGAGATAGGTTGTGTGGACCCAAAGGTTATAGCGCCTATGGTTATATTCACAATCCCTCATGTGCCTTGGGACTTGAAACCGATCTCAGTTCCTCGTGCTTTGTTGCCTAAGCTCATCGAGTTGTTGAAAGAGAAGGTACAGATGGGGATACTTGAGCCGTCTATGGGGCCATATTCTAGCAGGTGGTTCACTGTACCCAAGAAGTCAGGAGCTTTGCGTTTTATTCAAGACTTACAGCCTGCGAATAACGTAACCATACGTAACGTTGGGACGGGTCCTGTGATTGAAGAGGTAGCAGAGGCATTTGCAGGGAGAGCTATTTATTCGATAGGAGATCTATATTCTGGTTATGATCAGTTCCAGCTGGCTGTGGAGAGTAGAGATTTAACTACTATGCGTACGCCCCTGGGATTGATGCGGATGTGTACTCTTCCACAAGGAGCGACGAACTCGGTGGCTCATATGCAGAATGCGATGCATAAGGTACTGAGGGAGTTTGTGCCTGATGTTACCATTCCGTTTCTAGATGATATTCCTATAAAGGGTTGCGCGGTTGAAGACAAGAATGAAGCAGTACTTGCGAATGGATGTAGAAGGTTTGTTACAGACCATATCAGGGATGTAGAACGTATCTTGACTCGACTGGAGGAGGTGCATCTCACCCTGTCAGGAGCTAAGTCCAAGTTTGATGTGTCTGAGATTTTAGTGGTTGGACATCTGTGTGGTGCTTTTGGAAGGCGACCAAACCTCGAGAAGGTTGAAGCTATAGCTAGGATGGCAGACTGTAAAAATATCACGGAGGTTCGACGCTTTCTAGGTGCTTGTGTATTTTATCGTTTATCCATTCCTCATTATGCCCATGTTGCTGAGCCTTTGTATGCATTATTGAGGAAGGGTAAGAGGTTTGCATGGACCTCAGTCCATCGAGAAGCTATGAATAGGCTGAAGGAGGCTCTACAGTCTCCACCTGTTCTAAGAAGAGTAGACTACGGATGTGGGAGACCTGTCATGGTCACAGTAGTTACTAGTCCAAAGGCGATTGGCTAGGCAATAGGTCAAGATGATGCGGATGGTATGCGGTTTACCTCTAGGTTTGGAGCTAAGATCTTGACAGACAGGCAACGAGATTATCCTCAGGTGAAGCGTGAGTTGTGGGGAGCGGTGACAGCGATGAAGACAGACCGTGAGTTTTTTATTGGTGCTCATGTAGTTCTAGAAACGGATTGTCTACCTCTACTAGGCATGATATCCAACTGTAGCACGTCAGACATAGCGATGTTACGTTGGATTGCCTATATTAGAAGTTTGAATCCAGAGCTGAAGCATATAAAAGGAAAGGAGAATATGGTCGCAGACATGTTATCAAGAGCTCGATTTGTAGACGAGGATGTCATGATTTCAGAAGCTGAGGAAGAGGAGAGAAAGGATGCTCAGTGTCAGGTTAATCGACGGGCTACGAACTTGGAGCCGTTGATGTTTAGAGAGGAGCTTTACACAGGTAGACTTCGTGACATAAGGTATTATCTGAGCTTGTTGGAGAGGCAAGAGAGATGGAGTAAAGTAGAGTTCAGAGAGATAAGGAAACAAGCTTACAACTATCTTCTGCATGATGAGTATCTTTGGAGACGGCCACAGAGGAGAGATGGGATGTTCATACGAGTAGTGGACGATCTGCAGACTAAGCAGCAACTAATGAAAGAGTTCCATGATACCTTATGGGCCGGACATCGAGGGATTTGGGCTACCTACGTCAAGCTGAAGGAAAGATATTGGTGGAAAGGTCTGTATCAGGATGTGATGAACTACGTCAGTTCTTGCTTGCATTGTCAGTTCTACTCAAAGATCCGGTATAGGGACGGTCTCGTGCCAACTTATCCGCCTTGCATTCACTTCCAGTGGGTTCTCGACTTGGTGGTAATGCCTCTGGGGTTATGGGACATGCGATATTTGGTTTTGGCTCGTGAGGATCTCTCCAACTTTGTAGAAGGGCGAGCCTTGAGGACGAAGACCACAGAGGGGATATGTAAGTTTGTTCTTGAAGATATTATTTGTAGATATGGGTCTGTAGGAAGGCTACGTGCAGATAGGGGAGAACTACGTGGTACGGAAGCGAAAGAGTTTTTTGCTCGATATGGTGTGAAGCTCAAGCTTACTACTGCGATGAATCTAGAGGGGATTGGCAAGAGCGAACGAGGACATCCATCAATAGTTCAGGCTTTGGTGAAAGCGTGTGATGGTAAGCATAGAGAGTGGCCTAGGTTACTCCCTTTTGCTTTATGGGCAGATAGAACAACTCATTGTTCTACTACATGGTACATGCCTGTTGAGTTAATGCTAGGACAGAAACCGATGATGCCAGCAGAAGAAGACTTTCCTACCTGGGCTATCTTGCCATGGGAGGACAATGTGAACCGTGTGCAGCTTCTCTCACTACGAATCAGACAGCTAGAATGCAGAGAGGAGGATCTCGCTGAAGCGCAGCGACGGCTGAAGGCGGCTCGACTTGGGAACAAGGAGAGGTTTGATAAGACTCATAGACTTCGACCAAAACCGATACAAGTTGGAGACTGGGTGTTGGTATACGACAATACATTGGAGAACCAACACTCTACAATTCGAAAGTTTTCGAGAAGGTGGTTTGGCCCGTACCTTGTCTCTGATGTACATCAGAATGCTACCTATTCCTTGCAAGAGCTAGATAGCACGCCTTTAAGGCTTCCAGTTGCAGGGAAACGAGTGAAGTTATTCAAGAAGAGAGGGGAGACTGTGGAGCTAGCTGAGTTCTTAGGTTCAGAGCAGACATGAGCAAATGAAGACTTTTCTGAGACGGTCGAAGAGAGCGAGGACGATTCGGAGCAAGGATCGGTGACGGATTGGCACATACCAGAGGATGTGCAGGTTTGGAGGGGGTGAATGTCGTATTGTACATAGGTCTATACAGTGAAAAGTATTACAGAGAGACTTTTTTTCTATATTGTGTAAAGGAAGCTGCCCTGCAGCTTAACAAGCTAGGCAGGAGCTAAGCTGGGGCTATGATTGACAAGCTGCCCCCAAGCTTGGGTTAGAATATCACCCCTAAAGGAGTCGAGAGACACCAGAATGCAAAGCTCGACGAGGAGAGCGACCTCATGCTTCTAGTTTTGATAGAAAGTGTTTTAAGCAATAGCTACTACGAGTTTTAGGCTGTGAAATATGTGAAAGAGAGAAATCTGTCGATTCTGGTTCGTGACTCGAACTCAGAATCGGATAGCGTGAGCGTGTAGGTGTTCACAAATACTATAGTTTTGACTCCTTGTTCATTAAAAACGGAGTTGTATAGAGAAGTTAGTGTAGGAAAGACTAGTAAAGATCTTACAGAAAAATTTCTTCAGGTAAACATATGTACAAAAGTTTTTACCTTCTTGAACGGAACCAAAGGCCATCCCAGTGATAGGGCGCCTGCCTAGGAGGGAAGTGGTCTCAGGATCAATCCCCCCTGGCCTCTGGTTCCTATTCCGGCATGTTGGCCTCCTGGAAGGGAGTCTATGTTGGATATGCAGCCACGTCCTGCATATCTAGGGGCGAGAGACCGGTATCTCCCTTAATCGTGGGCTTCCTGACCTAAGCCTCCGCATGCCATCCTGAATATACTATGGGAGATACCTGGTGCGCATATGGGGGGGCTGTGAGCCCTGTGGGGCAGCCTCATAAGTGTTGGGGCTTCGGCCTACATTGGATGGCTTGTAGTATATTCAGGGTGGCATCAAGATGGCATCGAGGGCACGGGAAACTTTTGCTGAATATTATGTACTCATAAGGACAGCAGAGGAGCAGCTTTAGATGGGGCCTTAAAATTAAAGCGAAAGATTACAGTGGAAGCGGAAGATTACAACGGAAAACTGAAGCGGAAGATTACAGCGGAAGCGGAAGATTATCGCGGAAGCTTGAAGCGGAATATTACAGTGGAAGCGGAAAACTACAGCGGAAGCGGAAGATTACCGCGGAAGCTTGAAGCGGAATATTACAGCGGAAGCGGAAAACTACAGCGGAAGCGGAAGATTACCGCGGAAGCTTGAAGCGGAATATTACAGCGGAAGCGGAAAACTACAGCGGAAGCGGAAGATTATCGCGGAAGCTTGAGCGGAATATTACAGTGGAAGCGGAAAACTACAATGAAAGCGGAAGATTACAACAGAAGCTCGAAGCGGAAGATTACAGCGGAGGCGGAAGGAGGAGAATTAGAGTTTAAGAGGGGGGGCAGCTTAGCTAAGGCCCTGCTTCTGATAAGTGACTGCACTGATAAGGACAGTAGGGGGGTAGCTTAAGCTGGGGTCTTTACTTTTAGGTAAAATACCTGCTGCGACTTGGGATCGGGAGGACAGTTTTTTTGCAAAGGAAGGTTTTCTGAGAGAGCGGAAGCGGAATACGCAAGAGAAGCTAAGAAGTTGAGGGAAGATCAAATTGCTGACAGATTGAATTGGGAGAGCATCGTAAGAGAGAGAGGCATGAGTTTTAGGCTTGGACGTTGTTTAAATAAACTATTCTGGGGAGAAATTACTCTCAGGAGACAGTTCTATTGAGAGATCGTTTGGAAATCTACAAGGGACTTTTGATCGACGTTGGATCAGATTTCTGAGAGTTTCAGTTGGGGCAAGGAGAGGAATAAGATTCGGGGGTCCTAATTTCTCTATTAGGTTCAGATTGAGACGTACTGGGTAGACTTTTGGCTTGACGGAAGACAGGTGCGCAGGAGAGGAAGAGAGAGATTTTCTGTACAGTTGGAGAAATTGGTGGTGCAGACGACACTGTAATAAAGTTAATTGAATCTTGAGAGACCTATGTGTGTACCCAGGGTGTGTTTGAGTGCTTGTTTTTGTAATTGGTGAGCACAAGGAGCAGTGTTTTGAGATCACATCGTCAGCAGCAACCTATTTTCTTTTCTGGTCATTTTTCTCTGATCGATCACAGTCAGGAGGTCTGCCCTCCCCAAGAAAGACTCTCAACTCGACAACGGTCTGTCCATAAAGCAAACGGTAGTAGTCTAGGCCATTCACGGATCTTACCCTTGCAAGCTTTTATCAAAGCTTTGATGATTGACGGATGACATCTTTCACTCTTGCCATTCCCTTCAGGATTGTAAGAAGGGGTTAATGCCAACTTGATTCCCATTCGCTTGAAAAACTCAACTGCTTCTTGTGAATCCTGCTCGCCCCTATCTGCAATGATCTTTCCCACACACCCATACCTACAAATAACATCTTCAAGTAGAAAGCGGCAGACACTAGCAGTGGTCTTCGTCCTCAGGGCACGACCCTCGACTTGGTTAGATAGATCTTCTCTAGCCAAGACTAGATACCTCATTTGTCCGAGTCCAAATGACATAGTTACCAGATCAACTACCCATTTGTAATGAATGGCTAAAGGATAAGTAGGATGCAATCCATCAAGATGACGTACGTTTGAATACATCTGGCAGGTATACTGGATGAAACAAACTGTACTACATCCTTATACATACCCTTCCACTTGTCGCGACCTTCATTCTCAAGATCGGGCGCAGATGCGAGCAACGAAATCCTAGTGGACTTGCACTAGGTTGCGAACGCTGCGAGTAGGACTGAACGGCTTGGCCGGGAAGTCGAGGTCAGATGAACCCTAAGTGGTTCTCTGAACCAAGGTTGGAACATTGGGCTAGGACCCAAGGGCCTACCTCAAGACGACCCCAGACGAACGCTGACCTAAGGGGGCAAGTTCAGGAACGGACCGAAACATGAGTCTGAGACATAGGTCTGAGACGTGGGTCTGAGACGCGAGACCGAAACGTTGTCGTGTTGTGGATTGGCTAGGGTGTGAAACCGCCACATATCCTTATCGTACGTGTCTGGTGTTGAGGAGTCACTGGGACCTTATCGTGTCAAAAGATAAGGCTCCACGTGGACGATCCGTGTACTCTCCGCTGAATAGAGATAAGAGTAATACTCTTGTCGTCACATGCGAGGTTGATGTATAAGAAGAGAGGTGCGCGGAGCTTAGGATATGGAGTGTAGAGTATCCAAGTCTAGTGTGAGTGTGATCAGTATCATCGGATGAAGTAAGTGGCAATACGAGTGGTAGCTATGAACGGAGAGCCCTTTCGTGCTCTTGATCTTCCACTTGCGCATCCATTCGTCATTAAGATCCATTGTCTGCCGCGGGATCACTTTTGAGTATTTATGGTAGGTCATTGAGGAAAGTCATTTATGACTGCGGTGATGGCTACTCCGGATCCTATCGTTCTTCTCATTGTCACTTACGACGCTGTTTGGGATCTTACTGTTTACATCTTGCTCTGATGTGGTATGGATCTTCCGTTGGATCTGAACTTTCCAGCGAGAGTTCCGTTCAACACTTGGGTCGAAATACGATGTTACAGTCGACCAAAGGTGGCACATCGTGAGTTTGTCGTGAGGAACTTCGGTGAGCATTATTACAACCAGATAATAGCTTCATCTGTTCTTTTTGTAATTCCGTTTATTGTCAACCATTTTAGATTTTGACTCTGTATTGAACGTAGTTTGTTCTTCGTGTCTATGTGCTTCGTGGCCGACGTTTTTGTCACCGGCACATGTTTGAGAATATTTCGATCAATTGAAGCTGAGGGGGTCAAATTCATGACCAATTTTGTTTCCATGAGTTCTTTCTCACTTTTTGGGTGTTCTGTGAAGTTGCTGGAGATGAATTGACTGTTGCTGGAAAGCTCTTGAGATAGACTTGCTGATGGATTTCGAGATCAATCGATTCCAAGCCGGAGTAAAAACGTTATGGTCGGCTGAAGTTGGGTGTCTCAAATTGGAGGCTATGATAGTAGGCGACTGTAAACAGAAGACATTGAGAGAGATATGGAGAGTTTGAGGTCTAATTTCGCTATGAAACCTTCCAGGGTCTGAGAAGGTACAGTCAGCTACCTACCTGTGAAATTTCAGACCATTTGGATTATTGGGTTGAAGGGAAATGCTGTTTTTGTGCACAAGGGTCTGCATATCGTCTTGTGTCATTGACAAAAAAGACTTGGATCATTCCGAGAGTTTGGTTGAGGATCTGCTAATGAAATTTTACAGAGTGATAGTGATGGTGACGCATTGGCTTCCTGAGAAATTTGAGCTGTTTTGGTCGAGTGGTTTGTGAGGAATCGAACAGCAAAGTTCTGCCGAAATAGTATCATGTTATAAAAACAGCGATAAGAGTTTGGATCATTTCGAGAGTTTAGTTGAGGATCTGCTGGTGAAACTTTACAGAGTGGTAGTGATGGTGACTCATTAGCTTCCTGAGAAGTTTGAGCCATTTTTGTCAAGTGGTTTGTGAGGAATCGAACAGCAAAGTTCTGTCGAAATATGATCATGTTATAAGAAACAGCCAACTTTGGAAAGGCATAGTTGCCAACTCAGAGATGATCTCTCTGCATGTAATATCTTAATAGAGAGATTATTTTACAGGCTATCTACTGGCTTTGGTTTCATCTCATTCTGAGCTGTGATTGAAGAGTGACAGCAGGGTAAAGTTGAGAGGTTCTTGCTCCGAAAGGCGCAAGAGTCAAGATTCTTTGAAGAACAGGTCGACCTGGAGATTTTTCTAGTGCTTCAGAGCACTTGATCATGAGTATGGAGAGTTGTTGACAATATTTCTTGTGTTTGGATCCTCTCCATACTCACATGCTTGTTTGTACGCCCAGTTGGTTTGATTGGATTTGTGTGCGGGCGTTGAGCTTAGATTTCTTTTCTATTAGGAGTGCTAGTATTTCTCTTGTGGTGAGGTTGGAGTGATGACCAGCAGACCCAAGAGTGCTTGCGGTGATGGCAGGAACAGGTTGCCCGTGCTTGTTACCCCGGTTCTATTCCTAGTCGAGTAAGAGAGAGATCTGCCGAGAGGACGTGAGGATATCGCAGCGAGATAAGTTCAGAGTGTACTTGGAGGTCAGAGAGAGGTTTGGGTGGTCGCTGATTCTGAGTCACGGAGTGCGACACGTAGTCTCTACAGCTAGATACCCGGTGTATTCCCAGATAAGAAAGCACGTCACACGACAACATGGGTCCGAGACGCAGACGAACCGTGGTTCGGATGTTGGTCCGAACCACAGGGTTCGAGTTTGGGTCTGGACCACAGGTTTTCGAAAAATAGCTAAGTGTTGGAGCTCTAGGGACGTTTTAGGTCGTGGACGGAGCTCCACGTAAGATCTCGAGGCGAGTGAGGTATCATTGGAAAGGTCTCGTCGAGAGCTTTCCAGTGATATATAACACTCCTCGATCTGACCTCCGAGCTGGAAGTTATGGCCGAACCACAATCGGGTTGTGGTATAATTTTCAGGGACCAAAGAGGAGGGCGGGGCCGCCGATCCCCAACAGTATATATGAGGGGGGGCTCGATGCCTGGGTGGGCCAAGACGAGTCACCCGACCCCAGGGTTCGGCGGACGGACTCTGGGGGCATGAGGTGATGGCTGGGCCGGTTCCAAGGCACGTTCCGATCCAGACTTGGACGTCTGGACTTAGGAACGATGTAAGGACTGGGACAAGACTAGGGAACGAGTCGGCGGATTAGACCACCGTTCGGGAGCTTAGACCCAGACGAACATCACGGGCGGTTGGACCGCTAGGTGTGCTGGAGGCATCGTTTAAGACCTTGGACTTTATGGGAAGTCCGCCCCAAGTCATTTTATGACTTGCTCATGTTTGGGACCGACCTAGATGGGACTAGGTCGGGACTTAGGGAATGCTGAGCTTGATGAATAGGGAGACGGTCCGGCTTCGGTCCGGACCAAACTTAGATAAGGTAAGTGGTGCATGGACGCTAACTTGTGATTGTGTTTGCAGGTTAGCAGTGTAAAGTTTGCGACCTACTGAGCTAGAGCTTCCGCTGGCGCAACAGGTGTGCGAAACACCAATACTTCTCCTTCATCTTAGCAAATGTAACCCAAACTCCTCTATGACCGACCCATAGACTCTCATGAAACTCCTTGATCAGTTGCTGCTGCAATTCCAAGTCACATACCACCCGTTGCAGTATACCTCCTTGTAGCTTAGTGCGCTTCCATAGATGTCCTCCATGTAAAAAGTAACCATAAGCTATTCTACGGATCCTCTTGAAATCTACATCAGACCAACCTTCTTGCCTTTCCAATGAACTCAAATAGCGCCCAAGATCCAACCACTCGCCATCATACATAGTTTCTTCAAATAACTCCAATGGAGCTGCAAAACAACTTCTATCCTTTCTAGCAAGAACACTAGAATAGAACTCTGTTCCCACATCCTCGTGGTCATCTATCATTTCCTTCTCACCGTAGTACCTAGCCCTTGATAACATATCTGCCACAGGATTGTCTTTTCCTGCAATATGTCTAAACTCTGGGTTCAAAGACTTGATATATGCTATCCACCTCAACATAGCAATATCTGGAGTTGTACAGCTAGTGATCATTCCCAAGAGAGATAAACAATCAGTCTCCACAACCACATGTGCTCCTATCAAATATTCCTTGTCATTTTTCATCGCATTAACTACTCCCCATAGCTCTCTCTTGACCTGAGGGTAGTCTCTCTGCCTTGAACTTAACACCTTAGCTCCAAAACGCACCACTTATCTATTTCCATCCTCATCGTCTTGTCCTACAGCCCATCCAATGCCAATAGGACTAGTATCAATAGTAAGGATAACAGATCTGCCCAACTCATATGTTATCTTCCGTAGAGTTGGTGGTGAAGCCAAAAGATCCTTCAACTTCCTCATAGACTCGCTTTGCTCCTCTTGCCACTGAAATCTTTGCCCCTTCCTCAGCAGCTTGTACAACGGATCTGTTACATGAGCAAAGTGTGGAATCCATATATGATAAAACACACATGCACCTAGAAACCTTCTCACCTCGGTAACTGACCCACATGTGTCCTTCATCCTTCGAATGGCATCAACCTTGTTCGGACAAGGTTTCAGACCATAAGATCCACATAGGTGCCTCACAATCAACACCTCTTGTTCTCCAAATACAGACTTTGCTCTTGATAAAGTCAAATGAACCTCCTCCAGTCGACTCAATATCTTATCGCAGTCAACTATATGGTCTGCAACAAACTTACGGCACCCCCTCTGATCCTTTACCTCATTCTTCTCCTCCTCAGCACATCCTTTGATCGGCACATCATCAAGAAATGGCATAGTTTTTTCAAGAATGAAATCACTCAAAACTTTATTCATGCCATTCATCATATGTGCTACAGAATTGATAGCACCTTGTGGCAAGGTGCACATCCTTAGTAACCCCAAAGGTGTCCTCATTGTAGTCAAGTCTCTACTCTCAGAGGATAACTGAAATTGATCATAACCTGAATATAAGTCTCCCATTGAATAGATAGCACGACCAGCAAAAGCCTCTGTAAACTCGTCTACAATAGGTCCTATATCCTTATTCCTGATAGTCACCTTGTTAACTGGTTGCATATCTTGAATGAATCTCAAAGCTCCACTCTTCTTCGGAACAATAAACCATCTGCTAGAGTAGGGAGCTATAGATGGTTCCAAGATACCCATCCTTATCCTCTCATTGAGCAATTCTATCAGCTTTGGTAGATGAGCTCTAGGTACAGTGATAGGACGTAGATTCCAAGGCACATGCGGTATAGTAAAGATTATCATAGGTGCAACTACACTTGGATCTACACATCCTACTTCAAGTGACTCAAACGCAAACGCCTTACCATGCCTAGATAGCATCTCCCTGAAGCTCTTCTTCTCTTGCTCAGTAAGAAATCCATCACCTCCAATCTTCAACTCCTTCAGTGTTGTTTCTGTGAACTGGTGCCCAATTCTTCTCGGTTCTCTGAGCGTCGGTTCTTGTGCAACTTGCTCCATCTTCTTATTGTAATCGAGTGGCAAAGGCAAAGCCACTGGTCTGACTTTCTTTGCCACTGACTTGTACTTGGTCTCCACATACACCTCTTGTCGATCTATAAACTTATCAATTACATCATAAAGCTCCTTGGAGCTCACTCTCACCATTCTATCTACATCATCTATAGAACTTTCTACTATAGATTTCAACTCCCCTATAGTATCTACCAAATACTGCTCTTCAAACACTCCGGATATTTATTCATCTCTTGCTAACTCTCCACTATCCCACAAAGACTGTTGTACATACTTCACATGTTGTCTCTCAAACCTCTTCAGATTCTCAACCTTCCTATAACACACTGATCCACATGACGTCAATCCTAAGAAGCTAGTGGATAAAGCTTCCTGCTCTACTGGATCAGGCGAGAATCCTTTATCTACTGTATCGTTGAAGTCTCGCTCTTCAATGGTACTCTGTCAAAACCCCTAGACTCTCTAAACTCTTGAGTAATCTTAGGTAGTGGACGGTCTCTCAAGCCACCGTGATTTCTCTCATGTTCTGCAGCAACGGTCAAAAACTGAACAGATCTTCTGCCATCTCTACTACGTATCCTAGCATAGGTTGAACCATCATCCATAACTCGTGTCTCCATTCTAACAGCAGTAATGTAAGGCTGCCCTAGAATGATAGGATAGGTTGACATGTCTTGTACAAAGAAATTCTGAACATCACTGATGTCACCCACAGTTACCTTGATGTTGGGACAAGCACCATAGAGTTCTCTCCTCTGGTTGTTGGCAGCACGGATAAGCCATCTGTGGTCAGTGTCTATGGGTCACCTCCCACGCTTGTACAGCTCCTTAGACATCAGATTAATCTTTGAGCCGTGATCAATCAATGCCACCACAAGTTCCTCCAGATCTCCCAACTTCACCAAGATCTCTGTGGTTGCTCTTGCCCAATGGTTGTGAGAGTAATGGCTCTTCTGCGATGCTTCCACCTCATCTTCAAACCTCACGTGCTGATACGAACTCCCCTCTGATACTTGAGAGCAGTAACCAACAATCTCATCTTCCTCATCTTCTGACAATTTGGTCCCTAGAGCGTTAAGCGTAGCTGCTTCGTCCAAAATCTGACGTTTCCTCTTGATGATATCTATGATAACCTCATGGAACTCACGCTTTGCAATCCCAAGAATCTCATCCAAAGTAAACTCAACCTTCCCATTCAAGATACGATTCTCTAACACCTGCTTCAGGTCTGTAGCAATCTCAATGTCAGACTGAAGTTTGTATGCAAGCATCTTACCCTTCTCCTTGCTTCTCTCCTTCTCCTTTGGTGTTGTAGGTGGTAGATCCTCCATAGTCTCCTCCCGAGTAGGTGTTGTCTCTTGCCTTGCCTCTGGTCTAGCCTTTTCACTCCTTGTAGCAGGTCGTTTGGCTGTAGAAGCCTCACCTGCATCCTCTCTCCTACGTTTTTCTTCTAGTACAGCTTCATGATGACTTCTTGCAACATAAGCATGCACTGACATAGTGTCCACATGGTCATTTCATCTTGTAGTTTCTCGAATTGAGTTGCCAACCCTCCGTAGCACATCCTTGTCTAACTCTGTTCTAGCTACGGATCGCACTACATCATACCACAACCCAATAGTCTCTTTCTCTCTCTCCATTTCCACTTTCACTCCACACGTAGCAGCATTCACAAGAGAAACAACATGTGATGCTGATATCTCATTCACAAGTCTCTTCATACCACCCTTGCCAAAGTTGGTTCCCAACATCATCCCAGTCTCTCTCAGATGGATATTACCATCTTTGAAGAAGATCAAATCCTTCCTCAATGCATCTGAAAACTCCCCACAATCTCTTCTTACATGGTCTAGGCTATCACACCATATACAATGATGAACAAAGCCTTCTCTCATCTGAGGTCTCTGCATAGCAGGCTGTACATTCTGCTCCTTCTCTTCTAACCTAGTGAGCTTAAGCTTAAGCTCCTTCATACCCTTAATCAACTCATCAAGCGGTGAGTCTTCCTCTCTAGCAATTACCAAAGCGGGCTTAGTAGACAACTGCTTGACAAGAATTATCAGAGGTGCTGCTTCACTTACCACCACCTTGTCACTTCTTCTCTGTCTCTTGGTCAGCAAAGAGACAGTCTCTTCAACCTCCTTCCAATCAGTCTTCAATCCTCTCTCCTCACTCTTGTCTTCCAACAACAACTCAAGCTTCTCTTGAATAGTCACGTCCGCTGCTTGTAAGAAAAGCTCTGTCTTCTCCACCTCTAGTGTAAGCTTCTCTATCCTAGAAAGCTGAGCATACTGACGATCAAACTCCCTTAACAACTCATTTACAAACAAACCTTTGTTAGGCTTCACGACCCACTCCAAAAACGTTCTCTTGGTCACCCTCTCTGAATCTTCAGTGTAGTACTCCTCCTTCAAAGCTCACATAAAGCTCTCCCGACTCTGTCCTTGCTGCTGCTTGAGCTCTTTCACACGCCCACGAATCTCAGGGACAACAGCAAGTTCAAAATTTTCCACCATCTCCTTCTCAGGTACCTTGTTCACCTCCATCTCCCTAGCATAGTATCGCACGTACTTGGAAATATTTGTCCCCTTGAACTGACCCATCTGGTGCACCACAGATTGCAACGCCTTGGTTGCTAATACCTCCTTCCTCTTTGTATTCTGTTGCTGCTGCATAAACATGTGAAAAGCTTGGAACATCTTCATCGTAGCAGCATCAAGCTGAACAGGTTGCTGAGCAGCAGCAGCACCTCCACTTGATGATCCTTGGTTGGTCATGATATCTGATCCTGTCACTCTAAAGAAAACTCCCACCCTAGGTGTTTCACGTCGAGTTCATCAAAAAAAGAGAGTATATCGGAGTGTGATCCGTCTACCTAGGAAAGCACCGGGCTTCTGGCTGTGGATGTTTACTCAAGAGGTTGACTTTCAAGTTACAACAGGGGCTATAAACACTCACACAGGTGTGTAAGATCCTGTAATATGCTCCTAAAGCAAAATTCAGGTCTAACTAGCAGTAATAGGATCGGACGGATCCAACCCAAGACCGCACTTGGTGCACACTCGTCATCATTTGTGTACGAGCATCATCCAACAAAAGAACGTTCTCCAAGATGTACGTTGGAGAATCCACTTGATGCATCTAGAGATGTCGTAAGATATGTAACATCTCCCAAAACATCCTAGATTGCGGGTCATGTACACCCTGATCTCTCCCAACACGCTGTCGCGCTACTTGGCGGCTACATGCTTGACTTCTACTCCGACGCTTGAGTTTAGTAGTTCTAGAAGTTAGCTCATATTACTTCTAGTCTTTTATACATATGTTTGATACCTTTGCATACGGTGTTGACACTATTGTGTTATATATTTTGAGTCTTAGTAGGTTGATAGTATGTTATCTATCTTGTTCAAGCACTCATGCGCTTGTGCAAATGATATCATGCTTATCTATGTTCTGAAAGTACATAACTTAGGGTTTCCATGCTGATAGAGGTTTAAGCTCATAGGCTGTACTTACTTGTCACCCATGCACGCTTTCTAGCCGGTTTAAGTTATCTTTCAGGGTTGCGTGTCATTTTAGGTAGTTTAAGATTTAGTTGGCATTTTTGGGGAGCTAACGTGGTAACCTATGAGTGAAGTTAAGTTACCACATGGATTAGGGTACTAAAGGAAAACCAAGTGGAGCTATGAACTCCCATTGGTCTATTTTTGTCTTTAGTTTAACTCTAAATTTAGAAACAAAGGTCTAAAGGAGAGTTCGAGCATTTCGTGAGGGAGACTTTGAAATCTGAGAGCACAGGGAGATAGAGCTCGTCGAGCCAAGCACTTTCAGTAAAATTATTGATCGATTTGAGGCAATAAAGACGGAGTTATGAGCAATTGAAGTTCGGATTGTGCCAGAACTGAATCACTTTTGTTGGATTTAGGGGTTTCAGTGTGACTTGCAGCAGATTTGAGGAAATTGCTTCAAAACTTCGAGGTTGTGTTCTCTGCAAGCAGGGCTACGATTTCCCAAAAATTTTGCCTCGATTGAGTGACTGAGTAATTCAGGGCGGCCGCTGAAGCAGAGGGGATCTGAAAAGCTCTTAATCTAGAGCAGCGACTTCAGAGAAGGAGATCTGGAGTTCTGTATACAATCAGGAGTCCCAACTTCACAGGGATGTTCAGCATCCTGTAGACTTCAAATCCTGTAAGAATCTTTGAAAGTGATCGAGCCAATCTTCTGTTATAGGTCGAAATAGCCATCTGGGTACCAGAAATTGCTGTAATTTTCTTACTCAGAACTTTTCTGTCCACATCTCGGTGCTGGAATTTGATCTCAGGCTGAAACTTCGTGTGTGTGTTCAGTAGGACCTTATTTACATGTAGGGAAAGATCACGGTTGATGGCATCTTAGATGCAGCGTGACGATCTTAAGTAGTGAGAGTCATCGATAGGTCATCCATGACAATGCTGAATCTAGTGAGACGATCTAAGGCAACGTTACCCATGTTGGTGAGCTTTATAGCGTCACATGCTTATAGAGATGGAGGATATGGGCTTGTATGGGATGCTCGATTATAGCAATTGGTGGGCCCAATGTCGATGAGAGAGAACGAGCAATGGGTTTCTCTATGGGTATGACGGTAGGATCTCACTTGAAAGGATCGTCGAAGAATGTTTAAAGTTCAGTTCTACATTCGACAAAAGAAGATCATGCGAGAGAAAATGAAGAGAACGTTGGGAGGAGAGAGAGCTAACGTGATGTTAGTAACTATAGCTTTCGTCTATCTCATAGTGATCTATGACACGTTCGAGGTCATTCTTTATATCTTGTTTACTTAGAAAAGGTTTGAAGAGAGTTAAGAGCAACAGATGTAACAAGAGTTTTAGATAAAGGAGGAGAAAGAAGTTATAGACGAGAAAAATTCGAGAGTTTAAGAATTATGCAAGAATTATAAATTTATGAATTATTAAGAAAATTTGTACAGTCGCTATCAAATTTTCTATGTTTTTAGTTCTTTGTGAAAATTTCCAGTGTTTTAGCTTGGCTGATAAACTATCATAGACTAAAAATCATGAGAAGAGATCGTCTAGAAAGAGATATATGATATTTCAAAGTTGAGTGGGTTTATTCATGAAAGTTTAGAAATTATGCACTCTAGAAATTTTGTACAATCAATATCATCTTTTCTATGTTTTTTATTTCTCTATGAACATTTTTTATTGTAGCTTGCCTGATAAGCTAATTACATGAAATAAAAATCATGAGAAGATGAGGCTTGGAGAGGGAAATAGAATTTTTCAAAGTGAAGGGGGTTGACAATCATGAGTGAAGTCAAAATATACAAATTTCAGTTCTTTGGAAAATTGTACAGTTAGCACCACTTCTTCTGATTAAAGAATTTTCTATAGTTTGGAGGTTGAGCTACTAGTAGTCACAAAAATCTTAGAGAGATCTCTTACCGACTAAAAGATGTACGTTTCGGTATACAAGGAGATCTTGAAGATATTTCATGGAGAATCCAGTTTAAGTATAGATGAGTTGCGAACCACATGGAGTGATCTCTTCGCTCTGTAGTGTGAAGCTTCTGGGGACCATCGAAGCAGATGTGAAGAGTTTCAAGCATCATTCATTGTGGAGACGACGAATGCTCCTAGTGAAGTAGAGTTTGATCCCTACAAGAGTGACTTTAGGTTGTCTGTTAAGATTAATAATGACGATGGTCATGAGATGATTGATTTTAGATTGAATTTTATTTCGTGTATAGTATATATAACACACAATTTTCAATATAAAGTTTGAAAGAGTTAAGTAAATGATGTAGATTTGTTTTCTTCCAAGGTATATTGTCCACTCAATGGTTGAGAAAGTGCAACAACATGAGTGAAAATTCAAAGAATAAAAAATTTAAACTTAGAAACTTTCCTCAAGATTTAGATGTCATAGTAAATGTCGGAAAATTTAGTGCTCCATACTTATATCTCAGAGACATATCAGCCTGCTCTTCACTTATCGGTTCTCTCCGGATGAGCTGGTTATGCGGACAGTTAACGTATAATATTTATGAAATATTTAATGTTTATAATAATTTATAAAAATAAATTTTTATAACACTTGCAACTATTTTGATAAGAGAAAATGAAATTCACTTTACAAGGCCGTGGGGAGGATATTATTCACCAAAATCAAGTAGTGTTTTACTCGTCAAGTTACACGTAAACAGTATATTTCTGCGTAACGTTGAACGTAGTCCGTCAACTCACATTCTTATTTTCATTTTCATTAACTCACACAAGTTTTGATCTCGATTCGTTCAAACCAGTCTTTGTCCGCATGGCGGCGTTCAATCCGATCGATCTCAGTACAGGTTCAACCGCTTTTAATAGAAAGAACCTCCGGCTGATCTTCCAAGTAACTCAGATTACAGTCGCAGACTCCTTGCTGCTCTTCGGGGTTCGTGCACTCCTCCAGTTAGTAATTCAGTCTCTGCTCCATGCAACTAACACTGTATATTTCTCTCTAGCACTTGAGTTCTGATTTTCACGTGTGCGTATCAGATTTTGACGATTCTTGTTGTCGCCTTCCATTTCAGGTTAAGTTATTCTCCAGCGCCTTGCCCTAAATTTGCTCGGTAGAACTAACTCCAATTTTCCATTCTTTCCCCAACTCGTGCAGGAGTCCGCGTACTGATGCCGATCCAAAGGAGATGGAACATTACTACACCTGACGCTGAGTTAAATAGCATCTACTAATTACACATGATACTTTTCCAGTGAGTAATCTTCTTACTTACTGCCGTCAGAACTTCATTTGAGTTAGCTGCTAAAACTTCCCTCGGCCAGGCATGTGGACAGTGAATATGACGCACTGCACTAGCCTGTTATTATCCAATTCCAAATGAGGATGCAGGCATCGGCGGAAAAAGCAACAGCCGCGTCGATCCCTATTGCCACCTCCTGAAGTGGTCGTAACTACTTTAGCCGAAGCAATAACTCATGCTGCTGCTTAAACCCTAGAGTCTCTTTAAACCCTTGGTGACTCTATATACAAGGAGAGTCGCAATGCGTTAGTGATTTTTTGGATCTATATTTTTATTTTATTTTTCGATTTTCATAACAACTTCATCCTCCAGTTATTATAGATTTGCGAATGATAGATTCGAGTTATTAAGAAATTAATATCAATTTTGTAAAAACCAGAACTTATAAATGTTCATATTTTATCATTCTGTTATTATCGATCCACAAATGAACCATCAATCACGTTACCGAACACCACGAGTTACCGAACACCACGAATGACAGTTTAGAATCATTCAGGCTAAGTTAAATTTTTGATTCAACCCTAAATAGTGAATGATCAGATCTTTTCATTCAAGATTGCACGTATCCAGTCAGTCCACGCACAATATCGTTTCAATACCAAATTTCACTTCGGACTCACAATTAGGAAAAGTCATGCAATATGACCAAGAGAACTTCAGAAAGTCAAGGGGTGACCAAGAAAAAACAGTTATTAACTGATATGATCAAGTAAATATCCTCATCGTATTAACTTCAAAGACTTTACATGTATCAGTAAGCTGATTGTAAATGGTGCTCTCTACCGTCACGAGAGCAGAATGACAATACTACAAACAAAGTTAGTACGGATTCTCAAACCAGTAAGTAGCAACTCGGTTCAAAGTGATAAGCGTAACATCATTTTTATATTTTACAGTTTTAACGTAAAATATATCTATATGCGTAGTCAAACACGTTCTGCCTTACTGCGAAAACGAGTGGATTGTTGAAACGAATCTGAAAGAAAAGTTTTGCGGAAAAAATACTCTCAATGCAGTCATTTTCACAAACAAACTTTTGACATAAAGCAACTTGCAAGTTTAGTTGATAAAGTCTTACTTAAGAAAGTTCACTCTAGCACTCATAAGTTTGAAAGATGATATTGATTATGAGATGATGCCGGACACAGTAGGGTTTATGATCTTCATGTATTTTTACGTATGTTTTTTCTTTCCATATTATATCACTCTTATATCTTTTATAAGATGTGCATATTCACCTCCTCAATGTTATATGCACACCCTTTAATTTATTAACTAACCCTTCATCTTGGAAGGGTTAGATCATAAATTTAAATATAAAAAGATAGATTTTATTACTTGTAGAGATAGCAATCTTTATGCTAATATGAGAGAGTCTCTAACACATGACTTATAGTCTTTCGCTTGTTGCATCATGATAGATGAGAGTACTCTATACAGTTGACTTATAGTTTATTTGCATTTTATCAACCTCCAAATGTAATATTGGAAATGTATATAGTAAGTTCAAAGCAAAATTGTGTAATTTACTTAAATTTAAAACTTTTAATTAGATTTTTAAGTGAATTCATAAGTATAACCTCCAAATGTTTGTTCTTGTCGAGAACCTCTTTTTAAAAGTTTTCTTCTATGCAACAGTGTCCTGTATAACCACCAAATGTATTTTCACAAAAAAATAATCTTCTGAAATCCAATTGAGAGCCAAGTGTCTATGGAAATATTTTGTGCAATATCAACGCTTGTCCTCTTCCTTCGATACTGCAAAAGTTCATTTCGTATACATTTTATCCCTTGATATATTGTTGTCTTTTTATGTATTGATATCTCTTGATTTTGTGGAATTATAAAATAAGAATTTATTATAGTTTATAGGAAACAAGAGGATTTCACTTTTTAAATATAATATGGATAAACATCATAATTTCTAGAGCAAATGCATAGCCTTCGTAATGATGTTGGAAGCATTGTTAAATTTTGTGGAACTAATGAATATATTGCATAAGTTAACCCTTGTTAGTTCAAACAAACCTTGATATGTTGGACAAGTATAAAGTTGTACTTTATGTTTTGAAACGAGCATACTTCAGATTACAGAAAATAAACATGATGGTGGATTGTTGCGGAGATGACAATCGTGATAAATCGTTCTGCAATACATGTAGATCTAAATTTTCAAAGTTGAGGATTATCCTACCGAGGTTTATGCTCCGCTGAGAGTAAGGTTCGATCCCACGACTGTCATGCTACTTTCACAAGGAGCGGTAAGCAACATGAAAATACTGATATAGTTATTTTCTCTTCATAATTAGGTATGATGGGTTTTTTCGTTTTAGTTTTTTTTCTTTCATGTTAGGCTTGATTAATTACTCCCATACATTTGTTATTCATCGTGTCGGTTCTTGTCTTTCACAAGAGAATTTTTTCTCATAAATTTCTCGAGAGGTTGGAGTTCTGTAGTTACTTTATACAACTTCCGATGGATGTTGATAACCGGCGATCCAAAAATCAGAATAACACAACAAATATTAACACTTTCTCAACCAATTTGGGCCAGAGTTAAGGTCTCTTCACACTATTCGACTATTTCTCTTATCAGCCATTGTTAGGGAGGAATTATAATAAGACGGGCCTTCTCATTGTGTTAAATTTTGTTAGCTTTTGGAATCATACCCCAAATATAACATCCCCATGATCTTGAAGCAGAGGTTTACGTCTGGAATCCATGTGGACGCATGCAAGACGCATATTGAGTTCACGAGAATAACAGACGTGAAAATATTTTTGACTTCATGTGCATGTGTTGCAGGTCGCATGGAAATAGAGTATCATAGCGAGCTCGCATTCCCAAGCCATTTCAATTTGATGTGCATTTGAGGTGCGGTGTCGAGATTGGACTGCACGGACGTCGGGGTTTGGGTTGCATAGACGTTACGTTAGAACGGAAACCAAATGTCAGACGCTTCAAAGAGAAATCCCAAACCAAACGTCAGGCACTTCAAGGAGAAAGTACAGTCAGCCATGGCAGGCCAGTTCTCCAAATCAAAACTCTAATGTGCACCACGGCTGTGGAATCCATCGTTATACATGGAGACGCGAGCATGACGTCTAGCGTATGAGCATACACCAGGTGTAAGGAATGCAACAAGTCTGACCCACGAGTCTGAGCACACGGATCCGCTGAAAGATTCGATGTCTGTTTCATTGATATTTGACCGTTCAAGGAATCCGCTGCCTGCGATCAAGATATCGTCTTCTTCATCTTTTCTCTCATGTGCATTCGTTCCTAACGTTGTGAATGTAGAGTTGTGCATGTAGTGGCACTTGCTTTGATCTGTCATAAGACATTGAATTTATGCATCGATGTGAATTTTCTATATTTTGAATGTTCATACGAATACGATTAACATTTATTCACATCATATCCTTATGTTCATGTTCTCGTTACACTCAGCCTTCTAACACTGTATTAGAATCAAATTTTACACATCAAATTTTATTAGCTTTTGCTGAGCATGAGCTTAAATTATTTTTAAAGTTATATTATTATAGTTATTATAAACTTTAAGGAATAAGTACCTTGTCAAATAAAAATAAATTATCAAAATAAGAATCTTTAACTTTGAAAATAATGATAAATTCAATTACTAAAAATTAACAAAATTATTAGGATTTTAATATTATAACACTATATGTTTTTAATTTTATTATCATTTATTCATTTTATGAATTAAAACTCTAAGCGAGATTTCAGTAAAATCAATCACTTGTTAGAACCATATAAATCTTAAAAATCATGCTTATTTTATATGAGATTTATGGTTTACTCTAAATGGATTTTTTTATTTTGAATTAATTTATTATGTTTATTATCAAAATAATTAGTGTTTTTATAAATATTTCTTCAATATCATTTTAAAACTTTTTGAACTTTTTATAAGATTTATCTTACACTGCATATGGTTTTAAAAGATAATTGACTATTCTTAGAATCTAAATAACAAAATAATTCATGTTATCCGTGGATATCTGATTTTGTTTTCAAAACTAAGAGGTAATGCGTCAGTCTTTGGCGGTAAAGATCCTCCTAAGTACAGTTTGAACCACGCTTTTACTGTAAAAGGACCTCCGGCTGATCTTAAAAGTAACTCTGGTTAGCTCCGAGCGCTGGGCGAACACCAAGTAACAGAATTGCTGTTTAAGCTCCATCGGTTACACATGGGTTACTGACATCACTTACACATGTATGGTTTCGCTAATACGAAATCCCAAATTGGGGATGATGACATCTTAATCATAAAGAAGCAGCCGCTCATTGCTAATCGCTATCAGACGACCACCGTCCGGAATTAAACATGTGGCTCTCCTGTACTGGAATAAGAGTTCCATCTCCAGATGACGTACTACTTAAACCCTCATGGACGTTCCCGTATTCAGCAGAAGCGTCCCCTCACTCCAGCTACCATACCCTCACCTCTAAGATGGCCTCAGTCGTCGCTTCCACCCCCGTGGTGACTCCAGTCGCAGCAATTGCTGCTTCTTCCTCCATCAGGACTTCTGAGATCACTTCTGTGCAGACTGGGCTCAAAAGTGCTGTTTTCAGCGGCAAGTGTGAATGGCAGTCCAAGACGCAGACCAACGGAAGTCGCATCTCCTGCATGCAGGTATAGTTGGGGTCCTCAGTTCTAGTCGTTCCGTTTCTCCCCTCGTGGATCTGCACATATTAGCTAATTGCTGATTGGAATAGCCCTGCATTTCGCAGTGTCGACCGTCTCCTGAGTGAATTTCCAGACTCCTTGACCCAGGAAACCACTTTGAGCTATGTTCTTGCTCTACGAATGATAACTATGAGTACATTGTTTGTTCGAACACCGTATGTGCTGATTTGAGTGCGTCGTTTACGTAACGCATAACTGTTAATGCTCTTCTTGTAGGTATGGGAGCCATACAACAACAAGAAGTTCGAGACTCTCTCCTACTTGCCACCCTTGTCCCAGGACTCTTTGGCCAAGCAAGTTGACTACCTCATTGCCAACAAGTGGCACCCTTGCATTGAGTTCGACCAGGTAAGTTATTTGTTAAGAAAGAGTTAGATTTCTGCCTATTTGCTTGTCAGTTTGCAGTTCAAATCAGTCTCCGGTGTCCAGAGCACTCTGTGTCTCTTCTTGACTGCTAAGATTTCTCGGATTTTCTGAACTCGGCTCCAGAGCGACTCAGTGAGTCGTGAGAACAGCAACATGCCCGGATACTACGATGGCCGATACTGGACCATGTGGAAGCTGCCAATGTTCGGATGCACTGACCCTTCCCAGGTCCTGAGGGAAGTCGCTGAGTGCAAGGCCAAGTACGGAGACACATGCTACATCAGAGTTTTGGGATTCGACAACGTCAGGCAGGTGCAATGCTCCATGTTCATTGTCCACAAGCCTGGACAGTAGATCAGTTTCAGCAAAAGTCGACCAACCGGTAGGCACACTGAGTATGTAGATTTCAGTAAGGTACACATAATTGCCAGCTATTGATGAAACCTGTGTATTCGAAGAGGGTATTCGTGACATCGAAGGATTTAGTTTAGGATCTGCTATTTGTCGAGACTACAGTATCAAATGGAATGAACAGTTATCAAATTGGCCGCGTTCTCGTGTTACATTCGCATATCTTGTTAACCAGCGCAGATGGATGAAACTGACTCTTCCTAGACCTTGAGTTCCGATTGAGAGCTGATTTGTTGTGTATGAAAATCTATCTTAGAGATAGAGCGACGACAGCGTCTCGGACGATTATTCGAACTAAACAAATTGTGACCGTAAAGTGTAGATGCCTGATTCCGGATCTTACAAGAGCCCTTACAGAAGAGGATGGTTCTACGCTCTGGTATCACTGAGATATACCAGTTGCTAAAGTGTGACAGAGAATAGACGTAAATTTACCCGCCAGCAGTTTCGGCCTTTATTTCGCTCCAGATCTTAGGACCATGGTCATACATTCATGATCCTCAGGTTTGAAGTGATACAACAGCCGGTCCAAGTCCTCCTAACTGTGAGTAGATCTGGTACTCATCTACTCCTGATGACAATCATGCCTCTATATAATATCGAGCAAATTTCACAAATTAGTTAGTATATGTGTATTTTGCAGGCCTCTGACCTTGCTGACATTCATGCTATCTTGTCATGTTTAGTTACGTACAATAAAGCACTCGCCACTTGATCCTGGTTGTACTGCTACTCCTGAGCGATTATAATTCTGTATTCTTCTACAGCAAGCTATTTGTTACCTTCCGCATGGTCCTTAACACCAGGCTTGCTTTATCAGCAGTAGCGAAGAGATCAAGTGATGTTTGATAGACCTAGCCCCAGCAGATATAATGAACCGGAAGCAGCTCCAATATAGCCACTGTCAGAATCGAGACACTGTATTATGCTAAGCACACCTAGGACGTAGAGGGAGTGCACTCTAGATAGTGGAGGACCACTGGTTGAAAATGTAGCTCATACTCATATGAACGCAGAGTCTGGGTTCAGACAGTAGATCTAGGCCAGGGATCTGCTTCTGGTTCTTGAATGTGCTATAGTCATTTAGAATATATTTTGGAGGGAGATCAGTTGGCATATAACAGTAGACGAAGCTGAAAATCCTGGTCACGATTCACGACTATCATACCGACGAATTTCACCACGTTGGCCTCGTTTCCACGTGTAAGTCAATATCTCATGCTTCAGCTACGAGAGAGTTTCTAAAAATGGAAGCCGAGAATACTGAAGTGGCGGTTATCCATCAGGAGTGAGGGCGGCGATACGTATACTATTAGATTGGCGAATAATAAGAGGGATCGTATTGGACGTTCCAGTTCTCTCACACTGTCACAGTACTAGTGACAATTGCTGCGGAACTGCGACCGACATATTCGGTCCGAATCAGGCTGGAAATTTAAACTGTCATGATTCATTTCCCCGTTCAGACTGATCTCCAGCCAACGTAACTCTGAACATTTCGATTCTGTTAATTTAAATGATGAAAAGCATGATCCGTAGGCCGTGGCGAGCTCATATGCATCCACCGAGGGATATGTTAGAGCGTAAGCGCTAGCTTTTTAACGTTCCTATAACTACGAAAGGCTAAGAAATGTCAGTACAGTGGTACGGAATAAAAGAACGCTCCATAAGTGCTCCGTCTACAGTTTTAGAATAAACTAGAGAATATTTTCTCCCGTTTTTCAGAAGAGAAAACGAGAAGCTAGTGCGCATCATCTTTTTATTACCGAACCTTACTCTCCCATGAAACGGGAAGAAAAACAACCAGGTGCACAGGGGATCTGGAATAATTTACTTATTTTCTCATTTTCAATATATTTTAGTATTTAACTGTAAATTTGTTAGGGCAACCTGAACACGATGAATAACAAACGGATGAGAAGAACTCATCAAACCGAACAAGAAGAGAAAAAGAACCAAAGTGCCAACGCAAGACGCAACAACCATAAGGGTGAAAGGAAGTGAAGTAAATATGTCTGAAATTCAACCTCGTTACGTTTGTTGTTGTATCGTAGTGACAAGTTATTTCGTACGAATTGAAGAATAAGAGTCTATTTCGCGGTTTAATGCATACTTGCTAAATATGATATCGCCTTTCACACAAGGTCAACATAATAAATCTTATATTTTGGGCAGTTTCTCCGTTTGCTATATTTCTCAGATGAAAACCTTAAAAATTATCATCCTCAGATGGTCATAAAATAACAATGGTAACCTAAAACAAGTGTTATCTTAAAAATATATTTGTAAATGTTTTATTTAACGGTAGATTTGTATATGTCCTAAATATACCAATCTATTCACGAAATGATACTAGTGTACATTTTGGGGATATTTAAAATTATAGGAAAATATTTTCAGATTGAGAGACAATTTGAGCTTTATTTATTTAGTGTGACCTGATCTCTTGAAATAAATCATCAATTCAATTAAGTAAAATCCAAATGAGCTCTATTATATTCAAGACCATGATGATACTTTTAGGATGACATTTGAGTAAATCATAAAAGAACAAACATGAATTCCAAAAATTTCCATGTTGAAAATTTTCTACTCACTAATTGGGTAGTAGAAACAATAACTTCGTAGATACAAGAAGTCTAGTTCATTCCAAGAGCTAGATTTGAGTTTTAATTTTGAACTAAATCTCATGAACTTAGAACTAATATGCTGGGCAGTTTCACGTTGGGATGGACCATTTTAGCTAAAAAAACATGAAATTTTTTACCTAGGTGGACTCAAAGATTTTTAGAGACTTGAGTTTTTATTCATTTGTGACAAGTTTTGTATTTTTAGAAAGCTAAACGTAAATGCTACACATTTATAAACTTTCTTTCTCTTTTATTATGTAGAAAAATATCTAAAAATTAAATTAATAGATCAAAAATCAATTGGATTATTAGGTATATGAAAAGCCTAATGTACATATTTTTCGAACATACATGTGAAAATGTCAGTTCGTTCTAAAACATTGGGAGTGCTTTCTTGAACCTCTTGCGATCCTTCTCAGAAATGTTTAGGCAATTTGTATCCGTAGATCGTATGTTATATGACTTCGGAGATGAGGTGATGATGATTCATAAGTACTCACATGGCGCCAAAGACTTGAAAAGAAGAACATGGTCAAATTCAAGAACGGAAGGGTTACCATTGAAGTGGACAACGCTCTGCAAACAGCCATTCAATCTAGTGTCAAAATAGAGAACGAATGAGAAGATTAGGGTTGAATCAAGTCCACACATGCTTGACAATTTCAGGGGTTCATAGTATTTGAAGCTGGCTGAGAGCTGCAGTGTGTTCTTTTCACATTTGTTCGAGTGGTTCCGGACATCGAGTAGTTTTGAGTCTTACGTTTCAATGAGTTCTCATAAGATTGTGTTGAGAGTTGAATGAAGAAATCAGTGCGCCTTCTGTTTTATTTACATTTTATGATTTTCTGTGTTTTCTTTGGTCGGCAAGACAACAACTTCAGACAATCCATTGTGATGTTTCATTTTTTGCTCAGAAATGAGTGCCTAGCTTAACTGCCTCGCTTGAAGTCATTAAGATCTATTGTAGGTGAGCAATTTCATTTATTTCACGGTTGTTAGAGAGGAGTCATGAGAAACAAATCGGAGCAAAACCGTGTATGTGACAGAAAGCGAGATGATCAGTTTGGAGAACATACCCGAAAATTCATCGCCGCAAATGTAGAACGTCTTGCACGGAGAAGAAAGAAATATGCAGAAAAGAGATATGCTATAAACGCAAATCAGCATACTGAATTCAAGGGACCATGCTTGAATCACATTATTCGTTCGATGGTGAAGAAAACTGTGACACATGTGAAGAACATGAGTGGTGGTAATGTGGAAGTCGAATCTTTGATTATGACACATCTCTTAGACTATCCAGACCTTTCTGCAGCTCATTTATTATCGAACGTCTTTTCTAGCAAAGAACAACAATGTGCTAAAGTGTTGCTTGAGAGTTTGACTATTGGTTTAGATTCTGTGAAGAGAACTAACACATGATGATGTTATAGGGAAGAAATGTGCATTAAGAATGCATTGATGCTCGATTAGGTAGATCCACCTCCGGAATTTCGAGACTTTATCTCAAAAACATTCACATTCATGCTGATGGCGAAGATGAAGTCTTACAGAAAAAATGCGTTGAAACTGGGAAGTGGACTGACGATAAGCCAAGCCGAAAGCAAAGATCTGATTGCTTTTGCTACCAGAATTGAAAGAATTGATGGACTGACAGACGAGTTTCTCCTATCACGAAGCATTTTCTGAAGCGAGAAAATAATCATCCTATGCATACATTGAATACACGTCAAGTAAAAGTTTCTAACTTTGTTTGATGTTGGTGATGTGCAAGGACTATGTTATGAGATATATATGTTTGTATAGTCGTCTTCTGATGATGAGTATAATTCTTTAATTGCATTACTTTCGACTGCATCTCGTGCCTATGTGCATGATATATGATGAGAATTGATGTACCTTTTTGAGTATGTATCAATGTAGAAGAGAATAAACTCGTCGCTGATACAAAGTGTTTAGATGTCGACTGTGAAAAGAAGGTGTTGGTAGTTTTGAACTTTATAATGCAAGAGTGCAAATAGAATTGGATTATATACATAGATCTCGACCTTGTTTGTGAAATTATCCGGACCTTGTAGAATGATTGATCTTACCCTCCCTGTGAGGTTGTTTACCTCCTGGATGGAGGTGTGGACATTTGTAAATAAGGTCGGACCTTCTTAAATAGATCTAGACACCGGGGGTGACACTTAGGATCTATTCCAATACCATGAGAGATAAACTGAAGGTACTAGAAAAATAAATGATAATATTATCTAACGGTTAGTAAATAATATAGGTATGTTTTTAATAAAATTTTCCATTATATGTAGGTATATTGAGTACAAAACTTATAGACCTTTGCATAATTCTGTTAAGGATCCAAACGCTGTGCATCATATTACGTGTGATCAGTACATTGCACAAATAAAAGATACATCAAAATTCATAAAATGCAGTCGAGGTCAAGCTCAACGAGTGAGCTCAGGTGAATGCGAACTATAAACAAGCGTCACCCGCATTCACTTTAATAGAGTGTGAAAAGCCATGAATGTAGATGAGGTCGAGCTCAAGAATGAGTTTAAGTGAATGCAAACTACAAACAAGTTTGTGTAACAAATGCTGATTGTAACATAATGCAAACAATCCTAAAGATCAAACGGACAATGAAGATGAGCAAATCCAAACTCAAGAATGAACTGTAAGTTTGCACGCTTATAGTGCAAGGGAACGTGGTGATAATACGACTACAGAGCCACCACTATAAGATCAAAGTCACCACATCACGGCCATTTTCACTCAAACCTTTTTCTATATGAAATAGATTATTTCTGATATGTTGTCTAACTAGAATGCAGATTTTTTTATTTTTGCTTGAAACATACTCAATATTTAATTTATATTTAACAATAGTTTTTGCGATTGTTGCAAATACTTTTTGGAAAAAAATCTACTATAGATTCATGCTTTTCTGACATCATTTGCAGAGATCAAGGCAAAGTGGGATGTAGATAAAGAGCAACTTGTTTGAGAAAGTGATTGAAGAGGCAACAAAAGAAAGTCTTCATGTTGAACAAGAGCATTTGATGAAAAAGTACATAAAGTAGAAGCAAGAATGAGAGTTGCAAAATCAACAACTTACAGCTGAGATCAGTCAATTGCATGAAGAGAGAGAAAAAACACGCAGAACCAAGGTAGTTCATTCATGCATGTGATTGTGAGGGTCGATACCCCTTCTTCTTAAGGTTTAATCCTTTTGTTATTGTATGCATGCTACTGGTTGCTCATGATCGACTAATGCGATTTTTGTGTAATTGTTGCAAACACGATAAAACATGAGCTGGTCGAAATTAAGCACATGCTCAGCGACAATAAGCAATCGTCCAATGCTCCATCTAAGTAGGCAACAGCAGAGCTAACTTTCCTAAAAGCCAAGTTGAAGATGAAACAGCAAGAGCTAGAGATGTTACAATTATCACGCGAGAAAGTCTCCAAGCAGTTGAAAGCGGTCAAGGAAAATGCCAAACGAAAACACAATGCTCTTAAGAATGTCCTCGAGAGTATTGACACACTATCAATTTTGAAGCAATGTGCTAAACACATTATTGTTCTTTATCCATCTTCTGTAGATGTATCGAGTTTACGTTTGGGAGATTAGATTAAGATAAGACCTCACGTGTATATCTTCTGCAGAACCGTGATTAATCAAATGTGTGTGGTCACACCTATCATGCGTCATGTGTTTGTTCAAGCTTCGGCCTGAACTTCCTTATGTGTTTGGACTGATGTTGTCACTCTCTCATTCATACTTCGTGGATATAAGAGTTCTCAATTATTGGTGAGATTAACCTAATAGTTTGACAGAGCGATTTTCTTGCATCGATGATATCAAGATCCTCATTGTTAGGACTTCCGATGAACAGAAGTCCGATGAGAAGGTGCAAGTGGTTGGGATCGAGACTTTGAAGATCAAGAAGTATATTATTTGAACGATCTCCATGATAAGATGCAAGCTCAAACTTACAGTTGGCTTCTAAGGGAGTTCAAGTTCCATTCTCGTATAAAGCTCCAGTATATGAAGCCTTCTCCATTCAATGTGAATGGATGACGGTTCTTGTGATGGTCCAAGATGGACAAAGGAATTCCAATTTTTGACTGGAAAAGCTCTGGGATCATCTTTGTGAGGATTACTGAATATGGGCTGAATCCTTATGTTTTGAGGATGTAGTAATACATAATAGTTGTTTGCGTTATGTGGAGTATGCAGAAGATCGATAATCCAATGTATATAGAGATGTTCTGTCATTTAATGATACCTTAGGCGTTTGGTTGAGACCATGAGATGGGCTCAGAGATAGAATTTTCTTGGAGAATTTCTTACACATCTTGTTGCGTCTATCGTGTACTATGAACAACTTGCATACTCTAATCTTTCTTGAACTGGTGTCCGTGTAGAGATCCAGGATGTTCAAATTGGTTGACTTCCTCAACATTGAGTCTTACTACCATTCAGATCATCAAGCAATATTGGTCAAGTAGAAGTCGATAGTATGGACATGCTCGCATCGTAGCCATTGCACTTCAATGGTCACAAAAGAAGACTCGAATAGAGAGAATCCGAGTCTTCTTGTGCGAAGTTACCTTAGTTGTCAGAAGAAGTTGCATATTGGTTTATGATCAGTCTGAATAGTATAATAGAAGATTCAGTTCACATAGTCAATAAACTACAATCATTCATACTTTGTCTGTTCTCTAGAACAATTATTGGAAATTGAATGTGTATCGACATGAACTTGCATTATGATTGTGTACAATCCATTCTGTAGTTTGGTGGATGGCAATGGTCATAGAGTGCAAATTAAGAGCTTACCTACTTTACGTGATGAAGGTTTGATGTTTTTCTATTGTTTTTTGAAATTTGTAAGTCCACCAAGAGGTATACACCTTCCGTCTAGAATGTTCAGACCTTGTTATCTTAATCTGGAGAAGGTTCAGATGACCTTTGTTCTGCCTAGTAATTTGTAAGTTCACCTGAGGTGTACACCACAAGGCTGGAAGGTTTACACCTTCCTAAATCCGTTAAATTTACAACGAGGTAAACACCTCAATTGTGAATGTCCGGACCTTATTGTCTTGTATGATGAAGTTTTGGACCTTCCTATCCTTATGTGTTAAGGTTCAGATCTTACTGGCCCTTGTGAAGGTTCGAGCACTTGTGATCCTTTTTGAAATTAGTAAGTTTACAACGAGATATACACCTCAATTTTGAAGGTCTAGACCTTACTGCCTTGTATGATTAAGGTTCGGACCTTCCTATCCGTATGTGATGAGGTTCAGACCTTCCATTTGCTCAATGCAAATCTTTCATTTGCTCGGTTTTGACCTAATGCATTTCTGATCAAGGTTCTGATCTTCTATGATGAAGGTTCGAACGAAAGTTGTTTGAAGATTCAGACCTTCCATGCTCTAGTTTTAAGGTTCAAACCTTACTTCCTTGTGAGGAATGTTTGGATGTTCTTTTATAAATTGGGAAGTTTACGAGGAGATATACATCTCCATAGTGGAGGTTCGTACCTTGCTTCTCTTGTATGATGATGATTCAGGTCATGCTGGATCATCTGGAGCTGAAGAATTGTGAGAGATCTCTAGCATCATTTAGAAGATCAGTGATTAATATTTAAGATTCCATGATCGCACTATCAGTTTGTACAGATGAACCGCTAAATATGTGATCAGATGATAGCTCTTTGAAAGATAAGGACGATAAATATTTGATCAGACGATAAACCATCAAATGATTGCACGATATATTATTAAAGTGAGAAATATATTTGATTTAAATAAATTTTGAAGAAGTTTGACTATGCAGACATTGTTGAAGGAATGTAAGAGCATCCAGACCATACAGTTACGATACAGACGTTCAACAACTCGCTATTTATTGATGGTCTCCGCAACTCAACATCTTCAAAAGAGTGTACAGACATTGTTGAAAGAACGGAAGAACGTCCACACCTTAAATTATGGTGCGGACGTTCAACAACTCGTTTATAATATCATCATAATTGTTAATATGATGATACACAAGTACATTTGACTAAACAAGAACAAAGGTCCACATCTTCATTTTGGCAAGTGTAAAGCACAAGGTTTGTCCTGTTTCACCATTAGTAGTACAAAAGATATCGTCCCCAAGAGAATTAGAGTCAAACTGTTGTAACTTGTAGTAAAACGGATCATAACTCTGTCCTGGAGGTCAAACTCACAGCTCTCTCTTTAAACACAACCAAAACTCACGAAAGTTATTTAGCAGGTAGCTCTCTGTCATAGAGCCCTCCGAGGCTACTCAATAACCTGATTTCACTATGAAAATCCACTCAAAATCCTCCCAACGAAGAGTAGATGTTGGCCTCCTATTCCTATCCATCTTCCAAAACATTAACCTCCAGTTGCTGACCTCTTAGCGTCAAGCTCCACTCCCATTGTGAGATCTGTGTCAATATATACACTATATACCTAAACTCAGTTGGTGTCATGAGCACCTTCCCACTCAAAAAAGTATGCCATCAGTCCCATGCTGAGTACAGAGTTGGATCTTTGTAGGGTATACGTGCCCTACCACTGGTTCCAAGTGTGACTTATGAATGTACGTACTTCATAAGAACTCTTTCACTGTCACGTCTCTCTCTTAGACTACTTGCTACGTCTCTCTCTTAGACTACTTGCTACCTCTCTATGTACATCAGAATGTAGACTTCCAGAATGATGGGATAGTAAACTCCTCTACTGATACCCTGTAACTTTTCTGCACGTTGACTGATGATTCACTCTCCTTATTGAGTGGGTGGATAGATCAAGGCTTTGAGTGCGTGACAATCCTCTCAAATATATGCATTTTCCTCCTGGTAATTTGCCTCTACACATGCCACTCCCTTTGACCAATCATAGTGTTGGCTTAGTAGCACTCTTGGTACTTAGCACCTTACTTATTTCACAGACTCTCAACTCCTTGCCCTCTCTCCTTTCCTTGCATGATTAGCAAACTCCCAACCTTGTGCACACAGAGTTGATTTCCAAGCAAACACATAGGCAAGCAAGACAAGCAAGTCTTATAATCCGCAAGGACACACACACACTCCCCAAGCAAGTGGAGACTTCGTAGAAGGCTCCAGCTGAAGTCACACAAGAGGCAAATCTAGGGGATACCCCCGGGGCAGGTGAAGATCAGGAGAAGCGGCGTAGCAAGAGGAGGCGGAGTCTTCCAACCTCGCCGCAAGAGAAGCCGAAGACGAGAAAGTAGGCGAAAGGCACCAAGAAGGAGATAGTCAAGCTAAGTAGCTCGGAGGCGAAGATGGAGGGTGCAACCATCTTCAGCGAAGGGACTTCAGAGGGACCAACACTTGGTGAGAGTGACAAGTTTCGGAAGACGATGCTCTTCGGCGAAGAGGTAGTAGTCCCCATCCTTCGACTTCTGGAGGAGAACAGGACAGAGTATGAAGACGAAGTCGAGAAGAAGCTGTCTTTGCCCGAATTGCTCACCGTGGTACACTTCAACAAAAGTAACTGGCGACAGGAGAAGAATAATCTTCACGAAGAGGTAAGGAATGCTACGAAGCTTCGGTTGGAGGCTGAGAAGGAGCTAGAAGACCTTCGGCGCCAATGCGAGGAGTTCAAGACAACTTTGAAGACGAAGGACGAGGAGCTTAAGGTGTCAACGAAGAGCTTCTCCGATTGACTTAAGGAGTTGTCAACCCAGAAGACGGACTTGGAGGGGAGTCGAGAGGAGTATCAGGTTACAGTTGCTGAGCTCACAAAGGAGAAAGAAGATCTTCGGACGAAGGTGGAGGACTCGGAAGACCTTCAGAAGAAGTTGATGCCTGTATTATCTGCTTATGTGACTTCGGGGCTAGACTCCGAAGAGCTTGGTCTTCTTCAAACGTTGAAGGTGGAGGTAGTGCAAGCGGATACGAACCCTGTTAGTGTGAAAGCGCGCCTTTCCTGAGTTAGATAGAAGGTAGATAGGGAGTTATGAGAGATACGAGTGAACGCGGAGGTTCAGTTAGAAGAGTTTAGAGCACAGTTAGGTTTAGGAGTGTAGATTTTGTGAAGATGAAGACAGATCATATGGTAGTGAAGGTCTTTCGCCTTCTTAGGAAGAAGAACAGTTAGCTTAGGAAGAAAAGCAGTTAGGTTAAGACGATGAGTATATAAGCAATCTGACCTTTTGAAGTTGGGTCTTTTTTCATGTTTTGAGTTCTTTATTAATTAATTTTCATTTCCCAAAAGCGCAGAGCATTGTTGTGAATGATTTGGGCGAAGATATTTTCCTCCGAATATTCGGAGTTTGTTGTCGAAGGAGTATTTCTGAGTGACGAAGATCTTCGTAGGTTGACTTCGGCGAAGGGACTTAAACGAAAAGTCTTTGATGAAAGACGAACTTGCGTTCTACGCGAATGAGAGATTGAACGAAGGTCTGAGAACAAATCAGTTATTGTGAAATGGAAGAGATAAGTTAAATTGTAAGAAGAGTTTGGAAGATTGTGGCTTCTTCTTGAGAACACCTTCTTCAAATAAGTGAGGTCTTTAAGAGTGAGTATTTAGTTGGAAGAACACTTCTTAGGAAGAGTAGGGGCTTATTCTTTGAACCTTGATGTGAAATCTATATTCTTTTGTCTTTTTAGAAGAAGACTAGTAACATTTCACCAGTATTTTACATTCTTCATTCATTCATACATTGTCTTCTTGAATCTTTTGTCTGTATTGTTGGAAAGGTCCATGATCAAGAACTATTTCATTGTTATTTGTATTCGATTTGTCAGGCTTGGGTTTGATTTCTTATCAGACTTTCTTATCAGTACAACAACTCTCATCCGGATATTATTCCATTCCGTGAGAATAACAAAAAACTACAGAATTATCATTGTGACGTTGTTGTACTGTGTTTTGTGCAATTGTTAACTGTATCATGATCTTTAATTTATTATTTTTGATACATTGTGTTTCTTTGGATTGTTACAAAACCTAAACTAAAAATAATCTGAATCTCTCTTCCTTGACTTGCCAAGGGTGCTTCAAAATAACAAATAAAAATCTAATCTAAGAGTCTTGACACCTATAATATATGACTGACGCTGATCTCCGATACGTTAGCATTCGGTAGGTCAACCTCTAAACCATATCCACATCCTGATCTGATGTCCTAGTGGGTGAGAAAAGATGACTGACTCTACTAGTCGTATCTCCTGTAATTCCGTCAAGTTGGATTTGATCAGACCTCGGTTAGAAATCTATAGCATCAAAACAACAAAAACGTACATCAACTATCTAGAGGGATATAACAAGTACTGATCCTTCTCTTGCTTTACAGTTGGCATATCATACCCACCCCAATATGTAGTAAGACGGGCAGATTCAATACCCTTCATCATATTTGCAAAATCCGTCGATTAATGATCAAATTATAATATTGAGACAATAACATAAACAATGCGGTAGTGACAATTGCCAAAAATGCTTTAAACTCGAGAACAACCCATCTTAGAATGTCTGGATGAGTGAGGTCTAAGAAAATCAACGGGTAGCCATACTGCTCTACAAACTATAACTCCCAAACAGAACTATTCTTGTTGACATGTTTAATCACAACATGTTCTCTTCTTCGAGTAGGCTCAAGTCTTTTCTTGACAAAGTACACCATGTGAAGCGCGGTGACTATAATGGTCAGAATCTCTTCAAATATTTTAATATTGGTCTTCTTTTTCGAGGAGGCTGTAGGAGGTTTCAGACCCTTGTCGACCTTCTCTTTCTTGTATGGGACATGATGAAGCATCTCCTCAAGAAAGGTGTCATCCATGTCATACTTCCCAGCAATATCGAACCATGTCTCATTCACTTCTTTATACCTAAGAAGAAAAGAGCATAAAGATGGATGAGAAAGTGTGCACATATGAAAAGAAAATGTAGAGAGACTAAAGGAGAATAGACAATAAACTTTTTGTTATCTTCGAACTTAGTGCTCCAGAATCCACTTTTCCAACCTGTTCTTCGACTTGAATTATGTGCAAACCTCATCGGAAGTTTTTTCTGGAACGTACTTCAAGCTGGCTGATTTCTTCATCCACAACTTCTCGGTGGTCAAATTATGCCACACTTTAATTAGCTCTACGTCCAATAGACCATTCAATGGTCAAAAATATTTGTTGTGAGATCTTTATAGGACCAAGACAAAGGACGACCCTTGTCATTTTTCTTCAGATCTGTTTCTCCACTATGATTAGGGATTAGACTTTTACACCACTTTGTAACAAAAGAATCGAACTCATTGAAGATCTCATATGAGCACGTAATAAATGATCCCATCTCCTTGTATGAATAATTATTCATGGTTTGGAAGACCATCTTCATCCATTCTTGAAAGGGACGAGAAATTTTAGCAACATATCATCGTAACGTCTCTCATTTGTTTTCTCTGCTAACACTTGGTGGGTGATTTCTCCACTCCAACTTCCGGATGCATCTTGAAGTTAAACTAGAGAGATGTGTAGAGTTTACCTCATTTTTTCTAGTTCAACTTTGAGACGCGTTCCGAAGTTAGACTGAGGAGATGTGTATAGTTCAACTTGTTTTTCCTAGTCTAACTTCGTGATGCATGCTGAAGTCGGACTGAGAAAATACATAATGTTTTAACTCATTTCTCCTAGTCTAACTTCGAGACGCATCCTAAAGTCGGACTGAGAAAATGCATAATGTTTAATTTGTTGCCTCAATCTAACTTCAGGACGCGTCTTGAAGTTAGACTAGGAGAAACCAGTTAGACTTTATATAAAGTGAAACAATGTTAATGGTACACATCTTTCCAGTCCAACTTCAGGATGCATTAGGAGGTGTTGGAGGATCTGGTGGGTAGAAGCCCATGCCATCCTTCTCTAGTCAGCAGCAAGCGAGTCCTTGTTGGACGTGTGATGGTCCTCATCAGCAGAAGGACTGTCCACTGAGAAGAGGTGGTTATGAGACGTCAGGGACATCTCAAGTGATACCTAGACAATGTGAGCATCACGGACGACCTGGTCACAGTAATGACCGTTGTTTTGATCTCCATCTCGAGCTACGGCAAGAAAAGACTGATCGTGGACGAGGCGGAGGAGCTCAAGGAGGCCATGATGGTCGAGCTGGAGGTAGAGGATCAGCACTTGGAAGAGGACCAATCGGTCCACCGTCTGCTACGACGTCAGAAGTAGGTATGGCTGCTCAGATTGAGCAGTTGGAGCAAAGGACAGCTAGTATGACTAAGGATCATCGGAGATCTGGTGGAACAGAGGCTTCCATGTCTTATGGAGGAGAAGGAGGTGACTTCAATTTCATGGTTGGTGAAGTTAGACTCGAGAAAACAGATTAAACATTACGTAAAGTGGAAACAGTGTAAAGAAACACATCTCCTCAGTTCAACTTCGGGATGGGTCCCAAAGTTAGACTGGAAGAAAAAGATTAAATATTACGTAACGTAGTAATAGTGTGAAGGGTACATATCTTCCCGGTCCAACTTTGGACGCATCTCAAAATTAGACTAGAGGAAACATCAGAAAAAATTATACATTATACACAAGAAGAACAAGGTTGCAACTTCACAAATACATAGGAAAAGGGGACTGTATCTTATACTTTGCTAATATGCCTATCCCTTGTGAGCTGGTTGATCTCTTCACAACTAGCCATTGTGCTCGAGCTCGTTTAAAGCATTCGACAAACTAGAGTATTCATATATCTCTTCATTCATCTTACTGGACCTTTTGGACAGCTCTTGATACAACAAGGGTGGATGACATACACCTAGTATCCGTGACTTTCATACAGAGTTCAGATCCTTTATCTTTTGGAGGATTGTTGGGACTTCCCTAATCAGCTTTTGAACTTGACTCAAATATCCTAGCTGTAGTGAAAGTCAATGGATGAATGCAAGTGCTGCAGTTTTCTATAAGAAGTGTCGTTCAAAAGACAATAAGCCAAAGAAATTTGAATGTCTCTTGAAGCTAGAGAGGCGGTTTGTGTCACATTTGAGATGATGTAAGAATAGATGGCACTATTATACTTTGAGTTTGAGTTTATCATGTTTGGTTTATTGAAATTATAATCTTAAATATATCATTATAATTTTATCTATAATTATGTTCATTTGGTTTTTTCGTTATCATTGAGTTTATGATTTTATTTAAAATATCAGGTCAAATTGAATAAATAAAAATCTCAAAATTATCCTTGAAAAGTTTTGCTTTTGTCATGAAAATGTCTCGCTTTCACGAAACATTACCTATAAAGTCTCTCAAATATACTACAAATGTAATCTAGTCTCATTATAGTGAATAGATTGATACATCCATTAATTTATAACCTAACATTTCTTCTTAGAAAAGTTAGACTATAATTTTAATTGAATTTTATGATTTGTAGAGAAGAACGGTATTTATAGCAACATGAATCACTTGTAACCTTGTATGTTTTGTCAACATCAAAGTGTATTACCCCGTGGAAATTTTAAACGATCCCACTCAGAATGACACTTGAACATTCATTTTATACATTATCATGTGTTGCATTATATAGTTTTTTTATGCTTTATATTATTGTAAATATTTATACTGATATTTTAAATATTTTATAATTCATCTATGTAAAAATTTAATTTTATAAAAAAATATTAACTTGATAAGAATAATAATATATATTACAATAAATTGATTGATATATTTAAATATTGTAGCATTAAATTATATTATTAGATTGGTATATTTCATAAAAAATCTAAATTGAAAATGAGATTTTAATGAAAATAATCACTTGCTGCAATTGTTTGTTACTCGTCATTTCGATGATGAGTTATATTGTTCATTATAAAAGATTAATTTTTAAGTATCAAATTTCAAATATCAAATTAATTTTTTCTCATTAAAAATTTGTAGATTATTTATTAAGTTTTTATAGAAATTTATATAATATGTATACTTATAAATTAGAAATTATTTTTAAACCTTTTATACTATTTATTTATTAACTATCAATTTTTGTTAAAAATGTTAGATTACACTGCAGATGACTTTATAATGATATTTTGCTGTTATTCGAATCTAAAGATAAAAATAACTCCATTTAAATGATCGATATTTGATTTTTGTTTTCAAAACTAAAAGGGAAATTGTCATATTTGTTAATCTTTGCCGGTGAAGATCTGAAGAAGACTAGCTTTAACGGACCCACGTGCAAAAAGATTAGCTTGAATAGTCTCATATAGTCTCTTGAATAGCTTGAATACACAATCTCTGTTTTGAATAGACTCACCAAAATCAAATAGTGAGTCTATTCAAAACAGAGATTCAAAACAGGATATTATTCACCCATGTACACGGAAGTGTACATGGGTGTACATTAATTAACGTTCTAACTTTTTCGGCGAAAGAGTTAGAACATTAATTAATGTCCTCGAGAAATGACACGTTTTGACATTTAGTGCTCTGGACTTATACTCCCAGGGATGTATCAGCCTGCTCTTCACTTATGAGTTCTCTGGAAGAGTTAGAATGTTAATTAATGTCCTCAAGAAATGATGCATTTTGACATTTAGTACTCTGGATTTATACCCCCAAAGACGTATCAACATGCTCTTCACTTATGGGTTCTCTCCGGATGAGCTGGTTATGGAGACTGGTTAACATATAATATTTATAAAATAATTTAATTTTTTATAATAACTTATAAAAATTTATTTTTATAACACTGCAAGTATATTGATAAGAGAAAACGAAATTCACTGTACAAGGCCGTGGGGGGAGGATATTCACCAAAATCAAATAGTGTTTTACTTGTCATGTTACACGTAAACATCATATTTCTGCGTAACGTTGAACGTAGTCCGTCAACTAACATTCTTATTTTCATTTTCATTAACTGACACACGTTTTGATCTCGACTCGTTCAAACCAGTCTTTGTCCGCATGGCGGCGTTCAATCCGATCATCTCTCAGTACAGGTTCAACCACTTTTAATAGAAAGAACCTCCGGCTGATCTTCCAAGTAACTCAGATTACAGTCGCAGACTCCTCGCTGCTACTCGGGGTTCGTGCACTCCTCCAGTTAGTAATTCAGTCTCTGCTCCATGCAACTAACACTGTATATTTCTCTCTAGCACTTGAGTTCTGATTTTCACGTGTGCGTATCAGATTTTGACAATTCTTCTTGTCGCCTTCCATTTCTAAGGTTAAGTTATTCTCCAGCGCCTTGCCGTAAATTTGCTCGGTAGAACTAACTCCAATTTTCCATTCTTTCCCCAACTCGTGCAGGAGTCCCCGTACTGATGCCGATCTAAAGGAGATGGAACATTAGTACAACTAAGGTAATATAATTCGGTGTATATTAGTTTCAGACGCTGAGTTAAATAGCATCTACTAATTACGCATGATACTTTTCCAGTGAGCAATCTTCTTCCTTATTGGCGTCAGAACTTCATTTGAGTTAGCATGATACTTTTCCAGTGAGCAATCTTCTTCCTTACTGGCGTCAGAACTTCATTTGAGTTAGCATTAATTTATACTTACATTTACAGTAGTAATTAACACGTGAGAGAGGTGGATATATAGTGCTTTTTATGTTCAAACCTCGGAAAGAAGTGAAGACATGTATCAACATTTTAGAACACTACGGGCTGGATGCTGTAATGTGACTCTGTATTCGCTTCGAAGTAATCCTCTTGATGCCTATAGCTAGGTCGTCCTTACAGAGGCTTATGTCCCTCCTGTATAACTTTTCATTTTTCTCTGTTGGGTTGGTTTCTATTGCTGATTGGTCTCCTTATGTGGTGAGTCTCTCCCATCATCAGCCAATGAACCTTGTTTGGTGAAGCTAGGGTGTACCTCGTGCCGTGAGGTTTGGTAATAGAGTTCCTTTGTTTCTCGTACGCCAAAATAAAATAAAATATAGAAGTGAAGGCATGTATACGATAATCAGATTAAGCACTGTTTCATGATCAGTTCAACACTTTTAAGTTACCTGAGCAGCTTCTGATTTCTTGTAATATAAGTAGCCTCCCTGATCAAGAACCCACCATCTCTTTGTATTGCAGATAGAGCTCGAGCTCGAGTGAACAGAACCTGATAATGGAAGGCATATGAGCAACGTTTACAGAGTTCACTTTTCAGGGTATGTGATCATGATCATTATAGATTGATGGTATTTTAATCAAAGACTAACTTACAGTGGTTTTTTATTCTAAAATTTCATGATCGACTTCGGAGTCTTGGTTAAGTTGAGGTTGGGTTCTTGCTTGAATAAAACATATTGTTCTGACACAGTTTAAATACTAGATAATAAGAAGCACACTACTGTACTGGAACCTTTCTCTATTGTTGCTGGACGATAAGCAATAAGTCTCCAACGGGACACATGCGTAACTGACATCACTTAGCCGTGTGTGGTTCTGCTAGTACGAAATTCCAAATTGGGAATGAGGACAGGTGCGTTATAACAAAGAAGCAGCAGCACATGCCTTCGCTGATCGGTATCAGACAACATCTGTCCAATGTTAAACGTGTGGCTCTCCTATACTGGAATAGGAATTCCATTTCCGCGTGACGTACTACTTAAAACCTCATGGATCCGCTATACACCAGAGTTGTGTCCAGTTCCAGTTCGTCACTCCGCACTCCAGCGGCCAGTAGTCTCGCCAACAGCACTTCGCTGCAAGTATGGCCTCAATCGTCGTTTCCTCCGCCGTGGCGACTCCAGTTGCTGCAGTCGCTGCTTCTTCCTCCATCCTGACTTGTAAGGTCGCTTCTGTGCAGTCTGGGCTCAAGAGCGCTGTTTTCAGCGGCAAGAGTGAATGGCAGTCCAAGACGCAGACCAACGGGAGTCGCATCTCCTGCATGCAGGTAGAGTCGGAGTCCTCAGCTTTAGGCGTTCGGTGTTTCCTCTCCTGGATCTGCACAGACTAGCTAGCTGCTACTACGAATAGCCCTGCATTTCGCTGCAGTGTCTACCGCCTCCTGCATAAATGTTAAGGCTCCTCTACCCAGGAAACTACTTTGAGCTATGTTCTTGCTCTACGAATGATTACTATGGGTGCATTACTTGTCCGAACAACGCATGTGCTGACCTTCGAGCGCGTCACAATCTTGTTTACGTAACGCAAAACTGTTAATGCTCTTCTTGTAGGTATGGGAGCCATACAACAACAAGAAGTTCGAAACTCTGTCGTACTTGCCACCCTTGTCCCAGGACTCTTTGGCCAAGCAAGTTGATTACCTCATTGCCAACAAGTGGCACCCTTGTATTGAGTTCGACCAGGTAAGTTATTCGTTAAGGATGAGTTAGATGTCTGCGTATTTGCTTGTCAGTTTGCAGTTAAAATCAGTTTCCGGTTTCCAGAGCACTCTGTGTCTCTTGCTCGACTGCTAACGTTTCTCGATTTTTGGAACTCTGCTCCAGAGCGACTCAGTGAGCCGTGACAACAGCAACATGCCCGGATACTACGATGGTCGATACTGGACCATGTGGAAGCTGCCAATGTTCGGATGCACTGACCCTTCCCAGGTCCTGAGGGAAGTCGCTGAGTGCAAGGCCAAGTACGGAGACACATGCTACATCAGAGTTTTGGGATTCGACAACGTCAGGCAGGTGCAATGCTCCATGTTCATTGTCCACAAGCCTGGACAGTAGCTCAGTTCCAGCAAAAATCGAGCAACCGGTAGGCAGACTGTGTAGTATGTAGATTTCAGTAAGGTACACGTACGTGCCAGCAACTGATGAACCCAGCGAACTCGAAGAGAGTATTCGTGACATCAAAGGATTTAGTTTAGGATCTGCTATTTGTCGAGACTACAGATCAAATTGAATGAACAGTAATCAAATTTTCGTGTCATTTCGCCTATCGTGTTAATCTGATGAATGAAACTGACCTTTCCTTCTTCTTTTTGAGTCCCGAATTCATGAATACTTCAATGTGGAGTGGTGATTGCTTCATTACTGCAAGAAGCAGAGGATAATTAGTCGATTTGATATGCGTGGAAACATTCGTTGCGAAGGAGTGTTCGAACATCTTCGACAAATTGCGACCCTAGACTGAGACCCAGACGTAACTTAAGTCCTTACAGAAGAGGACGGTTCAACGCTTTGGTTTTCACTGAGATTTACCACCTTGCTGAAGTAGTGACAGAGAATGACTAGATATTCGACACTAATATTCGAGTGCTGACCCCCTCCGAGGTCTTGAGGGGTCAGCACTGTTGTACGATCACATAAATTTTAATTTAGAAAAAAATCTTTATTTTATGAGAAGATTAACAGATAATCAGTGAAAGCTTTGATGATCATAAGCTTACCATGAGATTTCTTCAAAACTAGAGGAATGAGTGGTACATACATCTTGTATCCTTTGGATGTCTCACTCGGATATGTTTTATCCAATTTGAAATATTTGGTGAGATGATCTAAGAAGGTTAAACTTTAACTTTTTTAGTTTAGGATGAGTCGTTGTCATCTTTATTACCTTTGGATCTCCTTATGGTAGAGAATAAGCTCAAATACCTTTTTTACAAGGTGCATCTTTTCTCTACTATCCATCCATCCTTTATTCATGTATTAGAAGATTGAAACATTATTTATCATAGAAAACTTGAAAGCAATTAATATCCTTTAGTCTTCTTTATGAAGCTTTGGACATATGACTTGTAATCAGTTACTTCCTCAAGAAGTAACTGTACTGCGTGTTTCGTTTCACACTCCCAAATTTCTGACATGATTGCAGACAATGTCAAAACCTTCTTGTGATGAGAGTGCTGACTGTAGAAAATGTTACATTGATATTCTCATGCAGATTGTCTCACCATTAGACAGTTCACCTGATGGATTCCAATACTCTTTATGAAACAAGCTCGTAGCAATATGCGAGAACATTTTAGTTCTTGGTATTCTCTGCAAAGTTAGGATATTACAACAATCATACATCTGAAAGGCTTTCGTCCAAGACCAAGAGTAGCAAAACAATGAAAACACATTTTTTGCTTCTGACGAGATTTTTCTATTCAATTTATCAAAAGATTTATATCTAATCTTCAACGAATCATTCTTGTTTAGTATTTTCTGAATAAATTTTATCAACACCAGTTATTTTATCGACTAGAAATCTACTATCAAATATATCCTCAGTTTCTACTTTATCGAATTCTCCGTTACCTATAAGTCTCACGACTTCATGGCCAAATGTCACGTTATGAATTTTGTCTAGTAGTGGTTTATTTACTGAGACGGGGGTTTGAACTAAAACATAACGTTGAAATAAAGAAACTAAAACGTTAGTTTATGTACTTCATGTTAAAGAATTTTATCAGACTTTTTATACTATCCTAAATATCAAACTTTCCGAACATGTAGTGCTTGTAAGTAGTATACTCAAATTCATATTATAAACTTTGATTATAACATCTTACATTCGATACAAAATGAATTAATACCACTTCGTCGAGTTGTATGCGTGAATTGAGTTACCACTAAGATAATGCTTTTGCCTGCATAAAATCCTTTCCTGGAAACACTCAAAATTGAGAATCAAGTCTAATTACAAAATCTTGAAGAAGGAAGTTAGCTTCAGAGTTCTTCAGCATGCTTGAAACTATAAAACTAAGACCTAGTTAACCTTAAAGTTCTAATTATAGAATGGTTCAATTGAACTTAAATGTTAATCGACTGCTTTATGAACCTTTTCACAATTATGATATTCAGGGGAAAAATATGCATTCAGTTTGAGATCTAATATTTTTAAATTTTTCATTCTTGAAAATATAGGAATCTGAGGTATTCTGGAAAGAAAGATGCGTTCAGTTTAAGATTTAATATATTTAAGTTTTTCATTCTTGAAAATATATTTTATGAATCTATGACGGTTCATATAATTCACAAATGATAAGAAATATCGGTTTCTATATGTATAGATGGGAGTTTAGAGCTTTTCTACAAAAACTATGAGAACAATACGAATAATATTAACTTGATAAACATTATAGTGAAAATATAAATTTTTTTTACAATGGCATGTGTTCTTACTAGTTCTTAATGTAGAACTATGTTACTTCCAAGATTAAATAAATAGTTAATCTAGCAACCTAAAATCCGAGCAGGAGATATATTCTGCTACCAGGTGTACGCTGTGGAAAGCTCTGCCCAGCGTGGTTTTACGTGCAGCGTAAACCGTTGTCCGCCGGTGCCTTACGCATGTAAGCAACTCCATGTGGTCTTGTCGTGTGTATTTACGTAATTACTCACTACAACTTCATGCTGGTTGGTTCACTATCACTTCACCCCAGTGCAAGTCTGAAAGTAAGGGGAGAACTTTAAGTTAAAGAGAAAATCCACAACAACTTCCTGCCAACATTTCTCCACCAATACTCAGTAACTAGTTCTAAAGTTAATCACATAGTGTAAAACTCTTGGCGAGCTTTGATTTAAATGTTTATATAAGATTATATTCTCGCAGGAAATTCGATAAGTATTTTGGGTAAAGCGGTTCAATTTCTTTGTGCGCATACAGCCCACCTGCAAAATGAGGTCTCCTGGTTACCAAGCATATTGCCAAGGGCATGGAGGTTTAACACCCCAACTCCTCAGGGACGATGTGGGCAAGCCCGCAGCTGTGGCACAGTTCCGCTAATTAGGTCTCGGCTTATACGTGCGAATTTATTAGTGATCCGACCACAGATTCGTGGTCACGGGGAAACGCCTGTAACCTAGTTCCCGCTTATTACCGCAGTCACCGAGGCTCGAACTGTGACTGCGAGCCTCGAACTGCAATCGTGATCTTAACTACAGTCAGTGTCACAGTTTAGAACTGCAGTCCCATGAGATGAAAGCCGTTCCGTCCGTTGGTTGTCCGTTGATTGTAAGTCCGTTGTCCATAATTATACTCAGACGGCGGCATTGAAGACTCCAGGCGTCCTCATTGCTGCTGAATTGTGCGACTCCAGGCGTCCTCAAAAACCAAGCAATTGTGTGGCGTCCTCGCTACTGAATTGTGACACGACTGAATCGAATTTGGGCTGAATCGAATTCGCTTGGTGACAGAGACCTGAGAGAGACCTGAGTCTTCGTTGTGCTTGTACTGGTGTCTGCTTTAGAGTGCTTATCATGGAGATGGTTTACTGTAACTGATGCAATCGGACATTGTCAATCAGCGCATTCACGCGTGCTCGCAAAGGACATAATCCTCTTGATTTAGCTGTGTTCAAACAATGTAACCAGTGTTACAACAAAGCTAACCTCGGTACTACTACATGCGAAGCTGGCTTGGAGAATGAGATTGATGATGATAACGCTTTCATAGTGACAGTGGAGTGTGATCATTCGGAAATGATTGATGTTGTGAAAGAGTGCTTCGGAGATGAGGATGACAAAGATGGGTTTGTGTTTTTCCGACTGAAAGTTCATCTTTCAGACGAGAGTTGCATGCATGAGTTGCAGACTTTAAACTCTGGTAACTTGTCAGTGTGTTTGACGTCTTGGCTGAAGACAAACATCATTCTGAATATGGAGGTAGCCTCTGGATACTATTGGGAAGTACGTAACCCGCGTGTGTCTGTGAAAGACTGTTCGATCTTAAGGGTCACATTATGGTGTACCTCACGATCTGACCGGACAAAATTCAGAGATAAAGGTGAAGGATCCACATCACAGGTAAGACAACCAGAAAAGAAACGGAAGATTGATAGATCTGAGTGCAATGAAACTTTACGCATAACTGTGGACGTACAGCAGAAGTTAATATATTTAACTTGTCAACATTTGCTGTCACATGAGAAGCCGACGCATAAGTTGCATTGTTTTCTTGCTGATGCTATCACGTTTCTGGAGTCGATATCTGGATTAAATCTTCGGAAGCCTGAGGTATACCGTATATTATGTGAAAAAGAGATCATTAGTCCTTTGACTATAACTCGGGCGCAGGTGAATTTTTGGATTGCTGAAGTTCAATCTAGACAGTATCTGCGTGATATAGATGATCAAGTGAAGTCTGCATCTTTGTTGATACGCAGTGAAGCTTTAGCTGAGAAAAGCTTTGTTGAGGTGTTGTATTAACAGACTGACGAATACATTGTTTTTGCAATATGCACCCCATTTTTCAAACATATAGATAGTGTGAGAGAAATTATTATCGACAGTACTTTTAAAACTAACTCTATGCGTTTTGAGCTGTTTGTTATTGCTGTAAACTTCGGAGGTTTTGGTATGCCTCTATCCTACATGTTCTACTTGAGACAAGGTGATGCAAAAAAGAGTTCTAGATCAGTCACGGAACAATATAGAAAGAAGGTTCTTATGATGTGGTTCGAGAAGTTAAGAGAGAGAGGACTACGTCCTGTGTTCGCACTCACAGACAAAGACATTGGTCAGATATCGGCATTACGATCGGTTTTTACTGCTATGTATATTCAGCTTTGTTTGAAGCATGCTCAATCAGCTGTCGAAGTTCGATGTATGTGCATAGGACGAGCCACTGGATCATACAACAGTGTGGAGGCAAGTACATTTTTCTCTTTTATTGATGTAAATTGGTTCTCAGAGAGCGTGGAAGGTGTTGGTCAATTGTGTAATGCTGAACAACGAAAGGTTGTGGTTGAAATGATTACCAAACATTTCAACTTGCATTCACTTATACCATCAACAGAAGGTACATTTTTTACTCCTGATGTATTACATTGTAAGACTGTTCGTGAGATTTATAAATTCTGTAAAAGTTCTAACCTGATGTCTTTGTGGATATATCTCTGGCGAGAGTGGTACAGTCCAGACAAATGGGAAATTTTCAGTAGAGCATCAAAGCCTCTTCTTTGTTTGTCACGCACTACGAATATTGTAGAGAGTCACTGGAGAAAATTGAAGCATGATTATAAATATGCTCTTAACCGTCCTCGTTTAGATAAGTTGACGCTAATCATTTGTGAAAGTCTGGTGGCAGATATGCAAGTGTCCTTACACCAAATCATTCACGGACGTTTATTTGCCAGCTGGTGGGAACAGTTTCGTGTCACTTGGTGGAAATATCTGAGTAAAGATGTGTCTGTTCCGGATATTCATTTCACTGACCTGGACAGATGGATATGTTCTTGCTACTCATTTATAAATAGCCCGTACTTGTTATGCAAGCATTTGGTCAGAGCTTATGCTCAGACCTCTACGATACAACCCGTGTTCTCATCCACATTCCGGCATTGCAGTTATCCATTTTATGTTTTCAGTAGTCAAGAAAGCTTTTTCAACAGAGAAGTTGTACCGGATGATATCAACCCATGGTTTGAACGAAGCCATGTAGATGAAGAAATGTCAAGACATCCTACTCACTTCGATTTTACAGAGGATGAAGAAGATGTTTATGTACGCGAGCAAGGAGCATCTGAAGAAGGAGCAGCTGAAGACACAGAAAGATTCAATCTGGTCGAGCGATGTGAAGAGATTCTAGATTTTCTTAGAACTCTTTGCAATCACGAACATGACAATCCTCTCTTTCTGAAGTCACTTGACAAGGCGTTTCAACCTTTTGAGAGAAAAGTTTGTCATTGTATAACTGTTCTTAGATCTCGTGGACAACAACATACCTGGGCATCTAATGGTCCCTCATTGTATTTGCAATAATTCGTTTCTGTTTGCTTGTGGCTTTTGTGTTATATGTTTTGTTTTGTGCAGGACACCCTGTCGGACCAGGTCGATTTGGCCTGTCAGGGTTCAACTCCCTGGAGGGTGACTCTAATTTGTGGATGATATATGAACCTCTAAAAAGTAATCCAATGTCATACTAAACCTTCGTAAAGAAATGAATCTACTTAGGAAAGAAATGAAATGAAGAAAAAGAAGAAAAAATAAGAAAAAACCTTAAAGAAATGAAGCAGAGCAGCGCGGTCAATGCGATAAGTGGTCGGTCGCACTGACCGGCGACTGCGTTTACCTTCCGCTCTCTTAGTGCGACAAGTGAATAGTCGCATTGAGAGCAGTGTGACATACTCTCGGTCGCACTGTGCGCGCGAGCTTCTGCGTTTACCTTGCGCGCTCAGTGCGACTGAAAACGTGTCGCACTGTGTGTGCAGCTAGAAAAATAGCCTCAGTGCGACCACTCTTTGGTCGCACTGATCGCGGTATGGAAGCTAGTGTTTAGCCTCAGTGCGACCTAAGAGTGGTCGCACTGATCGCGGTTTGGGGTCTAGGGTTTAGCAAGGGGTTTAGGGCCGCAATTTACTATTTCTTTACTAAACGCGCTGAGAGCCCAGTCGCATTACCTTCGCACTCAACGCGCTTCCGCGCACCGTCGCACTAGTTCTTGATTGAACGCGCTTTCGCACACCGTCGCTCTCCCACCCATCGCACTAGTTACATTCTTGATTGAACGCGCTTCCGCTCACCGTCGCACTACCGCACTCGCACTGAGCGATACTCGATTTTCTCTATCGTTAATGTACACATGAAGTATTGATTGATTTTACGGGGCAACGATCGATCGATCACTTGGAGTACTCGCGATCCTGAACTTGGAGTTTTCTTTCCTTATGCTGTTCGTTTTCTCATTCGTGTCTAAACTCGCTTTCGTCTAAACTGACATACTCGCTTACTCGCTTCTGTTTAGAGTTTGGACAGACTTGCTTCTGTTTTCCTTATCTGTTTTTCTTATCAGGATGTCAGTTCGAGTAAGTGCGAAGACTCGCTTTGAATAGAGTTTTGACAGACTTCTTTATGTTTTTCTTATCAGGGTGATCTCTTCAAATAAGTGCGAAGCAAGCTTGAAGTCAAGTGAAGAAGTACAAGTATGGCACCGCGAGAAGAAGGACCTTTTCTAATTACGTTTATTTCACAACACGATGTCTCTCGACGTATCGTCTGGCAATGGATGGATAAAGAAGATATCGGTCAAGCTTTGAGCGGAATAGACGAGGAAGAGCTAGAGAAGCTGGGATTATTGATCGCGTTCTCGTTCGAGTTTGCTCGACCTGACGTAAGTACTCTGCCATTAGTCCCTCCTTTACAGTTGAAGCTCATTAGTCCCTCCTATTTAGTTTAAGCTCAAGTGAAGTAAACTCAAGTTTAGTGTTTACTCTATGTTAATTGTAATGTTTGTTTCTGTCAGATCGAACTTTGCATGGCTTTCATCCAATCCTATAATGCAGCCACAAGAATGGCCAAAATTGGAGATCGAGAGTTCAAGTTGACCCTTGACTTAATACGGGAAGCCTTTGTTATTCCTGAAGGATCTGTGATGTTACCCCCCTTCGTAAGACATGTTCGGATAGACGATTGGTTTCCTGGGTATGATAAAGTGGAGAAAAGATACTTCGCAAGAGAATGTGCTATCGAAGGATGGAGATTTGCTTTCCAGTGCTTGAATGCGGTTCTCCTGGCGAGAAGAAGGCCTAAAGCTGTTACAGGTCAACTTGCTTTGTACGTGAAATCTAAAGTGGAAGGAGAAGATATGGATTATGATTGGTCACTGTTCATGTTCGAGAATCTGGAGGCAGAAGTGTTACATCTGCAGAAGCACATACGCGAACAGAGGAAAGGAGTATCCGTCGAAACTTTCTGCGGGATGGCTTTAACTCATCTCATGCGACACTTGGATATCTTGAGTGAGGAGGTGTTAGTATTCTCCATTGAACACGGACTACAACAAGAGAGTACATCGCATCCAAATATCCAGCAGAATCAGCTTGGTGTTCAGCTTGGAGTAGTCCACTATGATAGAGGTACCTGTATTCTCTTTACTTGTGTTTGTGTATTATTTGTGACTTGTGTATTATTTGTGAATAAGTTAATCTCTGTTTAGTGCTCTCTCTGTAGTGTTGAGTGAAATCTCTATTTAGTGCTAGCTCGATGTAGTGTTGTCGTGAAATCTCTGTTCGACGGTCTTGATAGCACAGTGCGACGGGCCTATCGGTCGCACTGTGCTGCACGGTCATTGCGACGGGCCTATACAGTCGCACTGAGTGCGCAGCCTTACGTAAGCAAACGCGCTCAGTGTGACTATTTACTAAACGCACTGAGCACGTGACGTTAATACGGTGCTCAGTGCGACGGGCCTATCAGTCGCACTGAGCGCGTGAAGTTAACGTGGCGCTCAGTGCGATTGTATCACACGTCGCACTGAGCGTGTGACGTTAATGCGGCGCTCAGTGTGACGGGCCTATCAGTCGCACTGAACGCGTGAAGTTAACGCGGCGCTCAGTGCGACTGTATCGTACTCGCATTGAGCGCGGGAGCTTAACGCGGCGCTCCGTGCGACTGTATCACTGCGTCGCACTGTGCGCGGCCTCTACACAGCACAGAGCGACGGGTCTGTTTAGTCGCACTGAGGTCTTCTTTACACTTGTACTTGTAGGAGAACCAGAGACGGAGACTGTTTTGAACAAGAGGAAAGAGGAGGAAGATTTAGATGCTCGTCTGGAGATGAAAAGAGAAGAAGAAGAGACTTTAAACCTCCGAATAACAGAAGCGAGCCAGAGAGAAGAAGACATGTACGAACGAATTCAACTACAGGAAGAGGAGTTGGAGAGGTTAAAGAACGATGTCACTCGCCTTCGTTCTTCTAAACTCTTCTATCCCAGATTGACAGATCCTGGTGTCATCAGAAGGAAAACACTGATTCTAGATCTGAACGGTTTGTTGATAAGAACGGGACGTAATGACTTGGAGCTTCAAGGAGCTAAAGAGAGAGGTTACCAAGTTCACAGTGCCAAAAAGGATTTATTCTATGTGGCACGAAAAGGAGTTAAAGAGTTCATGGAGGTATGCTGTCAGGATTTTCAAGTGCTAATATGGACATCCAAAACTCTTAACAACTGCAACGCCCTCCTTCGATCCATGGAGACCAAAAATTACTTGCCTACAGGGATCGCTTCAGGCCAGGTAACTGCAAACAAACTCATTGCTATTAAGATTATTCTTCAGTTTCTTTGTTATAGGATACATATCTTCACTTTGTTCCATTTCCTTTCCACTTTGTTTATGTTAACGGTAATCGTATTATACATATATTCACTTTGTTTTGATCTTCACTTTATTTCTATTTATCTTGTCTCATTATTGTATAATGCAGATCTGTAGAATCTTCGGACAACCTATGTGTAATCGTTTCAAGACTACCAGAGAAGCTGCTAGTGGTAATTACTTGTATTTGAAGGACTTTTCTTGACTGTTTGCGTTTGACTTGTGTACACGAGATGTGTTGTTGATAGATGATTCTCCTGAGAAGAATAGTACTAATCATCCATACAACGCAATCCATCCCCCTCCTTTCATGCCTGAGTCAGGTGACATGGACAGAGATGATTATCTCATGAATGTACTCTTACCATGGTTGAAATCATGGGCAAACAGCACCCAAGATACCCCAGGTTATGTTGCTGTCAAGTATAGACAGGCTTTTGGTAGAGATCCTTATCCTGCTCTGAAGAATTACTGGGGCGCTATGTCAGAGGAGGAAATCAACTTGATTTGGCGTTCTTGCACTATCGTTCAAGCGACTGAATTTATGGAGAAACTGAGATCAATTTAATAAAGTGTGTAGTTTTCTGATATGGTTAATCTATGTAGGGAAAAACTGGAATAAGTTAATAAAGTGGGTTGTTTTATCATTTGGTTAACTGTGTTTTTACTAAAACTCTTCTCCCCACTCCAACACCTCAAAGTACCCTTACGCAATTAACCTCGCTTGCTCAATGCGACAGGTCCAAGATCGCACTGAGTGCGAATCTATCACTGATCGCAATGTATCGCACTGAGCTCAGTGCGAAATATTGTAAAAGCAGTCGCACTACGCACTGAGTACAGTGCGACCGACAGTATATCGCACTGAGCCTCACTGCGACATTACACTTGTCGCACGCAATGTATCGCACTGAGCTCAGTGCGAAATATTGTAAAGGCAGTCGCACTGCGCACTGAGTACAATGTGACCAACAGTATATCGCACTGAGGGCTCAGTGTGACGAAACACTTGTCGTACTGCGACACTACACTTGTAGCGTGCGACTAGATGCGCTCAGTGCGATCGACCATTTGGCGCACTGAGCGCGCTGCTCCAAGCTCTCTCTCTCGTTTTAGATTCATTTCTAGAGTTTCGGTAAACACTAGAGGGAGATAACATGACGCAGAATATACACAATAGACGAAGAAGTGTATATACGCGAAGACTACCATCTATTCATTCAAAATATAACGATGCATTTTGACTGTATGCGTAACACATATTACAGTCCATCACGAACGGTCACCGCCACTATTTCAATATAGCAAAAGCAAACATAACCATCGATAATAACACGGCCATAGATCCCACTGAAAATCCCACAAAAAAACCACTCTTATAATCATGAGAATTCGCTACTTTATCTCCCCGTCCCCGTCTCTCTTCTGCAGATAATTGATGTGTCTCGTCTCCACGAAAGTTGATGTCCGGCTCCGGTGTGGTGCTTGTGCTCGACCATGGTATAACACACCGGGTAGGAATGACAATTCGAGTAGTAGACATTCGCCTTACTGAATCTGGAAGAGACGAAGAAACACCGAATAACTGCCGTTTTCCACAGGGTTTGCTTGGTCGATCCGAATATATTTTCCTCCAACAACTTTACTTGTCACAATGGTGAAATGACAGTACCAATGCTGACCAACGATCCGGTCCATCAAAACATTGTCATCTCCGCGTAATTCCACTAGACTATAAGCCAAAGCACTTATGCTTAGAAAATCTCTCCCAGCTTCCCATGCTATGGCCCACGCGTTGGCACTTTCATCTGCTACCAGAAGCTGTAATCTGAAACATTTTATTGACGACAGGCGTTCACTTTTACATCTCGAACAAAACAACCCACATAACTTTTTGCTGCATCTGTCGCATCCGTCATATGTCCTGAATCCACTTTCTGCATACGCTAAGACCGAAACCTTCAGTAACAGATGAGAGCAACACATATTAGTTTCCAAGCAGTCCACCAAGTACTGTAAATTACGTCTCCCGTAGCTGCTCACTGTCGCAGAAGAACAAAACATCACTGATGATCAGACTGCAAAACTGAAGATCAGACTTCAAAATGCAATATCAAGCGATCAGACGCAATATCAAGCTGTATTAACGAAAGCTCGAGGTTAACAAACACTGCGAGTGTGTTCTGATGCTCACATTTCGCGCATTGTGAGACTATCAAGACTATTGACCACCACGTTTCTAAGCACATCTGAGAAACCTGACAATTTTTTGTTAAACTGTGCCTAATTCAAAATGAACGGAGAACGGACGAATTTCTTGTGAAACTGTGCCTAATTCAAAATGAACGGAAAACGGACGGAGAACCCCATTACTGTGCTTTGAGCTCGGTGACTGTGTAGTTGAGACCGTGACCGTGACTGCCGTTTGAACCGTGCAGTTGATACCATAACCATGATCATGATTGCAGTTCGAGCCTCAGTGACTGCGGTAATAAGCGGGAACTCGGTTACAGGCGTTTCTCCGCGACCACGAATCTGTAGTCGGATCACTAATAAATTCGCACGTATAAGCCGAGACGTAATTAGCGGAACTGTGCCACAGCTGCGGGCTTGGATGTGGGTCATCTGATCTCTCTCTCCGACGCGTGATCTCTCATCACGCGTACTTCTGACCTCTTGACGCTAGATTCTAGAAGGAAGAAGTTACGCGGGTTTATCCACACGGATAATCTTCTAAAATTACCTGGTAGATCATATCATGTTATCTGCTTCGTCACAACAAGGAAAAATACAATCATTCATGAGCACTGACTGCAAGTAAGTACTAAGTTCTCGTACTTTGCTTGAATTACTGCTTCTTAGTTAGCTAAACCTGTAAACTTCGAGAAGCTTGTTTTGGCTTTATTTGGTAACTTTCGTAAGGTTTCTTTTGTGTCTTGGGAAGCGCGAGAAGGAACGGAAGTGAAAACCACCAGCATAAATACGAGCGTGGTAAAGGGACAAATTTTCAGAGGTTTGGAGTTGTCAGCTTCAAGGAGTGCAGGTAGAATACCACTGGTATTCACATACCGGACTGTCAATACAATTCGCTGCGAAGACAGTGAACACTCTGAAAGGGCGGAGCGTGGAGCGTGGGAGCGGGATACACGACTAGGAGCGTTGGAAGACGTCTGCGGTACGTGCAGTCGTCTTTCGCAGTCTTTGCAATTCGACGTGTCGTGTTAAGGAACTTCGACTTTTCCCGCAGAACATTGTTTGCAGTCGTCGTGAATTCAGGGACCGTGATTGGTTACAGTTCCTCCTTTCTACTTCTGACAGTCCTTCATTACCCTGTCAGTTTGTTTTGTCTTCTCCAGGGTATCCTCTTGGTAAAGGCGTAATACACTAGGTGCATACTGTAACACCTTTTGCTTTTTCCCCAAACCAGATGGCATTCGGGCAGTGATTAACCCAAACGTGGCAACTGCATGGTCATAAAGCAGGCTCAAGAGACTAGATAAAAGAGTGTCGCGAGCCCTAAAGGAGGCCATTCTCAGTTTCAGTTTTGGGAGAAGAGCACTCTTGGTGGTGAGAGAGGAGACAGTATTTTCCAGTGTAGTGTATATTGCCTTTGAGGTCAGAAATCAGGAGCTAGAACTGTGCAAATCAGATCCCTTGGAGAGTAGACTTGGAGAGCAGATCTGGAGAGCAGACTTGGGGTGTTGATTAGATCGCTGACTTGGGGTCTGATCTGTTGAGTAACAGAAATCAGGGCGTTCAGAGTGAAAGTAGGTTCTTCTGGCGAAGTCTTAGTTCTGGAGTTGCTGAGTAGAGAAGAATTGCCGGTCCAAGAGCGCTGCGTGACCTTGTCAGCAAGTAATGCCATGTAATGTATATGAGCCCGTGACTTTCTCCATTCTGATAAGTAGGCTCTAGTTGTGTGCCAAAACTGAGTTGGGCGCATCTGGTGTCGTGTTGACTTTATTTCGGTGTAATTACTTTGCCTTCCTACTTCCTAGCATCTACTAGGTCTCTTAGTCTTGGCGGTTGCTCCTTGTGGGTCCTGGCGTTCCGACTTGATCACCAGTAGCGGAAGCGCTGCCCAAATTTTATGCAACCCAGGTCTAGAATAGTTCCACCTGTATTTAGTAACCTAAGATTGACCAGAGACCTACAAAGGACTAGTTGGTTATTCGAAACCCGTCCAACAGTTATCAAATCCTTGGTGCTCATTAGCTGATAGTTTAACGAACTGGATCTGGAGACACAAATAAAGTATACAAGTCTCTAGGGAGGTTCACGTTCGGCAGTTCATTGGTTAGAGATTAAAGAATCTGTTCCGAGATCTGCGGTCGAACGTGACACATACCAGGTAGTACAGAGTTGGGTATGGGTATTCATTGGGTATTCATTGCATCGCGCTCCTTCTTGGTAGTACAGAGTAAATGACCGGACTGAAGAGAAACGTCAACACTCATGATCGTCAACCGTAGAATCTTATTTACGTTGTTGGATACCTAGAATTGTTTGCCGAACGCAAACGCACATGCGTTGGAACTTGTAGACGCACGCGTCGATCCTGATGTCAGGAGTTCCTGTGCTGTGGCGTGGCAGAAGCCACAGAGTGTACGGACTGAATTGCACGCAACAAGAGAAGTACGTACAGCGAATCTTTTGTGGGTGAAACGCGGACGGGGACGGGATTCTGTCTTTGTCGAAATACGCCGAGAACTCGGATTCTGTATACTGTCGACCGCTAGTTAACTTTTGAAAACGTGGGGAAATGGAGCAGGAGCCGGATAGTCATTCGTAACATTCACAGAGCGTGGTAGCTCACACTATAGCATCGACGGGATTCGCCCAACTTTCACCCGTCGGGAACGGTTGTGGGTTGAGAGTAGTCGGGAGCAGTGTAGCGACACATACCGCTCCTCAGTGGTATTTGCGTATGTATGTGTTTAGGTTTTACTCTCGCGTGCTGTGCGGTCGCGAACCCTCAGAGAGCCTGAGTGCTTGAGAACATTCTCTGGCGCAAGCGGTACCAAGAGAATTTAAACACTAAACACCGACAGAGAATGTTAACTTCAGCAATTTGTGGACTTGCTAAAAGACGAACCTTGTACCTGATGGGCGACTAGAACCTATTCTTATGGACGGAGTCTATCCTCAGAACGAGGAAACGTCACGATGAGATCATGTGTTCACTCTCAACCAGGCACCCTAATAGAATGTTTCTTCCTTTCCCGTGTGCAGTCGTCACTATGTTCCGTACCAAGCTTGGAAAGACTCCTCGTTATGAACTTTATGAGGTGCTAGACCTCTCGAAAGATGCATCGGTGGAAGACATCAAGAAAGCATACAAGAAATCTGCCTTGAGACACCATCCTGATAAAGGTGGTGACGCCGCGAAGGTATGTCTACCACGAGAGTTTAGTTCCTTACATGCTTGTAATGCTTAATTTCTCTGTGTGTGAGTAGTATAGAGAGTGGTAAGATCTAGCAACATGAGGAGATACACCAATACTGGATGAATTCGATGGGTAGTTAGCCTTGCTTTTAGTTCAAAGAAACTTGTATTGTAAAGTGACATTCGCTTTATCTTGCAGTTCAGAGGAGTTGTCAACGCGTTCAATATACTGAACGACCCGAGAAAGAAAAGCTTATATGATGAGAGCGAGGAAAGGAAGTATCGAACCAATATCCGAAAGGAAAGGACGATCAAGAAGGATATCCGAGAAGAAACACGTCTAGACAAGAAGAATATCCGAGCAGAAACACGTCTAGACAAGAAGGATACCCGAGAAGAAGGACCCCTAGACAAAGATTTGCTTAACCATTTTGCTTGCCACTTCGGTGCCACAGCGTCAATGAGACCTGATCATGAAGGTAGGTTTTCTTGAACCATTTACCATACTAGTCTTTTCAAAGCCATTGCTAATCTGATTTCGATCTTTTTCTCTAGATTCCTCGTATCTCAAAGAAATTGCTAATTTCATGAAATCAATGTCCTGCAGATGTATACAAGCGGACAAAGATAGTTGAAGATGCGGAAATCGTGAAGGGATGCAAGAGGATAATTTTCCAGCATTTTGCAAAGGCTTCGCGCTGAATAAGTTCATAGTCAGGATAATTGTAGATATCACATAATGACAGTGTGAGGGTTACTCCACGCTTTGTGCTCTGTACTTTTTCTTTCCGTTATATTAATAAAGTTCTCGGGTGTGCTGCCACCCTTCTAATTCAGAAAAAAGAAGAAAACGAGTTATATACTTCTAGACACATGCTGAACTTAAGTGGTAGGTTTCTGCTATTTTTCCTTCTTTAGTAACTTCAACTGTACTTGATCACTAAAGTAGACTTTTCTAGGCTTGTAAATAAAATTTGCAAATTTTTTTCTAAAGCAACAAGCAAGATATGTTGATTTTAAACCCCTAAAAGCATGAAAGAGAATATTTTTTTCCTCCTCGTGTTCTTGGTTCTCAAGGAAAAATTCCTTTTAGTTCCAAAGACCCCTGAAATTTTCATCTTTAACATTTCTTTGTAGGAATGTTAGAGATAATTCCTTTTAGCATGCAGAGTACAGCAAGGCCAACTTCCAGAAGTTAACCTCTCAAAACCAGAGAAGGTAGTTCTACCTGTAGACTTTCTGGACGGGTGGTATGCTACTACCAGTGAGGAAGGAGAGCAGATGTACCATCCCAGGACGTCAACTTTCAGACAAGTGCTGGAGAGGAGGACGTCAACTTTCAGACAAGTGCTGGAGAGGAAGATATCACCTAAGGCAGTAGAGAGACCTCCAAGTCCAAGTGAAAGTGTCTGTTTTTCTTGTTCCTATGTGCCTGTTGATCAATGAGGATGACTGGAACAGTATGTCAGAAGAAGATAATCCTTACGAGTTTGAATATGAGGATTATACGATTAGAGAAGGTCCTATGTCTTGGGATAACCTTGAGTGGTTGGAATTTCAAGACGCGTTGGTAATTTCTAAAGGACAAGTGTAAGGAATCCTACCTCAAGGAGTTAACCTCCTTATGTCATCAGATACTCACCCTGATTAGGAGGAACTTCAGATGGATACTGTGAGGACTTCTCAGAGAGGAATAGAGTGTAAACGACATAGTGACTATATTGAATGCTATGAGATAGAAGAAGAGCTGGAGATAACTTCTAAAAGATCTATGATTCTGGGGAGGAGGGTTCCTCTAACTCAAAAGGAGAAAGAAGATTATCAGTGTATCTGGAGACAAGTGAAACCAGTCACACACAGGGTATGGTGGATCCAGATGTTTGCCAAGACATGGAGATAGCCCCTAGTAAGGTGTTGAAGGTTTCCAAGACAGTGACATGTGAAGAGTTGGAAGTCAACCGGAGGTTGTTCACTGAGTTTCAGGACATCTTTGTTTGGACAACTGAAGACAAGAAGGGGATTCCAAAAGAGTTAGGAGAACACAAGATTGATCTATTGGAGAAGGTAGTACTTGTACGCCATCGTCAGTATAGATTGAACCTCAAGTACTCCTTGCTTGTGAAGGAGCAGAATGATCAGTACTTGAGGATGGAGTTATCTTTCCTGTACTCAGTAGTGAGTGGATATCTCCTATTGTCATAGTTCCAAAGAAACAGAAGGGAAGATCAGGGTCTGTCAAGACTTCAAACGGTTGAATACAACAACAAGAAAGGATCATCACTCTCTACTTTCACAAACTCAGTCTTAGACCAGGTGGCAACACATGAGATGTATCTCTCTATCAAGGAGGAGGGTAAGACAAAGACTACTTTCACCACAGATTGAAGAACGTATGCTTACCACTAGATGTCTTTTGGTTTCCGTAATGCGCTTGCGACCTTCTAGAGGTTGAAGACAACTATATTCTAGGAATACCTTCGTAAGTTCATGAAGATTTTCTTGGATGATTTTTGTGTTTTTGGATCCAAAAATCAATATCTAGATTACATGCGTAAGTGTTTTTAGAAGCGAGAATGCAGACTCCTCCTGTGTACTCCAAAATCTATTCGTATGTCTCTAGCAACGAGCATAATGTGTGTAGTGTGCACAATATAACGTGTAATGTGTCTCTGTGCGTAACCACATGTGTGTAAAATCCTACTATGTGTCCTACTTTATACTCCTGTACTTGAGTCACATGAGGGAGTTCTCTTCCAATCCTCACTCGCAGCAAAGAGAAATGGGATGCTGTCAGAAGGCCACTACCTCACATGCAGTCGGTTCCCTTCTCAGTTTGAAAACTAGGAAGTGCACGATGACTAGGTTGACTTTGCATCCAAATATAACTTTTTTTTCGTCATATGAGAAGGTATCCTATTGGATCAAAGAGTTTCTGCTTGGGAGATTGAAGTAGACCAAGACAAGGTGACTGTATTCATGTCTTTAGAGCCACCTAAGAACCTCAGGGAGTTGAGGAAGGTCTTAGAGAATGTGGATATTACATGAGGTTCATGGAGAACTATGCTACCTTAGCAGCTCCACTTATCCAGCTACTGAAGAAGGAAGCAGAGTACCTCTGGATAGAATAGATGTAGTGTCTCAGGATCTCCTTTAGCCCATTTAGCATAAAAGATATCGTTCCCACAGAGGATTTGCACAAGTATCGCTGCTCTAAGTTCTAAGATTTTGTTCAAACACACAAACACACAAGTTTTATCTAGAAATCTCGTCTTCTCACAAAACCACACGGCTTCCAGACCCTTCAAAAGGTGCTCTAGACCTAAACAAACAACTACAACCTAACATATCACACAAATATCTACTGGGAAACTTGAGAAGACGCTTCCTGCTTCCAGGTCACGACTTCTAGTCTTTCCACGATAGTCTTCCTGAAGCAATTCTCAGCTTCTGGGAGTTCAATTTGGCTTCTCACACCTCCAGAAGACTGCTCATGCTTCGTAGACGTCAAATTATCACTGTCTGTCACACATCGCTCTTCCAATTTCCAACGGGGTTAGATCAATCACAGGGTGTATGTCCTTTGTAGTCTTCCCAAGCTTCTGTCTACGGAAACAGTCTTCTTGCAACACTACAACGACATTCATCTTCACGGAAGCTCAATAGAAGTCTTGGAAGCTCACTAGAAGAAGATAGGAAGATGGGAAGATGAGAAAAGACGGAGAAGAAGAGAAAATCCAAACAAGAGAAAACAAGATGAAAATGAGAAATTAAGACTCCGATAGGTTTCTAGTCCGGATCTTGACTAACAAGCCATCCTTGCTTGTAATAATTTGGAGAAGAAGACCACAAATTTGCTTACAGTTACACAGTCTTCTACTTGAGGATGTTGTCTTCTGCTATAGAAAGAAGACTTCTTTCTTCTTCTGTCGTTGCTCCGACTACTCTGACGTTAAGGACCAATCTCTCTTATGTCAATCCGTACGTGAATTCGAAGTGCTTCACTAGATGAGACAAGATTCGACTCTGCACAACTTCTAACAATCATCGCCACTCAAGAAGAAGGTTTCTCATGCACAATTGGGTGTGAATTCAAAGAAACCCACTGCCCAGAAGACACAAATATAGCTTCTGCACTCAAATCTGAAATCAATTCTCCGAGAAAAAGGTACATTAGCTTCTAGAAGCTCACTCCATCCACTTCTTGTTCCTACTCCTCGACACACCAGCTTAGAAACAGGACTACACGATGATGCCGTTCCTTGTTCTAGGCTGTCCACTACTGCTGTCTACGTCTTCGATCCACTTTTCTGCTCCTATTGTTGCTTATCCTATCACATGGACAGTCATCTAAAATTACAAGGGGAGTTGCCCCTCCTTAAAATAGTAAACTTCACTTCCTATTAAAATTAGCAAGTCAACTGTCTCCCTAACTTGTTGTTTACTCCTGATCGTCGGGTGCTATCCCTACTTTTTTTAAAATTTGGTGCTTCTTTTTTAGGAAGTTTAGGAAGTTTTTTAGGAAGTCTTCTCCTACTTGAACTCCTAAATCGACCTCTGATAAAGTGAGGAGCCTTGCTCGTACCTCGAGTGTGACTAAGGTGGCTTCCTCCTCGATATTCTTTAGGTTGTTTATCGTGTTGATACAGTTTAAGCTCATGGGTTGCACTTACATGTCGCTCATGCATGCTTCCTAGTGTGATTAGATTATCTTTTGAGATTACGTGTCGTTTTACATGTCTTTGCATGTAGTTTAAAGTTTATGCTGGCACTTTAAAGACTTGACGTGGTAGCTTATGTGTGAAATGAAGTCACCACATTATCGTGTGACGTGCTTTTTTATCTAAGAATACACCGGATATCTAGCTGTAGAGAGTAGGTGTCGCACTCCGTGACTCAGAACCAGCGATCACCCAAACCTCTCTCTGACCTCCAAGTACACTCTGAATCTATCCCGCTATGATATCCTCACGTCCTCTCGGTAAATCTCTCTCTTACTCGACTAGGAATAGAACCGGAGTAACAAGCACGTGCAACATGTTCCAACTATCACCGCAAGCACTCTTGGGTCTGCTGGTCATCACTCCAGCCTCACCACAAGAGAAATACCAGCACTCCTAATAGAAAAGAAACCTAAGCGCAACGTCCGCACACAAATCCAATCAAATCAACTAAGCGTACAAACAAGCATGCAAGTATGGAGAGAATCCAAACACAAGTAATATAGTCAACAACTCTCCATACCCATGATCAAGTGCTCTGAAGCACTAGCAAAACCTCCAGGTCGACCTGTTCTTCAAAGAATCTTAACTCTTGCGTCTTTTGGAATAAGAACCTATCAACTTTACCTCGTTGTCACTCCTCAACCACAGCTCAGAATGAGATGAAACCAAGGCCAGCAGATAGCCTGTAGAATAATCTCTCTATTAAGGTATTACATGCAGAAAGATCATCTCTAAGTTGGCATCTATGCCCTTCTAAAGTTTACTGTTTTTATAACATGATACTATTTTGACAGAACTTTGTTGTTCGATTCCTCACAAACCATTCGATCAGAATGGCTCAAACTTCTCAGGAAGCTAATGTGTCACCATCACCACCACTCTGTAAAATTTCACCAGCAGATCCTCAACCAAACTCTCAGAATGATCCAAGCTCTTATCGCTATTTTTATAACATGATACTATTTCGGCAGAACTTTGTTGTTCGATTCCTCACAAACTACTTGACCAAAATGGCTCAAACTTCTCAGGAAGCTAATCTGTCACAATCACTACCACTCTGTAAAAGTTCACCAGCGGATCCTCAACCAAACTCTCGAAATGATCCAAGCTCTTATTGTTAATGACACAAGATGATATGCAGACCCTTGTGCACAAAAATAGTGATACCCTTATACCCAATAATCCAAATGGTTTGAAATTTCACATGTAGGTAGCTGACTATACCTTCTCAGACCCGAGAAGGTTTCATAGCAAAATTCGACCTCAAACTCTCCATATCTCTCTCAATGTCTCCAGTTTACAGTCGTCTACTATCATAGCCGTCGATTTGAGACACCTAACTTCAGCCGGCCATAACTTTTTCACTCTAGCTTGGAATCGATTGATCTCGGAGTCCATAAACAAACCAAGCTCAAGAGCTTTCAAGCAATAGTCAATTCATCTCCAGCAACCTCACAGAACTCCAAGAAAGTGAGAAAGACCTCACGGAAATAAAATTAATCACGAATTTGACCCCCTCAGCTTCAATTGATGGAAACGTTCTCATCCGTGCTTCAAATCGAGCAACCATTGAGTCCACGGGCATCCTCGTCTCCCAAGCTTTCCAACCATATCCCACACTCCGCAAATGGACCAAGGGAAGTACCTCTAACCCTCGAAAACGTGAAAAGTACTTGGTAGAAGGTGATTGGTCAAACTTTTGATCAATAAGAAACAAGTTGACAAAAAAGGTTTTGTCTTCACTCACATGACAAACAGAAGGAACTAATTTTTATCCAAGAGTATCATTTGGGCCTAGAAGCTTATATTAAATAAACTACAAACATGTGTCGTTGACGATACCGTTGGTCAAGAAACACGTAGACATGAAGAACAAACTACGCTCAATATAGAGTCAGAATCTCGACTCTAAAACGGTTGACAATAAACGAAACTACAAAAGGAACGGATGAAGCTATTATCTGGTTGTAATAATCCTCTCCGAAATTTCTCACCACAAACTCTCGATGCACCACCTTTGGTCGACTGTAACAACGTATTTAGACCCAAGTGTTAAATGGAACTCTCGCTGGAAAGTTAATGGAGGATCCATACCACATCAGAGCAAGATGTAGACAATAAGATCCCAAACAGCGTCGTAAGTGACAATGAGAAGAATGATAGGATCCAGAGTAGCCATCACCGCATCCATAAACGACTCTCCCCAATGAGCTACCATAAATACTTGAACAGACAATGGATCTTAACGACAAATGGATGCGCAAGTGGAAGATCAGGAGCACGAAAGGACTCTCCGTTCATACCTACTACTCGCATTGCCGCTTACTTCATCCGATGATACTGATCACACTCACACTAGACTTGGATACTCTACACTCCATCCAAAGCTCCACGCACCTCTCTACTTATACATCAACTTCGCATATGACGACAAGAGTACTACCCTTATCCCCACTCAGTGGAGAGTACACGGATCGTCCACGTGGAGCTTTATCTTTTGACACGATTAGGTCCCAGTGGCTCCTCAACATCAAAACACGTATGATAAGGATATGTGGTGGTTTCACACCCTAGTCAATCCACAACACGACATCCACCCCCTCTAAACCTGTGCATCCTCCGATATGACCAACCTAATCATACGTTGTGGTTGGCATCATACCATTTCTTTGTCATCTTTTTCTTCGAGAGTCTCCCCCTCGAGCTCTACGCTCTCATCTGGACTCTCATCTTGATCTTGAGAGAGATCAAACTTGATACTGATCTCTTCAATATCTACGTCCTCATCTCGCCGCTTAAAGAGTTCTATCCGTTTCTCTACAATCGGAACTTTAAGCCGCGCACCATCTAACTCGCGTAGCATGTATGTGGTGTTGTCATGAATACGAACAACCACGTAAGGCCCAAACCAACGTTTAGAAAACTTCCGCAATGAACTATAATGGTTATCCGAGCTGCTATCGTATACCAACACCCAATCATCTTCCTAGATCTCTTTAGGTCGTAGTCGATGTCGCTTATCAAATCTATCTTTGTTCTTTAAGCGAGCTTTTCGTAACCGTTCTAGAGCTAGCTCCACATCCTCTGGTCTCCGCTCCAATTGATGAATCCTAAGAGCGAGAAGATCCTCTCTAGAGAGATTATCTTCCCAAGGTAGAACACTCCAAGTAGGTATTTGTTCTTCGATAGACATGATCGGTTTTTGCCATTGCATTAGTTTTGCTGGCATGTACCCGGTCACCGAGCTATGAGTTGTACGATCAGCCCATAGAGCAAACGGTAGAAGCCTTGGTCATTCTCTCACCCTTCCGTTGCAAGCTTTCACAATGGCTTTCCTGATAGGAGGATGGTCGCGCTCACTTTTCGCATTTTCTTCTGGGTTGTAAGCCATGGTAAGAGCTAACTTGATTCCCCACCTCTTGAAGAACATATCAGCTTCGTGAGCATTCAGTTCTCCGCGGTCTGCTGTAATCTTCCGAACACATTCGTATCTACAGATCACATCTTCAAGTAGAAATCTGCACACCCTTTCTGTAGTGTTTATGCGTAGAGCGCTTCCTTCGACTTGGTTTGATAGATCCTCCCGTGTCAAAACCAAGTATCTCATCTGTCATATCCCAACCGGCATCGTAACCAGATCTACTACCCACTTGTAATGCATTGCAAGTGGATACATAGGGTGAAGTTCATCTCGATGCCGAATGTCAGAGTACATCTGGCAAGTTATACACATCTCCACAAATCGCACTACATCTCTGTACATGTTACGCCACCAATATCTCTCTTTGAGTTTGGTAAAGGTGGCATAAATATCCCGATGTCTAGCCCATAATTTCGCGTACCTACCGTCTTGTTGCGCCAGCGGAAGCTCTAACTCAGTAGGTCGCAAACTTTACACCGCTAACCTGCAAACACAATCACAAGTTAGCGTCCATGCACCACTTACCTTAGTTCTGGTTGGTCCGGACCGGAGTCGGACCGTCCCCCTAATTATCAAGCTCAGCAATCCTAAGTCCCGACTTAGATCCGCCTAAGTCGGTCCCAAACATGAGCAAGTCACAATATGACTTGGGGCGGACTTCCCATAAAGTCCAGGGTCCTAAACGGTGCCTCCAGCACACCTAGCGGCCCAACCGCCCGTGATGTCCGTCTGGGTCTAGGCTCCCGAACGGTGGTCTAACCCGCCGACTCGTTCCCTAGTCTTACCCCAGCCCTTACATCGTTCCTAAGTCTAGACTTCCACTTCTAGATCGGAACGTGCCTTGGAACTGGCCCAGCCATCACCTCATGCCCCCAGAGTCCGCCCGCCGAACCCTGGGGTCGGGTGACTCGCCCTGGCCCACCCAGGCATCGAGCCCCCCTCATATATACTTCTGGGGATCGGCGGCCCCGCCCTCCTCTTTGGTCCCTGAAAATTATACCACAACCCGATTGTGGTTCGACCATAACTTCCAGCTCGGAGGTCAGATTGAGGAGTGTTATATATCACTGGAAAGCTCTCGACGAGATCTTTCCAATGATACCTCACTCGCCTCGAGATCTTACGTGGAGCTCCGTCCACGACCTAAAACGTCCTTGGAGCTCCAACACTTAGCAGTTTTTCCGAAAACCTGTGGTCCAGACCTAAGGTCGAACCCTGTGGTTCGTCTGCGTCTCGGACCCACGTCTCGGTTTCGCGTCTCGGACCCACGTCTCAGACCTATGTCTGAGACTCATGTTTCAGTCCGTTCTCAGACTCGCCCTCTTAGGTCAGCGTTCGTCTGGGGTCCTCTTGGGGTAGGCCCCTATGTCCTAACCCAAGGTTCCAACCCTGGTTCAGAGAACCACTTAGGGTTCATCTGATCCCGACTTGCCGGTCACGCCGTTAAGTCCTACTCGCAGCGTTCACAACCTAGCGCAAGTCCGCTAGGGTTCTGTCGTTCGCGTCTGCGCCCGATCTTGAGAATGAGGGGCGTGATAATAAGCTCTCATGGAATTCTTGAATGAGATGGTTTTGCATCTCTTGCTTACACACAACCCGTTGCGGCATCTCGTCACTCCGCTTGGCGCGCTTCCACAGATAGCCCCCTTGTTGTATGTAGTTGTAAGTCTTCCTCCTGATCTGTTTGAAATGAACATCATTCCATTCTGGTTGCTTGGTCAACAAACCAAGATAACGTCCAATGTCTAACCATTCTCCTTCATATAGCTCCTCCATGAATGAGTTTTGATGCTCATTCATTCCCTTTTGAGCTCTACAAAAGACGGTCATGCTTATATTCTCTATGTCTTCCGTCAAATCCTCTTCATCTTCATATCTGGTCCTAGACAACATATCTGCTACCATGTTATCTTTTCCCGCTATGTGTCTGAATTCTGGATTCAACGACTTAATATAGGCAATCTATCGCAACATAGCAATATCAGGGGTGTTACAATTGGTAATCATCCCTAATAGTGACAAACAATCCGTCTCCACTATTACCGATGCTCCAATCAAATAGTCCTTCTCAACTTTCATGGCAATAACTACTCCCCATAGCTCTCGCTTTACTTGTGGGTAGTTTCGTTGTCTCTCACTCAACACCTTGGCTCCAAACCTGATTGCAAACCGGTTCTCATTCTCATCATCTTGTCCCACTGCCCACCCAATGGCTATCGGACTTGTATCAACCGTGATTATCACGTGTTTGCTATCTTCATAACTCACTCTTCGTAGCACAGGTGCAGAAGACAACAACTGCTTCGGCTTCTACACCGCTTCGATATGCTTCTCCTCCCATATGAACTTCGTGCTCTTTCGTAACAGACCATAGAGTGGATCTGATACATGAGAAAAATGAGGAATCCATACAAGATAAAACACGTAAGCTCATACAAACCTTCGCACCTCTGTTGTCGAGCTACATGTATCTTTCATTCGCTGTATGACATCCACCTTGTTAGGATCAGGTTTACGATCAAACCACCCGCACAAGTGCCCCACAATCACAACCTCTCGAACTCCAAACAAAAATTTAGCACCCGATAGTGTTAAGTGAACCTCCCCGAGCCGTGATAAAATCTGATCACAATCTAAAATATAATCAGCCACAATTTTTGACACCCCTTCTGATTGACTCTCTCATCTTTCTGCTCCTCTACACATCCTTTGATTGAAATGTCATCTAAGAAAGGCATGGTCTTCTCCGGGATGAAGTCTCGAAGAACTTTGGTCATCTCGTTCATCATGTGTGCAACAGAATTTGTTGCCTCTTGCGACAATGTGCACATCTTCACCACACCCAACGGCGTCCTCATAGTAGTGACGTCTCTACTCTTTTCAGCAAGCTGAAATTGATCGTATCCAGAGTAGAGGTCTCTGAGTAAATGACTCTACCAGCGAATGCTTCAGCAAACTCTCCCACAATAGGTCCGATCCCCGTATTTTTGATGATCACCTGATTCACCGGTTGCATATCCTGAATGAACCGTAGCGCTCCGCTCTTCTTCGACACTGTAAACCAGCGGCTGGAATACGGTGCAAACGATGGCTCAAGGATTCTCATCCGCATCTTCTCCTTTAGAAGCTCCATAAGCTTAGGCAGATGTGCCTTAGGTACGGGAATTGGTCTTAAGTCCCAAGGCGTATGCGGTATCGTAAATATGATCGTCAGTGGTACAACGCTTGGATCTACACACCCAATTTCTGAAGGTTCAAAAGCAACAGTTCTCCCATGCATACTTAACATCTCCTTGAACTCCCTCTCCTCAGCAGATAGAAGAAAGTCGGTAGAACCAACCTTCAACTCCTTGAGCGTAGCTTTTGTAAACTTGTGATCTATTTGATCAGGATACCGTAAGCTCTTCTCCTTTGAGGCTTGTTGAACTCGTTGGCCAGAGTCGTTAGGTAGCGGTTGTGTAACCGACTTCACCGTTTTATCCACCGTTCTATACCTGATCTCAACTCTGACTTCAAGTATCTGGAATGACTCTATAGCCGAGTAAAGCTCCATAGAACGTATGTACACAACTTGGTCTTCATTCCCTTGCTTAACCTTGCGAAGCTCTTCCCAAGGATCATCCAAATCCATCTCCACGTAAACGCTTTCTATTTTATTCTCCTCACTAAGCACACCAACTCTTTTTAGATCTTTTTGGGTTCTTTGCACAACTTTCTTCTCCCATTTCTGAAGATCAGCGAGTTGTGTATACACAGCAAATCCACTCTCCGAATATCTCACCACTCCTATACAAAAGGCACTATCCTTCTCCAACGAGAGTACCTTCTCTTGTGTATCGGTACCACTATACTCTCGCTCTATAGTGGCCCTCTGGAAAAATCCTTAAACTCTTCAGTGACTTTGGGTAGAGAAACACTCCGCAAGTAATCTCGGTTACGCTCATGATTAGCAGACACAGTCAAGAATTGTACTGTTGTTTTGTCATCTTGACTCCTGATCCGAGCATAAGCAGAACAGTCATCCAACACCTTAGTCTCCATCCTTACGGTTGTAATGAATGGTTGATCAAGAATAACCGGGTAGGAAGTAGTATCTTGAATGAAGAAGTAGTATCTCGATCTTCACCTTCACATCTAGACAAGCACCATAGAGTTCTCCTCGTGTGTTGTTTGCTGCTCGGATCATCCAACCGTGATATATCAACAGGCCATCCACCTTGCTTGTAGATGTCCTTAGAGACAATATTGATCTCAGATCCAAGATCAATGAGAGCAATCACCGGACCTTTCATCTCTCCTACATTCACTAAGGTTTCAGTAGTGGCTCTTGCCCAATGTCCTCTAGTGTAATGACTAGGGATCTTATCGTTCTCCTCTTCCTTATCCACATCAAACCGAACTTTATGAGTGTTGCAAGAATGAGCCAACTCTTGCTCCTCTTCCTCTGTAATCACTGTGTCTAGAGCACTGGACACTACGGTCTCTCACGTCAATTGTCTCTTCCGCTTGATAATGTCAATGATGACATCATGAAACTCCTTCTTCGCAATCCCGAGGATCTCTCGCAAAGTAAACTCAATCTTTGTATTGAGCACCTTCTCCTGCCACACCTCTTTCATGTTGGTTGCTGCTTCAATGTCTGATTGCAGCTTGTACATCGGAGCTTTGCCCTTCTCCCTACCTTTACCCTTCTCCCTACATTTACCCTTCTCTGCACTCCCAGAAGGTAAGACGTAGCTTCTTCTCGTAGAGGTGTTGTCACCTGTCGGAGTCTATCTCTCCTTAGTTGTCTCTTGACAGCCGCTCTCTTCTCACTTGGACCAGCCTCATCTCTCCTACGCTTCTCTTCTATGATAGCTTCATGTTGAACCTTGGCTACGTAGACATGAACGGACATAACATCTACGGGATCATCCCATCCAGTAGCACTCCTGATTGTTGTGGCTGTTCAGAGCAACTCCTCTCTTGTCATTTTCCTCTTTTTGTTCGTGCTCACAGCGTGATTCCACATATCAGTCGTATCCTCATGTTTCAAAAAGACACTCTCCTTTTTGCTAATTACCTCGACTCCATAAGTAGAAACTTCTACCGATGCCACATCATGCACTGTTAGATGATCCTCCAAAACTTTCTTCATCCCTCCTCTACCGAAGTTGGTCCTGAGAGTCTCTCCGTTGTCTCTCAAGGCGATCTTTCCTTCCTTCCAGAAAATTATGCCTTGCTGCAAAGCATCAGTGAAACTCCGCATTCCTTCCGTTGATGGTCGATGTTGTCACACCAAATACAACTCTGAACATATCCTTGTTTTGGTGCAGGTCTTCCTTCAGGTGCCCCATCCTTCTCCTCCAACCTTGTCAACTTGATCTGTAAGTCTCTCATCTTCTTCTCCAAATCATCCATTGCTTGATTCCGCTGTGGTACAACCATAGTGATAAGAATAGTAGGAAGCGAAATAGTAGGTAGAGGAGCAGTCTGCACCGTTGGTTGCCTTCGTGGTATCACAATAGGCGGTGGTCTTGGTGCTTGACTCACAACCACCTTCTCTCTTCAGTATTCTCGCTTTGCAAGTACTCCCACTGCTTCGCTAACATTCTTCCAATCAGATGTGAGACCATTGTCTTTCGTCCGATCTTCCAACATCAACTCTAACTCCCTCTGTAGTTCGCCGTTGGCTGACTGTAAAAATAGCTCCACTTTGTCATTCTCAAGTGTGAGCTTCTCCATCCGAGATAGTTGAAGAAACTGTCTCTCAAACTCCCGAAATAATTCGGTAGCAACTAGTTCCTTGCTGGATTTGTTCACCCACTCCATGAATGACTTCTTAGTCACTCGATCTGCATCCTCCAAAGAGTATTCCTCTTTCAGCTGAAGAGAAAACTCCTCCCAGTTAGCCCCATGAGCTTGAATGAGCCCATTCACATGTTTCTGTAACTCCGGGACAACAGCAAGCTCAAACATCCGTACCATCTCTCTCTCTAGTACTTTACTCAGCTCCATCTCTCGAGAATAGAACTTCAGGTACTTGGAGATGTTTCTCCCTTCAAACTGATCCAATGTCCCCACCACCGAATGCAAAGCCTTGGTAGTCATCGCCTCCTTCCGTTAACAGCTTGTTTTTGATCCATGTACAGAGCAAATGCTTGGAACATTTGCCTTATAGCAGGATCAAGCTGCAACGGAATCGTGCCCGAAGGGTTTCCAACTCTTTGTCTCTCGACCATGGTAAAGTTCAGAGAAGAACTTCACTAACTCTCCACCCCAGAAGTTTCACGTCGAGTTCACCAACGTGCTTTTTTATCTGGGAATACACCAGATATCTAGCTGTAGAGAGTAGGTGTCGCACTCCGTGACTCAGAACCAGCGATCACCCAAACCTCTCTCTGACCTCCAAGTACACTCTGAACTTATCCCGCTACGATATCCTCACGTCCTCTCGGTAAATCTCTCTCTTACTCGACTAGGAATAGAACCGGGGTAACAAGCACGGCAACATGTTCATGCCCTCACCGCAAGTACTCTTGGGTCTGCTGGTCATCACTCCAGCCTCACCACAAGAGAAATACCAGCACTCCTAATAGAAAAGAAACTTAAGCGCAACGCTCACACACAAATCCAATCAAACCAACTGGGCGTACAAACAAACATGCGAGTATGGAGAGGATCCAAACACAGGTAATACAGTCAACAACTCTCCATACCCATGATCAAGTGCTCTGAAGCACTAGCAAAACCTCCAAGTCGACCTGTTCTTCAAAGAATCTTAACTCTTGTGCCTTTCAGAGCAAGAACCTCTCAACTTTACCTCACTGTCATTCCTCAACCACAGCTCAAAATGAGATGAAACCAAGGCCAGCAGATAGACTACAGAATAATCTCTCTATTAAGGTATTACATGCAAAGAGATCATCTCTGAGTTGGCATCTATGCCCTTCCAAAGTTTACTGTTTTTATAACATGATATTATTTCGACAGAACTTTGTTGTTCGATTCCTCACAAAGCATTCTACCAAAATGACTCAAACTTCTCAGGAAGCTAATGTGTCACCATCACTACCACTCTGTAAAATTTCACCAGCAGATCCTCAACCAAACTCTCGGAATGATCCAAGCTCTTATCGTTGTTTTTATAACATGATACTATTTCGGCAGAACTTTGTTGTTCGATTCCTCACAAACTACTCGATCAAAATGGCTCAAACTTCTCAGGAAGCTAATCTGTCACAATCACTCTGTAAAAGTTCACCAGCGGATCCTCAACCAAACTCTCGGAATGATCCAAGCCCTTATTGTCAGTGACACAAGGCGATATGCAGACCCTTGTGCACAAAAACAGTGATACCTTTATACCCAATAATCCAAATGGTTTGAAATTTCACAGGTAGGTAGCTGACTGTAACTTCTCAGACCCTGGAAGGTTTCATAGCAAAATTCGACCTCAAACTCTCCATATCTCTCTCAATGTCTTCAGTTTACAGTCGTCTACTATCATAGTCTTCGATTTGAGACACCCAACGTCAGCCGGCCATAATGTTTTCACTCCGGCTTGGAATTGATTGATCTCGGAGTCCATAAACAAGTCCATCTCAAGAGCTTTCCAGAAATAGTCAATTCATCTCCAGCAACCTCACAGAACTCTCAGAAAGTGAGAAAGACCTCACGGAAACAAAATTGGTCACGAATTTGACCCCTTCAGCTTTAGTTGATGAAAACGTTCTTATATGTGCTTCAAATCGAGCAACCATTGAGTCCACGGGCATCCTCGTCTCTCAAGCTTTCCAACCATATCCCACACTCCGCGAATGGAACACGGGAAGTGCCTCTAATCCTCGAAAACGTAAAAGGTACTTGATAGAAGGTGATTGGTCAAACTTTCGACCAATAAAAAACAAGTTAGACAAAAAAGGTTTTGTCTTCACTCACATGACAAACACAAGGAACGAATTTTTATCCAAGAGTACCATTTGGGTCTCGAAGCTTATATTGAACAAACTACAAATATGTGTCGTTGACGATACCGTTGGTCAAGAAGCACGTAGACATGAAGAACAAACTACGCTCAATATAGAGTCAGAATCTCGACTCTAAAACGGTTGACAATAAATAAAACTACAAAAGGAACGGATGAAGCTATTATCTGGTTGTAATAATCCTCTCCGAAATTCCTCACCACAAACTCCCGATGCACCACCTTTAGTCAACTGTAACAACGTATTTCGACCCAAGTGTTAAACGGAACTCTCGCTGGAAAGTTCAGGTGGAGGATCCATACCACATCAGAGCAAGATGTAGACAGTAAGATCCCAAACAACGTCGTAAGTGACAATGAAAAGAATGATAGGATCTGTAGTAGCCATCACCGCAGCCATAAACGACTCTCCCCAATGAGCTACCATAAATACTTGAAAGTGATCCCGCATCAGACAATGAATCTTAATGATCAGGTTCACGAAAGGGCTCTCCGTTCATGCCTACCACTCGCATTGCTGCTTACTTCATCCGATGATACTGATCACACTCACACTAGACTTGGATACTCTACACTCCATCCAAAGCTCTGCGCATCTCTGTACTTATACATCAACTTCGCATATGATGACAAGAGTATGACCCTTATCTCCATTCAGCGGAGAGTACACGGATCGTCCACGTGGAGCCTTATCTTTTGACACGATAAGGTCTCGGTGGCTCCTCAACATCAAAATACGTACGATAAGGATATGTGGTGGTTTCACACCCTAGCCAATACACAACACGATATCCACCCCCTCTAAACCTGTGCATCCTCCGGTATGCACCAACCTAATCATACGTTGTGGTTGGCATCATACCATTTCTTCCTCATCTTCTTTTTCGAGAATCTCCCTCTCGGGCTCTACGCTCTCATCTGGACTCTCATCTTGATCTTGAGAGAGATCAAACTTGGTACTGATCTCCTCAATATCTACGTCCTCATCTCGCCGCTTAAAGAGTTCTATCCGTTTCTCCGCAATCGGAACTTTAAGCCGCGCACCATCTAACTGTAGCATGTATGTGGCGTTGTCATGAATACGAACAACCACGTAATGCTCAAACCAACGTTTAGAAAACTTCCGCAATGAACTATGTTGGTTATCCAAGCTGCTATCGTATACCAACACCCAATCATCTTCCTGGATCTCTTTAGGTCGTAGTCGATGTTGCTTATCAACTCTGTCTTTGTTCTTCAAGCGAGCTTTTCGTAACCGTTCTAGAGCTAGCTCTACATCCTCTGGTCTCCGCTCCAAATTGACGAATCTTAAGAGCGAGAAGATCCTCTCTAGAGAGATTATCTTCCCAAGGTAGAACACTCTAAGTAGATATTTGCTCTTTGATAGGCATGATCGGTTTTTGCCTTTGCATTACTTTTGCTGGCATGTATCCGGTCACCGAGCTATGAGTTGTACGATCCGTCCATAGAGCAAATCGTAGAAGCCTTGGTCATTCTCTCACCCTTCCGTTGCAAGAACCTGTCGCGAGGTTCCAGTTCCACGTGAAAAAGTCGAGGCCCAACTCCTTGATGTAAGGTTTGACCTTGGCCAACTTTGCTTGCGGTAACACCAACTCTCAAGGATGCATCGACATGTTCGAGCTTTTGTTGCACTAAACCACACATACTTGTTGAGAGCCTAAGGCTCAATCCTTAGCAGGTCCTCACAGTCCAACTTCCACTCTCAGAAGACGAATCTAGTCTTTCTAGAAGACAACTATTCCGTTTTCTAGAATTCTAACAGTGCTTCCTAAGTACATCCCGTCTTCTGAGCTACATCTAAGCAATCATAAGAAGACAATCCACCTTGCAATTCATCCTACTTCCTCACAGAAGATGAGAAGATATGTGAGAAGTACAATCTACGAAAGGTTCAAAAGAAGGCTGAGGAACTCCTACGGTGACAGTGGTCTCTAGGAAGACTCTCGTGACAGCTTCTGATGAACTGACGTACTCAGAAGACTTCCCGGAGTCAAGCTTCCCATCATTAGTCTCACATGCCTTTGGCTTCCTACACAAATCTAGTCTCGCAACAAACATGGAACATTCGCGTTCTATTTTTTGACTTCTCATCTCGCATACACTCTTAGAAGAATCTTGCTACGTAACGAGAAGACATGACCCTTGACCATTCTCTCCAGATTTTGCCAACAAGACTTCTCATAACTCTCTTCTAAGTTCGGGAAGAAGAAGGAACATGTTGCTATGGGTCAGACAAAAGAGATCCGTAAAGGACCCTTACGTCTTCTCGCGCATTCTGTCAATCTTTCCAATCTTCTAGTCTCTCTAGGAAGATGTGGATTGGAGAAGTTAAGAAGATTGGGAGGCACAAATCTGATTCTCAATTTCCTGCTTCTCAAAACAACAATCAACTCTCAACCTCACTCTGGATTTGCATCAAGCTTCTCTCAACGCAAATTTCAATCCAATCCAATCACTTGATACAAATTGCAAACTTTCATCTTTCGAAGATGTTCAAACATTCAGAAGCGTCTTCAATCCATGAATTCTGAGATAGAAGCGCAGTAGGGTAAGAAAATTGATAGTCAGACCATCGAATTTGGATATGGGAAGAAGGAAAGCTCAATTTCAATTCGGGAAGAAGTGAGAAGATGACTTGACTAAATTTGGACAGCGCTTCCACGTCCAATTTTCTCAAGGGAAATTCAAGGTAGGGAGAATGATCAATGGGCTTCCTGCAAACGATTGGGAAAGCGCGGGAGACATCGAAACAGAAGACGGAAGTAATGAGGAAAAGGAAAAAACATGAGAAGAACCTTAGTACTGCTTCCGACGGCGCTTCTGGTTGCTCCTTCCTGCGCGCTTTAGCACTTCAATTTCACCTTCAATGTCTTATCACGATCCTGCTTCTGTCTCCAATCTCGAGCTGCTGCTAACTGCTTCCACAATCGAGCTCGCTCTGCTGCAATTTGGAGCTTCTCTCTCGATTTCCTACTCGACCCTCAATTTCTGATCTTCTAATCCCGTGAGGATTCTCACTCTTCCACCTCGAGTGTGCTTCTTGGCTGAAAGATGCAGTCTCTAATTCACTCTCTCCAATTCGCTTCTAATGCGTCTCCAGCTTTCGTATCTTCTTCTGCGCGATTAGGAAAATAGCTTCAATTATCTTAGTCCTACCTACTACAATCGTGACTACATGGTAGGTACACATACCCCTTACCTAGTTGGTGTGCCGTTGGTACCTCCTCATGGTTACAGTCACTGTCTTCTCGGAAGCATCTTCCGACTTCCGACTTATATCTTCTAGAAGATATCTTTCCGGAAGACGTCGACTTCTTCTCTCAAATTTCCTTAAGATCATCTTTTAGTTAAGCAAGGTGTAATCTTGAGTAATAAGGTTACTTCAATTATATAGACACGTCATTAACTTAAAATTTTTGAAAAAATCTCCAATCCTGCAAATTGTGAACACCACACCTCCTCTGAAGTCTCCTCCTTGACTTCTTCCTTCTTCGTTGGTCCATACTTGGTCAACTGAGTCTCCTTCAAGTCCCCCTTGGACACATACAAGTAGCAGAAGAAAGGGGTGAGATGTCCTCCTGCTGGGGTGCCCAAATAAGCTAACTCGGCATGGACATAAGCGTGGAAGAAGGCACCCTAATTGACGACCTCTCCTGCCCAGACTGCCTCAAGGAACTCCACATCCTGATCTCCTAGGTAGCGGACCTTCTGAGGTTTTCTCTTGGAGAAAAAGTGAAGGTAAAGCTTCCCCAGAAGATGCTTCTTCGACTCCCGGTAGGCTTTCACCTTCCAACAATTCCTTCCCTTTCGATCTTCCAAGAAGAGGTAAGTAATACTCCCAAGTACATGCCATTTCTTTGAATGATCGTTGGAATCTTCCCCTTCTCCAGCTCGTAACCACAGTTCCTAGATTCAGATCGGTGAAAAGCTCTCCGTCACCATTCCATCATCCACAAGATTGGTCTTCCTCTGACGATCGTTGACTTGACAAGTACATGGTTTCGAGGAGGTAGGGCTGCCCAGACCTCTTTCAGCAGACCCTGGTCGGCGAGATTCGAGTCCCACGTGAAGAAGTCGAGGCCCAACTTCTTGATGAAAGGTTTGGTCGCGATCAGCTCCGCTTGTGATAACACAAGACCCCGAGGATGCATCGTCATTTCAAAGCTTCTGTTACACTATACCACACATATTTGCTATGAGCCTAAGGCTCGATCCTTACCAGGCCCTCACAGTCCAACTTCCACTCTCAGAAGACGAACTTAGTCTTCTAGAAGACAGCTATTCTGTCTGTTAGAATTCTAATAGTACTTCTTAAGTGCATCACGTCTTCCAATCTATATCTATGTAGTCTTAACTAAGCAAGGCATCTCATGGATTTCTAAGAAGACGATCCACTTTACAATTCATCATACTTCCTAACAGAAGATGAAGAGATACTTGAGAAGCGAGTCCTATAAATCGATCAAAAGAAGGTTGAGGGCTCCCGTGGTGACAGTGACCTCCAAGAAGACTCTCGAGACAACTTCTGGTTAACTAACATCTTCAGAAGACTTCCCGCATCTAGGCTTCTTATGTAATCTATCCTCACAACGGACACTGAATGTTTGCACTCTATCTTTCGACTCCTCACCTCACATACACTCTCAGAAGAAGCTTGTTGCATAATGAGAAGATATGATCCTTGACATTGCTCTCTTGATTTTACCAGCAAGACTTCTTACAATTCTCATCTAAAGTTGGGAAGAAGAAGGAACAGTTGCTATGAGATCCGTAGAGGACCTTCACATCTTCTCGCGCATTCTGCCAGCCTTTCCAATCTTCTAGCTCTCTAGGAAGATGTGGATTTGGGAAGTCAAGAAGCTTGGGGGGCGCTGACCTGATTCTCAATTTCATGCTTCTCGAAACAATCACCAACTCTCAAGTTCTCTCTGGATCCACATCAAGCTTCTCTCAAATCAATTCCATTCCAATCCAAGCTACTTGATGTGAATTTCAAAAATTAAGCTTATGAAAATGTCCAGACATTTAAGAGAGTCTTCTGTCCATGGATTTGGGACAAAAGCACGACGGGATAGGAAAATTGATGGACAGAACAAAGACTTTAGGACAAGAGGAGAAGAAGGTCAAATTCGATTCTTTGGGAAGAGACTGAGAAAAGGGCTATTGAAAATTGGATAGCACTTCCACGTCTAATTCTATCTAGAGAAAATTCAGGAGAGGGGGAGGAATAGGTAGGCTTCTTATAAGCAATCAAGGAAGCGAAGAATCATAAGAGCAGAAGGGCAGAAGCGATAAGAAGGGGGGAAGAAGCGAGAAGAACCTCAGTATTGCGCTTCCAGAATGTGTCATGCTTCTGCTCTAATTTCTGATGTCTTTTGCTTGCACTAATTCGATTCTTCTCACGATGGTTTCGTTTTGCTACGATCCTGCTCCCGTATTTGACTTCGAGCTGCTATCTGTAATCCTGAAGCTTCCAATCCTCAATTTCCAATTTCCAATCTTCAATTCCCTTGGGAACTCCTGTCTTCTTCTAATTCGAGTTCTCTTCCTGCTGGAAGACAACTGCTCTCAATCTCTCACTGAATTCTCTCTATGCGTGCCTCTAATGTCTTCCTCTATTTTGAATTGAGTAGAGAAGAAAGAAAAGGGTATGGTGTTGCTGCGTCTCTTCTCTTGATAGCTTCTCTATCTACTCCTCACTTTTTAGATAAATGTTTTGTCAATCCTGGTCTTACCTACTGCGGAGGCGGCTGTTGTTTAGGTATACCAAACACCTACTAGTTCATCCAGTAGGTGCGAGGTTGGTGCTTCCAGCAGTTACAGTCACAGTCTTCTTGGGAAGACTTCACACTCTATCTTCTGCATCCTGTTTTCCAGCAGACGTTTGTCTTCTGGCTTCGGAAGAAGTTGACTTCTTCTCATAAATTTGTCTTAAGTTCATCTTCTCGCTAAGCATGGTGTAATCTTAAATAATAAGGTTACTTCAATTATATAGACACGTCATTAGCTTAAAAATTTGAAAACAATCTCCAAACTTGCAATTTGTGGACACCACACAAACACATGACGCATGGTAAGAATGACCACACACCTAGATTAATCACGATTTTGCAAAAGATACACATTTTAGGTCTTATCTTAATATCTCTCAACGTAAACTTGATACATCTATAAAAGGTGGATAAAGAACGATACTGTGTTTAGCATATTGCTTCAAAATTGGTAGTGTGTCGATACTCTAGAGGACATTCTTGTGAGCATTTGCATTGTTTGGCTTTTTCCTTGACCGCTTTCAACTGCTTGGAGACTTTCTCGCATGATAATTGTAACATCTCCAACTCTCGCTGTTTCATCTTCAACTTGGCTTTTAGAGCAATTAGCTCTGTTGTTGCCTTCTTAGATGGAGCATTGGACAACTGCTTATTCTTGTCGAGCATGTGCTTAATTTTGAACAGCTCATGTTTGATCGTGTTTGCAAAAATTACACAAAAATCACATTAGTAGATCGTGAGCAACCAATAGCATGCATACAATAACAAAAGGATTAAACCTTAAGAAGAAGGGGTATCGACCCTCACAATCACATGCATGCCTAAACTACCTTGGTTCTACGTGGTTTTTTTTCTCTCTTCATGCAACTGATTGATCTCAACTGTAAGTTGTTGATTTTGCAACTCCCTCTCTTGCTTGTACTTTATGTACTTTTCCTCCAAATGCTCTTGTTCAACATGAAGAGTTTCGTTTGTTATCTCTACTTCAACCACTTTCTCCTTTGCATCCAACTCTCAAACAAGTTGCTCTTTCTCTACATCCCACTTTGTCTTAATCTCTGCAACTAATGTCAGAAAAGCATGAATCTATAGTAGATTTTTTCCAAACAGTATTTGCAACAATCGCAAAAAATATTGTTAAATATAAATTAAATATTGAGTACGTTTGAAGAAAAAAAAGAAAATCTGCATTCTGGTTAGACAACATATCATAAATAATCAGTTTCATACAGAAAAAAGTTTGAGTGAAAATGGCCGTGATGTGGTGACTTTGATCTTGTAGTGGCGGCTTGTAGTCGTAATATCACCACTTTCCCTTGCACTGTAAACGTGCAAACTTACAGTTTCTTCTTGAGTTTGAACTTGCTCACCTTCCTTGTCCATTCGATCTTTACAATTGTTTGCATTATGTTATAATTAGCATTCGTCACACAAACTTGTTTGTAGTTTGCATTCACTTGAACTCGCTCTTGAGCTCGACCGCACCTACATTCATGGCTCTATTGAAGTGAATGCTCGCGAGTGAAGCTCGTTTTTAGTTCACATTCACCTGAGCTCACTCGTTGAGCTTGACCTCGACTGCATTTTATGAATTTTGATGTATCACTTATTTGTGCAATGTACTGATCACACGTAATATGGTGCATCAGCGTTTGAATCCTTAACAGAATTATGCAAAGGTCTATAAATTTTGTACTCAATATACCTACATATAACTATTTTCTCGTTGCTTTCAATGCATATAATGGTAAAGTTTTTTAAAAACATACCTACATTATTTACTAACCGTTAGATAATATTATCATAATTTATTTTTCTAGTACGTTCAGTTTATCTCTCATGGTATTGGAATAGATCCTAAGTGTCACCCCGTGTCTAGACTTATTTGAGAAGGTCCGACCTTATTTACAAAGGCCCACACCTCTATCCTGGAGGTAAACGACCTCACTAGGAGGGTAAGATCAATCATTCTACAAGGTCCTGACTTTCACAAACAGGTCCAGACCTATGTATATAATCCAACTCTATTGCACTCTTGACACTGTAAAGTTCAAAACTACCAACACCTTCTTTTCACAGTTGACATCTAAACACTTTGTATCAGCAATGAGTATATTCAAATTCTATATTGATACAGACTCAAAAAGGTACTACAATGCTCATCATATATCATGCACACAGAGATGCAGTCGAAAGTAATGCAATTAAAGAATTATACTCATCATCAGAAGATGACCATACAAACACATATATCTCATAACATAGTCCTTGCACATCACCAACATCAAACAAAGTTAGAAACTTTTACCTGACTTATATTCAATGTATGCACAGGATGATTATTTTCCCACTTCAATACATGCTTCTCGATAGGAGAAACTCGTCTATCAGTCCACCAATTCTTTCAATTCTGGCAGAAAAACATCATATCTTTGCTCTTCATGTATAGCAGAAAAACAACATGTTTTCATGACTTATATTCAATGTATGCACAGGATGATTATCATATGATGCTCGGCTTGGCTTATCGCCAGTCCACTTCCCAATTTGAACGCATTCTTCCTGTAAGACTTCATCTTTGTCATCGTGAATGAAGTCTTACAGTCTTCATTCTTCCTGTAAGTCTTCATCAATGTGAATGTTTCTAGGATGAAGTCTCTAAATTCTGGAGGTGGCTCTACCTAATCGAGCATCAAATGTTCTTCTACAGATGCACATTCTTAATGCACATTCCTTCCCTATAACATCATAATGTGTTAGTTCTCTTCACAGAATCTAAACTGATCGTCAAATTCTCCTAAATCTCTTGAAGCAACACTTTAGAACACTGTTGTTCCTTGCTAGAAAAGACGTTCGATAATAAACGAGCTGCAGAAAGGTCTGGATGGTCTAAGAGATGTGTCACAATCAAAGATTCGACTTCTACATTACCACCACTCATGTTCTTCACATGTGTCACAGTTTTCTTCACCATCGAATGAATACTGCGATTCAAGCATGATCCCTTGAATTCGGTATGCTGATTTTCCTTCAAAGCATGTCTCTTCTCTGCATATTTCTTTCTTCTCATTGCAAGACATTCTACATTTGCAGCGATGGATTTTTGAGTATGTTCTCCAAAGTGATCATCTCACTTTCTATCACATACACGGTTTTGCTCCAATTTGTTTCTCATGACTCCCCTCTAACGACCGTGAAATAAAAGAAATTGCTGATCTACAATAGATCTTAATAACCTCAAGCGAGCGACCTAATCTAAGCACTCATTTCTGAGCAAAAAATGAAACATCACAATGGATTGTTTGAAGTTGTCGCCTTGTCGAACCAAAGAAGGTGCACTGATTTCCTCATTCAACTCTCAACACAATCTAATGAGAACTCACTGAAACGCAGGACTCAAAGTTACTCGATGTCCGGAACCACTCAAACAAATGTGAAAAGAACAAGCTGCAGCTCTCAGCCAGCTTCAAATACTATGAACCCCTGAAATTGTCAAGCATGTGTGGACTTGATTCAACCCTAATCTTCTCATTCGCTCTCTATTTTGACACTAGATTGAATGGCTGTTTGCAGAGCGTTGTCCACCGCAATGGTAGCCCTTCAGTTCTTGAATTTGACCATGTTCTTCTTTTCAAATCTTTGGCGCCATGTGAGTACTTATGAATCATCATCACCTCATCTCTGAAGTCATATTACATACGATCTACGGATACAAATTGCCTAAACATTTCTGGAAATGATCACAAGAGGTTCAAGAAAGCACTCCCGAAGTTTTAGAACGAACTGACATTTCCACATGTATGTTCTAAAAACATGTACAGTAAGGTTTCCATATACCTAATAACCAATTTAATTTTTATCTGTTAATTTAATTTTTAGATATTTTTCTAAATACAAAAGAGAAAGAAAGTTTATAAATATGTAGCATTTACGTTTAGCTTTCTAACAATACCAAACTTGTCAAAAATGAATAAAAACTCAAGTCTCTAAAAATCTTTGAGTCCACTTAGGTAAATATTTTCATGTTTTTTAGCTAAAATGGTCCATCCCAACGTGAAACTGCCCAGCATATTAGTTTCTAAGTTCATGAGATAAATAAATAAAATCTCAAATTGTCTCTCAATCTGAAAATATTTTCCTATAATTTTAAATATCCCCAAATTGTACACTAGTATCATTTCGTGAATAGATTGGTATATTTAGGACATATACAAATCGACCGTTAAATAAAACATTTACAAATAGATTTTTAAGATAACACTTTTTTTAGGTTACCATTGTTATTTTATCCTAGGACCATCTGAGGAGGATAACTTTTAAGGTTTTAATCTGAGAAATATAGCAAATAGAGAAACTGCTCAAAACACGGAATCTATTATTTCAAACGGTTTAGACGGAGAAATATAGCAAACAGAGAAACTGCCCAAAATATAAGATTTATTATGTTGACCTTGTGTGAAAGGCGATATCATATTTAGCGAGTTTGCATTAAACAGCGAAATGGACTCTTTTTCTTCAATTTGTACGAATTAATTTGTCACTACGATACAACAACAAAAGTAACGAGGTTGAATTTCAGACATATTTAATTCACTTCCTTTCACCCTTATGGGTGTTGCGTCTTGCATTGGCACTTTGGTTTTTTTTCTCTTCTTGTTCGGTTTGATGAGTTCTTCTCATCCGTTTGTTATTCATCGTGTTCAGGTTGCCCTAACAAATTTACAGTTAAATACTAAAATAATAGAAAATGAAAAAATAAGAGGTAAAATTATTCTTGATCCCCTGTGCACCTGGTTGCTTTTCTTCCCGTTTCATGGGAGAGTAAGGTTCGGTGATAAAAAGATGATGCGTACTAGCTTCTCGTTTTCTCTCCTGAAAAACGGGAGAAAATATTCTCTAGTTTATTCTAAAACTGTAGACGGAGCACTTAAAGGAGGCTTAAAAGCTAGCGCTTACGCTCTAACACTTCCCTCGGTGGATGCATATGAGCTCGCTACGGCCTGCGGATCATGCTTTTTTCATTTAAATTAACAGAATCGATTGAAATGTTCAGAGTTACGTTGGCTGGAGATCAGTCTGAACGGGGAAATGAATCATGACAGTTTAAATTTCCAGTCTGATTCGGACCGAATATGTCAGTCGCAGTTCCGCAGCAATTGTCACTAGTACTGTGACAGTGTGAGAGAACTGGAACGTCCAATACGATCCCTCTTATTATTCGCCAATCTAATAGTATACGTATCGCCGCTCTCGCTCCTGATGGATAACCGCCACTTCAGTATTCTCGGCTTCCATTTCTAGAAACTCTCTCGTAGCTGAAGCTTGAGATATTGACGATTCTTACACGTGGAAACGAGGCCAACGTGATGAAATTCGTCGGTATGATAGTCGTGAATCATGACCAGGATTTTCAGCTTCGTCTACTGTTATATGTCAACTGATCTCCCTTCAAAATATATTCTAAATGACTATAGCACATTCAAGAACCAGAAGCAGCTCCCCTAGATCTACTGTCTGAACCCAGACTCTGCGTTCATATGAGTATGAGCTACATTTTCAACCAGTGGTCCTCCACTATCTAGAGTGCACTCCCTCTACGTCCTAGGTGTGCTTAGCATAATACAGTGTCTGGATTCTGACAGTGGCTATATTGGAGCTGCTTCCGGTTCATTATATCTGCTGGGGCTAGGTCTATCAACTATCACTTGATCTCTTCGCTACTGCTGATAAAGCAAGCCTGGTGTTAAGGACCATGCGGAAGGTAACAAATAGCTTGCTGTAGAAGAATACAGAATTATCATCGCTCAGGAGTAGCAGTACAACCAGGATCAAGTGGCGAGTGCTTTACTGTACGTAACTAAACATGACAAGATAGCATGATTTTCAGGAAGGTCAGAGGCCTGCAAAATCCACATATACTAACAGGCACTCATATCACTATGAAGGACATACCTGTAAAAGCAGAGCTAGACTTGCTTCTACTACTAACAACTACCGCACAATAGGAATTAATAATTGTATACAAGGTGAATCAGTTGGTTGTTTTACTAATCTTACAGTGGACACAGCGACTATATAAGAACAATTACTAAAGTGCAGTGAGGATAATGACACAGTGACTGTAATTTGTGAAATTTGATCGATATTATATAGTGGCATGATTGTCATCAGGAGTAGATGAGTACCAGATCTACTCACAGTTAGAGGACTTGGACCGGCTGTTGTATCACTTCAAACCTGAGGATCATGAATGTATGACCATGGTCCTAAGATCTGGAGCGAAATAAAAGCAGAAACTGCTGGCGGGTAAATTTACGTCTATTCTCTGTCACACTTTAGCAACTGGTAAATCTCAGTGATACCAGAGCGTAGAACCATCCTCTTCTGTAAGGGCTCTTGTAAGATCCAGAATCAGGCATCTTCACTTTACGGTCACAATTTGTTTAGTTCGAATGATCGTCCGAGACGCTGTCGTCGCTCTCTAAGATAGATTTTCATACACAACAAATCAGCTCTCAATCGGAACTCAAGGTCTAGGAAGAGTCAGTTTCATCCATCTGCGCTGGTTAACAAGATATGCGAATGTAACACGAGAACGCGGCCAATTTGATAACTGTTCATTCCATTTGATACTGTAGTCTCGACAAATAGCAGATCCTAAACTAAATCCTTCGATGTCACGAATACCCTCTTCGAATACACAGGTTTCATCAATAGCTGGCAATTATGTGTACCTTACTGAAATCTACATACTCAGTGTGCCTACCGGTTGGTCGACTTTTGCTGAAACTGATCTACTGTCCAGGCTTGTGGACAATGAACATGGAGCATTGCACCTGCCTGACGTTGTCGAATCCCAAAACTCTGATGTAGCATGTGTCTCCGTACTTGGCCTTGCACTCAGCGACTTCCCTCAGGACCTGGGAAGGGTCAGTGCATCCGAACATTGGCAGCTTCCACATGGTCCAGTATCGGCCATCGTAGTATCCGGGCATGTTGCTGTTCTCACGACTCACTGAGTCGCTCTGGAGCCGAGTTCAGAAAATCCGAGAAATCTTAGCAGTCGAGAAGAGACACAGAGTGCTCTGGACACCGGAGACTGATTTGAACTGCAAACTGACAAGCAAATAGGCAGAAATCTAACTCTTTCTTAACAAATAACTTACCTGGTCGAACTCAATGCAAGGGTGCCACTTGTTGGCAATGAGGTAGTCAACTTGCTTGGCCAAAGAGTCCTGGGACAAGGGTGGCAAGTAGGAGAGAGTCTCGAACTTCTTGTTGTTGTATGGCTCCCATACCTACAAGAAGAGCATTAACAGTTATGCGTTACGTAAACGACGCACTCAAATCAGCACATACGGTGTTCGAACAAACAATGTACTCATAGTTATCATTCGTAGAGCAAGAACATAGCTCAAAGTGGTTTCCTGGGTCAAGGAGTCTGGAAATTCACTCAGGAGACGGTCGACACTGCGAAATGCAGGGCTATTCCAATCAGCAATTAGCTAATATGTGCAGATCCACGAGGGGAGAAACGGAACGACTAGAACTGAGGACCCCAACTATACCTGCATGCAGGAGATGCGACTTCCGTTGGTCTGCGTCTTGGACTGCCATTCACACTTGCCGCTGAAAACAGCACTTTTGAGCCCAGTCTGCACAGAAGTGATCTCAGAAGTCCTGATGGAGGAAGAAGCAGCAATTGCTGCGACTGGAGTCACCACGGGGGTGGAAGCGACGGCTGAGGCCATCTTAGAGGTGAGGGTATGGTAGCTGGAGTGAGGGGACGCTTCTGCTGAATACGGGAACGTCCATGAGGGTTTAAGTAGTACGTCATCTGGAGATGGAACTCTTATTCCAGTACAGGAGAGCCACATGTTTAATTCCGGACGGTGGTCGTCTGATAGCGATTAGCAATGAGCGGCTGCTTCTTTATGATTAAGATGTCATCATCCCCAATTTGGGATTTCGTATTAGCGAAACCATACATGTGTAAGTGATGTCAGTAACCCATGTGTAACCGATGGAGCTTAAACAGCAATTCTGTTATGTGGCTTGGTGTTCGCCCAGCGCTCGGAGCTAACCAGAGTTACTTTTAAGATCAGCCGGAGGTCCTTTTACAGTAAAAGCGTGGTTCAAACTGTACTTAGGAGGATTTTACCGCCAAAGACTGACACATTACCTCTTAGTTTTGAAAACAAAATCAGATATCCACGGATAACATGAATTATTTTGTTATTTAGATTCTAAGAATAGTCAATTATCTTTTAAACCAAATGCAGATAAATTTTATAAAAATTTCAAAAAGTTTAAAATGTTATACTGAAGAATATTTATAAAAACAGTAATTATTTTGATAATAAATATAATAAATTAATTCAAAAATATAAACCCCATTTAGAGTGAACCATAAATCTCATATAAAGAAGCATGATTTTTAAGATTTATATGGTTCTAATAAGTGATTGTTTTCACTGAAATCTCACTTAGAGTTTTAATTCATAAAATGAATAAATTATAATAACACATTAAAAAACATACAGTCTTATAACATAAAAATTATACTAATTTTTATGAATTTTTAAATGCTTAACTGCAATTATCATTATTTTCAAAGCTAAAGATTATTATTTTGATAATTTATTTTTTTATTTGACAAGATACTTATTCCTTAAAGTTTATTATAACTATAATAATATAACTTCAACAATAGTTTTAATAAAACCTGAAAAAATTTGTATGAAACTTAGCACATTATATATAAAAAAATGTTCAATATCCCCTCGAGTTTGTAGAGTGAGATATTACCAATAAACCCAGAATTTTCCTTCGAGTCCAACCGTTTGGCACTCACCTTCATATGGTTTGAGGCGAACTCAATGCTCGAAGGAAAATTCTGGGTTTATTGGTAATATCTCACTCTACAAACTCGAGGGGATATTGAACATATTTTTATATATAATGTGCTAAGTTTCTTACAAATTTTTTCAGGTTTTATAAGTTCAAGTTATAAAACTTATACAAGAGTCCTAAGGGTCTCTTCCCAATCGCTTATCGTTCTTACCCGAGCTAGAAGGGCTCACCGTGAAAAGTCGATTGTTTTATCTTGATTTACGTGTAATTATTTTTGTCTTCACACTATTTAGCCTTATATTGTGGATTTTGTGAAGAAAAGAGTGTTCGACGTGACGTAGAGAGACAGTCCGTGTGAAATCCACCGACATATAGCTTGGCAACGTTTGGTGATCTCGAGGAGAGCAGCCAACATCAATAGCTTTCATTCCGTGCTCAATAGAAGCAGAAAATAATGTTTTGAGTTTTTCCAAGTGACAATTTATACACATTGTATAATTTTTTAAACTCACTCTGAGTTTTATTGAGTATAGGGCTCTTTTGGGAGAAAAATAGCACGAATTAGACAATGCTTGCGAGAGAGTCGTGTCGTATCATTTTATTAAAAAAGGACTGCAGTGGAGGCACAAAGTTACAAGGGTAAAATAACAACAGTCTCCATGTCTGGTCTCAGATCAAGATCGATACCATGCACATTACTGCTGTGTCATTTTGGAAGTTTGGAAGGTGAATTCATAGGAAGTGGAGTCTACCTAGAATGTAACAACAAAGTAAAAAGAACATTACAGTTGAACAGAGAAGCAAAACTAGCACCATATCACTATAAAGTACAACCGAACAGAGAACCAAAATAGTAGCAGATCAGTCATTCACATGTAGCAGGACAGAACAGGACCTTTATGACGAGATCATTCCCTCTACTACAAAAAGAGTAGCTACGACCGAAATGGAGGGAGGAACAAGTAGGTAGCGATGGCACAGCGGTAGTAGCATAAGTATCAGCCTGTGTCATCATCGACCCAAAAATAAACCAACAGAAATAAATGAATGCCTCCGAGGTAGCTCCTCCCTCAATCAGCGAGAAAGACACATATAGGTAGTAAATGTCTTTCGAGCTTCAACTGCACCTTGCGTCGATCGACTTGTACTAGGAGCAACCGGTTCTCGAACCTCTATCTCCACTTGCTCAAGCTCCAAATCTGAACGCTTTAACAGAATATTGTGCAGAATGCAGCAAAAATGGACGAGCGTAAGATCACAATCAACAGAGAAGATGATGCCAGTGTCTAGAATTCGCCAGTTCTAATTCAGGAGTCCAAATGCTTGCTCTACCACCATTCGTCCTCTGACGTGCAAATCATTGAAGATCCACTCCAAAGAGCCATTGGCCATCCGCGAGTTGTCTGGTGTCATAAAAAGCTTCGTGAGCTAGTAGCTAGAGTCACCTACAAGATATGGCTGCAACTCATAACCATCGTTAATGAGTACGATAAATGTAGTTAAATATTGACAGGAAACAACCCTATGATAGAAGGAAGAATTACTTAACAACCTCTTGTCATTGACAGACCCTGGTTGCCCGCAATAGATTACCAAGAAAACTCCGTTGTTGTCACAATTCCCTGCATGAGCAAAGAATAGAAGCTTTTGCGGTTGTAGTAGTCAGCAAGTAATTCACGTCCGAGGGCGCTCTGACCGGAATATGGGTCTCGTCAATGGCTCCCTGACAGTTCGGTAAGCCACAAAGTCCTTTGAACCCTTTGCATATCTACATTCGAAGGCCAAGTCAGATACTGACCACCAAGCACTGAAACTAGTACATGAATCCCTTCGTGTATGATACATTTAACAGTGGGTTCTCCCACTCCGAATAACTCTCCTATCACGAAGTATATTGACCCATGAGCTAGACGATATATGACAATGGCTAAACGCTTTTCTATTGGTACTGCTCTTCGAAACTGAGTATCTAAACGTTCTAGCTGGGTCCAACCTGCTCAGTAACCAGAAAAACGAGGATTTTCACATTCTAAGAGAGCACATCCATCTCTCAGATCCGTAAACCCTCACTCGACATCTCAGTGCAGCAAAACTCAAGAAAAATGTCTTGTAGTCACTAGAACGTGTAACGGAATAGTTCCTTCCATATTCTGTTCAATCCACCAACCGAACATGATCCTTTCAGGAGTTCCAGATTTTGCTTTAATCCTTGAAGTGAGGGCACTGCAGTCTACGCTGATTCAGAAGTTGAGCTGATATTCAACTGAAAATCATCGAAGGAGGAGTTATGGTGATATATAGATTGTGCATCCATGGCCAACTTCTCATCGCTTCTATAGTTACAATGGGCAGTTCACACGATAAATTCCTAACAGACTGAATTAAGTCTCAAGGAAATAGAGCAGGATACTTACATCAGCCGGCTTCCAAGGTTGTGCACGTTTCATGTTTTCAAGCTAAGTATTCTAGGAGAGTGCATGTGCAAGTGATCACGAACATACATTCAACAGTGGAGAGCATGTTTTACTCTTTTGACTCTCTGGTGTTAGAGTCCTGAAGAGTCTTAGCAAAAGCTAATAAAATTTGCTGTGTAAAATTCGATTCTAATAAAGTGACAGAAGGCTCAATGCAGCGAGAACATGAACATAAGGATATGATGCGAATAAATGTTGTCATCCACGTATGAACATTCAGAATATAAAAAATTCACATCGATACAGAAATTCACATTGGATTCCTTATGACAAATCAAAGCCGCTGCCCCTCCATGCACAACTCTACATTCACAACGCTACGAACGAATGCACATGAGAGAAAAGGTGAAGAGGACGATATTTTGATCGCAGGTAGCGGATTCCTTGAATGATCAAACATCAATGACCCTCCCAGACATTGGATCTTTCAGCGGATCCGTGTGCTCAGACTCTTGGGTCAGACTTGTTGCATTCCTTACGCCTGGTGTATTCTCATACGCTCGACGTCATGCTCACTTTTCCATGTATAACGATAGATTCCACAGCTGTCGTGCATATTAGAGTTCTGATTTGGAGAACTGGCCTGTTATGGCTGATTGTACTTTCTCCTTGAAGTGCCTAACGTTTGGTTTGAGATTTCTCTTTGAAGCGTCTGACGTTTGGTTTCCGTTCTAACGTACCGTCCACGCAACACTTGACGTCCATGCAACCCAATCTCGACATCGCAACTCAAATTCAAATCAAATTGAAATGACTTCGGAATGCGAGCTCGCTATGGTACTTTATTACCGTGCGACCTGCAACACATGCACTTGAAGCCAAAAATATTTTCGCGTCCGTTACTCTCGTGAACTCAATCTGCGTCTTGCATGCGTCCACATGGATTGGAGACGTAGACCTCTGCTCCAAGATCATAGAACGAGAAACGCGAACGAATGAATAGCAAACGGATGGGAAGACCCCATCAAGCCTTACAAGGGAAAGAAGGACCCATCGGGGTGGTTGTTGCTTGGCCCTTTGCTTCTAAAATCGTCTGTCGCACTTATAATGTCGGAGATCAGAAAGTCAGTACAGTCTGCAAACAACAGGTGCATCTGGAGAAGCACCACCTACTGTGATTGCTCTCCTCTGAACGGCCCCTGCTAAAGCTCTCTGTAGAGCAATGGAAACTCGTTGTCTAAAAAACGTGGTGCAGAAAGAAAGAGAAAGTGGTACCCCTGGTGTCTCTCATGATAGGCTCTAGCACAATCTCTCAGAAAGACGTCGAACTCCAAGCCTGTCAATCCGTATATCTCCAAAGCTAAAGGGATGAAGCGATGTTCCACTTGCATACCCCTATACTTGGTCACCTTCGCTGCTGCCGCCACGCTTGCAGCCCATCTTGGGAGATGGGTGATCACCTGTGCCGTCACTGAGTCCCGTGTCGGATCCGTGACAACCACATCAGCCACTGAGACCTGATCCTCTCTCATCATGTACAAGTCAGCTCTCATTGATCCTCTTGTCTGAAGAGCATACCAACGCTCTCTTCATGTCATGTGACCGCTCTCCCGTGCTAAGACAAACACGACGTTTCTGAGGGCATCGTGAGTAGCTATCCTGGATAGCTACTCACGAGGACCATGAGTACTCTCCACCATGAGGACATAGAGCAAGATGGCGACCCGATATGTCGAGCGAGACATCGCACTCGCAGGTGGATAGTGCCGAAGCAACAGACTGGACCAAGCCTAGGCGGAACCTCATCGCTGTAGAGAAGATAGTCGGTGCGAGTCGGAACGCTCTAATGCAAGGTCGAGCTATGAGTCAAGAGCCTGCACCCTTGTCCGAACAAGAGCGGAGTCGAGCTCTAGTATCCCGTGAGATGGAAGGATCCACTAAGAGTGCATGGAGAACCTGCTGGAAGTGGTGTCCCGTCAGAGAAGACTGTAGTCCGTGAGATCTATTGGTAGCTAAGGTATCAAATCGAGAGTGTGTCTCACGTGCCTCAAGAGTCAAACTATCTCTTGTCTCATAGAGACACATCTGTAGTGGGTAAGAGCCATCCTCCACCTCTGTCACATAGCTCTCCAGAATAAGTCTATCTCGCACGAGAAAACAGCAACAGAGCCAAGGTGTTGAGAGGGCCCAACTACCCAAAAAGGCTGCCGCAGCAGTCTCCTCCATGGATAAAAGATCCACCCCGCCACATGATATCGGCAAAGATGTCTGTCTACGTGCGAGAGGCCCTGCCACACAGTCAAAAGTCCTCGGTCCTATGATGTCGCCAAACACCCCCGTGATCTTCCTATCAAACTCTCTAAGACGCGAGATGAAGATAAGAGATGGAGGTACTGTGCGGAGTAAGTAACTAGGACGTCGTGCAATGGAAGAGGAAAGAATACCGAAGACAACCTGAAGATCCTCCAACATAGGGAGATCCTCGATATGCAAAACGTCCTCCGCCAGGGCAACATCTAAGAATCGAGAGACAAAGTCTTTGTACCCACAGGTACTCCGAGGATGCGTAAATCATCTGTAGGGATAACAAATCCCTCCGGGAGCTGTAGGTCCGACGGTATACCTATGAGAGACCAAGCCTTGCACTTTGACACCTTCACCCTCAGCCCTACCAAGACCAATTGAGCAACAAGGTGGTCAAAGGCAACATCGACTTGGTCCGTTGGACCTACGATGTGCTTATCATCAGCTAGAGATGGAAAAACACAACCTGTAGTAGCCAAGGCGGTGGCCAAGAGAGCCAAGAGAGCCAAGGCGGTGGCCTAGTGAGCTAAGGCAAAGAGGGGTCCACCCAAAGGATCTCCCTGACGAGTACCTGCAGCGGAGCTGATGATTGTAACCCCCTGTATCGTAGGACCGTGCTGGTAGTAAAGAGAAGAAGAAGAACCATAGAACGGTCGCACGAAAGGGACGAGACCCGCCAGAGATCCCACGACATCCATGAGCTCCCTAAAGATGGAAGCACAAGAAACACTATTAAAAGTATTTTCCACGTCTACCTGTAGGACAACCCAATCGGGATGGATGTCCAAGAGAGCCCTAATGCCGAACGACACACCCGGCGTTGCAACTCCAAACTGATGTGGGCAAAGGTGGTCTTGAAAAGTATCTCGAAGCTGAAGGACAATGGTACGACTGATAAGTCGTAAGAGAATCTCACCGATGGCTATCGGTCGAATCCCTCTCCCATCCTTCGTCATGGCCAAAAGTCTAGCTGTCCCTAGTATTTGAGCTATAGACCGAGGAAGATGTCTCTGAGCAACTGCTGCCGCTACCTGAAAAAGCTCCGTGAAACCACTAGAGGGATCGTCTGTTTGGAAACAATCTCGGAGGTGCTCATAGACCATCCCAGACAGACCTCCAGAGGATAGTCGTGGAGCTGTACACAAGGCCTGGCAAACAAAAATCTATCGAGACATAATGGCTCCTCAGACTGATAGTCCTGAACCTCAGGTGGTGAGGGGTCACCCGATGAGGGATGAAGGAAACACAACGCAGCGATCGTCTCCTCAGTAGGACATGCCAGTGACAAAGGATGCAGTGCTCTAGCAGCTCTACTGTACTCTCGAACCTGACCTAACATCCTACAACGCCGTATGCAGACGGAAGATAAGACATCACGTGTAGAGACAGACTCACTCTTATCTCGTACCGCACGGACTGATTCCTCCTGTAAGGCCGCCCAATCACCTGCACGGAATCTCCGAAGACGGACCGCCACCTCCCGATGTCCTCATCTGCCACCTCGAGTATAACGGAGACACCCACGAGGAAGTAGGAGGAACAGTAACCACGCCACCTCATCCTTGGTGTTCCGTGTCAACATGTCAAGAGGTAGACGGAATGCCTGTCTCACCTCGTCATGAAGAGCACGAGGTAACCGATGGAACAAACACGGACAAGGGAAACTCGTCTCAAACAAACTCAGAATAGTGCCAGAGTGGACTCTCAACCACTCCCACGACTCTGGAGGAACTCCAGAAAGAATGGCTAATGGTGCCATAATGACTCCACGTGTAGACCTCCGATCTCGACTAACTTGGGCATCCCATGTGGTCGTATCATAGCTCTTGTGCATCTTTTCCACATGAGATTTTACCCCTTGTGAGATAAATAACTGATTGCACACCAGACATGGTGTGTCTCGAATCAGTCTCGATCTCATGGGAGAGAGAGTACTCATAGCTAAAGAAAAGACGATATTCGATCAAACGGTACTCGTGATAGAAACATCTCCAAACAGAAAAGAGAAAATAGAGATAAAAATAAAAAGAAAGAAAACAAAGAGAGAAAGAAAAGAAAAGAAAAAGAAAAGAAAAGAAAAGAAAATGAAAAAAAGAAGGAGAGAAGAGAAAAGAAGAACCCTGAACCCTGATATATAGAGATAAAAACAAATACACTAAATGTGACCAGAAAATCTTAAAAAGAACCCCTCTCTAACCTTAAATTCTTAGAAAATCTGAAACTATTAAATACTCACTCATCTCTCCACCAAATATGTCAAATCTAAGATCAAAAGAAATAGAAAAAGAAGACGAAGAAGAATATGTAAAAAAATCACTCTATCACACTCTAACACCCTCTCCCTCTCACATACACTTTCACTCTCATCCTCCGCCTCCGCTCCCTCTCGCGATCCCTCTCTGCTCCCCCGTGCCCAGACAGGAACTCTAAACCCTAAACCCTGTCCCTAAACCCTAAACCCTGTCTCCAAGATCATGGGGATGTCGGGGTATGATTCCAAAAGCTAACAAAATTTAACACAGTGAGAAGGCGCGTCTTATTACTATTCCTCTCTAACAATGGCTGATAAGCAAAATATTAATGTTGCTTACCGCTCCTTGTGAAAGTAGCATGACAGTCGTGGGATCGAACCTTACTCTCAGCGGAGCATAAACCTCTCACTCGGTAGGACACTCCCTCAACTTTGAAAATTTAGATCTACATGTATTGCAGAAGGATTTATCACGATTGTCATACCTGCAACATCCATCATCATGATTATTTTCTGTAATGTGAAGTATGATCGTTTCAAAACATAAAGTACAATTTTATACTTGTCCAACATATCAAGGTTTGTTTGAACTAACAAGGGTTTATTTATGCAATATATTCATTAGTTTTCACAAAATTTAACATTGGACTTTGCTTGCAACAACATTACGAAGGCTATGCATTTGCTCTAGAAATTATGATGTTTATCCAGATTGTATTTAAATAGTGAAATCCGCTTGTTTACTAAACTACGATAAATTCTTATTTTCTAATTCCACAAAATCAAGGGATATCAATACATAAAAAAACAACAATATATCAAGGGATAAAATGTATACGACATGAACTTTTGCAGTATCAAAGGAAGAGGACAAGCGTTGATAAGCACAAAATATTGTCATAGGCACTTGGCTCGCAACTGGCTTTCAGAAGATCATTTTTTGTGAAAATACATTTGGTGATTATACAGGACACTGATTGCATAGAAGAGAACTTTAAAACAAAGAGATTCTCGACAAGAACAAACATCTGGTGGTTATACTTATGAATTCACTAAAATCTAATTAAAAGTTTTAAGTTTAAGTAAATTACATAATTTTGCTTTGAACTTACAATCTACATTTCCAATATTACGTTTGGAGGTTGATAAAATGCATAAAAACTATAAGTCAAGTGTGTAGAGTACTCTCATCTTATCGTGATGCAACAAGCGATAGACTATAAGTCATGTGTTCCGGGACTCTCTCATATTACCATAAAGATTGCTATCTCTATAAGTAATAAAATCTATTTTTCATATTTAAATTTATGATCTAACCCTTCCAAGATGAAGGGTTAGTTAATAAATTAAAGGGTGTGCATATTACATGGAGGAGGTGAATATGCACATCTACATAAAAGATATAAGAGCGATATAATATGGAAAGAAAAACATACATAAAAAATACATGAAGATCATAAATCCTACTTTTGTGTCCGTCTCATCTCATAATTAATTATGAGATGAGACGGACACAAAAGTAGGATTTATCATCTTTCAAACCTCTGAGTGCTAGAAGTCAGCTTTCTTAAGTAAGACTTTATCAACTAAACTTGCAAGTTGCTTAGTATTGTGTTTTACTCAAAACTTTGATGTAGTAGTCGTGTAAATACTGGAATAAACTCAAAAGATTTTAAAACCTTAGTCTGTATAAAGAAGCTCTCGGCGGAGCCGCTCATTCTCCAAACACGCAGTCACATTGAAGGTGTAATGTGAAAGACGGACCCTATGATCATTTCACGCTAGAAATTATCTTCATTGTCAGACATCGAGCAGATGCAAGTGATAATTCAAAATATTCTCAAGGAGATCTACACTTACAATATGAGATGGAATGACCACAAGCATGTGTAGTGATGTTGCAATAATACGTTCTTATGATTCATTTGAAATGACTATTCTTTGCTAGAAATGCATCCCGGAGAATAAATGCTGAAGGATCTAAAAAGATAATATAGACTCACACACATCAGAAAACTTTATGTCAAAAGTTCGTTTGTGAAAGTGACTGGATTGAGAGTATTTTTTCTGCAAAACTTTTCTTTCAGGTTCGTTTGAACAATCAACTCATTTTCAGTAAGGAACGACGTGTTTGACTACGTATAGAGGTATACAGATTTTCAAACTGTAAAATATAAAAAATAATGTTATGTTTATCACTTTGAACAAGGGTTGAGCCGAGTTGCTACTTACTGTTTTGAGAATCCATACTAACTATGTTTGTAGTATTGTCATTCTGCTCCCGTGACGGTTGAGAGCACCGTTTACAATCAACTTATTGATACATGTACAGTCTTTGAAGTTCATACAATGGGGTACTTACTTGGTCATATCGCTTCATAACTATTTTTTCTTGGTCACCCCTTGACTTTTTGAAGTTCTCTTGGTCATATTGCATGACATTTTTCTAATTGCGAGTCTGAGATAGAATTTGATATGAAAATGATATCATGCGTGGTCTGACTGGATACGTGGAATCTTGAATGTCAAGATCTGATCATTCACTATTTATGGCTGAATCAAAATTTAACTTAGCCTGAATGATTCTAAACTTTCATTCGTGGTGGTCGGTCACGTGATTGATAGTTCATTTATGAAAAGATCATAATCGAATGACAGAATATGATCATTTACAAATTTTGGTGTTTATTAAATTTCTTAATAACTCGAATCTATCATTCGTGGTGGCCCAACAAATTGAACTCCACATCCGACTCGCAACCAAAAGACTTCCGTGCAATGTGACCAAAATAAATTCAAAAAGTCATAGATATGATCAAGAAAAAAAATTTCTGAAAAGATATGAACAAGTAATTATCTCCATATCAAACACTCTGCATTCTCATTTTCAACTCACTATTCTCCCAATAGTTTCAACAACAAGGATGTACAAGCACCAAGAGTTGGACCCACCCATCCATCTTTTTATGGTGTGTTTCTTCAATTGAAAATAGTCAATGTTTTCAGTTACATCGGCAATTCCTTGATCTCGAGAGGAACAAGCATTGACAAATTCTTATCACAGCTGCACAAGGTTGACACAAAATCCTTCAATTTTTGATTGTATGAATCTTTTGGCTGGAAATGACTTTACAAACTAGAATTGTAATAATGAGTCGATCACTTAGAAAGCTATACCTTAGTGACATGAATAATTATCATAAGCAGAGCAGCGGAGGAGTACTAGCTACGAAGGAGAACCAAGTAACAAATAAAGAACCGAACTGCAACCGAAAGAAAGTGCGAAGAGGAGCAAACGAGTAGAGAACATGCAGCAGCGGCGAGTAGAGAGCATTGCACAGGGTGCAGTCTTGCGCTTAACGACAGCTCCGCTGCTCAAGTCTAGGCAGACCACGGGCACAAATGCCACGTTGGATATTTTATCTGTTGCTTTTTGACATGTAGCGAAACGGTAAGAGGGAGTAATGGTGAAAGCTGAAAAAGAACAGCTAGAACAGGCCGATGAAGTTGGTATAAATAGAAAAAAAATAATTTAGATCCAAAAAATCACTAACGCATTGCGCCTCTCCTTGTTTATAGAGTCACCAAGGGTTTAAAGAGACTCTAGGGTTTAAGTAGCAGCATGAGTTATTGCTCCGGCTAAAATAGTTACGACCACTTCAGGAGGTGGCAATAGGGATCGACGCGGCTGTTGCTTTTTCCGCCGATGCCTGCATCCTCATTTGGGATTGGATAATAACAGGCTAGTGCAGTGCGTCATGTTCACTGTCCACATGCCTGGCCGAGGGAAGTTTTAGCAGCAAAGGACTTAAGGAATGAGTCTGCTTTAGTTCTGAATTAGTTTCTCACCAGTTGCAAACCCGTTCACGCGATAATTACCTACTGTCACTACGGTAACAGCCGTGCCTAGGCAGAGGATGTGGTTCGATTCTGCCCTTCGGAACGGAGGGGTTCAGTGATAAGTCGTGAGTTCACGGGGAACAGGATTTTCAGCTTCGTTTGCTGTCTATATGTCGGCTGATCTCCCTTCAAGATATATTCTAGTTAGATCTGCTGTTCGACTAAAATTAAACACTACTGCAACTCGCTGGTTACTGATCTGCAAGGTGTCCATTTCATCCCTACTGTACCTCCTGAAATGGCTACGCTAAACTATGCAGTAGATCAACTCGTTTCTTAAATCCTTTGCTGCTAAAACTTCCCTGAAATGAAAGGGTAGGCTCGATCAGGCCTGTGGGCAACGAACATGGCGCATTGCACTTGCATGCTGTTCTCCAGTCCTAAACTATGATATCGAACTTGTGGCGTTGCATACTCAGTAATTTCTCCCCCCGGTCAGTGCACTCGAATATTAGTGTCGAATTTCTAGTCACTCTCTGTCACTACTTCAGCAAGGTGGTAAATCTCAGTGAAAACCAAAGCGTTGAACCGTCCTCTTCTGTAAGGACTTTAGTTACATCTGGGTCTCAGTCTAGGGTCGCAATTTATCGAAGACGTTCGAATACTCCTTCGCAACGAATGTTTTCATGCATATCAAATCGACTAATTATCAGTAATGAAGCAATCATCACTCCATATTGAAGTATTCATGAATTCGGAACTCAAGGAAGAAGGAAAGGTCAGTTTCATTCATCAGATTAACACGATAGGTGAAATGACACAAAAATGTGATTACTGTTCATTCCATTTGATACTGTAGTCTCGACAAATAGCAGATCCTAAACTAAATCCTTTGATTTCACGAACACTCTCTTCGAGTTCGCTGGGTTCTTAAATCCTTTGCTGCTTAAACTTCTCTGAAATGAAAGGGTAGGCTCGATCAGGTCTGTGGGCAACGAACATGGCGCATTGCACTTGCATGCTGTTCTCCAGCCTAAACTATGATATCGAACTTGTGGCGTTGCATACTCAGTAATTTCTCCCCCTCAAGACCTCGGAGGGGGTCAGTGCACTCAAATATTAGTGTCTAATATCTAGTCACTCTCTGTCACTACTTCAGCAAGTTGGTAAATCTCAGTGAAAACCAAAGCGTTGAACCGTCCTCTTCTATAAGGACTTTAGTAACATCTGGGTCTCAGTCTAGGGTCGCAATTTGTCGAAGACGTTCGAATACTCCTTCGCAACGAATGTTTTCATGCACCAAATCGACTAATTATCCTCTGCTCCTTGCAGTAATGAAGCAATCACCACTCCACATTGAAGTATTCATGAATTCGGAACTCAAAAAGAAGAAGGAAAAGTCAGTTTCATTCAGCAGATTAACACGATAGGCGAAATGACACGAGAATGTGATTACTGTTCATTCCATTTGATACTGTAGTCTCGACGAATAGCAGATCCTAAACTAAATCTTTTGATGTCACGAATACTCTCTTCGAGTTCGCTGGGTTCATCGGTTGCTGGCACGTACGTGTACCTTACTGAAATCTACATACTACACAGTCTGCCTACCGGTTCCTCGATTTTTGCTGGAACTGATCTACTGTCCAGGCTTGTGGACAATGAACATGGAGCATTGCACCTGCCTGATGTTGTCGAATCCCAAAACTCTGATGTAGCACGTGTCTCCGTACTTGGCCTTGCACTCAGCGACTTCCCTCAGGACCTGGGAAGGGTCAGTGCATCCGAACATTGGCAGCTTCCACATGGTCCAGTATCGACCATCGTAGTATCCTGGCATGTTGCTGTTCTCACGGCTCACTGAGTCGCTCTGGAGCAGAGTTCCAAAAATTGAGAAATGTTAGCAGTCGAGGAAGAGACACAGAGTGCTCTGGAAATCGAAAACTGATTTGAACTGCAAACTGACAAGCAAATAGGCAGACATCTAACTCATCCTTAACGAATAACTTACCTGGTCGAACTCAATGCAAGGGTGCCACTTGTTGGCAATGAGGTAATCAACTTGCTTGGCCAAAGAGTCCTGGGACAAGGGTGGCAAGTACGACAGAGTTTCGAACTTCTTGTTGTTGTATGGCTCCCATACCTACAAGAAGAGCATTAACAGTTTTGCGTTACGTAAACGAGATTGTGACGCACTCGAAGGTCAGCACATGCGTTGTTCGGACAAGTAATGCACCCATAGTAATCATTCGTAGAGCAAGAACATAGCTCAAAGTAGTTTCTTGGGTAGAGGTGCCTTAATATTTATGCAGGAGGCGGTAGACACTGCAGCGAAATGCAGGGCTATTCATAATAGCAGCTACTAGTCTGTGCAGATCCAGGAGAGGAAACACCGAACGCCTAAAGCTGAGGACTCCGACTCTACCTGCATGCAGGAGATGCGACTCCCGTTGGCCTGCGTCTTGGACTGCCATTCACTCTTGCCGCTGAAAACAGCGCTCTTGAACCCAGACTGCACAGAAGCGACCTCACAAGTCCGGATGGAGGAAAAAGCAGCGACTGCAGCAACTGGAGTCGCCACGGCGGAGGAAACGACGATTGAGGCCATACTTGCAGCGAAGTGCTGTTGGCGAGACTACTGGCCGCTGGAGTGCGGAGTCACGAATTGGAATCGGACACAACTCTGGTGTATACCGGATCGTCCATGAGGTTTTAAGTAGTACGTCACGAACGGAATTCCCATTCTAGTATAGGAGAGCCACACGTTTAAAATTGGACAGATGCTGTCTGATACCGATCAGCGAATGCATGTGCTGCTGCTTCTTTGTTATTAAGCACCTGTCCTCATTCCCAATTTGGAATTTCGTATTAGCAGAAACACACACGGCTAAGTGATGTCAGTAACCCATGTGTCCCGTTGGAGCTTAAAGCATAATAAAATTACTTATTGCTTATCGTCCAGCAACAATAGAGAAAGGTTTCCAGTACAGTAGTGTGCTCCTTCATTGTATATTATTCACCCAAAGCTTCTTATGTCAAGACCGGCCGTCACGACGGTGCCACTCGAGCAAGTATTTTTGTTCTTTCCTTCCTGCTGCCACGATGTGTGTTTTTTTATTTTTTTTCAACTTCTCTATTGTATGCTGTCGCGACTTTTCGTTTCCAGTTTGCTTCTTCCCCTACAAAAAAGGTAATCTATGACGTACGATTTTTTCGGCCCTTTTTTTTTTCTTCGTCTCGATAGTAGACGTCAGCAATTTTTGCTTTCCTTGCTGAGGGTTTTCTCCGGAAAGACCACGGTGGACCATTCAAACTACAATACTTTGTATAACACTCCACTATGTACACAGAAAGGCCACGGTGGACCGCTAAAACTTTATTGAGTTCAACGTTGTACAAAACAATTTTGCTGCGATACATTGTATAACACTCGACTATGTACAGTCCTCAGTGTTTAACTGTAAACTATGTACACTGTGCTGAGTTCTAAACTGTGCTCAGTTCCTGCCACCTCGACCGTCATCGTGAAATGGATTGTATAACAGTCACCTATGTACAGCCATCACTGTCGAAACTAGAAAACTACAATTTCTCTAAATTGTGCTCAGTTCTTGTCACCTGGACCGTCATCGTTTGATGTTCCCTCGCTACCTGCAGCAATTCGCAGGAGATCAGCGAGTACCAGAGAAACACAAAAAAGACGAGAGAGGAAAAAAAATAAAACCGTTGCATATATTCTGTAGTCGTTCCTCCTCGTCTGCAGTCATCGAAATACCTCCTGCGAGCCTGCTGAAGGTCGTATCGATCCGAAATCCAACAAAGAAATGAAAAGCAAGTAGGTCGCAGACGTGAAGCGAGTCGTGGTATCGAAAATCCAAGCAAGAAATGAAACCAAGACGGCACCGAACGATGGAAGAAAAGGAGTCCACTTGAAAACTGTGCAGCCGATGGGAATGTGCGGTCATTCTTCAAAGACTAATCCCCATGTTAGCACGAATCGAGAACAACCCCAGCATTCACTGCGTGACACATCTACGTGCATGAGCCGCGGCACTCTCGCTCCAGCTCCGCCGAGGTGAAGAAACGAGGAGAATTTAGAATGAGTGGGTGGCAGAAAGAAACACGGTCGAACGTCTAAACTCCACGAAGTCCGTCGTCACGCAGCATTGCCGCGAGCCGCCCGCGTAAAAAGGCATTTGAAACATCCCCGTAAATTCAGCGGTTAAAGCGCGCATTTTTGTTGGGACCCAAAACCCTAGCATCAACCAACCGTCGTTCAAGATTTAAGCCCCAACCCCTCCGACGCGCCGTTTGCAGGCATTTTACACATTTGGGATGCTTATTCACCTCCTCCATCTTTCGACGGAGGAGGTAAATATACAGGTTTTAAATTTAACACCTAACTCTTCCAGTAGGAAGGGTTAGGTATTATATTAAACTGTGTGTATTTGAATGTATTAATGAGTATGACTTTCCGGTCTTGTATCTTCTAAAGTGCAGCAGTCCAGTTTATCTCTTGCTCTCTCTTTATTTCCCAGCATAAGCTAACAAATATTTTTTATCAAATATTTTAGTTTTTTATATCTATTTAGTATATATATTTTATTTAACATATATTTATTTTCTCAATAACAGTAAAAGAGCAGGAGATAAATTTTGTGATGGTTGAAGAATTTAAAAACCAGCCCTCAACATCCCGCCCCGCCACTGCTGCTGTCCTATCCACCATTTGATTTTTGGTTTACGAAAGATTTGCTTGTCCACTTCCGCTTTTTTCCCAAAAGTACGCTTTGGATGTATATTGATTTCGATCCAAAGGAGATGGAACATTAGTACACCTAAAGTAATATAATTCGGTGTATATTAATTTCATACGCTGATTTAAATAGCATATACTATTTACGCATGATACTTTTCCAGTGAGCAATCTTCTTCCTTACTGCCGTCAGAACTTCATTTGAATTAGCATTAATTTATACTTACATTTACAGTAGTAATTAACACGTGAGAGAGGTGGGTATATAGTGGTTTTTATTTTCAAAGCCTCTGAAAGAAGTGAAGACATGTATCAACATTTTAGAACATTACGGGCTGGATGCTGTAAATGTGACTTTGTCGCTTCGAAGTAATCCTCTTGATGCCTATAGCTAGGTCGTCCTTACAGAGGCTTATGTCCCTCCTGTATAACTTTTGATTGTTCTCTGTTGGGTTGGTTTCTGTTGCTGATTGGTCTCCCTATGTGGTGAGTCACTCCCATCATCAGCCAATGAACCTTGTTTGATGAGTCTAGGGTGTACCTCGTGCCGTGAGGTTTGGTAATAGAGTTCCTTTGCTTCTCGTGCGCCAAAATAAAATAATATATAGAAATGAAGGCATGTATACGATAATCAGATTAAGCACTGTTTCATGATCAGTTCAACACCTTTAAGTTACTTGAGCAGCTTCTGATTTCTTGTAATATAAGTAGCCTCCCTGATCAGGAACCCACCATCTCTTTGTATTGCAGATAGAGCTCGAGCTCGAGTGAACAGAGTTCACTTTTCAGGGTATGTGATCAGGTATTTTAATCAAAGACTAACTTACAGTGGTTTTTTATTCTAAAATTTCATGATCGACTTCGGAGTCTTGGTTAAGTCGAGGTTGGGTTCTTGCTTGAATAAAATATATTGTTCTGACACACTTTAAATACTAGATAATAAGCATCCCAAATGTGTAAATGCCTGCAAACGGCGCGTCGGAGGGGTTGGGGCTTAAATCTTGAACGACGGTTGGTTGACGCTAGGGTTTTGGGTCCCAACAAAAATGCGCGCTTTAACCGCCGAATTTACGGGGATGTTTCAAATGCCTTTTTACGCGGGCGGCTCGCGGCAATGCTGCGTGACGACGGACTTCGTGGAGTTTAGACGTTCGACCGTGTTTCTTTCTGCCACCCACTCATTCTAAATTCTCCTCGTTTCTTCGCCTCGGCGGAGCTGGAGCGAGAGTGCCGCGGCTCATGCACGTAGATGTGTCACGCAGTGAATGCTGGGGTTGTTCTCGATTCGTGCTAACATGGGGATTAGTCTTTGAAGAAATGACCGCACATTCCCATCGGCTGCACAGTTTTCAAGTGGACTCCTTTTCTTCCATCGTTCGGTGCCGTCTTGGTTTCATTTCTTGCTTGGATTTTTGATACCACGACTCGCTTCACGTCTGCGACCTACTTGCTTTTCATTTCTTTGTTGGATTTCGGATCGATACGACCTTCAGCAGGCTCGCAGGAGGTATTTCGATGACTGCAGACGAGGAGGAACGACTACAGAATATATGCAACGGTTTTATTTTTTTTCCTCTCTCGTCTTTTTTGTGTTTCTCTGGTACTCGCTGATCTCCTGCGAATTGCTGCAGGTAGCGAGGGAACATCGAACGATGATGGTCCAGGTGACAAGAACTGAGCACAATTTAGAGAAATTGTAGTTTTCTAGTTTCGACAGTGATGGCTGTACATAGGTGACTGTTATACAATCTATCGTGATGGCTGTACATAGGTGACTGTTATACAATCCATTTCACGATGACGGTCGAGGTGGCAGGAACTGAGCACAGTTTAGAACTCAGCACAGTGTACATAGTTTACAGTTAAACACTGAGGACTGTACATAGTCGAGTGTTATACAATGTATCGCAGCAAAATTGTTTTGTACAACGTTAAACTCAATAAAGTTTTAGCGGTCCACCGTGGCCTTTCTGTGTACATAGTGGAGTGTTATACAAAGTATCGTAGTTTGAATGGTCCACCGTGGTCTTTCCGGAGAAAACCCTCAGCAAGGAAAGCAAAAATTGCTGACGTCTACTATCGAGACGAAGAAAAAAAAAAAGGGCCGAAAAAATCGTACGTCATAGATTACCTTTTTTGTAGGGGAAGAAGCAAACTGGAAACGAAAAGTCGCGGCAGCATACAATAGAGAAGTTGAAAAAAAATAAAAAAACACACATCGTGGCAGCAGGAAGGAAAGAACAAAAATACTTGCTCGAGTGGCACCGTCGTGACGGCCGATCTTGACATAAGAAGCTTTGAGGTGAATATACAATGAGACATTGCGAGTACGGGGAGTCTGCACGAGTTGGGGAAATAATGAAAAATTGGAGTTAGTTCTACCGAGCAAATTTAGGACAAGGCGCTGAAGAATAACTTAACCTTAGAAATGGAAGGCGACAAGAAGAATCGTCAAAATCTGTTAACGCACACGTGAAAATCAGAACTCAACTGCTAGAGAGAAATATACAGTGTTAGTTGCCTGGAGCAGAGACTGAATTACTAGCTGGAGGAGTGCACGAACCCCGAGGGGCGAGGAGTCTGCGTCTGTAATCTGAGTTACTTGGAAGATCAGCCGGAGGTTCTTATCTATTAAAAGCGGTTGAACCTGTACTCAGATCTATCGGATTGAACGCCGCCATGCAGACACCGACTGGTTTGAATGAATCCGGATCAAAACGTGTGTGAGTTAACATAGAGAATAGACAATGAAAATAAGAATATGAGTTGACGGACGACGTTGAACGTTACGCAGAAATATAACATTTACGTGTAACATGAAGAGTAAAACACTATTTGATTTTGGTGAGAGTCTATTCAAAACAGAGATTGTGCACTGGAGACTATTCAAGCTAATCTTTGTGCACATGGGTCCGTTAAAGCTAGTCTTCTTCAGATCTAACATTTTCAAAGATTAACAAAGATTAGCAAATATGACAATTTCCCTTTTAGTTTTGAAAACAAAAAACAAAAATAACTATAAAGTCACGTGCAGTGTAATCTAACCTTTTTAACAAAATTTGATAGTTAATAAATACAAAATTTAAGGTTTAAAAAATAATTTATAATTTATAATTATACATATTATATAAATTTATATAAAAAATTTAAAAATAATCTACAAATTTTTTAATGAGAAAAATTTAGTTTGATATTTTCCAAAATTTACTAATTTCAAAATTTATCACTCTTATACGAAGGCAGTAAGGTCTAGACCTTCAAAATTGAGGTGTCTACCTCGTTGTAAAATTACTAATTTCAAAAAGGATCACAAGTACTTAACTCTTTATAGAAGCCAGTAAGGTATGAACCTTAACACATAAGGATACGAAGGTCTAAACCTTCAATCATACAAGGTAGTAAGGTCTTGACGTTCACAATTGAGGTGTTTACCTTGCTATAAACTTACGAATTTCATAAATTAACCTTCATAGAAGTCAATAAGGTCTGAACCTTCATCGTACAAGGGTCCGTCTTTTCCCATTACACCTTAAATGTGACTGTGTGTTTGGAGAATGAGCGGCTCCGCCGAGAGCTTTATTATAAAGTCTAAAGTTTTAAAATCTTTAGAGTTTATTCTAATATTTACACGACTACTACATCAGAGTTTTGAGTAAAACACTTGTAACAACAATACTAAGCAACTTGCAAGTTTAGTGGATAAAGTATTACTCCTCCAGTTAGTAATTCAGTCTCCTCTCCAGACAACTAACACTGTATATTTCTCTCTAGCACTTGAGTTCTGATTTTCACGTGTGAGTAACAGATTTTGACGATTCTTTTTGTCGCCTTCCATTTCTAAGGTTAACTTATTCTCCAGCGCCTTGCCCTAAATTTGCTCGGTAGAACTAACTCTAATTTTTCATATCTTTCCCCAACTCATGCAGGAGTCCCGTACTCGCAATGTCTCTATGCAAATATACAGGTTTTTAATTTAACACCTAACCCTTCTTACCAGAAGGGTTAGGTGTTAAACTGTGTATTTGAATGTATTAATGAGTATGGCTTCCTGGTCTTGTACCTTCTAAAGCGCGGCAATCCAACCAAGACTTATGGTTTATCTTCTGCTCTCCTTGTATTTCTCGGCATGGACTAACAAATAACTTTTATCAAATGTTTTAATTTTTTATATCTACTGAGTATATATATTTTATTTAATATATATATATTTTTTCAATAACAGTAAGAGAGCAGGAGATAAATTTTATGGTGGTTGAGGAATTTTAAAACCAGCCCCCAACATCCCGCTCCGCTCACAGCTGCTGTCCTGTCCAACACTTGATTTTTGGTTGACGCACGATCTGCTTGTCCACTTTTTCTTTTTTCCCAGAAGTACGCTTTGGATGCATATTGAATGTACAATTGAGATGAGGCTGCTTATTCACCCATGTACACTCGGAGTGTACATGGGTGTTTAATATATATCCTAACCCTTCCAGTGGGAAGGGTTAGGATATATATTAAATACCTCTGTTAAATGACGCCTATTGACAATTCCAAGCCCGGACTTATACCCCAAGAACGCCTCAGCCCGCTCTCGATTTATGGGTTCTGTCTGGATCAATTAACTGCTCCCGTAGAGGTTAATATTTAGTATTTATAAGTAATTTTGATTTTTTATTATAGCTTACTACATTATATTTTTATAACACTTACATGTTTTTCGCTAAGAGAAAACGATTTTCACTGTACAAGGACGTTGGGGATGCTTATTGATTTCGGTCCAAAGGAGATGGAACATTAGTACACCTAAGGTAATATAATTCGGTGTATATTAATTTCATACGCATGATACTTTTCCAGTGAGCAATCTTCTTCCTTACTGCCGTCAGAACTTCATTTGAGTTAGCATTAATTTATACTTACATTTACAGTAGTAATTAACACGTGAGAGAGGTGGGTATATAGTGGTTTTTATTTTCAAAGCCTCGGAACGAAATGAAGACATGTATCAACATTTTAGAACACTACGGGCTGGATGCTGTAAATGTGACTCCTGTATTCGCTTCGAAGTAATCCTCTTGATGCCTATAGCTAGGTCGTCCTTACAGAGGCTTATGTCCCTCCTGTATAACTTTTCATTGTTCTCTGTTGGGTTGGTTCTATTGCTGATTGGTCTCCCTATCTGGTGAGTCTCTCCCATCATCAATGGCTGATGATGGGAGGATGAACCTTGTTTGGTGAGGCTAGGGTGTACCTCGTGTCGTGAGGTTTGGTAATAGAGTTCCTTCGCTTCTCGTGCGCCAAAATAAAATAATATATAGAAATGAAGGCATGTATACGATAATCAGATTAAGCACTGTTGCATGATCAGTTCAACACCTTTAAGTTACTTGAGCAGCTTCTGGTTTCTTGTAATATAAATAGCCTCCCTGATCAGGAACCCACCATCTCTTTGTATTGCAGATAGAGCTCGAGCTCGAGTGAACAGAGTTCACTTTTCAGGGTATGTGATCAGGTATTTTAATCAAAGACTAACTTACAGTGGTTTTTTGCTATGCATTTGCATAGCTAACCGTCGATTGTAGTGAAAAGAGAAGAAGACAAAACGCGGAAATGACGGTGGAAACTGTTTGTCGTTATTGTTGGAAGCCGATAAGAAAACAAGTGATATTTAAGCTTTACAGAGACGTGTAAGAAGAAGCAAATGAGAAGTGGGATAAGTAAGTGGTCCGGAGAAATGGCTGTGTACATCTGATCAAGGTCAAGCGCACTGAACTATCCAAGATTAACTCGAAGAACATGAATTAAGCATTCGATTTATGGGCACAATCTGCAGACAAGACATTACTGCTAATAATAATACTCGGGACAGGATGGTGTGAAGTGTCAGACTGTAAACTGTTCTCATTCGAGACTTCCTGAGCAGTAATCTGGACAACCATGTCGACTGTAAATAATATCGTAGTGGACACTCAAACATAAAGCATAATAGGCTTCGGTGCGTTCTTGTTCACGAATAAAAAACAAGATAGTATGGATAATCGGCATTACGACTGGATGAAGTCACTCCTCCGTTTTCCACAAACCATTTCTTTCTCTTTTCTGAGGACTTCCTTATTTTGACATGCGCGCCATCACAAATGTAAAGAAAGAATCACCGTTCCTTCATTGTCCTTTGCCTTTGGCAAGAGCCACTGCTTTACACTATTTAAGCAGTAAAGAGTCTAGGAGCTCTAGGAGTGTTTACTGCGCTGCTACAGGTATGTTCTTCCATTTCTGCATGTGATAGTCTCAGGTGATATCTCTTTCGTCTTTGAGGATGTATTTGTTCATAGCGTGTGAATACAATGTCACAATGTAGAGGTAGTATCTTTTGTTGAAGGATCCATGGGTATTCAGACCTAAGTCAGTAATTAGCAGGTGGAGGATGACTTATCACCTTATGGTGAGAGTCGAACTACCGTCAAGTCACCCAATCGCTATGTCTTGGACCTGCCGATTGACAGGGAGTTGGGACAAAGCATTTGAATAGTTCCGGCTCTTTAGAGTAGGTTTCAGGAGTCGGTTCAGGCTCTTTACCTTCTCCTGACTAAAGTCACAATTGATGTAGTAGTTTTCTGAATGTCTAAGAATCACGCAGGTGAGGAAGACTGCAGCTAATATCAGTAATGCCTGATGTCACTGTATTTTACATGTCAAATTACAGTCGCCTTACCGGCAAGAGGTTCATAGTTCAAGCGAACAAATGATTCCTTTCTAGAAGCAAGTTTCTCTACCACTAGACCAGAACGTGGATCAGTCTATGAGCTACCATTGAGTAGGTCAGAAAAGAAGTTTGTGATCATGTACGGGATCGCATGATCATGATCACAGAGCGTTTCGGTCAGCTTCAGAAATTCTGCTAGTCTCGCGTTCTTCAAATCCGGAAAGTTGAAGCTCATGTACAAGTTTTTGTACATGCTGTTGGAAATCAAATACTAAGCTGTCAGTTCGACTCTTCAGCTCCGTCTGTTGGATGACGAACAGGGATATCGACTTTCCCTGGAGCACTTGATGGACTATAATACTGCATGTGCCGGAAGCTAATGGATCACCAGAGCACTCAAGCTATTCCTCCTTTGCACGAGGTTTCAGCTACCACAACTCTCGAAAACGTCGAACTAGGCTTTGTACTAGCATTGCTTACTCTCTGCCAGAGGGGGCTCATTCAAGTGGGCCGAGTTGCTCCTTGTCCACCTGACACAAATCCACCCCAACAATCAACGGTCAAGAGAAGGAAAATTATCAGCTTCTTAGCATCCTGCTATGGTCTACAACATTTCAGCATGCATTATATTCGGTAGAGTATACTAAGAACCTGTCGATACCTGAGGGACGGAGGCATGTCCTTATAGATCATTCACACTGATGAAGTATGAAATGATAGACTCTGATTCAATGGACGCTTGTATAGACGGATTAACAATTTCGGATTTGTAGACTCTAGCAAACTTCAAGTTCTGTACTTAAGAACTGAAACTGGACCGTTGACGCTCGATGAACATGATACGTTCTTCCATCATGTGTTCCTCTGAATGGATCGATCTACATCCTCGTCTCATGTCCGGGTTGGAGGCAAAGCATGACATATTCTGACCACTGCTTCTGCTTACGATTCTCCAGCAGAAAGAGTGGCGCCAATGCCACGTCCACCTCAGGTCAGTTGATGCCACATCCACGAAAGCCTCTCTCATGCCTTACAATCTTTCAACAGCACATCTCTCTAGCAGCCGTGCTAAAATAACCCATCATAGCCTCGTTTCCAGTACGTAACTCCACCGCACCCCACTCCTCCTCCAAGCCATCTGTGGCTACTCTTTTGGGTTCAACTGCTGCATCTAGCAGCCTAGGAGGGCAAGTGGGATGCTGAGCCGGTGTGCTGCTGTCTGTTTCTAGTCATAGTTCTTTCTCTAGCTTCGACAGAATTCATGAATACTTTACCATTAGCCGTCAGGACTTCCCAAAGCGGGGAAATTCAACACTTCAGCTTTTGTAGTTCTGAAGTGTAGAACATCAGGTCGCCTCATGTAAAGTGACTTTGGCATTTTACCACACAACCTCAAAGAGTTACGTACAAAGTGCAATAGCGTTTATGTTTCTGCTGCTCCATCCGGTAGTCCTCGATAGTTCAGACGTGTATCAAGACAATCACTTTCTCCATGAAGTAAGGTTACTGGAGGTATGATCAAGGTGTTGGTAAGTATTTCTCTCAAGCTCTCTTGCCGCAGTCAGGTAATGCTCTCACCATGTGGTACACCTTTTTACCATCTAGACCCTCGGACCTCCTTATGTCCGAAAAACTAACACTCTTTCCACACTGTGTTAAGAGCAAATAACCTGCACGTGAAAGAGAGACTTCATGTAGACACGGACACGTTGAACGTTGTTCGATTCTTATAAACGTTTCTTCCATGATGAAACGAAATACATATGTGCAAAGTATTCCGTGATAAAATGAAATATTTATGTGCTCAAAGTGCTCAAGTCTTTCTCGTGTGTCTTGCGTGTATAAGTCCAGCTTTTTGCACCGAAAGCATTTCTTTTTTATTCCTTTGAGAAGGGCTTTCCATGTCATCGTCAACCCAGTCTCAGCATGGATCCGCATGCAAGAAATCTAAGTACGCTAGGTTCGTCATATATTACCCAGACATCTCCTTCACATCTGTTGCATATCCATGTTATGATCCGTTTTCCCCAGCTCAGACAAAAGCTTTTATCTCCTCGATGTGACATGCAAGAGAAGATTTCTGGTGCATATATCTCGCATGGCTCTTAATCCATCTGTTCTTGCTGCTTTTGTGCGGTGTTCCAGAGACAGAAAGTGTGCAACACACAGCGAATGCGTGGATTAGTTTATCGGCAGGAGTGTGAATTAGGGAATTGCTTGGATTGGACCATATCCGAACCCACACCGCCGTTCTCGACGTCGAGGTCAAGGTACTTGGTCGCCTTCCTCCGCACCTTTAAGACATTTCATGTAGACATCGTGTAGGACTCTCCACCCGGTGGGCGGCTCTTCCTCCTTTCCTTTCTTCTAGGCACCCGTGCATACAGTATGCACGAGGCAGTATAGACGAGGTTTGTAATTGACCAAACACTTCTACATACGTTTGGAAAGGTTTGTGAAAATACAACATATTTATTTTGATTTAGATTCGTGATCTGTACATTGTAGTTTTATGTTCGAGGAGCCTTGGGTCCGTCTACAATGTTTATAGATTTTTCTCATCTTCTGCATTTTGAACATGAAAAATAAATTTCTTGGTTTCTTTTCTCCGCCTATAGTTCACACTTGGGTTCCAGTGACCCCATTTATTCTGCTAGAAACAGAATACTTTTGTTTTGAAGCATTCTTCTTCTAGTTCTCTGTAATGGATTCTTAAGATTAATTTCTAAATAATTCTTTTTTGTTTTGGTTCTTTTCTCTGCATCCTGATCTCAGTCATGGTCTGACTATGGATAACTTGCTCATGGACAACTTACAGTCAATCTGCATGCATTGATATTTATATTTTGTTATTGAATGATTGTGTGTAGAATTCTCATCTGTTAGAAGCTATCGACTGAAGGGATATAAGCTATTGAGACTTTCAAAATTCTTCTCTCTCTGAAGGTAATGGATAAGTTTAGAATATTTGATGATTTAAATGTAATAATAGATTTGTTATATGATTTTAGTTAATAGGTAATTTAGTTATATCATTTTAGTTAATATAGTATTTTTCTAATCTGCATAATATAACATCATATTCATTGTACTTAGTGAGATAAAAGATATATATCTTTTTATCTTAGAAGGGACAATGATTTGTGATTGATGAAAAAACATAGTAGAATAAAATCATATTGATTTTATTCTAGATGGCTTTTTCATCATTACATAAAATATGATGATTTATGATTGATGAAAAAACATAGTAGAATAAAGTCGTACTGATTTTATTCTAGATGGCTTTTTCATCTTTGCATAAAATATAATTTATTTATGATTGATGAAAAAACATAGTAGAATAAAATCATATTGATTTTATTCCAGATGGCTTTTTCATCTTTGCATAAAATATAATTATTTATGATTGATGAAAAGCATAGTAGAATAAAGTCATATTGATTTTATTCTAGATGGCTTTTCATCTTTGCATAAAATATAAAAACAATCATTGTACTTAGTGGAAGAAAAAACGTACATCCTTTTTTCTTAGAAGGGATAATGATATGGTGAAAGAACATAGTGAAATAAATCATTCATTTTATTCTAGATGGATTTTTTATAATTTAAATGAACATAATATATAAATATAATATTAGTAATTAATTTTATGATATATTTTTAATATTATATTTTAATTCAAATTTATGTTACTGTGTTGTGACAGGTACACATTCTCTTGGAAAATGTCTAAACGTCCAACCATGGAAACTAAAACTGATGGCTCTAGCAGCAAAAAGAGAAGGTTGACTGAAAGCAAAGTGTGGAAGGACACACTGCGTTGCATTCGAAGAGTTTGGATCACGACTTTCCTTTCTCTTCCTGTTGAAATTCGTCGTAATTGGGTGGTACGAGAAAACATCGGTGTGGAAAATTTTCGTGAATGGCTGAATGCTACAGCGATGGAAGTGGTGTCTACCAGTTCGTTTTCTTCACCATCCGAGAAGAAAATAATATCGAGTCATATAAAAAATATGACATCGTGTATAATTGGTCACTTTGTTGATCAATATGCATTAGTGTGTTCAAAGCATGACCGTGATTTTGACAGTGCAGAATCCGAACTTGTCAAAAAGTTCGACTCTGAACTCATAGCCGCAAAAACTATGAGTTTGGGTATGAAAGGACGTTATCATGGAGGAACCATTCAGCCCGACGCCATCATTTGGTTACGTAACAATAATGTCGAGAAAAAGAAATACCTCGGAGGTGGAGTCAATGGAAAAGTCTACACTTGTTTGGTCCAAGGTGTTCTTAATTTTGATGCTTCCATCCTTTATTGCGTCAAACAGTACACAGCAAAATGTGATATCGAAGCGTTGGAGAAACGAGACATCGAAATATTAGCAGCGAGAGTCCGTCATTTTGGTGTGATTCGAGCGATTGGAGCTAGCATTGATAATCCTCCCATAGCTCTTTTTCCATACTGGAATGGAGGAAGTTTTCATTCTTTTTCTCTTCTCGCGAAAAAAGAAAACGGTAGTGCTTCTATTTGTGCAGGTGAAGTGAAGAGACTAACAAACTTTAGAAAGAACTTTCATCTTGTTTGTTCGGCTCTTTGGAGTACTCTTGAAGCTATTCATGCTTCAGATATTCTACATTGCGATCTCCATACAGGAAATATTTTCTTACATTTTGAAGGTGATGAGAAAGTATTTGTTGGCATCGGAGATTGGGGAATGGCACAGACTGTGGAAAGAGCAGAAAGTGCATATGGGCACCGGTGGCCAGCTCAAATAACAAATCATTTTGGTCATGTGGCCCCAGAGCTAACACCAGATTCGAAAGAATCGCAGTCCTATACTAGAGCCACAGATGTTTATGCCGTAGGATTCATCATTCGACATATGTTTATGAATGATCCAATGATAGTTACGTATCTGCATCAAACTTCCGTACATGCAGTACGTAATAGTTGGTTATGGAGTAGTAAGAAAGATCCACATGATAGATTTACTGCTTCTCAATTAGCATCATATTTTCGTAGTCCTGCATCGGGTATAATAGCCGATCCTATGGTATGCTTACGAAAGATCATGTACACATGAGTCTCGATCATAGAAATTAAAATGAACATGAGATATATGTAATTTGAATTCACTACTTGTCTGATTTTTTCTTTCAGTTGATATGATTACAACTATTTTATATTCATATGTTTCAAATATTAATATTATAATCATTTTAATTTGATTATTGTGATGTTAACAGGTGAGTAAAGTGATGGATGCAGCTCGATCTTCGTCTCTGAAAATGAAAAGTCTTGCAAGACATCCTAGCTCGAAATCTGCTTCTTCGAAGCATACCTCTCCCACCCACGACATGATTGTCACAGAGCATGAGACCCTCGATACTGTGTCCTCTCCTCAATCGCCTATCTCCATGCATGTTTCTCAATCTCCTCCGTTGTCTTATCCATCTGTGTCGCTCTCATTGTCTCCCAATGTAACGACTCATTTAACTCCAAAACGAAAAGAGCTTGATGCAAATGTTGCTACACTCCCCTCTATTTCATCTGGAGATATCATTCTGACACCATTACCCTCAGAAAAAAAAACAAAAATATCCGTAGAGGTTTTTCCAATAGCATCTTCCTCAGATCAATATTCTGATGACACTAAGATCCCTGTTTTAATTGATGATCTCGAATATGCATCTAGAGATGATATATTCGAAGGAATGGTTCTCAATCACTACGGAAATGCCTTTGCGGCTGAAGAAGCAAAGTGCTTTCTCTTATTTGATATGGTTGATCGCAACATGAATAAGACGGTAATTGCAATGCACAAGGAAACATTGCAAGGATATGGTCTACGAAGATAACAAGAAATCGTTGCTACCGTTTTCAGTTCTTAGCTCATAGATCTGTAACGGTTGAACGTCCAGTCAAAACCAAGAGTCACAGAGGAGACGTAAAGATTCAGTTACTTGCGGATGGACAAACGACCATCCAGAACATTCTCTCTTGGACATCTGAGCCTAAATTCAAGTTTCGATTTTACTCTTCCATTCGAGATTGCTCGATGTTATTGATAGGTCGCTTTCATACCAAAGATATCTTGGTGGTTGTAGTCTCAGACAAAGGACGCATCGATAACACTAAATTCGAGATATCTATCGCTGATGGTATAGCAGATGAAGACAAAACCACGACATTGATTGAGATCAAAAATAATTCCTTGTCTTTGTGAATTCTTTATTGTTAATTTTTTTCATTAAGTATCTTACATCTCTTTTTTTGCTACAGTTGTTGATTGACAGAGAATTTCGGTCTGAGTATGACGAAGTAACAACCAAGTTCGCAAGAGGAAATGCAGTGTTTTTACATTTGAAAAATGTTACTCGAGTAATTTACACTCGGGAACAAAATGCTGTTCTGAAGTTACATACATACAAGGCAACGATATGGGCTACACCTTCTTGTCCGAAAAGGATTAATCATCTGAGAGCAGTATACAATCATCATAAGCAAATTACACTTCAACACTATGAGGTATTATCATGAAATTGTACTAATTATTTATGATTTCTCAATAGAATTTTTAATATTAAATTCATATTTTATCTTCAGTCATCTTATACTATACTTGACTTCATAACGTTGTCGTAGGTACGAGGAGTCTTTCGACCACGAAACTGTGAAGAGAGACCATATCGATACATATGTGCGAGCTGTCATTCTCCGCGTGTGAAGATTGAGAACGTGAAGGATCTTCGTGGTCGATGTGAGGATTGTGCAATTAAATGCGAATTAGTGACAGAACCATGGATTGAAGGATACGTGCTTGATGAGTCCAGTGCGAAAGAGTACACCATACATGCTCGAGGCAAATGGTTTAGAAATCTCACCGGTCTCGTTTCAGAAGACGTGGTCAGAGATTATAATACTCCGAATACAAAAGATGTGCTCCTCAACATGATGGAAGAGATATGCACGCCTGGAATATTTCATTTCAGCTCATCCGGTGACTTTTGTGGTTTTGACGAGGTAAACTTCATAATCTCTAATCATAAATAATATACAATAAATCATATTAATTGATTATATTTTTCATTATTAGATAATTAATCATATATGAAATAAAACTATACAAATATTCTGCTTTGAAAGCATTATATCTTTTTAATTGTCTGTTTCATTTTTAAATTCCTCAGCACTGATGATGATTTCTCTTTGTTGGCAGATTACGCGCGAGACAGACAATTGACTTCAAGACTATGATCGATTATGATATGACTATATATTGATATTCTTGACTATCGTACTTTCAGCAAATTGTACTTTGAACATGAATTATATTCAACTATCAGAAATAATTTGTAATGGAATGAAATGACAATTATACTATACCTCACTCTTGGACTACCGCACTTTTGTCAGTCTCATTATTGGACTATCATACTTATTTCATCTCACTCTCGGACTATCGAACTTTTCTATCTCATTCCTTGAATAATTACCATTTTGAATACTATATATGGATGATGAATTAATGTAAAATATTTAAAATGAAGTAAGACGACGAGTGGTACTATATCTCACTACATCTTTTTTTCTTATTGTATGTGTTTGAATTTTGACATAGGTACAACAACTATTGTTCCATTTGATTGTTCTTCACTAAATACTTTATATATCTTACTTTAGTCTTTTACCTTTTTATTTTTCATTTTATGTCTAAATCATCACACGTGTAAGTCTTTTACAATCATTATATTTTTATCATTTGATTTCGATCATAATGTCAATAATTATAGACAACTTTGAAACTTGCGAGAACTACACCTACACTATAGGCGATTGCATGTTTGATTCACTCACATATCTATTCGAAAATAAATACACTACTGCTGATCTCCGTACATATGCTAGAAATGAAGTTACGAAGATCTACACCAACGCCGTGGAGACCAATGATGATCTAACGTTATCCTACTTCTTAAAAGATGATTTGGCATCATCTCATAATGTCCGATCAGTAGAAGAATACATAGAGAAAATTGGTATTTTGGCTGTGAATGGTGATGTATGGGGAGATTCTTTATGCCTGCTAGCCTTATCTAAGGTTTTACAAATAAAAATTTGTATCTTCAGTCATACTTCCAAAATCATAATAGTTGAATTTGACAACAGACTTGTAACATCAAATCATACATTCCACCTCTTATATGATGATCGTCTCAATCATGTAGGACACTACGAACCTCTAGTACCAAAACCTCAATCACTAAATATTAATGACTGGAATTTCATTATGCAAGAGATACAAAAATTGCACTCTGAAGAAACAAATGAAACCATCGTCCACCTAGTACGTAAGTATTTACTTCGATACCCTCGTTGTCTAAAGTCAACCCAGCAAATTCAACAAAAGATATACAAGACGGGAATCATCAAACGAACGCTACAAAAAACAACAAATGATACAAAACTATATGATATCTTAAAATCTGAATTCTTATGTATACACAAAGAAAATCCAAATTTATCAGTTTCTGCAATTGTCAAAAAAATTATAAATAATAATGATAATTACTCTATCAACGAGAAACATTTCAAGCAATATATAATCGATCACAAGAGATCATTTATTGGATCATCAGTTGCTCATCAGACTCGTTCATCATGGACATCTTCTAATGTCAATCACTCAAATTCAAATGCAAGTGAAACACATTGTTCAGAAACGCAAACAATACATCATACGACATCAACTCCACGTAAAAAACGGAAAAAAATAACATACTTTCAAAAAAAAATTGATCACTATAAGAAATCTATAATCGACACTCCTAATGTGATATGTGCAACATGTCATAGATATGATTTTCAGAAAAATATAAGTCTATTAAAAACAACAAGATTTAATAAAATACTAGACCATTGTAAAATCAATGATATACCATATAATGATTTGAGTGAAACATCTAATGTTTGTTCTATGTGTGTTCGACATATAGATCGTCATACTTTACCACTATTCTTCATTTTGCATCAATCTTATGAAAATACAAGGATCCCTTATATAGAATGTCTAAATGAAGTAGAAGAACGATTGATCGCACCACGAGTTATCTTTGGAAATATTCATGTTTATAGTGGTTTTGAACAATGGCATATGCGTGGTAGCATCATAAATGTTCCTTCAAATACAAACGAAGTACAATCTCATTTGCCTCGTATGACACACGATGAAGGAAGTATCATTGTTCAGATAAAACGTAAGATGAGTTTGAGATCTATATACAAGACCAGTTATGTAAGGCCAAATACAACAATCCAAGCTCTAAAATATCTTATTCATACTCCTCTATATAAACTTCATAAGGTTACCATTAATGATAAATGGGTTGAAACTTTAAATGATGCTGAACATTTACACTCGCTTGCAAACATTGTCGACTCAGTACAACATAATGATCTTCCGAGTGAAACATCTCAGAATGCATATGATCAGATATCAGTAGAACAATATCAAGATGAACATACAACAAATACAAATATAGATTTTATTGAAAATAACATAACTGCGCATACGGACACATACATTGCTAACTTCCTTGATTCTGAAACTATTTATGCATATCATAAATATAAGCTCACTCTAGCTCCTAGCGAAGGTTACAACCCTTTAAGTTTATTCAAAGATGAATATTGTGAAGAAACTAACTTCCCTAGTTTATTTCATGGTCACGGTAGAAAAAAAACAAATCTCTCATATCAAACTGTTGCTGCTTGGGAACTACTGAATTCTAGACATCGATTTGCTCGACATCTACCCAATATATTTTTCAAAATGTCCAAAATTTGCATAGAAAAAATCTTGAGTATCTCTTGGATATGAATTCGAAAGAATAAACTACAAGGTCTTCCTTTGACCATCCAACAATTGAAAAATAATGCATTCAAACAACAATTACTTATCTCTGACCAGGCTTTTCCATGCTTATCTCAATTACGGTTCACGCCAGATTATTATCAAATTTTGAGAAGAAATCTTTTTGCGATGATTAGACAATTAGGAAAACCTACTTTTTTCATCACCCTTACTTCGAATGAGAAAAATTGGAGACCACTTTTGCAAACTCTTTATCATCTAAACAAGAAAGATGATCTTATTCCTCTTCCTACAAATCTAGAAGAACTAAATTCATCTCAGAAACAACAATTGATTCGACAAGATCCTGTAACATGTGCTCGATATTATAATCATCGTACCCAATGTTTCAGAAAATTAATAAAACAAAATCATGATATATTTGGTCATATTAATGATTTCTTTTTCATCACCGAATTTCAAAGCAGAGGAAGTCCTCATGATCATGGATTACTATGGATCAAAGATGCGCCTGTATTTAAGATCAATCCTGATAATGATATAACAAAATTTATCGATACTTTTATTTCTACGGATCATCGTCTACTATCGGAAGATATGATCAAAACTCAAACACACCGTCATACCATGACGTGTAAGAAGAAATATAAATCCATGATATGTAGATTTCGATTTCCTTGGCCACCTATGGCGACAACAATGATATTGTACCCCATACATATAACTGAATTTGATATAAAAACTTTGAAACACATACAAAATATCAATACACAAATATACAATAAGCTTTCCTTTCTTAAAAATGATATAGATATGAATTATGATGAATTCCTCCAAATTTTGAACCTCGACCATGAAACCTACCTTCAAGGTTTAAGATATAATACACGCAAACCTTCTGTGTATCTAAAACGTGAACCTCGTGATATCTATATTAATCCTTTCTCAAAAGGAGGTGCTCATCTTTGGCAGGCAAATAGTGATTGTCAATATGTTCTTGATCCACATGCTGCTGCACAATATTGTACATCTTACTTGACAAAAATAGATAATACCATAACTGAAGAGATGAAAAAAATCAATGATAGATGCATTGAAGAGAATATTGATGCTAGTGCAAAAATTAAAAAATTAGGTAATGCTTTTTTAAATTCTAGACAAGTCTCAGCTCAATTAGCCGTTTATACTATTTTAAGCTTACCATTATATCATGCTTCTCGTAGTTTTCAATTTATTGACACAAGCGATCCATCTAATCGAACTTTTGTTCTTAAAAGCGATCATCAATTATCTTTGGAAAAAGATGGGTCTTCCACATCCATAGGACTACCATCTGTGGTCGATAAATATGCCATTCGTCCTCAAAATGCAGAAAATAATATATTATCACTCATAGAATTTGTAGCTAATTATAATATGTATACCTATAAAAAATTAAGAAAATCAAAAGTTATTCGCTGGATATGCTTCAACCAATTCAAAGATCCTGAAGAATATTTTAGAGAGCAAGTATTATTATATGTACCATTCATTGGTGATGAAAATTCAGTGAAAAAGGAAAATGAATCATGGCAAGACGTATACACTAAGCATAAATCACACATTTCTTTGTTAATGACTTCTTATAGTTTTCAATATAAAACAAAGGAAGTGAATAAAGAATGGGACAATTTTCCAGATCTAGTGATCGAACTAGAAAATGAAAATGCAATTCTTATGAATCGACAGGAACATGAAAGCATCAATGATCATATTACTTACGATAATATTGATTTAAGCACAACCAATATTTCTCATAAGCAAAAAACAACATGTGCAGATATTTCAAACAAGTTTCCTTGTAAAAATATTTTTCTTCCTTTCCACACTCTATATGTTGAACTAAGACAACTCAATAAACAACAAAAAATGATATTCTATGATTGTATATATAAAAAAAGACATTTTCCTGAACAACCTTTGTTTTTATTTCTTGGAGGAGAAGCAGGTACGGGAAAAACATTTACACTCTTAAAAATTATCCAAGGTCTCTCTTGGATATACGAAGATGATAAATCAAAATTCAATGACCCTGAAGCAATCAAAATACTGAAACTTGCATACACAGGCAGAGCTGCTTACAACATTCAAGGAATGACTATCCATAGTGGTTTGTCCATACCTAAAGAGTCATATGACGTTCTGGTTTCTAAATTACATCCTGACTCTCTTGATCGTTATATTAAGTTTTATAAAAATTTAAAATTAGTAGTCATTGACGAAATTTCTCTTGTTGGAGCTAAAATGTTCTCTTATATAAATCAACGATTACAACAAATAACACAAAACTTTACTCTCCCATTTGGTGGGCTTGATGTAATCGTTTCAGGAGATTTTTACCAAGCACAACCTGTAAAAGATACATGGATCTTTCAACCATCTGATGCAAACTCTTCAAATATTGCTATTAATATTGGTCTTCTTATTTCAAATACTATGAATTATCTCAGCCTATGCGACAAAATAATACTAAATTTATAGATATTTTAAATCGTATTCGTATCAACAGACAAACATCAATGGATCTTGAATATCTAAATTCATCTTTTATCAAACCTAATATCAATCTATCTTCATTTCCTCATCTATTTTATACAAACAATGATACAAAAAATCACAATCATTATATATTTTCTATTAGTGAAGGCCAACAATATTTATTTGAGTGTGTTGATCATATACCTTCTTCTGTATCAACTCATTTCAAAATTTCAGACAATCCTAAAGATACTGGCGGATTACACAAACTTCTACATCTAAAAACAAAAATGTTAATTGAATTATGTTACAACTATAATACTAAAGATGGCCTCACAAACGGAAGTGATGGTACTTTTATGTCAATGACAAATCATAAAAATAATCAAATTATATGGATTATGTTCATTGATAGTCATATAGGAACACTAACTAGACAGAAACATCAAACACTATTCACAGATTGTATACATTCATCTTGGACACCTATATTTAAAATTTCTCAACAGTTTCTAGTCAATAAATACAACAAAGATATCAAAATTACAAGAACTCAGTTTCCAATTCAACAAGCATCAGCAAGAACTATCCATAGGTCACAAGGTTTAACAATGCATCAACTGGTTTTCTCTCCAAAACATATAAATCGACACGGATTAACATATACAGCGTTATCTAGAATAAAAAATCCAGATAATTTATATTTACTAGAACCCATTCAACAACGTCATATTATTGTCGATAAGAAAGTACAACAAGAAATGCATCGCTTAAACACAGTCTCAAAATGGAATATGTCTATTTGTGATATCCAATTATACACATCAAAACTTACATATACATTAGTTCAATACCTAAACACAAGATCTCTTCCAAAATATTATGAAGATATTAAAACAGATCATCAACTACAACTCTCAGATGTTCTATGTTTAAGCGAAACATTAATCAAAGATCCACATTCTGTTAAATATTTTATTGATAACAATAAATTTCAATACATTCATACTTATACTTGTAGAGGCTTGTTATTATTATATCAATCCACTATGAAATTATCTTCTTCTACCATTTATGGATCAAATCTTCTAGAAATTATTTCAGCTAATTTTAACGTCAACACTCGCCGCGCAATCAATATCACGACTCTTTATAAATCACCTCATATGCTTCTTACTGAATTTCTCAGCCAGTTACATCAAACCTTAATAAACAACTTTATTAATATCCCTTCAATCCTCATAGGTGACTTTAACATAAATATGTTAGAAATCAGCAATCATCAAACAAAACATTTGCTATCTTTCATGAATGATCATAACTTCTCTCTTGCATTCTCTAAGTCAACAACTAAATATCATTCACATTTAGATCATATATTGCATTCTCTAAGTCAACAACTAAATATCATTCACATTTAGATCATATATGGATAAATTTTCCACAAGACAATAATCTCGCTTCATCACTTCAAACTTATTGGTCAGATCATGACCCCATCTTCATTCTATATAAAAAACCTTCTCATGTTTCTGATTTCTTCTCTTCTCCGAACACAAATGCATAGCCTCGCAATCCTATTGCAAGCGCAGCAACTTGTTATTCTAAAATTTCATGATCGACTTCGGAGTCTTGGTTAAGTTGAGGTTGGGTTCTTGCTTGAATAAAACATATTGTTCAGACACAGTTTAAATACTAGATAATAAGAAGCACACTACTGTACTGGAAACCTTTCTCTATTGTTGCTGGACGCTTTAAGCTCCAACGGGACACATGGGTTACTGACATCACTTAGCCGTGTGTGTTTCTGCTAATACGAAATTCCAAATTGGGAATGAGGACAGGTGCTTAATAACAAAGAAGCAGCAGCACATGCCTTCGCTGATCGTATCAGACAGCATCCGTCCAATTTTAAACGTGTGGCTCTGCTATACTGGAATGGGAATTCCGTCTCCGCGTGATGTACTACTTAAAACCTCATGGACGATCCCGTATACACCAGAGTTGTGTCCAGTTCCAGTTCGTCACTCCGCACTCCAGTGGCCAGTAGTCTTGCCAACAGCACTTCGCTGCAAGTATGGCCTCAATCGTCGTTTCCTCCGCCGTGGCGACTCCAGTTGCTGCAGTCGCTGCTTTTTCCTCCATCCGGACTTCCGAGGTCGCTTCTGTGCAGTCTGGGCTCAAGAGCGCTGTTTTCAGCGGCAAGAGTGAATGACAGTCCAAGACGCAGGCCAACGGGAGTCGCATCTCCTGCATGCAGGTAGAGTCGGAGTCCTCAGCTTTAGGCGTTCGGTGTTTCCTCTCCTGGATCTGCACAGACTAGTAGCTGCTATTATGAATAGCCCTGCATTTCGCTGCAGTGTCTACCGCCTCCTGCATAAATATTAAGGCACTTCTACCCAAGAAACTACTTTGAGCTATGTTCTTGCTCTACGAATGATTACTATGGGTGCATTACTTGTCCGAACAACGCATGTGCTGACCTTCGAGTGCGTCACAATCTCGTTTACGTAACGCAAAACTGTTAATGCTCTTCTTGTAGGTATGGGAGCCATACAACAACAAGAAGTTCGAAACTCTGTCGTACTTGCCACCCTTGTCCCAGGACTCTTTGGCCAAGCAAGTTGATTACCTCATTGCCAACAAGTGGCACCCTTGCATTGAGTTCGACCAGGTAAGTTATTCGTTAAGGATGAGTTAGATGTCTGCCTATTTGCTTGTCAGTTTGCAGTTCAAATCAGTTTTCGATTTCCAGAGCACTCTGTGTCTCTTGCTCGACTGCTAACATTTCTCAATTTTTGGAACTCTGCTCCAGAGCGACTCAGTGAGCCGTGAGAACAGCAACATGCCAGGATACTACGATGGTCGATACTGGACCATGTGGAAGCTGCCAATGTTCGGATGCACTGACCCTTCCCAGGTCCTGAGGGAAGTCGCTGAGTGCAAGGTCAAGTACGGAGACACATGCTACATCAGAGTTTTGGGATTTGACAACGTCAGGCAGGTGCAATGCTCCATGTTCATTGTCCACAAGCCTGGACAGTAGATCAGTTCCAGCAAAAATCGAGCAACCGGTAGGCAGACTGTGTAGTATGTAGATTTCAGTAAGGTACACGTACGTGCCAGCAACTGATGAACCCAGCGAACTCGAAGAGAGTATTCGTGACATCAAAGGATTTAGTTTAGGATCTGCGATTTGTCGAGACTACAGTATCAAATGGAATGAACAGTAATCAAATGTTCGTGTCATTTCGCCTATCGTGTTAATCTGATGAATGAAACTGACCTTTCCTTCTTCTTCTTGAGTTCCGAATTCATGAATACGTCAATGTGGAGTGGTGATTGCTTCATTACTGCAAGAAGCAGAGGATAATTAGTCGATTTGATATGCATGAAAACATTCGTTGCGAAGGAGTATTCGAACGTCTTCGACAAATTAAATTGCGACCCTAGACTGAGACCCAGATGTAACTAAAGTCCTTACAGAAGAGGACGGTTCAACGCTTTGGTTTTCACTGAGATTTACCACCTTGCTGAAGTAGTGACAGAGAGTGACTAGATATTCGACACTAATATTCGAGTGCACTGACCGGGGGGAGAAATTACTGGGTATGCAACGCCACAAGTTCGATATCATAGTTAGGACTGGAGAACAGCATGCAAGTGCAATGCGTCATGTTCGTTGCCCACAGGCCTGATCGAGCCTACCCTTTCATTTCAGGGAAGTTTTAGCAGCAAAGGATTTAAGAAACGAGTCGATCTACTGCATAGTTTAGCGTAGCCATTTCAGGAGGTACAGTAGGGATGAAATGGACACCTTGCAGATCAGTAACCAGCGAGTTGCAGTAGTGTTTAATTTTAGTCGAACAGCAGATCTAACTAGAATATATCTTGAAGGGAGATCAGCCGACATATAGACAGCAAACGAAGCTGAAAATCCTGTTCCCCGTGAACTCACGACTTATCACTGAACCCTTCCGTTCCGAAGGGCAGAATCGAACAACATCCTCTGCCTAGGCACGGCTGTTATCGTAGTGACAGTAGGTAATTATCGCGTGAAAGGGTTTGCAACTGGTGAGAAACTAATTCAGAACTAAAGCAGACTCATTCCTTAAGTCCTTTGCTGCTAAAACTTCCCTCGGCCATGCATGTGGGCAGTGAACATGACGCAATGCACTAGCCTGTTATTATCCAATCCCAAATGAGGATGCAGGCATCGTCGCGGAAAAAGCAACAGTCGTGTCGATCTCTATTGCCACCTCCTGAAGTGGTCGTAACTATTTATCCGAATCAATAACTCATGCTGCTACTTAAACCCTAGAGTTCCTTTAAACCCTCGATGACTCTGTAAACAAGGAGAGGTGAAATGAGTTAGTGATTTGTTATATTATGCTATTAGATTCAAGGGGGCTAGGCAGAAATTTCTTTCTAGATATTTTGGTCTTTTTGTTGTAGATAAAGTGTGGAGCAACTTCACATATGATCTTTAGGAGTTAGGAGGAAGAAGATTCGATCGAGTAAATCATGACAATTTGAAGTTGTTTCATCGATGAAAGTTCTCTCTTCATTCCGAGAACTGAGTGAAAATTTAGTCCGAGGGTAAAATATAACGACCTATGTTACACATAAGAAGTTAGTCTATTAGTAAGATGTTTAGTTATAAATAAGTGTGGAGAATGTTCATTTGCTACCCAAGTACTTTAAGGAGGTATCAAGTTAATCATGACTAGCTAAAGTTAATTATGGTTAAACTTAGCTGTATTTTTGGATAAAATTTAGATATTTTCTAAAGAGTGAGCACTACTATCTTGTCATCTTGTCTAAATGATATAAAGGAGATGGAAAATATCCATTATCTCTTTTTTGACTTGATATTAGTGCCGAGATTAAAGTTGTGAACTTTGTGAGCATTAAAAACAAGAAGAGATTCCACATGTCTTCCTTTTAGTAGGTTCTAATGTAGAGGGGGGTGTAAATTTGAGATTTCTTGAGAATATTCTAAAATTCTTCTAGAAGTTATTGACTTTGAATGAATAAACCCGTGTGAAAATGTAAGAAGCTCATGTGATTAATACTTTTACCTTATGTAATATCTTAGTAAAACTGGTAAAAATAGTTACGATTGAGTTACCAAAAAGTACCAAAGTAAAAACCTATAAAGTATAAATAGAGGATTAGAGAAGAGCTCATCAGCCTTGTTTTCACATCGTCGTAATGACAACTTGAGCAATATAGAGAGTGTGAGATATTTAAGCATGTGAAAACTTGAGAGATGTCATTACAATGGATAATTTTAGTTGATGAGTTTATAGGTGAGTGAATGATTGAACTTAGCATTTTTCTCTTCAAGTTCATGATGTGCTTCCATCAAAGTCATCAGAGGTGACTCCTGAGTGAGAGAAAGGTCCGACATGTTGTAGATTCATCAATGTTTATCGTGGAGGTTGAGAGATTGAGGGATAGTTGATCGATAGGACCGTGGAGGGTTTACAGTCCATGAAGTTCATGGATGCACCGACCACTGTCGCTTTCTTGCGTACATGCAATTCATGGACGTAGTATGCAAGAATGCTTTGTCTTGTGCGTCCATGAAGTTCAAGACACATGGCAGTCGTAGTTCTTGCGTCCTTACATTCTGTAGACATAGAGGGCGCACATAGCTTCGTGATGTACGTCCATGAAGTTCATGATCGCACATCTCTACTATCGTAGTTCTTATATTGCTGATTTATGCTGCCAAGGATTGGACACTATTGTCAATATGTTTGTGATCTTCATGGACGTAGGATTTACCAGATCTGCTTGCATCCATGAAGTATATGGACACCGTCAGACTTACTATTTGATTTAGAGGACCTGTAAATCTTGTGCAACAATCCTGTATTTTCTTTTCTTATTTCTTTGTTATCTTTTGTCTCCTCGTTTCTTTTAACGCTCTTTCTCGTCTCTTCTGTAGTACGGTCTGATAATCAAAGATTTTGTTCTACAGAATCCACAGTTTAAGTTACTGGAGCGCGAGATCGTTACGTTGATGTTTACCAGAAGTATATTTCTTGACCTTGAAGCTCGAAATATCTCGATTTCCTCATCCTGATCTCGCAACTCTTGAGCTTGTCAAGGCACTTGTCACACCTAATCTGGCTCCTCTTCCTCCATCTCGTGCTCTTAGTAGGTCATCTCAAGGGACAACATTCGAGGAAAAAAGATAAAAGAAAAGATAGTGAAGGACATGTAGTTGTTTTCAGAACGGATGAAGAGACAAGATCTTAAACGAGCTTTACGAGAATCTTTGTCAGATATGACGACCGAGGATAAGATCTTGAATCCTTTTTCTAGAGATCTTTCATTTGGTAAGCAATCCCGTGCAGTGGAGCGTCCAAAGTCTTTACTAGAGAGTGAACCGGCTAGTTCGAGTTTTGACATGGACTCTCCTCCATATGATAACATAGAGGATTCTTTCTCGTCAAGTGCATCTCCGCTGAATACTTTGACCTCACTGGAAGAGACAAATCTTCAAGACGACCTGAAGAATGAACAACGACGTGAAGTTATCATGAGATGCCTAGTGAACGATGAGATCATTCAGATTTCTCCCGACCAGTTCTTACAATTGTTTGAGGACCTTGATAGTTCTAAGTGGAGTGCTTTCTAGTTCAAGATGTTAGTCGGAACTTCATCGACGAACTACGAACGAAGATGAAATAGAATGCGTACTCTCATTATCATAATTTTATTGTCATCGTCAATGAAAATGACTGTCATACAAAAGTTGGCATAGTGATTTTCTGACGACTTGGAAATTTCATGTCATTGGTGGTAATCATCACGCTCGCCAAGATGGAATTCGTGAATCAGTTTCCAAAGTTGTTACTCACAATTCGAGATTTGCAATTGCATCATATACTCTGGACTCAAGCAATCTGAAGTAGTATTATTTGCACACGATGACAATGCAGATTCATATGTCTGGCATAAATATACATTTATGCAGCAAGTAGAGTATCCACAAGCAATTCAGCAAGAAGGAGGGTTATCCAAGTACTGCTGAGTAACACAAATGTTTGATCATGGAGTTCGTAACTGTCTTGATAGCAAAACCTGGACGAAGGAGATGTTAAATCTCGAGGGTCATTTTCAGATAGCGTTCCACGTTTGTGATCTTACCATCAGTATATTCCAGTCTTCGAGAGGCTGATGGTATGTTGTTGACTATTATCGTAAACAATACTTGTTAAGTTTGTATGTTTCACAATATAGTTGTGATGTTCTAATCAAAAAATATATCTTGTAGAAGAGACGTCAAATAGGGTTGCCTTGATGAAAGATATATGCCCAGACGAGACGAGTGTTGTGCAACCCAAACGCCATGGTGCAAAATCCAAAACACTTTTGGAGATATTACCTCACGAGTCCGTTGACATCAGAAGACGAGCCAAAAAGTACCGTGAGGCTGTCGAGAAGGATGAGAGTGACCTCTATGGGATTTTGATACATGCTTTCACAATCGGTCGCAAGTGAAGAGAGTTTCAAGTGATAAGTCTTCAAGATTAACGTGAAGCACATGACAACAGTGGTTCCTCAATAGCTGTACACGTTGTTCATCACGGATGTGCTACACGGGTTACACTTCAAAAGAGTGCATGCATGATGACATGGTTCTTATTTTCGGAAGTGATATCTTAGAGCTGCTCATTAATTTTAGTCTCGTCATTACTTTTGACTATTGGAAATTCGTTATATTCCACAATCCGCAGCAAGTAACTTCGGTGACGAATGCTCTCAAAGATGTCAACTATAGTGCCAGCGCGGATGTTTGGATGAAGTCCAACTGCAAGAATGCTGGAGGCATAAGTTGATAATGAACCACGAACACTATACCGTTGGCTTCTAGTCTCGTGATGAGAAGATGCCTATGCATCATTGGCATAGCACCTTCTCGCGGATAAGTGTTATATTTTCTATATCTTCTTTACATCTAGTGTTGTTTTGCGTTTTAGGTCCATGCATTCCACGGCCTTCATGGATATTGGTCTCTTCCTCTTAAACCTCTAACCTTTGTGTTGTCCATGCATTCCATGGACGTCATACTGTGATTGGAATTACCTTCTCGTTGACTTTCGTACACATTTTATGTCTAGTCCTCCTTCGTCGAGGATCGTCACTCTAGCGTCTACGTACAAGATAATATTATCGGATGGCAAGTCGGCAAACATCTACCAGAAGTCACAGAAAGTGGTAGCTCAGTTGATCAACAATTGCTCATGACCATGCGACTGGATCATGGACCTCTGAAGCGGTGTAACAAATCAGAGAAACCAAATGTATCGGAAATTGTAAATTAAGGATCATTCTCACGAAGATACAGTTAACAATTACACAAATCACAGTACAACAACATCACAATGGTAATTCTAGAAGTTTTATGTTATTCTCACATAATAGAATAATATCCAGATAAGAGTTTAAGTTTGATAAGAAACCAAACCCAAGCACAACTTGACAAACTGAATACAAACAACAATGGAATAGTTCATGATCAGGGACCCTTCCAAAACACAGATAAAAGATTCAAGAGGACAAAGATGAGAATGAATGAAGAATGCAAAATACTGCTGAAATATTACTAATCTTCTTCCGAAAAGACAGAAGATCACAGACTTCACATTAAGACTTCAAGAATAAGCCCCTACTCTTCCTAAGAAGTGTTTTTCCAACTAAATCCTCAAATCTTAAAGACCCACTCTTATTTGAAGAAGTCGTCTTCAAGAAGAAGCAACCATCTTCCAAACTCTCTTTACAATTTAACTCACTCTCTTCATATTTGCAATAACTGATTTGTTCACAGTTTTTTGTCCCAATCTCTCATTCGTGTACTACGCAGGTCCGCTCTTCACCGAAGACTATTTGCTGAAGTCTACCTACGAAGGTCTTTGTCACTCAGATTTACTCCTGCGACAACAGGCTCCGAATATTCGGAGGAAATCGTCTTTGTCCAAATCATTCACAACATTTGCTTTGCACTTTTGAGAAATGTAAATTAATTAATAAAGAAAATATAGAAAAAGGCCCATCTTCAAAAGGTCGGGTTGCTTATATACTCATCTTCCTAACCTAACTGCTTTTCTTCCTAAGAAGGCGGAAGACCTTCACTACCTTACGATCTATCTTCACCTTCACCGAATCTACAATCCTAAGCCTAACTATGCCCTGAACTTTTTTAACCAACTAGGTTCAATACTGCCATGGAGGACCTTTCGACGACTCTCACTACTTGAGATCGTCGTCCTGCATCCAAGATGTCATCAATCGTGAGGTGTGCTGGTCGTCTCATTGCATCGTGTGCGTGCTTGAGCACCTCCCTCGGTAACAAGTTTGTCCATCACACCAGTGGACGATGTGTACGAGATCCCACTCTCGTTGCATCTAACAACAGTGCCAGTGCGACCCAAGACCGCACCTGGTGCACACTCGTCATCATCTGTGTACGAGCATCACCCAACAAAGGAACGTTCTCCAAGATGTACGCTGGAGAATCCACCTGATGCATATGGAGATGTCGTAAGATCCGTAACATCTCCCAAAACATCCTAGATCGTGGGTCATATAAACTCTGATCTCTCCCAGCACGCGTGTGACCTTGACATCAACGGTGATAAGGTCACATGGTCAGTAGCAGGAACATCCATTTGTTTCTCTATTGGTAGTACAAAGGCTTCACTCCAAGCCTAATGCACCAACCGATCAGCATACTACTGCAACTCTCCACTCGAACTTCTGTGTGAAACATCCAAGACACATGGTACTACCGTAGTCATGCTAGGCATGTCCTCCATCTCCTCAAAGACCAGAGTATCCTCCGCATGGACAATTTCCTCTAACAACTCGTCCGACCAAGTGATGATCGAACTGAATCCTACAACGGATGCCATCGTCCCTGGTGTAAGCTTTGTTGTCTCAAATCTAGCACTGAATCGCACTGGTAAGCGGCTCACTCGTCCCTCACCAGACTGTCAACCTGGTCTGTAAGATGTTGTCTCCGTCCAATAGTCAATCACGAACCCCATAGAGAATAACACAACACCTCCATTCAATACATCACAGTACTCCGCGGCCGTAACGATGACCTTAGCTCTTACCATGGAGCCATCCGTGAGATGATCTGATTGAACTCTCATCGTCAGCATCTCGTGTGTCTTTTGTACGATTGTATCTCCTGATCCCTCTAGAGATGTCTACAGCTGGAATGGAAATCTCTCCAGCTCGGACTTCCTCAAATCTAAACCAATACACGATGCCTTCCCCAACATCGACGGCTGGGCTCCAGAGTCTAACAAGACTTTCTGTGATTGATACACCTTCCCTAAAGGTGCCACCAAACAGAAGATACCAATTTTGTTGTCCAACAACATCACATCTGGTGCCAAACAAGCACGATCAATCGTCGGCCTAGCTGGTAACTCATCTAACCTGACGGCCGCCGCTTGCCAAGTACCACTGGTAGTTGTCTTGATCTTCAACTCCATGGACACGTGTACCGTCTCTCATTGAACCACCTCAGCACTAGAGGTAACAACATCCTCGCTCTCACTAATCGTGATCGTCAACTTGAACATTGGAGTCAAGCTGACTCCCAATGCCTTCATATCCGTGGCTGAAAATAGTGGGGCTCGCAAAATTACTATAGTCGTCCTCAACATCGGTTTCGACATCGCATCCTCGGATGTCGAGGGTTGACTCGCATCACTCCCACTCCTGGATGTTGATGTCTCCAACTCCACTACATCATCGATAGGTTGTTTAGGAATCATAGACGTGATCCTCAACGCCTCTGATAGCGTAAATGATTGAGGCAGCCTGGCCTGTCTATCACCCTCTCCGTGTTGTGGATCGAACTCCACCGACGCAGCTCATGGCTTAGAGACATGTACTGCACTCCGAGTCACTGTCGCAGATGTCTCAATCTACGCCACAGCAGTCATGAAGTCGAAGTCAACTCTTTCTCCTCCATAAGACGTGGAAGCCTCTGTTTCATCAGATCTCCGCTGAGTCATAGTCATACTAGCTATCCTCTGCTCCAACTAATCAATCCGAGCAACCATACTTACTTCTGACGCTGTAGCAAGCAGTGGATCGACTAATCTTCTCTCATGTGCTGGACCTCTACCTCCAACTCGACCACCACGGTCTCCCTGAGCTCCTCCACCTCATCCACGATCAGCCTTCCCTTGCCGTAGCTCGGGATGAAGATCAAAACAATGATCACTATTGTGACGTGGTCGTCCGCAAGCCCATGCCGTCCTGCCTAGGCACCACTTGAGACGTCTCAGACGTCTCATAACCACCTCTCCTATGTGGACAGTCCTTCTGTTGATGAGGACCATCACACGTCTAGCAAGGATCTGCTTGGTATTGACTATAGAAAGACGGCATGGGCTTTTGTCCACCAGGTCCTCCAACACCTCCTTGGAATCGTGACTGCTCAGCATGATCATTACCACCATCACCATCACGCTGTTGCGTAGCCTGTGATCCTCGAGAAGAGGTGGTCGTTCCATGTGGTGCCTCCCTGCTGAATCCAACAGTCACCACCCTCTCCTCCACCATGTTGAGCTCAATCCGCTCAGCCAGACCAAAGACAACCGCCAAGGTCATAGCGATGTCTCTAAGGAGAGTTGCATCCTTGACTCTCTTACGTAACTCTCGGTCTAGTATCTCATACCAGAACTGGACTGCCTGTGCTTCCGTCACCCCTTGGGTGACGCTGATCAACCGCCTCATACGAGTAAACGCCTCGCGTAGGCTCTCTCCAGTCTTCCGCTGTAACTCATGCAAACTCCTCAACTTGTCGATCCGCACACCCTGATAGTTCTTCCTCAAACACCGGAAGAACTGAACCACAAATTACACCCTGGTGGTATCCTGCTCACTCTACCACTTGCTCCACTCTAGTGGACGCACTTGTTGATGTATCACTACTACTGGAACTCGAACTCGCAGATGCTATGGCTCTCGAAACTACGTCAGTAGTGATAGAAACATAGTTGAGAGACCAATGTTGTCTCCACAACTCAATCTCCACATTGTAGTCTCGCCTGAACTCATGGTAATCGTCCATCGGCGGTCCTTCCAAGTGTTGGAACAAACCATGAAGGGTGTAAACAGTTGTAGGTTTTGCATCTGTTGCCGATCCCATCAACTGTCGAACTCCTAGAGGAAGTCATCCAGCTCAATGATACCTACACTAGACTCACCACCAGAAAACGCACTATCTACATCTGACTTGTTCTCTGGAACAACCGATGACAATGATGTAGGTAGCCGTACCTCATCCCACTTCGTGTATACCCATTGTCTGAGAAGTCCCCACCAGAACCTTCCAAGAACTCCGTGATGATAGAATCTAGATAACACACTCTCTAACCAGAATGCCGAAATCCTCGTCATCATCGTAATCACCACTTGCCTAACCCCGCTCTTACTGAGCTCACCTATCTCATACTAGGACGGTCAAGATAAGGATAACATGTACTTGCCATCACCATAGGCAGCCTCTCACGGTCTGTTGGTCGTCAATTCAACCTCACCGTGAGAGAAACAAAAGTAGTCTGACTGGTCCGCAATTCTAACCTTACTACCGACAGCACACTGGAGTGAACTCACTTCAGAAATCAAGCGCCAACACAAACAAACACGGCATACAAACAAGAAATAAAATATGGAGGGGTTTCAACCACAAGAAGTCCAAACGATAACCCTCCACACTCAAACATTCACATAAAGAGAAACCCAGCTCCATCCGGACTGACGTCTCCTCTTTGGTGATCACATGCATAATATATGATCACCAACTGTTATAACATGTACGTCACTAACTAGATGTCCACACCTCTAGTAGCTCCAAAAGTATCTCCGTGGTAGCTCTACTAGCTCACCTAAGACAACTGCCACCAACTGCCTCCATACGCGTCTCTACGATATAGACAAACACTATCACAACAACAGCTTCTCTCTAGTACTATGAGATCGCCCTACCACTCCTCTAGGAACGTGCGAGAAGGTCTCCTACTACCTTAAACAAGTCCATAAGTACTTGCACGCATCCCTAGATAACACCAAGAGCTATTGGTCTAGTGGTAAATCCAAAGCTAAGACTGCAGAGTTAAGTGTGCATGTTAAGCACATATATGAAACTTGCATACCTCTCTCATGCACCTCTGCTCCTCAAAGCCTCTAAATGTCTCCTAACACGCACTCCACACCACACTATTTACAGAGACCTCGCAATTCGAGTTCTTCGAGTGATAAACGGTATGTACTCACTCCACCATGCCAACGGGCACTAAACAATCACTAAAGTCTAGCCAAATCTACTCTGTGCTCGCAGAGATTCCAGATTGCACTCACCAAGACTATCCATCATAGCTAGGAGCTTGAAAACTCAACTTGAAGAACTGAGACCTCCAAGCCCTACTTGCGAAGTATACCCCTAGTGGGTCATCTAAGAACTCGCCCTAACGACACTAACGGCCTTACCGAGATTAGCCACTCCGCACTCGACCAACCTAGCCAATGTGCTAACTGACATGACAATATGGATCTCTTCAATGACTCCTTTACAGTTCGGTAAACCACAAAGTCCTTTGAATCCTTCACTCACTTGTTGTATATCTACATCTGAAGGCCAAGTCAGATATTGACCATCAAGCACTGAAACTAGTACATGAATCCTTTCGTGTATGATACTTTTAACAATGGGTTCTCACACTCGGGATAACTCTCCTATCATGAAGTATGTTGATCCATGAACTAAACGATAAATGACAATGCTAAACGATTTTCTATCAGTAACACTCTTTGAGACTAAGTATCTAAACGTTCTAGTTGGGGTCCAACCTGCTCCTGTAATCAGAAAAACAAGGATTTTCACATTCAAAGAGAGCGTTTCTATCTCTCAGATTTGTAAACCCTCACTCGACATCTCAATGCAGCAAAACTCAAGAAAAATATCTTGTAGTCACTCGAGCGCAAAACGGAATAGTTCCTTCCATATTCTGTTTAATCCACCAACCGAACATGATCTCTCCAAGAGTTCCAGATTTTGCTTTAATCCTTGAGTGAGGGCACTGCAGCCTATGCTGATTCGGAAGTTGAGCTGATATTCAACTAAAAATCATCGAAGGAGGAGTTAATGGTGATATATAGATTGTGCATCCATGACCAACTTCTCTCCATTTCTATAGTTAGAATGGGTAGTTCACAGGTAAATTCTTAACAGATTGAACTAAGTCTTGAGGAAATAGAGCAGGATACTTACATCAGTCCGCTTCGAAGGCTGTGCATGTTTCATGTTCTCAAGCTAAGTATTCTAGGAGAGTGCATGTCCAACTGATCACGAACATACATTCAACAGTGGGGAGCATGTTTTACTCATTTGACTCTCTGGTGTTAGAGTCCTTAAGAGTCTTAGCAAAAGCTAATAAAATTTGATGTGTAAACTTTGATTCTAATAAAGTGTAAGAAGACTCGGTGTAGCGAGAACATGAACATAAAGACATGATGTGAATAAATGTTGTCATTCACTTAAGAACATTCTGAATATAAAAAGTTCAGATCAGTGCAGAAATTCACATTGGATGCCTTATGACAAATCAAAGCCGTTGTCCTTACATGCACAACTCTACATTCACAATGTTACAAACGAATGCACATGAGAGAAAAGGTGAAGAGGACGATATATTGTTCGTATGCAGTGGATTCCTTGAACAGTCAAACATCAATGATCTTCCCAGTGTTAAAGATAATGTCTAGTCTATAGTCACCTCTATAGTTACATCTTATAGTCACATCTATAGTCATCTCTATAGTCACCTCTATAGGCACATCTCTATGACTAATGACTTACTAGTGACTAACCTCTTGTCCATAGGTTAGAGTATATAACAACCCCCCTCTGGGGAGATGATGAGTCGACTGATCCCTTTATTGATATATCTTCTACAGTGGAGAGTATTCACTTGGTTTGCCTCTTTAACATGATATCAGAGCTTAGGTACGAGCATTAGCAAGGAGAATGAGAAACAAGAGAGTGAAAAGGACATAGAGTAAGCACACCACCTTCAACTGAAAAGTGAGAAAGAAGACGTAAATTTCCCGTCAAACCACCTTTGACTGCATTTTTGGAGGAGAAGGAGATTGAATTAGGCAGATCTGAGAGTGGATTTGGGGTTTAAAAGGCTCCATCTCCGGTTCAACTTTCGACCCAAACGGACCTCGTATAAAGAAGTTACATTTTGGGAAACTCTTGGTCAACGGAACTTTGATTGCACTTTTGAAGGTCTTAACGATCGATTTTCACGTTTCTGAGATTTTTGCCGTGCTGGACGAGATTGCAAAGGATTACAACGTTGACATTACTTCCACCTCCACAACCACCTTAGGGAGTTTCAGATTTTTTGCACCCAATTTACTTTCTATCAATGGCTAACGTTAGTGATAACTTGCTTCATGATCATCATAAGTTGGATAGTACAAACTATCCAATATGGTGTTTCAAAGTTCAAGCCATTTTTCAGAACTACGACTTGTGGGATATAGTGCTGGGTGATAAGAAAGACCTCTCGAATCACCAGCTGTTGTCAAAGCTTGGAACAAAAGAGATCAACAAACACTTGCCATCATCAAGATGACCATAAAAGACTCGGAAATCATGGATATCTTGGAGACTAAAACTTCTAAAGATGCTTGGGATACATTCATCAAGAACCACGAAGGAGCTGCTCAAGGGGGGAAGAGAATGCTACGCAGAAAGTTGAACACTTTGCAGATGGTTGCAGGCATCTCACTCGAAGAGCACTTCAATACTGTTAAAGGGTTGCTACAACAACTGAAGAATCTGGGTGGAGGTGCGAGGAATCGAGGATGACTTGGTACTGATAGTGCTCCAGAGCTTACCAGAACCATACGAGCACTTTGTCAAAGTAGTGGATGTACGCAAGGAGTCTGTCTCATTCGAAGAACTGCAGACAGTAGCTTTGCAAGAAGCTATGAACATCGAGACCAAGTCAACTCAAGCAACTGCCACAACTGATGCTGCTTTCTTCTCCAAGAGGAGAGATCATAAGCGAGTAGACCTCAAGACTCGCAACCAAAACAGAAAGAGCATTGGAACAACAAGAGAGGCAAGTTCAACAAATGTGACTCAGAGGGCAACTCCAACAAACCAAAACCTGAGAACTGTAACAACTATAAGAAACGTGATCACTTCGCGTATGAGTGCCGGAAGAAAATGTTTGATCAACGTTTCAACACCAACAACAGAGGTAACTTCGTACAGACATCTGATCGCGAAGTTATTCTTCACTGTCATGTATACAGACGCACATGACCAACAATGGTGGATTGATTTTGAAGCATCAAATCATATCACATCAAAGAAGGAGTGGTTTCAAGACTTTCATCCTCTTAATGGACCAAAGATACGGCTGGGAGATGATAAGGACTATCAAGTCCAAGGGGAATGTAACATTCATATTAATCTACCTTCAGGTCAGATAAGAACCATTGGAGGTGTCTGGTTTGTACTTGATGTAGTGCATAATCTTTTGAGTGTTGATAAACTTGCTGCAAACGGGTTTCAACTGTCATTTGATGCACAAAGATATTTCATTCTCGACCAAGGATCTGTGGTAACTACAGGGCTGAAGGTTGGCCACTTGTATGAGTTACAAGCCTTACCTTTGGTAGCTCCAGTTCTAGCTGCTGTAACAGATACGAGCCAGATATGACATCTTCGACTTGGACACTTACACTATCAAAAAATGCATAAGTTGTTTCATGAGGACTTGGTCCTTGGTGTTTCCAAACTAGTCTCTATTAACACTCCGTGTGAAGTTTGTCTCAGATCTAAACATACTCGAAGGAAGTTCTTCAAAACTACTGCAACACGAGCAACAGAAATCCTTGAGCTGTTACATACAGATCTCTGTGGACCTACTGAGACTATTTCACTTGGAGGTTCTAAGTACTTTATGCTGGTTGTTGATGATTTCTCGAGATACATTTGGATTTTCTTCTTGTTAAGAAAGTCTGAAGCACTCTCGCATCTTCAACAGCTTGTTAACATGGTGGAAAGAGAAACTGGATAGCAAGTGAAGAGTCTGCAAAGTGATAGAGGAGGAGAGTTCACTTCCAAGGCTGCTGACAAATACTTTGCTGAGAAGAGGATATTGCGACAATTGACTACAGCTTACACGCGTCAGCAAAATGGAGTGGTTGAAAGAAAGAACAGAACTGTCGTGGAGATGGCAAGAAGTCTTCTTCTTGAGCAAGATCTTCCAAAAGACCTTTGGGCTGAAGCTGTGAATACTGCGGTCTACCTTCTCAACAGAAGTCCAACAAATGCTGTGAACAACAAAACTTCATTCGAAACTTTCACAAGGAAGAAACCAAACCTCTAAAACTTACGAATTTTTGGATGTAAAGCATATGCTACAACTCCTCGAAAATTACTCCAAAAGTTTGATGATAGATCTCATATCTGTACATTCATACGATATCCAGCAAGAGAAAAGGGATATAGGCTGTTGAGTGCTGCAAGAAAGATCATCATGAGTCGAGATGTAGTGTTTTTAGAGATCTCTCCATCTCGGAACTCACAACACCATCTTTCTGACCTGTCATCTCTCTCAATCCAAACACCTACTTCAGAGAATCATGAAGAAGGAGCTGAAGCTCAACTAGAACCACCACCTACACCACCTACACAAGTTGAAGTTACTGAATCAGGTCCAATTATAGCAGATTCGCCTCTCATACACCAGACTACTCCAGATTCGAATCTTGCTGCTCAACCAAGGAGACCCATCAGAACTAGGAAGGTCCCTGCAAGGCTAGAGGATTATATTCTCATGGGTGAAGCTCAAGGTGATGGAGAAACTATTACATTCGAGGAGGCTTTCAGCAAAGATCAATAGAGACGTGCAGTGCAAGAAGAATATGATGCATTACTAAAAAATGCAACCTGGACCCTAGTACCTCTTTCAACAAACAGGAAAGCACTTGGCTATAAGTGGGTTTATAAGATCAAGAGACATGCAAATGGAACTATTGAGAGATACAAGGCTCACCTTGTTGCAAAAGGTTATTTGCAGACTGCAGGAGAAGATTTTCAAGAGACATTCACACCTGTGGTAAAACTTAACTTCATTCGAGTTCTTTGTGCTCTTGCAAAACAACATGATTGGAAGTGTCTACAAATGGATGTTAAGAATGCATTTCTTAATGAGATTCTTGAAGAAGATATCTACTTGCAGCAACCACATGGGTTTGTTCATAAAGGAGGTGAACTGTTAGTGTGCAAGCTGCACAAGGCATTGTATGGTCTCAAACAAGCTCCAAGAGCTTGGTACACAAGAATAGATACCTTCTTGAAGCAGCAAGGCTTCTGTCCTACTAGAGGTGATCCAAACTTCTATGTTTTGATTACTTCTCAAGGTATTGTGTTATTGTTACTGTACGTGGATGACCTGATAATATTCAGAAGTAATCAAGGAGGAATAAAGAAGATTCAGCAAGCTTTAATGCAAGAGTTTGATATGAAGGATCTAGGACTTCTCAACTTTTGCCTTGGAGTTCAGTTTCTGGAACACAACGAAATGTTATATCTCTCTCAGGCAATATACACAAAAAGTATACTTCAGGATTTTCAGATGGAGAAGTGCAAGTCTGCGCCTACTCCTATGATTATCTTGAAGGAGTGGCAAAGTTCTTCTGTTGATGATGAGCATGCAGCTGCAACAGAGTTCAGGAAGCTGATCGGGAAGTTAATTTACTTGGCTGTCACTACAAGACCAGATATTTCATATGTAGTCAGCAAACTCAGTCAGAATATGGAGTCTCCAACAAATATGCATATGAGAGCAGCAAAGAGAGTTTTGCGCTACCTCAGGGGAACTACCAGCTATGGGCTCAGATATAACTCAGATAAGTCACTTGGACTTGTTGGATTTACAGATGTTGATTGGGCAGGTGATTCTACAGATCGTAAATCAATGTCCGGATTTGCATTTATGCTGGGAGGAGGTGCCATCACTTGGCAGTGTAAAAAGCAGCCAACTATTGCTTTATCCTCCTCTGGAGCAGAATATCATGGCCTGTGTAATGCAGAACGAGAGACCATTTGGTTAAGATGGATGTTGGAGGATGTAGGTGTCAACCAAGACATTCCAACAGTAATCTGGACTGATAGCATGAGTGTAATAGCATTGACGAAAAATCCAATGTACCATGCTAGAACAAAGCACATTGAAGTGCAAGTCCACTTCATCAGGGAGAAAATAATTTCAGAAGAGGTTGTTACTCAATGGGTAACAACTAATGACCAAACTGCTGATATATTCACCAAGCCTTTGTCTTCATACAGGTTTCAAAAATTGAGACTTGAACTTGGTGTATATTCAGTATCACTGACATTAAGAGGGGGTGTTAAAGATAATGTGTAATCTATAGTCACCTCTATAGTCACATCTATAATCATCTCTATAATTACCTCTATAGGCACATCTCTATGACTAATGATTGACTAGTGACTAACCTCTTGTTCATAGGTTAGAGTATATAACAACCCCCTCTTGGGAGATGATGAGTCTACTGATCCCTTTACTGATATATCTTCTACAGTGGAGAGTATTCACTTGGTTTGCTTCTTTAACACCCAAACATTGAACCTTTCAGCGGATCCATGTGCTTAGACTCTTGGCTCAGACTTGTTGCATTCCTTACGCTTGTTGTATTCTCATACGCTAGAAGTCGTGCTCACTTCTGCATGTATAACGATGGATTCCACAGCGGTCTTGCACATTAAAGTTCTGATTTGGAGAACTGGCTTGCTATGGCTGATTGTACTTTCTCCTTAGAAGTGCTTGATATTTGGTTCGGGATTTCTCTTTGAAGCGTCTGACGTTTGGTTTCCGTTCTAACGTAATATCCATGCAACTCAACCTCGACGTCCATGCAATCCAATCTCGACACCACACCTCAAATTCACATCAAATTGAAATGGGTTCGGAATGTGAGCTCGCTGTGGTACTCTATTTCAGCCAAGCGACCTGCAACACATGCACTTGAAGTCAAGAACGTTTTCGCGTCCTTTACTCTCGTGAACTCAATCTGCCTATCGCATACGTTCACATGGATTCGAGACGTAGACTTCTGTCCAAAATCATGGGGACGTTATATTCGGGGTATGATTCCAAAAGCTAACGAAATTGAACACAGTGAGAAGGCACCTCTTATTACCATTCCTCTCTAACACTGGCTGATAAACGAAATAGTCGAACAGTTTGAAGAGACCTTAACTCTGGTCCAAATTGGTTGAGACAACGTTACTATTTGTTGTGTTGTTCTGATTTTTTATCACCGGTTATCAACTTCGATCGGCAGTTGATATAATCATGATGTGAGAGCTCTACACATCATCGATGAAAGCATATTCATTAGTTGATACGTCCTTTTTGATAACTCTGACATGTATAAAGTAATACAGAACTCCAACCTCCCGAGAAATTTATGAGGAAAAACTCTAAGAAAAAGAGAGATAAGAAAGACAAGAAGCGACACTATGAATAACAAATGTATGGGAGTAATTAATCAAACCGGACATGAAAGAAAAGAACTAAAATGAAAAAACTCATCATACCTAATTATGAAGAGAAAATAACTAGGTCAGTAGTTTTAATGTTGCTTACCTCTCCTTGTGAAAGTAACATGACAGTCGTGGGATCGAACCTTAGTCTCAGCAGAGCATAAACCTCTCGCTCGGTAGGATACTCCTCAACTTTGAAAATTTAGATCTACATGTGTTGCAGAAGGATTTATCATGATTGTCATATCCGCAACAATCCACCATCATGATTATTTCCTGTAATGGAAGTATGCTCGTTTCAAAACGTAAAATACAACTTTAAATTTGTCCAACATATCAAGGTTTGTTTGAACTAACAAGGGTTCATTTATGCAATATATTCATTATTTTCCAAAAAATTTAAAAATAGACCTTGCTTCCAACAACATTATGCGAAAGAAAACGATATCATGCGTGGTCTGATTGGACACGTGTAATCTCGAATGACAAAATCTGATCTTTTACTATTTAGGGTTGAATCAAAAATTTAACTTAGCCTGAATGATTCTTAACTGTCATTTGTGGTGGTAAGTAACGTGATTGATGGTTCATTTATAGATCATTTATAACCTAATGATAGAATATGATCATTTACAAGTCTTGGTGTTTCGAAATTGATATTAATTCTTTAATAACTCGAATCTATCATTCAAAATATCATAACGGACAAATATCATAACGGGCGGTTAAGTTGTTATGAAAACCGAAAATGAAAAAAGAAAAAAATAGATCCAAAATATCACTAACGCATTGCGACTCTCCTTGTTTATAGAGTCGCCAAGGGTTTAAAGAGACTCTAGGGTTTAAGCAGCAGCATGAGTTATTGCTTCGGCTAAAATAGTTACGACCACTTCAGGAGGTGGTAATAGGAACCGACGCGGCTGTTGCTTTTTCCGCCGATGCCCGCATCCTCATTTGGGATTGGATAATAACAGGCTAGTGCAGTGCGTCATGTTCACTGTCCACATGCCTGGCCGAGGGAAGTTTTAGCAGCAAGGGACTTAAGGAATGAGTCAGCTTTAGTTCTGAATTAGTTTGTCACCAGTTGACAAACCCGTTCACGCGATAATTACTACGCTAAACTATGCAGTAGATCGACTCGTTTCTTGAATCCTTTGCAGCTAAAACTTTCCTGAAATGAAAGGGTAGGCTCGACCAGGCCTGTGGGCAACGAACATGGCGCCTTGCACTTGCATGCTGTTCTCCAGTCCTAAACTATGATATCGAACTTGTGGCGTTGCATATTCAGTAATCGAAGACGTTCGAATACTCATTCGCAACGAATGTTTTCACGCATATCAAATCGACTAATTATCCTCTGCTTCTTGCAGTAATGAAGCAATCACCACTCCACATTGAAGTATTAATATTCGGAACTCAAAAAGAAGAAAGAAATGTCAGTTTCATTCATCAGATTAACACGATAGGCAAAATGACACGAAAATGTGATTACTGTTCATTCAATTTGATCTGTAGTCTCGACAAATAGCAGATCCTAAACTAAATCCTTTGATGTCACGAATACTCTCTTCGAGTTCGCTGGGTTCATCAGTTGCTGACACGTACGTGTACCTTACTGAAATCTACATACTACACAGTCTGTCTACCGGTTGCTCGATTTTTGCTGGAACTGAGCTACTGTCCAGGCTTGTGGACAATGAACATGGAGCATTGCACCTGCCTGACGTTGTCGAATCCCAAAACTCTGATGTAGCATGTGTCTCCGTACTTGACCTTGCACTCAGCGACTTCCCTCAGGACCTGGGAAGGGTCAGTGCATCCGAACATTGGCAGCTTCCACATGGTCCAGTATCGACCATCGTAGTATCCGGGCATGTTGCTGTTCTCACGGCTCACTGAGTCGCTCTGGAGCAGAGTTCCAAAAACGAGAAATGTTAGCAGTCGAGCAAGAGACACAGATTGCTCTGGAAACCGAAAACTGATTTGAACTGCAAACTGACAAGCAAATAGGCAGACATCTAACTCATCGTTAACGAATAACTTACCTGGTCGAACTCAATGCAAGGGTGCCACTTGTTGGCAATGAGGTAATCAACTTGCTTGGCCAAAGAGTCCTGGGACAAGGGTGGCAAGTACGACAGAGTTTCGAACTTCTTGTTGTTGTATGGCTCCCATACCTACAAGAAGAGCATTAACAGTTTTGCGTTACGTAAACGAGATTGTGACGCACTCGAAGGTCAGCACATGCGTTGTTCGGACAAGTAATGCACCCATAGTAATCATTCGTAGAGCAAGAACATAGCTCAAAGTAGTTTCCTGGGTAGAGGAGCTTTAATATTTATGCAGGAGGCGGTAGACACTGCAGCGAAATGCAGGGCTATTCGTAGTAGCAGCTAGCTAGTCTGTGCAGATCCAGGAGAGGAAACATCGAACGCCTAAAGCTGAGGACTCCGACTCTACCTGCATGCAGGAGATGCGACTCCCGTTGGTCTGCGTCTTGGACTGCCATTCACTCTTGCCGCTGAAAACAGCGCTCTTGAGCCCAGACTGCACAGAAGCGACCTCAGAAGTCCGGGTGGAGGAAGAAGCAGCGACTGCAGCAACTGGAGTCGCCACGGCGGAGGAAACGACGATTGAGGCCATACTTGCAGCGAAGTGCTGTTGGCGAGACTACTGGCCGCTGGAGTGCGGAATGACGAATCGGAACTGGACACAACTCTGGTTTATACCGGATCGTCATGAGGTTTTAAGTAGTACGTCACGCGGAGATGGAATTCGCATTCCAGTATAGAAGAGCCACACGTTTAAAATTGGACGGATGTTGTCTGATACCGATCAGCGAAGGCATGTGCTGCTGCTTCTTTGTTATAACCCACCTGTCCTCATTCCCAATTTGGAATTTCTTACTAGCAGAACCACACACGGCTAAGTGATGTCAGTACCCATGTGTCCCGTTGGAGCTTAAAGCATAATAAAATTACTTATTGCTTATCGTCCAGCAACAATAGAGAAAGGTTTCCAGTACAGTAGTGTGCTTCTTATTATCTAGTATTTAAAGTGTGTCAGAACTATATGTTTTATTCAAGCAAGAACCCAACTTCAACTTAACCAAGACTCCGAAGTCGATCATGAAATTTTAGAACAAAAAACCACTGTAAGTTAGTCTTTGATTAAAATACCATCAATCTATAATGATCATGATCACATACCCTGAAAAGTGAACTCTGTAAACGTTGCTCGTATGCCTTCCATTATCGGGTTCTGTTCACTCGAGCTCGAGCTCTATCTGCAATACAAAGAGATGGTGGATTCCTGATCAAGGAGGCTACTTATATTACAAAAAATCAGAAGCTGCTCAAGTAACTTAAAGGTGTTGAACTGATCATGAAACAGTGCTTAATCTGATTATCGTATACATGCCTTCACTTCTATATTTTATTTTATTTTGGCGCACGAGAAGCAAAGGAACTCTATTACCAAACCTCACGGCACGAGGTACACCCTAGACTCATCAAACAAGGTTCATTGGCTAATGATGGGAGTGACTCACCACATAGGGAGACCAATCAGCAACAGAAACCAACCCAACAGAGAACAATGAAAAGTTATACAGGAGGGACATAAGCCTCTGTAAGGACGACCTAGCTATAAGCATCAAGAGGATTACTTCGAAGCGAATACAGAGTCACATTACAGCATCCAGTCCGTAGTGTTCTAAAATGTTGATACATGTCTTTACTTCTTTCCGAGGCTTTGAAAATAAAAAGCACTATATACCCACCTCTCTCACGTGTTAATTACTACTGTAAATGTAAGTATAAATTAATGCTAATTCAAATGAAGTTCTGACGGCAGTAAGGAAAAGTAATACGCTCACTGGAAAAGTATCATGCGTAATTAGTAGATGCTATTTAACTCAGCGTCTGAAATTAATATACACCGAATTATATTACCTTAGGTGTACTAGTGTTCCATCTCCTTTGGATCGCCATCAGTACGGGGACTCTGCACGAGGTGGGAAAAGAATGGAAAATTGGAGTTAGTTCTACCGAGCAAATTTAGGGCAAGGCGCTGGAGAATAACTTAACCTTAGAAATGGAAGGCGACAAGAAGAATCGTCAAAATCTGATACGCCCACGTGAAAATCAGAACTCAAGTGCTAGAGAGAAATATACAGTGTTAGTTGCCTGGAGCAGAGACTGAATTACTAACTGGAGGAGTGCACGAAACCCGAGGAGGAGCCAGGAGTCTGCGACTGTAATCTGAGTTACTTGGAAGATCAGCCAGAGGTTCTTTCTATTAAACCCCGACTAGGGGTATTTGGGGTCTGGGTAACCCAAACCCCTCATTTCCGATAAGCGGTACCCCGAACGCGATCAGTCTGGGTAACCCCGACGAATTTTTATATGTTCGTAACGTACGTATTTGTACACTAAATCATATATTCTTTATATCGATGGAGAGCTCTCGGGGAGAGGAACAAGTCAGAAAAAGAATTTTTGAATATGAGTGCGGAACGAGGAAGAAATGGACGGACAAAAATTCGGTGTGAACTAGAGTGTACAGAGATAATACTTTTCCAAATTTCAAATCGATTCTCATTCGGACAGTAACGCGGATTGGCAGGGCAACTGCCCACAAAAGTTTTATAATTTTTCCTAAGATCAAAGACAATCCAAAGACTACAGATCTGAGGCAAGAACTCACTGAGAGTGCCGCAGTCAAGCTACTGTACTAACATCCGAAGGGCAAGAAAGGGGTGGACCATTCTTTTCCTAGTTTTCAGTCTAAAGTCTCAGCTTCCCACACCATTTTGTGCACGAGGAGAGCACGTCCAGTTTGGAAGCACCCCTCCAGTAATTTCTGGAGGAGAACTGAAAAGCACTCTCTAAGTTTATGAATACCCACTTTCTGCATTATTTAGTCTCAGAAGAACCACCAGGTATTATCTTTCCAATTTTACTTTTGGTATCTAGTATTTCTTAGTTCAATGACTTTGACATTATTTTCTTTACAGTATTATGCTTTTTCTACTTGCTAATTTATTTCATTCTTGATTTGCACTTCTAATCTTATTCTCAGATTTCTCAGATTCTTACAAAATTTATTTGGTTTATAATAGTGAGGTATTACGTATCCTCTCATTTCTTTTGACATGATGACTGTGCAATGCTTAATATTAGTTGTACAATTAAAAATTATTTCTGTGATGAACTTATTATTGTTTTTGTATTAGTTGTGTATATCTTTGATGTATGTTTTTCCGAGAAGTTTGATTGATCACTTTACACAACAGACTCCTATTTGAATCATGACGGAGCGATGTTGGTGGCAGTTCCTTTCTGATCATGTCAATTATCATGAGAGGAGACGACCTGGTGCTAATTCGCATTCCGGAGGATCTGCTAGACACATATGAGCGATTACGACATGCTTTGGGATCCGAAGTTTCACAAGCGCGAGTGTTGAGATGGTTGTTAGATGGTGCAGCGGGACAGATAGAAGTGTTGGAGAGGACGCGTGCAGAGCAGTTAGCTCCTCCTCTAGATGATCCAAATGATATCAGCGTTGAGTCAGAGGAGCGGATGATTGTCGATGATAGTCAGTCAGCAATCCCAGATAGTCAATATGACCATATGAGTGATGTGGACAGATCGAGTGTCATTGATGATTCACAACACGATGAGTTGGCAGAGGAGCGGATATTGGAGACTGATGATGAACCACGGGCACGTGAGATGGCTGAGTACGGACTTTGGGGTAGAGGGAAGATCACAGAGTTCTGCGAGATCTTTCATGTGAAGTGTCCTCGAACGGGATGTGTATTGTATTCCACGACTCCACTCATCTCCAAGTTACAACAATGTTGGCAGTTGAAGTTCGGATGCGATGTGGGTCATATGCAATGTTCGGGGAGTTCCGGCTGATAGAGTAGTGAAACCGGTTGAGAATGTGAATTTCTGAAAGTTTAGAAAAAAGAGTCGGAAAGTTACCGACTAAAAAATGACAATAGTACTCTCACTACTCGAAAAGTGAAGCAATTTCTGGTATCTTTTAGAAAATCGCCACTTGATGCCGGGTCGTGCCGGAAAATCCCCGGTTCTCTCAAAAATCCTTCCCGAACACTGGTCATATGACTGTTTTTATGACGGGAGAGATGGAGAGAGATCGAGGATCACCACAAGTGATTGCACAAATGTACCACGCTGCGTTGTGTGCGGACCTCATTTACACTTCGGTTGTAAGTACGTTGGATGCCATGGGACTTCATATTCCTACGGAGACTCACTGGTATGACTTCCAGAATGGAGTTGGACGAGCTATTGGGTGGTGTAGTGCTGCTTTGTCATTATGGGAAGACACAAAGACACATTTACATTCTTCATTGTTATCATCGACTAGAAATATCTTTTACTCACTTGAGATTTTAAACTGTATTTAATTATGTACTTTTTATATCATTTATTTATCTTTTATTACATTCACTTGTCTTATGCAGATCCATTAGTACTATATGTCGATTGTAGATGGAATTCATCACGTAATGGATACCATGGTACAGTTTCATTTATCAATGCTGTCGACAATATGTAGTGAAGATGATTACGATGACACGTGTCGAGGTTGAGAGCTCTTGACGGATAGAGACAGCCGCTGTCGAAAGAGGCATTCAGTGGTTGATTGAAAAAAGCATTCACATTAATGAGATTATCCATGATGATAATCATTCAGTCGACACATTATCAATAAGTAACGTTATCGTAATTTTGTTATAGCAGATCTTATCATTTTTTCTATTTATTTTTACTGACAAAACAATTTTATAATCTTTTATTCTTATTTTTTACGCAAAGATTTATTATACTCAAATCTTCTTGAGGTGTAGGTATGGGATCTGTAACCAAAAGGACCTCTAGCACAAATGCAAAGGCATCGTAACAGTTCAAAGAGGAGTTGCAAGATACTAGGATGTCGGCAAGTGATCGTGTGATCCAAGATGCTAGGAGTCAGAGGGAGCTTGCTGTGTTCTCAGTCATTCAGTTGAAGACTTTTTGTCGGACAAGCGGTCTTCTGATTTCGGATTCAAATATTGTACTCGTGAGTAGGGTTGCTGAGCATCTTGATCTTCCGGTCGAGGAGTATTGGGAGCCTGAGCGAACTCGCGGGTTTAAATACCCTGAGCTTGCAGCCCAAGATATTGCATACAAGCTCAAGTCTTGGATATACACATGCGCTTGTTGATGCAGCGAACAGTAACTTTTTGTTAGCTTTTTCATTTGTGATTCTCATAGGACTTTAAATTTGAATTTACTGATATTATATTACAAGTATTTCTCTAATGAATTATTTCTTTCAAAATTTGCAAATTGCAGAGGTGATAATGGTCCAAGTATAATGGTTTTGGATATCTTGACCGCGGCTTCACATTGGACAGGTGATCACTCCGATTGTCGACTTCTTACAGGTGATCGCTCTTGTGCCTCGCGTGCGCATGGAGAAGGTGCAAAGTATCCACACGACGGTTCGACACATCGGGCTGTGCAATCATTTCTGATGACACATATCACACCAGTAAAGATGCGATTCTACACGCACGCGCGAGAGAATTACATGAGCGAGACATTTCACTCTGTCATCAACAAGTTTGCAACAGAGGATTCATTGAGAACGTTCGCACGAGGCTCGCCTAGCATGTGCTGCTCTTGATTGGAATGAAAATATATGTTGAGAAGTGATAGCGGTGTATCCACATCGACAAAATGATTCTAGTGTTCGTAGACGACCACAGACTCATATGGAAGGATGAACTGAAGAAGCGCATATTTGGATACTGAGTTTCAACATGTATTCTCTATACTCAGGTATTTTCATATTATGCATGTTCTTATCTTCAGCTAATGTAAAAAGCCGTATAGTTTTATAATAGTTAAAATTTTATAATGATTATAATCTTTATTGCCATGTACGTTATGGTTATTTGCAGATCATCGTGCGGAGTAACTCAAGCTCTCGATATATACTTACAATTATTCGGCGAAACTTACTAGGTGCAATCAGCCTATGTACACGTTATTTTCAGCAACAAATTATCTGTGGATGAGAGAGTTTACTGTAGACAATAAGTTCATAAGTTTTTTACAGACTTTCATTCATAGTCAAAACTTGCTCATCGGCTTTGGCAGTTCTCAGATATTTCCGTAGCTTCCATTTTTTACAGACTTTCATTCAGTTCTCAAATATTTCAGTAGCTTTCATCTTTTACAGACTTTCATTCATTCATTCCGTTTCCATCTATGGAGATGAAAGCTGTATATTTGTGACAGTGGTATAGCAATATATTATCAAAGTGTGCAGTTCTACACTAGGTTCTCGAAGTTAGTATACTGCTGCACATGAAGTCACATTTGAATCCAGTGAACAGAAACTTTCTAACTGCACACAAGTTTTACAGTTGGAGTCAAGCAGGAGTACAAGAGACAAGCAGGAAAATGTACTGTAATCTCAGTGGGGATTGAACCCACTAAACTCCCATCTGGGTTGAGATTTCACAGGAGCATTACAAAAAGCTCTTGGACCTGCTAGACAGGATGCACATGCTTCTAAAGACCTAGACTATGCAACTACACATAATGCATATAAAAACTACAACACATTGCAGATAAGAAGTGCAACTCAAGCGTTCTTGAAACCAACAAATGACTCTCCGGATGAAGATCAAGTTGACTTTACAGTGCGCTCAAGAACGTCTGGGAGTTGAGTTCTATCGTTGTATCCAAACCAAAGTGCCAAAGCTCTGTATACCTGGAATCGCTTCCTTGCGTTCTTCACCTCTATGAAAGAAGCACAAGCACGTCCCAATAGTTGCATAGAGTCACTAGGGGAACTGAACTCTTGATTGGCTTTACAGAACTCGGAACAAGCCTCATAATACACAGGAAATTGACTTAGGAGCTCTTTAGTGGTGACTCTAAGAGAACTCTATAGCACCCCACCTTTTACAACCCAATGTCTCATCTCTCTCCCCTCCCAAGCAAGAGAGGATTTCGGAAGGCTCCAAATCAGCCCCAGCAGCAGTCGTTAGAGATATATCGATGATGGAACTAACGGAGATGCGTGCTGCACTGCTCTAAACAGTAGTAGACGCTGATAATCGTGACTGCTGTAACAAGCGGCTCATTCAACAGAAGAAAAGCGGAGACAAAGAAAAGCAACGAGAACAGAGAAAAGAGGACAAGCAAAGAAGACCAGACACACACTCCAGATGGACTTGAGTATGTCCAGCGAGATAAGACTTAGTATGTTCCAAAACAAAGAACATGCTCGATCCAATCCAAAGCCTCAGCTTCAATGTGTCAATGCGTCTCCATCGGCGACGTCAGGATACACAGAAATTTCAGCTTTAGGAGACATTACAAATTTCTTTGGCTTATTGTCTTTTGAACAAAATTTCTTATAGAAAATTGCAGCACTTGCATTCATTGGTTGACTTTCACTACAGCTAGGATATTTGAGTCAAGCTCAAAAGCTGATTCGGGAAGTCCCCACAATCTTAAAAAAGATAAAGGATCTGAACTCTCTCCGAAAGTCACGGATACTAGATGCATGTCATCCACCCTTGTTGTATCAAGAGCTGTCCAAAAGGTCCAGTAAGATGAATGAAGAGAATATATGGATACTCTAGTTTGTTGAATGCTTTAAACAGGCTCGAGCACAATGACTAGTTGTGAAGAGGCCAACCAGCTCACAAGGGATAGACATATTAGCAAAGTATAAGGTACAGTCCCTTTTTCCTATGTATTTGTGAAGTTGCAACCTTGTTCTCCTTGTGTATAATGTATAATGTTTTCTCATGTTTCCTCTAGTCTAAGTTTGGGATGCGTACCAAAGTTGGACTGGGGAGATATGTACCATTCACATTGTTTCTACTTTACGTAATGTTTAACCTTTTTCTTCCAGTCTAACTTTGGGACGCATCCTGGAGTTGGACTAAGGAATGTGTATTCTTTACACTGTTTTCACTTTACATAATGTTTAATCCGTTTTCCGTAGTCTAACTTCGAGATGCATACAAGGAAGTAAGGTCTAGACCTTCAAAATTGAGGTGTATACCTCGTTGTAAACTTACTAATTCAAAAAGGATCACAAAGACTTGAACCTTCATAGAAGCCAGTAAGGTATGAACCTTAACACATAAGGATAGGAGGGTCCTAACCTTCACCATACAAGGTAGTAAGGTCTGGACCGGCACAATTGAGGTGTATATCTTATTGTAAACTTATGAATTTTTCTCATCTTTTTTTATATAAAAAATCTGAAGCCGATAGGAGCTTTAAATAAAGCAGTGGCTCATTCAATAGCTCTAAAGGACTCGGGACATGAGTACCTGCCGGGGTTTCAGAATTTCGGAAAGGATCACAAGTGCTCGAACCTTCACAGAAGCCAATAAGATCTGAACCTTAACACATAAGGATAGGAAGGTCCAAAACTTCATCATACATGGCAGTAAGGTCTTGACCTTCACGATTGAGGTGTTTACCTCATTGTAAATTTAACTGATTTCCAAAAGGATTACAAGTGTCGAACCTTCACAGAAGTCAATAAGATCTGAACCTTCACATAAAGCCTTGTGGTGTACACCTCAGGTGAACTTACAAATTACTAGGCATAACAAAGGTCATCTGAACCTACATCACACAAAGTAGTAAAGTCTGAACCTTCTCCAGATTAGGATAACAAGGTCTGAACATTCTAGACGGAAGATGTATACCTCTTGGTGAACTTAATAATTTCAAGAAACAATAGAAAACATCAAACCTTCATCACTTAAAGTAGGTAAGCTCTTAATTTGCACTCTATGACCATTGCCATCCACCAAACTACAGAATGGACTGTACACAACCGGAATGCAAGTTCATGTCAATACACATTTAATTTCCAATTATTGTTCTAGAGAACAGACAAAGTATGAATGATTGTAGTTTATCGACTCTATGAACTGAATCTTCCATTGAACTATTTGAATTCAGACTGATAATAAGCCAATATGCAACTTCTTCTGACAACTGAGATAACTTCACACAAGAAGACTCGGATTCTCTCCATTTGAGTCTTCTTTTGTGACCATTGAAGTGCAATGGCTATGATGCGAGCATGTCCATACTATCGACTTCTACTCGACCAATATAGCTTGATGATCTGAATGGTGATAAGACTCAAAGTTGAAGAAGTCAACCAATTTGAACATCCCGGATCTCCACACGAACACCAGTTCAAGAAAGATTAGAGTATGCAAGATGTTCATAGCCCACGACAGACGCAACAAGATGTGTAAGAAATTCTCCAAGAAAATCCTATCTCTGAGCCCATCTAATGATCTCAACCAAATGCTTAAGATATCATTAAATGACAGAGCATCTCGATATACATTGGATTATCGATCTACTGTGTAAGTTGTTGATTTTGCAACTCTCACTCTTGCTTCTACTTTATGTACTTTTCCTTCAAATGCTCTTGTTCAACATGAGCATTTGAAGGAAAAGTACATAAAGTACATACTGTTGTCTCTACTTCAGTCACTTTCTCAAACAGGTTGCTCTTTCACTACATCCCACTTTGTCTTGATCTCTGCAAATAATTGTCAGAAAAGCATGGATCTATAATATTTGTAACAATCATAAAAAATATTATTAAATATTATTTAAATATGTCTACATTCTAGTTTGACAACATATCAGAAATAATTTATTTCATACAGAAAAAGGTTTGAGTGAAAATGGCCACAGTCAGTTGCATGAAGAGAGAGAAAAAAACACGCAGAACCAAGGTAGTTCATGCATACATATGCTTGTGAGAGTCGATACCCCTTCTTCTTAAAGTTTAATCCTTTTGTTATTGTATGCATGCTACTGGTTGCTCATGATCGACTAATGTGATTTTTGTGTAATTGTTATAAACAAGATAAAACATGAGCTGGTCGAAATTAAGCACATGCTCAGCAAGAATAAGCAGTCGTCCAATGCTCCATCTAAAAACACAACAGCAGAGCTAACTGCCCTAAAAGCCAAGTTGAAGATGAAACAGCGAGAGTTGGAGATGTTACAATTATGACGCGAGAAAGTCTCCAAGCAATTGAAAGTGATCAAGGAAAGTGTCAAAGAAATGCAATGCTCTCAAGAATGTCCTCGAGAGTATCGACACACTATCAATTTTGAAGCAATGTGCTAAACACATTATTTTTCTTTGTCCACCTTCTGTAGATGTATCGAGTTTACGTTGGGGAGATATTAAGATAAGACCTCAAGTGTGTACCTTCTGCAAAACCGTGATTAATCAAGGTGTGTGGTCATTCCTATCATGCGTCATGTGTTTGTTCATGCTTCGGCATGAACTTCCTTATGTGTTGGGACTGATGTTGTTACTCTCTCATTCCTACTTCGTGGATATAAGAGTTCTCAATTATTGATGAGATTGACCTTAATAGTTTGACAGAGCAATTTTCTTGCATCGATGATACCAAGATCCTCATCGTTAGGACTTTCGATGAAGAGAATCCGATGAGAAGGTGCAAGTGGTTGGGATCGAGACTCTGAAGATCAAGAAGTAGATTATTTGAACGATCTCGATGATAAGATGCAAGCTCAAACTTACAGTTGGCTTCTAAGGGAGTTCAAGTTTCATACTCGTATAAAGCTCCGGTATATGAAGCCTTCTCCATTCAGTGTGAATCGGTCACTGTTCTTGTGATGGTCCGAGATGGACAAAGGAATTCTAGTTTCTGACTAGGAAAAGCTTTGAGATCATCTTTGTTATGAATATGGGCTGAATCCTTATGTTTTGAGGGTGGTGACTTTGATCTTGTAGTGGCGGCTCTGTAGTCGTAGTATCACCATGTTCCCTTGCACTATAAGCGTGCAAACTTACAGTTCTTTCTTGAGTTTGAACTTGATTACCTTCATTGTCCGTTTGATCTTTAGGATTGTTTGCATTATGTTACAATCAGCATTTGTTACACAAACTTGTTTGTAGTTTGCATTCACTTAAACTCACTCTTGAGCTCGACCTCATCTACATTCATGGCTTTTCACTCTCTATTAAAGTGAATGCTCGCGAGTGAAGCTTGTTTATAGTTCGCATTCACCTAAGCTCACTCGTTGAGCTTGACCTCGACTGCCTTTTATGAATTTTGATGTACCACTTATTTGTGCAATGTACTGATCACACGTAATATGATGCATCAGCGTTTGGATCCTTAACAGAATTATGCAAAGGTCTATAAATTGTGTACTCAATATACCTACATATAACTATTTTCTCGTTGCTTTCAATGCATATAATGGAAAATTTTATTAAAATCATACCTACATTATTTACTAACCGTTAGATAATATTATCATAATTTATTTTTCTAGTATCTTCAGTTTATCTCTCATGGTATTGGAATAGATCTTAAGTGTCACCCTCCGTGTCTAGACCTAGCACATTGTTGTTCTTACGTTCGATAATAAACGAGCCGCAAAAAGGTCTGGATCGTCTAAGAGATGTGTCATAATCAAAGATTTGACTTCCACATTACCACCACTCATGTTCTTCACATGTGTCACAGTTTTCTTCACCATCGAACAAATACTGTGAGTCAAGCATGGTCCCTTGAATTCAGTATGCTGATTTGTCTTCATAGCATGTCTCTTCTCTGCATATTTCTTTCTTCTCAGTGCAAGACATTCTACATTTGCGACGATGGATTTTCGGGTATGTTCTTCAAACTGATCATCTCGCTTTCTGTCACATACACGGATTTGCTCCGATTTGTTTCTCATGACTCCTCTCTAACGACCGTGAAATAAATGAAATTGCTCACCTACAATAGATCTTAATGACTTCAAGCGAGGCACTTAAGGTAGGCATTCATTTTGAGCAAAAAATGAAACATCACAATGGATTGTCTGAAGTTGACGCCTTGTCGAACCAAAGAAAACACAGAAAAATCATAAAATATCAATAAAACAGAAGGCGCACTGATTTCCTCATTCAACTCTCAACACAATCTAATGAGAACTCATTGAAATGTAAGACTCAAAGCTACTCGATGTCCAGAACCACTCGAACAAATGTGAAAAGAACACGCTGCAACTCTCAGCCAGCTTCAAAATACTATGAACCCTTGAAATTGTCAAGCATGTGTGGACTTGCTTCAACCCTAATCTTCTGATTTGTTCTCTATTTTGACATTAGATTGAATGGCTGTTTGCAGAGCGTTGTCCACCTCAATGGTAGCCCTTCAGTTCTTGAATTTGACTATGTTCTTCTTTTCAAATCTTTGACGTCATGTGAGTACTTATGAATCATCATCATCTCATCTCTGAAGTCATATAACATACGATCTACGGATACAAATTGCCTAGACATTTCTGGGAAGGATCGCAAGAGGTTCAAGAAAGCACTCCCGAAGTTTTATAACGAATTGATATTTTCACATGTATGTTCGAAAAACATGTACATTAGGCTTTCCATATAACTAATAATCTAATTGACTTTTTATCTGTTAATTTGATTTTTAAATATTTTTCTAAATAATAAAAGAGAAAAAAAGTTTATAAATGTGTAGCATTTACGTTTAGCTTTCTAACTATACCAAACTTGTCACAAATGAATAAAAACTCAAGTATCTAAAAATCTTTGAGTCCACCTAGGTAAAAAATTTCATGTTTTTTAGCTAAAATGGTCCATCCCAACGTGAAACTGCCCAGCATATTAGTTTCTAAGTTCATGAGATTTAGTTCAAAATTAAAACTCAAATCTAGCTCTTGGAATGAACTAGACTTTTTATATCTACGAAGTTCTTGTATCTACTACCGAACTAGTGAGTGGAAAATTTTCAACATATTGAACAAACTCACTGGAAATTTTTGAAATTCATGTTTGTTCTTTTATGATTTACTCAAATTGTAATCCTAAAAGTATCATCATGGTCTTGAATATAATAGAGCTCATTTGGATTTTATTTTATTGATGATTTTTTTCAAGAGATCAGGTCACACTAAAGAAATAAAATCTCAAATTGTCTCTCAATCTGAAAATATTTTCCTAGAATTTTATATATCCCCAAAATGTACACTAGTATCATTTCGTGAATAGATTGGTATATTTCGGACATATACAAATCGACCGTTAAATAAAACATTTACAAATAGATTTTTAAGATAACGTTTTAGGTTACCATTGTAAATGAGAAAATAAGAGAATTATTATTCTAAGGTCCCCTGTGCACCTGGTTGTTTTCCTTCCCGTTTCATGGTTCGGTAATAACAAGATGATGCGCACTAGCTTCTCGTTTTCTCTCCTGAAAAACGGGAGAAAATATTCTCAAGTTTATTCTAAAACTGTAGGGGGAGCACTTGAGGTCACTTTCCAGGGGTAGCTGTAGAACCAGGATCAAGTGGCGAGTGCTTTATTGTACGTAGTAAACATGACAAGATTCCACAAAGGTCAGAGGACTGCAAAATCCACATACACTATCAGGCACTCATATCAATATGAAAGACATACTTGTAAAAGCAGAGCTAGACTTGCTTGTACTACTAACAACTACCGCACTATAGGAATTAATAATTGTATACAAGGTGAATCAGTTGGTTGTTTTACTAATCTTACAGTGGAAACAGGGACTATATAAGGTCAATTACTAAAGTGCAGTGAGGATAATGACACAGTGACTGTAATTTGTGAAATTTGCTCGATATTATATAGTGGCATGATTGTCATCGGGAAGTAGATGAGCACCAGATCTACTCACAGTTAGGAGGACTTGGACCGGCTTTTGTATCACTTCAAACCTGAGGATCATGAATGTATGACCATGGTCCTAAGATCTGCAGCGAAATAAAAGCCGAAACTGCTGACGGGTAAATTTACGTCTATTCTCTGTCACACTTTAGCAACTGGTAAATCTCAGTGAAACCGAAGCGTAGGACCGTCCTCTTCTGTAAGGGCTCTTGTAAGATCCGGAATCAGGCATCTATACTTTACGGCCGCAATTTGTTTAGTCCGAATAATCGTCCGAGACGCTGTCGTCGCTTTATCTCTACGATAGATTTTCATACACAACAAATCAGCTAATTAACCTCTGCTTACTGCAACTATGAACCAATCACCACTCCACATAGAAGTATTCAATCGGAACTCAAGGTCTAGGAAGAATCAGTTTCATCCATCTGCGCTAGTTAACAAGATATGCGAATGTAACACAAGAACGCGGCCAATTTGATAACTGTTCATTCCATTTGATACTGTAGTCTCGACAAATAGCAGATCCTAAACTAAATCCTTCGATGTCACGAATACCCTCTTAGCTTCATTTGATACACTGGTTTCATCAATCGCTGGCAATTACGTGTACCTTACTGAAATCTACATACTACGTCTGCCTACCAGTTGGTCGATAGCTGCTGGGACTGATCTACTGTCCAGGCTTGTGGACAATGAACATGGAGCATTGCACCTGCCTGACGTTGTCGAATCCCAAAACTCTGATGTAGCATGTGCCTCCGTACTTGGCCTTGCACTCAGCGACTTCCCTCAGGACCTGGGAAGGGTCAGTGCATCCGAACATTGGCAGCTTCCACATGGTCCAGTATCGACCATCGTAGTATCCGGGCATGTTGCTGTTCTCACGGCTCACTGAGTCGCTCTGGAGCAGAGTTCCAGAAAGTCGAGAAATGTTAGCAGTCGAGCACGAGACACAGAGTGCCTCTTGCTCGACTGAAAACTGATTTGAACTGGAAACTGACAGGCAAAATAGGAAGAAATCTAACTCATCCTCAACGAAACACTTACTTGATCGAACTCAATGCAAGGGTGCCACTTGTTCGCAATGAGGTAGTCAACTTGCTTCGCCAACGAGTCCTGGGACAAGGGAGGCAAGTACGACAGAGTCTCGAACTTCTTGTTGTTGTATGGCTCCCATACCTACAAGAAGAGCATTAACAGTTATGCGTTACGTAAACGACGAACTCAAATCAGCACATACTGTGTTCGAACAAACAATGTACTCATAGTTTTCATTCGTAGAGCAAGAACATAGCTCAAAGTGGTTTCCTGGGTCAAGGAGTCTTGAAATTCACTCAGGAGACGGTCGACACTGCGAAATGCAGGGCTATTCCGATCAGCAATTAGCTAGTATGTGCAGATCCACGAGGGGAGAAACTGAACGAGTAGAACTGAGGACCCCAACTATACCTGCATGCAGGAGATGCGACTTCCGTTGGTCTGCGTCTTGGACTGCCATTCACTCTTGCCGCTGAAAACAGCACTTTTGAGCCCAGTCTGCACAGAAGTGATCTCACAAGTCCTGATGGAGGAAGAAGCAGCAATTGCTGCGACTGGAGTCACCACGGGGGTGGAAGCGACGACTGAGGCCATCTTAAAGGTGAGGGTATGGTAGCTGGAGTGAGGGGACGCTTCTGCTGAATACCGGAACGTCCATGAGGGTTTAAGTAGTACGTCATCTGGAGATGGAACTCTTATTCCAGTACAGGAGAGCCACATGTTTAATTCCGGACGGTGGTCGTCTGATAGCGATTAGCGAAGGCATGAGCGGCTGCTTCTTTATGATCAGATGTCATCATCCCCAATTTGGGATTTCTTATTAGCAGAACCATACATGTGTATGTGATGTCAGTAACCCATTTGTAACCGAAGGAGCTTAGACAGTAATTCTATTATGTAGCTTGGTGTTCGCCCAGCGCTCGGAGCTAACCAGAGTTACTTTTAAGATCAGCCGGAGGTCCTTTTACAGTAAAAGCGTGGTTGAAACTGTACTTAGGAGGATCTTTACCGCCAAAGACTGACTGATACCGACACATTACCTCTTAGTTTTGAAAACAAAATCAGATATCCATGGATAACATGAATTATTTTGTTATTTAGAATAGTCAATTATCTTTTAAAACCAAATGCAGATAAATTTTATAAAAATTTCAAAAAGTTTAAAAGATTATACTGAAGAATATTTATAAAAACAGTAAATAATTTAATAATTAATATAATTAATTAATTAAAAAATAAAAAACCCCATTTAGAGTGAACCATAAATCTCATATAAAATAAGCATGATTTTTAAGATTTATTGATTCTAATAAGTGATTGATTTTGCTGCAATCTCACTTAGAGTTTTAATTCATAAAATGAATCAATTATAATAACACATTAAAAACATATAGTGTTATAATATAAAAACTTTTTTAAATCTTTATGAATTTTTAATCACTGAAATTATCATTATTTTCAAAGTTAAAGATTATTATTTTGATAATTTATTTTTATTTGACAAGATACTTATTCCTTAAAGCTTATAATAACTATAATAATATAAATTTATAAATAACTTTATAATATAATAAAACCTGAAAAAAATTGTATGAAACTTAGCACATTATATATAAAAACATGTTCAATATCCCCTCGAGTTTGTAGAGTGAGATATTACCAATAAGTCCAGAATTTTCCTTCGAGCATTGAGTTCGCCTCAAACCATCATAGTTGATGGGTCTTTCATATGTTGCATGAGTGCTAAACGGTGGACCGTCCACCCGTATGATGATATTCATCAGGTTATAAACATTTTTTATCAGATACATTATTGTTTGTTCTCGAGAAACTATTGCATGGAAAGCTTAACTAGTGAGATTTTGACAACTGATGTTTTTGAAAATAAGTACAACATGATGTCTAGAAGTCAAACGTAAAAGTCTCCATCGATGTTTGGTTCACGTAATTTCCTACAGTTTTGTATTAGGTGGTATGTGTTTATCATTATTCTTCTATGATTGCGATTATTCATAGTTATGAACTTGATATAGAAGTAGAGTTGAAACTTATACAAGAGTCATAAGGGTCTCTTCCCACTATGAACCTTATTTCGCTTTCGTTCTTATCCGAGCTAGGAGGGCTCACCGTGAAAAGTCGATTGTTTTATCTTGGTTTATGTGTAATTACTGTTGTCTTCACACTATTTAGCCATATATTGTGGATTTTGTGGAGAAAAAGATGTTCGACGTGACGTGGAGAGAATAATATCTTTCCCCACGGCCTTGTACAGTGAATTTCGTTTTTTCTTATCAAAAACGTGTAAGTGTTATAAATATTTATTTTAATAAGTTATTATAGAAAAGTAAATTAATCTATAAACGTGATATATGACCTAGTCCTGGATTAGCAAACTCATCGGAGAGAACCCATAAGTGAAGAGCGAGATGGTGCGTTCCTAGGGTATAAGTCCGGAGCCCTAATTGTCTAACAGCGTAGTTTGCTCAGGACATTAATTGCTATGCATTAGTATAGCTAACCATCAATTCTAGTGAAAGGAAAAGAAGACAAAACGCGGAAATCAAGGGAGAAACTCTTTGTCATTATTATTGTAAGCCGGTAAGTGGAGTCTAGGGTTACCAGGCAAATCTCAATTAAACCATTGAAAGCTCGGATTTACAAGAACTTGATCCACAAATAAGGAAACTTTTGTTTGGTGGAGCCGATTGCAAACTTTTACAGTAACACGGATTGGAGACAGGAAACGAGACTCCAGTAAGCACATTCAAAAATTGCTGTGCATGGGTTGGGCTAGCAGCGCGAATAGAGTCAGTAACAGTAAGCAAGCTTTTACAGTAACGGAGAAATAATTACAACTCGTTATAAATAGTTTTCTACAATTGAGCTTTTACAGTAAGCAGTGGTCAATCAGTATGAATCACTACATCTAGATAAGTCCCACTGCTATAAACAATGTGGATAGTTAAAGACACCGCTTGGCATCATAACCGGTCGATACTCCAACACTAAAGCCGTTGGTGAAAAATTGTCCGAGTGGCTAAGACATGTATAGCCGACTCGAAGATCTGCAGTGTAAAACTGTGTATACATTGCAATAGCAAAATACAGACGCTTGGGCAAGTGAGAGAAAGTGTAGCTAAGAGTAATTTCCAATTTATTGACACAAGCAATCCATCAAATCTGACTTTTATTTTTAAAAGTTATCATCAATTATCTTTGGAGAAAGATGGGTCTTCCACATCCATAGGACTACCATCTGTGGTCGATAAATATACCATTCGTGGTCAAAATGCAGAAAATAATATATTATCACTCATAGAATTTATAACTAATTATAATATGTAGACCTACAAAAAATTAAGAAAATCAAAAATTATTTGCTGGATATGCTTCAACCAATTCAAAGGTACTGAAGAATATTGATGAATTGTTGCGGGTATGACAATCTTGATAAATCCTTCTGCAATACATGTAGATCTAAATTTTCAAAGTTGAGGGAGTGTCCAATCGAGTGAGAGGTTTATGCTCCGCTGAGAGTAAGGTTCGATCCCACGACTATCATGCTACTTTCACAAGGAGCGGTAAGCAACATTAATATTTCGCTTATCAGCCATTGTTAGAGAGGAATGGTAATAAGACGCGCCTTCTCACTGTGTTAAATTTTGTTAGCTTTTGGAATCCTACCCTGACATCCTCATGATCTTGGAGCAGAGGTCTACGTCTCGAATCCATGTGAACGCATGCAAGACGCATATTGAGTTCACGAGAGTAACGGACTCCAAAATATTTTTGACTTCAAGTGCATGTGTTGCAGGTCGCACGAAAATAGAGTACCATAGCGAGCTCCCATTCCAAAGCCATTTCAATTTGATGTGAATTTGAGTTGCGGTGTCGAGATTGGGTTGCATGGACGTCAAGTGTTGCGTGGACGTTACGTTAGAACGGAAACCAAAAGTCAGACGCTTCAAAGAGAAATCTCAAACCAAACGTCAGGCACTTCAAAGAGAAAGTACAATCAGCCATAGCAGGCCAGTTCTCCAAATCAGAACTCTAATATGCACGACCGCTGTGGACATCATTATACATGGAGCATGACGTCGAGCGTATGAGAATACACCAGGCGTAAGGAATGCAACAAGTCTGACCCAAGAGTCTGAGCACATGGATCAGCTGAAAGATCCGATGTCTGGGGGGTTATTGATGTTTGTCCGTTCAAGAAATCCGCTGCCTGCGATCAAGGTATCGTCCTCTTCACCTTTTCTCTCATGTGCACTAGTTCGTAGCGTTATGAATGTAGAGTTGTGCATGTAGGGGCAGTGGCTTTGATCTGTCAGAATTATTACACTTTATTAGAATTGAATTTTACACATCAAATTTTATTAGCTTTTGCTAAGACTCTTCAGGACTCTAACACCCGAGAGTCAAAAGAGTAAAACATGCTCTCCACTGTTGAATGTATGTTCGTGAACACTTGCACATGCACTCTCCTAGAATACTTAGCTTGAAAACATGAAACGTGCACACCCTTGGAAGCCGGCCGGCTGATGTAAGTATCCTCCTCTATTTCCTCAAGATTTAATTCAGTCTGTTAGGAATTTACCGTGTGAACTGCCCATTGTAACTATAGAAGCGGAGAGAAGTTGGCCATGGATGCATAATCTATATATCACCATATATGCATCCATATATCACCATAACTCTTCCTTCGATGATTTTCAGTTGAATATCAGCTCAACTTCTGAATCAGCGTAGACTGCAGTGCCCTCACTTCAAGGATTAAACCAAAATCTGGAACTCCTGGAGGGATCATGTTCGGTTGGTGGATTGAACAGAACATGGAAGGAACTATTCCGTTACACGTTCGAGTGACTACAAGACATTTTTCTTGAGTTTTGCTGCAATGAGATGTCGAGTGAGGGTTTACGGATCTGAGAGATGGATGTGCTCTCTTAGAATGTGAAAATCTTCGTTTTTCTGGTTACTGAGCAGGTTGGACCCCAGCTAGAACGTTTATATACTCAGTTTCGGAGAGCAGTACCAATAGAAAAGCGTTTAGCCATTGTCATATATCGTCTAGCTCATGGGTCAACATACTTCGTGATAAGAGAGTTATTCGGAGTGAGAGAACCCACTGTTAAAAATATCATACACGAAGAGATTCATGTACTAGTTTCAGTGCTTGGTGGTCAATATCTGACTTGGCCTTCGGATGTAGATATGCAAAGGGTTCAAAGGACTTTGTGGCTTACCGAACTGTCAGGGAGCCATTGACGAAACTCATATTCCGGTCAGAGCGCCCTCAGGCGTGAATTACTTGATGACTACTACAACCGCAAAGGCTTCTATTCTTTGCTCATGCAGGGAATTGTGACAACAACGGAGTTTTCTTGGTAATCTATTGCGGGCAACCAGGGTCTGTCAAAGACAAGATGTTGTTAAGTAATTCTTCCTTCTATCATATGGTTGTTTCCTGTCAAAATTTAACTACACTTATCGTACTCATTAACGATGGTTATGAGTTGCAGCCATATCTTGTAGGTGACTCTGGCTACTAGCTCACGAAGCTTTTTATGACACCAGACAACTCGCGGATGGCCAATGGCTCTTTGGAGTGGATCTTCAATGATTTGCACGTCAGAGGACGAATGGTGGTAGAGCAAACATTTGGACTTCTGAAGTAGAACTGGCGAATTCTAGACACTGGCATCATCTTCTCTGTTGATTGCGACCTTACACTCGTCCATTTTTGCTGCATTCTGCACAATATTTTGTTAAAGCGTTCAGATTTGGAGCTTGAGCAAGTGGAGATAGAGGTTCGAGAACCGGTTGCTCCTAGTACAGGTCGATCGACGCAAGGTGCAGTTGAGGCTCGAGAGGCATTGACTACCTATATGTGTCTTTCTCGCTGATTGAGGGAGGAGAACCTCAAAGACATTCATTTATTTCTGTTGGTTTATTTTTGGGTCGATGATGACACAGGCTGATACTTATGCTACTACCGCTGTGCCATCGCTACCTACTTGTTCCTCTCTCCATTTCGGTTGTAGCTACTCTTTTTGTAGTAGAGGGAATGGTCTCGTCATAAGGATCCTGTTCTGTCCTGCTACATGTGAATGACTGATCTGCTACTAGTTTTGGTTCTCTGTTCGATTGTACGTTATAGTGATATGGTGATAGTTTTGCTTCTCTGTTCAACTGTAATGTTCTTTTTACTTTGTTGTTACATTCTAGGTAGACTCCACTTCCTATAAATTCACCTTCCAAACTTCCAAAATGACACAGCAGTAATGTGCCTGGTATCGGTCTTGATCTGAGACCAAACATGAAGACTGTTGCTATTTTACCCTTGTAACTTTATGCCTCCACTGCAGTCTTTTTCTAATAAAACGATATGAAAAAAAGAGAAAAAATTAAATCCAAAAAATCACTAACGCATTTCGCCTCTCCTTGTTTATAGAGTCACCAAGGGTTCAAAGGGACTCTAGGGTTTAAGTAGCAGCATGAGTTATTGCTTTGGCTAAAATAGTTACGACCACTTCAGGAGGTGGCAATAGGGATCGACGCGGCTGTTGCTTTTTCCACCGATGCCTTCATCCTCATTTGGGATTGGATAATAACAGGCTAGTGCAGTGCGATTCACTGTCCACATGCCTGGCCGAGGGAAGTTTTAGCAGCAAAGGACTTAAGGAATGAGTCAGCTTTACTTCTGAATTACCTTGTCACCAGTTGCAAACCCATCCTCTGCCTAGGCACGGCTGTCACTACGGTAACAGCCGTGCCTAGGCAGAGGATGTGGTTCGATTCTGCCCTTCGGAACGGAAGGGTTCAGTGATAAGTCGTGAGTTCACGGGGAACAGGATTTTCAGCTTCGTTTGCTGTCTATATGTCGGCTGATCTCCCTTCAAGATATATTCTAGTTAGATCTGCTGTTCGACTATAATTAAACACTACTGCAACTCGCTGGTTACTGATCTGCACGGTGTCCATTGCATCCCTACTGTACCTCCTGAAATGGCTACGCTAATTTATGCAGTAGATCGACTCGTTTCTTGAATCCTTTGCTGCTAAAACTTCCCTGCAATGAAAGGGTAGGCTCGACCAGGCCTGTGGGCAACGAACATGGCGCGTTGCACTTGCATGCTGTTCTCCAGTCCTAAACTATGATATCGAACTTGTGGCGTTGCATACTCAGTAATTTCTCTCCCTCGACCTCGGAGGGGGTCAGTGCACTCGAATATTAGTTTTGGCGGCCGTCGTAGTTTCAGGACATGTTCAGGACTGTTCTGGCACCTCACTGCGTCGCTCTTAGCAGTTAAACAATACCATAAAATGTAATTGGCCCTTACAGGGGAGGGCTTGTGGACTCAATCCTATCGACAAGTCCTTACAGGAGAGGGCGGTTTGAAGATTCTGCTCGATATTATATTATGGTGTGATAGTCGTCAATATATGGAAGTAGATGTGTAGAACTCACATTCAGGAGCACTTGGACCGGCTTTTCTGTCCCTCGAAATCTGAGGACCATGAAGGTGCGGACATGATCCTAATTAGATTTGGCGCGAAATAATACCGAAATTATTGTCGGGTAAACGTAACGTTCTCCTTATCACTACTTTGGCAGCTGGTAAATCTCAGTGAAAACCGAAGCATAGAACCGCCCTCTCCTGTAAGGACTTGCGTAAGATCTGGAATCAGGCGTCTACACTCCAGGTCGTAATTTATCGAAGACGTTCAAACAATCGTTCGAAATGCTGTATCCTTATCACTAATTTGGCAGCTGGTAAATCTCAGTGAAAACCGAAGCGTAGAACCGCCCTCTCCTGTAAGGACTTGCGTAAGATCTGGAATCAGGCGTCTACGCTCCAGGTCGTAATTTATCGAAAACATTCAAACAATCGTTCGAAATGCTGTATTCGCTTTATCTCTATGAAGATTTCCATTTACAACAAATCAACTAATTACCCTCTGCTTCTTGGAATTATGAAAGAATCACAACTGCCGATTGAAGAATTCATGAATTCGAAACTCAAGAAAATAGGAAGAGTCAGTTTTATCCAGCTAACACGATGTGCGACAAAAGTTCGATAACTGTTCATTGGTACTGTAGTCTCGACAAATTGCAGATGCTAAATTAAATCCTTCGATCTCTCGAAGGTGGAGATGGATACTTCACTGGTTTCATTTAATTGTACCTAACTGAAAGCTACATACTCAGTCTGCCTACCGGTTGGTCGATTGTTGCTCAAACTGATCTACTGTCCAGGCTTGTGGACAATGAACATGGAGCATTGCACCTGCCTGACGTTGTCGAATCCTAAAACTCTGATGTAGCATGTGTCTCCGTACTTGGCCTTGCACTCAGCGACTTCCCTCAGGACCTGGGAAGGGTCAGTGCATCCGAACATTGGCAGCTTCCACATGGTCCAGTATCGGCCATCGTAGTATCCGGGCATATTGCTGTTCTCACGGCTCACTGAGTCGCTCTGGAGACCGGAAATCCGAGAAATCTTAGCAGTCGAGCAAGAGACTCAGAGTGCTCTCGAGACCGGAAACTGATTTGAACTGAAGACTGAAAAGCAAATAGGCAAAAATTAAATTACTCATCCTGAACGAAGCTCTTACCTGGTCGAACTCAATGCAAGGGTGCCACTTGTTGGCAATGAGGTAATCAACTTGCTTGGCCAAAGCGTCCTGTGACAAGGGCGGCAAGTACGACAGAGTCTCGAACTTCTTGTTGTTGTATGGCTCCCATACCTACAAGAAGAGCATTAACAGTTTTGCGTTACGTAAACGAGTTGTGACGCACTCGAAGGTCAGCACATACGGTGTTCGGACAAATAATGTACTCATAGTTAGCATTCGTGAGCAAGAACATAGCTCAGAGTGGTTTCCTGGGTAGAGGAGTCTCAAAATTCTCTGGAGACGGTAACACTGCAGGGTTATGCAGCGAAATGCAGGGCCATTCGTATCAGCAACTAGGTGCAGATCCAGGAGAGAAATACCGAACCGGCTAAAGATGAGGACTCCGATTTCTACCTGCATGCAGGAGATGCGACTTCCGTTGGTCTGCGTCTTGGACTGCCATTCGCTCTTTCCGCTGAAAACAGCGCTTTTGAGACCAGTGTTCACAGAGGTGACCTCAGAAATCCGGATGGAGGAAGAAGTAGCGACTGCAGCAACTGGAGTCGCCACGGCGGAGGAAACGACGATTGAGGCCATACTTGCAGCGAAGTGCTGTTGGCGAGACTACTGGCCGCTGGAGTGCGGAGTGACGAACTGGGACTAGACACAACTCTGGTTTATACCGGATCGTCATGAGGTTTTAAGTAGTACGTCACGCGGAGATGGAATGCTCATTCCAGTACAGGAGAGCCACATGTTAAAATTGGACGGATGTTGTCTGATACCGATCAGCGAAGGCATGTGCTGCTACTTCTTTGTTATAAGGCACCGTATCATTCCCAATTAGGAATTTCGTACTAGCAGAACCACACACGGCTAAGTGATGTCAGTAACCCATGTGTCCCGTTGGAGCTTAAAGCATAATAAAATTACTTATTGCTTATCGTCCAGCAACAATAGAGAAAGGTTTCCAGTACAGCAGTGTGCTTCTTATTATCATTATTCACCCTCTTCCGAGTTCGGAACAGGGGCGGCTTATTTCACCCTCGGAGTGTACATGGGTGTTTAATATATATCTTAACCCTTCCGGAGAGAAGGGTTAAGATATATATTAAATGCTTCTGTAAATGAAGTCTATTGATTATTCCTGTCCCGGACTTATACCCCAAGGAACGCTTCAGCCCGTTCTCGACTTATGGGTTCTGTCTGGATCAATTAGCTGCTCCCGGAGAGGTTAACATCTAATATTTATAAATGATTTTGATTTTTTATTATAACTTATTATATTATATTTTTATAATACTTATATGTTTTCCGCTAAGAGAAAACGATTTTCACTGTACAAGGACGTTGGGGATGCCTATTATCTAGTATTTAAAGTGTGTCAGAACTATATGTTTTATTCAAGCAAGAACCCAACCTCAACTTAACCAAGACTCCGAAGTCGATCATGAAATTTTAGAATAACAAACCACTGTAAGTTAGTCTTTGATTAAAATACCATCAATCTATAATGATCATGATCACATACCCTGAAAAGTGAACTCTGTAAACGTTGCTCGTATGCCTTCCATTATCGGGTTCTGTTCACTCGAGCTCGAGCTCTATCTGCAATACAAAGAGATCGTGGGTTCCTGATCAAGGAGGCTACTTATATTACAAAAAAATCAGAAGCTGCTCAAGTAACATAAAGGTGTTGAACTGATCATGAAACAGTGCTTAATCTGATTATCGTATACATGCCTTCACTTCTATATTTTATTTTATTTACCATGAGAAGCAGGAGGGCACTACATGTTGAGGAACATAATCAAGAAGATATTGAAAATATGGTACTAGTTGCCCTTTATGTACAAGGATACGCAAGCAGAGATCCAGAGGTATGATCCTTGCCATAGAGTAGGTCGACCTACAGATACCACCAGATGATCCTTGACTCTTGATTTTGCTGTTCGCACCATTAGAGAAGTAAGAGATAGACTTTGTTTCCGACCACCAACATAGTACACGAGGAGACGTTACATCTTGGTGGTAACATATTATGCAACCAAGATGATGGAGGCAGAAGCTACCAAGCAGAATGATGCTACCACGTAAGTTCCTGTTTGAGAATATCATTACCAGATATGACTACCCACTTGAATTGATGTCTGATAAGAGAACTCATTTCCTTAACCAGACCACTGAGACACTGACTGCTATTTCCAGATCAAGCCCAAGAAAACTACACCCTCCACTGAGATAGTGAAAAGTGTTTTATCTGGAAAGATATCAGCAACTTCTTGCTCTGTACTTCATGTATCCAACTTAGACAAGAAGTCAGCATTGATATGTTGGCGTCTAGGTCTATACTCGACAGTGTACCTGAACTCCTGCAGCTGAAGGATCCAACTAGCAATCCTCCCTAAGAGATCAGCTTTCTTCACCAAGTGCTTCAGGGCAAAATGATCCACTTAAAATACAAACTCATTAGCCAACAGGTAATGGAGAAACTTTCTGCAAGAAAACATCATCCTTAAGCATTCCCTCTGCATCAGTGAGCTGACATTCAACATAGTAGATAGGGTATTCCTTCTTTTTGGGACAGCACCACTCCTATGGCAAAGGCTGACATCAAAGTACACGTGAAAAATCTCCTCCCAATCTGGAGGTCTGAGTACATGAGCCTTCTCCAGACTGCCTCATAAGATCTCAAAGGTCTTGAGCATCTGTTTTGTCCAGAGGTACTCTGCTTCCTTCTTCAGTAGCTGGATAAGTGGAGCTGCTAAGGTAGCATAATTCTCCATGAACCTCATGTAATATCCACATTCTCTAAGACCTTCCTCAACTCCATGAGGTTCTTAGGTGGCTCTAAAGATATGAATACATTCACTTGTCTTGGTCTACTTCAATCTCCCGAGCAGAAACTCTTTGATCCAATAGGATACCTTCTATATGACGAAAGAAAAATTTATTTGGATGCAGAGCTAACCTAGTCATAGTGCACTTCTCAAAACACTTACGCGTGGAACCTAGATGTTGACTTTTGGATCCAAAAACACAAAAATTATCCAAGAAAATCTTCATGAACTTACGAATGTATTCTAGAATATAGTTGTCTTCAACCTCTAGAAGGTCGCAGGCGCATTATGGAGACCAAATGTCTGAATATAGTTGTCTTCAACCTCTAGAAGGTCGCAGGCGCATTATGTAGACCAAATGTCTGGTGGTAAGCGTACGTTTCTCAATCTGTGATGAAAGTAGTCTTTGTCTTATCCTCCTCCTTGATAGAGAGATACATCTCATGTGTTGCCATCTGGTCTAAGATGAAAGTAGTATTTGTCTTACCCTCCTCCTTGATAGAGAGATACATCTCATGTGTTACCACCTGGTCTAAGACTGAGTTTGTGAAAAATAGAGAGTGATGATCCTTTCTTGTTGCTGTATTCAACCGTTTGAAGTCTTGACAGACCCTGATCTTCCCTTCTGTTTCTTTGGAACTTTGACATATAGGAGACATCCACTCACTACTGAGTACAGGAAAGATAACTCCATCCTCAAGTACTGATCATTCTGCTCCTTCACAAGCAAGGAGTACTTGAGGTTCAACTTATACTGACGATGGCGTACAAGTACTACATTCTCCAATAGATCAATCTTGTGTTCTCCCAACTCTTTTGGAATCCCCTTCATGTCTTCAGTTGTCCAAACAAAGATGTACTGAAACTCACTGAGCAACTTCCGGTAGACTTCCAACTCTTCATATGTCACTGTCTTGGAAACCTTCAACACCTTGCCAGGGGCTATCTCCATGCCAATTCTCCAATAGATCAATCTTGTGTTCTCCCAACTCTTTTGGAATCCCCTTCATGTCCTCAGTTGTCCAAACAAAGATGTCCTGAAACTCACTGAGCAACTTCCGGTAGACTTCCAACTTTTCATATGTCACTGTCTTAGAAACCTTCAACACCTTACCAGGGGCTATCTCCATGTCTTGGCAAACATCTAGATCCACCATACCCTGTGTATGACAGGTTTCACTTGTTTCCAGATACACTGATAATCTTCTTTCTCCTTTTGAGTTAGAGGAACCCTCCTCCCCAGAATCATAGATCTTTTAGAAGCTATCTCCAGCTCTCCTTCTATCTCATAGCGTTCAATATACTCGAGCATACTGAACGAATCCTGCTTGAGGTAGGATTCCTTACATTTGTCCTTTAGAAATTACCAATGCCTCTTGAAATTCCAACCACTCAAGGTTATCCCAAGACATAAGACCTTCTCTAATTGTATAATCCTCATACTCAAATTGTATAATTGTATAATCTTCTTCGGACATACTGTTCCAGTCATCCTCATTGATCAACAGGCACATAGGAACAAGAAAAACAGACACTTTCACCTGGACTTGGAGGTCTCCTTAGAGGTCTCTCTAAGGCCTTAGGTGATATCTTCTCTCCAGCACTTGTCTGAAAGTTGACGTCCTGGAATGGTACATCTGCTCTCCTTCCTCACTGGTAGTAGGAAGGAAAGCAGAAAGAAAGTCTACAAAGTCTACAGGTAGAACTACCTTCTCAGGTTTTGAGAGGTTAACTTCTGGAAGTTGGCGTCCCTCACCTGCAGAGCTGGTTTTTCCCTTCTCTAGAGAAAGAAAATTGTGAAAGAACATACCTCCACCAAGCTGATCCTGGCCTTGCTGTACTCTGCATGCTAAAAGGAATTGTCTCTAACATTCCTACAAAGAAATGTTAGAGATGAAAATTTCAGGGGTCTTTGGAACTAAAAAGAATATTTCCTTGAGAACCAAAAACACGAGGAGGAAAAAATACTCTCTTTCATGCTTTTACTCATACTCGGGGTTTAAAATCAACATATCTTGCTTGTTGCTTTAGAAAAAAAAATTGCAAATTTTATTTACAAGCCTAGAAAAGTCTACTTTAGTGATCAAGTACAGTCCTTAGCACAGTTGAAGTTACTAAAGAAGGAAAAAGAGCAGAAACCTACCACTTAAGTTCAGCATGTGTCTAGAAGTATAGTAGAAGTATATAACTCGTTTTCTTTTTTTTTCTGAATTAGAAGGGTGGCAGCACACCCGAGAACTTTATTAATATAAGGGAAAGAAAAAGTACAGAGCACAAAGCGTGGAGTAACCCTCACACTGTCATTATGTGATATCTACAGTTATCTTGACTATGAACTTATTCAGCGCGAAGCCTTTGCAAAATGCTGGAAAATTATCCTCTTGCATCCCTTCACGATTTCCGCATCTTCAACTATCTTTGTCCGCTTGTATACATCTGCATGACATTGATTTCATGTCTTTGAGATACGAGGAATCTAGAGAAAAAGATCGAAATCAGATTAGCAATGGCTTGAAAAGACTAGTATGGTAAATGGTTCAAGAAAACCTACCTTCATGATCAGGTCTCATCGACGCTGTGGCACCGAAGTGGCGAGCAAAATGGTTAAGCAAATCTTTGTCTAGGGATCCTTCTTCTCGGGTATCCTTCTTGTCTAGACGTGTTTCTGCTCGGATATTCTTCTTGTCTATACGTGTTTCTTCTCGGATATCCTTCTTGATCGTCCTTTCCTTTCGGATATTGGTTCGATACTTCCTTTCCTCGCTCTCATCATATAAGCTTTTCTTTCTCGGGTCGTTCAGTATATTGAACGCGTTGACAACTCCTCTGAACTGCAAGATAAAGCGGATGTCACTTTACAATACAAGTTTCTTTGAACTAAAAGCAAGGCTAACTACCCATCGAATTCATCCAAAATTGGTGTATCTCCTCATGTTGCTAGATCTTAGCACTCTCTATACTACTCAGAAATTAAGCATTACAAGCATGTAAGGAACTAAACTCTCGTGGTAGACATACCTTCGCGGCGTCACCACCTTTATCAGGATGGTGTCTCAAGGCAGATTTCTTGTATGCTTTCTTGATGTCTTCCACCGATGCATCTTTCGAGAGGTCTAGCACCTCATAAAGTTCATAACGAGGAGTCTTTCCAAGCTTAGTATGGAACATAGTGACGACTGCACACGGGAAAAGGAGAAACATTCTATTAGGGTGCCTGGTTGAGAGTGAACACATAACCTCATCGTGACGTTTCCTCGTTCTGAGGATAGACTCCGTCCATATGAAGAATAGGTTCTAGTCGCCCACCAGGTACAAGGTTCGTCTTTTAGCAAGTCCACAAATTGCTAAAGTTAACATTCTCGGTCGGTGTTTAGTGTTTAAATTCTCTTGGTACCGCTTGCGCCAGAGAATGTTCTCAAGCACTCAGGCTCTCTGAGGGTTCGCGACCGCACAGCACGCGAGAGTAAAAACCACTGAGAAGCGGTATGTGTCGCTACACTGCTCCCGAGTACTCTCAACCCACAACCGTTCCCGACGCCTGACAGTTGGGCGAATCTCGTCGATGCTATAGTGTGAGCTACCACGCTCTGTGAATGTTACGAATGACTATCCGGCTCCTGCTCCATTTCCCCACGTTTTCAAAAGTTAACTAGCGGTCGACAGTATAAAGAATCCGAGTTCTCAGCGTATATCGACAAAGACAGAATCCGTCCCCGTCCGCGTTTCACCCACACAAGATTCACTGTACGTACTTCTATTGTTGCGTGCAATTCAGTCCGTACACTCTGCGGCGTCTGCCACGGCACAGGAACTCCCGACTTAAAGTGCATCATTTTCAAACGCATGTGCGTTTGCGTTCGCCAAACAATTCTAGGTATCCAACAACGTAAATAAGATTCTACGGTTGACGATCATGAGTGTTGACGTTTCTCTTCAGTCCGGTCATTTACTCTGTACTACCAAGAAGGAGCGCGATGCAATGAAATACCCAATGAATACCCATACCCAACTCTGTACTACCTGGTATGCACCTAGTGTACTACGCCTTTACCAAGAGGATACCCCGGAGAAGACAAAACAAACTGTCAGAAGTAGAAAGGAGGAACTGTAACCAATCACGGTCCCTGAATTCACGACGATCGCAAACAATGTTCTGCGGGAAAAGTCGAAGTTCCTCAACACGACACGTCGAATTGCAAAGACTGCGAAAGGCGACTGCACGTACCGCAGACGTCTTCCAACGCTCCTATCGTGTATCCCGCTCCCACGCTCCCACGCTCCGCCCTTTCAGAGTGTTCACTGTCTTCACAGCGAATTGTATTGACAGTCCGGTATGTGAATACCAGCGGTATTCTACCTGCACTCCCTGAAGCTGACAACTCCAAACCTCTGAAAATTTGTCCCTTTACCACGCTCGTATTTATGCTGGTGGTTTTCACTTCCGTTCCTTCTCGCGCTTCCCAAGACACAAAAGAAACCCTACGAAAGTTACCAAATAAAGCCAAAAGAAGCTTCTCGAAGTTTACAGGTTTAGCTAACTAAGAAGCAGTAATTCAAGCAAACTACGGGAACTTAGTACTTACTTGCAGTCAGTGCTCATGAATGATTGTATTTTTCCTTGTTGTGACGAAGCAGATAACATGATTTTTTTTTTTTTTTTTTTTTTTTTTTTTTTTTTTTTTTTTTTTTTTTTTAACCAAAAACCGCCCGCCGCGGTGAGAATTTATTATAAACGGCTAAGGGAGCCACCCTTACACGGAGACATCGAGACCCGGACGACTACCCGTCTACCCGCAGCCTCCGACTGCCACCCCCCTAAACCGGCCCCACTGCCACTGCTGTACCTCTCATCCCGCCGCGACTCCTTCCCCTTCCCCACCTCATCCTGGTAATCATCGAGGTGGCTAGGGCTTCTGCGGAAGTCCTCGTGCACCTCACGCTGATTCTTCAAGCCGCTCCTCGGCTCGCGAACCCCGCCACTCATCACCCCATCGTGATCATTGCCACTCAATCTCGTCGTCTTGGTCATCTCGTGATTATTCGACCTCTCGTTGCGTTTCCTCCTGTCGTCGTCCCGCCAGCTCTTGTCCTTGTACTTGATTCTATCGTGGACATGCCTCACGCTCCCCGAGGTAAGCGACTCCTGCCCTTTTTCCTCCTCATTAACTCTGACGACCTTGATCTCCTTATGACCGCAGGGAGGGCCGCTATCCTTCAACTCCCGGCCCCACCGCACCACCGTGGACTCGCGGCAGATCTTCTCATCCTGGATCTTCTTGCTTCTGTGCACCTCGCCCTCGCAGCGACCTCTTCTGGCAGTAAGGAGCCTTCCCCGACTGCGACAGAGGCTACTCCTATTCTGGCGGTTGCTCCTCAGCTTGGTGATGTGGACACTCGCCCTACTCTTCTTCATTTCGTTCATCCTCAGGCAGCAGATATGTTTGTTCATGGAATCTACATAGCACGCTCGGTCTGTCCCTCGCTCGCCCCTGCTCTCCATCTCCGCTGTATCGCTCCTAGAGTCGCCATTGCATTGTGCCAGGCTCTTTTTTTCTCTTGGCTCGTGTCCTCCTTTAGCTCTGCCCATAGCGTTTTAGCGACCTCAGCTATGATCCTGGCAGCAGGTCGATCGGGCCTATTCCCTCGGAAGATCCATTCGGCTCTCTCTTTCCAAACAGTTTGAGTGTGTTCAACGAGAATCAGTGCCAGGGCCGGGTTGCTATCCCTTATCTTGAGGGCCCTATCCACCGTAGCCAGCAGACCGCTACCTTCCTCATACCCCAGCTTGCATTCCGTTCTATGAAGAGATAGCCGCCTCCATCTGTTCTTGCTCGCCGTACATTCCCAAAAGCAATGTTCGATAGATTCGGTAGCGTTACATCCCTTCGGGCAACCTCCACCTCCAACCTGCATCTGTTGGGCTCGGCTATTGGTAAAGAAGCCCCTATTGAGCAGTCTCCACAGCCAGAGATTAGTTCTAGCTGTCCCACCCTTCTTCCAGATCCTCGCCCACCTTCCTTCCCACACCTTTTGGTTGTCATTCGTACCCCATCTAGTATTCAGAGTCTCGTAGTTGATCCTCTGTTGGTAAAGTAGGCCTTTCCACACTCGAAGCTCCTGTCTCCAACCTCTCGTCTCCCTGCTGCCCACCTTCCAAACCCAGTTATCGCTTCCCTGTAGCCCCCCCGTTATCGTTTGGATCTCCCCAGCCCACCTCGTCAATCTTCTCAGTAGTTCCTCCCCCCGGCTTTCAGCAGTAATTAGTCTGTTCTCCGCACTAGATAGAGAGATGCCCCCCATTGAGTCTTTCAGGTCTTTTAGCTTGAGAGCATTAAGCGTTGTTAGTTTATTCTTCTTAATGATACGAAGAATCTCCTTCCTGTCAAGGTCTGACAACGGGTCCGAGTTTTGCCAGAGGTCAATCAAGAGGGGGGTGGTTAGGTTCCCCGGTAGCAGCACCGTATTCCCCTCAAACTTGAGCCTCTCCGCTACGAGCCTCCAGCACTTAAGCATGCTATCCAATGTCGGAAGGGAGCGGACCCGGAGTCCTGGATACATTAAGATACACTCCTCGGGGGACCACTCAACTGTGTCCTTACGTCTTTTGTCTTTCCTCCTCGCCTCCCTTATTCCCCATTTTGATATTCGGATCCATTCTTGGTCGCCTCCACTCAGGATCTTAGTTAAATACTTCAGCTTCAGGGCCCGGGCCACCGTGCGAAAGTGGAGAAACCCCAAGCCACCGTGATCCTTCGCCTTGGTCAGTGTCTCCCAAGCAATCAAAGGGGTTTTGGGCTTACCTTCCTCCCCCGTCCCCCACAGGAACGTTCGGCAGACGTCCTAACAGAGCATGGAGCAGATAACATGATATGCTCTACCAGATAATTTTAGAAGATTATCCGTGTGGATAAACCCGCGTAACTTCTCCTTCTAGAATCTAGCGTCAAGAGGTCAGAAGTACGCGTGATGAGAGATCACGCGTTTGAGAGAGAGAGAGATCAGATGACCCACATCGTCCCTGAGGAGTTGGACTGTTAAACCTCCATGCCCTTAGCAATATGCTTGGTAACCAGGAGACCTCATTTTGCAGGTGGGCTGTATGCGCACAAAGAAATTGAACCGCTTTACCCAAAATACTTATCGAATTTCCTGCGAGAATATAATCTTATATAAACATTTAAATCAAAGCTCACCAAGAGTTTTACACTATGTGATTAACTTTAGAACTAGTTACTGAGTATTGGTGGAGAAATGTTGGCACGAAGTTGTTGTGGATTTTCTCTTTAACTTAAAGTACAAGGGGAGAAAAAGTTATTATTTTCCTTACTTTCAGACTTGCACTGGGGTGAAGTGATAGTGAACCAACCAGCATGAAGTTGTAGTGAGTAATTACGTAAATACACACGACAAGACCACATGGATCCCAAAAGGGCCAAGAGAATGCCAGAGTCACAATTTAAATCCACACTCCCTTATGAAAAGAGGGAAAGGGATATTTCTCGTTTTCCCGCTTTGTAAGTTAGGTCAAGGAAAAAGAAGTATCTCTGTACTGGAAATCATCTCAAATAATACCATAGTTGCACTCTCTAGATTCATATCATCTTCGTCGCTGGAATTGTTCTCATCTAGACTTAAAAACGCGAACCTCATGCAGTTGCTTACATGCGTAAGGCACCGGCGGACAACAGTTTACGCTGCACGTAAAACCACGCTGGGCAGAGCTTTCCACAGCGTACACCTGGTAGCAGAATATATCTCCTGCTCGGATTTTAGGTTGCTAGATTAACTATTTATTTAATCTTGGAAGTAACATAGTTCTACATTAAGAACTAGTAAGAACACATGCCATTGTAAAAAAAATTTATATTTTCACTAGAACGTTTATCAAGTTAATATTATTCGTATTGTTCTCATAGTTTTGGTAGAAAAGCTCTAAACTCCCATCTATACATATAGAAACCGATATTTCTTATCATTGTGAATTTTATGAACCGTCATAGATTCATAAAATATATTTTCAAGAATGAAAAACTTAAATATATTAAATCTTAAACTGAACGCATATTTCTTTCCAGAATACCTCAGATTCCTATATTTTCAAGAATGAAAAATTAAAAAATATTAGATCTCAAACTGAATGCATATTTTTCCCCTGAATATCATAATTGTGAAATGTTCATAAAGCAGTCGATTAACATTTAAGTTCAATTGAACCATTCTATAATTAGAACTTTAAGGTTAACTAGGTCTTAGTTTTATAGTTTCAAGCATGCTGAAGAACTCTGAAGCTAACTTCCTTCTTCAAGATTTTGTAATTAGACTTGATTCTAAATTTTGAATGTTTCCGGGAAAGGATTTTATGCAGGCAAAAGCATTATCTTAGTGGTAACTCAATTCACGCATACAACTCGACGAAGTGGTATTAATTCATTTTGTATCGAATGTAAGATGTTATAATCAAAGTTTATAATATGAATTTGAGTATACTACTTACAAGTACTACATGTTTGAAAAGTTTGATATTTAGGATAGTATAAAAAGTCTGATAAAATTCTCTAACATGAAGTACATAAACTAACGTTTTAGTTTCTTTATTTCAACGTTATGTTTTCGTTTAAACCCCCGTCTCAGTAAATAAACCACTACTAGACAAAATTCATAAAGTGACATTTGGCCATGAAGTCGTGAGACTTATAGGTAACGGAGAATTCGATAAAGTAGAAACTGAGGATATATTTAATACTAGATTTCTAGTCGATAAAATAACTGGTATTGATAAAATTTATTCAGAAAATACTAAACAAAAATGATTCATTGAAGAATAGATATAAATCTTTTGATAAATTGAATAGAAAAAACTCGTTAGAAGCAAAAAATGTGTTTTCATTGTTTTGCTACTCTTGGTCTTGGACGAAAGCCTTTCGAATTATGATTGTTGTAATATCCTAACTTTGCAGAGAATACCAAGAACCAAAATGTTCTCGCATATTGCTACGAGCTTGTTTCAAAAAGAGTATTGGAATCAATCAGGTGAACTGTCTAATGGTGGGACAATCTGCTTGAGAATATTGATGTAACATTTTCTACAGCCAACACTCTCATCACAAGAAGGTTTTGACATTGTCTGCAATCATGTCAGAAATTTGGGAATGTGATGCAAAACACGCAGTAAAGTAACTTATTACAAGTCATATGTCCAAGGCTTCATAAAGAAGACCAAAGGATATTTTCTTCCAATTGCTTACATGAATGACTTGAGGATGGATGGGTAGTAGAGAAAAGGTGCATCTTGTAGAAAAGGTATTTGAGCTCATTTTCTATCATAGATAGATCCAAAGGCGATAAAGATGACAACGACTCATCCTAAAGTGAAAAAAGTTAAAGTTTAACCTTCTTGGATCATCTCACCAAATATTTCAAACTGGATAAAATATATCCGAGTGAGACATCCAAAGGATACAAGATGTATGTACCACTCATTCCTCGAGTTTTGAAGAAATCCATGGTAAGCTTCTGATCATCAAAACTTTCACTGAATTTTTGTTAATCTTCTCATAAAACAAAGATTATTTTCTAAACTAAAATTTATTTTTATTATTTAAAATGGATGGATGAAGATCTTATCGTTGAAATTTAGATGGTTTTCAGCTGAAAGGCGACAAAGAAATATCTCGTGAACTTTATCATATAACTTGCCGAACGGTGTGATGGATGCCACGTTGTGATTATCTATTAATGTGATCGCACAACAGTGAAATGTGCTGAATCAGCAATATGTGCGCGTTCATTTCAGTGGCCTTTGTCATCAAATTTAGGTATAAAATGTTGGGTTGAGGGCTCGTAAGACATTCTCTCTTAGCGGGTGATTCATGAGAGTTTCTCGATAGTCTACATGGAGGAGTGAAGAACTGCGGGAGGTTGTTATGGGCGGAGGTTTGATACCTGCTCTGGATCTTTTTTTTTTGAATCGATTTCACATCAAGCTTCATTGCATCCACCGTGATCACTTTTGACAGTGGTTATTTTTGTATTTTGATGATGAATTCATGAGGAGAGTCATGGATTTATCGCTTCTGGTGATCCTTTTGACTGTTACATATGGTGAAACTTGAGATCTAACGGTGTACATCTTGCTATGACAAAGAATGGATCTCAACTATCCAGCCAACTTTCCTTTCAACGGTTGGGTCATCTACGACAATGATGAACTTAGTAGGACAATCTAGAGCAGCATTGTCTACGTTGTTGAGTATTTTTGGCTTCTCACGCTTATAAGATGTAGTGTCTCAGGATTTCTCCTTTATCACAGTATAGCATAAAAGATTTCTTTTCCCAAAGAGATTTACACTAGTATCGCTGCTCCAAGTTCTAAGATCTCTTCAAACACACAAACGCGCAAGATTTGTCTAGAAATCTCGTCTTCTCACAAAACTACACGGCTTCTAGATCCTTCAGAAGGTGCCCTGGACCTAGATATACAAATATAATCTAAAATATCACACAATTACCTACTTAGAAGCTCGGAAAGACGCCTCCTGCTTCTATATCATGGCTTCCAGTCTTCTCACGACGGTATTCCTGAAGCAAGTCTCGGCTTCTGATACCTCCAGAAGACTGTCCCTGCTTCGTAGATGTCCACTTATCAATGTCTGTCACACATTGCTCCTCCAATTTCCAACGGAGTTAGATTAATCACAAGGTGTATGTCCCCTGTAGCCTTCATAAGCTTCTGTCTATGGAAGCGGTCTTCTTGCAGCACTACAAGGACATTCATCTTCACGGAAGCTCATTAGAAGTCTCGGAAGCTCACTAGAAGAAGATAAGAAGATGGAAAAATGAGAGAAGATGAGGACGAAGAGAAAATCCAAACATGAGGAAACAAGATGAAAAGGAGAAATTAAGATTTCGATAGGCTTCTAGTTCGGATCCTGACTAACAAACCATCACTGCTTGTTGTAATTTGGGGAAGAAGACCACAAATCAGCTTACAGTTACACAATTTTCAATCGAGGATGTCGTTTTCTGCTGTGAAAAGAAGGGTTCTTTCTTCTTCTGTCGTTGCTCCGACTACTCTGACTTCAGGGACCAATCTCTCATAGGTCAGTCCGTACGTGGATCCGAGTGCTCCACTGGATGAGACAAGCTTCGACTCTGCACAGCTTCTAACAATCACCGCCATCCAAGAAGAAGGCTTCCCATGCATAATTGGATGTGAATTCGAGGAATCCAAAAGACACAGACAAAGCTTATACAATCAACTCTGAAATCAATTTCTCCAAGAAGAAGGTACATTTGGCTTCTGGAAGCTCAATCCATCCACTTCATGTCACTACTCCTCAACACATCAGCTTAGAAGCAGGACTACACGATGATGTCATTCTATGTTATAGACTGTCAACTACTGATGTCTACATCCTTCGATCCCCTGCTGGGAGCGGAGGTGCAACTCTATTCGATGAAATCTAACTCCGTGCGCGTAGTACTTGTATAACCACATGTGTGTGAGGGTGTGCGTGTGTGTAAACTCCTACTATGTGATCGACCTTATACTTCTACCTTTGAGTCGCTGGAGGAAGTTCCCCTCCAATCCCAACTAGCAGCTAAGGAAAAATGAAGTGCTGTCAGAAGGTCAGCACCTCACATGCATACGGTTCCTTTCTCAGTTTGGAAACTAACTCTCTACTCCTATCGTCGCTTATCCTACCACATGGACAGTCATCTAAAAATACAAAGTGAGTTGTCTCTTCTTAAAATAGTAGACTCCACTTCCTATCAAAATTAGATAAGTCAACTGTCTTCCTAACTCAATAATCTACTCTTGATCGCCAGATGCGATCTCCACTAGATTCTCTTTTACATTATCTCATAAATCGGCTTCTGATAAAGTGAGAAGCCCTGCTGGTACCTCGGGTGCGACTGAGATAGCTCCTCTTTGATACTCGTGATGTGTGCTTCTAGTGTAGCTTCGAAAGACTCTAAGAAGTTGAGTCCACCTGCGCTTCCTGACTCTTCTGCGGCACCTGTTCGACGTTGGGAGCTGAGATGACTTCACAATGGTCAGAGGTAGTCACCTCCTCCACTCATCACCTCCTCCACCTGGTATTCTTGGTTTCCAACGTTGTCACTACCAAGTGGACAGCGAGGTCGAACTCCTCCTTGTCAAGATCCGTGCCTGTGGCTGGTCTTGGTGTCTGAGAAGACGTAGCTGCGGGTTGGAGAATCGAGAGAAGACCGTAAAGAGTCTTCAAGCCCTCGATCTGCCGATCCAGGTAGCGGAACATGCTCTCCTTGCAGTCCCCTAACATCTCCCTAGAATTGTCATCCCACTTCCGTGCCAAGGTGAGAAGCTTCCTACGCGCGGTGAAGTTGAACTTCTTCCGAAATGCTTCCACCATCTGCATCATGATCTCCTGCGCTCGAGCTTCTGCTTCCTCCCGCTGCTTCTTCTCTGCTGCGGCTTGAGCTTCCGCTGCTTCCCGCAGTGCTCTCCATGTCGTCTTCTCTTCTGCTAGTCTAGTGAGCTTCTCCTTGTTTCGCTGAACCTCATGCTCGTGCTACTGCAGCCGTGTCTGCAACTCCTGGTTGCTCTTCCACAACTGAACCAACCCCTTGGCAGAAGCTTCCGCTTTGTACTTTGCTGCGAGCTTCTCCATGATGCGGAGGTTAGCTTCCAGCATGTCCACCTTCTAGACCGTCTCTTGCTGCATCACGATCTTTTGGTTCCGCCTTGGATTGTTTTTTATGCATAGACCAAACCCTGGTCCTAGTGACTTCTCATGAGCCATCACACGCTTCTCAACCAACTCCATGGTTGGCTGGATCTCCGAACTGAAGAAGACGTTGCACTCTTCCAGCCTTCTTCTCGCAGAAGACAAGTTCATCCCCACGAATCGATCGGGGACGTCTTCCTTGTCTTCCAGAGACAAGGATGCCTCTTCTACCACCTCGGTCTTCTGCTTCTGCGCACGAGAAGACACTATTCTTCTCATCTTCTGGGGTGGAAGATCTCTTCCCATCGCAAGAGCAGTCCTCTTCGCTGCGCTTCCTCGAGTCGCAATCAGAATGTCAACTCATACCTCGGCTTCTGGAGTCTTCGAAAGACTCCTTATAGTCGTAGAAGCTATCTTCTGCGTGATCCTGGTGCTCGGCTTGTCTTCTGATGAATCCGACTCGGATTCAGAGTGGATGGTCAGGAAAGATGCGCTCTTCCTATGCACACTCATAGGCCTCATCTTCTTCAACGGCAACTCGTCTTCTGTATCACTGGCGTCGTCTTTTCTCACCAAAATCATCTTCTGTTGGGTGCCCGGTCTTGTCTGAAGCATTGAAGTGGGAGGGGAAGACATGACCACTACCCGGTCTTCTTCCTCCGGGATCTCTTCCTTCACCTCGCGCTGTCCTGCTGGCCTATACTTTGCCAACTGGTCTTCTTGCAAGTCTCCCTTGGACACGTACAAATAACAAAAGAACGGAGTGAGGTACCCTCCTGCTGGGATGCCCAAGTACACTGCTCGATCTGGATGTAAGTGTGGAAGAAGGTGCCCCAATTGACGACCTGTCCTTCTCAGATAGCTTCCAAGAACTCCATGTCCTGATCTCCAAGGTATCTCACCTTCTGTGCTTTTTCCTTGGAGAGAAGGTGAAGATACAACTTCCTCAGAAGACGCTTCCTCGGCTCCCGATAAGCTTCTACCTTCCATCCGTTCCTCCCCTGTCTGTCTTCCAAGAAGAGACATATGGTACTTCCAGGTACATACCACTTCTCAGATATCATCGGTAAGATCTTCTTCTCCAACTCGTATCCTCGGTTCTCTGCTTCTGGTCTGTGAAAAGTCCTGCATCATCACTCCATCATCCATAAAGATAATCTTCCGCGAGCGACCCCTGTCTTCACAAGTACAAGGTTGCACGGTGTCGTGATGTGAATCATTTCACATAGTAAATGATTCACTTCTCTGTCAAGCGTTAGTCTCTCTGAGTGAAGTTAAGACCTCAGAGAAGTTCATTTTTGGAAGATGTTATATATTTTGAGTCTTAGTAGGTTGATTACCATGTCAATTGGATTTAAGCTCATGGGTTGTATTTGCGTGTCGCCCATGCACGCTTTCTAGCTGATTTAAGTTATCTTTCGGGACTGCGTGTCGTTTAAGGTAGTTTAAGTTTTACGCTGGCACTCTAGGGGGGCTTGACGTGGTTGCCTATGAGAGTAGATAAGTTACCATGTGGTTTAAGGCACAAAAGGACAACCAAAAGGAGCTATGAACTCTCATTGGTTCATTTTTATCTTTTGTGTAATTCTAACTTTAAAAACAGAGCTCTAAAGAAGATTTCGAGCAATTGGTGAAGATACTGCGAAATCTGAGAGCACATGGAGATAGAGCTCGTCGTGTGCCAAGCACTGTCAGCGAAAAGTTTGATCGATTTGGAGCAATAAAGAAGGAGTTATGGCTGATTGAATTTTGATTTGTGTTAGAATTGCAGCACTTCTGTTGAATTTGGGATTTTGAGTGTCAATTGCAGCAGAATTGAGGAAATCGCTTCAAACCTTCGTGGTTGCGTTCATTGTCAGCCGTGCTACGACTGTCAAAAAAGTTTCAAGTGATTTGAGTTACTGAGTAATTCAGGGCGGCCGCTGAAGCAGAGGGGGTCTGTAAAGCTCGCAATCTAGAGCAGCAACTTCAGAGAACAAAAGCTGGAGTCCTGTGTACAATCAGGAGGTCCAACTTCACAGGAGTGTTCAGCAAGCTGTGTACAGCAAATCCTGTAAGAAACTCCGAAATGGATCGAGCCAATCTCCTGTTATAGGTCGAAATAGCTGGCTGGGTATCAGAAATTGTCATAATTTCTCTGTTCAGAAAGTTTCTACTCATATCTTGGTGCTCTGAATTGATCTCAAGCTGAAACTTCGTATGTGTATCCAGTAGGACCTCATTGACATGTAAGAGAAGTTCTGAAGTTTAAACCTTCACATATTTCTCAATCCTGAGTGCCAAAGTTCACCGTCAGATCTTATCGTTGCTAGTTAAGCCTGAACTTTGCTTCCTGAACATATCAGAAGAGCCAAGAGACTTGTATGAGCATTTTTCAGTATCACCTTGTAACCTGAAGCCTATCCTTTGAGCAAACCAGCCACAGCCAGGAGCCTAGTGCTTCCCTAAGTAGACTGAACACAGCCTTCAAGCTCATATCACAGCCAGAAGGTTCTGCCCTTCCCGAGGAAAACTCTCAACTCTACATCTAGTGCTTCCACTGAGAGCTCTTGGGATGATTGATTGAGGAGGTTGAGTTTACTACAAGGAGAGAAGATGGATCGCAAGAGCGCTGCTGCTGCTACTTCTGCGGCTGCTGCATTTACGTCTACTGCAGCACCTTCTGTAGCACCTGTGACTGCAACGACCTCTGTATCTGGTCTGGATACGGCTGAGATCTTGAAGACGCTTACAACCTTGGTCCAACAACATTCGATCGTTGGAGGGGGTGAGTTAAAGTCCACCAAGGCTTTGCAAGCTATTGTAAACAAATGTGGAAGGTTTGAAGGTAGAGATATTTCTAGGTATCTGCGTGAGTATAGAGGAGAGATGGAGCTAGTTAGCGTTACTGATGCTGAGATGATAGCAAGTTTTGAGTTAGCTGTCATTCCTGAGTTGCGGGACCAAGTTACGGATGTACAGAGAGGAAATCTTGGAATCTGGATGAGTTTTGAGCGATCTCTTTGAGAGGAGTTTCTTGAGGAGGATTCAGAGAGAGTTACTAGAAGGACATTTCTAGACTGGGTTGAGCAGCAACCTGGTCGTATGATGAGCCTGAGTGAGTTGTTGAGAGAGTTTGATCGGAGATACCGACAACTTTCAACTCTAGAGCGAATAACCCTAGATGCTAGGAGAACAGAGCTTTTCCTGCAAGCTACCGATGATGCTACGGTAGATCGGTTATGTTTTATGTTGGCTGATCGATCTGCTGAAGGAGGTGTTACTATGGATTGGGGGAGAGTTGAAGATGCTGTGGCTGTACTGACAAGACAGAGGAGGGGAAGAGTGGCTGTGGGAGGACGTCCGCTTGCAGAAGTGGTCACTCCACCTTATGCTGCTCCTCAAGTACAGCAGCCTTTGGCCCCTGCTCCCAGACCTGTTGTCTCAGCTGCAGTTCCTTTGATGCCAGTTGTGCCAGCTCCGGCACAAATGACACCTGTGGAGAACCATGGTCAGCAGAACTAGATCGAAGACCTGATTTGGCAGATGCGAGAGCTGAAGGTAGAGCTAGCTGGATTGCAGAGAGAGCAGCCACCGGCGCCTGCTGTTGCACGTCCAGGAGGAGCTCCGGTTCGTAGATGTATTTGGTGTGACAGTCTTGATCATTTTCGAGGAGACTGTCAAGAGCTCACAGTTGCTTTGCGAGATGGTGTGGTTCGCTATTAGAACGGTAGGTTGCACCTTTCTTCTACTGGTGAGCCGTTGAGCACGCAGTTTGGACGAGGAGGCATGAGGAGTCTACCTCAGATTGCTGTGGCTGCAACAGCAACTGCGTTAATGGCACCGCTGGTAAATTCTGATGTATATGCTGGGCATATTGAGGTCTCTTCTAGTCCTACATTGCTAGATAGGACTGCTGAGAAGAGTGTGGCTCTAGTTCCTTCTGAGATACTGAAGAGAGGAGCCTAGTCTATTCGTAGGGTCATAGGATGAGGAGATCCTGTAGATGCTGCTTCTATCAGAGCATTCTTGGATGTAGACAGACATGTTCACTGGCAGGATGCTTCTGTGGAGGAAAAGAGGCGACGAGAAACCTCTGAACTTGATACTGGAGTTCCTGAGGAGACTGGAGATAGACGGAGGGTCACAAGGAGGCGAGCAGCTCCTCTAGAAGACATCCCCTCTACTTCTCAAGCTCCTCCACCTGCACCAGGTCCGATGGAGGACGTGCATAGATCCCAGCAGGAGTCAACGACTGTTGGTAGGCGGTTTACTGCCCAAGAGAAAGAGAAGGGACCGGCTTACAAGTTGGCAGTTGATATTGAAACTTCTACTGATCTGAAGAGCATCTTGGAGCAGAGGATACTAGACGCGCGAATCGAGTTTTCTCTTCGGGAAGTTCTTGGTATTGCAAAGAGAGAGTTTCATGAATTGATCATCGACATCATCAAGCGCAAGAGACATGTGACGGCCGAGCAGGTAGAGAGTCAGATGATAGATGTGGTGGGAGCTTCTGTGAATGATGCAGAGTTTGGAAAGGTGCATTTTCAGGAAGCTGATGACCAGGTCTACCAACAAGAAGCGTTAGTTGCTGATACCAACACTATTGAGTTCGATGATGAGGAAGCTGACGAGGAGAGTCCAGCTACTGATAGTGATTTCAGAAGGAGACATTGGGCTCGTGCTACAACTGCTACACGAGTTCGTCTTGGAAGTTTACCTGAACCTGTTGCTGCTTTAGTTGATCACAGATCTGAGATCAACATCATGTCACGGGAGGTGTATGAGAGAGGTCAATGGTCTATCGAGCTGAACCATGGTTGGGTGTTACGTGCTGCAAATAACCAGAAAGGTGAGCTATACGGCGCTTGTCCAAACGTGAAGGTGAAGATAAGTGATGTGGATGTAGATTAGCACTTCTTCGTGCAATCTTCTGTTTCATATCCTGTGATTCTTGGTCAGCCTTATATCAATACGGTTCGAATGGAGACCAAAGTGATGGATGATGGATCTCATTATGCTAGGATCCGTAGTCCAGATGATAGACGTTCTGTGCAGTTTCTAACCGTTCGTACGAACCACGAACGAAATCGGCAGACCTTGAGAGATTCTCCTATCTGTAGGAGTAAGGGTTTTCAGAAATCACTCTCGTAGGACGGGATAGCGAGAGTGATGGATCTACTGCTACTATGATCCCGCTTGAGCAGCCAGAGGGATCACAGGAGGCTGATGGAGAGGCTGCTCAAGATTCAGAAAGTAGTTCCACTATACATAGTTGAAAATCTGGTTTGATGGCTTTCAGTTCTGATGATTGGAGTGAGTTCACGCGGATAGAGGATTTGACTGAGAAGAGTAGAAGGCAGATGGAGAGGTGTGCAGCAAATCTGCGTTTTACAGGAGTTCTGAAGGAAGATGAGATGATTTCTGGTCTTTATGAGGAGTTTGTAAGTGTACAGTCTTTTGTTCGTTGGCTGGATGATGTAGATAGGTTACTGGAACAGATGGGAGGTAGGGTGGTGATCCCCATCCATTCTCATGAAGTCTATGAGGAGATTGTCTCGTACTTGCGATATCGTCCTCATTCGACACTAGAGAATGGATGGAAGGATGCAGTGTTGGTGTGACTTACATCAGGAAGCGGAAGTACACGCCAAGTATAAAGCTGTAGCGAGGAAGGTGAGACCTGTGGCGACCCAATTACCTGTTGATTCTCAACAGCAGATGGAGTTAGCGGCTGCTGAGCCTGTGCTTGAGATCCTACACAGGTAAGACACAAGTTTACTCAAGAGACACTCGAGCAGCTCCAGATAGGAAGGGGTGGCTTCTTGACTGAAGAGGAGAAACGAGCTTTTGAACAGATGATAGTTAGCCATATTAAGGCACTTTCTTTCTCGGCTGAGGAGATAGGTGGTGTGGATCCTAGTGTGATAGCTCCGATGGTTATCTTCACTGTTCCTCACGTACCTTGGGACTAGAAGCTGATTCTAGTCCCTCGTGCCTTGCTACCGAAGGTGATTGAGTTACTGAAGGAGAGGATGCAGATGGGTATTCTTGAACCATCTATGAGTCCGTACTCTAACCGATGATTCACAGTACCTAAGAAGACAGGAGCTCTGTGCTTCATCCAAGACTTGCAGTCTGTCAACAACATCACGATTCGAAACGTTGGAACAGGACCTGTGGTTGATGAAGTAGCTGAAGCGTTTGCTGAAAGGTCAATCTATTCTATTGGAGATATGTTTTCAAGTTATGATTAGTTTCAGTTTGCTTTGGAGAGTAGAGACTTGACTACCATGCGTACACCTTTGGGATTGATGCGGATGTGTACTCTTCCTCAGGGTGCGACAAACTCAGTAGCCCATATGCAGAATGCGATGCCTAAGATGTTACGAGAGTTTGTACCTGAGGTCACTATCCCGTTTCTCGTTTCTGGATGATATTCCCATGGAAGGCTATCCGATGGAAGACAAAGACGAAGCTGTGACTTCTTATGGATGCAGAAAGTTCGTTGCAGACCACATTCGAGATGTGGAGAAGATTCTGATGCGTTTGGAGGAGGTACACCTCACTCTGTCAAGTACCAAATCTCGCTTTGAGATGTCAGAGATTGTGGTGGTAAGTCATCTGTGTGGTACTTTTGGAAGACGTCCGAACCCAGAGAAGGTAGATGCTATAGCGAGGATAGCTGACTGCACCAACATCATTGAGGTTCGGCGGTTCTTGGGAGCTTGTGTGTTCTTTCGTGTGAGTATTCCTCATTATGCACACATTGCCGAGCCTCTGTATGCACTTCTGAGAAAAGAAATGAGGTTTACTTGGCGGCAAGAACATCACGAGACGATGGAGCAGCTGAAAGAGATTCTGAAGTCTCCACCTATACTAAGGAGGCTTAGCTATGAGAGCGGGAGACCTGTGGTATTGACTGTTGACACGAGTCCAAAAGCGATTGGATGGGCAGTTGGTCAAGAAGATGCAGAAGGTGTGCGGTTTGTTTCAAGGTTTGGAGCACGGATCTTAACAGATAGACAGCGTAACTATCCTCAAGTGAAGCGTGAGTTGTGGGGAGCTGTTACTGCTATGAAGGTAGATCGAGAGTTCTTGATAGGAGCTCGTGTGATACTAGAAACAGATTGTTTGCCTTTGTTGAGTATGATAGCGAACTGCAATACACCAGACATAGCAATGCTGCGATGGATTGCTTATGTCCGGAGTCTGAACCCTAAGCTAAAGCATATAGCAGGAAAGGACAATCCAGTTGCAGATATGTTGTCTAGGGCTCGTTATACAGATGAGGATGAGATGTTTGCAGAAGTGGAGAATGAAGAAAGGAGAGACGTCTGGTGCCAAGTTGGTCAGCAGACTTATAACTTAGAACCACTGCCGTTCAATGAGGAGTTCTACTCAGAAAAGTTCCGCGATATTGGATTTTATCTGAGTTCGTTATGCAGAAGAGAACGATGGAGTGATGCAGAGTTCAAAGAGATCAGACGGAAGACATATAGTTATCTTCTACGTGAAGGTTATCTGTGGAAACGTCCGAAAAGAAGAGATGGAATGCTTGCTAGAGTGGTGGATGATCAACAGACGAAGCTGAATCTGCTGAAAGAGTTTCATAACACCTTGTGGGCTGGACACCGTGGAGTCCGGACTACATACACGAAGATGAAAGAGCGTTACTGGTGGAAGGGTTTGTATCAAGACGTGGTGGATTTTGTTGGGTCGTGTCTGCACTGCCAGTTCTACTCTAAGGTCCGTTACAGAGATGGGCTTGTACCTACTTATCCACATAGTATTCATTTTCAGTGGGTTCTTGATCTTGTGATGATGCCACCGGAGTTATGGGGGATGCGTTACTTGGTGTTGGCTCGAGAGGATCTCTCCAACTATGTGGAGGGACGAGCACTACGGACGAAAACTACAGAGAATATCTGCAGGTTCGTGCTTGAAGATATCATCTGTCCTTATGGATCAGTTGGGAGATTACGTGCAGATAGAGACAAGTTGAGAGGCGCTGAAGTGAAGGAGTTTTTTGCTCGTTATGGAGTAAAGCTTCGACTTACTACTGCTATGAATCCAGAGGACATCGGTAAGAATGAACGAGGACACTCTTATATTGTTCACACTTTAGTGAAAGCATGCGATGGTAAGTCCAGAGAATGACCGAGACTACTTCCATTTGCTTTGTGGGCTGATAGAACTACACACTGTATCACGACTGGTTATATTCCAGTTGAGCTAATGTTGGGCCAGAAACCGATCATGCCTGCTGAGGAATATTTTACTATATGGGCTACGCTACCGTGAGAAGATGATATAGATCGTGTTTCACTCCTTGCTTTACGTATTAGGCAGTTGGAGCGAAGAGAGGAGGATCTTGCTGATGCGCAGGAGAGGCTGAAGGTGGCTCGAGTCAGAAACAAAGAACATTTTGATAAGACTCACCGATTACGACCGAAGCCAATACATGTTGGTGATTGGGTTCTGGTATATGATAGCACGTTGGAGAATCAGCATTCTACACTTCGTAAGTTCTCTCGAAGATGGTTCGGGCCTTTTGTTGTGCTAGATGTGTATGAGAATGTCACTTATAGTTTACGAGAGCTAGATGGTACTCCTTTGAAACTATCTGTGGTCGGCAAGCGAGTGAAGTTGTTCAAACACGTGGAGGATCAGTAGATTTGTTCAAATTTCTGGAGTCTGAGCAAAGGACGTCAGGAGACGAGGATGACTCGGCTACTGAAGTGACTGAGGCGGAGGAGAGTGACGATGAAGAAGAACAAGCAGAAGATTGCACAGGTTGGCACATGCCGGAGGATGTGCAGGTTTGGAGGGGGTGGATGTCGTGATGTGAATCATTTCACATAGTAAATGATTCACTTCTCTGTCAAGCGTTAGTCTCTCTCAGTGAAGTTAAGACCTCAGAGACGTCCATTTTTAGAAGATGTTATATATTTTGAGTCTTCGTAGGTTGATTACCATGTCAATTGGATTTAAGCTCATGGGTTGTATTTGCGTGTCGCCCATGCACGCTTTCTAGCTGATTTAAGTTATCTTTCGGGGCTGCGTGTCGTTTTAGATAGTTTAAGTTTTACGCTGGCACTCTAGGGGGCTTGACGTGGTTGCCTATGAGTGTAGATAAGTTACCATGTGGTTTAAGGAACAAAAGGACAACCAAAAGGAGCTATGAACTCTCATTGGTTCATTTTTGTCTTTTGTGTAATTCTAACTTTAGAAACAGAGCTCTAAAGAGGATTTCGAGCAATTGGTGAAGACACTGCGAAATCTGAGAGCACAGGGAGATAGAGCTCGTCGTGCCAAGCACTGTCAGCAAAAAGTTTGATCGATTTGGAGCAATAAAGAAGGAGAGCAATATGGCTGATTGAAGTTCGACTTGTGTTAGAATTACAGCACTTTTGTTGAATTTGAGGTTTTGAGTGTCAATTGCAGAAGAATTGAGGAAATCGCTTCAAACCTTCGTGGTTGCGTTCATTGTCAGCCGTGCTACGACTGTCAAAAAAGTTTCAAGTGATTTGAGTTACTGAGTAATTCAGGGTGGCCGCTGAAGCAAAGGGGGTCTGTAAAGCTCGCAATCTAGAGCAGCAACTTCAGAGAACGAAAGCTGGAGTCCTGTGTACAATCAGGAGGTCCAACTTCATAGGAGTGTTCAGCAAGCTGTGTACAGCAAATCCTGTAAGAAACTCCGAAATGGATCGAGCCAATCTCCTGTTATAGGTCGAAATAGCTGGCTGGGTACCAGAAATTGTCATAATTTCTCTGTTTAGAAAGTTTTTACTCATATCTTGGTGCTCTGAATTGATCTCTAGCTGAAACTTCGTATGTGTATCCAGTAGGACCTCATTGACATGTAAGAGAAGTTCTGAAGTTTAAACCTTCACATATTTCTCAATCCTGAGTGCCAAAGTTCGTCGTCAGATCTTATCGTTGCTAGTTAAGCCTGAACTTTGCTTCCTGAACATAACAGAAGAGCCAAGAGACTTGTATGAGCATTTTTCAGTATCACCTTGTAACCTGAAGCCTATCCTTTGAGCAAACCAGCCACAGCCAGGAGCCTAGTGCTTCCCTAAGTAGACTGAACACAGCCTTCAAGCTCATATCACAGCTAGAAGGTTCCGCCCTTCCCGAGGAAAACTCTCAACTCTACAACGGAGGCAGTGTTGCCCAAACCTCCTCCAGAATACCTTGGTCCGTGAGGTTCCAGTTCCACAAAAAGAAGTCGAGGCCCAACTCCTTGATGTAAGATTTGACCTCAGTCAACTCTGCTGCCGATAACATCAACCCTCGAGGATGCATCGACATGTTTCGAGCTTCTGTTACACTAAGCTACATATACTTGCTTGTGAGCCGAAGGCTCAGTCTTTACTCGAACCTCACGGTCTCGCTTCCACTCTCAGAAGACGAACCTAGTCTTCCAGAAGACAACTATTCCGTCTTCCGGGATTCTAATAGTGCTTCTTAAGTAGCTCTCGTCTTCCGAGCTATACCTAAACAATCCTAACTAAGCAAGACATTTCATGGATTCCTAAGAAGACAATCCACCTTGCAATTCATCCTACTTCCTAACAGAAGATAACAAGATACGTGAGAAGCAGAGTATACAAATGATTCAGAAGAAGACTGAGAACTCCTGTGGTGACAGTGACCTCCAAGAAGACTCCCGGGACAGCTTCTGGTTAACTGACTCACTCCCGCAGTCATGCTTCTCATCACTGGTCTCACATGTCTTCGACTTCTGACATACAATCTAACCTCACAACAGACACAGAACATTCACACTCTGTTCTTCTGGCTTCTCACCTCTCATACACTCTCAGAAGAAGCTTGCTGCATGACGGGAAGACATGACCCTTGACCACTCTCTCCAGATTCTGCCAGCAAGGCTTCTCACAACTCTCTTCTACGTTCGGGAAGAAGAAGGAACATGCTGCTATGGGTCAGACAAAAGAGACCCGTAAAAGACCCTCACGTCTTCTCGGCGCATTCTGTCAGCCTTTCCAATCTTCTAGTCTCTCTAGGAAGATGTGGATTTGATAAGTCAGGAAGATTGGGAAGGCACAGGCTTGGTTCCCAATTTCCTGCTTCTCGAAACAACAATCAACTCGCAAGCTCGCTCACGATTCATATCAAGCTCTCTCGACACAAATTTCAGTCCAATCCAATCTACTCTAATCTAATCTACTGGATACGAATTTACAAACAGTCGTCTTCCGAAGATGTTCAGATATTCAGAAGCGTCTTCTGTCTATGAATTCTGGAACAGAGACGCAGTAGGATAAGAAATTGAAATCAAGGTATCGAATTTTGGAATGAGAAGCAGGGAAGCTCGATTTCAACTCGAGAAGATGTGAGAAGACGGCTGATGAAAACTGGACAACGCTTCCATGTCTAATTTTCTCAGAAGAAATTTTAGGGTAGGGAAATCGATCGATGGGCTTCTTGCAAACGAACAGGGAAGCGCAGGGGACATCAAATCAGAGACAGGAAGCGGTGGAGAAGAGAAAAGAACATGAGAAGAACCTCAGTACTACTTCTGGCTGCTTCTGGTTGCTCCTTCAGTCTTTTGTGCGCTTCCGTCTTTCAATTTCACTTTCAGTGTAGTACCACGATCCTGCTTCTATCGTCAATTTCGAGCTGCGTCCCTCTGCTTCTGAAATCGAGCTCGCTACTGCACTCCACAACTTCTCTCTCGATTTTTTACCTCGACCCTCGATTTCTGATTTCTCAACTCTTCAGAGATTCCTTACTCTCTCAACTCGAATGCGCTTCCTGGTTGAAAGACGTCTTCGCTCTCTCTCGCTCCAATTCGATCCTACGTGCTTCCAATGCTTTCTCTAATTTCCAATGTGCAGTCGATTCTTAGTGCGCAGTGGATTTTCATTGCGGGAAGCAGCAAGAGAGTATGTGCTAATGCGTCTCCATCTGTATCTTTCTTACGTGATTTAGGTATGGTCTAGGTTACTCGGACTTACCTACTACTATGGTGACTAACTGGTTGGTATACCTACCCTCATCTATGTGGCATGCGGTTGGTACCCCCGAAGTCGTAGTCATTGTCTTCTCGGAAGACGTCCGTCTTCCGGCTCCAACTTCTGTCTTCCGTCTTCCGGAAGATACTGTCTAGAAGACATCTTCTCGGAAGACGTCCATCTTTCGACTTCAAAAGAAGTCAACTTTTTCTTACAAAGTCCTTTAAGACCATCTTCAAGATGCAATCGTAAATAATAAGGTTATTTCAATTATATAAATCAATCATTAACTTTGAAAATTTCGAAAAATCTCTAATCCTGCAAATTGTGGACACCACATAAGATGAGGAGTCACGGGCTTGTAGTTGGTGGAGTCCAATGCTGACAAGAGAGAGCAAGTGATGAGATTTCTTATCGGTACTACGGTAGTACATTCAGTGTCAAAGACTTCATGTCGTTAAGTGTTGTGTCGAGCAATGGATCTAAACTACTTGACTTGGATTGTTGGTCTTGGATTAGTTGAGCAGCATCGGATGTGATTGACATATATGACTGCTCAAGCACTCATGAGCTCTTCGTCTTCTGAGACAATTGAGACAAAGAATGAGAGTGAGGTAGACGATTGTCATCCATAGATGTCATGGGACGTGGTGAAGGTGCATGTGGAGCTTGCAGCCAAGACTGCAGGGGTTGTTCAAGAGGATGTGGTTGAGTCTATTAGTGATGAGTTAGAGCTCTGCTCTTGAGGTTGCTCGATAACAACCAAAAGATTTCATCTTTGACCTCTAGTGTCATAATAGAGAATACTTGGGAGCTTGAGATTGAGACCAAGCTTACAAGAGGAGAGAGTTGAAGAATACATGGATTCTTGGGAGGTTACAAGAATTGTTTTGTCTTCAATATGAAGGATTTGGGTACCTTAAATGGGCCGGGTATACGGATTGAGTTGACTATTGATACGTCATTTTTCCGATGTCTCTACAAGTACAATGATATGGAGAGAACTTGATCTAGAGTAGGACTCAAGACTTGGTGGAGGTTGGATTGGTAGAGATATTGATGGAGAGTATGCGTCTATCACAATTATATCATCCAAGAAAGATATGTATGACAACTACACGGTAGACGGATGTGTGGAGACTATCTGTCTATCAGTCGACAAACGAAGTCTGATAAGTATACCATGCCTACATTTGAGGAGATCTTTGATGCAATTGGACAAGCAAAGGACTTTAGTTCATTGGATCTTCAAGCAACGTATCGTCAATTGTCGATTAGAGAGGAGGACAAGGTCAAGATATTGTTCTGAGGATTAATCTCACAGCAATGATTGTTCGTATCAATGACGATTCTTATCATTTGGGTTGAAGAATGCCCTTGCTGAGTTCCATAGAGTTATGGACAATATCCTTGCAAGATTGGATTTTGTCTGATATTACATTGATGATATCTTGATCTACAGTGTTACGATGGAGGAGCAAGGAAGACATTTACAAGAAATATTTGAGCAGTTGAGAGCTTATGGATTGAAGTTGCATCTTGAGAAGTGCCAGTAATAAGTGGAGTATCTTAATCACACCATCTATCTAGGGGGTCTTAGAGTACTATCACATCACAAGTATTCCATTATTGGTTTGTTTATATTACACTAATTAGGTATCAATATCTTATATGTTATTCTAGTTAGAAGATCCAAAACTTGAGTTAGCAAAACTTGTCGTAACTAGTTGAGATAGTTATAACTAAGTTGAGAAAACTATTAGAGGTTTCACTATGACACTGCGTGACAAGTGCGAGCTCCAAATATGCTTCTCAAAAGTACGTTACTTTGTTGACTATCGCTGATTGGATGCATGCCGAAAAGTCATGTACAAATATCTGAAGATGCTCCTCAAAAGACGTGTTAGTTTGTTGTCGTCTTCCTACTGGACAATATGGAAAATTAACACTTTAGAAAAGCTAATTAGGAGAATCTCTTACTTTAGTAAAGTAGAACAAGTAATGCGTGTGCTATTATTAAGTCTTAATAGCCTTTAGAAGTTTTATTGTTTTGGATTTCGTACTTAGCATGAGATAACATAACTTACTGAAAGTTACCACGGTAAGAAACTGTGGAGTATATAAGGAGGAGTTGAGAGGGTGGAAGACACTCTAGTTGTCTTAATGGTGAGTTGTATGGTGTTTGTCCTAATATGCGTGTGAGGACTGAGGTCGAGCAACATTTATTTGTACAATCATATGCTTCTTATCTTGTCGTACTGGACCAATTCTATATTATCGCTGTTCGGATGGAAATAAAGATAATGAATGATGGATCTCATTATGCTAGAATTTAGTGTCTTGATGACAAGTATTCAATACAGTTTTTTTACTGTTAGTTCAAGACATGAGCGGAACGGATAAATCCTTAGAGATTCTCAAACAAAGAGATGTAACGGTTTTCGCAGTCCACTCTTGTAGAGCGAGATGACAAGGGTGTAGAACCTACTATTGAGATGTCGTCAAGGTTGATACAAGAGGTGATAGAGATAGAGATGAGACATGTACATGAGTTGTAAAAGATATGTATAGTGTACACAGCTAGTAGTTTGGATCGTTGATGTTTGAGAGCGATGAGTGAAGTCAGTTTACGCGAGTTGAAGATTTGAGAGAAAACAATGAATTGAAAAACAAGTTTCAAAGTTATGGTGTGCAAAGATTATGGAGGAGTGAAGTAATTTATGATATATTTGAGGAGTTTGTGTGTGTATAGCCGCTTGCGAGTTGGTTGAATGTTGTAAGCCGGTTGATGTAGAACAAAGATGGTATAGTAGTGATCTTAGTCCACTCTCGATGAGTATACGAGGAGATTGTTGTGTATCTGTGGTTCTTTTCTCATTCGATGCAGAAGAGTGAAGAAAAAGATGCGATTTGTTGCTTTTTGAATGTACCTTTTTCATATTTTCAGTCTTTATTAATTAATTTACGTTTCTCAAGATTGCAGAGTGAGCGTGAATGTTTTGGGTGAAGATATTTTCCTCCGAATATTCAGAGTTTGCTGTCACATGAGTAAATCTGATTGACTAAGATCTTCGGCTTTGGAATTTGGCGAAGAGAGGGTCTTCGTCGTACGTGAATGAGAGTTAGGACAAAGATCTAAGAACAAATCAGTTACTACGAAGGTGAAGAGAGTGAGTTAAATTGTAAGAAGAGTTTGGAAGATGGTTGCTTCTTCTTGAAGACGGCTTCTTCAAATAAGAGTGGGTATTTAAAACTGAAGATTTAGTTTAAAAAATACTTCTTAGGAAGAGTAAGGGCTTATTCTTGAAGCCTTAATGTGAAGTCTGTGTTCTTCTGTCTTCACATAAAAAGATTAGTAACATTTCAGCAGTATTTTGCATTCTTTATTCATTCATACATACATTTGTCTTCTCGAATTTTTTATTTGTATTGTTGGAACGGTCCCTCATCAAGAACTATTTCTTTGTTGTTTGTATTCAATATATCAAGTTGTGTTTGGGTCTGGTTCCTTATCAGACTAAAGACTCTCATCCGGATATTATTCTATTCCGTGAGAATAACAGAAAACTTCTATAATTACCATTGTGACGTTATTGTATTGTAATTTGTGTAATTGTTAACTGTATCCTCGTTATTAGGTTGTTACAATTATCGCTCCAAAGACGCTCATAAGACTAAAAATAAGTCTTTTTTACACAACTTCGGATCTTCACTTTCATGACATCAACCAGTTAAAGCTCATTGTCAGCTTTCCGTGGGTACTTCATCTACTTCATTTGGACGTCTTGTGGTGAAGTTACAAGATTCGAAAGATGAGAAAAGCAAGCTAAACCCTAGCTTACAAGCTTTTTGCTCAACTTTGGATCTTCACTTTTATTACATCAACGGATAGAGCTCGTTGTCAACTTTCCATGGGCACTTTGTCTACTTCATTTGACCGCCTAGTGGTGAAGTTACGAGACTCGAAAGGGGAAAAATCAAGCTAAGCCCTAGCTTACTATTGCTGACTAGGTATTTGCGGCTCCTAGCGCTATACTAGGGACGCAAGGGGCCTACTTGCTCATTATATGTGAAAAACTTCACGTAGTACGACTGTAAGGGATAGCTTAAGGGGGTAGCTTGTACCTACGACATGCCGACAAACGGTTCACGGTTCAAGAGATTTGGGTGTCATTGGGTTCAGATCTGTGCAGGCTACGCACTGATTAAGCTGGTTCGTGAAGATGCAGATCAAGAAGTGTGTTTTGGGAGAAATTGAGACGCAGGGAAGAGATTTTGGAGACTTCAGTGATATGTGAAGGAGAGTTAGACCGTTCGGATCGTTCTGGAGCCCAAACTTGTTGTCCTTGGATCCATCAAGATCAGAACGTCGAGCTTTTCAGGAAATTGAAGACGATACGAAGTTTCTTAAGATGATTTGAGAGTTCTAGGTGAAATTAGCTCGTAGAGAGACGCTTTTACGTCAGTTTTTCATCGTCTACGACATGAGATTGGGTTGTTCTTCACGATCAGTGAGCCAAGCTCTTTGTTCTTGGTGCTTACGCGATCAAAGAGTCTTCACTTATGCATAGAAGAAGATGATATGTGGAATGGATTGTTGGTTTGAGTGTGATGAGCGAGTTTGAGTCGCAAGGAGTCAGTTTATGTCAGTTTTTTGCTTCTTGCGACCACATTTCTTGCGTGGTTTCGTAAGGAGAACTCCAACCAACTTGTTTGGAGTCTCATTGGGTTCATGGTAGCTAGATCTACTTACCAGAGAAGACGGATCTCATATCAGACGATTCGTTTGGACGGTGTGCGTGATTCTAAGCCGCAGGAAGGAGTTTTTGGTTTGGTCACCTACGACGAAAAATCGACGATATCTCAGCTGTCGGTAGACTATAGTCGGATTTGGTAGATCTTGAGATCAACATAGTCAAGAAGGAAGGCCTTATCGACATCTGAAGATTGTTTGGCGAAAGAAGGAAGTTCTCAAATAGATCTTTTTCTGTTCTTTCGCTGCGGTTTTCGTCCTTTGGAGTTCGTTAGAGATCTAGTTGGTTATGTACAACTTGTGGTAGCTAGCTTTAGCTAAGGGCTTGTACATGGACGTTGTTTGGACTTGGGTTTGAATCGGGTGACATTGGTGTAGCTCTTTTAGCAAATGGATGTTTCTCTTGCTTTGAGCTACTCTTCGATAGTTTTGGATGTGGGTTGAGATTCAAGGACTCGTTTTAGAGGGGATGGTGCAGATTACAGACCTCTCTGGTCTGTTTCTCTATTTTGTATTCTTAGAGAAGAAGAATCAGGAGTGTATCTAAAATAGGAGTTGGTATACCTTGCGACGCTTGTTCTCGTGATTGTTTTCTCTCTTCTTTGTTCAACACACTACATCTCTACAGCCAAGAACCTCACGTTTTCCTGGACAACCTTCACGTAAAATTCTGACACGATAACGTGTGCAGAGAACATCCTTCAGACGAATCTTATGAAAGATCTTGGAATTGACCCTACGACAATTGGTGCTTCGTCCTAAGAATCGATGAAGCAAGGAAAGATGGAGATCTACTCTTCGACAATACTTCATCGCATGTATCAGTGGAGGCAATCCGAAGTTTTCCTCGGCTGTTCTGAGAGTTACCACAAGAAAGAAATGGCTATCACACTGGAGACTTCTTGGATGCAAAGAAGAGAGATGTAGCAGACGCGATCATGACAATCTTCAGACAAAAGAGGACCACATACATGTCGAATTGGCAAATATACTTCATTGAAGAACTCTTCGTCGGGAAACGAGCGCATTGGCCGAGGATTCTTCATAGACATGTACAGAAGTTATGAGCCGAAGATGACATGATCTACATCGATGCTTTTGTCTCAATTTTCTACATGAGTATGGGCTTGCTCAGTGAGGATGACAAGAAGAAGTTGTGCTTCGTCGATCAAGTCGAAGAAGATGAATTTATGGTCGAACTGACTCTATGGAGATACGTACGGATGGAGAAGTTGTTCGACAAAGTTACCAATGAAGAAGTAGCCACCAAAGAAGTTACGACGGGAGGAGCTACCAAGGAGCCTGAGATCGTCAACTTACGAAGACTATGTATGTGGAAGAAGTCGCAGCACCGGTCCGAAGAAGCGGACGAAGAAAAATCTTGGGGGATACACCAAGATCAGCGTCATCAACTTCGAGGTAGAAGATGGAGAGAAATGCAGAAAAAGTCGATGTTGAGGAAGTCGGTATGGAGGTCAAGGACACCCCAATGGAAGAAAAGAAGAAAGAGTGACAAGACACAAGTGAGTAATTCTACAATTGAAGAAGTACATCATTTGAGTTCTTCGGTGAAGTACTTGCAAGAAGTGGTAGTATCTCTACTCTTCACCTTGGAGAATAATCGAGAAACGTACAAGCAAGTAGTCGGACGACAATTGAACTTAGCCGAGCTCGTGCAGATGATGAGCTTCGGGTGAGATAACTGACAAGAGAAGAAGGAGAACTTGCAAGCTGCGGTCTTGACGACGAAGAGAGAGATCACTGCAAAGTCCAAAGATGTTCAAATATTGACTTCGGAGCAAGAGAACTACTTCGTCAGAAGGTGAAAATCAGAAAGGAGCATGAGAAGATATTGTCCTTGGTGAAGAAGGAGTTGATCGAGATGAGACATCAACGTGATCGCTGCAACATTGTAGCTGAGCTGACAAAGAAGATTGAAGATCTAAAGACGAAGTGTACTTCGGCCGAAGAGCAAACCGCGAGTCTTCGCAGCAGAGTCGAGTCGACGCTGAAGAACTACTTCGGAGGCATCCAAGAAAATGTCCAACTTGTCCAAGAAAATGCGAGGTTCTTGGCTGTGGAGATATCGTTGTTGAATAAAGACAAGAAGAGAGAAACAACCACGAGAACAAGCTTCACAAGATACACCAACTCCCACTTTATGTATTCTCTCTTTTCTTTCTCTCTAATAACACAAAACTGAGAAACATACTCGAGTGGTCTGTAATCTACACCCAATATCTTAAAACAAGTCTCTGAATGTCAACCTAGACCCAAAAATACCAAAGCACAGTTCAAAGCAAAGAAAACATCTCTTAGCTAACAAAAAGCTTTGCACCAATATCATACGATTCAAATCCAATCCAAACAACATCCATGTACAAGCTCTTAGCTAAAGCTAACTAAAGCAGCTATCATAAGCTCTATGTAGATTACACCCTCCAACTTTAGTTGCTCGCAACTTCTTGTAAGGGAGTCAGTATTTTTTGAACTTGGTTTGGTTAGAAAGGAAAAATTTTGGTCCTGCAATAATCCTCCAACATATCCAGAATTAATCTCACATCTTTTCTGTCAGAATGTATTCGTGAGCTTGCGGTTTTTTGACAAACCAAATTATCCATCTAACTCCCAGAGATTGTCTCAACTGTATTTTCATATAACTCATGCTCATCTGGATTATAGTCGGAATCTTTGAGATTCAAACATACGGAGGAATTAAACAATAAATGATTAAGTGTAATGAAGTAAGTGCATATTAACATGACTTGAAGAACCCTTTAGAAGTGACAATGAAAGTCATGTTTGCAACAAAATGGCTCAAGCCCGTTGAGAGGTCTGTGTATCTACGAAGGTGTGAAAACGAGATTGTGACACTCCATTCTGTCGAGATCATTAATCTTGACTCAGAGGCAGATTAAGATAGTGGATGAGGATGATGATGAAGAACCATAGACTGGAGATCAAATTTGGTTGTCAAACCTGCTGGTTCAAGTTACAGCTAAGATAGGATATGCAACTTTCCTCCCTCTAGAGTCCATACCACGTTCCATATCGTCTATTTCTATTGGCGGAACTGAAACGAGAGCGTGTTGAATGAAATGTTCATCACCATAAGAACATTTCCCGCGCAGTTGACAAAAGAACATCCCTCGAGCAGTCATCCCATTCGTACCTTAGAATCTCATGAACTATGTACCAAAAGAGTTGTGTTCAATAAGCACAGACAAACATCGAGCATATCAGAAATTTGCTTGATCACACCTCTAGTAAATTCATTGAGCTTTATCACACCCTTCTTAAGGATATATAGTTTTATCACACCCCGGACTGACTATAGGTTGTGAAACTAGTCACTTTGTTATGTTAGAGAATTTAGACAAGACACATCAGTTCTATGAGTATGCATCGTCTTACATGTATTTAATCGTTAGATGATTCTGATGCTAGAGGTATCTAGTCATAGTAGAAAAAAATCAAATTAAGAATGACAATTTGGTGTGACTGGTTTTACTCTCGATACTCATTGAGGATTGTGATCAAACAAGACAATCATTAGGAGAGGTGTGATCAAGCTCAACGAACCTATTGGGGTGTGATAGAGCAAATGTTTGTCGAGCAGATGGATGACGATTCTTTGACTGCGATTACGTACTTGGTGAATAATAATTTAAAAATATATATAAAGAATTGAAACAAGGTGTTGTGATTGCATGGGAGTTGCAAGGCTATGCATTTGAGATTAATCCAAATCTAAACTCTTCCTCGCTTCGTCTAACCTTCATCTAATAGGATAATATATTCAAAGAAAGGAATTCTTTATTTTTATGGGACTCCCAATAGAGAAATAGCTATACATAATCTCCGCAAGGGCCTTGTTTGTTAATTTAAGTGTCTTGAGCTTAACTTGCTTTTCATTTAAAAATATATATATAATCTTTCCAAGGGAAAGTTCAAACTAGTTCAGATGTACAAGGAACTATACTAACTGAATTCATTGTTTAAGTGTAGATTTGCTAAATTAAACCTCAGGTGTACTAGGTATAAAGTGAAGAAAGATACTTATTTGTTTCTCCGTTACTTTAGGTTAGAAAAAATAGATTGTTTAGTTTCAAATAATCAACATTTCTTTAAAAAAAAAATGTTGTTTCGATCCAAACTCACTAGAGATTTTTACAGATTACAAAACAAACTATACTGTGTACTATGTGTGTGTGAGTAGAGTACACCATGAACAAAAAGTAAAATATAACAAGCGGGAAGGATCAGTAATATTATTAGCGTGGTGTGAAATGGGGGAATACAAATATATATTTTGCGGAAAGAAAATTAATACATTTGTAAAACATATTTACCAGCTTTTGAGATGAGCTCTAGTACTCTGTTAACCCTTATGGAGGTGAATAAAAATATGATAGAAACTGATCAAGAGTACACTGTCAGCTGAATTGACTACCATACACCATTTGAGAGCCATGAAATAATGAGCTAAAGTGAAATCTAAATTGGTGCTCTGTCGTATAAATTTAAAGTTCGAGTAGGAGCAAATTCTGTCTCTTGTGAGTCAAAATGGAGGATCATCGAATAAAGTCAAATATATATACAAGTAGGTAAAACGCTTTTCACCATGCAGTGAATATATATTCAGGTCAGTTATAATAGCACTATGTTCAGTTTTATGTATCGTTTATCAATCAAATATATTAAACGTACAAAACTGTCGATTCCATAATTATGAATATTTCTGTTGACAGCACTGTAGGAGCAAGTGAGTTTCCACTGTGTACCCGGGAAAATCCGAGATTACATTACCTGCAATCTGTTGTAGTAAAGTTATATTTGCACATTTCTCAAAGATTACATATCTTACAGTATTTCAGTACACGGATGATTTTGCTCAATGCAGTGAACACTACTTACTAAACAATGCCGTTATTAAAGCACTATTTCCTTTGCATTCTGATGCCCTTATACCTCTAACTGGATAACAGAAATTAAATACATCCGTATTGTACAACCAAAGATAAAACTGTTTTGCTCGCGTATCTTTCTTGAGAGGTTATAATCCTCTAGATGATATCTTTTATCCATCCGTTGAAAATATCTTGCTACAATAGTACATTTGGGAAAACTTAGAGCGTTTCAACTTCTTCTTGCCCAAATTCCTCATCTCCACATATGAGTTTCTGACGTTAAACTAAGTAGCTCATGATTGGATTTGCCTAACGCTACAGCACTTTACAAATATTGTTTCACAATTTCTTGCGGCTGTACACAGTTATGATTTTTGCTATGCATTTGCGTAGCTTATCGTCGATTCTGTTGGAAACAGAAAGAAGACAAAAGTAAGAAGAGACGATGTGACTCTTTTGTCGTTACTATATCATAAAGACTTTCGGTGAACCAACAAGTACCCAGGTGCCACGTTACCAAGGGCTCTGTTATATGCTTTGTAAATTATATGTTTTCATTCTGCGGATGGGGTATCTGAAAGTGAAACTTATACCTGAACTTACTCTCGCTGATAAGATTTCATTACAAAAAACAGTATGGTGTACTGTACTCACACACACAAGTAAACAGTATAGTTTGTTTTGTAATCTGTAAGAATCTCTAGTGAGTGAATCAACAAAATTGTGTGTGAATTGTATATTATTTTGAAGATAGTAATGAAAGCATTTTCATAGTTTCTTTTAACTATTTTGTTGGCCTTGTCAAATTATAACCATGACTAACATAGCAAGATTTCCAAGAGTAATAGACCAAGGCATAGGCTAGGACTCTGAATCGAGTTACTGGTAAGTATCATTATCCTGGTTATATGTACTGCCACATGCCTGTCTATGCGTGTCAACGTGCTTTAGCTTTTCACGGGCAGAACAGCGTGCCTGGGAAGCGTGAAACTCGAACACATGTCAGATGTAACAGCAACTCCCCCAGTTTGAAAATCTCCAATGATCTTAGATCTTACCGATACCTACTGGCGACAAAACTAGCATAACTGACTGGAGCTAAACAGGACTGGAGGATCATGGACATGTCGTAACTAACGGACCCACTCCTGTTTATCTACTGAGGACCAATACAAACATGCGTCGTAAAAGAACAGAGGGTGTCATTCATAAGATCAAAATAATATCTTTCCGTGAGTCATCAAGTCGGGTAGTCTCGTGTAGATACTTCGTAGTCGTGTGGCCTTGACCCGGTTCTGAAAAGTTTAAACCGAACCGTTTAAATAAAAATCTTTTAAATCGAATCATTTAAACCACTAAACTATTTGAACCGAATTACATAAATCATAAAATCATTTAAAGCAAATCATGTAAACACGAAATCATTAAGCAGAACCATTTAAAAAAAATCTAATCTTGAACCATTTCATATCAAATCGTATAAACCGTGGTTTGAACCGTTTAAACCATTTAATAAAATTATTTGGTTGAAATAAAAAATATCACAAAATATAATGTGAGATTACAAAGTGCTGATTTCTGAGGTCCTACCATGATTATCACTCAGTATATAATCTACTACCTCATCATCTAAGCCAAGTTCTTCAAATCTAGATCAAATGCTGCATACGTCTTATGAAAATCATCAAGCAATGCTACTTCATATGTCTGCAGTGTATCTAATCATGATCTGATACACATTTCAGCCTTGAATGTGCAAGAATGTAAAGACATATAATCATCAAAGGTTACTTTAGTGGTAGAGTTAGCTTCCTCTGAAGCTACCGAAGATGGTGATATGACAAGATAATCATAAGCCATCTGATGTCATAGAGCATAAAGTTTGATCTGAGAATACACGAGTTATTTGATTGTAGAGAGATACAACAAGACCTTGGACCAACTTGATGAAATCATAGTGCACTCACTACTCACTCTATCAAGTTTTGTCTCGATATCTATTGACCTAACCTGACTTTTAGTGTAACACACGTGCACCACACAACACAACTGGACATTCAATCATACTCTACGTACATGAAGGATCTATACATGGTAAACATATGCTTTAGGCACAAGAGTATCTTCAGGAAGTTCTATCTTGAAACCTCAAGTATTTTATTCAGGGCCAACCAAGAGATGTACGTGAAATCACTCTTTTTCTTCAAAACTCATCACGTTGTAATATGAACTTCGACAACCTATTGCTCTCAACTATTCAAAAATTCTCAACTATTCGAACAACGAACGTCCAACTAGAATCAAACTTCACAAGAAATTCTCGTTGATCCCTCCCTAGGACTCTATGAAATTTCAACTTCAGACCCCAAATCAATTGCTCGAAATGGACCAAGCTTCCGTCTATGTTTACTTATGAGCTTTACAGACCATGATGGTTAAAATCCCACCCTCAATATCTTCTCTTAACCAAACGAGTTGACATTTCACATATAATAATCTGATAGAGCATATATTAATCTTGAAAATTTTCACCTAGAGATTATATCCCGTGCTCATGAAACAACTCAATCTTTGAATCTAAGAAAAACGATTTTATTTTTGCTCTTCAATTGTTACAGCCGACTTTAATCGACCATTTTGAGGTCAAACCCAATCCAAACAAATGACTATTTTACATCAGTGCAACAAGCACTACATCAACTAAGTTGATGTTCGATGTCACCTCGTTCTAAAAGTTCAAGGGGACGTCGAACATTTGCTTTATACATCATTTGCTACATTACATAATTTTTGATGCTATATTATATCTCCTATATTATTTTTAAATTATATTACACTATTTATCATAGAATCTAAAGATATAGTATTTAGAAAAAGTGATTATTAAAATTTCAATAATTAAATAAATTATATATAATACTGAAAATATTTTATATACTGAAAATAATAATTATTTTATAATTTGATAGATATTGTTTGTACTAGAATGCTAACTTGTAAATATGTTATGATCGTAACATATATGAAAAAAATTAAATTAAAAATAAGATTTAATTGAAAATGATCACTTGTTACCACCATATAAAAATTACTTTATCACTCAAATATTACAAATGCTTAGTATTTCATGATGAGTTTTTTTCACTCCATATTATTTTTGAATAAGATATTAATTTTATTAAGATATTTTTCTTATTTGTATAATTATCTGCATTTTATAATTTCTATTTAATCTTTTTTCTTTGATAATGTATCCACACGGTTTATAGTGATGTTGGACTATTTTGGAATCTAAATAATAAATTTATTCATCTTATCCATTCGTAGAGTGATTTTTATTTCAAAAGTAAGAGGTAATTTGCCGATAAAGATCCTGCTGAGTACAGTTTCAACCCGTTTTTACTAGAAAAAGAACCTCCGGCTGATCTTAAAAGTAACTTTGGTTACCCCCGAGCGCCGGTCGAACACCACGCCACCATCCTAGAATAACTGTTTACGGTCCACCGGTTACAAATGGGTTACTGACATCACTTAGCCATGGGTGGCTCTGCTGATACCAAATTCCGAATTGGGGATAATGACATCTTAATGAAGCAGCCGCTCATGCCTTCGCTGATCGGTATCCGACGACCTCCGTCCGAAATTGAACATGTGGCTCTCCTGTACTGGAATGAGAGTTCCATCGCCAGATGACGTACTACTTAAACCCTCATGGACGTTCCGGTGTTCAGCAGAAGAGTGTCCATCGTTTCCCTCACTCCAGCTACCAGTACTCTCACCCGCAAGAATGGCCTCAGTCGTCGCTTCCTCCGCCGTGGCGACTCCAGTCGCAGCAGTTGCTGCTTCTTCCTCCATCAGGACCTCTGAGGTCGCTTCTGTGCAGTCTGGGCGCGAGCGCTGTTTTCAGCGGCAAGAGTGAATGGCAGTCCAAGACGCAGACCAACGGAAGTCGCATCTCCTGCATGCAGGTAGAGTCGGAGTCCTCAGCTTTAGGCGTTCAGTGTTTCCTCTCCTGGATCTGCACAGACTAGCTAGCTGCTATTACGAATAGCCCTGCATTTCGCTGCAGTGTCTACCGCCTTCTGCATAAATATTAAGGCTCCTCTACGCAGGAAACTACTTTGAGCTATGTTCTTGCTCTATGGAATGATTACTATGGGTGCATTACTTGTCCGAACAACGCATGTGCTGACCTTCGAGTGCGTCACAATCTCGTTTACGTAACGCAAAACTGTTAATGCTCTTCTTATAGGTATGGGAGCCATACAACAACAAGAAGTTCGAGACTCTGTCGTACTTGCCACCCTTGTCCCAGGACTCTTTGGCCAAGCAAGTAGATTACCTCATTGCCAACAAGTGGCACCCTTGCATTGAGTTCGACCGGGTAAGTTATTCGTCAAGGATGAGTTAGATGTCTGCCTATTTGCTTGTCAGTTTGCAGTTCAAATTAGTTTTCGGTTTCCAGAGCACTCTGTGTCTCTAGCTCGACTGCTAACTTTCTCGACTTTTTGGAACTCTGCTCCAGAGCGACTCAGTGAGCCGTGAGAACAGCAACATGCCCGGATACTACGATGGTCGATACTGGACCATGTGGAAGCTGCCAATGTTCGGATGCACTGACCCTTCCCAGGTCCTGAGGGAAGTCGCTGAGTGCAAGGCCAAGTACGGAGACACATGCTACATCAGAGTTTTGGGATTCGACAACGTCAGGCAGGTGCAATGCTCCATGTTCATTGTCCACAAGCCTGGACAGTAGCTCAGGTCCAGCAAAAATCGAGCAACCGGTAGGCAGACTGTGTAGTATGTAGATTTCAGTAAGGTACACGTACGTGCCAGCAACTGATGAACCCAGCGAATTCGAAGAGAGTATTCGTGACATCAAAGGATTTAGTTTAGGATCTGCTATTTGTCGAGACTACAGATCAAATTGAATGAACAGTAATCAATTTGTGTCATTTCGCCTATCGTGTTAATCTGATGAATGCAACTGACTTTTCCTTCTTCTTTTTGAGTCCCGAATTCATGAATACTTCAATGTGGAGTGGTGATTGCTTCATTACTGCAAGAAGCAGAGGATAATTAGTCGATTTGATATGATAACATTCGAACGTCTTCGACAAATTGCGACCCTAGACTGAGACCCAGATGTAACTTAAGTCCTTACTGGACGGTTCAACGCTTTTGGTTTTCACTGAGATTTACCACCTTGCTGAAGTAGTGACAGAGAGTATTGTTAGGTCTACACAACAGAAATTCCGGCACTCCAAATCTTACGACCACGTTCGGACGTTCATGATTCTCTGGTTTTGGGGGACACAAATGCCCGTTCCAGTGCTCCTGAAAGTGAGTAAATTTGCGACTCATCCACTTCCATATGACTATCATGCCATTATATGATGTCGAGTAGAATTTAACAAAAACGATTGTGCAATTACATCCACTGGGTCAGCATCCTCACTCTAAGTACTATAGACTCTTAACCGGTCACTGTTCATCATCCATGGAAAGATTTAGAAAAACCATTACTGATTCAGCTAATTTACTATTATTTACTGCTATGGGGAATTGTCCGCAATGGGCGAAAGCCTTCTGAGAGAGTGCGTAGTTGTTTCGTAATCAGCATATCTAGCTATGCTGTTTACATGTTTCACAACAGGTCTGTCCTTCATGTTGATGTGTATACCTGTAGTCCCTCCTGGAATTCATCCTGTCTTGTTGTGTTTACTAACGTACAACAACGCACTCGTCACTTGATGCTGGTTATACTACCCCCTGAGACATGATTAGCCGAGCTATAATCTTTTACAGCAAACTCACTTGCTACCTTCCGCATGGTCCTTAACACTAGGCTTGCTTTATCAGCAGTAGTGAAGAGATGAAGTTATTGTTGATAGACCTAGCCCCTGCAGATATCATGATCCGGAAGCAGCTTCACTATAGCTACTGTCAGAATCCACTGATTTATTGACTGATTTATTGATTTATTTGACACTGTATTATGCTAAGTACAGCTAGAACATAGAGGAGTGCACTCTAGATCGCGGAGAACCACTGGTTGACAATGGAGCTCCTATTCAACATGAATCTAGAATCTGGATTCAGACAGTATATCTAGACTAGCTGCTTCTGGTTCATGAATGTGCCATGTAGAGTGCACTCCCTCTATGTTCTAGCTGTACCTCCCAGTTGCAAAGGCTACGAAGAGTTGGTGTAGATCTAGTTGGTCAGTTGAAGTCAGTTCCCAGTGACTAAATAATCGTCGTTTCTCACATCCAATGGTATTGCTTAACTGCTACGAGCGACGAAGCGAGGTCAAGAACAGGAACATAGCCACTGATACTATACCACGTGGAACCTGCTCACATTCTCTCCGAGGTCTCGAGGGAAATGAGTGATTGTGCAACGCCATCATGCCAAGTAAGGACACAAGTTCGATATGAGAGTTTGGGATTGGACAACAACAGGCAAGTAGAATGCGCCATGTTCGTTGGCCACAGGCCTGGTCGAGCCTACTGCATAGTTTAGCGTAGCTGTTGAGGAGGTACAGTACGGATGAAATAGATACCCACCAACGAATTGCGATAGTGTTTAATGATAGTCGAACAACAGAGAGTGTACATGCCATCTAAGGATTTAGAATATATCTTGAAGGGAGATCAGCCGACATGTAGTCAGTAATCCGGTTCACGACTTATCATACCCACAAATTTCTGCACGTTGGCCTCGTTTCGACGTGGAAGAATCGTCAATGCTTCAAGCTTCAGCTACGGGAGAGTTTCTAGAAATGGAAGCTTAGACTTCCAAATTCGGATGAATCCTCTTGGCGGTTATCAGTCCGTGGCGAGCTCATCCATCCGTGGAAAATATAGAACGGAAGCGCTAGCTTTGAAGCCTCTTATAACTACTGTAGGGGGGGAACGGGTACGGAATAAAAGAATGCTCCACTAGCCACAGCATATTGTGGACTCATAGTGACTCAGTAAAACTTGGCCCATTTTACTTTTCGACCAGCTACAGTCATGTGTTTACTTGTCATACAATATATCTAAGATGGAGAAGATAATATGCAAGAGTTTATTTTTTTACTAATCCTTCCGTTGAGGAGGGTTAGGTAATTAATTTTTCTTTGCTAGTGTTCTCTTACACTTGTATTCTTTCTCTTACACTTGTATTCTAACAAGCGAGTATTTCTGCGTTCTTTTTATCGGTTATATCTCAATTTTCTTGTTATTTTGAATATGATTAATATTTAATATTTATAACTAAATTTGATTTTTCTTATTAATTTACGATAGAACTTCCACATAATATTTGTCTTTCGGATAACAGAGTGGACAAAAGTTGCTCAAAAGTTCATGTTGCATACATATATTTATAAATTTCATTTTCCATTTTGATTATACTTAAGCATCTTTACTGTACATTTGTCACGGCAGGGACATCGTAGCTCACTGGGAACTGAGTTCGAACTGACCAAGACATCTAGACGAACTCTCTGTAGCCTTTGCAACTGAGCTAAGTAGAGCTCGACCATAGAGAGAGTGCACACTAGACAGCAGCTTCATTAACCGGGAGCTCTCTACTGTCTGAATCCAGACTCTGCATTCATGTTGAATATGAGCTCCATCTTCAGTGGTTCTACGCTATCTAGAGTGCACTCCCTCTATTCTCTAGCTGTACTTAGCGCAATACAGTATCAGGATCTGACAGTAGTGGAGCTCCTTCCGCTTCATGTATGTGCTGGGGCTACGTCTATCAACTATCACGTCATCTCTTCACTACTATTGATAAAGTAAGCCTAGTGTTAAGGAGCATGCCGACGGTTTCATCTAGGTTGTTGTAGAAGATTATAGAATTATCATCTCTCAGGGTGGCAGTTTAACCAGGATCACGTTTATTGTACGGTGGCAAGATGGCATGAATGTCCCAGGAAGGGTAGCGGACTACAAGGGTCACATCAACATGAAGGAAAGGCCTGTTGGCTAGATATGCTCCTAATACTAACTCTACCGCACTCCTATGAGTAATATATAATTATATGCTACCTTCATCAGTTGGTTGTTTTACTAGTCTTATCGTGGATGATGACACAGTGGCTAATTGAGGACATTTACTAAATGCAGTGAGGACAATGACACAATCTGTATAATTCGTGAAAATCTTCTTTGCAAAATTCTACTCGTTATTATATAATGGCATGGTCGTCACCTGGAAGTAGAGAGTAGAGGTTTTGTGTCCGTCGAAATCTGAGGATGATGAAAGTACGACCATGGTCCTGAGATCTGGAGCGAAATAAAAGCCGAAACTGCTGTCGTGTAAATTTACGTTTACTCTCTGTCACTACTTTGATTGCTTCATAATCTGGTAAATCTGATAAATAAACTGGTTGCGCTGCTCTTTCCGTTAGAAAAGTGAAAAAGGATCTCCGTTAACACCGAAGCGAAGAACTATCCTCTTCTCTACGGATTTTTAAGATTTGGAATCAGCTACACTCCAAACTCTGGGTAGGAAGACTTTCATATATAACCAATTAACTAATTATCCTCTGCTTCTTGGAAGCATGAAGCAATCACCAAGCTGTATAGAAGCATTCATTCGGAGCTAAGATTAGGAAGAGTCATTACCGCGACGACGTCGCCACGATGTGCGACGAAAGTTTTATAGCTGTTCATTGGTACTGTAGTCTCGACAAATTGCAGATTCTAAACTAAGTCCTTCGATCGGACGAACGTGGAGATGGATCCTTCACTGGTTTCATTTAACTGTACCTAACTGAAAGCTACATACTCAGTCTGCCTACCGGTTGCGATTGTTGCTGAAACTTATCTACTGTCCAGGCTTGTGGACAATGAACATGGAACATTGCACCTGCCTGACGTTGTCGAATCCCAAAACTCTGATGTAGCATGTGTCTCCGTACTTGGCCTTGCACTCAGCGACTTCCCTCAGGACCTGGGAAGGGTCAGTGCATCCGAACATTGGCAGCTTCCACATGGTCCAGTATCGACCATCGTAGTATCCGGGCATGTTGCTGTTCTCACGGCTCACTGAGTCGCTCTGGAGCAGAGTTCCAAAAAGTCGAGAAATGTTAGCAGTCGAGCAAGAGACACAGAGTGCTCTGGAAACCGAAAACTGATTTGAACTGGAAACTGACAGGCAAAATAGGAAGAAGTCTAACTCATCCTCAACGAAACACTTACTTGATCGAACTCAATGCAAGGGTGCCACTTGTTCGCAATGAGGTAGTCAACTTGCTTCGCCAACGAGTCCTGGGACAAGGGAGGCAAGTACGACAGAGTCTCGAACTTCTTGTTGTTGTAAGGCTCCCATACCTACAAGAAGAACATTAACAGTTTTGCGTTACGTAAACGAGATTGTGACGCACTCGAAGGTCAGCACATGCGGTGTTCGGACAAGTAGTGCACCCATAGTAATCATTCGTAGAGCAAGAACATATCTCAAAGTAGTTTCCTGGGTAGAGGAGCCTTAATATTTATGCAGGAGACGGTAGACACTGCAGCGAAATGCAGGGCTATTTGTATCAGCAACTAGCTAGTATGTGCAGAGCCAGCAGAGGAAACACTGAACGCCTAAAGCTGAGGACTCGGACTCTACCTGCATGCAGGAGATGCGACTTCCGTTGATCTGCGTCTTGGACTGCCATTCACTCTTGCCGCTGAAAACAGCGCTTTTGAGCCCAGTCTGCACAGAAGTGACCTCAGAGGCCCTGATGGAGGAAGAAGCAGCAACTGCTGCGACTGGAGTCGCCACTGCGGAGGAAGCGACGACTGAGGCCATGCTTGCAGGTGAGAGTACTGGTACCTAGAGTGAGGGGAACGATGGACACTACTGGTCACTCCTCTGCTGAGGGTTTAAGTAGAACGTCATCTGGAGATGGAACTCTCATTCCTGTACAGGAGAGCCACATGTTTAATTTAGACGTAGCCGGATAATTTGGTCACGGGGGTCGCTGATACCGATCAGCGAAGGCATGAGCGGCTGTTTCTTTATATCACACAAACATCATCCCCAATTTGGAATCTCGTATAGCAGAACCACCGAAGTGATGTCAGTAACCTAGTGGGATATTTATTTCAACCACCCCGGGCACCCCGCCTTCGAGACCTTGTACTACTTGGCGCACACCATGACCGTCTCAGTGCTCGGGGCTAACCGGCATTCTTTGTATTCTTAACCGGCTGGATTTTTAAAAAGTCGGGTTCTGAAGTTTACCCGGATTCGAAACCGGGACCAAAAGTGTAAAATTCGGATTACTTCACTGCACATAAGCAAGAATCTGGTTTTCTTGCAACAGCCAAATTTCTCTCTTCGGATTTATGTCATCGACACATACCTCCTTACGGAAATCTACTGGGTTATAGACACGTCAGACTGATTTGAATTTAACGTTAGATGTCACGATCAGATCTAACGATGGAGATTGCATCCATTGTACAGTTATTAATTAACGTGAAGATCTGACCGTAGAGGATGTTTTGGAAGACATTAGGACGATATTAAGCACAATTAAAATGTTACGAGAGACGTTGGACATGCGGGACGGTGCGACAGCAGTTGGGTTTCGAGAGTCGAGATATTCTCTTGGAGTTTGCCGCTGCACTTTCGCTGGTTGTATTGTTTCTTCAAGGTTCTGTCGAGATTTTTTGACCTAGCGGCGACGTTAAGACATTTTGGGCGAGCTGCGAGAGAGATTGGACGTGCAGGACGGTGAGACAGCAGTCGAGGATCATCTGTTGAGACAATTTTTTGGAGTCCGCTGCTGCACTTTCTCTGCTTGTATTGTTTCTTCGTGGTTCTATCGAGATTTTTTGACCTAGCGGTGACGTTATGACATTGTGGACGAGCTGTGGGAGAGGTTGAACTGCTAGACGGTGCGGCAGTCCACAGTGGGGACTCAGGACTCGAAACTGAAGCGGCGGTGGAGCTTGTAACTTTTTCTTTGAGTCCGCCGCTTTTGATCTTTGTCGATTGTTTCTTCGAGGTTTCTTCGGTCCAGTATGACCATGTATATTATGGACGGAGACAATTACATATCACATGTGTGAAGAGGTAAATGGCGGGAGGTACCAGAATTCTAAAACCTCGAGCTCTCGTGGCATCACTGCACCGGCTCGAATTTTTGTTACACGCTTTAAGCTGTCATTGCTATCGAAACTCGTGTTGGCAAGACAGATTAAGTTGTGTGGAAATTCGACTAATCAGAGTTCAATGTTACCCAGATCAAAAAGAGGCTCACGTAAGAACTTGTTCAAATTGCTTCAAGAAGACCCTGCGTGGGTGACATGACCTGCGCGTGGTCCAACATGGATCCCGGAGGGACCGCGTCCTCAGGCCCGAGATCACCGGAGGTCGTGCAGGTCTCCAAGGACCTGAGGGGACTGCCCCCGCAGTTCGATGAGAGGCAGTTCGTGCAAGCTGCCAAGCCCCGGGGTGACGGCGCGGATCTTAGAGGGACCGTGCTGCAGAGTGCGTGCTGCCAGGTGCCAAGGTCCTAAGGTACCGGCGCGGAACCCAGAGGCTCTTTGCTTCCGGGAACCGACGCAGATCCTTGAGGGGTCACATGGGAGTCCCCAGAGATGAGGGACTCCCGATCTACGAAGACCATTAAGACCTCCCATGATCTCATAGGTCGTGTATGGACTGCGGGGCGTGCGTAGAAGGGCACGGGCCCCTCAAGAGGCGCGAGGCTGTGGTCATCAACTGGTCTTTGTCAGTGTGCGTTCGCCACTTGACGACTTCAACAGAGGAGGGTAAGTCAACAGATGCGATTCATTTGAGGGGAGCGGTAGTGTTCGAGACGGACGTGATCGTATGTGCTTACCCTTGCTTCTTGTGTTTTTTTCATTTTGGCATGCAATTTTGTCCCGAAAGTCTCTTGCTCTCTTGTTACCATCATCGGCTGAAATTCGAAGCCAGTGTATCTTTTTACGTGGCCGCATTCAGGTTTCATCTTTCATACAGGAAAGTTCCTTCTTAGTGTAAACGCGGGCACCGGTGGAATGGATTTCGGTTGAAGCGGTAAAGAAAACTCAAGTTTTTCCTAAAGTTCACTGAAAGATCATTGGAAGTTAAAGGAGAACTGACAGGATGTCTGACGCTTGATATGTGATGACAAACACGAACGCGTTCCAAAGGTTTATCTCAATGAATGTAGTCTCCCCATCTCTTTGGTACTTACCGGATGAATTTCTTTCACATGCATGTGAAATATCTGGAGAAAGAGTCTCAGCATTGGACGGTGTCTTCGGTGCAACTTGGGTATGTGCATTTATGCTTATCGATATGCAGAAAGCACTAGATGGTTGCGTCAGCATCTCCTGTCCTTGAGACTAAACTTCAGGTTAGTCTTTAGGTTCTAAACTACCTAGTCTGGTGCTAGCGGCCCTGGAGACTGTGAAACTATGTATGCAGACAGGTAGGCTCCAGCAGGAAGGCATTATTGACAAAAAGACCATCGTCGATTCCTTGCAACCACTATAATGGTCTGTCCAGAAACATTGAGCCAGTTAAACCATAAATTTTGTTGCTTCTTCCATCATTCCAATGCAGTCAGTGAGCTAGAAGAGGAGTTACTGTCTAGACTCTAGAGACTAGATTCTGTCTTCCAAGCTACAATAGTGCCCAGGAAGCTGAGTGTCAGGCAAACTTGATGCACTGCATGCACCCCACCCCACTCCTACTCAAGCACGAAGGTTAATGGCACTTTTGACAAAGATCATCAGGCAGATACATTCAGAAATATATTTATTTCACCTGAAGGGAAGAATAGTCAAATGCACAAGACGACTCTTCTGTTTCTCCGCAAGCTTGAAAGTCTGTTCTAGCTCGGGCGGGATACTTCACTGCTATCTTAACCTGCCGGTACCCATTTTTTGTTAGCTGAACTCGTCGTAATAGTTTGTTCCATGACTGATGAAACGTGATAGCGAACTGCTCAGAATCATCTCGTAGGCAGTTATATGAACTAACGTTCGAGCAGTGATAGACATGTTAGATTATCTTCTAGTCTCCATGACTAGTTCTGCCACTGTTTGCTCGAGCCAGGAGTCTAGGACTGCATGCTTTATGTCTGTGTTCTTGTTCATGGAGTCCAACTACACGGCAAGAAGCATCAAGACTCCCGCTTTTCACCCCAAACCTTCAGAACAGCTCCCAAGGGTACTGTCGAGGAATCGTGAGTGATACACTACAAGAAAGACAGCCTGAGGCTCTCCTTACTCCTTATTGCTCTCCTTATTGCTCTCCTTACTCCTTACTGAGTCCTTCTTTCCCTTGTATGGCTTGAAGGGGTCTTTCCATCCGTTTGCTATTCATTGAGTCGTGTGTTCCTTGCTGTAGAGAACATCTAAGATCATGTATCTAATACTCGGGCTCTCGGCTCTGACGGTAATCTAGGCTGTTATCATGTGGATTATGAATTACACTGGTACACTCATGTGGATTATGGATTACGCTGGTACACTCCTGATCGATGATACATTCCTGAGCTGTCAGTTTTTCTCTAGGTGCAAGTAAATCTGATTGAGTGCTTTTTGGAACTCCTGAACCTGAACCCTTCCTGAATGTTGTGCTCCTGAACCTAAACTCTTCTTCTGCGCTTGTTGTGTTTGAATTGCAGCCGAATTGTTCTTCAGTCGAAGAGCACAGTCCTTTTACTTCACTTCAGTTTGAATAACAAAATGTGTCATTTCAATCGAAGGTCAAGCTCGAGTGAGGTATGAGTTACGAGATGACTTCGTGCATTATCACTTGTACACAGTTTCGATTTCGAGACGAGTGTTCTTATCCGTTTACCTACCGATACACAATATTTCGGACCTGATGGACGTGAGCTACAGCAACTCGTGGAACAACCAATATTTCTCTTTGTTGTGTCTGAAGGCAGCGTGTTGGCGTACTAGATAACAGACGAGCGGCACAATTTTGCACATCGATTGTTTATGAGTGCGTTGGTTACAGATTTCACTTTCTGCGGGGTCAAAATCGAATTACAATGCACTTCGTTGAACCAACGACATATCTCTTTCCGCCTCGTTCACAATGGGTACCTGGGGCAAATTTGTTCTTTTTATTCGAGGCAATTTCATACACTCTTCCTCCTTCGACGATTGTAGTCATTACACCGTAGATGATGTTCAGTTGAACAGACAAGATATTCGCTTCAAAAGTTTTTAGCATGTGGCATTCTAGCCCATCTCGAGATGTAACAGCTTTCAACCGGCTCGAAATCGAACTTCAGCAGAAACAGCAGTCGCTGTGATGTGAAATGCGATGTACTCGATATTCATATGTGTACTCTTGACTTTTTTGCCACGTGTAATGATTTCCATGTGTCTGACGTGTTTTAATGTGAGCGATTCGCGTGAATGTTAGTCATTATCATTCTAACACCATCGAAATTTGAAGGATAACACAAACATGGTGCGGTCCCACTTTCATTTGTAGCACAAAAAACTCAATAAACTACTCCCCTCATTCAGGTTCGAAATAGTACAGTTTTTCTAAAAAGCATGAAAAACTATTTCGGAAAACTATGTGCGGCCCGACCCATAGGCGTATCAGCACACCACATGAATTAGAAGGGGGTAGGCTTCAAGGTTCGATATGTTCTCCAGAAGAGCGAGTCGGTGGGAGGATGAGATTTTTGACTGCAGTACAAGTGATTCTTCATGATGGAGGAGTGACTAAACACGGTATAGTCTTGAACCGGTATCCATGTGTAATGGAAAAGGTTTCTCGTTTACACCGTTTAAGAATAAAAAGTATCGTTCCACAGAGGATTGGATTGACTTGCTCTGTACTATAGTTTAATTAAAAAAAATTCATGTCAAACAATACATTAACTAAAAAATGATTGTTCAGACTCTAGGTAGACCAACGTCTCCGACTTTTGACCAACCCCTTGTCACAAGATCTTAAGGTCATAATTCCATCCACTTAAGGTCTCATTTACTTACTGTTCACAAAGTACATTCGGATTTCTTTTCCGAAATCTCGAAAACTCCATGTACAATACTCCGTCTCGACTAAAAGACAAGACATAACGGTGTGTTTTCTTACTTCCAAACCACAACTTGATCTAACAACAGCTAAGACTACTAGATGCACTTCAAACAATGAGGGTTTTCCTTCTGATAACAAAAAATGAGATGATTTATTGTAAGCTGTTATGGTGGTCTTTCATCTGTTCTGAACATTAGAAAACACTCATACAACTTTACTATTCAACTTTTCTCGATCTTCACACGACACTCATTAACTTCTCCGAACTCAGGTCTACATATTACGAGGCTCAATTTGTCCAGCGAACTAATGCATAAGGTCCATCCTTAGAGATTGGTAGTTCGTTTACATGGTGGAGCAGCTCAAGCACGACAACGGCCGGTGAAAGCGCATCAGACAACTCGAGAACACTATTCAACTTCACACTTTCTTCCACATCCGCTCACTGGTTCTCCCTTCCATCATCATGTGGAAACATTTATAAAAAGTGCATGCATAAATCTTTGAACTCTGCCAGCTCTTGGATTACTCGTTTCATATCACTAAACTCTTCATCTTAGTTTGGCTCCGGATGCACACCCGTCCCTGTCCTTCCTTCAGGTATCGTTGTTGGACGTGTGTTGCAAATGTATATGGGAACATCAGAACAGTCGGCTAAGAAAGTGACAATATCTCATCTTTCTTCACGAGATACATAGTGCACAATCGAAGCTCAATCATAGACATGATCATCAATGCATGGATGTGATAGCTTCTTTGATGACATGTTTGGTCGTCTATATGATCATGAACAAATCAAAAAAAGCTTAGTAGACTCCTCCGACAAGACAATATTCATGTCGATATGATACCACGATAAAATTTACGAAAGATGTTTCGATATGAAACGATCTAAGCTGTGATAGTACACGCTCGAGTAACCCTATGATTTAGCAAAAACCACAAAACTAATCTTGTCAAAAACTCAATACTGAGTATTGAGTTGACAGAAAGGTTCTGAGTAAGAAAATTATGGCAATTTTTGATACCCAGATGGCTATTTCAACCTAGAACAGAAGATTGGCTCGATGAATTTCAAATATTCTCACAGTATTTGAATTCTACAGGATGTTGAACATCCCTGTGAAGTTGGGACTCCTGAATGTACACAGAACTCCAGATCTCCTCCTTTGAAGTCGCTGCTCTAGATTAAGAGTTTTTCAGACCCCCTCAGCTTCAGCGGCCGCTCTGAATTACTCAGTCACTCAATCGATATGAAACTTTTTGGGAAATGGTAGCCCTGCTGGCAAAGAACACAACCTCGAAGTTTTGAAGCAATTTCCTCAAATCTGCTGCAAGTGACACTGAAAACCCTAAATCCAACAAAAGTGATTCAATTCTAGCACAATTCGAACTTCAATTGGTCATAACTTCGTCTTTATTGCCTCAAATCGATCGAAAATTTCACTGGAATTGCTTGGCATGACGAGCTCTATCTCCCTATGCTCTCAGATTTCGAAGTACCCTCACCAATTGCTCGAAATCCACTCTAGAGCTCTGTTTCTAAACTTAGAGTTTTACAAAAGACAAAAATGAACCAATGGGAGTTCATAGCTCCACTTGACTGTCCTTTTGTGCCTTAAACTACCTGGTAACTTATCTACACTCATAGGCTACCACGTCAAGCTCCCTAGAGTGCCAGCGTAAAACTTAAACTACCTAAAACGACACTCAACCTTGAAAGACAACTTAAAGCAGCTAGAAAGCGCGCATGGACGACAAGTAAGTACAACCCATGAGCTCAAACCCCTATCAGCATGGAAACCCTAAGTTATGTACATTGAACGTCATAGACAAGTAAGAAGTCACTTGCACAAGCGCACAAATGCTTGAACAAGATAACTAGCATACTATCAGCCTACTAGGACTCAAAATAGTGTTAACACCGAATGCAAAGGTGTCAAACATATACATAAAGGACTAGAAGTAATATGAGCTAACTTCTAGAACTACTAAACTTAAGCGTCGGAGTATAAGTCAAGCATGTAGCCGCCAAGTAACACGACATCGTGAGAAGAAGGTTGGAGGAATTCAGCGCCTTCTTCCATTCAGAGATCCAGTTAGCCATGGAGTTGGTAGAGAAGCGTGTGATGACTCAAATGAAGTCACTACGACCTAGATTCGATCAGTGTGCTGATGCAACAGGAAGAGGTTCAGAAGAAGGTGGACACGCTGGAAGTTAACCTCCGCACCACGGAGAAGCTTGCAGCGAAGTACAAGACGAAAGTAGCCGCTTCTGCCAAGGAGTCAATGCAGTTAAGGAAGAGCAACCAGGAGTTGCAAGCACGTCTATAGCAGCGTGACCAGGAGGTTCTGCGAGTCAGAGGTAAGATCACCTCTCTCGCAGAAGAAAAGACGACATGGAAGACACTGCAAGAAGCCGCGGAAGCACAAGTCGCAATAGAGAAGAAGCAGCAAGAAGAAGCAAAAGCTCGAACGAATGGAGTTATGACGCAAATGATGGAAGCACTTCGCAAGAAGTTCAACTTCACCGCGGGAGGAAGCTTCTCACCCTAGCTAGGGTGGGATGACGATTCTAGGACGATGTTAGTGGAGTGCAAGGACAACATATTCCGCTACCTGGATCGGCATATTGAGGACTTGAAGACACTTTACGGTCTTTCCTCGATTCCACAGCCAGCAGCTACATCTTCCCATGCTCGAAGACCAGCGATCGGAGAAGATTCGGAGAAGGAGGAGTTTGACCTTGCGGTCCACTTGGTAGTGATAGCGCTGGAAGCCGAGAAGATCTCAGAAGAAGCCTTGGAAGACAAGGTGCCTTCTGAAAGATAGGAAGTATAGTTGTCTTCCCAGGTGTTTCGAGTGAAGGAGGTGACTTCCTCCGATCTCTGTGAAGTCACTCCAGCTCTCAGCGTCGAACCAGAAGAGCGAGGAAGCGCAGGTGGACTCAGCTTCCTAGAAGATGTCTCTGTTTTCTTAAGCCGTCCTAGAAGAGCAAGCCACGAACATCGAGGAGGAAGCCACCTCAGTCACACCTGAGGTACTCAGCTTCTCACTTTATTAGAGGTCGATTTAGGAGTTCAGGTAGGAGAGGATCCAGTAAGGATAGCACCCGACGATCAGGAGTAGGTAGCAAGTTAAGAAGACATTTGACTTGCTAATTTTGCTAAGTCTGCTATATTGAGAAGTGACAGTTTCTTTTGTATTTTTAGATGACTGTCCATGTGGCAGGTTAGGTAACATTAGGAGTAGAAAGTAAATTTCCAAACTGAGCAGGGAGCCAACTGCATGTGAGGTGGTGGCCTTCTGACAGCGCTCCATCTCTCCTGATTGCAAGTTGAGGATTGGAGGAGAACTCCCTCCAGCGACTCAAGTGCAAGAGTATAAAGTAGGACACAAGTAGGATTTAACACACGTTGCTAGAGACATACAAATAGATTTGGATTACACAGAATGAGTCTGCATCTCCGCTTTCTATAGTGGATCAATGATGTAGATAGAGATAATGGATAACTTAGAGCAGGGAACGACATCAGCGTGCAGTCATGTTCCTAAGCTGATGTGTCGAGGAGTACGAGCAAGAAGTGGATGGAGTGAGTTTCTAGAAACCAACGTACCTTCTTCTCGGAGAATTGATTTCAGATTTGAGTGCAGAAGCTTTGTCTGTGTCTTCTGGATAGTGGGTTTCCTTGAATTCGCACCCAATTGTACAGAAGCCTTCTTCTTGAGTGGCGGTGATTGTTAGAAGTTGTGCAAAGTGGCTCATCCAGTGGAGCACTTTGGATCCACGTACGTACAGTCCTATGAGTAAGCGATCTCAGGCGACAGAGTAGTCGGAGCAACGATAAAAGAAGAAAGAAGCATTCTTTCCACAGCAGAAGACGATATCCTCGAGTAGAAGACTATGTAACTGTAAGTCAATTTGTGATCTTCTTCTCCAGATTATTACAAGCAGGGATGGCTTGTTAGTCAGGATCCGGACTAGAAGCATCTCGAAGTCTTAATTTCTCATTTTCATCTTGTTTTCTCTTGTTTGAATTTTCTCTTCTTCCCCATCTTCTCTCATCTTCCCATCTTCCTATCTTCTTCTAGTGAGCTTCCGATACTTCTATTGAACTTTCGTGAAGATGAATGTCGTTGTAGTGCTGTAGGAAGACATACACCTTGTGTTTGATCTAACCTCGTTGGAAACTGGAAGAGCAATGTGTGATAGATAGTGATAATTTGACGTCTATGAAACAGGAGCAGTCTTCTGGAAGTGTGAGAAGCCGGATTGAACTCCCAGAAGTTGAGAATTGCTTCGGGAAGACTGTCGTGGGAAGACTAGAAGTCGTGATCTGGAAGCAGGAAGTGTCTTCTCGAGTTTCTCAGTATATATCTATGTGATATTTTAAGTTGTAGTTGTTTGTCCAGAGCACCTTTTAAAGGGTTTGGAAGCCGTGTGGTTTTGTGAGAAGACGAGATTTCTAGATACAACACGTGTGTTTGTATGTTTGAACAGATCTTAGAACTTAGAGCAGCGATACTTGTGCAAATCCTATGTGGGAACGATATTTTTTATGCTAAATGGGCTAAAGGAGAAATCCTGAGACACTACATATAGGAGCACTCGTTATTTCTGGCGCCGCTGCCGGAGATTTCATCTTAGTAACGATTGTTCTAAGCTTCATGGATCTGTGTGCCAGTAGGTAGTTGCATTTTGAACTAACTTGGAGTGTAATTGAGTGTGTTATGGAACTCTATCTTGTTAGAAGACAGGAACTGCAGCCAGAAGCTGATGAGACACATCAAGGGGAATTGGCAGAAGCCGCTTCTCCGCTTCCAAGAGCTTCTTGGAAGACTAGATCTTGGAAGACTGCAGTGAGTGTCACATGAAGCAGGAGAAGAAGACGTCCGAACATGTGACAAGTTGTTCAGATCTCCAGTCTACCAGATCAAGTATTAGAAGAAGAGGGACATCTCTTCTCAGCACTCTGGTGGATGTCTCCGACCAGAGGAAGAAGCAGAAGACGCACAGGTAAGGACCTTGAGTGGGTACATTCATCCCAGCGAACCACTTCTAGAGAGCAGCGGATATCCCTGAGACACCAAAGAAAAGAAGAAGAGCTTAGGAAGATCCGATTAGTAGATTTGAAGAAGACAGAAGTCAACCAGATGACCACGTTTACAAAGTAGATTTCGGTTCTGGTTACGCGGAAGATATCTTCCCAAGTGCGGGAGAGATTTCTCAAGGAGAAAGAAGACTGGAGAGGACCACTCCAAATATCTCATAAGGTGGCAGCGACAACAACTCTGACTCAGAAGACGACATTCGTGACTCAGACAGACCTGGGCCTTCGAGAAGACCATCTCCACCACCTAGGCCTGATAGAGGAAGAAGTTGAGAGTCGCATCAGCTGGCAGTCGACATGACTTCTCACACTTGACAAAAGTATCATCCGTATGATGATGATGTTGACGCTGATGACTTCATCACGATGTTTGAGACCATCTCTCGATCCAACAAGGAAGACACTGATGTCGACAGACTCCGTGTACTTTCTAGTTTGATCATAGAGAAAAGAAGGAAATGGATGAGTAAAGTGTTGGATGACGGGTTAGTTATGGCCGCTTGGGCTATTCTGAAGGCAGCTTTTCTGAAGAGGTTCAGAGGAGTGGGCTATGACAAGATGACCCTCATAGAACTTCAGAGGCTCGAACGAAAGAAGAAAGAGACACTATGGGATTACACCGAGAGGTTTGAAGACCTCTTGGATCACATCTCTCAGAACCAAGGAAGATCCGGTTATTGTGCTCAGCAAGCCTTGGACTAATACTTGGAAGGATTGTCTCAAGATATGGAGTTGTACTGTAGAAGAGGAGGAGGTGATGATTTAGTAGAAAGTCCAGAAGCATGTAGAGCAGTATGAAACCTCGAGCATCATCCGAAATATGACGAAAGACAGAGAGAAGACCTCGAAGAAGTCCAAGAAGTCAAAGAAGTCTTCTAGGAAGTCCAAGAGGAAATCCAAGTGCACTGAAACTGATAACATTGCTTCCGAAGCATTCTCTACTTCTGAAGAGTCTACTGTTGAAAGTTCAAAATCAGAATCTCAACAAGAGAAGAAGACACGGAAGAAGAAAAAGGAGAAGACACGATCCAAGGAAGAAGTTGTGAAGAAGCTTCCTCAAACTCAGATTATTCAGTCTACACTGACCCTCGGATCGATGAAGTGTTGAAATAGTTTGCCGACCTAAAAGTTCATCTTCTGAACTAGAAGGACAAGCGGAAGCAACCTATGGCTTCCCGACCAAACATTTGGTGCAACCTTTGTAACTCTTCCGGACACACCAGAGATCAATGTACGCAAGACCAAGCTGTTAATTGAGTAGGCTGGGAAGAAGACGATGAGGGATATCTACATGATCCAAGTTAAGAATCCTGCTATAAGATCGAGACGATACAACCATTCACTCCTATCCCTCCTGCTCAATATAATCGTTATGCACCTAGAGACATGGCTAGTAATGTACAGACGAGGACGTCCTGACAACCTTCTTCATTACAACGATCTCTAAACCCTCTTCCTGGAGCATGTAACAATTGTGGAGAGATAGGACACTGGTGGTCCATCTATCCTCATCCGAGAAGACAGATTGGGCAAGTGCCCTTGTTTGAGAATTATAAAGGAGCAGGCCATTTCACAAGAAATTGCCCTCAGACCCTACGCCCATGGCAAATGATTAGATTTGCAGATATCACACCTCCTGCAGAAGCCGTATCAGCTTTTAAGCTCGAACTAGCAATGGTACAACATATCTCTGTAGAAGAAGAAGATCCTGAGGATTGCACGGATTGTCTACATATAGAGGAAGACAAATCAGACCCTGGGAAGCGCATAGGAAAGGAGCCTCAGCTGCAGAAGACGACTGCAACTCAGAAGACGAAGCCACTTGAAGAAGCGTCACCTTTTACTTTGGTGGATGGCACTGGTTGGAGCCCTTGCACGGATTCAGATAGTCGGCATCTAGAAGAAGTCTTGGATGAGACAGTATTCAAGATGAGTACCAAAAGCAAAGAGAAGCCCGAATCTCGTCGGAAAGAGACTAAGAAGAAGAAGCAGCGTAAGGAGAGGTCACCCTCCCATGAGCAGCCTTCTTCTCCTGCTTACGACAGAGAAGATCCGAAGTACTTTGTTCCTGACATTAGACAAGAAGTTGAAGCAATCATGCAAGAAGAGCTGGAGAAGCACGGAAGATAGTACAACAGCTTCCTCCATCGACCACGGCAACCACCGTCCCATAAGATTCCAGTCGAGAGAAGACACCATTCAGGTCTTCCACCCAAGGAAGCAGCTCTTACATCTTCTCTGTTGGAAACACCAATCATTCTTCTTAAGCGATCCCCTTATGACTTCTTACGTGATTTGTGGAATCAGAAGACGGATGTAACCTTCCAATAGCTTTTGGATGATAATGCTCGTTACCGGAAGCTGTTACAGTCTGTACTTCGAGGATCGAAGAAGAGGAGAACTTGAAAATTTCCTCGGAGTACCCAGATCCTGAGGATAGAGCATGAGGACTTGAGAGCCCCAGAACTGGATATGGAGATCCATGGTTGTCTTCTGAGGAAGATACCCATTGATTCAAGCTCCGGAGTTAACATCATGACGAAAGAGATTACGCATGTCTGAGGCTTCACTGAGTTCCAGCCCACTCCGAGGATTCTCAGAATGACGGATCAGACCAAAAGAGGATCTTTAAGGCAACTGAAAGATGTCTTGACGGTAATTGAAAGAGTATCTTTTTATCTCACTTACATTATTTTGCGACATGTAGCTAAGGTTGGATATCAAGTTTTGATAGGAAGACCTTGGTTGTATGCTGCAAATGTAAATACCGATTGGAGAAGACATTGTTTGAGGTTTCCCAATCCTACACCCAAGCCGAGCGAGAAGTCCAAAGTCTCACTCTCTTGGATGAAGATTGAACATCAAGGTGAAACTACGACTGAGGGGTACATGTCAGAAGACTCAACTGCGTCTTCTGACAGTGATGGAAGATATGATGAGTTTGTGGTGAATAACTTGTGTACTACAGATGCATCAGAAGTAACAGAAGAAGTGATATGTGGATACATTCAGTGTTATGAAATTGCGGAAGAAGAGCTTCTAGAAAATGAAAGTACTATCTTCTCTTCAGAAGACCAGTTAGTTAGTCTTCCAGAAAAGTACTGTCTTTCTTTCAGAAGACCAGTTAGCTGATCTTCCAGAAGACGAATCGGACATGGAAGAAGCTCCCAAACCGGAATATTTTGATGCAAGTGAGTACAGTCACACTGAAGGAATGGTGAACCCTGATGCTCTTAGGAAAAAGCTGAAGCTTTCCACGGTGATCGAGGACCAGCAGTTGGAAGACTTCAGAGAACTTCTGACAGAGTTTCAAGACGTCTTCGCTTGGACCATAGGAGACATGAAGGGCATACCTAGACCATAGAAGACATGAAGGTCATACTTCGACCAACTCGGAGAGCATCGCATTGACTTGTTGAAAGACATTATTCTTACATGACAGAGGCAGTATCGACTCAACCCAAAATACTCGTTTCTGACAAGGGCTCCGATGCTTCGTCTACCAATACACTTAACTACCCAAGATCTCTCTACTATAGCCATGTGTCTTGACCATCAGTTCTTCACATGATCGTCTGATATTAGAAAAGCTTAAAAGAAGAGTGAGTCAATGAATCTGCTGTTGCTCGCCATTATCACTTCTTCCGGTAGTGAGCTCGCTACAGCAGCTGCCGCCCTCACGATCATCCTTCACTTCTTTGCAACTGATATTGAATCATATTTTGAAACTACTTTTGATACTTGCGTGCAAAGTCATGCGATGAGAGACAGGAGAAACTATATCACGAGTTTACGTGGTATGAGATGAAAAATATATATATATAGTTAACTCTAGAGTTTAGTAGGGACAAAACAAACTATATCGTAGGATCATGGTTTTGATTGCCTCATTTGATTAGAATTGATTTTTGTTGATAAGAATATCCGATGAACTTCCATAGTTATTTTTACAGTGTATAGTTTTATAATTTCAACTTGCTATCTAGTGGAGGATAGCAAGATGTACTCTACTCACATTGACTTTCAGTAGTCAAGTGCCTCGTCATCTAATTGGTGACACGCATGAATGGATTAATGAGATTCTCACGGTTCGTATTTACAATCTAGCGAACCACAGCCAAGAGAACGTGCTTGGTAGAATCAGCAAGGAAAGAAAAACTTGTTGAGTTGGACTCTAGTCTGACTTTGTGAAATAACTCGAGAGTGTAGAATAAATGAGAAGTTTTCTTCGCGGGAGCTTGCGACCCGATCGGTAAGCCAACCTCTTCGTTCTTGGTGCTTATGCGACAGATAAATTTTATTTACACATAGGAGAAGATCATATGTAAATAAAATTGTTGTGTTGTACGTGATGAGTGAAGTTGAGCTGCAAGAGAACTATTTACATCAAATTTTTATTTTTTGAGATCAAAATTTTTATGTGATTTTATGAAAAGGATTTCAAACGATTTGTTTAGAATCTTGTTAGTTCAAGTAGTCAAATCTATCGATCAAAGAAAACAGATCTTAGATAAAGCAATCCGTTTTATGAATATACGTGATTTTAAGTCATAAAAAGAAGTTTTTGGAAATTCGATCGCATACTAGCAAAAATTAAAAATATCTTTATTGTCAAGAGTAGAATCTGAAAGCTATTAGAGCTAACATAAACAAGAAAAAAACTTTATCAAATATATGAAAATATTTTAACGAAAAAAATAATTTTTCAAATAAATCTTCTTTCGCTGCTATTGCTTATGTCACTTACACCACAAATTTTCACAATTTCAAAACATCACATAATCTCATTCGATCAATATAGAGGCGAAAAGATTCAAATAACAGAGCATTAGAAGCTAGAGCAGTTTGTGCACAGTATATACGGTTGGAATTGCCAATTTCGTAATGCTACCAACTGCATGTGCTAGCTCCGCTGAATCTCTTGGTAAGGTTGATGATTTACGATACCGAACACCTTGCCTCTAGATCACAAGTACTAACAGGATGCTACTGCGGGCAGTGAAGATTTCAGGCAATGAAGATTCGAGTAGTTCCACAGTTAGAGGAGATCGCACATATCTCATACAAGCCCAAGACGCACGCCAGAGTGTTGCTGGCAGCTTCACGCTGATGGCATTCAGGTTCACTTCCTCTTCCGGCCCACCTTCCTGACCCTGCATATGATTTCTGACGACGAGATCCACAGCAGGACATAACCCACGAGGATACCGTACAAGTAGACCTCGAGCTGCGACGCTCTAGTTAGCATCATAACTGTCACAATAACAGTACAAGTCATCCGACTAATTCTAGTATCTGACCCATGGAAGAAACCTCCTCTCCCTTCCCTCCGCAGTGGTTGTGCAATCATGCTGGAGAACAAGCAACCGGCTTATTCAGTCTCAGAATCGACGCAGCTTACTCCATCGCACCGTCATCATAACGAAGGAGATAACAAGGTCCAGGCTACTCCCGACTCTGTAGCGACGACAGACCCTTGTTCGACATGTATACGCAACAGGTCAGATAGTCAATTCTGTGGAGCGCCGAAACACCACCCATATGAACTAGCTCGAGCACAGATACGACTCATTCATGGGTGAATAGATCTTTCTGATTTCTTTTGTATAAGCACGGGCTGGACTTTCTTACTCAAAATTTATTATGTAGAATTAAGTTCGATATGGTAGGATGCCTTCAAGACATGAGCGTGAATTCGTGCGTGGATAGCTGAAGGCACGAGAAATACATGCTAGTCGTCAGCCAAAACTATTGAAATCACATCTGAAGTGGTAGCAGTAGGAAAGCTTAGACGATTCAAGCAGTTAAATCCAGACGAACTGGGAAAAATCTAAAGGGTGTGGAAGCTGAAAGCAGTGAAAAAGTGCATGTTGACATTGAAATCTGCAACTTAGCCTGCAAAATTTGATGTGCAAGAAGTTTCTTACTGAGAATGTCACAGGAGAAATTGCAGTCACCTCACTTAGACATTCAGTGAAAGCGACTTGGATTCTTACATGTACTTGTGTTTCAAATCAAAACTATCCATGCAAATCAGCCTATGCACTTCTCCAGGTTGAAAACTTTTGCAATCTGTATCACTTTTGTGAACTATTGTAAATCAGTATAGTTCGAATTCCTGTCGAAAATTGATATCCTCACGGTATCGATGAATACTCTTACAACACCTGCCACTATAGCTCCACTTCACTGGTTGACTTCGCCTGCATTCTATAGGGGAGAAACTTGTACATAACTGATGTAACTAGGAGAAGAAGAGTGTGCCACAACAAGAACTATGCTTAACTGTAAATTCTTGTGGAAGCGTTCTTCGTAACCATGTAACATGAACCTGTCTCTCTGGTTGCTGCGCTCTACTTCTCGTACTTGAGAGATGCCACCTCCGTTATCAGTACTAGTATTCCATCGGTTGGGTTTGCATCAGTGGACACATTCTGACAACACAATACTCTAGTGCTTTAGTAGCACATGACTCACCATGTTCAGCTAACATAACGTCGTCTACTTTAGGAAACGGAGGAGGATGAGCGAACCCACCAGTTTGGAATAATTTATGATGAGTTAAGAACTCATCCACCTTCAAGGCTAATATCTGGTTTTCCCCTTCACGCGTCCGTCGTACAGGAATGAAGTGACATTCTAACTGTTTGATGGGTCTGCAGTTATCACTTTGAGAACTTTTCTCACGAGGATCAAGTATTTGCATACCTGATATTTCATCTATCTTTGGCTCATCGCCCGATGATCTTCTCGTGATGACGTTATAAAGCCATCGACATTTGAAGAAGATTTCTGTCAGACAAAAGAATGGTAAAATAGTTGCTGAAGCTTTGCCTTCCAATACCAGTTTGACTTCTGTCTATCGCATGATCTTCTACAATGAAGACATAGTCTCCTGGTCTATACAACACTCCACGAACAAACACGAATTTCTAACGTGTTACTCGAAAATCAGTATCCAAAACTATTATCACTCAAACCCTTGACACATCTCCAGAACTTAACCAAATAGGTTTGGATATCTCTGACTGGAATGGTTCTCCTCGGTATCTTAGTACCTATGCCAATTCCTTTCAACCACTTGAGTCATACTCTCTGATTGCAGTATATCCTATTGCTGTGCCATCCCATAAGCGTTGAGCACAATCTTGGGTCGGTACAATCACAATACTATTTGAATCATTTATGCTGCTCGATGATGCTTGAAAAGCGTGACCCATACTAGAAATCACCAAATGACTATGTATCATTCGGTCTACTCTCTCAAGTGGAAATAACCCCTCATCATCCTCCCATATTTTTGCACAACATGAGGTGAAAAAAGTACGAGCATGATGAAACAAGAATGTGGTTTCCTTTCTAATGGTTACTTCGTCCAAGGCTCGTGATAAAGCGCTTTGTCTTTCTACATGCCTCTGCGTCTGTTTTTCTTACCTACCAAGAGCGATGATATGCATCGGATCATATGTCAGGTCCAATGATAAATTGAAGCGATAGAGCTTGTACAATCACCACATCGGTGACTTATTTGTCACACTCGTCCGTTGTGTTAGTTAGGGTCTCACAAGAAGATATTTCAACTGGAGCTGCATACAACTCATCAACCGTTTTGGCCGTGACAGGATATCGATGGAATTGACGATTGCTTGAGTATTCCAACTGACCCCCAAATCTCACACCGGGTGTCGCTCTCCAAGTAGATTTCACCCAACATCTCCTACATTCGCTTTTGCCACCATTGGTGAATCCACCCAGTTTGCATTGAGTTGGATGATCACCGGTAAACAAGACCAACATCACTCGTAACTTGAATCTCTGAGGAATATTCAAAGAGTAATCAACTAATTCACTAGGATAAGCACATTCGACTTCCACTCCATTCACGAACAGGTCTTGTAGTTCTCGAAGAAAAGGCTCTAAACAAGCATCCAATGCTTCTATACTTGAACTACCTTCAGTCTTTGCACTTGGAATGAATAGGATGGGCATGTCTGGTAACTTCGATGCTGCACCGGCACTTAAAATTCTTGCTACAACTGTCCAAGTGCTCCTGAGCGAAGTCGAAGGGGACTGAAATCCGTCCCACTGAACGAGTAATGGTATACTTTTCGGATCTCCCTATGGCATAACACACAAATCATGGTCATTAGTTCTTCAAGATATGTACATATCAGACAATGAGAACAATATAAATCTGAACTGTCCACATTGCACTCATACGAAAAGAGTGAAGTTATTAAAATCTGGACCCACTGTGATCACATATACTAAACGCACCTTTGGAAATTCACGCTTCTTGAAGATACGAGTGCCACAAATCTTGCAGATAAAGTCATACATGTCCGAGACTGAATCATAGTTGTGTTCATCATTAAGCACATCACACCGTGAAGGAATAGTTGGATAAACCTCCCACAAGAGCTACACAACACGGGTAGCTCAAACTCGAAACTTGCATCCCAGAACCAAGAAATCTCTTTGACCTTTGTGCCATCCCACCACTCTCTTATCGGATAGGAAGGACTTACGTTTGAGGTAGATCCTCCAACACAAAACCAACTATCCTTCGCTCTCCACATACTCAACAAGGTGTGGCAAAAACTACGAGGCTTGCATATCATCTTAATCATTAAACCAAGAGACATATAGTTGAAAAGCTGCATTTTTTGACGAGGTAAACTACATCCAATACTGTCGCATCTCTCGATGCATATCTCACAACCTCTCTGCAACCCCGACTTAGGCTTCTCACTGCAACTGCATTTTAGTCCTCTACTACTGTACTCTTCTTGATCACTCTCTCCATAAGTTAGTGTTTCGTGCAAGCATCCAGGATGTCCTGTGCAAAATCTCCACCGAACAATCTCAGGCATTACGGCGGCTCAAGCTACCTAAGCCTCTCAATCCCAACTCTCCTCCAGTCCATGACTTCCCAGCAAATCTCAACAAAGCTCCTAAGTTCATCCCACGATAGTCTACTTTTCCATTCTCCGATGTAACAGGCCCTGAAATGGAATTACGATACAAAGCTCCAAATATTTCGTCCTGTGCGTCATTCGCAAGGTTGCACCTATCTAGCATAGACTGGAGTTTCCATGTCTCTCTATACGTAACTTTGTCAAGAGTTGGGATGTACTTTGAAATGTTAAACCTGCTTCTATCACGAACAGGAAAAGTATTAGTAGTACTTGATGGCTCCATATCTCCACTGTCGATGACACCAACATAATCATCGAGTATAGGAATATTGAAACTTCTAACTACGCTACTCATTTGTGCATAACGCCATAAAGTCGATTGGCTTTGTACTGGGATTACATTCGGTTCTTCCACCTCGCTAACATCTCTCATAGACGCTCTACACTGTAGGATTCTGAGAGAAGTTATTGAATCGGCACTTAGCGGCTTCACGTTCAACACCAACTACAGAAGCTATTTCACCATTTCGATCCTTTAGTAGATGTCTCCTTTTTGTGCGACTGCTGACATACTGAAAATCAACATCTGGTTGAGCTCTTTTGCACGTATACTCAACTTCGGAGGCCGTATACTTATCCAGAATCGACGGTTGTTAGTAGTACTGGCTGCAACTGAGAGGATCACTTGAGAATTTTCCCCAAGCTTTGAAGTTGAACATAAACTTGTGAATGATCATAGTAAGCAACATGACGAAAATTTTATAACAGTTACTTTTGTTTATTTTATACCGTTAATATTTCACCAAAAAGGATCAATCAGATGTACATCTCCGATATCTTAAGAATGCATACTCGATGGATGTAACAATTTTTGGATATGTGACTGTTATATTAGGTACGATACCAATACCAGTTCTTTACGATATCAATATGTAAATCCATGGAGGGAAATAGCTAACACTTCTGGAGATCAGGATTTGGACCAGAAGTGGTCCTTACTATGAGAGAGTACAATAATTTAAATTTCAGTAACAAAAGTTTAGATACATCTTCCTGCGACTTTGTTTACTTGCTTTCTTGGCTATGTCTCGTTGGCTCAACACTCTACGCCTGCAAAAGTACACCTTTATACCTTCTAGTGGGGTATTCTATTGCAAAACTTCTTTTTCTACTCTTGCGGAGTCTTTACTTCTTAGACTATTCAATCGTTCTGCATTTACTTGAACGATTGATATCCACAAGAGTAGGAAACCAAATGAAAAAAAAGAGACTAAGATTTCAGTGAAATGATGAAAAATACGAATAGTTCATAAAGAGAGAGTTGCTTCACTCAAATGTGTGTTCAAAAGTGCACACTCAACTGTTATAAGGTGTAACATCCTTTTGATTTGTGACATCGTGATATCAATATACTCGAATATCCATCACTTTGTTATCCGGATCCGAAGAATCTTGCTATGATAGAGTCCAGTACTTTGACTTTTAGCAAAATGAAATGTTTGGATACGTTTGTGAGCGGACAACATCTTTATATGAATATGTTTACTTGAGGTTTCGGCTCAACAAAATACTCCCGCAAAAGTTAAACAGAACACCCCACTGGAGTATTCTATTTCAAAATGTATTTTTCCACTCTTGCGGAGTGTTTACTTCTATAAGACTGCTCTCCTTTTCACGATATTCTTTTCCATTCATTTCCACAAGAATGCAGAAAAATTAGCAAAAACGATCGTGAATATGAATGAAAAATACTATCGCTCTAGAAAAGGAAAAGTTTTTTCTCTGAGATGGAGTGTTCAAGTCCATATTTAAGAACTACGATCTAGTTTTCATGCTCTCTTTCTATGAGTACCTTGAGTTGTTTCAATATGCATCCAAAGTGTACTTCAGAGAAAAAAGATAAACATTTAAACAGACCACAAAATAATCATGAGCAGTTGCCTTACAACTACCTTCAAAAAACTTTTAATGAAAAATAAATTTTACTAAGTTACGGAGAAGAGGGGGTGTTCGACTGGATTTGCAAATTGTGATAAAATTTTCTAAATTTACTTTACTAAATTTAAAGTATTGAAGTAAAATCGTTAAAATTAGTATCCACTTGGTAAACATGATTACACATGGTCACTTGAGTTAACCAAATTTATAAGTATCTCACACAACAGAAACTTTTTTCGATATAACGACATGTAACTCTCATTAATAAAAATATTTTTTATTTCTAAGTTTTAATTTTAGACCTAATCTTTCCAAGAAAAAGAATTAAAATATAAATTAAAGCTCTCTGCATATTACTCTCTTCCAAAATTGGAAAAGGTGAATATGCGAGAACAGTAAACCTTAGTGCATGTTTTCCATGAATATGATCATGAATGGTTGTAGTGATCTAATCTCACTCATGGGGTTACTGAAGGTAATCTCACTTTCTCATTAGACGACATAACAGTAGTTAAAAGTATAAATAAATATGGACAAAAATATCATCAGTTCTTGAGAGCATAAAAAACCAAAAATTGCATTATAGAGAATGCATTATGTACTTTTTGGGTTGTTTCTTCGGCTACCGCCTCGGAGAGACCCTCTAAAATCATAATGCACTTCTCTTATAGATAAAAAGTACTTGCCTTCTCAAGTTCATGAAGTTAAACACAACTAAATAAAAAGACGCTCTTGTACACTAGATATGTTCATATAGATTTGCAATGTACCTTTTAGAAATTACTTAACCAGGTTGTGGGATGCTTCCGAAAAGAATATTTCATGTATTGGGACGTGTGTTTTCCAACCGCAATCCTTTTAAACAAGCTGGAGGAAGTTAAACATTTAAAAGAATTGTAATATACCTTACGCTTTTCGTAAAGTATAGATCTTCCATCAAAGTAAACTTCAGTTCTCAAGTTTCCGAAGTAAACCGTTTTCCAGAAGACTTAAATTACTTAAGTTCTGGTTTCCGGCAGTAAACCATTTTCCAGAATTCTTTACAACTACGCTTGAATTTAAGCGCGAGCGCGAACTGCATATATAAACAATGATTTTCCAGTTATGATTATGTGAATTGAACTACGTTGTGGATTTAAGATTTCTCATACAAAAGTTTTATGTATTTAACATGCATACATCCGATAAGACAAAGGATATTTAGAATTCAATTTTTGCTCTAAGGTACTCCAGTGATCATCTCTGTCTCTGTCCACTGGTGCTGTTCATAAACTCTTTTGTCTTTTATACGGGTCAACGTAGTAATCATATTTTTTTTGTAAAATAGAACTGATCACTGTGAAAAATCCATCTTCTCTTGATAATCGTACCGCTATGACATTAAAACCTACTGCTTTCAGTTGATACTTGCCTCTGATCTTGGTTCTCTTGTCACTCTATGTAAGATTGAAAATTCACAGGATCTTCAATATATTTTACAATTTTCTCATAATCTCCAGAATGAAGTGTATTGTTTTTTGGATGGTGGCGTTGGAGGTTTAGGAGCCATGGAGTTCACTCTCAGCACAGAAATTGAAATCTCTATTTCTAATTCGTAAGATTCAGTTTTAAAATAGAACTCTTTGGTTTACGAGTTTCTATTTTCACCACTATTGTAAACTCTCCTTCTCATTCTCGTCACTGAAAGATTACTCTACTACTTTGATGAGTTATGACCTTGAAACGGGAGAAAATAAACAGTATACACGTTTTCGGTGAAAGAGAAGTTTTAGAACTCTCTTTCTTTTTTCCATCAAGTTTCCATAACTTTAGTTAAAGGTTCTGATAAAACATAGACTTCGATAAGTCCACTGAGCCCTTAACTCTCTAACTGGAAAATCTGTAAAGGAATATTCGATTGTAGGTTTGACATCCCCTAATAATCTCCATCGCTCATTCCCGTAAGCATACACATGCACGACTCATCCTCCTCGCAATCATGCTATTAATGGCATGACTTTCTTATCTCCAATGACTCTCCACGGTGCAAAATGGCCTCACTCGGCAAATAATAATAACGAGAAAGTTCACAAAAGATTGCGAATGAAAAATCAAGAAGTGAAAAATAATATATCGAATTAGTCTGCATTTAAAGCTGCTCTGTTTTATATAAAAGAAGGCTCGAAACTACTCAAGGTTGATCAACCCTATATACTTACTCTCTATCCCTCTCATCAGTACCTTCTCCTCAAGATGAGTTTCAAGCTACACTGTAAAACTGCGGCAATCCTCAACTGGACAATCTTTCGTTGTTATGTCCATTAGCGAAAACTAAAATCTCCATGCTCAAACAGACGACGCCACTGACCAGCAGTTGCCAGGCACAGTTCGAGACAATTTCAGTTTCAGTTCTCTCCGCAAGAGAACTGAAATTAATATATCGTGACATCCCACCGCCAACAACCTTCATGCATACAGAACAAGCTTCATAGGTCAGCGTTCTCGCGGAATATGTGAATTATTATCACTACGTGCATTTTACCCATCGGTGATGTATCTTGCTGCTGGAGTCGGCAAGACGATATAATTCAGGAAGAATGGAGGTCTGAGTTGCCATCGCAGACACAAATACTGTTCCCACATCCTCCTGATCATCTATCATTTCCTTCTCATCGTAATACCTAGCCCTTGCCACAAGATTGTCTTTTCCTGCAATATGTCTAAACTCTGGGTTCAAGGACTTGACATATGCTATCCACCTCAACATAGCAATATCTGGAGTTGTACAGCTAGTGATCATTCCCAAGAGAGGTAAACAATCTGTCTCCACAACCACAGGTGATCCTATCAAGTATTCTTTGTCACTCTTCATCGCAGTAACTACTCCCCATAGCTCTCGCTTGACTTGAGGATAGTCTCTCTGACATTCATAAGTACGCTGCCAATAACTCCTTCAAATTCCTTCTCGCCTTGGTCAAGTTCTGAACCACACATGTCATTTTCATACGTGTCCTTCTTCTGACACGTACAGTCCAACATGTCATCTGACATGGGAAGACGATCGCTTGCCAGTGGGGTCCGATCAAGCACGAATACTGTAATGGAGGCTGATCAAGCAAAATTTTGGAATTAGTGTATTCGTATCAACGATTCTAACCGGTTCCTTTTCGGGTTTCACAGCCACCCCGTCCCCTTCGTTATTTAAACCGTATGTAAATACGACAAAATACGCTACTCGACCAAAAACCCCTTCCTTTCCTGTTTCTACAACTATGATAGCAAAAAAAATATCTCCCTCGCGGAACCTCATCCCAGAATCCATATGCATGCGCAACTAAAACCTATGGGAATAAATTTGTCCTTTAATTTCCTCGAGCTCGAAGGAGACGAAACGCCCGTATTTATGGCTGGGCTGTAAGGTTACAAAGCTCCGCCCCGCGTTGGGAAGTCCCTGACTGCTCGACGAGTGACTTTCTGGCAGACATTGAGACTCTGAGAAATGGAAAGCTACGAGCTCGAGCCTGCAAGCGCTAGCTGGTTGTTGCGGAGGAACATCCTTGGAATATGTATCGGCGGGTTTCTTGTTTTGGTGCTTTCCGTGAAGAAATTCGGCAGCAGCAAGAGGCTCCGAGTCCCACCCGGACCTCCCGGCTGGCCTTTGCTCGGCCATCTCCCGATACTAGGCAGAATGCCTCATCGTTCCCTGATGAAGCTGTCCGAGAAGTATGGACCTCTCATGTCAGTACGGATGGGTCTAATTCCCGCTGTTATTGTCTCCTCTCCTGAAATGGCAAAAATCTTCTTTCGAACCCAAGACAATCTGTTCGCCTCTCGCCCCCCAACTCTTAACGGGGAAGTCTTCATGTATAACTTTCAAGATCTCGCCACTTCACCCTATAACGACCACTGGCGTCGTTTGAAGAAGCTTCTCGAGTCGGAGCTCTTCTCACATAAACGGCTCAGATCTAGACACTTGAAGGTTTGGAAAATTTCATCTACTTGCTTGACTCTAACCACTGGCTTTGAGTTGTACGTACCGCGTACATTTCTCTTCGGAAGGAAACGCATTATATTTCTGATTCTCTGCATCAGTGAGTGTAGATTGTTAGTCTTAAGTTGAGAGTCACTGCAGGGGTTGCACGAGGAAGCTTCATAGAAGATCTCGATCGACTTGAGGAAAACGGTGAACTCCTACGAACGAGAAAACTAGTCCTCAAGTGATCGCACAGACCAAGCATTAGATAAGCACAGAAAAACAACAAGCAGAAGGCACCTGTTCGCCGTTCTGTATGGTCTGATGCTTTCTCTGAGTGACTTATTACACTTCGAGTTCATGTTCGATCTCTGTTTGGTGAATATGTGTGAGAAGGGAGCTTAACTTGTAAGAACTTCAAGAAAGCGAGATAATGTACACGGGTTGCCGGAACTGTTTGGTCCCCATATTAATGCTTCGAATTCCATTTTCCCTTTTTGTCATGGGTTTATACAGGACTTTAGACACGAAGAAGTATTGGCCGCAATACAACGGTTGATGGGAGCAGGCCGACAAGGAAACCTAGTCGAGATCGATACAAACATTATCCAGTTGTCCTTTGATCACATGTGCCGCATCTGTTTCAACGACCGCTACTTTGGTCGCAAAGAAATCATCCCTGGCTCGAAAGATGAGACGCCAGATTTGCATTCGCTTCTGGACGAGTGGGCTACCATCATAGGATCATTTATTCCCGGACAATTCATTCCATTTCTGAGGAAACTAGACTTGGGGGGTTACGAGGCGAGGCTGTTGAAATTGAGGATCGAAATTGAGAAGTTTCTGAACCCCGTCATTGAGGAGCATCGCCGTAAACAAGAAGATGACCCTAAGGACTTCCTGGATGTGTTGCTTTCGCTACAACGCGAGAAAGCAGGAGATGGGTTTCCGGACGAGCAAATCAAAGCTATTCTTCAGGTGAGAAACTCGAGGACTACTCACGCGAAAGGTCTTAATATTAGCATGCGGGGAGACATGACGTGGTCCCCTTAAACTCTAAGCTAGTGAGTTATTTCTGCAAAAAAGCATGGACCTCCCCCAACTCGCGATCGCCCTACTAAAATAGCTTTAAATGCCAATGTTCCACTTCGAGATCTTCAGCAAGCAGTCTCCAAGTACAGGGTGGACATGGATAGACGACATCGAAGCTCTTCACGAAAAAGTCGAATGTCGCTGCCTTGTTCGCTAGGACCTCATACTAGCAGATTTGTTCATGGTGAGTGCAGGATATGCTCCTGGGTGGAGTGGAGACTACTGCAAATACGACCATATGGGGTCTCGCGGAGTTAATGCGACATCCTGAAGTTACACAGAAACTTGTGGACGAGCTGGACCGTGTTGTGGGCAAAGACAGGCTAGTGGAAGAATCAGATCTCGTCGAGCTCAAGTACCTGAAAGCAACGGTGAAAGAAACGTTCAGGATGTACCCGGTAGCACTTTTAGGAGTGCCACATCAGTCCATAGAGGATGCTCAAGTAGCTGGCTATGTCATTCACAAAGATACCATAGTGATGTTGCATATTTACAGCTTAGGAAGAGATCCTAAACTTTGGACAGATCCAAACGTGTTCAATCCCGAAAGATTTGTTGACAATCCAGTGGACGTGAAGGGACAACATTTCGAGCTCTTGCCATTCGGCGCTGGTCGCAGACGGTGTCCCGGTATGGATATGGGCTTATTTCTTCTAGAAATGACGCTGGCTCAAATTCTTCATACCTGTGTTCTCACTCTGCCGCCCGGCATGGAGGTTGATGTCGAGGAGAATGAAGGATTCTCGCTTCGAAAATTACATCCTCTACATGTTTTGGTGTCTCCTCGACTCCGACCAGAATTATACAGTCAATATGGTTTGAGATTGTGATCATCAAAGCCTCGTAAAAGGTACAAGCCATTTGAGGCTTCCAGGATATCCGTGCCCACGTTACTTGTAAACAGAGGCATGCAGGTATCCCCATAATATGTACATGTGAGATAATGATTTAAGTAAGAGTGGATTATCGCATCAGATAGGTGTCCACCATCTAAATCACATTCCGTCCGTTAAATCACAAGTTCCGGCTATATTAGCGGTGGGGATCCCCACTGCTAATCACTTTTAACCTTTGCTAAGTAAGTTCGGCACGGGCGGAGGCCTCTGAGAGATCTGTGCAACGCAGTCATCATTGCAATACGTGATCAAACTTTGTGATTTTGGTAGCGAAATGAACAGAAGAGAAAAAGCTTCAAATGAACCCATGATGAGCTCAGGAGGAATACACACGACTTCAAAATTATCAAATGAATCCTATATCACTGAGAACCACAGAAATAGAATATTCTAAATTTTGAATTTTGAAATGTTCTACTACCCAGCATACTTTGTTGTAATCATTTACCTCTGGCGTTATCATGACCCAGCGAGCTCTTTTGAGACAGGGAGCTCGACTGGAGCCTTGGCCTCCTGCACTCTGACTGAGAGAAGAAAAAAAGTTACAATGGAAAGAGTCTGCCGCGTGCGGAGTGAAGCCTTTTATACCTCTACTAGTGGTTTAATCCAAAAGGCTCCGATCATTCTGAAGCTTAAGATAGCCAGTATACGTAGTCATCATCTAACTTCAAGAGAAGTTAATCATGTTGATATACGTAGTACAAGCTCCTGAGTTACTATGTAATATACACAAGTAGTATACTTAGAGAACAACTAAGTTACGGGGACCCAACCCCTAATGTGTTTTACTCTCGTAACATGGTATCAGAGTTTGAGTGAAGAAATTAGATATTGGAGGCATACAGAGGACTCAGATTGCAAGTGGAGGTGTTACAATTTCTATACATGGAGATTTCTTTGGAGGTGAAAATATTAATACTTTGGAAGGTCCAGAGATCATTTTTTCTGGTGCAACAAGGAATGACGGCATTGATGACAGGTTTTCAACTTTTGAATTGTCCCTCTGCTGTGTTTGTTGGGCGTTTTTTGTGAGCTTTTTACAATTCGAGTCGGTCAACAAACTTTGACTGCATTTTTTTAAGGTCTTCCACTCATTTTTAGCCAAAATGGACGAAATCAGTTGATTCAAAAGATCTACTATAAGAATTTTCTTGGAGTCATTCCCAGCTATTCATTTTAAGACATACAGTCAACCGTACTTTGACCACATATTTGAGAGTGTAAATGATATTTTTTTACGCATTCTGACAGTTTGGATCACACAGACTTGCATCCAGACCTATATCTATATAATCCTAGAATCGACATTTCTATCACCGTGTGAAATTTTGTCTGTTCTGAGAAATTATTTGTATCTTCATTTCTTACGTTTAATACATCATGAGTAAAATAGATACGTTTGCAGTCATTACTGGTGAATCTTTAGTCAAAAACAACTACTCCATATGGAAGTATTGAATGTCCGTCTTCTTGAAAGACCAAAGCCTGTTCGCCTTGATCACATAGAAAGATGCGAAACCCGCTGGAGCTGATACAGATCCTGATGTAGATGCATGTAACAAACGAGCTTGTCAAGCTGTGCATTATCTTTTTCTGTGTGTCTCATCTTTCATGTTCGATTACATACAGTCAGTTGACACTCCCAATGAGGTCTAGGATGCACTAGCTAATGTTTTCCAGACATCTATCAAAGCTCGTAAGTCACAACTCAAGCAGCAACTCTTGGATGTTAAGAAGGGTTCATTGAGCATTTACAGACTATGTTTACCAGGTGCGAGGTCTAGTCGAGAAGCTTAACAGCATAGGAGTGAAAGTCGAGGATGATGTCTCATCCTACACACCATTAATAGTATGAGAAGGAGTGCAAATCTTTCGAGACCTCCATTGCTGTTAGGGATACTTTTCCCAAGTTCGATGAGTTGATTCATATATTAGTGTTAGAAGAGATTCGTCTTCAAGGCAATGGTGGTTCTGTCTCACCACAAGAGTAAGCTTTCTTTGCTGGAGGTAGAGATAGAGGACGAGGAAAGAACTTCAATGGCAGAGATAAGAACCGATTTGGTTCTTCTGGTCAAGGTCAGCTCAGCAGCAACATAACCTTCGACCTCACCAGCAGCAATAGTAAGCTAAAGGGGATGAGCAGCGGTTCTGTGCATACTGCAAAGCCAAAGGTCATGTGATCAAGACTTGCTTCAAGAGGTAAGCAGACATCAGGTCTAGCAAGCTTCCACAGCAAAACTATGTGTCCACAAAAGAACTCTTTTCTGATGGTAGTCTTCTAACGATGGCACATGTCGTGGGTTCCACGAACAAACTTGCTGATGAGTGATTTATTGATTCTGGAGCTTCGAACCACATGACAGCACATGGTGAATGGTTCAACCAAAAGATGTCATTGAAGAAACCAACAGTAGTTTATACTGGTGATGATACCCAGCACAACATTACACATATGGATACAGTTCCTCTATTTGTTGCATTTTTAAACATTTCTGCTTTGGAAGATATATTGTATGTGCTCACTATTACTCGGAATCTAGTTTCAATAGGTCAGATGGTGGAGCAAAGTTATCAAGTTCAGATCAGCAGCAAGGGATGTCTTGTTGAAATCAACGATAACAATGTAGTGGTTAGAGGGTCCAAGTAGGAAGGTTGTTCAAATTGGATACGGTTCAACCTCAACTTCAAGCTGCAATGTTTGTTCATACTTCTGGAGTCTCAGATTTGGAGATATGACATAAGAGAGTAGGCCATATGAACTATCAACGGTTGAAGACCTTACCTACGTTAGAGTTAGTTACAAGTCTTCTCAAGTTTACATCTCCTATCCCATCTCATATTTGTGAAGCTTGTCAGTTTGACAAGCAGGCTAGGTAGCCATTCGCCATCAAGGCAATAGAGCCTCCAAGGTGTTGGAGTTGATACATTCTGCTGTATTGATTGTATCTCAAGCAAGCTTGAATGGTTCTCAGTATTTCATCTCGTTCATAGATGATCTCTCACGATTTACTTGGGTCTACTTCCTCAAGGTCAAGTCAGACGTCTTTACTGTGTTTCAATCATTCAAGATCCTAGTTGAGAAATAGAATGACAATTGCATCCTACGGCTCCGTTCGGATGGAAGAGGAGAGTTCATCTCTTGCCACTTTGATATCTTTTTGCAAGAGCATTGGATCAAGAAAGAGGTAACGTGCAATTACAGCCTGCAATAGAATGGTGTAGTAGAGAGAAGGAATAGACACATTGCAGAGTCAGCATGTGCGATGCTGAATGAGAAGTCTATGTCTAAGTGTTATTCGACAAAAGCTGTTGCTTGTGCTGTCTATCTCATGAACCGGGCACCAACTGCAATAGTATATAAGAAGACCCCCTATGAGGTATTGATAGGCAAGAAACCAGACCTCTCAAGTCTCAAAGTGTTTTGTTCCATATGTTTTGTACATGTACCAGATGAAAGATCTGAAAGCTGAGAAGTGTATCTTCTTAGGCTATGCTTCTGATACGAAAGGATATAGATGTTATATCTCAACTTCGAGGAGACTTCTCATCAGTAGAGATGTTGTTTTTGATGAGTTGTTATCTTGATATCAGACTAAGTCATGTTCTGATGCTGTTTCACATGTTTTATCATTTGTCCAACTAGTTCAAGTTGGTTCTACAACAACTCAAGCCACTAGTTCATGTAGTGATTAGTGTTGTATTTCATCCAATGTGCATGGGAGCTTCTTGGTCTGGTCAAGTCTCCGCAGTTGCTATACCTACGGTTCAGGTCTCTCCACCTGTTGTTCAACCTACACATGTTACACATTCCAACAGCTCTCCAATGTTCCAGCAGATAATCAATGAGCAACGCAGTGCATGATACTGTGCATGCTTTTGATGACCATGTCAGCAGCTCTCAGCCAAATCAGGGATCTGAAACTGGACCATCATGTCAATTTGATCTACGGAGGTCCACCAGAGTGAGACATCTTGTCCAACGTTTTCAGTGTGGAGGTTTCTTGGCTGAACACCATGCCTACATGATGAATGTCGTACATGAGCAGGAACTAAATTCTCTTGAGGAGGCGATGCATCAGGCAGAATGGGTGCAAGCCATGCAAGTTGTGCTTTCAGCTTTGCAACATCAGAATACTTGGGAGCTGGTTGATTTACCTTATGATAAGAAAGCCATTGGTTGTAGATGGGTTTACAAGGTCAAGAAATTCGGATGGTTCAGTCCACAGACACAAGACGAGACTTGTGACTAAAAGATATGCGCAACAGCATGATCTTGACTTTGAAGAAACCTTCAGTCCGATAGCCAAGATGACTTCCATACGCACCCTTGTGACATTGGCTACAAGTAAAAGGTGGCAACGCACCAAATGGACTTCAATAATGCTTTCCTGAACGGAGTTCTGTATGGTGCAACCTTCTGGATACGAAGATAAAAGATATCTAAATAAAGTTTGTAGACTCCATAAGTCCTTGTATGGACTTAAGCAAGCTCCAAGAGCTTGGAACGCCAAGATTAACTCATTTCTACTATTGCTTGATTTTCGTCTGTTTAGTTCAGATTCCTCATTGTACTCTCTGCGAGTTGATGATAACACAATAATGAACATCATCTGTAAATGATCTAGTTATCACTGGTATCTCTGAGAGACTTATCAAACAGGTGAAAAATCAGTTGAAAAGAGAGTTCGATATGAAAGATCTAGATGAACTGAAGTACTTTCTAGCAATTGAGTTTATCAAGGATGGAGGTGATACATGGCTGTTACAGAGAACAGTATGCTCTGAATAAGCTAGAACAATTTGGGATGACAGCTTGTAAGCCTATTTCTATCTCTCTTGCGTCTTCTCTGAATGGTCAAGTTGAATGCTGAGGATGGTGAGCTATTGACAAATCCAAATTTCTATAGACAGATTGAGACAGCCTGATCTACTTGATCATTACTAGACCTGATCTAAGTTATGCTATAGGTCTAGTTAGTCAGTTCATGCAGACACGTAGAAAACCTCATCTTGATGTAGTTCGACGGATTCTACGATAAGTGAAATTCACAATCGAGTATGAACTTCACTATGCAGTGTGTGATCCTCTCTTGTTACATGGTTTTATTGATGCAGACTAGGCAGGAAGTGCTCAAGAAAGAAGATCTACGTCAGATTTTGTCTTCAGCCTTGGAGACTCTGCTGTTAGTTGATAGTCGAAGAAGCAACCTACAGTTGTTCTGTCATCAACTGGAGCAGAATACAGAAGTGCTCACTAATGCCACTTGCGAATCCATCTGGCTTCACACCTTACAAAAAGATATGCGTATGAAATTTTCTGATCCTATTGTTTTACACACAGACAATATCAACAGTATTAAACTTACTTCTAATCATGTTTTTCATGCTAGGATCAAACATATAGAGGTCCATTATTCCGTTATTCGAGAGAAAGTACTGGCTGGAAAGATAGATCTGAGATATGTACCTACAGATGAACAAGTTGCTGATATATTCACCAAAGCTATATCTAGAGATAAATTTTGATATTTTCAGATTATGTCTAGGTGTTAGATATTGATATGAACTTGAGGGGACTCTTGATATAAGTAGTACAAGCTCCTGAAGTTACTATGTAACATACACAGTTAGTATACTTAGAGCACAACTAAATTATGGAGATCTAATCCGTAATGTGTTTTACTCTCTCTATAGACTGAGAAGGTGCGCTGCACCCGGGTTACTGGAATAGTACTGCAGTCCAGTCATTTCGGATACGGAACTAAACTCTGCCGGCACCAAAAAGCGTTTCTGAAAACTGCCACTGCAGTAGACGGAGCCAAGCCTCACTTGGGAGAAATGCTCGCAAAGTCACGATGTGAACGCAGCTTTGAAGGAGTCAGAATCCAGTCACTGCCGTTCGTAAATTCATTGAACTCAACCGGACCGAGTAAGAAATTCAGTGACGTGTGCTATTCTCGCCCTCATCTTTACAGATCTATATCAGTTATGTTAAAGACTGTGCAAGCTAACTATGCACTGTAGTCGTAGTTTGCTCTAATTCCTAACCTAGTTAGTTTAGGGTTTGGAGACCCAACCCCAGTTTACCCCTTCCTTGTGCTTTTCTCTTGGATATTAGTAAAGAGGGACTGATGACCCTCGCAGCGTTCTCTTGTGTGATTTTCATACTCTCTCCACCTCTCTTCAATTCAGGCTTAGGCTATGGCTGCCTTGTCTTATGAGTGCTTACAGTTCCCTGATCTCAACATGGTATCAGAGCAAGAGAGGAAAGATGAGAGTGTTTGAGGTCGAGAATGTGAAGACGAGGTGACAGGTTTTTTCTGGCATCTTCGATTTTTCAGCAAGGTCGAACCTACCAAAGTGGAGTGAAACTCTAAACACAAAAAGGTGATTTTGGAGGTCTTCCACTCTGTTTTAGCATCTGAAAACAGGTGGAAAGTGATAGAAAAAGACAAAGTTTCTCTTTTCTCAATCAGAGGTCGTATGCAGAAGTTGTTGTTTTTGCCATTTAGGTCAACACGACTTTGACCGCTGTTTTGAAGACCTTAACTATCGATTTTGGCCATTCTGACGGATGCGGATCGACAGACCTAGCAGCCAGAGTTATACTTCATTTATGATTTACTTCTTCAATACCTTTCCATTGCCACTTTTCTCGATTCATTCTGAGTTTGTTCGCAAATTTGACGTCTGTCGTCTACAGAGTCATGAGTGGCAGGATTGACACATTCTCATGCATCACGGGTGAACCTCTTGACAAGAGCAACTATTCGATATGGAAATATCGAATTAATGCCTTTCTCAAGGGGTAAGGACTCCATGGTCTTGTCACGGGCACTGACAGCAAACCGCCTGAGGATGCTGGAGATCTGATTGTTGCTGAATGGAACAGACGTGCTCAGCAAGTTGTGCACTACATGTCGTTGTGTGTTTCGCCTCAGATGTTTGGCTACATACAGACAGTCGACACTCCTAAGGAAGTTTGGGATGCTTTGGCGAATGTGTTTCAGACATCAACCAAAGCACGTAAGCTGCAATTGAAGCAGCAGCTTCTGGAGGTCAAGAAAGGTACTTCGACGATTACAGATTATGTCTATCTGATCAGAGGTCTAGTCGAACAACTGAGCAGCATTGGTGTGAAGGTCGAAGATGATGATCTCATTCTCCATACCATTCAAGGACTGGGTAAGGAATACAAGACATTCGAAACTTCTATTGCTGTCAGGGATACTTATCCCACATTTGAAGAACTAGTGCCTATGCTAGTATCAGAAGAAATGAGGCTATTGAGTGCAGCTAGTCAAAATTCGACTCCAGAGCAAGCCCTGTTCGCTGGTAGGGGCAGAGGCAAGGGTCGAGGCAGAGGCAGAGGAAGAAGCAACTCCTTTGGACGAGGTCAACAACAACAATATATCCAAAACAAAGGTTTTGCAGATACTCGTTCTTGCAACTACTGCAACAAGGCGAGTCACCTTGAGAAGAACTGCTTCAAGAAGCAAAATGACATCAAGGCTGGTAAGCAACCTCAAAATTCAAACTTTGCTTCCATGGAGGACTCTCATTCAGATGGTAGTATGTTAACCATGCAGCATGTCATGGGTGTTATGACCAAATGTGCTGAAAGTTGGTACATAGACTCTGGTTGCTCAAATCACATGACTGCACAAGGAGAGTGGTTCAGTAGCAAAGATCTTGTGAAGACTCCAGCAAATGTCTACACTAGTGATGGTACTCAACATCCGATTACTCATCTCGATACTGTACCTATCTTTGTTTCATCCTCGAATATCTCAGCTTTAGGGATGTTTTGTATGTTCCTACCATAACCAAGAATTTGGTCTCAGTAGGTCAGATTGTTGAACAAGGTTATGAGGTTAGATTCAACAAGCATGGTTGTTTTGTTCAAACTGAAGACCACACTGTAGTGGCCAAAGGAACTAAGGTTGGTAGGCTCTTCAAGTTAGATGCAACTGGATCAGCAACTGAGACTGTCATGTTGATAGACGGTTCTCAGATTTCGACTTTACAATTGTGGCAGAAGAAGTTCGGACATATGAACTTCCCACGCCTTAAGGCTTTGCCTACTTCTAATCTAGTTGTAGGTATTCTGAAATTCATAGATGCTATTCCTGTAGAGGTCTGTGAAGCTTGTCAGTTTGGTAAGCAGGCTAGGCAACCCTTCTCTCATAAGGGCACTAGAGCTTCTACTGTGTTAGAGCTTATTCACACATATGTTTGGATAGCTTCTCAAGCGAGTATGCAAGGTTCTCAGTACTTCGTCTCATTCATTGACAATTGTTCGAGATTCACTTGGGTCTACTTCTTGAAGGTCAAGTCAGATGTCTTTGATGTGTTTCAGTCGTTTAAGAGCCTAGTAGAGAAGCAGTTCAAGCATAGCATCCTTCGTCTACGTTCTGATGGAGGAGGCGAGTTCATTTCTGGCCAGTTTGATATCTTTCTGCAACAACATGGCATAAAGAGAGAAGTCACATGCAGCTACAGCCCTCAGCAAAATGGAGTTGCAGAGCGCAAGAACAGACATATTGCTGAATACGCTAGAGCTTTGCTCAATGAGAAAGCTATGCCTAAGTATTACTGGGCAGAAGCTGTATCCACTGCTGTTTATCTTATGAACATGTCTCCAACTGCAGCAGTTCATAAGAAGACACCATTTGAGGTATTGTACAATCAACAGGCGGATATAGCTTCCCCAAGGGTATTTGGGAGTGTCTGCTTTGTTCATATACCAGGTGAAAGGCGTAGTAAGTTGGATCCGAAAGCTTGGAAGTGTGTGTTTTTAGACTATGCTTCAGACCGGAAGGGCTATAGATGTTATGATCCCATTTCGAATACCTTGCATGTAAGCAGAGATGTTGTCTTTGATGAAACCAAGTCTTGGTTCAAGTCTACATCCACCGATGTAGAACCTTTTGTGTCTGTTATACAACCAGTAGCACCTACTTCACAATATATTAGCTCTACTGCTTCACATCCTGTGAGAACTCCTTGGTCTGGACAGGTTATTGCACCACCTACTCAATCCACTAGCTCTCATTCTGTATTACAACAGATGCCAGATCCTGCACAATCTTTGCCTCCGATAGATGATCACGTTACCACTTCATCTCATCCTTTTAGAGTTGAGACTACTTCTTCAGCTCAGAAGACTGTGCAAGCTAACTATGCACTGTAGTCGTAGTTTGCTCTAATTCCTAACCTAGTTAGTTTAGGATTTGGGGACCCAACCCCAGTTTACCCCTTCCTTGTGCTTTTCTCTTGGATATTAGTAAAGAGGGACTGATGACCCTCGCAGCATTCTCTTGTGTGATTTTCATACTCTCTCCACCTCTCTTCAATTCAGGCTTAGGCTATGGCTGTCTTGTCTTATGAGTGCTTACAGTTCCCTGATCTCAACAGTTAAGTACAGCGCGAGGGACCCTTCTACTTCTGTTCGTGTTCAAACTTTAGTCATTTGTCTTTTGCTTCAGCTCTTTCGACCAACAACACTTCTCTCAGATTCTTTAGGGTTGATGAGAGTTCTAGAACACTTCCTGTACGGGATTTGTTTTGATTCGGTATTCACGAGTCGAATTAGTAAATGTGATTTGACCTGACCTATAACTGCGTCCAACTGTTGCTTGTCTGTTTAATTTCCGTGATACCGAGAGGAGAACATTTCGGGTGAAACTGCACAATAGCTAGTAGTCAAAACCTGTTTGTCGACGTGACCAGGCCATGAATGCGAACACATGGTAGTTCGGTGATAGGCTCATGGTTCCACATGTCCTCGTCACAGACACGGTAGATTTATCGCCGGAGCACCCGAAGCAGATGCCGTTTCGCAGTTTCGATATGATCGATCTCAGGATATAGCTAGAATTGTTTCGAGTTCGGTCAAGATCAAACAACAAGTGGATGTAAGTGTTGATAACGGGAGTTGAGTACTAAGGACTATGCGGTTGATAAGTGAGTTGAGTACTAATGACAATGCGGTAAGGATCATGACTCTTCAGTAGTTACGTAAGAAGACAAGACTCCAATAAGGCCGAGGACTACAGGAGTTGTAATTAATTATAAAGCAAATAAATAGCAATGAAATGGTTGTAATCATAAAACAAATAAATATCAAAAGCTAGATATTCTACTGCTGAGAATCTGTGTAGAAGTAGATGACCCAACATGAGGACAACCAGAAATGAGCACAAGCTTTCCGCTCTGAAAACACTCTATCTAACAAAGGGACCAGAAGCATCATTATCGACCTAACTAGAGGGGTGTTATATTGACTAGCCTACATTATAGGAATGTTACGTACATAAAAGAGAAACGACACTAGTCACTACCTAGGCAGTCACATAGAGAACAGCCTCATGTTGTAGCAGTAAGTGAACTTGGCAGTACTATACATGACTGAAGACTGAATCAAGACATTACATGATACACCACTTTAAACGATACACGGATCCAGACAAAGCTGCCCTTGGAAAAACTACGTCCATTTTCCTTCTGGACTTTAGAGAATCATTGTTTTTAGCTTTGACATACAGCTTTGACATACATGATACATAATATCTTCAACAGAACAGCACTATGGCAACTGCTAAATCGTGCTGCTTGGACTGGTGTGCTTGGGAGGAAATACTGAGAAGAAATTCGACCAGTTTCCGAATTTGCATAGTTAACGGCCGACTTTGCAAGCCGACAAGAAAATGAAACTATATTGTCGTGCTGGACTTGAACTTCAAATGTATTTTCAGTACGTGTAAACTTCCATGTTTAGCCACACAATTTCATTACGTAGCATTTTGTTTCGACTTGCCCACGAATATGAAAGCTCCCTTGATTCCTTCGATTGTCGTGTTTCGCGCTGAATTTAGCTTGGTAAAGAAACCCAGTTCTGAATCTTATTTTCGTCGTTTCTTGCACACAATTCTACATAAGATGAGGGCACTTAGTCACAGTAAAATGAAGTTAATGATTGCGCGGAAATTCATTACTACAGATTCTGAACTGCATAAGCAAGACAAACAAGCAAGCAAGCAAAACTGCAGTTTGAAAATAACGTAAGTAGGACGACTAAGAGGATCCCCACTCCATGGCTAGTACTTTATATCTTACACTTGAGAGCGGGCATATTATTAAAATCACCTCTGGAGAGGGAAAATAATAAATATGCATATTCTTTAACCACAGCTTTTTTCTTGGAAGTATAAATGTTAGGTCATGAATTTAAATTCACTAGATTTTTTTACTATTTATCCAGGAGGATTACTTTTATGATAAGATGAGTGACGTTCAATATACTTCACTTACCTTTTTTCTTCCTTCGTCAGCAGCCAAATGTAGCATTAGAAATGTAGTTCGTAAGTAAATGTAAAATCATTAGATTTAGAAACTCAAATTTAAAAGTATAATTGAAGATAAATTCCGCATGTCCATTTTCTTCGATAACTTCGCTCGTCTCTTCCATGTAATCAATGGCCCGATGTCTGCCTAGTGGTGTCAAATCATTGAAATTATATTTTCTTAAAATAAGTAGTGTTTACAATGCTAACCGCTTGTGATGTTTTACTGCTGCATCGGTGATTGTCCTCTTCCCAACGTTCTTTCCGCAGTGTATATATATGATCGTCACCACAAGCCCGCATTATCACCTCTTCCAAGTTCGGAAGAGGCGATATATGCAAACGATATTAATTTATTCACTAACCCTTCCTCTTGGAAAGGTTAGTGCATAAATTAATATTAACAAAAAATAATATTTTTATTCACTTAGAACCAGCAGCTTTATACGAGGAAGGAGATATTTTCTCATCCTCTACTTATGGATTTTCGATTCAAAGTGATCATGTGTACAATAGAAAATTTAGTTTATTTATAGATTCTAAGTTTAGTAATTTAACTTTTACTGTTTAAGTAGGATATTAAATTTAACTAATGTTCTCGTGAAAGTACGTATGGTACCAATTCAATATTGGCTTATCTGAATCGGCACCTATTGCTACGGCTGGATTGTATTTTAGAATCGTTCTTACTTTTAAACTTGTCACCTTACCCAGTTTCAAACCAGTGAAAATCGATTATTTTCAATAACTACATGAAACGTTTGTCTTTTTTTTCTGTTAGCTATAACTGCACTTTGCATGCATAATAGGGGTGTGAAAGGTGGAACTTTTGGAAAGATTCTGGACCCAGAGAAAGGAGTTAACACTTCGTCCAGACTTGCACCGTTCTATTCCACGGGCATATCTGGAAGTGTTAGCAGGAAAATGTCACAGACGTTTCCTAAATGGATTAATCTCTTTTCACTCGTTCTTTTTTGCAGTAAAGAATTTACTGTTTTGAGTAATTATTCTTAATAATACAATTAAAAATAAAATAATATGATAATCTACTCACAAAAACGATCCAGAATGAACCATAGTTCTACACAAAATTAATTGCGATAAAATTCACTCTCAACCATTAAAAACTATTTCTCTTTAACTTTGGCAACCCCTATTTATGCCGCGCTGTGGTTTATTTGAGGTATCAAGTTACGATGATATACGGCCGGATCACCCTGGAAAGGAATCCTTGAAGCCTTGTTCCATCTTTTTGGTTCCATGTAGGTTTTGGAATTAACGTCTTCTCAATATTTTGTGGTTTCGTGAGAAGCACGGTATCGCCCCACACCTCAGAAATGGTTTGTTGTTTTAGGGGCTCTTTAGATAAGCTTGGGCTAGAGCCCATTTGAATCAGGATAATTTTCGTAACCTCTTGAGTTGGTTGAGTATTCAGGTCTATTTTCGCTTTTTCCGAGGTCAAATATGGTATGGATATTACAAATCGATGTGAAAGTACAATCAATCGTAGATGGATGAATCCCAAAACCGAAAACGAAAACCAGTCACAAAAGTAACATGGAAATAGACCGTGAAGGTGATTTTAATTATAATGTTGCACCTTTGGTCTGGAAAGTCCAAACTGATCATTAGGGGGAGTCAAAGTTAGAATATTCTTTTCATATATCACTTTCTGCGTGTTAGAGTTATGGCCAGTCTTCCACGGATGATTTAAGAAAACACCACTGGCGTCTTTTTAGACTTCTTTTGCTTGTTCTGGGTGTGAGTTGTGACCGTGTGGAATTGAAGATTGAGGTTATAAAATCCAACCGTCTGAAAGATAAATTAAATAATAAAAATATTATTTTTTAAATTCAAAGTGACCCCTCTCAGTGAACAGCGATCATATGCAAAGTTATCCGATCTTATTCTACGATTTTGCTCTTGGACGTCTGAGAATCTTTCAGCTTAACTTTAACTCTATTATCTAACATCTCTCTAGTGTAAGGGTGGTCGCGTTTGGCCCAAGCTTATGTAACGACCCATTAGAACCAAGTTCTATTATTTAATTGCTTCAGTCACCGACGTTGTCAATTCCTTAATCCACTAATGGATGATAAATTAACTGAAGGTGTCAGGTCTGAGTGCTCCTCCTATAACGATCAGAAAGTACATGCTCAATCATTAACATTGTCTTCTCAAGGCAACTATACTTATAAACATTATCTTTTTCCTTTTGTTACGTACATGGTACCACAACCTTGAGTTCTCCTTTTATATTTCTTCAGTAACTCCCGTTGGTAAGTCCTACAAAGAAAAGTTTGGGAGTTGGGACGAAAACGATATTTCTCTAATGGGAACTTGTTTTTAGCCACTCTTTCTACGGGCAGTTTCTCAAGACTCGTCCTCAACTTTACTGCCTTTTGTTCCTTAAGGTATCTAGAGGCCAAATCAAGTCAAGTTTCTCATATGTCCAGAAATTTATCTTCAATCAGTAGAATCATAAAAGTTCCATTTGAAAATAACCTCGATTAACACGATTTATATATATTGATTAATTATGCAAGATGATTTTTTAAAAATTATCGAAAACCTTGAAAATGAGTTCAATGTTCAAGACGTCCTTTAAGTTCAAGACGAAAATTTTTCATGTCTCCAAATGAGGATATCCACGTTGTTCATTTGTGGTCCTCCAACGACTAAGAGTATGCATCCAAACTGCACTTCTGGCCTTGCAGAGAAAAAAAGACAAAAGTAGAAAAAACCGAAAGTTCTTAAACGTCACTGGATTGGACACAACAAAGAAGGTGCCATAAAAATGTTAATGAGAAATCTAAAACGTTAATGAAAGAATGTTAAATACTTACAAATATATTTATATTTATATATTAATTATAGAAGTACATGTCGGATCTTTCTAAGAAAAACTATAAAATATGTAGATTGTGTTGCACTGTAAATACTATATGACAGGGTTATAATTTAATTAAAAAATAATTTATATACTAGATTTAATTTATCACCGGAAAGGTTAGATGATAAATTAACCTCACTTGCATATTCTCCTCTTCCCAACTTGGAAGAGGTGAATAAGCATCGAAATGGTACAGTTCGCGAGGGAAGGGAAAGCGACAAGCGGGGAAAGTGCGAATTCGGTTTTGAGGGCGAGGGCAAGGTCGCGGGGAAGGCGTAGTCAAGAATTAGTGAATAATTTTTAGTTTTTAGAAATTACTATTTTTGAAAATACTTGAAAACGCAAAGAGAGCAAGAAAAGCAGGAGATAACCTATACACCTTGGCCCCAGCGATGCGCTTCAAAACGTATAAATCCAGGAACCAGTCCGGGAACCAGCACTTGTTACATCTCTCATATACACTAAGTTTAATTTAGTACTTAACCCTTCCGGCAGGAAGGATTAGATATTAAATTAAACCTTGTTTATTTTAATATCTAATACACGAATAGCTCTAAGGTCTCTAGCATGGCAGTAGCTCTAGTCTCTCCCAGAGTTCTCTCGATATGCTCTCTCATAACGTCCTTCTGTCTGATGTAAAACTACACACGAAACATATCTCTCAAGCCTCTTAGTGAGGTCCCGACAACGGAACCAAAAATGTGACCCTGAAGCGTGCTACCGATCTTGTCTCTCACCCAGGGTAAACCTCTGATGACCTTTGGTGAGACGCATCATAGAACTAGGAGGCCTCTGCTAAATCCAACTCTCGACATACTCATCTCACTTCCTCACTCGGAACAAGAACTCTCATGGAGGTATAGAGATGAGAAAAACACACCCTTTATAGATATGGCCTAACGGCTTCCAAATACAAAGAAAAGGGAGGATGAGAGATCACTCCACAACCCCTCTATTTATACTACTTCAGATTTATCATGGTAACTACTTGTAAATCTGATTTACTGTAATTTATCGAGATCAAGTCAAAGATAAAGTCCTAAGTCAAGGGTAGATGTCTCCTCTTTTGACTCTACTCTAATAATTAAGATCCTTCTAGAAATAGAAAGGAATCTTTGAAAAGGAATCTCGGATTGCTCCTTATAAGCAAAGTACTACTAACACATAATTGAGCCAAAAAGATCAACAACCCTCTTGATTGTTTGACCTTAACTCTCTACAATCAATAAAAATCAGTCACGCATAAGACAAGAGTGTATTATTCACCCCCTTGTCATCTTATGCATAACCAAACAAAATAGTGGTTCTCATATTTAGAATATTCTAATATTCTATCCTCAAATACCTCCAACTCTAACTGTGACTACTCCTAGTTATCTGTCACTAACTTAGAGTATGGTCTAGCATTGGGACTTATTAGAAGACTCACCACTCATAACTTATCACATATTTACTCCTATGCAACCCCTAGGTGTTACAGTCCAGGACACGACATCCATCTCCTCTAAACATGTACATCCTACCGGTATGCATCAGAGATACCAACCAAGGAGTGGACCGGGGTTCACACCATCTTGTCATCCTCCCTCCCATCTCAATCAACCTCATCATCTTGAAGTTGCAACACCATGATTTTCTCTAGATCCATGCTCATCGCATCTCTTCTTCAACCTCTCATCCAATCACCCCCTCTAAATCTACACATCTTTCAATATGAGTCCGAAGACATAGAAGGAGTAAACCATCATACCATAGAAATGTCTTCCATCCACCTAATAGAACCTCACCATCGAGGTTTGTGACTCTAGTGTCATAGTAGATATCATGCGTCATCCCAATCATCACCATGTATCCTGATTGTAGTCCTCAATCTCAAACATGTACATGTGATAGTACGTATCCATCTCTTCTTTTTTGTTTTCTAAAAAAAAGAAAAAAGAACCACATTGCTGCAACCAAAATCGTCAATCGCAACCATCAATCACTCGTTGTATAATTGTATCCTCTTCAATCATCATCCTCCCTATTCAATGGTATCCTCTTCAATCATCATCCTCCTTGATCTCTTTTTCTGAAAACTCTTACAACCTCCCAAGCATCATCCTCTCAATCCTTCTCTTCTATAAACCTTTACAACCTCCCAAGCATCATCCTTCCAACCCTAATCAGCTTCAGCAATGACTTCTCCCTTGTAAACCATCTTTACTCATCATCTTATACCCGTAGCTTCGAGAGCGTCTGTCTACTCTCTTTCACCCTCATCATGTTCGTTTATGATGATGCCAATGATGACATCATGGACTTCTCTTGTAATCAAACCCGATATCTCTCGTGAAATGAATCCAACCTTGGTATCTGGAATGCGTTCCTCCCAACGTCTCTTCACATCCATCGTCATCATCCCAATTTCTGGTTGTTGTTTGCATGCAACCAGATCACCCATATCCATTGTCTGCATCTCAACCATCTCCTCCAGTTGTGAAGGATCGTCTTCCATTGCCAGTTCAGAAAAAATAGTTTTCTGTTGAACCTTCCTCTCGAGCTTACTTCTCTAAAGAAGTCTCTTGTTGTCTCTTCTTCTCGCATTACATCGTGGATGCAGTATCCAACTTGAGCTAGCCTAGATCCGACGTGCTCATCCAAATCATCCCTATGGAGATCATGTTCAATCTCCTCACCTCAACACCATAACTTGTAGCTTCGATAGCTACAACTGCATGTGCCACAAAGTAATCATCCACAAACTTCTTCATCCCTCCTTTACCAACGTTGGCTTGAAAGAGAGTACCTGTACTTATGAACCCAACATTTTCATTCTCTCAAAAGATAACCTCTCGTTGCAAAGACTCTGCAAAGTCGATGCAATCGTCTCATTGATGATTAGTACCATCACATCACATACACTGATGTACCCAAGCTGGTTTGGGTACAAGCACCGTCTTGGTCGACAATCTCTTATCCTCCAACCTAGTAACCTTAGCTTGTAGATCTTGCATCTTTTGCTGTAGGTCCTCAATGGTTAGATTTTTTTTCTCTACAATCACAATTGGAAGTTGAACCTCATATACTACCCGAACTAGTGTAGTAGTCAGCGATACAGGTGTTGATCTTGTAACCCTTTCTCTTGTATGTCTATGGACAAGAAGCTCAACCGCTTCATGCGCAACCTCTCAATTCTTTGTCAACTTTTCTTTTTCCTTCCCATCTTCTAGAAGTAGCTCCAACCGCTCTTGCCATGGTTCATCAGCAGCTTAAAACAACTCTGTCTTGTAGGTCTCCAAGGTTAGCTTGTCCACCCGAGATAGTTGAGAGAATTGTCTCAAAAACTCTTTGAACAACTCTGTAGGCTATAAAGCTTTGTTGGGTCAGTTGACGCATCCCAAAAATGATTTCTTGGTTATTCGATCTGAGTTTCTCAAGAAATATTCTTCCATCAACGCATGTGAAAATGTATCACAGTTCCTCTCGAAACGCTTTGTTAGACCTGTCACACCACAAGTATCCTATTATTTGTGTGTATGCTTATATATATTTCATTAGGTATGACTATCTTAAAGGTTACTCTAGTTTGAAGATCTAAATTTAGAGTGATCAAAAGTAGTCATAACTAGCTGAGATAGTTATAACTAAGTTGAGGAAACTATTAGAGGTTCCACTATGGCACTATAGGACAAGTGCGGAGCTCTAAATATGCTTTCCAAAAGTATGCAATTTTGTTGACCATCGCTGATTGGATGCATGATGAAAAGTCATGCACAAAGATCTAAAGATGCTCCTCAAAAGACGTATTAGTGTGTTGTCGTCTTTCGATTGGATAGCGTGGAAAGTTAACACTTTACAAAAGCTAAAGTAGGAGAATCTCTTACTTTAGTAAAGTAGAACAAGTAATGTGTGTGCTATTCTTAAGTCTTAGTAGCCTTTAGAAGTTTTACTATTTTGGATTGCGCACTTACCATGAGGTAATGTAACTTAGTGAAAGTTACCATGGTAAGAAGTTGTAGAGTATATAAGGAGGAGTTGAGAAGGTGGAAGACACTCTCATTTTCCTGTCTGTAAGTAAAGTGAGCATTGGAGACCTTGAGAGTCCTTGAGTATTTTGCGATGTAATGTGAGAGCGGGATTAGAACTTGTTTGCAGGAACGCTATTAGAGGGACCGATGTGACCATACGGGTCAGAGAGTTGAGTGAAGTGAGCATGGGTGTGCTTAAATCTTTGTAATTAGGGTGCACTAGTAATCCTAGTCATCTGAGGTACCCCTGGGTGAGAGACAGGCCGGCTTACATTTTGGTTCCGTTGCCGGGGCCTCGATACAAAGATTCGTATTTAGTCGTTAGTACAGTTCATGTCTGTTTTTTGAGCATGAGTTCAGAACCTTTGTACATACACCATGTTATAGAGGGCAAGATAAGCTTTCCAATAAGCTTGATATCTCCGAGAGATCAATTGTGAGGAGAGAGTTATGTCTTTCGGAAGTTAAGGAGGTTTTTCGGTATCAAATAGTGAGCTCTCGGGAAGGAGTTTACAGTCAGTTTCATATTTTCAGTTTTTAGAGTTAGACCTTGAAATCTTCCATGCTGATAGCTTGCAAGATAAGCTATCTAGGCACCCAAATCATGCGTGAATTGATCGAGTAGAACTGGAGTTATGGCATTCGAAGTGAAGGGGGGTCAAATCTGTTATATCGCTTGCTGAAGCAAAAGAGTGAAAGAATTTCAGAATTCTTGAGAGGGTTATGTTCGATCTCTGAGGCTCAGGGTTGACAAGTTAAGCTTCTACTTAGTAATGTGAGAGATTGCTAAGTGAGAAGATAGTCGAGTGATCAAAACTGTCAAACAAGCTATATAGCGAGAGAGATGTATGACGGATCATCGTCATGGAAGGACAGCAAGAGTGAAAATTGAGGTTGAGCAAGATCCCTCAAGGCTATGCGGTGATAGTTACCGCTGATATGGCGAAAGGAGAATTTCGACTAGAATTTGAGGAAGAAGCAGAGAGTAGTCGTAAGATGTAGAAGAACTCGAGGTGCTTTTTGTGTGGAGAAGAAGGACATAAAGTGAGCAAGTGTCCTACGAAGAATAGACTTTTGCGTGAGCGAAGAGGGTTGGTCGACTTAAGCTTACACATAGGCCCTTCTTCCCCTAGACAAGACGTCATTGATCCTACAACCTTTTGTCCTAGATGTGGAGTGGACTGGATTCCAGTTGAGCACGAGTGTAGCGCAGTGGTTGCTTTGCTAGAAACTGTAGCCGAAGGTCTCGAGAGAAGGTTGAGTGTAGAAACGGAACGAGTGAAGACCTCTAGCGAGGATGGAGATAGTCTGTCACACGAGAGATAAGATGACCATGAGGGTCAAACTTATTCCAACCTTTGGAGAGGAGAGAGCTCAACGGGGAAATTGTGGATTGCGGTGAAGTGCGATCTTCACATCCGCAAGCAGTTCCTTGAGTAAGAAGAAGAAAAGAAGAGAAGAATGGGGAAACTTCCGATGTTTTACGGAAAGGATGGAGAAGACGTGGAAGGATTTGTGAGAGACTTCAAAAGAGCATGCATTGGCAATGGAGATCGAAAGAAGAGCGAGTGGGTAGGGTTGATACCTGAATTTCTTGAGAATTCTGCATTGACATGGTATGAGGATAGGAAGAAGAAAAGCGTAGTGGGGACTCCAGTTGATACTTGGGAAGTATTGACGGATGCCTTAATTGAAACTTTTCTTCCCGATGAAAGTTACGAGAAGTTAATGGTAGAGGTAACTTACCTCAAACAAGGAGAGAAAGAGAAAGTAAGGACTTACGCCGAGAGGGTGGAGAAATTAGAACAAAAGTTTCGGGTGGTTTTACGAAAGAGTGGAGATGTAGTAGAACCAACGATGGTGGGCATTGGAGCAATGCTCACAAAGAATTTTATTGGAGGATTGAGGCCGGAGATTCGAACACAAGTGCGGTATGAGAGACCAACTTCGAAGGCTGATGCAGTGAAGATCGCAACCAGGATGGAAGAGAGTCTGGATGGAGACGACTTGCAACCAATGACTGTTGGGGCAGCATGTGGAGATGTGCAAGGGCCGATCATGCCAACTCTGACGCCTGCGAGTGTTCCGACTATTCGATTTCAGAATCTGACTCCAGTAGCTCCTACTAGTGCGGTTACAGTCACTGTACCATCTAGATCTGTTACTCCCGACTTTCGTGATGAGTTGAAAAGTTTGACAGAGTCTCTAGCGGATTTGAAGATCAATATGGTGAATTTGTTGCAACACCGCAGTCCAAATGTTGGAGGAGGCTCACGAGGTTATGGGAACTATCAGTCTAGAGGTGGACCACCGCAAGGATCACCAAGTAACTACACGAACCAAGGATGTTTTACGTGCGGAGGATCACATTCCAACGTAATTGTCCAAGTCGTAATGGTGGAACGGCGGATGGAGCTTCAACTTCACAAAGCAAGGACAAGGGTGTAGCATGCATTGACATCTTGGAGCCACGAGATGTACGAGAAGGTTTTCAATCTGTAGAGCTGTTGGCTCAAGAGAGGAAGAGGACGCATTTCGACGAGGGAGAACCAGTCGTGATGGAAGATTCTCCAAGTCAAAATACTCGGAGTAGCAAATCTTCTTCAAAAACCAAAGAACGGCGGAAGAAATTGGGAAATACTGATTTCACAATTTCGATGGAGCAATCAAAATACAACGTGGTGGAAGACGTGGGTAAGCAACGAGCAAACATTACTGTGGGACAGTTGATTGCTCTAAATCCTTCGGTGAGGAAAGAACTTCGTAGCGGTCTAAGCTCCCGACGAGGTCGGAAGAAGAAGGTAAATCCTTCTACTGTCGGTGTGAGTGCTTTAGATGTTAGTGAAGGAGAGGTGTGCAACAAGGCATCAAAAGTAGAGGCTCGTATCAATGGGAGAGATGTCTCGGATGTTCTAGTCGATGGAGGATCGACAGTAAATGCCATCTCAGAACGACTCATGAGGAAGTTGGATCTAGTACCAACTCGTCCTTCTAGTATCACGGTGGGCATGGCTAACAGACAGCGAGTTAGACCATTGGGAGTGCTGGAAAGAGTTTGTGTGTCAGTAATGGGAGTGCAAGTAAACATGACATTTCAAATCTTGAAAGAGTCAAGTTATGAAACGTTACTCGGAAGACCTTGGCTTCGAGCAGTACATGCAACGGATAACTGGCACAAAGATTATTTACGCATCGGACCAAATCACTACCGAATCAAAGTTCCATTGCTCGGAGATCAAGTTGAGACGTCGGAATCAGATCGACCCATATCGGACTACTGGGAGTCAGAAGTTGTTGATACTACTTCTGATGTAGGTACCAATTCTTCAGATTCAGAATCTGAAAATACATCGTCGGAAGAGGAGAGAGAAGAACGAAATGTGGGTGTGAATGTAGTGGATCTTTTTCCTTCTCCGGAAGTGCAAAGAGATCGAGACAAAGAACCGTTGACTCCCGAGGAGGTGGAGAGAAGAATTGCCACCTTACGTTATGGATCGAAGGTTACTAAAGAGGAGAAGAGTTGTTTCGAAGAGATCTTTCGCAAATACATTCATGTATTTGCATTTAGTTACAAGGATCTGAGGGAGGTCACACTGGAGCAACATCGTATCGAGTTAGAGAAGGAAGTCAAACCGGTGCGACAGAAGCAACGAAGAGTGAGTCCTCCAATTGCGGATCTGGTGAAAGAAGAGATCGAGAAGCTGCCACTGCCGGGTTCATTTATGAGGTGGAGCATTCTGAATGGGTATCACCCATTGTGATCGTAAAGAAGAAAAATGGCAAATTGAGGGTGTGTGTTGATTACAAGAAGCTCAATGCGATCACAAAGAAGGATTATTATCCTCTACCTTTCATTGACGAGATCTTGGAAGAAGTGGCGGGAAACGAATGGTACAGCTTTGGAGATGGTTATAGCGGATATAACCAGATCAAAATTGCACCAGAACATCAACACCTGATCACTTTCACTACTCCGTGGGGTACGTTTGCATTTCGAGTCATGCCATTTGGTCTGTGTAATGCTCCTGCGACGTTTCAAAGGTTTATGAACAAAGTGTTCGAACCTTTCTTAGGAAAGTTTGTGAGAGATTTTATAGATGACTTTTGTGTTTACGGGAGTAAGGAGAAGCATTTTGAGCACCTTGTGAAGGTCTTAGAATGTTTAGATGTAGCAAATGCATCTCTCAATCCGGAGAAATGTATTTTTGGGTGTGAGGAAGGGTTACTCTTGGGTCATATCATATCCAAGGACGGCATTGCCGTTGATCCAGAGAAGGTGCAGAAGATCTTAGAGCTCCCTTTTCCTAGTACTCTCACTAAGCTACGACAGTTTTTAGGTATGGTGGGGTATTATCGAAGGTTTATACTCTCGTTCTCACATAAAGCATATGCTTTGACAGCATATCTGAAGAAGGGAGTAGATTACGTGTTGATTTTAGGAGATGAAGAAGCTCTAGCCGCCTTTGAGGAACTGAAGAAAGCTCTTACTTCAGCTCCAATCTTGGTTAAGCCCGATTGGAATAAACAGTTTATTCTATATACGGATGCTTCAAATATAGCAGTAGGATGTACTCTAAGTCAGTATGATGTTGAAGGTAGAGATCATCCTATTGCATATGCTAGTCGGCAAATGGTCAAGGCAGAGAGAAATTATTCTGTGACAGAGAGAGAAGGATTAGCAGTGATCTATGCTCTGAGAAAATTTCGACATTATCTCATAGGAGGCAAGTTCACTATCGTTACAGATCATAAGGCATTGAAGTACATCTTCAATAAACCTATGGTCGAAGGACGATTAGCAAGGTGGAAGCTCTTATTGTCAGAGTACGACTATGAGATTTGCGATCGACCAGGGAAGAAACACGCGAATGCAGATTTGCTATCTAGAGCTTACGATGACGATGGAGAGGAGCCGGTGGATGACACCTTTCCTGACGAAGATTTGATGGTCTTGATGAGCAACTCTATTATCCCAATAGAATATCAAGAAATTTGGGATTTTGTTACGGAAGGTGTCTATCCAGATGGGATGCGGACCAGAGAGAAGAAGGCGTTGGTGAAACGAAGTCAACCTTACTGGGTGGTGGAAGGTGTGTTATTCTGTGAAGGAGTTGATGGGGTCCTGAGAAGAGCTGCGAGCAAGGAGGAGTCTCTACGACTCATGAAAGAATTCCATGACGGTCCAGTATGTGGAGGACATTTCGCAGGCAAGTTGACGACTCATAAGATACTCGACGCAGGATATCACTGGAGAGGGATGTTTAGAGATTGCTTGACGTATTGTAAAACCTGTGATGTTTGTCAAGCTTTCGCTATTAAATCTAGTGTTTCCACTCCTCTTAGATCTATTCCGGTTCTCGGACCTTTCGAGAAATGGGGAATAGATTTTGTTGGGCCTTTGAATCGCACCCCTCGCAACAATAAGTATATTGTTGTAGCCACAGATTATCTTACGAAGTGGGTAGAAGCTAGACCTCTTGTAACTATTGGAGAAGTTGAGGTGGGTAGATTTCTGTACGAACGGATCATTACTAGGTTTGGATGTCCTCTGGAGTTAGTTTCTGACAGGGGTCGAGAATTTGTGAGTGGTATGACTACTGCTATGTGCACCCACTTCTCCATTTCTCAGAGGGTTACTACTTCATATAAACCTAGTTCAAACGGGTTGGTAGAGAGGACAAACTTTACCTTATGTCAAATGTTAGCAAAGGATGCTGACATGGAAGGGGCCAAACACAACTGGGACAAGCGTCTTCATGCGGTTCTATGGGAGTATCGTACAACAGTGAAGACGTCTACGGGATATTCTCCTTTCAAGATGGTGTATGGGTTGGAATCAAGATTACCAATCCAGTTCGACCTAACCACCTTTCAGACCTTGCAAGCTGGACTGAAGAGAAAGGGTGGTCCAATAGCTGAGAAAGAGAGGGGAGAAACCTTGTTGGAGCTAGAGGAGAATAGAGACGACGCAACTCAACGAATTGAGATGGCTCAGCTACAACAGAAGAAGAGCTATGACAAGCGCTTGGCGAAGAACAAAACGAAGTTACAGCCATTTCAAGAGGATGAGTGGGTGATGTTATGGGATGCTATTAGGCACAAGCGAGTTCAAAAGAAATTCTTACGTCGATATTTTGGACCTTTCATCATCTCCAAAGTGTGGAGTAATGACACCTACGATCTTCAAGAAAGGAGTGGTACGTTCTTCGATCGAGTGAACCACGACAAGCTAAAGAAGTTCCATCAACGTGATACTTCACTCCGAGGACGGAGTGAAAATTAAGTCTGGAGGTAAATGTCACACCACAAGTATCCTATTATTTGTGTGTATGCTTATATACATTTCATTAGGTATGACTATCTTAAAGGTTACTCTAGTTTGAAGATCTAAATTTAGAGTGATCAAAAGTAGTCATAACTAGCTGAGATAGTTATAACTAAGTTGAGGAAACTATTAGAGGTTCCACTATGGCACTATAGGACAAGTGCGGAGCTCTAAATATGCTTTCCAAAAGTATGCAACTTTGTTGACCATCGCTGATTGGATGCATGATGAAAAGTCATGCATAAAGATCTAAAGATGCTCCTCAAAAGACGTATTAGTGTGTTGTCGTCTTTCGATTGGATAGCATGGAAAGTTAACACTTTACAAAAGCTAAAGTAGGAGAATCTCTTACTTTAGTAAAGTAGAACAAGTAATGTGTGTGCTATTCTTAAGTCTTAGTAGCCTTTAGAAGTTTTACTATTTTGGATTGCGCACTTACCATGAGGTAATGTAACTTAGTGAAAGTTATCACGGTAAGAAGTTGTAGAGTATATAAGGAGGAGTTGAGAAGGTGGAAGACACTCTCATTTTCCTGTCTGTAAGTAAAGTGAGCATTGGAGACCTTGAGAGTCCTTGAGTATTTTGCGATGTAATGTGAGAGCGGGATTAGAACTTGTTTGCAGGAACGCTATTAGAGGGACCGATGTGACCATACGGGTCAGAGAGTTGAGTGAAGTGAGCATGGGTGTACTTAAATCTTTGTAATTAGGGTGCACTAGTAATCCTAGTCATCTGAGGTACCTCTGGGTGAGAGACAGGCCGGCTTACATACCCTTCACATGCTCCCTTATCTCAAGCACCGCATCGCTTCGAATGTCTCGATCATCTCTTTCTCCGATATCTGATCTAAATCTATCTCCGTCTTGTAACATCTCAAGTACTTTCAGATGTCTCTCCATCGAACAGATCGAGCTTGTCAATGGTCCTTCGAAGCGCCTTCGTCCTCATAGTCTCTTTTTTTTGGTTCCCTTGCTCTTGTCGCAAAAACAAAGTGAAGGCTTGAAACAAACGTGCAGTTGGTGCATCCAACTGCACCCCTGGTATCCCCTCTGGTCCGTTCATCATATCCATAGTCATGGCTCATTCCATCTTCCTATCTTCCATGATCCCAAACCATCTACATATCCATCATCCTAGGTCCGCAACATCCTCTCGAACAACCGTATCCATCTTCATCCTCGTTCATGATTGTTGATCTCCTCTTCCAAGTTCCAACATAGAAATCTCCACCTCTGCCTTCACGTCGAGTTCACCACCTTATAGTGTCAGATTTTGCATGAAGGATGTCCAGGAAAATATGAGATTCCTGGTTGTGGAGATGTAGTGTGCTGAACAGAGACAAGAAAGAGAGAAACAAGTTGGAAAACGAGCGTCGCAATATATATCAACTCTCAATGTATATACACTACCGGTTCTTTTTCCCTAAGAACACAAAACTGAGAAATAGACTAGAGTGATCTGTAATCTGCTTCAAAACCTCCTAAAACGAGTCCTCGAATCTCAACCTAGACCCAAAACCACCGAAACGTAGCTCAAAGCAAGAGAAACTTCCCTTTGCTAACAAAAGGAGCTGCACTAGCACCACACGATTGAAACCCAAGTCCAAACAACGTCCACGTACAAACCTTTAGCTAAAGCTAGCTACCACAAGCTGTACATAGTCAACTAGATCTCTAACGAACTCCAACGAACAAAAATTGTAATAAATGAACCGAAAAAGATCTATTTGGAAACTTCCTTCTTTCACGAAACGGTCTTCAGATGTTGATAAGGTCTTCTTTACTGACTCCATTGATCTCAAGAACTCCCAAATCCGACTCTCGGCAGCTGAGATATCGTCGATTTTCGGTCCTAGGTGATCAAACTTTCAAAAACTCCTCCTACGGCTTAAAATCGCACACACCGTCCAAACGCATCGCCTGATCTGATATCCATCTTCTCTAGTAGGTAGATCTAGCTACCTTGAATCCAACGTGACTCCAAACAAGCCGTTTGGAGTTTTTTTCGCAAAATCACGCAAGAAATTTGATCGCAAGACATAAAAAATTGACGTAAATCGACTCCTTGCGGCTCGAACTTGCTCACCACACCCAAACCAACAATCCAATCCACATACGGTATTCTCTTATGCGTAGATGAAGACTCCTTGATCGCATAGGCACCAAGAACGAAAAGCTTGGCTCATCGATCGTGAAGAACAACCCAATCTCATATCGCATGCGATGAAAAACTGATGCAAGCACTTTCCTGCGAGTCAATTTCACTCAGAACTCTCAAATCGTCTGATGAAACTTAATATCGTCTTCAATTTCCTGAAGAACTTGGCGTTCTGATCTCGATGCATCCAAGGACAACAAGTTTGGACTCTGAAACAGCCGGAACGGTCCAACTCTCTTTCATAGGTCACTGAAGTATCTAAATCTTTCTCCTGCGTCTCAATTTCTCTCAGAACAGACTCCTTGATATGTCTCTTCACGAACCGTCTTAACCAATGCGTAGCCTGCACAGATCTGAACCCAACGACGTCTTACGTGTTTGCATTGGACTTCTAAATCTCCCGAACAGTCTGCAGACAGATCGCAGATGCAAGCTAATCCCTTAAGCTACCTCTTTACGTTAGTCGCTGTACATACAAGTTCTCTAAGATAATGAGCTAGCAGGCCCCTTGCGTCCTTAGTATAGTGCGAGGAGCCACAAATACCCAGTTAGCAATAGTAAACTAAGGCCTAACTTGATTTTTTCTTCTTTCGAGTCTCATAACTTCATCATTAGACTTCCAAATGAAGTAGACGAAGTGCCCATAGAAAGCTGACAACGAGCTCTACCCATTAATGTAATGAAAACAAAGATCCGAAGTTGTGCAAAAAGCCCGTAAGTTGAGGCTTAGCTTGCTTTTTTCATCTTTTGAGTCTCGTAACTTCTCCACTAGGCGTCCAAATGAAGTAGATGAAGTGCCCATGGAAAGTTGACAACGAGCTCTACCGATTAATGTAATGGAAACAAAGATCCAAAGTTGTGCAAAAAGCCCGTAAGTTGAGGCATAGCTTGCTTTTCTCATCTTTTGAGTCTCGTAATTTCTCCACTAGACGTCCTTATTTCTGTTTTCTTTTATCAGAAAATATGAAAGTCTACGTTATTATTATTTTCATAAAATAATTATAACTTATAAAAATTTATTCTAATAAACTATTATAGAAAATTGAATTAATTCATAAATATTGTATGTTAATCAATCCCGGAGTAGCCAACTCATCCGGAGAAAATCCATAAGTGAAATCTGGGTCGGGACTCTACTTCCCAAATCGAGCCGCTTTATGAGGATATTAATTTATATTTTAACTTTTCTCGCCGGTGTCGTGTCGTGGATCAACTCTAACTTGAAAATCAAATTCTGATGCTTATCATTCCAAAGACGCTCATATGATAAAAAATGAACTTTCTGACACAACTTCGGATGTTCACTTTCATAACATCGATGGATAGAGCTCGTTGTCAACTTTCCATGGACACTTCGTCTACTTCAAGGTCATCGAGAAAGATATTATCCAATATCGTGATTCATCCGATGATCACTTTTGTTCTCTGCTTTCTTTTGTTACTTGGATTTGTTTCACGAGGCCCCGGATGGTTTCATGCGTTCCTGTGTTTCCATTATAGGCCGTGCTCGGTATGGTAACTCAGGTAGACTCTTATTTGATTGCACATCTGGTGCTCGGTTTTTTCTTTCATCTAGGTCGAAAAGATCTTTCCGGGTGGAGACAAGGTGTCATAAATGCTCCCGCGATCTCTGAAACTGTAGAGTCTTTGATGGTGACCTCGTTTACAGCCGCAGCCTAAAACTAGTTTAAACTAATTTTCCCTGCGTGGTATTCCTAATGCCTTTCTAACACCACTATTCGGGAACATGGAATCTATCCAGTGCACGGATGAAGGTATTGCTGAGGACGATGCTTTAGGGCATGGGTAGAAATGTCGGCGAGATCAGGATGGAATCTACTGAGAGAACAGAAGAAGTGAGCACCGTCCCGTACCGTGCGGGAGTACGATTCTAGGGAGAAACAAGAGAACACAAGAGAGAGAACAAGCCTGAGGGATCTCTCCGGCTCAACCTCATCCTTGGGGTACTATTAATGGCTGGGGTGACAATTCTTTCAAACTGGAACTTCTGTTCTCGGTAGTCGCTGGGAGCTCCGTGAGAGATCTTCTGGTGAGCTTGAGAGGAAATGGAAAGCTATGAGTCTGCGAGCACATTACGGAGCAACATCTTTGTAACATATATCGGTGGGTTTCTGGTGTTAGCGCTTTTCTGGAAGAAATTCGGCAGCGCCAAGAGGCTCCGACTCCCACCAGGACCTCCGGGATGGCCTGTGCTCGGTCATCTCCTGATGCTGGGCAGGCTGCCTCATCGTTCCTTGATGAAGCTGTCCGAGAAGTATGGACCTCTCATGTTAATAAGGTTGGGTTCAGCTCCCACTGTTGTCATCTCCTCTCCTGAAATGGCCAAAATCTTCTACAGAACCAAAGACCATCTGTTTGCCGATCGCGCCAATACTTTCAATGGGGAGGTTTTCATGTACAACTTCCAAGATCTTGCCGCTTCACCTTATAACGACCACTGGCGTCTTATGAGGAGGCTTGTCGACGAGGAGATCTTCTCACAGAAACGGCTGAGACACTTGAAGGTTTGAAAACTCATCGAACTTACTACACTACCTGCTGGAATTGAACGTACTGCGTGGAATTTTATGGAGGGAACGCATTAGAATTCTCGAACTCCATGAATGTGTCTCATTGACTCTCTAAGTTGAGAGTTAAGGCAGGTAGGGGAGAAGTTTCATAGTAGAGGGGAACTTTGAACCCGTATGAAGGAAAAGATGCGAAGGAAAAGTCGTCAGCTGACGGACTGACGATATCATCGAGAGAAGGAGCAGAAAGCATCTGGAGGCCTTCTGTACCGTCTGATTCGTTCTCTGAGCCAGTCATTCGCACCTTTTTATCATCTCTGTTTTTATAGAAATAAGTGTGACAGGGGAGCTTTTCTTGTAAGCTTCAAGATAGAATCTGAAAACCCTTATAGGAAAAGGAGAGAGAGAATCGATGCAAGAGAGAACAAGTATGTGTAAGTTCAGGTATATATAGTTTGGTACAAGGGAAGGATAGGCCTGCGAAAGGAAATGAGCCCAAATTACCTAAACTAGTTGCTGTAATTATATTCACAAATAGACAGCCTAATTCCAACAACCCTCGGGAAAAGAGAAGTAACGTAAAACGGGTTTTTGAACCTGTTCTGGTTTCAATGCTTCGGTCTGACTTCTGTGTAATGGGTTTTCACAGGATTTTAGAAGCGAAGAAATATTGGCCACAGTAGAACGTATGGTGAGAGAAGGCCGAGAAGGAAAGCTAGTCGACATGGGTTCAAACATTTTTCAGTTGTCCTTTGATCACATGTGCCGCATCTGTTTCAACAACCGCTACTCTGATTCCAAAGTAACCATCCCTGATGCAAAAGGTGAGCCGAGAGATTTTCATTCGCTTCTGGACGAGTGGGCCGTCATCGTCGGATCATTCATTCCTGGACAGTTCATCCCATTCCTCCGGAAGCTAGATTTGGGAGGTTACGAGGCAAGGCTGTTGAAATTGAGGTTTACAGTTGAGAAGTTTCTGAATCCCATCATCGAGGAGCATCGGCTTAAACAAGAGGATGAAGCTAAAGACTTCCTGGATGTACTGCTTTTGCTACAGCGCGAGAAAGCTGCAGGAGATGGGTTTTCAGACATTCAGATCAAAGCTCTTCTTCAGGTGAGAAACTCGGTGAAGCTCTTGAGTATAGCTATGCAGGGAGTCATCACGTAGTTCCCTTGAACTTGAAGTTCGTTCTTTCTGCAAAAGCATGCAAAGAAATTCTCATCAGAGAGTGTAATGGCCATAAATAGACAAAGGACTTGTTCACGGAACAGCAGAATGTGGCTGCCCTTGTTCACTTGGACCTGATAGCAGATGTGTCCATGGTGAGTGCAGGATATGCTCATCGGTGGAACCGAGACTGCTGCAAACACGACGATATGGGCTCTGGCGGAGTTAATGCGACATCCTGAAGTTACAAAGAAAATTGTGGACGAGCTGGACCTTGTTGTAGGGAAAGACATGCTAGTGGACGAGTCACATCTCGTCGAGCTCAAATACCTGAAAGCAACGGTGAAAGAAACGTTCAGGATGTACCCGGTGGTACCCTTGAATGTGCCACATGGAGCTATGGAGGATACCCAAGTAGCTGGCTATGACATTCCCAAGCGTACCAGAGTGCTGATGAACATTTACGGAATCGGAAGAGATCCTAAACTATGGACGAATCCGAACATGTTTAATCCCGAAAGATTCATCGACAATCCAATAGACGTGAAGGGATACCATTTTGAGCTCTTACCGTTCGGTGCTGGCCGCAGACGGTGTCCCGGCAGAGATATGGGCTTGTATCTTGTAGAAATGACGCTGGCGCAAATTCTTCACACCTGTGTTCTCTCTCTTCCGCCGGGCATGGAGGTTGATGTCGAGGAGGGCATTGGACTTACGCTTCCGAGAGCACATCCTCTGCGTGTGCTGGTGTCTCCTCGCCTCCGACCCGAAGTTTACAGTCGATATGGTATGAACTTGTGATCATGAAAGGGTTCGAGGTAGCTTAGCCCTAAACCATAGACATGACAGAATACTGAAGCAGGCTTGTTACCAGACTAACCCCAAACCCGTGTTTCCCTTTAGCATGGACACTCGAGTCTCATGTATAATTTTGCTAAAGTAGTATCGACATGCCAGCATCATGTACTGCTCTATTTTCAAGTCCTCTCTACACCCAAACTTCCTTTTACATCATGAACTAACCCATTAAAAGCAGACCCAGAAGAGAGTAAGAATATCCTGAACTCTAACAGAAAATGCTACGGTGAGAGATCGGTCCGCATTAGAGAAAACAAACACTGGACTTCCACTTGAACGAGAGCCTCGACGACGATGTAAGTGACTGGTAACTGGAATTACTCAGCTCCAGGAACTCTTCTTTTGCCTTTCGACCTCTTGAAAGTACACAAATCCAGAAGGACGACTTCTTCTGGACAGAATCATCTGTCTTGCTTTTTTGTCAAGTTAGGACATATGATTGTTGTGTATCGAGCTGAGGTAAACAAGTATAGCTACAGGTAGTGCTACAGAATCAAGGGAGTATGGCAAATGGTCACTGAAAGTTACTCTACAGTACTTGTTTCCTTCTCTTTCTGAATGACTCTCAAGGCATGGCCTCCTGTGATCCTACAAACCTCCTGCCACTGCACTAATAACTTAAATGTTTAATACATAACTTGGAAGTCTGGAAGTAGAAAGGTTCGGCCCTTGTGAGCTCCAGTTTCGACATAAAAACGAAAACAGTCGCGTAATTAATCAGTACAATTAATCGAAGCTCACGACTCAGCAGCTCCGCATAGAGTACATCAATATCAAGAGCGCTGGCTGTGGCTGCGGGGCTCAACTACAGCTGGTGCTTGTCTTGAATCGGCATCTGAGAACTTCCCTACTACTCTCGAATGGGGGATCGTAGTATCTCCTCTGGCCAGAGCTGCGAGGTTCTCTTTCAGTATTTTTCTCGGCAACCTTCCTACAACATTACCTTCTTCGTTTCCCTTCCCATCCAAGAAGGAGAAGTGCGGAATCCCTTCTACTCCGAACTCATCTAGCTCTGCTTCCCACTTGCTGTTATCCACATTCAGCATCACAAAGTTGATTTTATCCCTGTCGCATTGAAAATGTCCAACTTCAGCGGGAGGTAATAACGACTCCAAAGATTTGCTCCTGGAACTAATCATTCCTATGAAGAAACAGCACCTATGAAGGAGCTGCTACAGCCTCCTACCAGTCAGATACAACCGCAGTCTGTCTTCACATGAAGCGTAAAGATATTGCCACTTTTCGACGAAGAAACTTACTTGTATTCTTGCTCAATTACGTAGACATCCTTCGCCATTTCACGGCAGACCTCACACCAGTCAGCATAAAACTCCACCACTGTAGGTCTCCCATTTCCTAGGGCCTGCATTAAAACCACATCCTGTCAGTAAAACCCCAGAAGTTTTTGATGAATTCAGAGAAGTAGACAGTCCGTTATCATCCCTGACTTTAGGATGAAACCATTCAAGCAGCAACGAGTGATTAAGCAGGCTCAAGAGGATACCTGCACTCCGTCAAGAATTACTATCCCACTTGCACAATCAAGGGTGACATGATGACCGAGAATGAACAGGCTGCTATGTGACGGCAGGTCGGGCCAGACTCACTTATACAACGCTCGTTCGTGATTAACGCTTAACCAAGCTTACTGGGTACTCAAATGTAAGATGGTGCACGTGGAAACAGAGGTTTTAGTTACGAAGCAGCACAGACAATATTAGCAATCCAAACTATGAACGTAAGGCCTCCATCTAGCCATGATTTTCAAGTTCAGCCATGGAGTTGACTGGTTTCAAAAGCTAGGGACGCGAGGCGGAGTGAGATCATTTTCGACACAATTTATTACAACCGAACTAAGTATATCAGTGGAAGAATCAAGAAGAAGAGGGGGAGTGGAATTCACAAAATTTTCACTAGAGAGAACTTCGCAGGATGAGATAGATAAGCACCTCTTCATAAGGGGTTGATTGAGCAGCCAACTGCGGCAGGGTCGGAGTTGCGCCCCCGACTCTTCCCAAGGCAAATAACCCAACAGCCACTGTCACCGATGCTAGGGCCACCAGCTGATTTCCTCGTTTACCTGGACCATAAGTTTCAAACTGTGGGGTACTACTAGTGCTGCTACTCGAAGCTGCCAAGTCTTCTTCAGTTGATGCAGCGGAGACCTGCCCTGTTCCATCGCTCTGCAGTCACCACCGGCGAACCAACGGAGGTGTCAACACCCCATCTAACGACGAAAGCGAAGTGCAGAAAAATTTAACAAATCATTGTTCCCATAGATGCTCAAAATCTGCACTCACGCAGCAATTTGGGGGTCCCGACGACGAAGATGAATCCGTGGCATCGCTGCTCTCAGCCTCGGAAGTCTTAAGGTCGGAATAGCGTCTCGAACTCTTCCCCCTCTTCGCAGCTTTAGTCCTGTAAATTCTTCCACTGAATTCGCCATCCCTGTGAACTAGTGTCAAACCGAGGGGTGGACATCCGGCAGAGATCTGCTGAAGTTTACCAAGCCTAAATGGCGTCGACTCCAGCAACCCTCCACGGCATGGAGCCCCGGGCGGGAGGAGGCATGTCCTACTCAGAGATGTCACCACCGAGCAGGTCGTCATTCAATCGATCCTCGCTATCTCGCTGCTCCTTTCCAATCAATGGGATATCTCTCCGACTGGATTCCCAGACGAACAACAATCAAACAGCAAGTAAAGCAAGTCGACCCCGGGTTTCCGTTGTCTGCCAACCAAACTGAAGGAGGACAACACGCCTGGCCACGAGCTCTCTGCCACCACAACCACAAAATGACTGTGCCCAATTTAGATTCAATTCTGTCTCGCGAATCGGTCACGCACAATGTCGCCCACCATAGCCTTGATAGACTCACTCCCACCGCTTCCCTCCCGGCTGACACTTCCCGTGACTATTAAGCTTAAAGTAAACCGTCACTGATCAACGTTTAACATTAACTGATCACATAACTGGACTTCCCGCGGTATGGAAACCACGTTCACCTTTTACTTTCTATTTCCTTAATCTGCTTTTAGGCCTCTGTTTCCACCATGGAACTTATGATGAGGTGAACTATCGTAAGGTGCAAACGGCCACTGGCGACTACAGTTGAATGCTAACGTGGCTGTCGATACCCCTGACTGGGACAGTGTTATGTGGGACTCACAACAGTCCGCTCCCTCTCTGGATGAGGGACACGTGTCATGGCGGAGTGGATTACGCTATTCTTCTCAAGAGCATCAGAAGCATAGAAATCGATCTCACTTCAGAGCGAGCGACACTCGACGCTCGTAAGATTGCATTCAGTCCAGACAAGAACTTGAGGCTGCAGCGTCGACGTCGACCGTACGTTCTACTTCTCCTTCATGCATTGTGTGGTTTCAAGAGTACTTGAATCAGTATTTCTTTCGAGAATTTAGTTGTACCTTTACACAGCATCTTGAAGTGAGGGCTAGGAGGAAGGTGTACTGAGGATTACTATGATCGCGATAATTCACAGAGATCTTCTCGTTCTCAACTAATCGAATGAATAATGTAACAGTCGGTGAAAGATCGAATGAATCGAGTCGTCCTGTCCGTGAAATGTAGCAACCGGTTGATTTCTTACGTAACTGTTCAGAGATTCGAACCCATGCACTTAATTCCGGGAAGCGAGAAATCCGACAACGGGGTCTAATCTAACCTAAGACTGATCGACTGCCTGATTAGTCAGGCAGTCGATCAGTCTTAGGTTACTTTGATACTGTCAGTCATCGTCTCGCAGTGCTACAGTAGCTGTTATAATCGCAAATAGCGATCGACCTTAGCACGAGGAGGAGCAAACGTTGTCGATTCTGGTGAGAGGAGTTTAAGTTGCATATATGTATATATAGATTCTAGACAACTTGAAACTAAAGGCCTGCAGTTCATGCGGATGACGAGTCAAATTAAACTAGGCAAATTGCTGTCAATCCATCATTGTCGAATGAAGCTACTGTACTTAATAACGTGTTAAGAGTGTAGCATGCATAAATGGGTCATTTCACTTCATCAATTTTATTTGAAAAGGAAACTTGGAAATGTCAATTTTCACCTTTTCTTCTTGATACTTCAAATCAGTTCTTAATTTTTTCCTAAACAGAGATTTTATTGTGGAGCAAGAACAACTACAAGTCTACAACTCTTGAGTTTATAGTTTTATACTCGGTTTCTAAGGGATCTTCACCACATGAGTCTTGATTGAGTCTTGATTTCTTATTTTAGAAATAAAATTAAAATCTCCTTGTTGTTATTTCTCTTTGAACCATAACTTGTCTAATTTTCCTTTTGCTTCGATTTCTCTTTCTCTTTGTTACACAGTTTCTCTTTTCATTACACGTCAATCCACACTAATGTCTTATTATTTTGCGTGTGGAAAATCATTTTTCACTACAAAACTGTAACCAATAGAATAGCTAAATTTTTGCCCTCTCGCTTGTCTTCTTGGGTTGTTCTTCTCTAAGTCGCCTGGGATGCATATTTAACATGAAGATTTCAGAAGAGAGTTTACTATTTCTTATGCTCATTGGATGTTGTAAAACACCAAATGATGCAACTAGCTCTATTCAGGGTTTTAAGACGATGATGAATTGAGTTAGAAAATAATTAACTTAATTAATGTAACAGATGAATTAAGAATGAATAAATGAATAAAATAAGACTTTTATGATCAAGAAGTTGCAAGGTTTAAAATGTAAGACGAGGCTCAAGAGTGAACTCAAACTCGAATGCTCATGGAAGTGTATTTTCATATTTTTTGCAACGAATGCAATGCTAGCTATTCAATAACGGAATGTAGTTCAACATTGTGCAAATCCAAGCTTAGCTGTGGAGTGATAATAAAATAACGTCTGAAGTTCAAGACTCTGAACTCTACCTACACACAAGAGATGCGGCTTCCATTGGACTGCCATTCGCTCTTGCCATGGAATCCAGCAGCTATGAGTCCAGTTTGCACAGAGGTGATCTTGGAGCTTCTGTTGGAAGAAGAAGCAACAATAGTTACAATTGAGATCACCGCAGAGATAGCGAGAGAAGGGATGACCGAGACTATTCTTACAGCTAAAACAGCTGAGGAGTTACTCACATGACTCTGCGGAATGCAGAAACGGAAAATAAAGCAGAGGAGATTCTTTTAAAGAATAAAATCCAGAATTGTGTGAGAGTTAAGACAATGTGCTATCCAACTCGAAACTAAAGATGAAACTTAAAAGTGAAAGTGTTACATTGCTTACATTACTCGATCTCGTGATTAACAAAAATATATTGTGATTTTAATTTATTACGTTAAGAATTGTTATTTTGCGAATCACAAACTTTTACTTACATTCGAGGCAATAATAGCAAACTGTACTAGATGCTATTCTGGAATAAGTGGAGGGAAAAGGGATTCCATATGTATCTACCGTAAACCTAAGTGAATATATATTCATGCATACAAAAGAGACGAACACTTCTTCTAACATATCATGCTAACTCCACTTAGTTTTTCCCAGGAAATGCACCCGTTCTTTGTTATAATCACTAATACGCTGTGTATAAGAAAACCAAATGATCACAAAAATACAAAGTAGTGTTATTATATCAAATTATATTAATAACTTGCAATTTTAAAAGGTGGTTTATCACGAAAGCGTTCTTTAGCACTTCCATGTCACCTGCACATGTCATTTTTCCACAAAGCTTCCGCTATCCTTCGAAAATTATCGTGGTGTAATGCCGTTTTAATGGATGCCAATCTTGTTTCCACGCACTCAACGTTAACTCTCACTGTCATTACTCTCCTTGCAACACACTGCTGCCGTCTAAACCTGTTTTGCAGATATTTTGACCTTAATTAATAACTTGTATGTAATCACATCTTGGAGCTTCAGGCTCTGTTTTATAGAGCCATTTGCATAGACATGAAACTCTACATTCTCACGTGAGAGTACATAAAATAATACACCAGTGGGAGTGGAGTAAATGAATAGAGTAACTCGGTATGTATGAATGGGACCAATAGCGTTTTCCTAGCATATAAATATAAATAAATTAAAAATCATTGGTGGATTAAAGACATTTATTTACTTCAAACAGAGCATAGAGCGGCAATTCGCAGCCTTATTTCATTAGAACTGTAATTGTACATTAATTTTTAATCACAAAACAATCCTCGTCTCTCCAGTCATGTGATCATTAATTTGTAGCCAAGTTTTGATGAAATTTTATGGTAAAATTTTGATCAGAATACTTGTAATTTTAAAGATTTCATTTTTCAGTTTAAATTATTTGTTTATTTACAATATGGATATAGACGGATGGAGGTCTGACCGTCAAAATTTAAACAGTTTTCATCGGCAAAAGATGATTCAGGACGATTTTCATCGGCGAACGGAACCATCAGCGAAACCTCTGCAATCTTTCGGTGAATGATCGAAGATCTACATGAAATCATTTAGGTTGTTTTCGCCAGCAGTCCACCATTCGTCAATGTTCGGACTCCCATCCACCATCCGCCGGTGAAAAGCGAATATAGTCCACCGGTGGTGATCCTCGTCCGTGATCCGTCGGTTGGGACAGCGATTGAGGAGTAACCCTAAAGGTTTCCTCTCCTCCTTCCTCTCTCCTCTCTTTTATCTCTCCTTCTCCCTTCTCTTCTCTCATTCTTCTATCTTTTTTTTCTCTCTTCTCTTCTCTCTTTTTCTCTTTTGGCTTGCTCTACTTATCAAAATATTTTTGACTTCTTTCTTTTCTTCTCCTTGTGATATTTATTTATTAGATAGTTCTGATTATATTGTAAGCTACATGGACTGCACTCAAGCTCCTCATTTCGGTTAAGGCGATCTGATCATTGGGCTAGTGGTACACTGAGTTATTTTCAGTGGCATTAGTGCGAGTTTGTGGTTGCCGTTATGATTACGATTGTAGTTGCGGTTGCGATCGGACTCTTGGAAGTGATATAAGCGATATAGTTACTATGATAAGATGTTGCGGTGACAATGACATCTTTCCGTGAAGAAAGACAAGAACCTGTAGTTCCAGAGACAACATCATCATCGATGGAAGAAGGAGAATTACCCAAAATATAGTACAAATGTCTAGCAAAACAGTCATCAAGCCAAGGGTCAAAGAAGAAGTCTCAAGGGGAAGAGAGCATTAAGCAAGCAAATCTAGCTTCACAAGCGGAGTCCTTTTCTCATACAAGATAAAACAGAATATTTTGGCATGCATGGATGGTATGGTTCGTTTAATCGATGATTAAATCTACTTGTCGATAAGACTTCTGTACATCGGGATCTTTGGACAGATTAATCAGATTTAAGAATGTATTAATTACCAAAGCATTAGAAGTAGATATTGTTACTTCTGCTGACTCAAAAGGTATAACCGTTGGAGCATTTTCTCGATGCAGTAGAGGGTTGATTGTATAGACGGTTGGATGACTTTCTTTACAATTGGGTTGAGGAGTATGACCATTGGTTGACGAGCATGGAGTTCAAAGCTTAGACCAAAGAAGCAGCTGAGCTATCATGGACACTCAACTCAACTCAACTTTCAAGAGAGAACCGAAACTCAAGAAAGATTTCTGGATAGAGCTCAGATTATGTAGGGTTGGTTTGCTGTCAGAAAACCTCGTGAAGTCATCGACACCAAATCATATAGCTACAAGATGAAGATGTGTGAGTCAATATATGACAATATGATCCGTTGGATATCGTTCATACACTCAATTACCAGATGTGATCCAACCATAAGACTTGATGGAGAAACTTATGGGATGTATACAAGTATGGAATCAGAGATGCAGCTTTGGCAAGTCAACTCGGATCAGCGTCAGTTGTGGAATATGTGGTCAAGAAGTTCAAAAGCTCCTTTGAGCGTAAAGAAGTCCATGAACTGATGGAAAAGATGACAACTTTCATCGTTAGTCATCCTGGTATTGTTAGACTAGTCTCTGCGTTGTACGACGAAGATAACCATATCCTCATCTTTCCATCTTGGAATGGCAGAGATATTGAGAAGTGGATGAGCGATGAAAGAGCCACATGTGGAAAGTTATCACACAGACAAAAAAATGAGAATCAATATCCGGACAAGTCTCTGATAGATTTCCGTAAGAGAAACTTGACATACTTAATGTTTACCAAAATGCTATTTTGAGATGACCTCTATATTGTTCTAGCATTCATGCACTCCAAGAAATGGTTATGTTGTGACATCCATTTTCCTTGGTGGGATTTTTAGAGAAGAACTTTCAAACAACGGAGACACTCTTTCACGTGTTTGTTGATATTTGTTAGGCTAGGAGACCTTGATCTTTCTCAATGTATCAACAAAGCAAGGATACTCGAACACTTCCGATACCTGGTAGAGGAGAAGAACTCTCGTGCATGGATAGCACCCGAGCTTGTTCATGTGAAAGATAGACATGAACTAAAAGGTCCGAATAATGAGCTCCTCATTACAACTTACACAGAAGCGACAAACATTTATGTTCTCGGTTGGATCACACGTGAGTTATGTGGTGATTATTTCACTAATATGACTCCAATCAAGGAGTAGAAATATGAAAAAATACATTACAATAAGAGATATCTTAGACAATAGCAAGTACCTCACGTGTTACATGCTCAGTTGTTATGTGAAGCAATTGACATCATGATCATATCATCTATTGGTCTTTATGATACTAGATATAAGACGACGCATCATTTTGTCATGATATTCAAAGATCAACTGAAAGTTTATCCACTTGTTTGTAGCAGGTCAATGAAGAGTAGAGCTCGTCAGAAGACGAATCCACAGAACCGCGAGGAGTAAATTATGTAACATTTGAATATATAATAAACAGTTGTTATTATATGATATCAATAGCATCATTACACCTGCGGATGGAAACATATTTACTATTTAGTGAAATATTAGTGATGATTTGTCAATATTAAATATATGATGTTATAAATAATTTACTTGTAGCTAAACATATTGTCAATCAAAGTCAGAGATGCACCATAAAAGAAGTAAAGATATTAATCATGTGAATATATCCAAGTACTATAGTCATGTCTTATAACTACCATACAATGATACAACACATTTTGTTTGAAAAAGATAATAACATAATACAAGACAAGTGAGTGTAGTGTCTTAGGCACCAAAGGTAGAAAAGGCTGACAAAGGAATAGAACTTATTATCCCATGGTCATAGCTTATAGTCATTACAATATAACACTAACCACTGAAGGGTTCACGTTGTCGAGGAGAGTCTTTCTCAAGAAGGGCGAGCCTTCTAATTGTGACTATTTGCGAGGATAGAGAGTGAATGAGAAGACAAGAGCCAACTAGCTTGCATACAACAACCAAAGCCTTCCACAGATATCGATTTCTCTCTGACAGTCGATCTCTACTCAGTAAGATCAATTTACATTCACCAGAAGGTAGATTTATACAACGATAGATACAGTTCGAACTCCCAATTCTTTATTCTTCTTCCTGCAACTTTCTCACACTTGAAAATCTCCAAAATCTGATCCTTCCAATCCTTGTCTTCTTCCCGTACGCGTCGATGACTCTCCTAGACAACAAAAAAATCATATTCCAATCTCGCGATGTGGCACCTTTCTTAACTAACACCCCAGCTAAGCACCCTCAGCTAAGCTATGATCTTTATATGTGGGCTTGCGTATCAAACAAAATCCCCCGTTAAGCTAGGTCCTTGCTTATTAAAAATTTCCTAGCTCTTTATGCCATCTTGATACCACTTTTGTTATAGTACAAGACATCCAATGTCGAACGAAGTCATAACTATGAAGCCATCTCATAGAGCTTATAGGCCTCCTCATAGCTGCACCAAGTAACATTTGACGTATAACCAAAGTGACATGTAGAGGCTTAGGCTAGGAAGCTCCGATTAAGAAGGATAGCGATCTCCCGTCCTTAGATATGTAAGACATAGCTACATATCCATCATAGACTTCCATCCACCCCACAAGGCTTACAACCCATCCATAGATGCACCAGATAACTCCTGACCTATAACAAAAGTGACATGCGGAGGCTTAGACCAAGAAGCTCATGATTAAAAGAAGTATCGATCTCCCGTCTACATTTTTGTATAGCTCTATTTTTAATGAATGAAGAGTCAAAACTATAGTACTCACTAACACCTACACACTTGTACCTACTGATTATAGATCCAAGTCACAAGCCAGAATCATCAGATTTCTCTCTTTCACATTTTTCATAATTTAAAATTGCTCTGACTATTGCATAGGATGTTACTTCTCACAATTGAAGACACAAGGTCACCCTCCTCAACAAGCTCCTCATTCTGATACTTCCACTCTTCTTCAAAAAAACTTTAAATCAAGCTAGAAAGAAGCTTGTCTAGCCCCTAGCTTGAATTAAAGCCCTAGCTTAACTCCTGCTTAGCTTCTTGTAGAAATGTCATTCGGGTGTCTTCTAGAGATCTATTTCACTGTATGAGATGTCACGTAGCACGACAACGTTGAATGTACTTTTTTTTATTTGTACATTTCTGCTATAAATTTGATGCCTGAGAACCTTTCGGTGGTCAATGATTACTGCAGAGATTCACAATTTCACATGCGCTTGGGATCGAACCACACTGTTTGGGTTCAAAATTTCTACACTAACCACTCATGGTCGAACGGATCTTGTTATAAATGTAAACTTATAAACTCTATTTTTATAAAACTAGCGTGTCGTCTGTAGACGGATGTCATTCACCGGTAAAAGTACAAATCTTGGATGGCGGATGACTGATTTTACCGGTGAATGTTTTTTGCTGACGAAACCATCATCCGTCAACGCACTATTTGACTTCACCGGAGAGATGTCACCTCGATATCGTCTCATGACTCTCGTGATAATGAGAGGCACGTTTCTCTCTCGCATGAGCGTAATCTCCACAACAAAGTTCTATTCTTTCACTCGAATAATATAAATGCTCTAGTCCAAATGATCTTATCTGAATCCAAATAAAGATAGAAGATGAAGATCACATAACTAGCTCATATATATTGATGTGAATAAAACTAGACTACTCACAATGTCGTAATATGTAGTTTATGACATTAACCCAAATGGTCAGATCATCCTAATCCAGATGAGGATCTTGGGTGCATCTCATGTAACTAACATCATAAACTGTTGTCCAGCTATTATCGGCCTAGTGGACAAGATAGAAAAAGTAAATAGAAACAAGAAAGAGAGAGAGAGATAGTAAAAAGAAAGATAGAAGGAGAAAGTAAAAAGAGAAGAGAGAAGAGAGAAGAAGAGAAAAGAGAAAATGAAGAAAGGAGGAGGAGGGAGAGGGTTATACGAGAGAGGAGGAGTATGAGGAGACGACGACTGCCTGTTAGAATTGAAATCTTGTCAAGCTTGGTCCCCGACGACTAGGGCTTCACCGGCGGACGGAACTGCGAGCGATCGATCTGTCGATGAAGACTCGTTCCATCGTCAGTTAGGTCATCTGACTTGATCAAGACCGTTCCAATGATGCCGATGAAGACCCTTGTTCGTTTCAAGTTACTGGCACAAGTTCGCAAAGAACAGCAGACAACCGAGGTGCAATAAGTTCGGCACGTGATGAGGTTCAATTATCTAAGGATTAACATTTGGCGCTAGAGAGCTCAAAGTATGCATTCAACGCTGATTTGATTGATGACCTTCAGAACGTTATATTGAAGATCCTAGATGATGCTACAGCTAAGCATGAGGATAATGCTCCTCCAACACATGACGAGACCTTTGCAAATGAACTAGAAACATTACGTTGTCGTGTCGTGGATCAACTACGGCATGAAACAAAGGTCTTAGGAAAGATATTTTTCTAAACTTATTGCTAACACAGTTCTAAGAGCAGCATCGAGTAGATCTCGTCGAGAAGATCAAAATTGATTTTTAAATTGTCGTAAACGGAGCAAAGACAAAGAAGTTACGATAATTTTTACACTTACAGGTTTTGGACTGATAACAACAAATCGTTGTTATTATCATAACTTCTCAATTACGAACGTCCCCAAGTTAGAGCGACCTAAGGGCGACAGAGCGCCTCAAGGTAGAGCGACACGAGGGTGAAGCGGCCGGTGCCCCAGGGTTGAGCGACCAGAGTAATGCGTCTTGATCATGATAAATAGCAACTTGTTGTTATTTATTGAACACCTCAGGACAAAACGACTTGCGAGTGAAATGATCGGCGTCCCAAGATGGACAATCATGACGATGAGCGCTTCAAGGAAGAGCGATCCGAGGATGGATGACAACGACATGAAAATAACAATATGTTGTTATTTATAATAGATAATAACCACTTATCGTTATTATATGTGTCAAAGAGCAAAAACAAGCCTAATTATTCTTTTTGGGTGGTATTTTAGCAACAGGTCAGCTTGGGTGGATTTGGGAGGGATACACACATGATAGTGCTAAGGGGTTAGCTTGAACTTAGGAGTTAACGGTGAAGGTTTGGGAGGTTGATGAATCCATCACAAGCGCATAAGATGTCATTGGATTCATTTTTGTGCAGGTTATGCATTGGACCAGATGGTTTGTACGGAGACAGATCAAGGGTTGAGATTCGGACGAAATTACGACATAGGGAGGGAGGATTAGAATGCTTCAGTTATTTGTGAAGGAGAGTTGGACTATCGGGCTGTTCCAGAGTCCAAACTTGCTGTCCTTGGATCCATCGGGATCAGAACACCAAGTTCTACAGAAAGTTGAAGATGATATGGATTTTCATCGAGGGATTTTGGAGTACTGGATGGAATTGGCTTGTAGGTAAACGCTTACATCAATTTTTTGTGAGCCTATGACTAGAGGTTGGGCTATTCTTGAAGGTGGATCCAAGCTCTTCGTTCTTGGTGTCGACGCGATCAAGGAGTCTTCACTTACGTAAAAAAGAAGACCGTGCGTGAACTGGATTGTTGGTTTAGGCAAGGTGAGAGAATTTGAGCCATAAGGAAAAGCTCCAGTAAAGATAGGACTTTGAGCAGAAAGTGAAAATCCAATCCCGGAGCGAGAAAAAGACAAGTCTGAATAAGTCATTAGAGGATACATCACTTCTTCAGCTGTCACTCAAATCGAAACCTGTTGTAGATTACAAATCTCAATTAGGAGTTGACAAGTATGTAAAAGATCATGATTTTTTTAAAGAATGTTGATTATATATAGCTTGTAATGATCGGAGTCGTTTGTTTGAAGGAACAAAGTTAGGATTATTCAACTTCACTTTTGAAAGATATGTAGTAGGGAACTTGTCGTTCAACTCTCAACCTCTATCAAGGTAACTCCCAATGTACCATCCGGGTAGTTCGTATCGCTGTCAACATCATCACTATTCACGTGTTGTTTCAATCTTTCTCTCGTCTCTTTAGTTTTCTCCTCCTCGTAATATTCCTCAAGACTACAGTCTATCTCTTTTTGACATCAAAACTTTCATCAAAAACATCAACTACATACCTATGACTTTCTCCTTCTTTGGATGTGTGTGTTTTCACCCGCTGTTACTTTAGGTCTTTTCTCCACAAGGTTTGAATCTAGGAGCCAAGCATCTTTTGCATCCGTTGAGATGCCATAATTATTCTCATGTCTTGTCCTCAACACGTTCTATTGTCCACGAGACTTGAAGTACTTGTTGTACTCCTTCACGGTTCTCCGCTCAAGCTTCGTTTGTGCCATTTAGTCTAGAATTATGGTAGAGATAAACAAGCATCTCTATACGTTCATGAGTCGAAAAATAACAAATTTTAGAGTGCACAAAGCGCAAGAGCTCCAATTCCTCTCACAAGCTGACATAGTGCATGTTTGACCAGAAACTCAAGTGCAATTTGCTTAAGATGAAGAGTTGCGTCTCCAAAAATATGCCCACTATTTCAATGAGGAATTCTTCATTTTCTCAATACCTTTACAACATTCGGGACCCTAGAACTTGAAATCCTTGGATAGGATGCATGCTAGTTCATCTCTACAATAATCCATGTTTTCTTTTATGCATTTAATATTCAACTCCAAGTTGGTTTGAGCTTACAACATACAATATGTTACAGAAATCAACCTTCATGCGACATCGGTGCATCACTTCTATATTATCCTCGTGATACAAGTACTTAGGACTCAAATACATTGCAATAGTGTGCAAGATGCTTGTCCACTAACTCCAAAGCGTCATCAACGAGAGCACCAAACCATCACATTTTTCTGGTGTAATGAAGCATATTTTCCGATTTGTGTTCTTATAGAAACTGACAAATTTCTCTTTAAGATCTAGGTTTCTCAATTTATGTGATCGATGAAACATTTGTGAGCCATCAACTTGACGTAGAAGAAGGAATATGAGACTCAACATCTCAATGATGTCGTGAATCTCATCCTAGAATGACATGTCAAGTATACTATTGACAACCTCGTTTGCTCTGTGAATAATCTTCCAATCTTCTAGACAATCAGAGAAATCTCACCAAAGCTCATTCACAATCATACTTCTCAAGCAATATCTCAACTCGTGTTCTCTATCAATCATGATGAAATTGGTTCATTTTTATTGTAAATTTGTGTGATTTTTATTAGGGTAGTAAGTTTAATTATTTTTATCTTTTTTAAAAAATATTAGATTAATAAATTAATATTTGAATTAACTTCTTATACTTTCATTAGCAGGTTCTCGCATTTATAGTTTCGCTGTATATGAGTCTATGTTTGGTTTATAGATTATGTCTTATCTGCTTGCAACTCTAGGCTCGAATGATTATGATTTAATAAATATAAATAAATATTTTTTTAAAAAATATTAATTTTTTTACAGTATTTATCTCATTTCTATCAGAAAAAGAAAGCAAAAGTTCCCCAAATGAGAGAGATGCTTATTGGTCTTGCTTATTCACCTCTTCCATATGAAGACAGAAGAAAGCAGTAAGCTCAATTTACATTTTATTTTTCAAAGGAAAAGGTTAAAAATAAATTAAAGTAGTGATAAAATAATCATTTTAGTCAGTAAGTGTCCGGACTTATATCATTGGAAGTGTATTGGTACGGAATTCACTTATGGGTTCTCTGGATGTTTCCCCAGTACACTGTGCGATTAATATTTAATAGATATATATTGTTTTTCATATTCAATAACAATTAATATAGAATTTATGTTTAATAATTATACTATTTCCGATCACAGATACTGAGCAAAAGTTGCGCACAGGTGGTTGAGCATGCTTATTGATCTGAAACCCACACCCACATGTAATGCAAGAAGTAACATCTAACAGTTCCTTTCACAACTTGGCGTATTCTGTTCTTTTTAGTTTAAACATAGAGAAGAATAGCGTTTAATCTAAATACGCCAAATTAAACTAATCTTAGATATAGACGATCTGCAAAGAGAACGTGTGTTTTCCCGACGTATACGTGATTCCTTGTAAAGTTCGTCCGAGAGTAAATTGCGACCATTGAGGAATTTGAAATTCACATTTATCACTTTCACTCGGAAAACGCTTTTGAAACATATTTCAAACAGTCTTGCGGATGTAACTCATCCTTCAAACGCTTATCATCTTGAAATGAGTGAAAGGACAAAAGAAAAGACGCCAAGATCTGGGATTGAGTGGGCATTTGAAATCGGAGGCAGGGCATCGGCATATACTCGTTGTTAAGCATGCATAGTCACCTTCTTCCGAGTTCGGAAGAGGGGGAATGCATGTCCGTTTAATTTAATATTTAATCTTTCTGGCAGGAAGGTTAGATATTAAATTAAATTTCAGAGTAAAATTATATATTCATGAGTATAGTATCTCGCACTTGTACTTTGAAGCACGAGAATCCAGTCTACACTTATGGGTTTTTGCCTCCTCTCTCCATGTTTCCAGGTATGGATTAACAAATAATATTTATAAAATATTTTGATTATTTATATCTATTTAGTATATATATTTTATTTAATACTTACATAATTCTCTGATAACAAAAAGAGAACACAAGTTCCCAAAAGTTCAATTTGCATGCATATTCGTAACAAGAGCTGCCGCGTGAAACGGTCATGGTGGGGGCTACTTGTCATGAGCGAAAATAAGAGAAAATCCTAACCCTTTCGAGAATAGAGACGAAAGAACCGCCGAGCGAAGCTTCCAAAGATCTTTTCGTGCATTCGAGCAGTGCGACTGCTCGAATATACTACGGTACACCAGCCGTACATGTGCATATGATAGTGTGCATAATCAGTAAATAGACAGAGAGTTAACTCTACTCATATTAATGGATGTCGTGAGAATTTACATGGTTTTGATAGTTCGATGAAGTGAGAAATAATGATATGTTATTAGAGGTGTCAAAGTTAGAATTTTTAAGAAAAATTTTAGATCGCGAGAGTGATACATCTTCAGGCAGACCTTAGCGGGTGTTTCATACGAGCATTTCTGGAAGTATTTGTAAGGAAATACCACGAGTATTTTCTATATGATTTTTCATTCGTTTCACTCATTTAATTTTCCAGTGAAAAATCCACTGCTCTGAGTAATTATTTTGAGTGTCAGAATTAAAAAAATCAATGAAAATATCATGTTCTTCCGTCAGAAAAGTGATCCAAAATGAATCGTGTTTTTATAAAAAGTTACCTGTGGTGATTTTATACTCTTTCTCTCTCTTTTGTTGAAGAATATTTTCTCTTAACTTTGACACCCCTGTTATTCCTTCGCACGCCTGAGGCAATTCCGATTGATAGAGTTAACATCCTGCGTAAATAGTGCCACCCAATCCCTGGCCGTGAGATCCCCGTAACTTCGTAAAACTTTAAACAAGTTCTCACCGAAAATTAAATTACCATTTCTAGAGATGGTATAAATATTGTAACGCTAAATATTAGGGTCATTTAACCTTTTTCGTGACGAGAACTACAAGCTTCAGAGATGAAAAAAATTTAAATCTAAAATGTTTAAAGTTTTGTGAAAAACTGCAGAACATATTTAGTTATCAGATTCTATTATTTTTAGTTTTCAAGAGATCTTATTTACGAACAACCTACACTGCATAATGACAGTAAATTTTAAGGCAAAAACTTGAAAAAGGTTTTGCGGGAGTTACAGAGCTTTTTATAGCCAAGGTTTTATCATGAATAGCGCGTGTCAAAACCGAAATCTTTTGAAATTACTAGAATGTCGTGATCAACTTCCTTGTAAGCATCTCGTGAGACGCGCACAAGAGTTGATCACGGCTGTTCTCTCTCGTGTTGTAAAACAAGTTGATCATATAAAATTACTTTTAATATTTTTTTATATGATATCTTCTGTAAAATCCACGTGCCGCGGATTCGAGCTCTATCCAAATATAAAACATTATAATAAGAAAGAAAAGAAAAAGTTTTCTTGATCTCATTTGATTTCTTATAGAGAATGAAATTCTCCAGCTTGGACATGTCCAAATAGCTCTATTTACGTAATATATGCTAATAAATATAATTTCTTGCATGGTTGGAAACCTTTGAATCGGATGTTTATAAACGTTACGGAGACCATGACACGGTTCAAGACTGCATTCAAGACTTACTACTTCTTCTTTGAACCCCGGGGATTACTATAAAAGCATGAAAGTGTTCTTTGAGTATGAAGGAAAAATCATGTTCTGTTCCAATAAACCACAAAACCTTCATCTTAACATTTATCTTTCAATACTAATTAGTTAGCTTTGAGATGAACCATAACTTGTAAAGCTAGTGAATACATGAAAAGCCGCACAAAAAAGGTATTCTGGGTTACCCGGAGAAATTGTAGTCATACTCGGGGTTTTAAGTTTAGTTTTGTAAGTTTCGTTCCGAAGAGAGGTTTGAATGTCCCTCGTAACGGAGCACTTGTAGTCATACTCGGGCTTTAAGCTTCCGAAGAGAGGTTTGAATGGCCGTGATAACACACATCGCGCGGTGTGCTTCGCACCTGGCCACCGGCTCAGAGGATGCAAGGGGCATTAAGCTGCGATACAGTCGATCACATGAGACATGAGATACGGAGAGAGTTTATTCGATCCAGATGCGATGATCATGGAGGTACGTAGTGTCGAACTGGCGAGCGCATTCATCCAAAACAGATCATTTCTATCGAACTTTGTCCTTTACTTAGACTCGAGAGAGAGAACCTGATCATGTTATATAGTGATTGCCTCGTCTCTCAAGAAAATTCTACGAGTTTAGGATCATGACAAGAGAGAAAGTTTCTTATATCTTAAAAGTTGCTGCTGGAAGTGAAGTGGACACGACTTCTTTCTGCGCGGCGGAAGGTATGTTTAACTCGAATGACGTTAAACTGTTAACTTTCGTCAGCTGCAGCCGGCTCCATATGCGGTGACGTTTTGCTTAACTTTACGTGAGTATATCGTACGTGCTTCGAGGAAGGGATTCCCGGAAACTCCGACAACGATACATGTTGTTGAGTTTCGAGCCTATAAGTCCTTAACAGGATCAGTTCATGCAAGCATCACGGTTTTCGAGAGTCGAGATATGGTCAGATAAGAAGGTTGCAGTCATTTCGCGGAGTCTTATCATACGAGCAGGACATTACGAACTGACGAGTCCAGAAGAAATTAACGAGAGGGATTACCAAGAGAATCGTAAATGGCTCACATGAGAAGTGTGGCAGCAGCTGGAGGTCGACAACGGGTGATTCTTGTTACGATTATGGTTCTCAGCCTTGCGATGAGTGCCCGGAACTGCGCATGCGCGCAGTCTTTGTCGAGCGTATACACAACGGGGCAAGATTACTCGATAGAGCGCAGCGCTGGCAGCGTCGCCGGGCTCTTCTGCGCTCTACTGGAGGATCCGAACCCTTATGCATGCGAAGTTGACGCTTGGGTTGCTTATAGTGTCAGTCTTGGTATGAGCATGGACCTTTGTGGTCAATGCATCCAGGTAATTACGCAGTCCTTGCTTAATTTCATCTTATTCTGAAATATATCACGCTTTCAACTGCACCCATATCCTTTTTAGCTAATTAGAATTGAACTAGTTTCGAACTCTTCGTAATGCTTGAGTATATTAGCTCAGAGCACCCAAAGTGATCACACTATTCTGAGGTATTAAAAGTACGTATTAGTTCTCAAGTTGTCCATCAAGTTCTGCAAGCTAAAAGCTAATTTAATCTTAAGTCGAGAACTCTTGATTGCAGATCACGAACACAGCTGCTGGAGGTGGATCTATCAAAGCGTGCATCTTGGACCAGAAAGAAGCGGAGGGCTTGGACTTGGAATTGCCAGCCTTCCAACAGATAGACAATGCCGCAGGAGATGGAACCTTCAACGGTCACATGATAACGGATGTGGAATTCGTGGACTGCTGAGGCAGGACATGGAATTTAATCAAGAACTCAGTCTCGGGTTTTAACTAATTAATGTCTCAAGCAGCTATTTGAGGCACACTATATTATAGTGTGTCGGTTGAGAGTACATATTAGATGCAAGCCGGTGGTTCTGCTCATGGCAACATACTTAAGCTTCTGTAGCGAGAGCTCTGTAACTTTCAGGAGCAAGAAAACAAGGTCGAGTTTTCTCTGGGTATTGACTTGTACGTTCTGTAACGTCTCATTAGTTTGAATCACTGGCTTCTAGAATAAACATCGGATCACCCTTCAGTCATGATCACTTACAAGTGAGTGATTTCACTCATGAGCTGAGCTCAGGATCAAATGTGGTATTGTTGAAGAGATCTAGACGCAGAGGCACATTTTGGACCATTGTCCTGTTACTAGCTAGATCCATTTGACAGCGATATTGATTGTTCATATTCACAACTATATATACATATGCAGCACGACAACTATACTGGAACAAACTATCTAAAGCTTGGGACAAGACTCTTCAAGGAGTATGGTTTTAGGCTTGGTTTTATTCTCTTGTATCTCTTTTTCATCTGTGGCTAGAATCCTCTTCTTTAGTGTGGTTTTCTGCTGTGCTATATATGTTACATTGTTGTTCCTTTTCCTAAGTCTTAAATTAAGTTCGTCGGGTTCTCACAGCGTTGTCGACAGTTCACTTAACGTAATGTGCACTCCAGTGAAGATAAGCCTCCACAGCACACCGCGGAGCCTCTGCTACTCGTGAATCCCATCCTTACACGGAGAGTGATCATGAATAGCAAGTGTCCTGTCAGAAAGTTTTGTTTCCAGAGTGAAGGGGGCAGCTGAATTCTGCGGCAATCGATGGAGTCTGAGAGCTTTAGACTCCATCTTGAGTAGTCGTGTCTAGCTTCACCATCCCTTTTTGTCTAACTACGCTAGTCCTCCGGTCACTGCCTAGACTTCATACCAGTCGTACTTCATAACCTAAATCTGAAACCGTTACTGCTTTGATAGAACATCTGCAGTGACATATCATAAGGTGAGACGTAAGTGAACCCACATACCGTCCACTGACTTCAGCTGATCAAAACTCGATCGGTGCATATTAATTTGCGTTCTTTCCAATATTCACCTGCTCACGAACAATTCCGGCACTTTCAAGCCACGGGCGTGCACAGACCAACACATTCACTCCGCGGGACTACTTGATCCTCGAATTCGATTACATCTTCTTGTTGATGTAAAGCAATCATCAGGAACCTCCGCATATTTGGATCGAAACCGAAACTCCGAAACGTCGTCTGCTTCCAGTGCTCCTGCGAAGAACGTAAATCTTCTTGGACCGTCCAAGAAGATTTACGATGGAACGTGGAACGTGGGCCTATACGTTCGGTGACCGAACTACGCGCGGGTCCCACACAGCATATACTAGTAAGGTCCATCAGTGCAAGTTGGTCGTTACGTTGCTTATCTACACTTTTGCTTGAGCACTCAACACTCCAACTTCTGTTTCTACGTTGCTTAAGCCCTTCAACACTTCTACGCTTCCTTGGTATCGAAATGAACGATGGTCACCATCCGGCGGGAAGTCCCGTACTGTTAAGCGCGATAATTGGTGACGGTTTACCAGACACCTTAAACCGCACCTTAATCGAAATATAGTTGAGCTTAATGAGCTACAGATCCTGACGGGAAATGTCGGGCCAGGAGGAAAGTGGTTGGGATTCGATCAAAGCGGTGGTGGGGTGAGCAGCAGTTCGTGCGACCGATTCATGACACAAAATTGACTGCTATTGATTGATCGGTTGGAGTGCCTGCAGCAGAGCTCGTTGCCACCTCCAAGCTTTCTGGTTCATTTCTTTGCAGAACAAAGATCAGCACCTGACAGAGACAGAACCTGGGTCGAGTTGCTGCGAATTGCTCTGAATCCTCCTGTCGTTCTTCCGGGAAATCCAGTCGCGGAGGATTGTCACAGTGTTGATTGAAGGAGTTTCCAGAGAGCGAGGATCGTCTGAATGACTACCTGCTCAGTGTTCACATGCGTCAGTAGGACAAGTCTCCTCCCACTCGGGGCTCCATGCCGTGAAGGGTTGCTGGAATTGAAGCCAGTTAGGCTCGGTAAGCTTCATCAGAGTTCTGCTGCTGGATGTTCACCTCCGGGTTTGACACTAGTTCACTGGGATGATGAATTCAGCGGTAGATTTTACAGGACTGCTTCGGACAGAAGGAACAGTTGGAGACGTTATTCAGACCTTAAGAGTTCGGAGACTGAGAGCAGCGATGCCACGGATTCGTCTTCGCCGGGGCCTCCGAATTGCTGCGTGAGTGCACAGTCTCATTTCACTCTAGCCCAAATGCAAACACTTCGAGACTTAAATAAGATTAAAAAAAGGCAGTGGGAAGAGATTGTCAATTTTGAGTCCATTATATTTTTAGTGGTTAGATGGGAAGTTGACATCTCCGCTGGGTCGCCGGTGGCGACTGCAGAACGATGCAACAGAGCAAGGCTCCGATGCATCAACTGAAGAAGACGTGGTAGCTTCGAGTAGCACCCCACAGACTGGAACTTATGGCCCAGGCAAACGAGGAAATCAGCTGGTGGCGCTAGCGTCGGTGACAGTGGCTGTTGGGTTGTTCGCGTTGGGAAGAGTCGGGGGCGCAACTCCGACCCTGCCACAGTTGGCTGCTCAATCAACCCCTTATGAAGAGGTGCTTATCTATCTCATCGTGCGAAATTCTCTCACGTGGAAATTTGTTGAATTCCACTCCCCCTGTTCTTCTTGATTCTTCCATTCTTCCCCTATACAGACTCTACTATAATAATCGAATAATTCTGCTAGACTAAGTCTCTTTCATGTGACAATCCCTCGTTTCTGTAACCACTCGAATGCGTGACTCAGCTTGAATGTCAGTGAGTATGGAGGGCTCCACGTTCATATTTGCTGCTTACTTTTCTTACTTATATGAAGCGTTATTCACGAACGAGCGTTTAGATATGTGCGCCCAGTCTGACCTGCTGTTACTTATCACCTTGCTCACTCGTGATTGTGCAAGTGGGACTGGTCATTCTTGAGATCATGTAGCTTCTTCAACCTCGTAATCTCTCGTTACTCGTTGAATAAGTTCTCTGAAGGCAAGGGTTGATAACTGACGTCTAACCTTCACAATTCTCTCTCCCACTGAGATGTCTCCCCATTCAAATCAGGCCATAGGAAATGGGAGACCTACAGTCGTGGAGTTCTATGCTGATTGGTGTGAGGTCTGTCGTGAAATGGCGAAGGATGTCTACGTTGTCGAGCAAGAATACAAGTAAGCTTCTTCACTGCAAAGTGGTGATTGCTTTAGGCTCACATGATTCTGCTGTTGTATCTCACTCCTAATTAAGGAGGCTTCTCAGGGAGAGATTAGTGTATCACAAGTGATCAAAAAGAGGTTCTTATGGAGCTTATGTTATGATACTTCATTGGAAAAATAGTTCCAGGGAAATTCTTAAGTTGGTTACCACTTGCCACTAAAGCTCGATACTTTCAATGCGACAGGGATAAAATAAACTTTGTGATGCTGAATGTGGATAACAGCAAGTGGGAAGCAGAGCTAGATGAGTTCGGGGTAGAAGGGATTCCACACTTCACCTTCTTGGATGGGAAGGGAAACGAAGAAGGTAATACTGTAGGAAGGTTGCCAAGAAAAATACTGAAAGAGAACCTCGCAGCCCTGGCCAGAGGAGATGCTACGATCCCCCATTCGAGAGTAGTAGGCAAGTTCTCGGATGCCGATTCAAGAAGGGCACCAGCTGTGGTTGAGCCCCACAGCGACGTCTCTTGATACTGATGTCTATACATGGGCAGCTATTGGGTCATCAACTAGGTGACTGATCGTTTGTATATTAGAACTGGTGTCGTTAGGGCTGAACCTTTCTCTCTTCTAAACAGTCTAGTCCCTAGTATGGAACATTTGGAAGTTACAGATGCAGTGATCATAGGAGGCCATGCCTTGAGAGTCACTCAGAGTTCGAAAGAGAAGGAAACAAGCACCTCAAGTCACTCGAGAGAAGAGGGAACAGTTGTGAAGTTCTAGGTTTTGGTTTCCAGTTGACATCTGCTGGTTAGGAAGATCTGGATTCAGTAGGACGTTCAGTCATAAAGCAAGAAGACCAGTTATTAAGTTGGTGTGGAAGACCTCTTTGAGCAGAGTCAGTCCACAAAGCACTGATTGCCTAGGACTCATACTCCCTGCACTCCCTGGTCTCTTGTCACGATAAATGAAGTGCGGTATTCAGATAACTGGCACTGTCCTCTGAGCAGCATACAGTGTTATATTGGTAGTAATATGCAGAACTCCATTCTTTCTCTGTTCCATAATGGCTAACTCACACTGCTTCATGTTTGACGTTTCACCGGGCCGGTTTCCGTTACTGGTTTTTCGAACCTAGTGATCAAAACTACACCGTGCACTTCCGCTTAAGAATTTCTCTCATCGATGGGATTCGAAAGAATGTCTGAGAAATCTCCATCTCCATCTACTGCAAATGTTTGACACTAAGTCGCAAGAGCGGTTGAACATTTTTCTTTGGAGTTTCGTTTTTACAGTAAGCGTAGGCCGTGCTCTGACGGATGGCACGGAGATACAGAAGGGTGGAGGGAGTATGCAATAGTATATCTCAATAAGTATGCGATTTGCTCGCTGCTCGCACCTTGAAATGAAGCTTTTCCTCCTGTCGTGGGAACTTCTCTCGTGCCCTTCGTTCGTTTCACCATCCGCGCGTCCAGAGGTGACAGTACACAGAGTGCACGCCTTGTCTTATCTGTTACCAGCAGGTACTGGTTGAAAGGGTCGATTTCCACAAGAAAAGGAGGGATGCGGATATTTGTTCTTGTTCTTTCGAGAAATTAGATCACTGGAGTTAAGTTTATGCTCGATGCGTAACGAGACTTACTAAGATGAACCATTCGGAGTGCTTTACGCGTCAAACTCAGCGGGCTCCGTGGTGTAGCATACATAGTGTATCACTTCATTGACTAGTCCTCGTGGACATCGCACATTTCAACTTCTCCACACGAAAGAGGTGGTGGGTTTCGCACGCAGGTCTGTACCAGGCAGTTCTCTCGAGAAGATGATCCAGAGGTTGAACTACTAGTGTAGGCTGGACTAGTGTAGGCGTCCAGCCGCGCATCTTTTCACTATGTGTGTAAGTTAGTCTGCGTACTCCAAAGGAATTGCTCTGTTCCTCGTGCGACTGTTTATGTGTAAATCCTCAGTTGCCCAAGGTCCCGAGAAAATTCCAGTCCCCTTCTCCGTTTTCATGATGAGCGAAGGAGGTGCATTCAAGGACGTTCGTCAACCAGAGCAGAGCCCGGCCGGTCGACCTTGATGAGCAGAAAGTGTGGAGCTTGACGTTCATCGACCATCGGCTTTTTAAGCTTTAAGCGGTCTGGTCTAAGCTTCACGATGGTTTTCCATCGTGAAGAAATTTATAGACGAAGCACGAATCTTGGTTGTTATGCGTTCAGATATACACATCAGTAGCGTAGCATCCTCTATCCAACGTATGACTCAAAACCAACGGTGAAGTTTGGCCAAGGAACCTGCCTTCCTGAATCAGCTCCCTAAGATCTAATCTCAAAGTCTTTCACCAAGCCTTGTTTACACCTCGAGCGTCATTAAGTGGCTCTCTAAGATTTTAACACGAGTCGAAAAGAAAAACCATGACTGGCAGCTTACTTGATGTTCTCAATACCCTGCCGAGCTTTTGGATTCCGGACTTCGTAAATTCCATTATAATGATCAACAAGATGCCATAGTGGACACTGATCTCATGCGATAGTCGACTCGTACTCATCTCACTTTCACACACCGTGATGATACCAGCGCTCCGTGACTTTCATTATCACAATTGAAGGTTTCATGACTAGCAACCCCCGTGGTGGAAGAATCATCACCAGCAAGATACTACAACACTAAAACAAGTCATTACGTGATAATAAGCAGACATGTTTATCAAAGAAATAACAGCTAAGCAGAAGAATTTAGACAAATGCGCCATGGCCAGAGCAATATTACGACTTAAGCCAATAAGTGCCGAACTACTTAATAGTACATCGAGAACGAAACAAACCCTGGAGGATTCTGCGAAGATATGCGAAGACTTGCATATTTTGTTCACTTGGAAGCAAAAGCTGGGTGAAATTCCTCACCAGACGTGTAAGTCTGGAAGGGAGCTTGTAGCTTAAAATACACGGCAGATTGTCTTGAGAACTTCGATCTACCTCGAGTTAAAGAGCTCTCTTTTGCCAATTTTTAGCCTATTCCTAAGGGAAACTCCAATTTGATCGATCATGGGAATCAGGTTCCAGCACGACAGAAACTGCACACGACGTAAACGAGGGAGTCCCATAGTCGTTCTGATCACGATTTACTTTTAACAAAGCTCCACGTACGAAGGTAGCGCAGACGCCAGACGTAATCAACAAGGTGGATTCAGACTTGTCTTCTCGAACGCATTCTAGTCTTGGCTGACTTTGAGTGTTCTAGAACTTTTCAAGGTCCATTTGTACAAATGAAGCTTAACTATAGCAGCTTTCAGCACTCTCTCCAGATTAATGGCGGACTCATCTGGTCAGAGCGTAGTAGTCTACAGTCATCTCTATAGCTCCGGTAGGACAGGCATCAGCAGCAAGTAGCATGCAAACATCAAAGATGAACTGGAAAAAGCTTCGCCCCCACCCCACCCCTGGAGCCATTTTTCAGCTTCTGAGCTGATATTCCTCCAGTTGCTAGGCCTGACCTCCACATGAGATGCCTCCTTGCTCATCTTGAAGCTTGGCTTCGCAGTAGGATGACTCTCCCCTGACGACGAGAGACCAAAGATACAAAACCAACCATTTCTAAAACCGTTTGGTCGGATGGGTCCACGCAGGAACCCTCATAATGTTTGAACTAGAAAGGCCAACTTGACAGACTTTTTTCCAGTAAGCCTTCCCTTTCCTCGTGTATGGTGTCAGAAAATACATTCTCTCTCTCTCTCTCTCACTCTCACTCTCTCTCTCTCTCTCCGCTCTAACTATCTCCCATTCACCCGTTCGATTTGAACATCCACACCTTCCGGTCCTTCATTGCAGCTGAAAGTTCTCCTCTATTGAGACGCTCCCCACTTTCTGCGACCGCAAATCCCACGTTACTGCAGTCCCGTTCTTCTCCAGCTTCAGTATCAACAGACGCCCCCGGCACGAGAAAGCAGAAATACAGTTACTCGATTTGAGACATCTAGACAACACTTATCAGACGTGACGAAATCAAGCAACGGAACAAACCACGTCAAATATGAATACAGAAAGAAGGCGAAAAAGAATCTAAGATCCCGTCCAACAAGACACTGCCAAATCTAAGAAACTCATTACACAACCTGAAGAAGTAGTTTCAAATATAGTTGGGTCTTTAACTCCTTTGGAACTATTTCCCGAAAAGCTGGTTAATTTCTTTACCATTCAACAGATGCTTTCCCCATCCCCTAAACCCTATCGACTGAGAATCCTTTGCCTATACAGATGACCAGATCCTACTCTTGCCTTATCTCTGTTTTCGTAGCGCATTATAAGTGGAGGCCCCAGGACTGTGGTGCACCTGATGTTCTCCATCGATTTCACTGTCAGTTCCCAACACCATGTCACAAGGTATCCAGAGAGCGTGTCCCAGCTTGATGCCGATAGCAGCGATTACCATCAAAAAGATCAAACGCGAGCTGGTACCACAACGACTCAGACCGATAGATCGAGCAGTTCATTTTTATAGCTTTGTTTGATATCAAACTCTTGAGTCTACGCCCATGTCCACCTTCAGTGAAATATCTAATGCTTCCACGGAGTGTGTCAGGGCTCCACTTGAAATGTATGTAACACCTGTCGCCCCTATCTTGCTGACAGTTTGCAAGGTAACATTGCCTGAAGCCTCTGTTTCTACTTTTCCATCAATCAGTTTCACTGCCTGCTCAAGCATAGAAACGTCAACCGACCCATCTGAAGTCAGTTTGACCATATTATCTAACATAATCCTCGTCACCTGACCTTTACCGCTATTGATACAATCCAAGACCTCTCGGACTTCATCTAAAGTTCTCGTTTCTATCTCTACACCCAACTGAAGGTTCTGCTCTTTCATGTATCGATCGACAGCCGTGACTGCATTCTCAATACCTCCCGCCACATCGATATGATTGTCCTTAACCAAAAACATGTCATAAAGTCCCATGCGATGATTCTCACCCCCGCCGATCAAAACTGCCCATTTATCGACAAGCCTCAACCCTGGTGCTGTCTTCCTGGTTTCCAAAATTCGGGAAGGTTTGGCTGCCTCTGCCATTTTCCTGGTAAAAGTAGCAATCCCGCTCATACGCTGCATAAAATTCAGAGCAATTCTTTCTGCTATAAGAATGCTTCTAGCAGAACCCCTAACAGTGCCGAATTTAACCCCGTACTCCACTTCGTCCCCATCTTGCAAATTCCACTCCACCTCTAGCTCAGGATCCACTTCCTGGAAAATCACATCAGCCATGGCGACTCCAGCGACAATCCCATCCGCTTTCGCCATGAACTGCGCTGTTGCTTTTGCTTCACTCGGGATAGTCGACAAGCACGTCACATCACCCCGATCTCCTGCATCTTCAGCAAGTGCATACCTGATTATGTCTAGAAGTTGATATGTCGGGTGAGGAGGGGGTGGGATTTTCACACTCCTCGCCCTAGCGCTGCTCATCTCTCGAGCAGGGGCAGGTATGGCAATTTCTGACGAAATTCGAACTGCAGGACTTCTCGAATAGGTCCATTTAGCGGTAGAGCCTTTCAGCGGAGCACAACGCTGAATCAAGCAACTCAAACGCGATCTCAGATTGATATCTGATGACCAAGCCTTGCAGCCAACATTCGGAGGCAAACCCACTCCCGCAGCCTGCATCTTCCGACGAACAGACAATTAACTCGATCGGCTATGGGTCGAGTTTCGAATTCTTGTTTCACTCGACCAAAAGTCCCAGTCAAACGAGATCCTTCGATTTTCAGGAAAGCAATTCCCTCAAACGATCCCAACAGGTCGAAGAGCTCCTCAAAACCTTGCCGGCGATCGACCTCCTCTCACTTTCAGTGTTTGGTTGAGAAGACTTCTGGCTCCTTGCCACCCTCGCCCTGTTTGTGAATAATCATAAATCTTCACGAGTCTTCATGAAATCTTCATCACTTACTTTACTACACCAACCTTTGTGTTTCTAAGGTTACATATTTGCAGCTTTAAGCCACTAGCCTTGGGAGTTGGTCATAGTATTGCATATTTTGATAGTCGGTTGCAGGCAAATAAATAAGCATCCCTAATATAAATATTATGTTTGTCTTTTAACCTCATTGAAAGCATTCAGTATCCTCTTTGAAGTTGCCTGTTACATAGTACATATCGCAATAATCACCCGTCTTCCCTCTTGAAATCTATTAATAATAATATATCACTGTGACTATAAATCCAAGTTTTGAGTAAACCGAAATTTCAAGAATTTGATCGAAATAATCATAATGAAACAAATTTAAGAATTTTATTTTATTTAGAATTTTTAATATAACTTTTTATATTTGTAAACTATATTTAATTAAAAATCTATATATTTACTGGGAAAATAGCGACCAAACGTTCCAAAAGGTGGATGGCAATGTCGTCAAGCATGCATATTATTCTCGATCTTCAGATGGAGAGGTATATGAATATCTTTAAATTTATGACCAAATCCTTCCTCTTGGAAAGATTTGGTTATACATTTTATTGTATTTTAAATTAATAATACTATTCGTGGTCATTTTATAATAGCAGGATGCAGTTCATTTCGTATTAAACTTACAGTTTTTGTGTTATCATAGTGTCCATGTATAACAAACTGAATTAAAAAAACAACATGTTTTTACAGAGAACTAAATTTAGATTATAAATTCGGACATCTATATTTTATGTTGCGTTGTTCGGTACTTAAATGATCAACTTTATTCTGGTTTTCAATTTGCAGAAAATTTGCAGAAATGATTGAATCATATTATAGTTTACTCTTGTCTAGATTTCTCACATAATAACAAAAATTATCTAGCACTACACAAGAACTAATGATAACTTCAGATAACTTCAGATATTTCTTCGCTTATGAAGGTTCCTTTTTCTACATCTTCTTTGTCGAGGTACTTTTGGATGCATATTCAGTGTACATGGGGTATAATTTAGAGCTAAATTGTTTTTTAAGGAAGAGTTAGCTCTAAATTATGTCTTAATCATTGATTCGATTTGTAAAAAAGACTTCACTTATAGTTCGATACGTTCCAGGTATTCTCACTGTATTTATGGGTTCTTCTGGTTTTCACAAGCCATGTGTTTCTCTCACAAGAGATCTCTAAATTAAGTTTTTTAATTTAGTATATTAAATTTAACACATTATATTTGACTTGAACGTTATGACGTAAATTTAAATTTGACTCCTCTGTTTTCACGAAACCGAGCGCGATTTTCACTGTATACACGGCACCCCGGCTTCCTTCACTGCACCCCAGTAAAACAAGTGTATTTAAATTTACACTGCACCCCAGTAACACAAGTGTATTTAAATTTACACTGCACCCACCGCTTCCTTCACTATACCCCAGTAAAACAAAAGTATTTAAATTTACACTGCACCCCGGGCTTCCTTCACTGTACAAATCCGTGGGGAAGGATATTCAATCTATGTTTCACTATGGACTCCGGACAGATAGATTTTTAAAATAACACTTCTTAATTACACCCTAGCGTCCACTCGCATCATCGAGTCGCATGTGTGTTCAAAATTCCTTGCATATTCACTTCTTCTCAGTTCGGAAGAAGGGAATATGCAAAGAGCTTTAATTTATACTAACCCTTCTTCTTGAAAAGGTTAGGATATAAATTAAATAATATTTCTATTAATGAAAATCACAGGTCTTTATACCAGAGAAAAAATTTATTCATGTGAGTCAATTATGGATTTTGTTCACGTGAGTCAATTATAGGTTTTGTATAATTGAAGTGAATATATGTAATCAAGTTACCAAATAGGTTCTAAATTTAATGATTTAAATTTAACACTTCAAATTTAGTGAAGTTAATTTAGAGAATTTTTACACAAGTCATAATTTGCAATGTCGAGCAGTACTTTTTTTCGTGAGTGTCCGCTTTAGTACACTGCACTTTTCATTAAATGTTTCTCGAAAGTTGTTGTCAGCAAGTTGTCTATGATTATTTTGGTTGATTATTTAAATGATTATTTTTTTTTCGTTTTCATAGAAGTGAAATTTGGATGCATATTATGTGCTTATCGCGTCTTTGCATGATCCAAAAGGAAAGGACTGGAAACCATCACGAATAAAGCTTACCTTCCTCACAAATTCATCAGGTATACGTCAATCTATTCTTTCGATTTGAACATTTAGAAACAAAAGAGTGGTATTTATGTTGTTTACATGGTAGCTTTTTCGCATGTTCGAGCATGTCTATCTTATTTCCTAACTTCTTTGACAAAAACAATCGAGTAATAAATTAATATCCAGAATAACATGTCTTTTTTCACCAATATCTTTCACTTGTAGTTTGTGCTTGCCTTCAAGAACTCCAAGTTGTAAAAGTTTAATTTATTATCGAGAAATTATAACAATGAGAAAAATAAAATAAAAAATTAAAACTACATAAAAAGTGTGATGGTGTTTCTGAGCAGCTTCCGAGATATGTAGCTTCAGAAGAGTAATACCCACCCTACAATATGGAGCAAAAAGTCAAAAAATAAAATAAAATTAAAAAACTCAATTCAATTATTTATTATTATGTCACGTAAAAGTATGCAGAAAAAACAAGTTGCAAAACTTCCATTGACTTCTTTCCTATTCTTGATTCTGTTAAAAGATCAATCAAGAGCTCAATTGCGGAGCCTTTTCGCGTGCAATCTCACGATATCATCAAGTGCTCCCCGACACGAAGGACAAGGACGATGTAGGAGCTGGGAAAATAACCCGCCCTAATCGTGGTGGGGTTCGGAATGCCCGTAATAGCTTCGGATTTTTGCAATCCAACCTAGCAGTTAAACCACCAGTGCCCTTATAAAAGGGGCGTCCTGGCACATTTCTTACGTGGCATTCTGCCGTGTAAGCAAAAGCTACGTTGAACAGGAACAGACTGCCAAGAACCGGAATATAGTTTTTGAATATCGCCTGAGCGCGTCGCGGGGTTGCGGTTTCGGTATCGCTCGTTTCCACGTTACTGTCGTTTAGGTTTTGCCATCATTCGTTCGCTTTTACCTCGCTGCGGGTAGACCATCGTGACTTCGTTCGTGTCCTCACTTCCTGGCTGCGGCTTTTTCATCGCTTGAGACACTTTTCGATCGATATTTTTGGTACGTTGCAGATTCTCGTTGTAGACGTGCGTGGCAGGTTCAGGCTCGATTTTTTGGGTGCTCTTCGACCGACCATCGCTGCCACTTCGTTGTTGCTGTGAAGTCGCCATCGCTCAGCACACTTTCCATGATAGTTTCTGTCGATTCTTTGAGGTTCTCAGGTCTTCTGGTTTAGGAAGCTTCTTTTCGGTTCAGGCTCGAGGTTTTGTTTGTGCTATTCTCCTAGCCATTGCTGCGGCTTCGCCATTGCTCGTGAGTGTACTGCTCTGCGGCTCATGATTCACACAGTAATAGGGACTGTTTGTTGGACTAAAACTTCCGTGGTACAGTGTACTAAAACTTCCGTGGTACTGTGTTCTTTTAGGTTCTATGCCACATACTGTGAAGAGACAGAGGGTGATGGCTGATGATGCGTTGAAAGATGTTTGGATAGTCTCCGGCGGCTGTCTTGGTGACAGTCCTCTTACTTTCACGACACAAGAACTGCGAGTACGTTTTCCTGGTTATACTGCAGCTGTGGTGGCTTTCGATGCCTCTGATGGAGGTGCACACCTATGGGACTTTGAGAGTGAGTTGATAGTTTGCATTCTGCCTCTTACACTGAAGAAACTTCCAAAAAGAAACGTTTCGTCATTTACAGAGAGCTTTCTTTTCTACTTGGCTATGTAGAACGGAAGCAGTTGCCTGAACTCCTTGAAGCTGCAGTAAAATGCGAGTTTCATGATCACAGGGAAGTTTTTGTCGGTTTTCAGAACTAATTTTTCTGTTTCTGTTGTCTGATGTACATTTCTGTTTTCATATCTCTGTCTTTGTAATTTTATTCTTAGCTGCATACATGATGCATCCTGAATAGCAGGTCTAGGAGCTGCTGAATCAGCTCCTACGAAATGCTATGCCCAGATGGGGGCTTCCAAGGGTTCAAATCCCTGTAGCATGTCATGAGTTTTTTTGTCTCCTCTTCAGCATAGCCGTGGCACAGGGTCCGTGAATGTGTTCCTTCTTTCTTTCTAGGCTTCTTCCACTCTGGTTTTTTGTTTGACCCACCTGATACCTTGGACTAGAAGTGCATAAGCCCCCATAGTAACTATAGTTATATTTCCCCATTTCCGCACTACAACCCTCTTCAATTGGGATCTTCAGAACTGTAGAGACCCCTTCATGAAACTCAGGCCAGAAGTCCATCAGAACTGATTTCCATTCCGCACGACCTGCAGATATTTCATCCAGCTATTGCCATGGAGTGTTAGTTGTGAGCTTCAAAGAATATGTGAAATCTCTCCCCAAGTAACAACGACCTCCGAGACTGACAAGACAAATATTTCAATACACCAGTGATAGAGTCTCATGAGCTTTCTTACGATACCGAGAGACAATGAGGTTCCTGTTCCAAGTACCTGTTCTTCCAGCTTCGCGGTGAACTCATAATCGGCAAGTTTAGGAAAGTAATGTGAAAGGAAAGCAGACACCTGAAGCATAAAACATGTAGTTAGATCCTGTCTAGTTGTTAGTTAGACAGGATCTAAAGGCAGCTCAGCTTACTTCACGTGAGTATGAAGACAGACTTTGGTGAATCCAAAGGGACCACTGAAATCAGTGAAGATTAGACAGTACCATGCGACCACGAGGTTCAAGGAAAATGCAGCGCTTCTCGATCTTCTTCTCGATCTTCTCGATCTTTCTTGACTGCAATCCAAAACTCTTCAAGGAGAACAAATATGGCAATGGTAAAAGCTGCGGATGGGATCTCCCTGAAGCCAAGTGTGCCCTTTCCAGAATAGACGTTATCAGTAAGCCATAGTTCATATCACAGCACCTGATAGTTGTTGAGACCCATTTTCTACAAAAGCTTCTCTGTGACAGTCTTCTCATCATAGCTGAAAGGCAAGAGCAGGAGTATCACGGCCATGAGTTTCAAAGCAACTTGAAATATTTTTCAGTCTAGCCACGCAATGCAAGAAATATCCACATACAGTTCAGGGTATCCCGTGAAAATACAGCCTAGAGAACATGTACTCATCAAGAATGTCGTAGCCTTTTTACTGTAGACCCCACGCCCAGTACTAAGACAGCCCATAGAAGTTTATAACCAGGAAAAGTAAGGAATTAATCTACGCTAAAACTGCAGACTTCCGGTGGAAAAATGTATAAACAGGGAAAGCGCCCACGTTCCTGGAGTCCTGTGTTATTGTGTAACTCCATAGTGAAATCACACCTGAAACATTATCGAATTTAGTGCGGATGTATCAGACAGAAATCCATTTTTTCAATGCACAGCGACTTTACTAAAACCTTCTGTGCAAAAGCTTGCTTGTTATTACCAGAATTGACTATGAGAAGAAAACGTTAGAACAAGTTTGGAGTTAATATTTTTATGTTATGAAAAAATTACAAGTTATATAGGATGGAAACATTTATGTAGTATGTTGAAAATTCTACAACGGAAAATGAGAAGCAAGTTTGGAGTTAATATTTTTTTGTTATGAAAAAATAACAAGTTATATAGAGTGCAAACATTTATGTAGGATGTTGAAAATTCTACAATGGAAAATGTTGCAAACTCCAACTTTGGTACTTGTTGTTTGTCACCTGCGCAGAAACAATCAAATTATCACTTATATATGAATCAACATTCACAACCAAACAATATCACCTAGAAAGTTATGTATGAAGTGAACAATTATGTTTAATACTTACCTAGACTAAACAGTATGCTCGCCGAATATCGTGTCTCTCAACTCAGTCTTCCATGCAGTTGTTCTCTCAGGTAACTCTCGGCGTGTCTGAGTCCGACTGTGCACGGTTGTATGTTGAGAACGTCGTTGATAAATCTTGATGGGCTCTCGACGTTCCAGTCCATGCAACATGCCGCCAATCGAGCTTCATGTGACTTTGCAAAATGTGTCCTTTTCGTGGCAAACTTATTTATGACCGAATTGAAAGTCTCTGACATATAGTTCTCTCGAGCTTTAGTATAATATCGCATCTTCGCTGGCGTAATGGTCTTCTTCATGAATTCTACCAAAGCTCGATGAGTGGGAGAATCTACAACGCAGACATCATTTAGTTTACATCATAATCAAGATTATGTCTATCTAATATGAATTCTAATCTAAGCAATTATTGACATTAGAATTTAGATAACATACCTCGTAGATAATATGTGTCTTATGCGGGTCTATTTAGGTCCGGGATATTGCAGCAAAGTCTGTCTCCGGGTAGAGTCATGCACGTCCTGTGATCTCCTGCCCAATGATCGGCTGCGTTCTGAATGTCCAAAACTAAGATGCTCGTGTCATCTTCACCATCAGTGGGGTAACGACCACCAATCATGACTGTCCTCCTCGCATTCAGCTGACAACAAGTGTAAATCCATCCCTTCAGCTTGTCTGCAATACCGTGAGTCATCAGCTCTGGATACATATATCGCCGAGAACCGACGACCTCACTATCTCGGAGATCTCGTATCCCAGCCACTCGCTGAACCAACACGGGTTTATTTCCCGTAGTCGAAGCTCCTTGAGATCGAAGCCATCCTTCTAGTTGTCTCTTTGTAAGGAGCTCAAGGTCTGCAATCACCTCAGCATCATCAACACCACCGGGGGACGCTTCTGGGTCTGCACCTCCGCTAAGAACTTCTTGATCACGTTCTTGCACTTGTGCCATAGGTCCTTCTGGCTCACAATGCCGTGTCGACGCAATATAACATCCACCGATGACTTGTCATCATGGACTACCTCGTCAGGAACAATACCACGTGCTAACAATCGCTGGATCCTGATCTCAAATACCGCATCCTCGATCAACCATGAATTTCCTCCTGCCTCGACTCGAGTCATATTCACCATCTCGATGACTCGACCATCAGACGCATCAAGGAATGCACAAGTGCCATTGTAGCCATTTCGGGTGGAGTCGTAACGGAGATCAGCATACACAACAAAGTTTCCTAAGACATACAAGACAAATTCAAAAATACATATTTATGACATTATGAGTAAGAATACTTATGCACATGATATGACAACATGAGTAATAAACAAGTGACTTAGCTCAGTGTGAATACACTCACCTCCCATGGGTACATGGTTCAAGTCCGGAAAATGCCGTGCAAGAACTTCCGACTGAACCTCCTCTTTCTTGATCGTCCATCGGTCAAGTGTTGCTTGAATCCATCCTATCCTTCGTCTCCTCCCGCTCTGAAATCCATAAAAGTGTTTTCTTCTTGTAAGATGTAGGCCAACCTCTCGATAGATTGAATCCAATTGTGTATATCCTAATCTCGCACATAGTGCAGAATGATACATACGGCACACGACATCGGAGATCCCATAATACAACTCCATCTCCGTCGACAACCAAATAAACTTGTGCTGACACTCACAACTGAACTTCAACTTCCAAGTCTGATGAAAAGCCTTGATTGTTGGAGGTAACAAGAGCTTATCACATCTTGGGTGAGGACACTTCACCTTGAAGTCCTGAAAGAATTCCCTCAATCAGACAAAGATACAAATCCAACCCTCGGGAGATCCTCGACAAGTATGTCAACTTCTCTCATGTCTCTCTCATGTGGCTCACAATCATCCACTTCATTGGGGATCTGAGAATCTAGTATTGGATCTAATGGGACTTGAGAGTCCAACACGTCATCTGCCACCTATAGATAAAATATCCCAATTCAAATAAGAAAATTATAATGCACACACATTCACAACTTTACATGCATATTTGAGCTTGCTTGAAAGAGATGGAAAGACGATCATACCTGAACACCCAACTCATTCAAAACATCTAGATCGGCCACAAACTCATCATCATCCATCTCAGGCGCAAGTAGATCCAAATCACCCTCCTCTGTAATTACATCTGGAATCTCATTTCGAACCTCTGCCTCTCTGATCATTTGATCAATAACGACCCGAGCAGTTGCAAACAGAAAGTTCATAACCGCAGCATGCCCTGCACCAGGTCCCAAAAGTTGCATCAGTTGTACATACCGCAGAAGCAACGACTCTGGGACCCTAATCAACCCTCCAGGGACCTCCGGACATCCTCTAGGTCTATGTCTATCGCCCCGTCGTGGTGGATGTACCCTAGGAGGCATGAACGTCAAACTTGACAAGTAAAACGGACCTATCTGTCCGGAGATCTAGTACTCGTCAGTTAGAGACCCAAAAAATCACCTCAAAAAGAGAAAAATATTGAAATAAAATTATAATAATCTAAACTAAATATAAAATAAAAATATGACCACTCTTATTTTCCAAATCAGAAGAGGAAAAATAAGCTCACAAAAACAATCCTAACAACAAAAATACAGCTATAATTATTTGAGAAGAGAACTGAAATTATAAAACAAAAGACAGAATGACTAAGAGACTTAGACTGAAAACTGAAAAATAGAAGAAAAAATATATTTCTGCGATCTGAAATGCAAAGCTAATAAAAAACAAAGGAAGGCAAAAGGAGAGAGGGGAGGAGGAAGGGCGGGCGGGCGGGCGGGCGGAGGAGGACTCAGCGAGAAAGGGGGAAGTGCGGGGAAAGGGAAAAGGGAAAGAGTGGGGAATGGCGAGCCCACTGCGGGGTTAGCTGCGGAGAATGGCAGAAAAAGCCGTAGGGATTTCCGGTTTCTGCTCCGGAAAAAAAATCCGGTACCGGAAACGAGACCGGAAAGCAAGAGTTCGGGACCGGGAAAAAAATTCCGGTAAACCGGAATAACGTTTCCGGCAGCATATTCATGACGCGGCTGTTCTCGCCGACCGGCGTCGTACGCTCCAGGAAAAAAAAATTCGTTTTTTTGCTTTTCAGGTAGAACCTGCTCTTATTTCGAATCCACTTCGTCACAGTAACAAAATAATTTCATTCTAGAACTTTTTGAGATTCAAAAACAGAATATTTTCGAGATTTTGTCACAGATGCCGAAATTTTCTCTTTGTCTTCTTGTCCACGTCAGACATCCGTTTTGAGTCTGGATTGGTTCAAATCTTAGGTCTCAAAGAGATGAACGTTTTGCATCGTAGATGAAGATCAGAGAGTAACGAATAAATTCGTGACAAGTGTCCGCATTACTGGTGATAAACCCACCTCCGCCTGATTTTCCTAAGTCACGACTAAAATGATTAGAGGTGGATTAACCCACCGTTAAAATAGGGGCCTAGGTGGTTTAAAGAGCCTAGCTCTCGATCGTACTGTTCTATCTCGAGGTCAACGCTATCTTTATGGATTATGTCTTGATCGTCTCGTACTCGAGAGAAATCTTAGATCCTCATAGGTTGAGATAGGAACCAGACTTTGTTAGAAAACTATTTAGTTAATTATGTGCATGCTCCATTAACCTTAAGTAAGGTTCACTTTTTGTTATTCGCTTAGTTTTGAATTTTGATATAATACATATTTTCCTATAACACAAAGCGAACAAGAGTTCCCCAAAAGCTGTGTTATTTCGGCAAAACTTGAACATAAGAATTGAGTTAATTTAAAGCCAGAAATTCTCCTCGTTTCTTTTCTCCTCTGAGAGCCTTAACCATGTACAAGAAAGTTATTAAAAGGTTGGTGACATCTCACTATTCTTCCACGGGCCATTAGAGCTTCCTGTTTAATAATATTAAGATTTAATGCCAGTGTCAAAAAGTAGTCAATCAATTATATTCTTCTAACCAAAAAAATGTATTGACATGGTATGATGAGAAAGGCGAAAGCATTTCTTGTACAAATTCACGAGAGATAGGATTATACTGTTCACTGTTGGATAATACATATTACCAATGTGACAAGCAAAAATCTCAGTACTTGAACACATTAAGATTTTCATCCATATTAACTGAATCCTCTATCTATCTAATGAAATGATAAAAATATAGGTTAAGATCTTTTATCTTAAAGTTTAAATTAATCATGTTAGTTTGAACTCTTGATCCTTTGTAGCATTCCTTGAGAGATATATATACTTCTGTCGTACGGTATAAGTTATGGTATTTCTGTTGTTGCAGTATCTACCTTGTTGTTACGATAAAAATTGCAAAATTTTCTTATAGTCCTTTTTAGCATTTATCAAATCAAGATAACATGAAATTCTGGATAATTGGAATGCCTCCTGATTAAGGACATAATTATCCAAAAAGATACATAATTTATAATTAAGATATCATTCAAGACGATCAGAAAATACATAACATCGCTCATGAGACATTGTCTCAAAACCCATTGCGATTATTTTCATTCGCAACAATAATAATATAAATAAGCACATCTTACATGTTTTATTCGTGTTGCTCAAGCAGTAATGCATATTATGATCTTACTAGGGTAATTATACTATTTGTTTATAAAGATGAATGACCCAAAAAACTGTTGGACATAATCCATGCTTTGTGAAAAGATACTCGCTGTATCATCGAGTATTTCAGGTATATATTCAAGTAGTATAGTAGTATTTTGTAGTATTCAAGTATTCTGTACATGGTACTTACGGTTCTATACTTATTTGTTTGATAAATGTAATAAAACCAATATTCTCAAACCCTCATAGTGCAGATTATGCATGCACTTTTAATGCCTGTCCTACCGGAGCTATAGAGATGACTGTATACTACTACGCTCTGACCAAATGAGTCCGCCATTAATCTGGAGAGAGTGGTGATAGCTGCTATAATTAAGCTTCGTCTGTACAAATGGACCTTGAAAGTTCTAGTACACTAGAGCCAGCCAAGACGAGAATGCGTTCGAGAAGGCAAGTCTGAATCCTCCTCGTTAATTACGGCTGGCGTCTGCGCTACCTTCGTACGTGGAGCACTGTCAAAAGTAAATCGTGTATCAGAACGACTCTGGGACTCCCTCCTTAACGTCCTGTGCGGTTTCTGTCCTGCTGAAACCTGATTCCCTTGATCTATCAAATTGGAGATTCTTCATCTCGAGGTAGATCGAAGTTCTTGAAGACAATCTGTGGGTCAGCCGTGTATTTTAAGCTACAAGCGGTAAATAGATCTACACAGTTTGTTCCGGTATTAAGCATGATCCCAAAAGCAACCCGAGCGTTTAATTCGTCCGAGCTAGACATATACTTCGTGCAGATTATTCCGACCGGAAGTTGCAAGGGCATGGTAGTATCCACCAATGGCCCTTACTGCGAATCCCCCATTGCCCTCCCTCCCCAGGTTTTACACGTCTGGTGAGGGAGGAGACATTTCAGCCAGCCTTTGCTACCAATTGAGTGAACAAAAAAGTGTTCGCATATCTCCAAGATTAGTTAGATGAATTCGGAGCTTTATGAACTTTCCGAACTCATCTAGCTCTGCTTCCCACTTGCTGTTATCCACATTCAGCATCACATTGATTTTAGCCCTGTCGCATTGAAATTGTCAAACTTCAGTGGGAGGTACTTACGACTCCAAAGACTTGCTCCTGGAACCAATCATTCCTATGAAGAACCAACACCCAAGAAGCTGCTACTGCCTTCGACCAGTCAGATACAAACGCAGTCTGTCTTCACATGGAGCGTAAGGATATTACCACTTAGCCAAGAAACTTACTTGAATTCTTGCTCAGTTACGTAGACACCCTTCGCTATTTCACGCCAAACCTCAAACCAGTCAGCATAAAACTCCACGACTGTAGGTCTCCCATTTCCTAGGGCCTGCGTTAAACCACATTCTGTCAGTAGAACACCAGAAGGCTTTGATGAATTCAGAAAAAAACTTCCCTGACTTTAGGATGAAACCATTCAAGCAGCAGTGAGTTGATTAAGCAGGCTTAAGACGATACCTGCACTCAGTCAAGAATTACTAAATCCCACTTGCACAATCAAGAGAGACATGTGACGGAGAAAGAACAGGCTGGTATGTGACGGCAGGTCGGACGCTCGTTCGTGATTAACGCTTTAACAAAGTACTGAGTACTCAAGATGGTCCACGTTGGAAAAGAGGTTTAGTACGAAGCAGCACAGACTACGATGAACAATCCGAACTGTGAACGTACGACCTCCATCTAGCCATGAGTTTCAAGTTCAGCCATGGATTTGACTGGTTACAAAAGCTAGGGACGCGAGGCGGGTTAAGGTCAATTTCAACACAATTTATTACAAGAAAACTTTGTATATCAATGGAATCAAGAAGAACAGGGGGAGTGGAATTCAACAAATTTCCACGAGAGAGAACTTCACACGATGAGATAGATAAGCACCTCTTCATAAGGGGTTGATTGAGCAGCAAACTGCGGCAGGGTCGGAGTTGCACCCTCGACTTTTCCCAAGGCAAATAACCCAACATCCACTGTCGAAGTTGAAGTAGGCCTCACTGGGACAGTGTTATGTGGGACTCGCAACAGTCCGCTCCCTCTCTGGAGGGGAACAAGTCTCATGGCAGAGTTGATTACGCCATTCTTCGCAGGAGCAGAGAGATCGATCTCACTTCTCACATAAACAGCGAGCGACACTTTAGGCTGCTGCCTCGACGTCGATCGTAGAACGTCTACTTCTCCTTCATGCGTTGTGTGGTTCAAAAGTGCTTGTTCTTTTGAGAATTTAGTTGTACCTTTAGGAGGAAGGTATGCTTGAGGTTTATATGATCGCGATAATTCAGAGAGATTTATAATGTAGTCATCCGAGGGATCTTGTGGTTCTCAACTCCTCTAAATCAAGTTACGAACTTAGAGAGAGGGCACTCTTGATAGCGGAGATTCCCCGCTTGAAGATGAAGCTATAACAATTTCGAAAAACTGCATTTCCAATGCATTGAGTGGAGCACGAGGATCAGGGTCGGGATTCTTCTGTAGCTAAATGTTTAATCCATCTCTTTCCAAGAGTAGTATATAACAGCCGTGATTTGATTTACTGATCTTCTTCGACCACTGGTTTTGCACTGGGATGATAAAATTCATCGACCAATAGTGACCAGTCCCGGCTTGAATGTCCCCAAATCTTAGGATTATGTAGGTACTTGGGGGGCAAACCGTACATTACAAATTTAATTTACTGATTTCCGCTCTACTTCGTGGATCGACGCAGCAATCACCACTTCTGAGTCCGAAGGATAGAAAGAAGTATACATTCGGAGCTTAACGCTAAGAAAGAGTATGTTTTCATCCATCACCACAAACAAAACACGATCATAGGCGAAACTAATAGGAAATACTGATAAATATCCCAGTGGTACCGTAATTTCGACAAATATCGGTTCCTAAATCCTTTGATGCCATGAATACCCACTCCGCTTACAAGAGCGACTATCCAATCAGCCTCTATAGAGCATTGTCACTAGCATCTGAATGTATACTTAGCTCACAGTGCTTTCAGTTCGCGATCGCAAGACCACTCAGTCGAAGACAACATTACACCGCGCTCGAGCTCGTTTGGCCTTACGCTTGGCCAGGCGTGTGGACGATGAACATGGAGCACTGCACCTGCCTGATGTTATCGAATCCCAAAACTCTGATGTAGCATTTGTGTCCGTACTTTTCCTTGCACTCAGCAACTTCCCTCAAGACCTGGGAGGGATCAGTGCATCCGAACATGGGCAGCTTCCACATGGTCCAGTATCGGCCGTCGTAGTATCCGGGCATGGTGCAGTTTTCGCGGCTCACTGAGTCGCTCTGAAGCAGAGTTTAGAGACAACGTCAAGAGATCTTAGCAATCGAGGTCGAGACAGAATGCTCTAAGAACAGGAAACTGCCAGAAAGGCTAGAGAGTACTCGATGAAGAAAGAACTTACCACATCGAACTCAATGCAGGGGTGCCACTTCTTGCTAATGAGATAGTCAATTTGCTTGGCCAAAGAGTCCTGGGACAGGGGAGGCAAGTAGGAGAGGGTCTCGAACTTCTTGTTGTTGTACGGCTCCCATACCTACAAGGAGAGCAAAATCGTTACGAGACTTCATCACACTCGAAAGTCAGCTGAGACGGAGTTGGGGACGAATAGTGCACTCGATTTATCATTCTCGAGCAGAACGACAGCTCAAAGTGGGAGTCCTGCTTAGGGGAGTCTTGAACTTCTGCATGCAGGAGACAGAACACACTGAAGACACACTGCAATAAATGCAAAGCTAGCTAATTGATAGAAGCATCTAATATGTGCAGATCCAGGGGTGAAATAGAACCCCTGAAGCTATAATTCGAACTCTACCTGCATGCAGGAGATGCGGCTTCCGTTGGTCTGGGTCTTGGACTGCCATTCGCTCTTGCCGCCGAAGACAGCACCTCTGAGTCCAGCCTTCACAGAGGTGATCTCTGAGGTCTTGATGGTCGAAGAAGCAGCGACTGCTGCAATTGGAGTCACCACGGCGGAGGAAGCGACGACTGAGGCCATCCTTGCAGCGAAAGTGCTCGACTCGAGACTACCGGTGTAGCTGCTGGAGTGAGGGGCACGATGGACTGGAGCTGAGCACACTTCGGGTGAGGGCCGGGATGTCAATGAGGGGTTTAAGTAGTACGTAATCTGGTGTCGGATCTCTCTTTCCAGGATACGAGTGCCACATGTTTAGTTCAGGACGGAGGTCGCCTGATTCCGATCAGCGAAGGGATGATCGGCTGCATGCTTCTTTCTGATCTACAGTACACAGCATGGTATGCCTGGACAATGTCGCCATCCCGAATTCCCGGATTTCATTTTAGACCCATGTGTGATCACACATGGCTTACTGGTATCATTTCGGTGGTTCTGGAAATATTGGTGCATAGCAATATACAATTCCAGAATATGTGAATACCTTCGGTATATTCGTTAAATACTTCGAACTCATGAAGAACATATCAATATAAAATACGATAAAATCTTTTCGTAAATAGCTATGCTTCAAGACATATGAAAACTATATGCCAAATCGGCACTATGAGGGTTTGAGAATAATTGGCTTTATTACATTTATCAACGAATTTATCATAAATCAGTATAGAACCGTTAGTACCATGTACACGATATACTTCGACCTGAATAATCTATGATACATAGAGTATCCTATTTTACCAAAGCATGGATTATGACCAACCAGTTTTTGGTCTATCGATATTTATCTATAAATAAAATAATTACCCTAGTAAGATCATAATATGTAGTATAGTTTGAACAACACGTATAAAATATGGATGTACGATACCGTTGCGAATGATCGCAGTGGGTTTTGAGAGCAATTTCTCATGAGCGATGTTACGTAGCATCTTGTATGATATATTGATAACAAAAATCACATTATGTATCGTTTTAGATGATCGCATCTGTAATTAAAAGGAATTGTTTTAATTATGATAAATCTTTTCTTTATACTCGGAAGGTGAGCATTTCACATCCCTTACTCATAGGTTTTATGATCGTATAAACCAAGTGTAGCAAAGGTAATCAGGTTTATTTAGAGATTTTTAACTCTATTTATTATTTGTATTTAATATGTTAAGTTTAGAAAATATTTCAGAATCTTATTCTACTTCAGTTCTCTCTTTGTATACTAAATCAACTACATATGTCCATCTTTTTAAGTATCTTTTCGAAACCAGTCGCAATGGGAGACTCCAACCAACACAGTATGATAATTCTTTTACTACATCGTCGCTTGTCATTTTCTCTGCCAGAAGTTAATATTGCATGCATATTCTTTGGTATCTAACGCCTGCCTAAACTACTTCTCCCCCAAAAAAATTACTTGATCGCACACCCATAACTTTCCTCGGACTTGACCCATTCCTCATAACTTTACATTATTTGACCACACCTTTGACTGACTACAACAAGTTTAATAAGTTAAAATACTTTATAACATATTATCAGTCCAGATTATTTCTTATTTACTTTTAAGTTAGTATAACGTCTTTACATAAACGATAAACCTGTTGAACCTGCTATTGCCAATCAGAGATATAATCAAATAAAGAAAAGTTAAAAGAGATAAGATCAAGACCGAGAAACGGATTAAAAGTGAGATCAAGTAAATTTCTGCAAAAAACCTACTAACTACTTGAACCCTATCGACATCTCTAGGCCCTACAGACTGCTTGCTCTCTGTACAGCGCTGTTCTCCGTTAAACTTGTTTCGTTGTTAGTCCACTGTCCACCGCTCAAGAATCATTAACATGACCTCCCAAATTCAGTTTACCGAACAATGCATCAGCTATATTAGTATGTTGTTTGTTCCATAACTTCATAAATTATGGAGGTATATCACTTGCAGATAATACGGTAGTGGAAGAAACTGAATATATTACTTGTGAAAATGGTCCAAAACTGAAGGACGACATAAATAAATAATTGGAGGGAAACATGTACAAAACTATTATCAGTTTATTCTTGAAACTAACATCAGAAGAAAAAGAAACACATCAGGAAAATTAGTTTATATCAGAATATCTTTTATTCTGATTTTAAACCACATTCTTTTATGGATCTTGTAGGTCCAGAACGAATGCTATATACATTTATTTATTTATTTACTGCTATTTTTTAACTTTTTAACTCTTTCGTCGTATTTTTTCACACCTTTTATTGTTACTTCTTCTGATGACTTAAATAAATAATTGGAGGGAAACATGTACAAAAATATTATGAGTTTATTCTTAAAATTGACATCAGAAGGAAAAGAAACACATCAGGGAAAATAGTTTATTTTTAAATCAAAATATATTTTATACAAAACATCTTTGAAACCACGTCCTTTGATGGATTTGTAGGTCCAGAAATCTAAAAGAAATTCTAAGGTTTCCTAAGGCTTCTAATCTAAAATTTGGCACTAGAGGTAAGGTGGTGAGATCAGTACTTCCCTACACTTTTACAATGATACATACGGGATGATAAAATGTTCTATACGATAAGTAAATCCTCAATATCAAGAAATTATTATGATATGTCCAAAAGATATATCAGGTAAAAAATTCCTTCAAAACATGGGAATAAGAGTGAAACTAAAAAGAAAACAAAAACAGTGAAACAAAAAACAAAGTATAACCATCAACCCACCCCGTTATAGTAAAACACTTGATGACTTGTTCGCCGTTAAAACTCATCGCTGACTATATATCAGGTTACCAACTTCGGCTTCCATATGGACCATGCTTCTGTACTTGCCATCTCACTTTGCGACACTTTTGCTTTTCTGTAACTTTTACTGTAGAACATAATTAATTTACTCACTGGGAACTTACACAAGACAAATGTCTCTAATCTTTGCCAGTAGGATAACGGCTCCTCCGCAATGGTCACCCTGAACTTTTCAGACTTTTTCGCACCACGTGGGATCGGGATAAAGATCCCGTCGCTTTCTCTTTTCTTTTTCAGTTGTTTTTTAGATTCACTAGTTATCGAGAAATGTCATCATGCGGCTTTGTTTCTCTCTAAAGGTTTTGAGAAAAATGTCTAGTTCTTGAGAGGAGAACAGCTTAGATTCAACACAATGTCTTATTCTTGAATGTGAAAGTTGTGTATGAGAATACGCAGGATATGGCTGTAGAAGGCGTGGTGTAATAAAAAACGTAAGAAAAGAACACACGAGTCAAGAAGCACTGTAACCAACGCCATTCCATAACTCAATTCTCCCGATACAGACCTGTAGCTCCCAGAATTATTTATCGAATGGTACTCAAATCACTCTAAACGGACTTCTAAAGCAAAAGTTATGCCTTCTCAAAGTATTTGAATTCTCCTGTCAGAAAAATTCTCCACTTGTTTCCTGAACCCATAATCTTTTGTCACCAGCAGAAAGTACTTAAAAAATGCTTTCCGACAGTACTTTACACGTCTCGAACCGACCTCTACACGAAAAGTTGCAGTCTTTCCAAGTCAAAAGTCTCAATCAGAAATGAAAGTGCGCGAGATCTCATGCACTTTTGTTTCCAAGTACTAAAGTCATCTCATAACTTCAAAGGTTCACTCTTTCCTTAATATGGCTCCAAATCTAGTGATTTTAGTCTCGTTGAAAAGTCACATAAAAGACTTATCCAAAAGTACCAAGCACTCTTCAAACAGATCGCTACGGATGAAACTGCAGTCTCCTAAATATCCAATCCACTTTCAAGTGTAAAAGTGCACGAGCCCACATGCACCTTTTGTTTTCCAAGTCTTTTTTCTTTCATTGAAGTGTGCGAGCCCTCAGGCACTTCTGATTTTCAAAGACAAAATCTACCCCGATGATTAAAGTGTGTGAGCTCTCGTGTGCTTTTGACCTCCAAATTAGTAAAGTGCTCGAGCCCTCAAGTACTTCCCTGACCTAGGCAAGAATCTTGGTTGACGACGTCCGACTTTGACTAAGTCTCGATCCAAAATCATGCAGTCTCTCGACGTCTCTCTCACAATTCTTCACTAAATGACTCTCTCGTGGTCTCCTTATATACTCAAAGCTGTCCACTTGAAGTGATAGTTGTCATGACCACATGTCTCACATGCGATTCGCAACTTGGTAAACATGCAGTCTGACATAATTGTCCTAAGTACAGTAAGCTTTCGTACAATCAACACGATTTCGTCACGTCACAATCAACTGAAATTTGACACATCATCCATTTGACACATCGTCAGTTTGCCACCTCATCAGTTTCCCAGTGTCACTCGGACTTTCCCGATGTCATGTCAACATTCACGAGATTGTAAACCCTAAATTTTCAATCACGTGTAACTCTTTCCTCGTAGCTTAGTTTGCTACGATCCAAGAACTAATTTTCATCTATGCAATGGTGATGTCAAATCTGCATTTGCGTAAGTTGCATAGAAATCCTCCTAAACTTTAATTTCCCATACAAGTCGGTACACGAGATGACAACGAGCGATAATTAGAGAATCTGAAGAACGCACATTTATCTTGAACAAAGGTGCATCTTTGAAGTCATCCACAAGATGTTGTGGTTGTGTTTTAAGTTCATTTACGAACTTAAGACATATGACATTCTGATAGGGATGAATCCTTGCTTGAAGATGGAGCTATGACACACTTTTCAAACTCTATTTTCCAATGCTCTAGAGAAAGCTCGCCTTAGCAAGACTTCGGCTAGAAGAAAAATTGCCGTTAGAGAATTTTACGTTTTAGGTTTGACACTCCCTAATAGTGCTAGAGAGCAGACCTTGATATTGTGTAACTGCTGTTTCTTGGACTTCTTCCAGACAAAGTATGCAAGAACTGAACGGACACTTAAACCGCATGTGCGGATGTAGGTAAAAGAAATGAATATTCTTTTATGACCAAACTTTTCTTTTGGAAGGGTTTGGTCATAACTTTATATATTAACTAAATCACAATATTGTCTTGGCTACTGTGTTTATGATAGAACGAAGATCATTTCGCACATTTCACGTGTAGATTTTGTGTTTCACAAGAGCTGTAACACAAATAATAATAAAGACAAGTATTTTTTTAGAATAATAGATTTAATATTTAAATTTATTAAAGTAAAGTAGTTTTTCTCAGGTTAATTACTTCGTCTCTCTGGCTAACCAGATGACATAACATGTTTTCAGTGCTTGCATTTTATTATTTTCTTAACTGAACTCATATTGAACGAATCTATTTTATCTATTTTTCACTTCGTGTCCTATTTGTCTTCTTCTGCACCGTTTGGGCGACAGTGCCATGTGATGCGTAGTATTTATGCTCTACATCAGATATGCATAATCACCTGCTCCACGTGCAGATGGAAAAGGTATTTAGTGTTCATTAATTTATTACTTAACTTTTCTTTTAAAACAATTAGATAATAAACTAATATATATTAAATAAATTATTTATATACGTGGAGGAGAGTATATAGTAGAAAGAATGAGTTTTCATCTCACTGCACTTACAGGTTTTCTTTTTTCGTAGAGTCCACGTGTTACATTCATCTTAGAACTATCAAACAGATATTTAAATTAGAGTTATCTTGTCAACTGTGCTCTGTTTCGCATGTTAAACTTTACTACTGCCCAGAATGATTTTGCTTTTTCAACAGAAGATCTTTCTCAATGTCATGATTACAACGAACCATTTAAGAAAAATTAAGACTATATTTCTGCTTTCGTTTTCTGAGTCTTTGCTCGGACACTCATTTGGGATGCATATTATTTTATAGGGGCACTTAGGGCTTGAAGAGAACCTTTTTTTGGCCGCTGTTTAGAGTCTAGACAAAACTACAGTGTCCTTATCCACGGAATATGAACACTAGAAGGGTAACACTACAACTGTTTACTTTCCGGTCACCTTAAGAACGGAAGACCTAGATCTATTTACTTTTCCCTCTGACTTTAGCGATCAACGGTCGTGGTATTGTAGATTACATCAGAACTGACAGGATCAGGCTATTCTCAGTTTCTCACCACACAGATTCGTGCAAGTGATACCCGCTCAGATGATAACGCTCAGGTGATAACGATAAGTACCTCCGTAACGGAGGAGGAATTTATCTATTCGTGAAAAGTGAAAAGGTCTCCTAAGTGACTGAGTCTCCTCGGACTGACTTTTCACTTTTGACGCATAGATAAGTTCCTCCATATCGCCAGTAGAGGAAAAGAAGGTTTACGGTATCCAAATTCCGAAGAGCTCTGCTTAAATCTTTTGCCTTTTTTCTACTGTCAAGAATGTCGCTTTCTATGTATATATATTCACCTCTTCCAAGTTCGGAAGAGGGAATACATTGCTTTTAATTTATATCGTAACCTTACCTCTCGGAAGGGTTACGGTATAAATGAAAAGTTGAAGAATTAATAATGTTTTTACGCGTGGAAAGCAGAAGCATTAGTATCAGAAGGAGTTTTAGTCCCGGGGTATTGCTTATGGGTTTAAGTGATTGTAATGATAACGTGTAATCCAATGACGTAGTGTGAATCTAAATTTAGTAGAGTACAGCAATAGACTCCTGCCCGGGTAGCATGGGGTACGTGTGAAACTGCAAGGACCAGTTCCTGGGTAATTGATAGCTAAGTAGTACCGTGAGAGAAAGAAATATCTCGTACTACTGCACTTCTACTTGGTTAAATTTAGCTATTTAAATTTAGCTGTCTAAATTTCCATCCTTCATGTTTTCTCGGAATCCAAAAGAGCAGCAAGTACTGTGTATTTTTCACTTTCATTACTCCCCAAACCGGATTTCAACCAATCATTTATGAAAATTTTGTACTTTACTTTGATGCTTGTCCTTTTCCTCATCTTCCCCACTTCTGCTCTTTCTATGTATATTCATATAGTTTTGAGATCGCGTTGATAAGAACTTCACTTAAAAGGGTTTTTCTTCTAATTCCCGCTTGGATGTAATGTTTAACGATTAGATTCTAATTTATCAAACCAGTTTAGTGTATAATTTTATTTCAATAATAACATATTTTTGAATAACATTTAACGCAAGACGGTTCACCAAGCGAACAGAAACACATGTGAAAATAAGGTTTCTGGTATAAGAGAAGAAAACAGCAGCCAAGCTTACCGTCAAACTGACGATAATAAAGGAAAATTTATTACATTCGGGTAGGTTTAGACGGCAGACGAAGCGCAAAAACAAATATCTTGTATGGGCTAGCACAAGTCAGTGGCGCTGTTATATGTTTGCCGCTTTTTCTCTTTTAGGCATGAACTCATTATAGGTAGGTATAACCTTCGTGATTACTAACCGTCGCATGTGCCTGAAAGAGCTGTAGCTTGTAGTGGGCAGAACATCATGGCTAGCGAAGCTGCAAACTGGAGGTACCACCAACCTTTCCAAATTTGAGAATAGTCGATATCTTTAGCTCTTAGCTCGATGCTACAAAAAGTGAACACCTGTGCAATATATATTTCATCGCCTCCATCGAAAGATGAGGAAGCAGATATGCAAGGGTTTATTTAGTATTTAATTTTTCCTGCTGAGAAGGGTTAGGTATTAAATTAAATTAAATATCTATTAATATATAAATAATATTAGATTTTCTGACTTGTATTTTTTGTAGCGTGACTGCGTACTCATCCCTTATGGTTTATATCTTGATCTTTCTGTATTTCTAAGTATGGAATAATAATTAATATTTATAAAATTGTAATTATTAAAAATCAAAATTTTTTGTTTTGAAATATAAATTTTATTTAATATTTATATATTCTGATATCATTAAAAATAAAATTCTCCAAAAGTTCATGTGCATGTGCATCATGTTCATATGCATCCTCTCAAGAATGCATATTAGCTGATGCTTTCTAGTGGAAAAATTTGTTTACAACCCGCACAAGAGATTGGAATTGAAAGACATATGTGTAGTAGTGGATCAGTATAGCATTTTAGAGGGCATTAGCAGAGGTTTTGCAGAAAAGAGTTGAAGCACTTCCTTTGTCTGTTAGGAGAGGTGGTACATCGATAACTCAGTTTATGGAGGCTCGACCTGTTTACTTGAAAAGATTGCGGTGTTAGCTAGACATCTAGTGTTCTGGGTTTTTTTCCTGTATGGAGTCTTGTAGTCCACGGTGAGAGCTTTTCTCACTTGTTAATTATGCAATCTGACGTAGATCCCGGGTCCGAGGTCAGCAACGCGGGTCTCTGGGCGGAAAACTCAAAATCGATCAAAAACCCACAGCGGTGTGCGAACCTCCCGAATCCCGGTGAAACACTCAGACAACCTCCTGCTGGTCGCTCCTGCAACCACTTCGAGGAATGGGGCAACACACTTGCCCTTGGCACTCCCAGACTCACTCAGACTCACGCAGACTCATCCAATTTCACAACGGCGGTTCACCCTTTACTCAAATGTGGCTCATACACATCGGCGTACCCTCTCAGGTAGACGCGATGACTCCGGACCAGGACAGAACAGTACTACGGCCACGGCACTACATTCCTATAGAGAAATCCCGCGACCCACTGTCCTCAATCTCTCGCTATCTCCTTGCGTCTCTCGGGACTACACTAGACTACCAAAAACTGTCACCTGTCTGCAGCAGGACACGAGGTTTCCTCGAGGAAACCTCGTGTGTATACACACATTGCGCAGGCGTCTCTATCTTTGCGGAGGTACCTGACTACGTGGCTCTCCCGCATACGACTATCCGTTCCGGCCTCGTCGTCGACCTCGGCACAGTGCCCTATGGGCATCCTTTATATTCTGGCAGGTGTCGGCCTCGCCTGACCGTGCCGAGCGTTTCCCAAGTAGGATCCACGATCCTAAAACGACGTGGCCAACCAGCATCTGCCACGCGGGCCGGAGTAGAGTACCTGCAGGAGTAACGGTCAGGTTTCCCGAGTTCCCATTGGCTGGGAACTCGTGCGTGGGGCTGCGGGCCCGGCTCAGCCCCCAATCATGCTTCCTTCCTCGGGGAAGGCGAACGGCCACACTTACGCATGTGTCGCCGTCACCCGAGGGGTTCTCGACCAATGGGGTCGCTCCGTCGGGCCGCCGTCCGGCCACGTCCTCTGCGGCCGTTCCCTTCTTCCTTGGTACCTCCACTTCCCCTCCTCGCGCATGCGGCCTCTGCGGACCTGTCCGTCGCTGCCACGCGACGTCGCTTCGGCTCCCGCGAGCGCGATGTCGTGTCGTGGACCGGCTCCTATCTGAAATTCAGACTTCGATGCTTGTCGCTCCAAAGACGCTCATGAGAAAGACAAGCTAGGCCCTAGCTTACGGGCTTTTGGCTTCATTTCGGATCTCCATTTTCATCGCATAGATAAGTAGAGCTCCTTGTCAACTTTCCATAGGCACTTCATCTACTTCGTTTGGACGCCTAGTGGAGAAATTACAAGACTCGAAAGATGGAGAAAACAAGCTAGGCCCCAGCTTACGAGTTTTTGGCACAACTTCGGATCTTCGTTTTTATCGCACCAGTGGATAGAGCTCCTTGTCAGCTTTCCATAGGCACTTCATCTACTTCGTTTGGACGCTTAGTAGAAAAGTTACAGGACTCGAAAAATGGAGAAAACAAGCTAGGCCCCAGCTTACGGGCTTTTGGCGCAACTTCGGATCTTCACTTTCATCACATAGATGGGTAGAGCTCGCTGTCAGCTTTCCATGGGCATCTTGTCTACTTCGTTTGGACATCCAGAGAAGAAGTTATGCGATTCGAAAGAAGGTAAAATCAAGCTAGGCCCCTAGTTACTTGCTGACTGGGTATTTAGGGCTTTCAGGCGTTATATCAAAGACGCAAGGGGCCTGCTTCTTATTATTTAAGAGAGAACTGTACGTATGGAGACTGTTGCAAGGGGGCTGCTTAAAGGGCTTGCTTGTTCCTGCGACTTGTCGGTGAATGTTTTGAAGAATTGGGAAGTCCAATACACGCGCGCAAGGTGTCATCGGGTTCAGATCTGTGCAAGCTACGCACAGGTTAAGACGGTTCTTGAAGAGACGGATCGGGGGTTGTGTTCTGGGAGAAATTGAGACGCAGGAAGCAAATTTGGGATTTTCAGTTACTTGTGAAGGAGAGTTGGACCGTTCGGGCCGTTCCGGAGTCCAAACTTGCTGTCCTTGGATCCATCGGGATCAGAACAACGAGTTCTTCAGGAAATTGAAGACGATTCAAAGTTTCATCGGGCGGTTTGGGAGTTGTGAGTGAAATTGGCTCGTAGGGAAGCGCTTACATCAGATTTTCGTTCGCTTGCGACCTGAGACTAGGTTGTTCTTCGCGATCGGTGAGCCAAGCTCTTCGTTCTTGGTGCCTACGCGATCAGGGAGTCTTCATGTACGCATAGGAGAAGACTGTACGTGAATTGGATTGTTTGTTTGGGTGTGGTGAGCAAGTTTGAGCCGCAGGGAGCTGATTTACGTCAGTTTTTTGCAACCTGCGACCAAATTTCTTGCGTAGTTTTGCAAGAGGAACTCCAAACGACTTGTTTGGAGTCTTGTTGGGTTCAGGGTAGCTAGATCTACCTACCAGAGAAGACGGATATCAGTTTAGGCGATCCGTTTGTGCGTGGTGTGCGGTTTTAAGCCGCATGGAGCAGTTTTTGAAGGTTCGATCATCTGCGGCCGAAAATCAGCGATACCTTGGCTATCAGGAGTCGGATCTGAAGGTTCCTTGGGTTAACGGAGTCAGCAGAGGAGACCCTATCGACATCTTAAGTCCGTTCAGCGAAAGGAGGAAGTCCACAGATAGATCTTTTTTGGTTTCTTCGCTACGGGTTTTGCTCTTTAGAGTTCGTTAGAGTTCTGGTTGGTTGTATACAGCTTGTGGTAGCTAGCTTTAGCTAAGAGCTTATACATGGATGTGGTTTGGACTTGAGTTTGAATCGCGTGATACTGCTGTGGCTCTATTTGTTAGCAAAGAGAAGTTTCTCTTGCTTTGAGCTACGCTTCGGTGGTTTTGGGTCAGGGTTGCGATTCAAGGGTTGTTTTCAGGGGCTTTTGAAGCAGGTTACAGACCGCTCTGGTCTGTTTTTCAATTCTGTGCTCTTAGGAGAAAGAACCGGCAGTGTACATATATTTGGAGTGTATATATCGCAGCGTTCGTTTTCGTGGTTGTTTTTTTCTATCTTGTCTCTGTTTCAGCACACAACATCTCCACAGCCAGGAACCTCGCGTTTTCCTGGACATCCTTCACGCAATATCCGACACGATACGGTGGTGAACTCGACGTGAAGGTCTGGGGTGGAGATTTCTTCTGTGTGTGAACTTTGAAGAAGAGATTGGCAGTCATGAGTGGGGATGAGAAAGGTGATGGAGATGGAGCTAGTGGTTCAGGTGGGTTGCCGAAGGTGCAGTTGGATCCAGCGACTGCATCGATGTTCCAAGCTTTCACTATGTTCTTACGGCAGCAATAATCTGATGAGCGGAAAGAAGCTTTGGCAACAAAGGCGCTACAAGCAGTGGTCAGCAGGATTGACCAGTTTGATGGAAGAGATGTCTCAAGGTATCTGAGACATTATGTGAAGGAGATGGAGCTGAACCGGGTCTCAGAAGATGAGATGATTGAGACGTTTGAGTTGGCAGCAGCTCCAGAGATTAGAGATCATGTTAAAATACTAACGAAGCATTTTAACAAGGATTAGGAGACTTTTGCTCGTGCCTTGATGGATGAGTACTTCTTGGAGGACTCTGATCGAGTCACCAAGAAGTCATTCTTGGAGTGGGTTGAGCAACCAAGGAAGGGTTTACAAGCTACTGAGTTGCTCAGAGAGTTTGAGAAGCAGTTTTCACGGCTGACCAGGATGGAGAAGTTGACGTTGCAGTCCAACAAGACAGAGCTATTTATTCGAGCTGCAGATGAGAAGTTGCAGGAGAAGCTAGAGGTACTTCTGGAAGACCGGGAAGAGGACGATGGATTGACCAGCAGCTGGAAGAAGGTTGAGGAAGCTGTTGGTCTGCTTACCAAGAGGGAGCGGAGACGAGAGAAAGTTCATGTTAGGAGACTGGCGTCAACACCTACAGCTGTAACACCTATTCATGTAGTCCGACCAGTTCCTGTTGCTAAACAAGTAGTACCAGTTGCTCCAGCTGTTCCTGTTGTTCCAGTTGTTCCAGTTATTCAGGCACCCATGGTATCTCCGAAGAAGGATGACTCAAACCTTGAGGAGATATTGCGTGGAATGCGAGATCTGCAGATCAAGCTCATCAGATTGGAAGAGAAGGGATCTACAAGTGGAGTAAGACCGGTTGAGAAGCAAGGCTGGATCCAGCGGTGTATCTGGTGCGATGGTACTGATCATCCGCGCAGAGATTGCAAGGAGTTCACAGATATTCTGCAGCAAGGAGTGATCTTCTGGAAGGATGGGAAGGTAGCGCTGAGGGATACTGGTGCACTTCTTCAGACCAACTTTGGTAGGGGAGGGATGAAGAAGTTGGTTGAGGACCACCTATCAGCGCAAGCAGTTGCAATGGTAGAAGCTGGAACTTATGGCACAAGGGTTGAGGATCAAGCTGAGAGGAGTTTCAACAAGCAAGTTGAGCCAAGTGAGTTGTGGTCATCTGCCATCTCCATGAAACAGAAAGGGAAGATGGCACGTGAGACGTTGCAGAGGACAGCTGCTACGATCAGAAGAGATACTGGATGGGAGGATCCGATAGAAGCTCTATCGGTGCATGCTTACATCGCCAAGAACCAACACGAAGCGTTGTTGGAAGAAGAGAAGGCGAGATTCAGAGGATTCAGGAGAAGGGACTTCTTCAAAGAGACAGACTCGAGGGGAGAAGATTCGCCAAGAGCTTCGGGATGCAGGAGCTCAAGACCTACCGATGGACGATGCTCCTTCTTCATCGAAGGAGAAATCTCAGAAAGAGAAGGGTAAGCCGGCTGCGTACAAGCTACAGTCGGATATCGAGGCGTCAACAGACTTGAAGGGAGTCTTGGAAGATCGCATTTTGAATGCGAAGGTGGAGTTTACTTTGAGAGAAGTGTTAGGCATCGCCAAGCGTGAGTTTCATGATGTCATCATCGATGTCATCAAACGGAAACGATAAATTACGGGTGAGACTGGTTTATCACATGCTTTGGATACTAGGATGTCTGTGGATGAGGAAAGAGAGCTTGCAAGGTGCAGTGTCTATTCTCCAGAGGAAGAAAGAGATCGAAGGCGCAAGGTGCATTTTGAGGATGAAGAGGAGGATGGGAAGCGGAGCTCAAGTCATTACAGCCACAGTCACTGGGCTCGAGCTACGACGGAGACTTTGATGAGGATCGAGGACTTGGATGAGCCAGTGGTTGCTCTGATCGATCATGGATCAGAAATCAACATCATGTCGAAGGAGCTGTACAAGAGGAAGAAGTGACCGATCGACACAGAGCATGGATGGGTCATAAGAGCAGTCAACAACACGAGAGGAGACTTGTATGGAGCTTGTCCAGACATCAGAGTGCGCGTAGGTGATGTTGCTATCGAGCAAAACTTCTTTGTTCAGGAAGCAACATCATACCCACTCATTCTGGGCCAACTTTTCATCATAGCAACCCGGATGGAGACGAAGGTACTGGACGACGGATCTGCGTATGCTAGGATCCAAAGTCAAGATGGGAAGAGAGCGGTACAGTCCTGACTGTACCGTCCAACCACGAGTGCAATCGAGATCGTCTGAGGGAGAAACCACTTCCAAGGGTGAATGAAGAGTTCAAGGATTTTCGTTGAGTACCACTATAGAGCGGGATTGTGGTGGTGCGCAGGAGAAGGTACTCTCGCTTGATGGAGATAGTGTCTTTTGTACAGGGTTTGTTGGGTTTTCAGATTGTGGGATTGCTATTTACAGGAGGGTAGAAGATTTGAGAAGAAAAGAACAAAAACATTTGCGTGGTGTTGAGTTGATGTTGAAAGAGTTGGGTGAGCTAGAAGGGGATGAATGGATTTCTGGTGTTTATGAAGAGGATGGGTTGGAGGATCCTTTGCGAGAGATCATGTCTATTAGATGGGAGGATATGGATAAGGTCGTGCAGATTCATTCAAAGGAGGTCTATTCGATGATCGAATCATTCCGTGCACCGGAGGTTCGAGTTGAGACAAGGTACAAGACAGTGGATAGGAAGGTAAAGTCAGTTGCTGGTCCTTTGCCGGAAGACACCAACCAACAGATGGATCGAGCTTCAAAGGAAAAGAGTTTGAGAGATCCTGTAATGATAGGACACAAGTTCACGGAGAAGACCCTTGAAGAGCTGAAGATTGGATCTGATGAGTCTCTTCTACCAAAAGAGAGGATGTGCTTCAAGGAGATGCTTTCAAGACATGGGAAAGCGTTTGCTTTTGAGCCACATGAGATTGGGTGTGTAGATCCGTACGTTGTTACCCCGATGGTTATCTTCACGGTACCGCATGTGCCATGGAACCTGAGACCAATTCCAGTACCGCGGGCTCACTTGCCCAAACTAGTGGAGTTGCTGAAGGAGAAGATGCGGATGAAGATCTTGGAGCCGTCGTTTGCACCATATTCAAGCAGATGGTTTATAGTACCAAAGAAGAATGGGTCACTGCGGTTCATCCAAGACATGCAGCCGGTGAACGCAGTAACAATCAGAAATGCTGGGGAGGGACCGATTGTGGATGAGTTTGCAGAAGCGTTTGCAGGAAGAGCGATTTACTCGATGGGAGATCTTTACTCAGGGTATGATCAGTTTCAACTAGCGGAGGAGAGCAGAAGCTTCACGACAATGAGGACACCTTTGGGGTTGGTTAGGATGTGTACTTTATCGCAGGGAGCTACCAACTCGGTAGCACACATGATGAACGGGATGAATCGAGTTCTAAGAGACTTCATTCCTGAAAAGACGATGCCGTTCTTGGATGACATCCCCATTAAAGGATGTGTGGAAGATGAGAAGGATGAAGCATTAGATCAGAGGGGGTGTCGACGATACGTCACTGATCACATCGCAGACTGTGAGAAGATCTTATCTCGACTTGAGGAAGTTCATCTTACGTTGTCAGCTGCGAAGTCTACATTTGGAGTTAGAGAGGTTTTGATCATTGATCATTTGTGTGGATCGTTTGGTCGGAAGCCAGATCCGAACAAGGTGGATGCGATTGAAAGGATGAAGGAGGTTTGCAACTCGCTGACAGAAGTAAGAAGATTTTTGGGTGCTTGTGTATTCTACCACATTTGGATTCCTCATTATGCGCATGTGGCGGATCCGTTGTATGGATTGTTGCATAAGGGTCATAAGTTCAGATGCGAGGAAGAGCATACTGATGCGGTAAGGAAGCTGAAGTCTTTACTATCATCTCCTCCAGTTCTAGGAAGGATTGATTACAAGGGTGCTAGGCCGGTGATTCTTATTGTGGATACAAGTCCAGTTGCAATTGGATGGGCAGTCGGACAGGATGATAAGGATGGAGACAGGTTTGCGGTTAGGTTCGGAGCGAAGGTGTTAAGTGCTCGACAACGTGCTTACCCGCAAGTGAAGAGAGAATTGTGAGGTATTGTTTCAGCTATGAAAACTGAGAAAGAGTATTTGATGGAGCAGTAGTGGTGGTTGAAACTGATTGCTTGCCGTTGTTAGGGATGATCATGAATTGTTCAACTCCTGATATTGCGATGTTACGATGGATCGCATATATCAAGTCGTTGAACCCGGAGTTTAGACATATCGCAGGGAAGGATAATCTGATGGCGGATATGTTATCTCGGGCTCGATATGATGAGGAAGATGAGATGGTAGAAGACATTGACGACGTGGGTACAGAGTTCTATTCGATTGCACAGACAGGAAGAGAAGATGAGTTGTTTGTTGAAGGGTTGTATGATGCTGATTTGCTTGATATCGGGAGGTACCTTAGTACGATGGTTAAGCAGACAGGTTGGACAGATGAGAGGTTTCGGAGAGTTCGAAGGAAGGCCTACAACTTCATGTTGCAGGATGGGTTTCTTTGGAAGCGATCGAAGCAAAAAAATGGAGTACCGCTACGGGTGATTTGCAACAAGAAAGATCAGCAGAAGTTGCTCAAGGCGTTCCATGAGAGTCTTTGGGTTGGACATCGAGGGATTTGGGCCACTTTTACAAAGATGAAAGAGCGGTATTGGTGGAAAAATATGTACATGGATGTTGTATCTTTTGTGGAGTCTTGTTTGACATGTCAGATGTATTCGAACATCCGACATCGTGACGGATTACATCCGACTTATCCGTTGGCAATCCACTTCAAGTGGGTGGTAGACTTGGTGATTATGCCGGTTGGATTATGGCAGATGAGATACTTGGTACTTGCTAGAGAAGATCTTTCAAACCAAGTCGAGGATAGGGCGCTTCGGATGGAGACAATTGAAGGGGTATGTAAATTTCTCTTGGAAGAGGTTGTTTGTCGGTATGGATGTGTGGGAAAGATCACTGCAGATCGGGGAGAGTTAGATGCACATGAGGCTCGTGAATTCTTTGCAAGGTGTGGGGTGAGGTTATCACTGACAACTGCTTACAACCCCGAAGGAAATGCCAAGAGTGAACGTGGTCATCCATCCATTGTGAAGGCTTTGGTGAAGGTTTGCAACGGAAGGGTGCGCGAGTGGCCTTGACTCTTACCATTTGCGTTATGGACAGATAGAACGACGCACAGCTCGGTGACAGGTTACATGCCAGTGGAACTCATCACAGGTCAGAAGCCTATCATGCCGATTGAAGAACATGTTCTGACATGGAGTGTGTTACCTTGGGAGGACAATTTGACTAGAGAAGAGCTTCTTGCTATTCGAATTAGGCAGTTAGAGAGAAGACCAGAGGATATCCAAACTGCTTTGGATAGGCTGCGAGAAGCACGGTTGAAGAAACAAGGTCAGATTTGATCAGCGACATCGTTTGAGACCTAGGGAAATCAAGGAAGGTGATTGAGTGTTAGTCTATGACAATAGTCTAGACAACCAGCATAGTGCACTCCGGAAGTCTTCCAGAAGATGGTTTGGTCCGTATGTGGTGAAGAAGGTTCATGACAACGCAACTTACGCCCTGCAAGAGTTGGATGGAACGAGCTTGAAGGTACCAGTGGCAGGTAAACGTGTCAAGATTTTCAAAAAGAGAGATGAGGAGGTCGATCTAGCAGATATCTTGACGGAGTTTCAGTTTGAGGATGAGGATTATGCAGAAGATCTTGAAGATGAGGTTGGTTACGATGGGAAGTAGGACGATAAGTCGGTCCACTCCTTGGTTGTTATCTCTGGTGCATACCGGAAGATGCACAGGTTCAGAGGGGGTGGATGTCGTGTCGTGGACCGGCTCCTATCTGAAATTCAGACTTCGATGCTTGTCGCTCCAAAGACGCTCATGAGAAAGACAAGCTAGGCCCTAGCTTACGGGCTTTTGGCTTCATTTCGGATCTCCATTTTCATCGCATAGATAAGTAGAGCTCCTTGTCAACTTTCCATAGGCACTTCATCTACTTCGTTTGGACGCCTAGTGGAGAAATTACAAGACTCGAAAGATGGAGAAAACAAGTTAGGCCCCAGCTTACGAGTTTTTGGCACAACTTCGGATCTTCGTTTTTATCGCACCAGTGGATAGAGCTCCTTGTCAGCTTTCTATAGGCACTTCATCTACTTCGTTTGGATGCCTAGTGGAAAAGTTACATGACTCAAAAAATGGAGAAAACAAGCTAGGCCCCAGCTTACGGGCTTTTGGCGCAACTTCGGATCTTCACTTTCATCACATAGATGGGTAGAGCTCGCTGTCAGCTTTCCATGGGCATCTTGTCTACTTCGTTTGGACATCCAGAGAAGAAGTTATGCGATTCGAAAGAAGGTAAAATCAAGCTAGGCCCCTAGTTACTTGCTGACTGGGTATTTAGGGCTTTCAGGCGTTATATCAAAGACGCAAGGGGCCTGCTTCTTATTATTCAAGAGAGAACTGTACGTACGGAGACTGTTGCAAGGGGGCTGCTTAAAGGGCTTGCTTGTTCCTGCGACCTGTCGGTGAATGTTTTGAAGAATTGAGAAGTTCAATACACGCGCGCAAGGTGTCATCGGGTTCAGATCTGTGCAAGCTACGCACAGGTTAAGACGGTTCTTGAAGAGACGGATCGGGGGTTGTGTTCTGGGAGAAATTGAGACGCAGGAAGCAGATTTGGGGTTTTCAGTTACTTGTGAAGGAGAGTTGGACCGTTCGGACCGTTCCGGAGTCCAAACTTGTTGTCCTTGGATCCATCGGGATCAGAACAACGAGTTCTTCAGGAAATTGAAGACGATTCAAAGTTTCATCGGGCGGTTTGGGAGTTGTGAGTGAAATTGACTCGTAGGGAAGCGCTTACATCAGATTTTCGTTCGTCTGCGACCTGAGACTAGGTTGTTCTTCGCGATCGGTGAGCCAAGCTCTTCGTTCTTGGTGCCTACGCGATCAGGGAGTCTTCATGTACACATAGGAGAAGACTGTACGTGAATTGGATTGTTTGTTTGGGTGTGGTGAGCAAGTTTGAGTCGCAGGGAGCTGATTTACGTCAGGTTTTTACAACCTGCGACCAAATTTCTTGCGTAGTTTTGCAAGAGGAACTCCAAACGACTTGTTTGGAGTTTTGTTGGGTTCAGGGTAGCTAGATCTACCTACCAGAGAAGACGGATATCAGTTTAGGCGATCCGTTTGTGCGTGGTGTGCGGTTTTAAGCCGCAAGGAGCAGTTTTTGAAGGTTCGGTCACCTGCGACCGAAAATCAGCGATACCTTGGCTATCAGGAGTCGGATCTGAAGGTTTCTTGGGTTAACGGAGTCAGCAGAGGAGACCCTATCGACATCTGAAGTCCGTTCAGCGAAAGGAGGAAGTCCACAGATAGGTCTTTTTTGGTTTCTTCGCTACGGGTTTTGCTCTTTAGAGTTCGTTAGAGTTCTGGTTGGCTGTATACAGCTTGTGGTAGCTAGCTTTAGCTAAGAGCTTATACATGGATGTGGTTCGGACTTGAGTTTGAATCGCGTGATACTGCTGTGGCTCTATTTGTTAGCAAAGAGAAGTTTCTCTTGCTTTGAGCTACGCTTCGGTGGTTTTGGGTCAGGGTTGCGATTCAAGGGTTGTTTTCAGGGGCTTTTGAAGCAGGTTACAGACCGCTCTGGTCTGTTTTTCAATTCTGTGCTCTTAGGAGAAAGAACCGACAGTTGTTTTTCTCTATCTTGTCTCTGTTTCAGCACACAACATCTCCATAGCCAGGAACCTCGCATTTTCCTAGACATCCTTCACGCAATATCCGACACGATAGCGGACGCATAGGGATGCGTGCCCGTGGGTTGGCCAGCTCATTTCTTGACCCTCACCTCTACTTCGGGGTACGTGCCTATCTCTGATTGGCCGCGGGGTGGCCAGAGGTACCCCCTGGCCCCAAAATGGCTCTCGAGGCCTTAAGACCTTAGTCTTTTCTACGCCTTCTACTCGGACTTTGGACCTAGCTAGCCGTGACCGACCGTTCACCTCCCGGAGTCACCAGGCGGCCTTTAGCTGTTTAAATCATAGCCGACCTGGACATGAAACAACGATGGGGATCCTGGGGTTAGTTTACGACCGGTTACCTCTTCTGCTTCTAGGTTGAGGACCCGCGGGAATGACCATGGGTCCTTATGACATACAACCGCACACACAAGGAGGTGTGACCCCACACCTGGGACTCCTACCGAAGATTTTCTTTTTCTCCGGGGGTCCTTAACTCGGTCTCGATCCTTCTGTACAGGAGAGTATTTATCCGAGACAAGATTTAGGTGCACCGGGTACATGTAGTGTACCTTAAACTCAGCTAGGTCAGCTGGCTTTACCTTTTTCTCCTCCCTTCTCTCTCGAGGCAGACCTGTAAGAGTTGGCTGCGCCTTAGGAGGTAGTCTACACCTATGTGCCCTCAGGATCGCGACTTCCTCAGACAGTACAGTGATCTTTGACCCCTCCGGGCCTCTCGCACAGTCCCCTTACACTCTCCTCTCAAGTCGAGGCAGCAGGGCGGGCTACTTGCGGGGTCCGACCCCGGACAAACACTTGATATGGCTGGGCTATAAGTACCCAGGGGACTTCTGCCAGAGTGACTCATGTCTGAGCTACCATGCCTCGGCCTTCCCATTCGACCAGCAGTTCGACCTTTTCAGGTTCAGCACTGGGACCAGGCAAGGACCTCTGGTCCAGTATCCTCTTTACCCTCATGTTAGAAAGCATGGGTAAGTGCTCCAGGGCAGGGGTCCATTTCTGGATCCTCCCTGGAATCTGCAGGTCGTCGAGGACAAACTTCTTTAAGTTTGAGATGTGTATAATCGGGTGATAACCGGACATGCTTGAGGGAAAACTCAGATGATAACTTACGGGTGTAACCTTCTTAAAAATCTCGAAGGGCTCGGCCCATCTAGGGATGAACTTTCTTTTTCTGTCATGCCTTGGGGAATAGAGTAGGCTTTAGTCTTTAGCCAAACCCTGTTCCCTACTTCTAACTGCACATCTCTCCGTTTGAGGTTAGCGTATTTTGTGTACCTCACTTGTGCCTTAAGGATATTCTGTTTGGCCATATGCAAAACATAAGATCTCATACCTAGGAACTCAGCAACATTCAATGGTGTTTCCCTCATGACCTCTTCGAATTCGGGCGTCTGTAGCTGAAAACTGGCGGGTGACAAAGGAGACTTATTACCCCTATAGACTAACTCGAAAGGTTTGTATCCCGTGGCCGAGTGCAAAGCGTCATTATACGCAAACTCAACTAGATCCAGATGGTCGGACCAATCCGACTGGTCCCTTAACATGTAGTTTCTCAATCCCTGCTGGTTCACCCTTTCGCTTTGCCCATCTGTTTGCGGGTGGTAGGCGGCAGTGAACTTCAATCGGGTCCCTAAGCTAGAGAACAGGGCAGTCCAAAACTCGTTTGCAAACCTGAAATCATTATCGGCAATTATCTCTTTGGGAAGCCCATGATACTTGAACACATGGGTCAAGAACAACCGGGCAACTTCCGAAGCTGAGATCAGGGTGGTACAGGGTACGAAGTGAGCCATCTTGCTCAGCTTATCTACTACCGTCAGTATGCAATCATACCCGTGGGACTTAGGGAGCTGCGGGATAAATCCATAGTTACACTCTCCCAGAGGTTCTCAGGTACTGGCAAGGTCTGCAGTAACCTCTGGGTGTCCGGCCTGGTCTGCTGACAGACTAGGCAGCTCTCTACGTACCTACCTACATCCTGACTCAAAGTCGGCCAGTAATACTTTGGCGAACTCTGTGCAGGGTCCTCGCTTGACCTCCATGACTGGCAGAAGGGGCGTCATGCTCCTCATAGAGCACTCGCGCTCTTAGGGGTCCGGGCGGGATGTAAAGTCTACTCTGTTTGAAGAACCAGCACCCCTCGCGTTTACTCAGGTGCCTCATACCCGGATCCGGGAGATCTTGGCTAGCCCACTGGGCTGCCTACGGATCCAGGGCTGTGGCCCTTCATACGAATTCCACGAGGCTAGACTGAGGAGCCGAGGTTAAGGTCATCACTTGTCGGGAGAGTGCATCGACCGCGGCATTGTCCTTGCCCTTCCGATACTTCCAGGTGAGATTGTACCGGGACAACTCAAGCTGTCACCTCTGCTGCTTAAGTGAAAGCTTCGGTTTAGTCTGGAAATATGTGTTGGATATATTATCCGTTACTACAGTAACCTCGCAAGGTAGCAAGTAGTGTTCCCACCTTTTCAAGCACCAGATGACCGCTAGCATCTCCCGTTCGTGTGTTTCCCACCTAGACTCCTGCTCGCTTAGCCTATGACTCTCGAAAGCTATCGGATGCCCTTCTTGTATCAAAACTCCTCCTATGGCCAACTTCGAGGCATCAGTATGGACCTCGAAGGGCTTTCCCAAGTCTGGAAGTGTAAGAACCGGTGCTTCTGTCAAGGCCTTCTTCAAAGAGTCGAAGGCCTTCTGTTGGGACAGTCCCCACTCAAAACTCTTCTTCGAGTCCCGAAGTAAATCGAAAATGGGGGATGCGAGGTGGCCAAACCCTCGGATGAACTTCCGGAAGTATGATGCAAGTCCCAGGAATGACCGAACCTCCGAAACTGTCTTCGGGGCTGGCCAAGACCTGATTGCCTGCACCTTCCTCTTATTGATGTGGAAACCTGAATGGTCTATAAGGCACCCAAGGAAAACCACACTCTCTTGCCCGAAGGAGCATTTAGAGGCTTTGAGCACTAGCTTCTCCCTCTCCAACTTTCGAAACACAGACTCCACATCGGCTAAGTGTTTCGACCAGGTAGGGGAATACACGATAATATCGTCCAGATAGACGACCACCGAGTCATCCAGTTGGTCCCGGAGTATATCGTTCATCAATCGGCAGAAGGTGACTGGGGCGTTAGACAGTCCAAACGGGAGCACTGTTTATTCGAACAGGCCGTATCTGGTAATGATCGTCGTCTTCTCCTCATCTCCTTTTGCGATCCTAATCTGGTGGTACCCGGACCTAAGGTCGAGCTTAGTGAAATATCGACCTTTCACTAACCTGTCCATGGTTTCATCCATCAGGGGAATCGGATACTTATTTTTTATGGTGACTTTGTTTAGGGCTCTGTAGTCTCCACATAAGCGTAAAGTCCCTTCCTTTTTGCTCACAAACATTATGGGGGTAGCGTAAGGTGAACAATAGGGACGTAAGATCCCTTGTTCAACCATCTCCCCTAGTTGTACCTTCAGTTCTTGCAGAAGGTTTAAAGGCATCTGCCGGCACCTCCCAACTGGTGGGGCGGAGCCGGGGATGAGGTCTATTTTATGGTCAATCGCTCTTCGAGGAGGCAGGGTGTTCGGGAGTTTCTCAGGAAGGAGGTGCGAATACCGGGCCAGCAGCTGCTGCATTTCCTTACGGACCGGCAGCTGGGCCACTCGATCCTCCTCATCAACTTCCTCCGGGGTCTTTTCCGGCAACACCATCCAGGCCTCTTCTACGCCTTGCATGGATTTCTTAAATTGTCGAGTCGTGCACACCATAAAGGCTACTCGACAAGACATATACTGAGGAAACTCGGCAGTGGACTGAGTGCGGGGGTCCATCTCTAATGCGGTACAGTGGTCGATCCCTCGGGAGTCCTTTAACCACATGTTCCCCTTAGTCAAGTCTATGCATGCTAGGTTTTGGCGAAGCCAGGCCCACGACAGAATACCTTCAGTCTTCCCTAATGGCATAACTAAGAAATCGTGGGTGCGAGTAATCCCGGCACACTCAACTGGTAACTCTGGTACCGTATGAGTCACCTTAGATGTACCTCGGACAAATCGGACTATAAGAGGCGAAGCTAATCGCTTCGGGGTGAGGTGTAGGTTCAAGGCTGTGCTCGAAGACAAGACACTAATATCGGCTCCCGTGTCTACAAGCATGCGTACTACCTTACCCTTAATCCCGACCTTTATCCATGGTAAAAATGCAGGCGGTTCCGAATTACCTCGGTCTGCAGGCGGGGGTGCTTCTCGAGTCGGTACCTCCCCTCGGTGGATTTCGAAGTCGGCTGCGTCAGGAACAGGTTCTTCGGCTGCTGCTGCCTTCATGTTCGGGGCACCCATTCGCGCGGGGCACTCCCGAGCGAAGTGGCCAGGTCGACCACAGTGATAACATCCATCCGTGCGGGGCGCGGCCGCAGGGAACAGCGGGTTGGGCCGAGGCGGACCCCTCGGCTGTCCCCCTCCTTGTCCCCGTCTCGGTCGCTGATTTTCGCGGGCAGCTCCACCCCCTTGTGGCCTCCGATCGGGCGGCCTTTGTCTTCCGGTGGCAGTTCCGCGGCCGGCTGCTGCAGGCGGGGTTGCGCGTTGTCCTCCTTGGCCTCCTCCTGACTGGTAAGGCCTCCGGGCTCTGTTCCCGGATCCCCCTCGAAACCTCCGGTAGATCCGAACCTCCTTGCTCTTCTCCCCGGACTTACCTCGTTGACGGTCGGCCTCGAGGAGCTCGAGATGTACACAGATGTCTTCTAGTGGCTTCTCCCACCCGAATCTCGTCATCTCATAGGAGTACCACCCTTGTAACCTCTTGTGGAACAAATACTTCTTTTCATTCCCATCTGTGAGGGCAAGGGCATTCCACAAATGCCCGAATCTCTGGCTGTACTCCCTTATGCCCCCGGTTTGCTTCAGACTATCCATTTCTTGCCGGTAATGACTGTATTCATTGCGGGGCACCAGATAGCTGCGAAGTCGGTCTCGCAACTCTTCCCAGGTGTTGATCTCCGGCTTACCCTCATTGGAACGCTCCTTCTGGTAGTTGGTTAACCACTTCAGAGCGTCTCCTCTCAACCGGCTGACTACGTAAGCAAATCGGCCCCTCTTGGAATAATGGTTGAGATAGTTTTCCATCGAGGCGACCCAGAGTTCAAACTTGAGGAGCGAGGGCTCCCCGTAGTATTCCTGCGGTTTCTCGGACGAGGGTGCACGTCGGCGTCTTTTCCTCTCGCCTGACCTCCCTCCAGATCGACTGCTGCTCGGCGGGCTACCATCCGAGTCCTCGGAGCACTCGGAGCTGTCTCCGGGATCTCCTGGTGCGACTGCATCGGGAACCGTGGGTGCACCATCAGCCGGATCAGCTGCGGGCGGCGTCGGTCCCTGAGTCGGCGGTGGATCTGCAGGTGGTGAAACGGACGAGACTGGCGACGGTCCGTTCGGGGCATCAGACATTCCGAAACGTGTACGGAGGTTTCGAAGGAACAGCTCCACGTCATTCACCGTCTGTCTTAACTCGCACTCGTCGGCGGCGTCCCCGAATGGGTTCCACTCGAGGCTGTGGCAGCTGGAACAGACAGGGATGCAACCGTCGAACCTCCGGAGTCAGCGGGTTGGAGGACATAGTCCGCAGGTGTGTGCGATGCGACAGGGCTAGGAAACCCTGTGTCGGGAGGCGAGGGCCGTGAGGGCCCCGCTCCCAGGTGTCTCTTTTGTTTCCACGGCGGCATTTCTCGACGGCGGCCTCTGTCCGATACGACAGTTGAGGCTCGTCGGATGTCGTGGCTCTCTACAGCGTTTCTGCAGTTTTGCACGAGTGCCTCTCGAACAGTCGAGGCTCGTGTATCAGTCGAGGCTCGATAGTGACTCGAGACTCTCGAACGATTCCTCGCTCGGGTGCGTGTGTGAGTTGTGGTGGTGCCAGCAACAAAGCTCTGATACCACTCTGACGTAGATCCCGGGTCCGAGGTCAGCAACGCGGGTCTCTGGGCGGAAAACTCAAAATCGATCAAAAACCCACGGCGGTGTGCGAACCTCCCGAATCCCGGCAAAACACTCAGACAACCTCCTACTGGTCGCTCCTGCAACCACTTCGAGGAACGGGGCAACACACTTGCCCTTGGCACTCCCAGACTCACTCAGACTCACGCAGACTCATCCAATTCCACAACGGCGGTTCACCCTTTACTCAAATGTGGCTCATACACATCGGCGTATCCTCTCAGGTAGGCGCGATGACTCCGGACCAAGACAGAACAGTACTACAGCCACGGCACTACATTCCTATCGAGAAATCTCACGACCCACTGCCCTCAATCTCTCGCTATCTCCTTGCGCCTCTCGGGACTACACTAGACTACCAAAAACTGTCACCTGTCTGCAGCAGGACACGAGGTTTCCTCGAGGAAACCTCGTGTGTATACACACATTGCGCAGGCGTCCCTATCTTTGCGGAGGTACCTGACTACGTGGCTCTCCCGCATACGACTATCCGTTCCGGTCTCGTCGTCGACCTCGGCACAGTGCCCTATGGGCATCCTTTATACTCTGGCAGGTGTCGGCCTCGCCTGACCGTGCCGAGCGCTTCTCAAGTAGGGTCCGCGATCCTAAAACGACGTGGCCAACCAGCATCTGCCACGCGGACCAGAGTAGAGTACCTACGGGGGTAATGGCCAGGTTTCACGAGTTCCCATTGGCTGGGAACTCGTGCGTGGGGCTGCGGGTCCGGCTCGACCCCCAATCATGCTTCCCTCCTCGGGGAAGACGAACGGCCACGCTTACGCGTGTGCCGCCGTCACCTGAGGAGTTCTCGACCAATGGGGTCGTTCCGTCGGGCCGCCGTCCGGCCACGTCCTCTGCGGCCGTTCCCTCTTCATAGGGAATCGGGCCCTTGGTACCTCCACTTCCCCTCCTCGCGCGTGTGGCCTCTGCGGACCTGTCCGTCGCTGCCACGCGACATCGCTTCGGCTCCCGCGAGCGCAGACGCATAGGGATGCGTGCCCGTGGGTTGGCCAGCTCGTTTCTTGGCCCTCACCTCTACTTCGGGGTACGTGCCTACCTCTGATTGGCCGCGGGGTGGCCAGGAGTACACCCTGGTCCCAAAATGGCTCTCGAGGCCTTAAGGCCTTAGTCTTTTCTACGCCTTCTACCTGAACTTTGGACCTAGCTAGCCGTGACCGACCGTTCACCTCCCGGAGTCACCAGGCGGCCTTTAGCCATTTAAATCATAGCCGACCTGGACATGAAACGACGATGGGGATCTTGGGGTTAGTTTGCGACCGATTACCTCTTCCGTTTCTGGGTTGGGGACCCGCGCGAATGACCATGGGTCCTTATGACATCATCGTCTAGTTGGACCTCATCTTATCATTGAGACCATATAACATGCATGATAAAGAATAACTCCATATGCAAATCCAAGAAAAGAATATAAAAAACAAGTGAGAAAATACACCAACAGTGGTATAAATATGCATGCAACTTGAATTTCTTACTGAGACAAGGAAAAAAACAAGTGACGATATATGTAAAAATAGTATTGCATACTGTTGGTTGGAGTTTGACATCATGGTTTGCTTCGGAAGAATAGTTTTAAAAAAACATATATCACTGATATACAAAAAGTGAAACAAAGGAAAACTAAAAAGTATTTTTTTATTTTATCTTGTTAAATTTAAATATTTCAGTTGAGAGTCTATAACTGAACTTGGCAACACTTAGTCGCTGCTTTCAAAAAACCTATATAGTATTTTAAATGCTCACTTTCCTGATATAAACATAGTTGTCAAGCGTGAATAAATATATTTATTTTTATATATTAATTTATGATCTAATTATTGTAATAAAAAGAGTTTGATCATAAATTGAATATGCATTAATATCTCCTCCATCTGAACAGGAGGAGATAATGCAATCTTCCTGAAATGGCTGAAGAAGACCCTACAAGAGGAAGACCACCAAACGAAAAGAAAAGATAACAAACTCTCGAAACAGCTATGGTTAGCAAGCAACATAACCTCGCCAAGTAAGGAGATCATCTGTTCATTAGCTATGTTTAGTAAGTTGTATAACCTCTTCAATAAAAGAATTAAATTTCCATAAGGTGAGTCATAGATATACCATCTCTCTTAAAAAACGGAGGAAAACTCTCCATTATCCTCTGTAATGTTTTCGTTTACTTTCTCTACATTGTAATATTGATCCTCTATTACACATAAATCATATATCATTTTAGCGAGAAAAATCTCTCTCTAGAGTTCTTCATCTCTGAGATAATAACATAATAAAAATATAAAAATATGATAATAAAAATAATAAAATAACATGAGATCCAAAAGAAGATCTCATATTCTTTTTTCAGATCAAGAAATATTGTAACATACTACTGCGTGCTGGTTACATCACTGCCTAGCGACACACTCACTGCTGAGTCTTTGGTGATTCTTGCAGCTTAGTCTTTTAAGAATCAATCACATTACCTTCGAAAGTTTGTAGAATATACTTTTGCGGCCCATGAGAGTCAAATCCTAGCTCTCTGCCTCCGTATAAAAAAGTTATGCATTTCTTACTTCCAAGATTCATTTGCTACCATTCTGCAGAATTTGTTAATGAACTACCATTAATTGTTACTTACACTGAACTATAGGCCAATACTGAAAACTCATTTCTCCTGAGGAATTATTTGTTAATGATCATGTAATAAACGGATATTGTAAGTCAAAAAGTTTCTAGTAGTTGTATACCTTCAGTTTCAAGCTATACAGCACAGATCGGAGTCACGTCTTAGTTCGTGCATGTCGGATGTGTGGTTTATTAACAAAAGTCAGACTGAGACATTAGCACTCGGTCTCGGTTCCGAACCGTTCAAAGTGGAACTGAATATACATGCTGGATTAACTCCGGGAACTTTTGTTCGCTTCATATCACTAGGAATATATATGTGTGTTAAGTAAAAAATATGTACTAAGTAGGTATAAAGAATTAAATTATTTTATAAAAGTTATCTGTTACCCATGCCTGGAAAGACAAGGAGAGTAGGAGATAACCCATAAGTCTCGACCCGAGTGTCTCGCTTCAGAAGGTATAAGACTGGGACTTCATAGTCGTTTGTACATTAATATATACTGAAGTTTAATTTAATACCTAACCTTTCCTGCCGGAAGATTAGGTACTAAAGTAACCATCTGTATATTTACCTCCTCCATCGAAAGATGGAGGAGGTGAATATGCAGATGCTCTGAATTGTCTTATCGGATCATAAACGGAACTGAAATCGGACCGTTTTGAATTAGAATCGTTAAGAATTAGGTTTTCAAACTTTTAACCAAACTAGAACAAACTATTTTAATTGGAATTGAACTGTTTTGGAACCGAACTATCAACTATTGTAGGGTTGACCATCTTCCACGACTAAAATAGATAATAAATTAAATTATTCTTTTCCATTGAAATATAAATAAACTAAAATCAATATAAGATAACTCCACATTTTTCTTGTACTCACATTGATTCCGTTCAAAACCATTAAAAAATATGCGCGCATTAGCTTGAGGGGTACTAGTTGCAGTTCTCACGCTTTTGATCACAGTGCGACTCGAATTTTTTTCCAAACGAGTTCCAGCGTATGGATCTTGTGCTTAAGCGTTGGGTACGCTGTTTTATTCTTTTCGACCGGGTCTATGAGAATTCCAATATTAGTTTCTTGTCAGGAAAAATATTCATCGTCTGCACACCTAGTTTGGGTATTGCTATGATGCTTGCCTCGTTAGATATGTGTGCCTCTCTCGCCTGAGGATAGTGGAATTCATGCGGTCATACGAAAAAAGGATTGAATTTCTAAGCTTGTCAATGTCTTGGAGCTTCTCTCAAGTTCCGTGTGCGTTCGAGATGTTGATTCATACTATCTTTATCATCTATCATTCGATCTTGTCTTCAGTTCTTGTGTGCAATAAAAAGATCTTTCCTCAAGAAAAAAGAAAAAAATCATTAAAAGAAGAACCAAACTAAAACTCTTAACGGAAATCATTTTGAATCAAAACAACACTTGTAACACTTATGACTGGAACCTTTCAGTTTACTACAGGATTTTGCTATAAACAAGTACAAGTAAAAAGAGTAAAAAAATCTAATTTTACTAAGCTTTTGAAAATCATTAAAGCTAAAATATATTATTTCTAATTTTTAATTAAATTTTATGCATAATATAATATTTTTATATAAAATAAAAATTATATCTAATATTTTATTTGAATTTTAAATAATATTTTTAAGAAATTTTTTCTAGAAATTATGTAGAAGTAACTCTTGACTTGCTGTGTTATCAGCAAAGTACAAAGAGTATCCCTCTAGACTTGAACTTTCTAACTTGGAATGAAACTAAATCTTAACCGAACCGGATGCGTTCAGAGTGAGTTGAGTCCATTGTTGCAAATACATGAATCGGTGTAATAAAGGTTCTTTGATCCAAGTTTATTCTCATTTGTTTGTAACCTCTCGAATGTTTGTAATATTTCATAAATGAGTGAGATATAGTGAGAATATTTTGTTTATATTCACAATCAAATTATAATGATAATTTCTGTTTTGACTCTCCATAAATCCAATATTTTGTCTAGACTTGACGCTTAGGCTCGGGAGAACTAAGAGCGTGCAAGGCCCGTATACTTTCCTCCTTGGGATCAAAATGTGAGCAAGACCTCGCACGCTATTCGTCCTCAAATCAATAAGAGTGCGAGGTCTCGCAAGGTTTGGTCCCGGATATAAGTAAACGTGCGATGTTATGTTGTAGGATCTTTTGTATAGTGAAAGATGGTTACAAAAGGGTCTTTTTCACCGTGTACATAGTTGTAAAGGAAGCTGCGCTGGAGCTTATTAAGCTAGGTAGGAGCTTCTGCCGTGAAAGTAACACGTAAAAAGATAACAAAAGAGATAAAAGTAGCTTTTGTTGACATACGTACATGTTTAATTACTTTAAAACGGAAGCAAGAGCCATCTCACTAGAAGGGCGGTCCACATAGAAAGAGATCCATGGATCAGATCCTCTTGGTGCATGGTTCTTATCTCAGCATGTTGATCTCCGGATGGGAGTCTATGTTAGGTGTCTGGCCACGTCTTGCACATCTAGGGGTAGAGGACTGATGTCCTCTTTAAACATAGGCTTCTTGATCTAAGCCTTCACATGCAACCGATATTATGAGATGGGAGATACTTGATTCAGCTAGGAGAGGGCTGTAAGTCTTCTAGGATGGTCTTGTAGCTGTGACTTTCATCGTAAAATCATGGTTTAGCTTATAATATGAGGTCCATCAAGATGACATCGAGGGTTAGGAATTTTTTATTAAGCAAGGGGTCAGCTTAGCTAGGAGACTACTTGATAATAAGGACATAAAGGTCACAACTTAGCTAAGGGGCTTCTTAGCAAAGGGCTTGTTTTTTTAGGTAAATCGACGTACGTATCAGAGTTCAAAAACATTCATGAGAGGTCAAGAGACAACATGCGCATGAGAGAGAGAAGACTTGTGTTTTAGGTAGATCGATGTACATGTTAGAGTTCAGAGGACATTCACGAGAGTTCAAGAGATGGCGTGCTCATGAGAGGGAGAGGGGGAGAAAGTCTGTGATTGATGAGGACATTAATTGTAAAATTGAGACATGAATAAAGAATTTTGAGTCTTGGAGTGCTTATTTGCATAGATTTGAGTTTTTAATTGACATTGATGGCTACAAGCGACTATATTTGAGCTTTGAATACTGACAACAATCTATTTTCTTTTTGTCACTCCAGCGATCAATCACAGACAAGAGGTCCGCCCTCCCCATGAAATCTCTCTTTACAATATCTGGTGCTTCCACTGAGAGCCACTAGGGTGATTGATTGGAAGAGTTGTTGGAGTGAGGAAGATGGATCATGATGTTGTCATTCAAGGTGTAGCTACTGCTCAAGATGTTGTTGCTTAAGGTACTCTTGTTCAAAGGACTCTTGGTCAAGATGACGTTGCTCCTCAAGTAGTACCTGCTGCAACTCCAATGACAAGTGCACAACCTGCTATTGATACAACTCAAATTCTTCAAGCGTTGGCTGCTTTGATTCAGCAACAACTTGTAATTGGAAGAGCTGAGTAGAAGTCAACAAAGGCTCTACAAGCAATTATTGATCAATGTGATCGATTTGATAGCAGAGATGTTATCAAGTATTTGCAGGAGTATGTGGATGAAATGAAACTGGTGAGGACTCCTAAAGTTGAGGTAATTTTGAGTTTTGAGTTGACTTTTGTTCCTGAATGGAGGGAGAAAGTAAGAAGACAGAGGAGACGTCTAGGAGAATGGACTTTTTGTGAACATGCATTGAGGGAGGAATTTCTAGAAGAAGATTCTGATAGCGTTACGAGGAGGACATTTCTTGATTGGATAGAGTGTCAGCTTGGCGTACCATGAGACTAAATGAGTTGATTCATGAGTTGGATAAGAGGTACTCACAACTTTATGATCACGAGAAGCTGACACTAGATGCTAGAAAGACAAAGTTGTTCTTGAAGTCTATGGATGGACTTGCAACAAATAGACTCTATTTTATATTAGTTGATCATGGAGCAGAAAGAGGAGTAACATTTGAGAGTGGAAGAAGCAATATCTACTCTTGCAAGACAACGTCAAACAAGATGGTAATAGTTGATCAGCTAGACAAATGACTGTGCTAGATCGAGTGCTTCTCGAAGTCATAATATTCCTCCAGTGATTCCTGAAGTACCTATTCTGATTCCTCAAGCACTTGTTGTATCTGATCCAACACAAAAAGGTCCTAAAAAGCGACCTATTGAGAATCAGAATCAACATCATTTGATTGAAGAGCTGACTTAATAGTTGAGAGATTTAAGAGTTGAGATAGCAGATCTGAAGAGAGATCAACGACCAGCAACAATGATGATGTCGATAATGACTCAAACTCAAGTCATATGCAAAATGCGATGAATAAGATATTACGAGAGTTTGTACTTGAGATTACCATCTCATTTCAAGATGATATTCCTATGAAAGGTTACGCCATGGAAGACAAGGATGATTCAATGCTCTCAAATGATTGTAGGAGGTTTGTTGCAAATCATATCAAATATGTAAAGCTTATTTTGACACGTCTGGAGGAGGTACATCTCACCCTGTCATGTGTTAAGTCCAGGTTTGATGTGCTAGAGATTTTAGTGGTTGGTCATTTGTGTGGTGCCTTTGGGAGGCGACCAAGTCTAGAGAAGGTTGACGCTAGAGCTAGGATGATAAACTGTACAAATATCACAGAGGTTCGATGTTTTCTATGAGCTTGTGTATTTTACTACTTATTAATTCCTCATTATGCTCATGTTGCGGAGCCTCTATATGCATTATTGAGGAAGGATAAGAGGTTTGTATGGACTTCAGTCCATCATGAAGCTATGAACAAGTTGAAGAGAACTCTGAAGTCTCCACTTGTGTTGAAAAGAGTAGACTATAAGTGTGGAAGCCATGTCATTATCACTATGCATACTAGCCTAAAGACGATTGGCTAGATGATTGGTTAAGATGATGCAAGTGGCATACGATTTACTTCTAAGTTTGGAGCTAGAATCTTGTCAGATAGGCAACGAGTGAGTTGTGAGGAATGATCATAGTGATGAAGACGGATCATGAGTTTCTGATTGGTGCTAATGTAGTTTTGGAGACAGACTGTCTTTCTCTGCTTGGCATGATATCTAACTGTAACACGTCGGACATAGCGATGTTATGTTGGATTGCTTACGTTAGGAGTTTGAATCTGAAACTAAAGCATATAGCAAGTAAAGAGAATGTAATAGCGGATATGTTTTGACGCCATGTTTGTTGTCATTGTCGATGTCAATCATGGATCTCATAGAATTCAAAGTCATGATGACAAGTATTTAGTATAAGTTTTGACTATTAGTTCAAGACAATGAGCCAAACTGACAAACCCTTAGAGATTCTCAAACAAAGAGATGTAAGGATTTTCACAATCCACTCCTGTAAAGCGGGATGACAAGGGTGTAGAACCTATTGTTGATATCCCTTAGAGTTAGTACAAAAGGTGGGCGAGTAAGATGAGAAAGATGTACATGAGTTTTTAGACAGTATAATGTACATAGTTGGCAGTCTAGATTGTTGATGTTTGAGAATAATGAGTGGAGTCAATTTACACTAGTTGAGGATAAAATAAAATAAAATGGATGATGAAACAAGGATCAGCTATGACATGCAGGGATTTTACATGAAAATGATTTAATTTCTGATTTGTTTGAAGAGTTTGTGTCTATACAGTCAATTGCTAGTTGGTTGGATAGTGTAAGCAGATTGATGGAGGACAAAAATGGTATGCAACATGCAGACATGATCTACAAACATGCAATAATTTCCTCATACATTTGTTGAGAGTGGATAGAGATCACCATCTCTATCCACTCTCGACAAAGGTTTTTTCCTCATCCGATGTAGAAGAATGAAGGAAGGGATGGAGATTGTTGGTATACACGTCCTCAGGAGATAGAAGTCCATGCACAATACAAATCTAGGCTGAAGAAAGTGAAGCTAGTAGTAACTCAACTATGTATTAACTCACTGAGTCCATATTGTGTGATCATAGACGAGTAGGGCAACAGTTTACTAAAAAGACGTTGAAGGAGCTTCAGATAGAAGGGGATGATTTCTTGACTGAGATTGAGAAGATAATTTTTGAGCAGATGGTAGCAAGTCATGATAGAACAGTTTTCTTTTTAGCAGAGGAGATAGATTGTGTGAATCCAAAGATAATAGCACCTATGGTTATATTCACAATCTCTCATGTGCCTTGGGATTTGAAATCGATTCTGGTTCTTCGTGCTTTGTTGCATATACTCATTGAGTTGTTAAAAAAGAAAGTACAGATGTGGATACTTGAGTTGTCTATGGAACCATACTCTAGCAAGTGGTTCACTTGTACTTAAGAAGTCAGGAGCCTTGTCTTTCGTTCAAGACCTACAACTTGTGAATAACGTGACCATTCGTAACGTTGGGACAGGTCTTGTGATTGATGATGTAGTCAAGGCATTTGCAAGGAGAGCTATCTATTCGATTGATGACTATATTCCGGCTATGATCAATTTCAGTTGGCTGTTGAGTGTAGAGATCTGACCACCATGTATACATCTTTAGGATTGTTGCAGATGTGTACTCTTTCTCAAGGAATGACGAACTCAATAGCTCATATGCAGAATGCGATGCACAAGATATCATAGGAGTTTGTACTTGAGGTTAACATCTTATTTCTAGATGATATTCCCATGAAAGATTGTGCGGTGGAAGACAAGGATGATGTGTTGCTCTCAAATGATTGTAGGAGGTTTGTTGCAAATCATATCAAAGATGTAAAGCTTATTGTGACACGTATGGAGGAGGTACATCTCACCATGTTAGGTGCTAAGTCTAGGTTTGGTGTGCTTGAGATTTTAGTGGTTGATCATTTGTGTGGTGCTTTTGGGAGGTGATAAAATCCAGAGAAGGTTGACACTATAAGTAGGATGGTAGACTTGTACAAATATCATAGAGGTTTGATGTTTTCTAGGAGCTTGTGTATTTTATCGCTTATTAATTGTCATTATGCTTATGTTGCAGAGTCTCTATATGCATTATTGATGGAAGGTAAGAGGTTTGTATGGATTTTAGTCCATCATGAAGCTATGAACAGGTTGAAAGAGACTCTGAAGTCTCCACTTGTGTTGAAAAGAATAGACTATGGACGTAAAAGACTTGTCATTGTTATTGTGGATACTTGTCTAAAGATAATTGGCTGGACGATTGGTCAAGACGATGCAATTGGCGTACAATTTATCTCTAGGTTTGGAGTTAGAAATCTTGTCAGATAGACAACGAGATTATCCTCAAGTGAAGCGTGAGTTGTGGAGAGTGATCACCGTATGGATCGCGTCCAACTTCTCTCACATGCATTAGACAATTAGAACGTAGAGAAGAGGATCTTGCAGTAACACAACAGAATTCGGAAGCAGCGTGCATGTGAGAAGGAGTGATTGTGATTGATGAGGACACTGACTGTAAAATTGAGGCATGAATAAAGATTTCTGAGTCTTGGAAGGTCTATTTGTATAGATTTGAGTGTCTGATTGACACTGGTGGCTACAAAAGACTATATTGAGCTCTGAATATTGGCAGCAGTCTGTTTTCCTTTTTGTCACTCCCACGCCAATCATAGACGGGAGGTCAGTCCTCCCCAGGGAAACTCTCTCTATGACAGCAAAGTTTCACAAGCTTCAGATGACAAAATGCTTACGAGGTCGCAAAAACAAGCTAACTCCTTAAGCTGTCTCCTTACGTCAATTCACGATATCATATCAGATTTTGCGTAAAGGTTGTCCGAGAAAGTACAAGGTTCATGATTGTAGAGATATCGTGTGCTGAAAAGAGATAAAAAAGAGAGAAACAACCACGAGAACAAGCTTCACAAGATATACCAACTCCCACTTTATATACACTTGTTTCTTTTCTCTCTAGGAACACAAAATTGAGAAACAAACATGAGTGGTCGTTAATCTACACCCAACCTCCTAAAACAAGTCTCTGGATCCCAACCTAGACTCAAAACTATTGAAGTATAACTCAAAGTAAGAAAACATCTCTTTGCTAACAAAAAGTTTTGCATCAATATCACACTATTCAAACTCGAGTCCAAACAACATCCATGTACAAGCCGTTAGCTAAAGCTAGCTACCACAAGCCGTACATCACCAACTAGAACTCTAACGAATCCAAAAAAAGAAAAACTGTAACAAAGGAATCGAAAAATATCTATATGAGAACTTTTTTCTTTTGTCAAACCGTCTTCAGATGTCGATAGGGTCTTCTTTCTTGACTCCGTTGACTCTAAGGTGTGAAAAAATACGACGAAAAAGTTCAAAAAGTTAAATAATAGCTGTACAAATATAACATATATATTTTATATAACATTCGTTCACATGTCACATGTTTTGAAACTGCCGCAGACTGACACATAAGAAGGAGGCACTGCTGAAACCGTTTGAGCTATAGCATAGAAATCTAAGGAGAATCTCTTTGCTGGGAACAGTTGATGAAGGACTCTCATGCGGTGTTAACCAGTGTGTAACAATCAACACCCTTGTGGCTGCATTGCAACAATTCTGAAAAGAACGGAATCTCTGTATCTTCTAGACGAGAATCCTCAAAATGTCGCTACATCTAATTATCAGAGAGACAGCAAAATGGATTGAACTACTCCGCTACAGAACGAGTAGCAGACTAGTATAGACAAAGCTCGAGGCGGCACGCTCACTGATGATGGAATGGAAAGAGGTTTTAGTTACGAAGCAGCACAGACCACATGAACAATCCAAACTGTGAACGTAAGAACTCCACCTAGCCATGATTTTCAACTTCAGCCATGGATTTGACCGGTTACAAAAGCTAGGGACGCGAGGCGAGTTAAGATCAATTTCAACACAATTTATTACAACAGAACTTTGTATGCAGATGTTGTCACCATCATAAGTACTCAAGATATTGTGTTTCGAGAGGTAGATAGATAAGACTACTAATTGCACAGGTAAGACAAAAAGAATACATATTGTTTTCCTTATCATATTCTGCCTTTTATTGTCTGTTTATTTCGCCCCATTTTTTTCAGACAGTCCCTGGCCCTTGTCACAGCTTTTTAATTTGTGCTGTCCCCGGGCACTCTCTTTGTCTGATTTTATATCAACGGAAGAATCAAGAAAAACAGGGGGAGTGGAATTCAACAAATTTCCACGAGAGAGAACTTCACACAATGAGATAGAGAAGCACCTCTTCATAAGGGGTTGATTGAGCAGCAAACTGCGGCACGGTCGGAGTTACGCCCCCGACTCTTACCAAGGCAAATAACCCAACAGCCACTGTCGAAGTTGAAGTGGGCCTCACTGGGACAGTGTTAGGTGGGACTCTCAGCAGTCTGCTTCCTCTCTGGAGGGGAACATGTCTCATGGCAAAGTTGATTACACAATTCTCCACAGGAGCTGAGAGATCGATCTCACTTCTCATTTCATCCCCACATAAACAGCGAGCGACACGTAAGATTGCTCTCGGTCCAGAACTTTAGGCTGCAGCCTCGACGTCGATCGTTGAACGTCTACTTATCCTTCATGCGTTGTGTGGTCCAAGAGTCTTGTTCTTTCGCGAATTTAGTCGTACCTTTAGGTATGTTTGGGGTTTATTATCATCGCGTTAATTTACAGCGATCTATAATGTAGCCATCCAAGGACCTTGTCGTTCTCAACTCGTCTAAATCCACTTACGAATTTAGAGAGAGGTCACTCTGATAGCGGAGAATCCCCGCTTGAAGATGGAGCTATGACAAGTTTTAAAACTGCATTTCCAATGCATTGAGTGGAGCAGGAGGATGAGGGCAGGGATTCTGCTGTAGCTAACGTTTAATCCATCAATTTCCAAGTGTAGTATATAACAGCCGTGGTTTAATTTACTGATCTTTTTCGACCACTGGCTTTGCACTGGTAAAATTCATCTGGAAGTACATTCATAAGTAGTACATCGACTCAGAGTGACCAGTCCCGGCTTGAATGTCCCCAAATCTCAGGATTATGTAGGTACTTGGAGGAAAACCGTACATTACAATTTAATTTACTGATTTCCGCTCTACTTCGTGGATCGACGCAGCAATCACCTCTTCCGAGCCCAAAGGATACAAAGAAGTATACATTCGGAGCTTAACACCAAGAAAAAGTATATGTTTTCATCCATCACCACAAACACGATCATAGGCGAAACTAATAGGAAAGACTGATAATATCCCAGTGGTACTGTAATTTCGACAAATATCGGTTCCTAAATCCTTCGATGCCATGAATACCCACTCCGCTTACAAGAGCGACTATCCAATCAGCCTCTATAGAGCATTGTCATTCGCGTCTGAATCTATACAGCTCACCATTACTTTCAATTCGCGATCGCAAGACTACTCAGTCGGAGACAACATTACACCGCGCTCGAGCTCGTTTGGCCTTACGCTTGGCCAGGCGTGTGGACGATGAACATGGAGCATTGCACCTGCCTGATGTTATCGAATCCCAAAACTCTGATGTAGCATTTGTGTCCGTACTTTTCCTTGCACTCAGCAACTTCCCTCAAGACCTGGGAGGGATCAGTGCATCCGAACATGGGCAGCTTCCACATGGTCCAGTATCGGCCGTCGTAGTATCCGGGCATGGTGCAGTTGTCGCGGCTCACTGAGTCGCTCTGAAGCAGAGTTTAGAGACAACGTCAAGAGATCTTAGCAGTCGAGGTCGAGACAGAATGCTCTAGGAACAGGAAACTGCCAGAAAGGCTAGAGAGTACTCGATGAAGAAAGAACTTACCACATCGAACTCAATGCAGGGGTGCCACTTCTTGCTAATGAGGTAGTCAATTTGCTTGGCCAAAGAGTCCTGGGACAGTGGAGGCAAGTAGGAGAGGGTCTCGAACTTCTTGTTGTTGTACGGCTCCCATACCTACAAGGAGAGCAAAATCGTTACGAGACTTCATCACACTCGAAAGTCAGCTGAGACGGAGTTGGGGACGAATAGTGCACTCGTAGTTATCATTCTTCGAGCAGAACGACAGCTCAAAGTGGGAGTCCTGCTTAGGGGAGTCTTGAACTTCTGCATGCAGGAGACAGAACACACTGAAGACACACTGCAATAAATGCAAAGCGAGCTAATTGATAGAAGCATCTAATATGTGTAGATCCAGGGGTGAAATAGAACCCCTGAAGCTATAATTCGAACTCTACCTGCATGCAGGAGATGCGGCTTCCGTTGGTCTGGGTCTTGGACTGCCATTCGCTCTTGCCGCCGAAGACAGCACCTTTGAGTCCAGCCTTCACAGAGGTGACCTCAGAGGTCTTGATGGACGAAGAAGCAGCGACTGCTGCAACTGGAGTCACCACGGCGGAGGAAGCGACGACTGAGGCCATTCTTGCCGCGAAAGTGCTCGACTCGAGACTACTGGTGTAGTTGCAGCAGTGAGGGGCACGATGGACTGGAGCGGGGCACGCTTCTGGTGATGGCCGGGATGTGATGGTTTAAGTAGTACGTAATGTGGTGTCGGAGCTCGCTTTCCAGTATACGAGAGCCACAAGTTTAGGACGGAGGTCGTCCTAAACCGATAATACCTGATACCGATAAACGAAGGGATGATCGGCTGCGTGCTTCTCTGTGTGGCACGTGGACTAGCAGGAAACGAGATGGATACATATTTGACTTTCAACCACAAGTAGCACTATAAACTCTCTTGTGAGTTCAAGTGTTAAAAGGCATGTGTTAAGGGAGCCAGAGGTTCCAGGTCCTGGTGAGCTAAAAGTTTTGCCGAAAAATCTGATTATCTTTATAAATTTTGATAAAAACTCTAAAGAAAAGACTTCTGGTGAAATCAATTAGAGTTTCAGATGAGTTGGTGACTGTAACAAGATAGCTTTTGTCTCTGCTAAATAGAAGAACTTTCCAAAATTCAAAATATAGCATATATGATTTTCATGATTCACATCATAGCTAACTTTTTAAGCTTTTTTTAAATTTTCAGATGGAAATATCTATTGCTCATTTTGTACATCTCAAGATTTTGATAGATTTGAGTTATAGGTCAACAATTTTTATCAATAAAAAAAACATGACAATGATATAAATTTTGATGTACTAACCCGTCGAAGCTAATCGTAAAAATCTTAAACTGAAGCTGATATAGTGACACATGTGGTTTAATCTCGTTCTGTAGAAGAGAGGAACATAACCAGGTTACTTCTCCACTAACAAAACATGGTTAAAACACGTTTTTACCAGGTTGCATGCATATTATTCACTTAGCACTGCTACTAATTTAATTTAGTGTCTAATTTAGATATTTGTCATCTAAACCTTAAATCAAAACATTCTTTTTTACTCGCAAGAATATCTCTGATGTAGTTTTGAGATCGCGTGTATAAGCACTTCAATTAAATGGGTCGTTTTTATAATTCCAGATTGGATCTAATGTTTGATGGTTAGCTTATATTCTGTTTTATCTAACTGTTTAATTCTATTTGCAGTAACATTTAACCCAAGATAGTTTTACCAAGTGAATTGAACACATGTGAAAACAAAGTTTCTGGTAGAAAACAAAAATACAAACTAGCTAAGATTACAGCAAGAGAATATAACATATCAGGGGATGTCAAAATATAACTAACGGTCACATTTCATCCCGCCGTCTAGGTTCAGACGGAACGGGACGATTCCACACGGAGCTTCGGTGAGGCTCGGGAGTTCAGTCATGGCACGAAATGCTACTCTGTGAGATTTGGATTTTTTATTATATCGTGATATTTATGTCATTTACTTTTTGCAGTCTTAAACAAAATGATTTTAAAACTTGATGTCTTTGATGTGATTAACTTTCCACCGTAATTACATCAAGGTGAAAATTCTAACTCAACTTACAATCATGTGCTAAGTACATAAAAGACCCATACATGATAAATAGATGATTTAGTTCACAGAAGCACCGTCAAACAATCCATTAGGTCGGCTTGTGCACTAACAATATCTTCTTCACGGTTTTTGTACGACGAACTAACTAAAATACCCACTTTGATCTTCTATAATTCGTTGATATGAACTCAATTCAAGATTGAATCTTATAATAGTTGAAAGCTTATTGTACGAGCTTTCTAATGATGTAGATAATACCTTGATTGGATCAAGATAACTCCTACCACGACTAATCTAATTTATAACACTTATAACCTGAAATGTCTCATATCTTCATCATGATTTTCATGTTTTATTTAAGTTTTGAGTGATCAAATAAGCTTCAAACTAGACATGCAACATATCATTTGAACTCGTAAATAACATATCATTGTCTATTTCATAAATAGCTATGCTTCAAGACATATGAAAAGTATATTCTAAATCTGCACTACGAGAGTTTGAGAATAATTGACTTTATTAACATTAGTCAACGAATTTATCATAAATCAGTATAGAACCGTTAGTACCATGTACACATTGTACTTAGACTTTAATACTCTATGATACATAGAATATCCTATTGTACCATAGCATGGATTATGATCAACCAGTTTTTGGTCTATCGATCTTTATCAATAAATAGTATAATTACCCTAGTAAGATCATAATATGCATTATAGCATGAGCAACACATATAAAATATAGATGTAGGATATTGTTGCGAATGATAGCAATTTCTCATGAGCAATGTTATGTAGCATCTTGTATAATATCTTGATAATAAAAATCACATTATGTATCGTTTTATATCATCAAAATCCTTAATTAAAAGGAATTGTTTTAATTATTGATTTTATTGAAAAGCATATATTTAATTAATTTAATAAATACTAAAAATAATATTTTTATTCATCCATGAATCTTGTCTTTATATTAGGAAAGTGAGCATTTCACATCCCTTACATATAGGTTTTATGATAGTATAAGCAGAGTGTAGCAAAGGTAATCATGTTTATTTATAGATTTTTAAATTTATTAATTTAAATTTATCTATTTAAATTTAATATATTCAGTTTAGAAAATATTTCAGCATCTTAGTTCTACTTCAGTTCTCTCTTCATATACTACATATGTACATCCTTTTAAGTATCTTTTCGAAACCAGTAGCAATGGAAGATTCGAACCAGCAAAGTATGATAATTCTTTTATTACATCCCCGCTCTTCATTTTCATTTTCCTTTTCTCTGCAAGAAGTTCATATTGCATGTATAATCACCTATGGAGGATGTAAATATGCAAAGGTTTAATTTATTATTTAATTTTTGTTAAGAAATATTATATAATAAATTAAATACCTCGTTAATTATTAGATTTTTACTAGTAGTTTCTCGTAATTATACTCTTAAAGTTCATCCGCAGTCTTTTCCCTTATCGGTTATGTCCAAATCGTCTGCAATGACTTGCATCTCCAGGTTCGCTTTATATTTAATATTTTGATATTTTATTTCAACTAATAGTTATATATTTAACATTTATATATTTATATATTTTCTGATAACAACAAGCAAATCACAATTCCCCATATATTCATATTGCACGCATATTCTTTGGTATCTAACGCCTGCCCCAACTACATCTCCACAAAGAAATTCCTTGATCGCACTCCCATAACTTTTGTAGGACTTGACCCATCCCTCTTAGCTTTACATCATTTGACTACGCCCTTGACTTGCTATAGTTAGTTCAGTAGGTTAAAATACTGAATAATAGATTATCCATCAAGATTATCTCGTATTTATCTTTAAGTTAATAAAGCATATTTACATCACGATAAACTTGCTGAACTTGCTATTATCAGTCAGAAACATGATCAAATAACCCAAAATTAAGAAGGGTGAAATCAAGTCCAACAAACAGATTACAAGTGAGATCAAGTAAATTTCTAAAAAACCCTACTTAAACCCTATCGACAGCTCTAGGCGCTACAGACTGCTTGCTCTCTGTACAGCACTGTTCTCCGTTAAACTTGTTTCGTGGTTAGTCCACTGTCCAGCGCTCAGGAGTCATTCCACATGACCTCCCAAATTCAAGTTACCTAACATTGCATCAGCTACATTAGTATGTTGTTTGTTCCATAACTTCATAAATTATGGAGGTATATCACTTGAAGATAATACAGTAGTGGAAGACTGTTACAAGATTCTCATTTTACATGTGTATTCACTTTCTTCCAAGTTCGGAAGAAGGGGAATATACATGCCTTTTAATGTATATACTTTCTTTTTTTAAGGGTTAGGTAATAAATTAAAATTATGAAACTAAATATATATTTTCACTCTAGATAAACCAGACATGTATATACAAAGACGGGGATCACTGAACTTGCATTGTTTATGGGTTTGATAATGAATCGGTGGTAATATGTAATCAGTTTAGCTGAGTTTAGTTATATATTTGTAACTTTAATATTCTATATCAAAAGATTAAATAAAATGCATCTTTTTTTTCCTTGTCTAAAATATCTCCTCTAGAAATCCAATCGAACATTAGTCTGTCTATATCTCATCATTGTAAGCAGACACCAAGGGCAAATAAACATTATCACTTTAACGATGCTTCTCTTTTTCTTCATCTCTACCATAAGTTTATTTGTCATGCATATTTTTGCATGAAAAATGAAAGGTGACGGTGAATGAATAACCTTATTCGGTGACCGAATAACTTGTTTCTGCGAAAAAAAGTTCACAACTTAACAGGCCTCTGTGCACCTGTATCTTGCATTCGACGGATGATTTCAAAGACGCATATTTTTTCAGAGACAAAGCTCGACGTGAAATGATCGTCAAGCTAAGCTCCAAAACCAGACACCTTTTCCGAAACCTTTATAGCAGAAAAGCCCCATAGTGATGTTTATCGAGAACTAGTGAATCTGAAGAACAACCGGAAAAGAAAAGAGAAAGTCACCGATCTCACGTGGTGCGAAAAAGTCTGAAAAGTTCAGGGTGATGAGTGCGGAGGAGCAGTTAGCCTACTGGCAAAGACTAGAGACACTTGTCTCTCTCGAAAGTTCGGAGTGAGTAAATTAAATTATCCTCTACAGAAAGTTATAGAAAAGCAAAAGTGTGACGCAGTGAGTGTGGATATCCGGAAGCCGCTACATTTCGAGTGCATTTATCCACTCAGTGCCAGGCCGAGTAAGGATACAAGTGCGACATCAGAGTTGAGGAATCTGACAACAAGAGGCAAGTGCAAGGCGCCATGGTCACTGTCCACAGGCGGGTCAAGCGCAAGCTGCTAATTTCAGGGGAGTTTTGGCAGCAAAGCTAAGGACTCAAGGAACGAGTCTGCTCTAGATCTAGTGCATGCTTCAGAGCTCGAGTAGCCGATGAGAAGCTACAATACGGATGAAATTGATCGATTGTGGCATCGAGATGGACCCCTCGATGGATAGTAAACAGAAAGTTGTGCTAGTGCTCTGTGATCGATAGTCGAGAAGCAGAGGGTGTACATGCTATCGACGGATTTTAGAATCTTCATTGCAATTAATCAGCCAACCTGTAACTGTTACAGTAAAGTAGCTGGAATCCTGTTGACGGTTCACAACCTTATCATCATTCGCAAGTCATCAAACATATTTCTAGACATTTGCCTCGTTTGACGGTAAGAGGTGGACGTCAGTGTCCTCAGCTGAGCGAAGCCGAGATTACTGAATGAATCCTCTTTCGCTATTCACCATCAGAAGCGAGAAAGGCGATACAGCTACTAGTATACCCAAAAGGCGATACAGCTACTACTGGATCTGCGTGAACAACAAGATGGATTACTGGACGCTTCCGGATATCTCACACTGTCACTGTTGTGACAGTTGCTGCGGAAGACTCTGTGACTGACGTACCTATTCGGTCCAAATTAGACCAGCACACTGTCATGATTCTCTTCCCGCTCAGACTGATCTCCAGAGAACGCAGTTCTGAACGATGTCAAACATCATATGCACTCCCTCGCGAGCTCGACGAAGCGGAAAGTATGAAGCCTCTTAAACCCTCGCTCCTGGGAGGACTCTGCAGAATACAGATGCGGAGAAGAATGCAGAGCAGAATCAGTTTAAGCACAAAATCCAATACGGTGTCCGAGTTCTGTTACAGTAGTCGCATCATAATTCGCTCATTGACGTGCATGCACGATCAAATCGAAATCTTTCTGGGAAGTGAGCAAAAACTTCCTTTGGAGCATTGGCATGTGAGCGAATGATATATATATAGTATTATTTTTAACTCTTTAGTCGTACTTTTTCACACCTTTTATTGTTACTTCTTTGATGACTTAAATAAAATTGGAGAGAAACGAACAAAAATATTATGAGTTTATTCTTGAAACTAGCATCAGAAGGAAAAGAAACACATCAGGAAAAATTGGTTCATATTTTAAATCAGAATATATTTTATTCTGATTTAAAACCACATCCTTTGATGGATCTTGTAAGTCCAGAACGAATGATATCTATTTATTTATTTATATTATTTATAGTGTTATTTTTTAACTCTTTTAATTCTTTCATTGTACTTTTTCACACCTTTTATTCTTACTTCTTGTGATGACTTAAATAAATAATTGAAGGGAAACATGTACAACTTTATTATGAGTTTATTCTTGAAATTAACATCAGAAGAAAAAGAAACACATCAGGAAAAAAATTATATTTTAAATCAGAATATATTTTATTCAAACATCTTTGAAACCACGCCCTTTGATGGATTTGTAGGTCTAGAAATCTAAATTAATCCTATGGTTTCCTAAGGCTTCTAATCTAAAATTTGGCACTAGAGGTAAGGTGGTGAGATCATTACTTCTCTATACTTTATGTTCCAATTACGGGATGATAAAATGTTCTATACGGTAAGTAAATTCTCAGTTTGATTATTATCAAGAAATTATTATGATATGTCATAAAAGATATATCAGGTAAAAGTCCTAAAAACATGCGAATAACAGTGAAACTAAAAAGACAAAAAAGACAGTGAAACTAAAAGCAGAGTATAACCATAAACCCACCCCACGCAACGCTGACTATATATCAGGTTACAACTTCCGGCTTCCATATGGACCATGTTTCTGTACTTGCCACCTCACTTTGCGACAGTTTCGCTTTTCTGTAACTTTTACTGTAGAGGATAATGAATTTACTCACTTGGAATTTATGAGAATACAAATGTCTCTAATCTTTGCGAGTAGGCTAACGGCTCCTCCGCACGTCACACCGAACTTTTCAGACTTTTTCGCACCACGTGAGATCGGTGATAAGGGTCTCGACGCTTTCTCTTTTCTTTTCTGGTTCTTTTTCAGATTCATTGGTTATATATAAATGTCACCACGGGGCGTTCTAAAAGTTTTGGAAAAACTGTATAGTTCTTGAGAGGAGAAGAGCTTGAACACAATGTCGAAATATGTCAGATATCTTGCTGTAGAAGATGTGGTGCGATAAAAAAGCAAAAAAAAAAATGCATCAAGTCACACAACGCACGAGTCAAAAAGTAATGTAATCAACTCTATTCTATAATTCAATTTATCATATCTTTATATGTACAAAAGTTTACAAGATACACTTTGGAAATCTGTAAAATCTTCATAAGTTTTTCAACTCTCAATTCTCTCAATATATACATGTAGCTCCGAAAATTATTTATCCAATTGCTTCTCAAAGTATTTGATTTCTCTTGTCAGAAAAGTACTCCATTTGTTTCTTGAACCCTGAATCTTTTGTCACCAGCACCACAACTATTCTTCAAAAACTGCTTTCCAATAGTACCTTACACGTCCCGAACCGACCTCTACGCCAAAAGTTGCAGTCTTTCCAAGTCGAAAATCTCAATCATAAATGAAGGTGCGCAGCCTCGTGCACTTTTGTTTCCAAGTACTCAAGTCATCTCAAAACTTCAAACGGTCACTGCTCTCTTAATACAACTCCAAAGCCTGTGATTTTGGTCTAATTAGAAAGCCACGGAAAAGACCTATCCAACAGTACCAAGCACTCTTCAAACTGTAGTCTCGTGGATATCCCAATCTACTTTAGAGTGTAAAAGGGCAAGAGTCCATGTGTACTTTTTCTTTTCCAAGTCCTTTTTTCTCATTGAAGTGTGTGAGTCCTCACGCTGTCAAGGAGAGTCTTTCTCAATAAGGACGATATTTCTAACTGTGATCAATCGTGAGGTAGAGATTGAATAAGAAGACAAGGGTCAGTCAGCTTGCCTACAACAGCCAAAGTCCTCCACATATACCGATATCTGTCTAACAAATCCCTACACAATAAGATCGATTTTCATTCATCAAAAATTAGATTCACCTCCAAACACAACAGTAGATGAAATTCAAACTCTCAATACTTTATTTCTCTTTTTGCGACAGTCTCACACTTGAAACCCTCAAAAATCCGATCTCCAGAAGGTAAATTTACTTCCAAAAATGTCGATCCTTACTCATTAAGATAGTCTTCCATTCAACAGAAGACATATTCATCTCCAAACACAACAATCCGAACTCCTTAAACCTTATTTCTCTTCTTGTGACAGTCTCACACTTGAAATCCTCAGAAATTTGATCTCCTCAATCTCTATCTTCTTCCGTGCGTCTCGACGGCTCTCCTTGGTGAAAAAAATACAAGTACGATGTTGATAGTTTTCTATCCTAACACCCCAGCTAAACCTCAGCTAAGCTAGGGTCTTTATAAGCAGACTTGCGTTTCAAACAAGCAAAACCACATGCTAAGCTAAGCCTTTGCTTATTAAAAATTTCCCGACTCTTGATACCATACTTCAATTATATTACATGCCATCTGATGTAAACCCAAGTTACAGATATGGTGCCACCCCACATGGCTTACAGTCCCTCATACTCGCATCAGATAACTCTTGATCTATAACCAAAGTGGTATGAGGAGACTTAGATCAGAAAATCCACGATTAAGAGAGATATCGATGATGTAGACCGAAGTTATAGCTATGGAGTCATCTCACATGGCTTACAACCCCACATAGCCACACTAGGTAACTCCTGACCTGTAATCAAAGTGACATGTGGAGGCTTAAGCCAAGAAGCCCATAATTACAGAGATACGGGTTCCTCGTCTCTAGATATGCAAGACGTAGCTACATATCCAACATAGACTCCCATCCAAGAGATCAACATGCCGAAATAAGTAACACAGGCGAGGATGATTTGATCATGAGACCTCTTCTTCTTAGCTGGGCACCTCTATCATTGAGGATGACCTCTATTCTGGATAGAAAGAAAATTAAAACACATACATAAACCTACTTTTACATTTTTTACTAATTTTCTCTACGTCAATTTTTTTGTGTAGCTCCATTTTTATGAATGAAGAGTCAAAACTATAGTACTCACTAACACCTACGCACTTGTACTTTCAGACTATGGATCCAAGTCACGAGCCATAATCAACAGATTTTCCTCTTTCACATTTTTCATAACTTATAAATTACACCAACTATTGCATATAATGTTATTTGTGAGCTCACTCTCCTCAACGACCTCTACATTTCGATATTTTTACTTTTCTTCTAAGTGATACTTTAGCGCAAGCTAATGGGCAGCTTGTCTAGCTCAGCCCTAGCTTAGCTCCTACCCAGCTTGGTATGCTCGGGTGTAGCTTCTTGTGGAAATGTCACTCGGGTGTTTTCCTGGAGATCTGTTTCATCGTATGTGACGTCTCATAGCACGACAATATGTAGGCATAAAATTGCACGGGTTTGAAACCAAAAAGACATTTCAGGCTTAGAGCAACAATCTATGCGAGGGCTCGTGGAGATTTCTGACCAAAGAAAGAGTTTGGACCTGAAAATTTGAAACGTACATAACTTCTTATTGGAGTATCCGTCTGGGACACACCGAGTATTGATGGAACCAAGTTTTCACAAGGAATCTTATTAGCTTCTAAAATTTAGATTTCTGTAAATAGGTTCGAAGAGTTTGGAGATTGAGACTCTAAGTGTAGAAGTGGCATAACTTCTTCCACAAGAGTCCGTTAGAGATGTATTGGATATCGTTGGATTTGGTTTTTTGAGGGCTATGCAGCTTTAGCATTAAATCCAGATTTTCGGGATTTGTCTTAAGACCGCGGACCATTGAGTCTGTTTGTAAACTCTGTGATTAATTGATAGTAGTAGAGAGTAGGATTTTGGGTTGGAAGTTGACGCTCGTACGTTGTCGTTTCATTTGCAAAGGAAAAGCGTGAAAGTAAACATAGAAATTGAGATTCGATGGCTTTACTTGGATGACCGTTTCTACTCATATATTTGGACGAGTCGAGTCTGATTTTAGTGCACGAGGACAAAGACTGGAGTTCCCAAACATAGACATTGATTTATTTTTAGGTCAAGTGAGACCCTGCGTTTAATTTCTGTAAAGAAAAACGTGTAGGTAAACATAGAAATTAAACTTTGATTTCTTCACTTGGATGACGATTTCTACTCATATATTTGAGAAAGTCGAGTTTGGTTTCAGTGCACAAGGACGAAGAATGGAGTCTCCAAACATACACATCAGACTTTGATTTCTTTTTAGGTCGAGTGAGACCCTACGTTTCTTTTTCTGCAAAGAAAAACGTGTAGGTAAACATAGAAATCGAGCTTCGATTTCTTCAACTGGAATATGATATTTTATTCATTTCATAATAGATTTGGGCGAGTCTAGTCTCTTTACAGTGCATGAGGACGAAGACTGAAGTCCCAAACATAGAAATCAGACTTCGATTCTTCAACGGTCGAGTGACCTCCTCTCGCTTTCTTTGTGTAACGAGCCAACATACAAGAGAACTTAGAAGTCGACCTTCAATTTCTCGATCTAGAGTACAATGTTTACTTATCTATATGCCTACAACTTATGAGAATCGCATGAGTACAATACGATTCTCATAAATTGACTAAGAGAATCGTATTTTTTGATCGATCGATCAAGTGTATAGAGAAATTCTGTATAAAGAGGAGAAACTTGTGCGATGTATCTGAATGCAATGTTGTATGATGAATGAACGTTTGGGTTTGTGTATAAGAGACTCTGACGTATTGGTGTAATTCACGAGTAATATATGTATCTATGCGCTTATAATTATATTAATTTATGCACTTATAGCATATTGAAAGTATATTTATTTACTCTTATAAAGATATTGTAAGTATATTGAGTAAGCTTAGATCCGTATTTAAAGGTTATTTATTTACGCTAAAAAATTACTGCAAGTATATTTATTTACAGTGAGTCCTTTAACATTACTTAATGTATATGTATTAAATTTATTTATGCTTATAACATTATTAAAATATATCAACGCTTATAGTATGTCTTAAAGTAGAGACAAATTAATATACTTTCAGTAGCGTTAAGGTTAAAACGTTACTGAAAGTATATCTATTTATGCATAAAATGTTACTTATAGTATATTTAATTACACTTCTAACAGTACTACAGTATATTCAATTATGCTTAAAGTATTTTATTTAAGCTTATAATGTTACTGGAACTATATATATTTGTCCTTATAAAGTTACCGCAAGTATATTTATCTACGCTTATAACGTTACTTAAAATATATTTACACCATTACAACTATTGGTAAATGGCACTAACAAGAGTCCACTTGCTTATGGGTCCACATCAACTTATTGTCAACTTCCCTTCTTGGTCGAGGCATCTCCATTAGCGCGTGTCAAAGCTCGAATCTGTCGATAATATTCAACGTCCGCAGTCGAATGTTACAACTGTCTACTCTTGGCCGCGAGCATTGCCAACCACTTGTGTTTGGAATTCGGCTGTAGCTTATTGCAAGAGAGTAGTGCAGGATGCAAATTCGAGTTATTATATTAATTTATAAATATAACGACAAACGATTCACGGCTATGTACAAAGCTACCCTTGGAAGAATTACGTATGTTTCGTTTGTGGACGTTACCAAATCTTCCCCTTTAGAATTGTCATGCATGCTTATTTATTCACCCATGTACACATCAGTGTACATGGGTGTATATTAAATAACGTTTTAAACTGTCCGGCGGGAAGAGTTAAGACATTATTTAATGTCTCAGATAAATAGCGCTATTCTACAATTATTGCTCCGGACTTATACCTCAGGAGCTCAGCAGCCCGCTCTTCACTTATGGGTTTTCTCCAGACGAGTTGGCTCTTCCGAGACTGAGTAACATATAATATTTACGAATTAATTTAATTTTCTATAATAATTTAGAAAATTAAATTTTTATAACATTTACACGTTTTCTTATAAGAGAAAGCGAAATTCACTGTACAAGGCCGTGGGGAAGGAGATTAGCTTTGACACGCACTATACCGTAAGTACAAATATCTCATTCTTTATGGGTCGAAGCATCTCCATTCTACAAGTTTAAATATCTCGTTACTTAAGTTGAATTTTACACGAAGATTTCGTATTTTTTAATTGGGATGGAAATATATAGTCAATTTGAAATCTATACTATTTCTGTCATGGATAGCTAGAAAACATTATGCTCTAAACAACATTGACGACTAACGATGATCACGTTCTGAAAAGCTACCATGTCTATTTTAAGTATATATCGGTACTATTCGTAAAACTGGTCCAAATACCGAAGAAGCCGTCCGGCAAAAACGACTGACTGTGGGAAGAGTGTACAGAAATGCACGGATGGTAAACTGGAGAACCAATCATCTCAGACTTTAGACTTGAGCAACGTAGATGGTAAATTATCAACAAGTCATGAGGACCATACATTTCCATCCAGATTGTAGGTGTGAAGGACTCGTAAAGGCAAGAAACAGAAAACGACCTCCCTACGGTCGGCGAGATAAAGTTTACTGGTCGCCTTTCCGAAAGAAAAAGATAATTTACATCTTGACTGAGAGATCTTTTATCTTTCGCGTCAGCTTATATAGGTTGGATACATAATTTACTACATAAACCACAAGTAAGAAACACGTTAACTCATATAAGTTTCCATGTCATGCATGTAAATAATAACTTATCGTTATTTATCACTTCATCGGATGATCAAGATTCATGTTGGTTTTTACAACGTCAATTAATATGAGTAGAGTTAACTCTGAGTAGCACTATATAAGCGGCAAAAGTCTCTGGTTAGTTCAGGTGGTAGAAGCATGTGCCAGGGTTGACTGAGGTTCCAGGTCTTTGTGTATAACCTAAATGTTTTTTAAAATTCTAATAATTTTATAAATTTTAGTTGAAAATCTCAGAAAATCAATTTCCTATTAAATCAATTTCAGTTTCAGATAAGTTGGCGACTATAACAAGATTATCTTTGTCACAATGAGAGTACGTGCAATAAGAAAACTTTTTAATTTCGAAAATATATAAATTTCTTGGTCGTGATCCACATTATAACAGTGATACTTGTGATTTAAAGAAAAAACGAAGTACGCATTGTACGAAGCAATAGCCGTTCCTGCCTACATGAAGTTGATACCTAGACGTACTCTCGTTCTGTAGAAGGAAGTAACATAACCAGGTTGAAAGCGTGAAAATTAGTCCCTGCGATTGGGGATGCTAATTAAGAGGATGTGACAAAGAGAGCTTGAGGAACTTCTCCACTAGTCGAAGATAAAGATGAAGTTGGGTGAGATTAAATATCATTACTATTTTATGATAAATAGTGTTAACTTTTCTTTGGGGTCTTCGAGTACCATGAGACTGTTCATGTGAGTCCACCACAAGGGGACTCGAACCAAAAGCTTCATTAACAGTTTGCAGCAGCATGTAACTCCAACCGTGCTCACAAGAGATTGAACCTACGATCTTTCTCTTAGAATGGTAAGTTAAATCACTTGGGACACCGATCTCATATGAGTACTCTTCACAGCTTTGTTTGATATTGTCACATATTTTTAACTATTTTATGTTTTCTAAGACTTTTGTCATGTTACAACCATGACAACAAAAACAAGATGCTATGTTTGCTATGACATTGCGAAGGTTGTATATTTGCTTAATAATAAGTATAAGTATTCACATACGTGTTCCATTAAGAATGAAAAGCCTCTCGTTTAGAACAAGGTAATAAACTTTCACTTTTCCTTTCGACTTTTGTCTTGTTCTGAATCCACCGAATTGACGGTTAGCGATGGAAGTGCATAGCAACAAGATTTCCGAAAATACTAGAGTTTGTCCAACTTACATCCCTCATGAGAGTTTCAATCGTGCCCGGGCCGGGAAGTTTCGGCAGATAGAGTAATCATTTCCGGCGGAACTCTCAAGTGTCCAAGAGGAGAAAAGGGTTTATCAGACAAATTACGGGCAAAAACTTTCAGATCTAAATTCCTGAACCTCAAAATCGTGAAGTTCAGTCAAATCTCGTCATAATCACACTCGCTATAATCACAATTATTGTAGTATACTCACATTTTTCATGAAGATGGATCATATTTTTATAAAATTATCTCATCATTATCACACCATATAAATACACACTTTTACAAAACCAAATCCAAAAAGATGTGATTATAACGAAATAATTTTTAATGTTTTCACAAGAAAAAGTATTCTTACGTGAATATCTTTTATCTTTTTTTGCTTTTGTTCGTGAGACATTGTCATCGTTGTTCATGAACACTAAACAAGGTTGACATTCTATTTATTTTTTATTTTTTAACTTTAGTTTGTCTAATCATATTTATAAATGATTATATATAAAATATATTTTACTCTTTTTCTGATAATGTGACTATAAATTTACAATCACAAAACGTTATAGTCACAAAATACAAGGTCACTAAGTGTGTGATTATAACGAGCTTGACTGTACCAGTGATGACAGTAAGTGCCGGGAAATTAATAGAAAAGCTTCCCGGACGCTGCGAGTCTGAATTCATTACAGGTAAGTATAACTGATTACTAACCGTCACATGCCTGGCAACGTCTCAAAGAGCTGTAGCTTGCAGTGGGCAGAACATCATGGCTAGCGAAGCGGCAAACTGGAGGTACCACCAACCTTTCCAAATTTGGGAATCGTCGATGCCCTTAGCTCGATGCTCGATGTTCCTTGCTGATGCTTACTGGTGGATAAGCTCGTTGACAAGCCGCACAAGTGACTGGAGCTGAACGGGATTGGGGAGATCATCGACCGGTCGACCCACTCCTATCCATCTAAAGAAAGAGAAGAACATAACAGATAAGTGCGAGAATACCTCCACCGCGGGATACCATACAAACCGAGGAGCACGAAACCGGCAGAAATTTGCTTGATCACACCCCCCTAGGTTCTGTGAGCTTGATCGTACCCCTCTTAACAATGTATGGCTTGATCACACCCCTGACTGGCTATCGCCTGTAAAACCAGTCACTTTGTGATGTTACTCACATGTGAGACTGCATATATTAAAGAAATGAGAATATGGAAAGTCTAACATGTCATAATGTTAAATATATTTGTTTACAGTGATATTTAGTCAAGGTTGAAAGTACTAAAATGATGAACCAAAAAATAGAATGACTGGTTCTACTGTGAATAAACCGTGAGGGGTATGATCAAGCAACCAAAGGTTAAGAGGAGTATGATCAAACGCAACAATCGTATTGGGGGTATGATCAAGCCAATTTCTGACGAAACCGACGATGAAAAGAAAAAGCATCTTGTGAATGGTATCTATGTCAAGCAAGCTGCACAACCTCTTCAATTGAAAAATGTACTCACGGAAGCTCCGTGTGGAATCGTCCCGTTCCGTCTGAACCTAGGCGGCGGGATGAAATGTGACCGTTTAGTTATATTCTGACATCCCCTGATATATTATATTATGTTCTCTTGCTGTAATCTTAGCTAGTTTGTATTTTTGTCTTCTACCAGAAACTTTGTTTCCACATGTGTTCAGTTCACTTGGTAGAACTTTCTTGGGTTAATGTTACTGCAAATAGAATTAAACAGTTAGATAAAACAGAATATAAGCTAACCATCAAACATTAGATCCAAGCTGGAATTATAAAAACGACCCTTTTAAGTGAAGTCCTTATAAATGCGATCTCAAAACTATATCAGAGATATACTTGCGAGTAAAAAAATATATTTTGATTTAGCTTTAGATGATAATTATCTAAATTAAACACTAAATTAAATTAGTAGCAGTGCTAAGTGAATAAAATGCATGCAACCTGGTAAAAACGTGTTTTAACCATGTTTTGTTAGTGGAGAAGTAACCTGGTTATGTTCCTTTCTTCTGCAGAACGAGATTAAACCACATGTATCACTATATCAGTTTCAGTTTAAGATTTTTACGATTAGCTTCGACGGGTTAGTACATCAAAATTATATCACTTGTTATGTTCTTGTTTGTTGTTAAAAATTGGTGACTTATAACTCAAATCTATCAAAATCTTGAGATTTACAAAATGAACCGTAAATGTTTCTAAATTAATTTCAGACAAATCGATGACTGTAACAAGATATCTTTTGTCTCTGCTAAATAGAATAATTTTCTAAAATTCAAAATAAACATTCTATTTTCATGATTCACATCATAGCTAACCTTTTTAGCTTTTTTTTTTTAATTTCCAGATCTTTATAATTGATTCCATAGAATTCTTTTTCTTTAGAGTTTTTATCAAAATTTATAAATAAAAATAATTAGATTTTTCGGTAAAAATTTTAGCTCATCAGGACCTGGAACCTCCAGTCTCTTAACACATGGCTCTTAACACTTGAACTCACAAGAGAGGATATAGTGCTACTTGTGGTTTAAAGTCAAATATATATCCAACTCGTTGGCTGCTAACCCACGTGCCACACAGAGAAGCATGCAGCCGATCATCCCTTCGTTTATCGGTATCAGAAGACCTCCGTCCGAAACTTGTGGCTCTCGTATACTGGAAAGCGAGCTCCGACACCACATTACGTACTACTTAAAGCCTCATTGACATCCCGGCCTTCACCAGAAGCGTGCCCCGCTCCAGTCCATCGTGCCCCTCACTGCAGCAACTACACCAGTAGTCTCGGGTCGAGCACTTTCGCGGCAAGAATGGCCTCAGTCGTCGCTTCCTCCGCCGTGGTGACACCAGTTGCAGCAGTCGCTGCTTCTTCGTCCATCAAGACCTCTGAGGTCACCTCTGTGAAGGCTGGACTCAAAGGCGCTGTCTTCGGCGGCAAGAGCGAATGGCAGTCCAAGACCCAGAGCAACGGAAGCCGCATCTCCTGCATGCAGGTAGAGTTCGGAGTCCTAGCTTTAGTGGTTCTATTTCACCCTGGATCTGCACATATTAGATGCTGCTATCAATTAGCTCGCTTTGCATTTATTGCAGTATGTCTTCAGTGTGTTCTGTCTCCTGCACGCAGAAGTTCAAGACTCCCCTAAGCAGGACTCCCACTTTGAGCTGCTCGAGAATGATAACTACGAGTGCACTATTCGTCCCGAACTCCGTCTCAGCTGACTTTCGAGTGCGATTTAGTCTCGTAACGATTTTGCTCTCCTTGTAGGTATGGGAGCCGTACAACAACAAGAAGTTCGAGACCCTCTCCTACTTGCCTCCCCTGTCCCAGGACTCTTTGGCCAAGCAAATTGACTACCTCATTAGCAAGAAGTGGCACCCCTGCATTGAGTTCGATGTGGTAAGTTTTTTCTTCATCGAGTACTCTCTAGCCTTTCTGACAGTTTCCTGTTCCTAGAGCATTCTGTCTCGACCTCGATTGCTAAGATCTCTTGACGTTGTCCCTAAATTCTGCTTCAGAGCGACTCAGTGAGCCGCGACAACTGCACCATGCCCGGATACTACGACGGCCGATACTGGACCATGTGGAAGCTGCCCATGTTCGGATGCACTGATCCCTCCCAGGTCTTGAGGGAAGTTGCTGAGTGCAAGGAAAAGTACGGACACAAATGCTACATCAGAGTTTTGGGATTCGATAACATCAGGCAGGTGCAATGCTCCATGTTCATCGTCCACACGCCTGGCCAAGCGTAAGGCCAAACGAGCTCGAGCGCGGTGTAATGTTGTCTTCGACTGAGTGGTCTTGCGATCGCGAATTGAACGTACTGTGAGCTGTATAGATTCAGACGCGAGTGACAATGCTCTATAGGCTGGTTGGATAGTCGCTCTTGTAAGCGGAGTGGGTATTCATGGCATCGAAGGATTTAGGAACCGATATTTGTCGAAATTACAGTGCCACTGGAATATTACCAGTATTTCCTATTAGTTTCGCCTATGATCGTGTTTGTGGTGATGGATGAAAACATATACTTTCTTAGTGTTAAGCTCCGAATGTATACTTCTTTGTATCCTTTGGGCTCGGAAGAGGTGATTGCTGCGTCGATCCACGAAGTAGAGCGGAAATCAGTAAATTAAATTGTAATGTACGGTTTTCCTCCAAGTACCTACATAATCCTGAGATTTGGGGACATTCAAGCCGGGACTGGTCACTCTGAGTCGATGTACTACTTATGAATGTACTTCCAGATGAATTTTACCAGTGCAAAGCCAGTGGTCGAAAAAGATCAGTAAATTAAACCACGGCTGTTATATACTACACTTGGAAATTGATGGATTAAACGTTAGCTACAGCAGAATCCCTGCCCTCATCCTCCTGCTCCACTCAATGCATTGGAAATGCAGTTTTAAAACTTGTCATAGCTCCATCTTCAAGCGGGGATTCTCCGCTATCAGAGTGACCTCTCTCTAAGTTGGTAACTGGATTTAGACGAGTTGAGAACGACAAGATCCCTCGGATGGCTACATTGTAGATCTGTGTGAATTATCGCGATCAAAATAAACCTCAAAACATACCTTCCTCCTAAAGGTATAACTAAATTCTCGAAAGAACAAGGACTCTCGAACCACACCCGCAAGAAGGACAAGTAGACGTCCTACGATCGACGTCGAGGCTGCAGCCTAAAGTTCTTGTCTGGACTGAGTGCAATCTTACGTGTCGCTCGCAGTTTATGTGAGAAGTGAGGACGAAATGAGAAGTGAGATCGATCTCTGCTCCTGCGAAGAATGGCGGATTTATCTCTGCAATGAGACATGTTCCCCTCCAGAGAGGGAGCGGACTGTTGCGAGTCCCACATAACACTGTCCCAGTGAGGCCCACTTCAACTCCGACAGTGGCTGTTCGGTTATTTGCCTTGGGAAGAGTCGGAGGCGCAACTCCGACCCTGCCGCAGTTTGCTGCTCAATCAACCCCTTATGAAGGGGTGCTTATCTATCTCATCGTGTGAAGTTCTCTCTCGTGGAAATTTGTTGAATTCCACTCCCCCTGTTCTTCTTGATTCTTCCATTGATATACAAAGTTCTGTAGTAATAAATTGTGTTGAAATTTACCTTAACCTGCCTCGCGTCCCTAGCTTTTGTAACCAGTCAAATCCATAGCTGAACTTGAAAATCATGGCTAGATGGAGGTCTTACGTTCACAGTTTGGACTGTTCAGGTAGTCTGTGCTGCTTCGTAACTAAAACCTCGTTTCTAACGTGTACCATCTTGAGTACTCAGTACTTTGTTAAAGCGTTAATCACGAACGAGCGTAAGTGAGTCTGGTCCGACCTGCCGTCACATAGCAGCCTGTTCATTCTCCGTCATCACGTCACTCTTGATTGTGCAAGTGGGATTTAGTAATTCTTGACTGAGTGCAGGTATCGTGTTAAGCCTGCATAATCAACTCATTGCTGCTTGAATGGTTTCATCCTAAAGTCAGGGATGATCTTTTCTCCATTATTTGATCTATTACACGAAGATAGATCATCCATCTGGACCGGTGATTGTGAGGAGATCTCTGATCGATTACATGTAGTGTTAACAATGATACCGATTTCAGTCATACCTACTTGGAATCAGCCGTTTAAAGTACACACGGATGCATCAGAGACATCAGTAAGGGTTGTATTAGCGCAACCAAGAGATGATAAGATGGATCACCCTATCGCCTATGCAAGTCGTAAGATGATATCAACGAAACAAATTATTTGATGACTGAGAAGGAAGCATTGGCTATTATATATACCATAAAGAAATTATAGCACCATTTATTGCCGAATAAAACTCATTTCATTATCGATCATAAAGTATTCGCATACCTGATAAGGAAACCAAACTCTTCGGAGAGGATTGCCCGATGGATTTTACTCTTACATGAATTTGACTTTGAAGTTCTATACCATCCGAGGAAACAACATGTAGTATTTTATTTTTTATCACGTATGGAGGATTAACCAGAAGAACTAGAAGAAGTCGAGAATGAATTTCTTGCTCTCACGGTCCAATAGGTTGAGATCCATGATGCGTGGTACAAAGTATTAAAAGAGTATTTAGTAATCGGTAACTTGTCCGACGAGCTTGAAGAACCAGAAAAGGTCAAGGTGGTGAAGCAGTCGGTTAAGTACACGGTGTCGTGTCGTGGACCGGCTCCTGCCTTCTGGTGTACTTCTGACAAAGCCTTCTGGTGTACTACTGACAAAATGTGGTTTAACGCAGGCCCTAGGAAATGACAGACCTACAGTCGTGGAGTTTTATGCTGACTGGTGTGAGGTGCCATGAAATGGCGAAGGATGTCTACGTAATTGAGCAAGAATTCAAGTAAGTTTCTTGGCTGAAAGTGGTAATATCCTTACGCTCCATGTGAAGACAGACTGCGTCTGACTGGTCGAAGGCAGTAGCAGACTCTTGGGTGCTGGTTCTTCATAGGAATGATTGGTTCCAGGAGCAAATCTTTGGAGTCGTTAGTACCTCCCACTGAAGTTTGACAGTTCCAATGCGACAGGGATAAAATCAATCTGATGCTGAATGTGGATAACAACAAGTGGGAAGCAGAGCTAGATGAGTTCGGAGTTATTCAGAAAGAGGAGGAAACAAGTTCTTGTAGAGTAACTTTCAGTGACCATTTGCCATACGACCTTGATTCTGTAGCACCACGGGTAGCTATACTTGTTGATCTCAGTTCGAAACACGAGAATCATTTGTCTTAACTTGACATAAAGCTAAGACAAACGATTCTGTCCAGACCTTGTAAGAAGTCATCCTTTCTGGGATTGGTACTTTCGAGAGTGCAAAAGAAGAGTTGCTGGAGCTGATAAACTTCCTGTTACCCGTCAGTTACATGGTGCTTGAGGCTCTCGTCCAATTGGACGTTTGTATTCTCTAATGCGGACTGATCTCTCACCGTAGCATTCTCTGTTATAGTTCCGGATGTTCTTACTCTCTTCTGGGTCTGCTCTGAATGGGTCAGTTCAGATGTAAAAGGAAGTTTGGGTGGTGGAGTGGACTTGAAAATAGAGCAGTACATGATGCTGGCATGTCGATACTACTTTAGCGCAATACTCCTAGCGCACTGCGTACCATACTCGAGACTTGAGTGGCCATGCTAAAGGGAAACACGGGTTTGAGGTTAGTGTGGGGGCTAAACCACTAAAATGATAGTTAGTGGGTTAGCCCCTAACTATCATGTTTATTGTTTAGGGCTAACCCACCTCGAACCCCACCGTATCAACCCCCGTGATGGAAGAATCATCACCAGCAAGACACTACAATACTAAAACAAGTCATTACGTGATAATAAGCTGACAGGTTTATCAAAGGAACAACAGCGAAGAGCAGAAGAGTTTAGACAAAATGCGTCATCGCCATAGCAATATTACATAGCAATATTACAACTTTAGCCATCGAGATCGAAACCAACCTTGGAGGATCCTGAATCTTGGAGATATGCACTTGCATTTTTTGTTCACTCAGTTGGTAGCCAAGGCTGGCTGAAATGTCTCCACCCTCACCAGACGTGTAAAATCTTGGGAGGGAGGGCAATGGGGGATTCGCAGTAAGGGCGGCAACCGGTGGATACTACCATGCCCTTGTAACTTCTGGTAGGAATAATGTGCACGAAGCAGGTGCAATGCTCCATGTTCATCGTCCACAGGCCTGGCCAAGCTTAAGTCCAAACGAGCTCGAGCGCGGTGTAATTCAGATGCTACTGAGAATTCTCTATAGAGGCTGACTGGATAGTCGCTCTCGTATTTATATCTCAGAAGGATAGTGCACATGAAACCAGCGAAGTGGGTATTCACGGAATCGAATGATTTTAGAACCGATATTTGTCGAAATTACAGTACCACTGGATATTATCAGTATTTCCTATTAGTTTCACCTATGATCGTGTTTGCGGTGATGGATGAAACTTACTTTTTCCGAATCAATACTTCTATCGTTTGGACTATGGAGTGGTGATATGCTGCATCAATCCACGAAGTAGAGCGGAAATCAGTAAATTAAATTTGTAATGTATGGTTTCTCTCTAATCCTAAGATTTGGGGAACATTCAAGCCGGAAGTGGAACTGGTCAGATTTAGGCTTAAACACATACACAGCAGCCTGTGTTGCGGTGGCGGTGACGGTGTCGGTGGCCGAATAACCTTTTACGGCGAAAAAAATCAGAACTTAACAGGCCTCTATGCACCTGTATCTTGCAGTCGACGGATGATTTCAAAGACGCACCTTTCTTCGAGACAAGGCTCGAGGTGAAATCATCGTCCCGTGTTCAAGCTAAGCTCTTTTCCCCCAAAAAGCCAGACACCTTTTACGTATACGCAACAGCTTTTCCGAAACCTTTACAGCGAAAAGCCGCATGGTGACAATTATCAATAACTCGAGAATCTGAAGGACAAAACGGAAAAGGAAAGAAAGAGCGGACGGAATGCTTTTCATCGATCTGACGTGGTGCGAAAGGTCTGGAAAGTTTTCTAAGACTTCAGGGTGACCAGTGCGGATGAGCCCTTAGCCTACTGGCAAAGACTGGAGACACTTGTCTTCTCGTAAGTTCCGATAACTAAAATTAACTTATCCTCGACAGTAAAATGGAAGTGTGATGGAAGAGAACAGGCGACGCAATGAAAGCCAACGGACGGAAAGACCCCATCACGCTACACATGTAGTGTGACAGAAACATGGCCAGGTGGAAGCCATTAATGTTCGAGTGCATTGACCCACTCCGTGCTCTTGAGGAGAATCACTCATTTGCACGCCAAGTAAGGACACAGTAAGGACACAAGTGCGAGTACAGAGTTGAGGAATCGGACAACAAGAAGCAAGTTCATTGTCGGACTCCACAGGCCGGCTCGAGCCTGCTAATTTCAGGGGAGTTTTTGCAGCAGAGCTAAGGACTCAAGGAGTCTGCTCTAGATCTACTGCATGCACAGAAAGTTGTGCTAGTGCTCTGTGATCAATAGTCGAGAAGCAGAGGGTGTACATGCCATCGACGGATTTTAGAATCTTGATTGAAATTAATCAGCTCACCTATAACTGTTACAGTAAAAGTAGCTGGAATTTTGTTGACGGTTCACAACCTTATCATCATTCCCAACTCATATTCATATTTCTCGTCGAGATTGCCTCGTTTCCACGGTAAGAGTCGGACGTCAGTGTCCTCAGCTGAGCGAAGCCGAGATTACTGAATGAATCCTCTTTGGCTGTTTACCATCAGACGCGAGAGACACCCAAAAGGCGCTACCGTTTCTACTAGATCTGCGTGAACAACAAGATGGATTATACTGGACGTTCTGGTTTTCTCACGCTGTCACTGTTGTGACAGTTGCTGCGGAAGACTCTGTGACTGATGTACCTATTGGGTCCGAATCAGACCGGAATACTGTCATGATTCTCTCCCCGCTCAGACTGATCTCCAGCGAACGCAGTTCTGAACGATGTCAAACATCATATGCACTCCCTCGCGAGCTCGACGAAGCGGAAGGTATGAAGCCTCTTAAACCCTCGCTCCAGAGAGGACTGTGCGAATACAGAAGCGGAGAAGAATGCAGAGGAGAATCCAATATATAGGAAAAGGAGAGAGAGGATCCATGTGAGAGACCAAGTATGAGTAAGCTTGTTTACTGAAATGAATAATGAGGTAGGAGGCCCAAAGACCAGGTATTTATTACTTTGGTACAAAGGCAAGCAAAACCTGCGAAAGTGCATGAGCCCAAATGGTCTGAACTAGTTGCTGTATGTTACGTTCATACTGTACAGCCAGTTCTAACACTCCCACTCAGCGACTAGTTGATGTAGATCTGAACTTTCAATCCTAGTCTTGGTAGAAGGTAATCCAACTTGGGAGCCGGTAGGCCCTTAGTTAGGATATCCGTTACCATCTCCTGAGTAGGACAGTACTTCACTTCAATTGTCTTGGATGCAACTTGATCCTTAATGAAGTGGTATCGAATATCTATGTGTTTCGTCTTGTCATGAAACTTGGACGATTCTACGAGTGCTATTGCACTCTGGTTATCACAATTCAAAGTAGTTGCTTCATTCTCAGCTAAACCAATATCAGCTAAGAGTTGTCGAAGCCACATTGCTTCTGATGAACATGTGTTGAGTGTCATATACTCAGCTTCAGTACTTGATAGTGCAACAGATTTTTGTCTCTTCGACGACCAACTGATTGCTCCTTGTGAATAGATGAAGCAATTTCCAGATGTTGAACGTCGTGACTCGATGTGACCTCCCCAGTCAGCATCAGTGTAGCCAAATAGAGAAATTGGTTGAGGCGAGTACTTGTATTCTAAGTACTGGTCTAAAGTACCTTTGATATAGTGCGCTTTATGGCTGTGATGTGTTTTAGTCCTGGGTTAGCCATGTATTGAGATAATACACTAATGCGAAAGGCTAGATCAGGACGAGTGCAGACGGCAGCGCAGTTGATGGAGCCTGTTGCACTCTGATATGGATGAGAAGCACATTGCGCCTTCTCTTCAGTAGTAGCAGGACAATCTTCAGTTGAGAACTTTTCTCCTGGGGTCAACTGTGTACTGACAGGTTGACAATTCTCTAAGCCAAACTGGAATAACTTTTGGGTCAGGTACAAGGTTTGACTGAGTCTGATCCATCCTTCTGCTCGATTTCGGTTAATCTCTATACTCAAGCAATGATGGATGTTACCGATGTCACTCATCTGGAACCTTGCGCTGAGGTTACTCTTGATGTATGTTAGCAATCCTTCGCTGCTGCTTGCTATGATTGTATCATCAACGTAGAGTGCTAGGATGGCAAACTGATTATCCTTATGAATGTAATATACGTTACCATCAGCTCCTGACTTACTGAACCCGAGAGAAAGTAAGAACTTATCTATTATCAAATACCATTCTCTAGAAGATTGCTTCAATCCATAAAGTGTACGAAGTAGCCTGCATACTTTATCAGTTCTTGGGACGTTGATGCTGTTAGGGACTGCCATGTAGATTTCTTCACTCAGCGTTCCATTCAGGAAGGCTGTCTTCACATCCATCTGGTGGACGTGGAGGTTGTGTTGAGCTGCGATTGCTAGTATCAATCGCACTGATTGCACACGGACTACAGGGGAGAAGGTGTCAGTGTAGTCGAGCCCATACACTTGAGTGAATCCTCGGGCCACCAACCGTGCCTTGTATCGGGCGATGGATCCATCTGAATTCAGCTTCAGCTTGAAGGTCCACTTGTTGGTTATGTGCCTTCGTCCGTGTGGTAAATCTGTGAGTGTCCATGTATCGTTCTCCTCGTGGGACTTGAGCTCTTCGGTGATGGCCTCGGACCATCGAGCAACATCTGGAGATGATAAGGCCTCCTGATAGGAGTTGGGCTCTATCGGGACTGGTCTCAAAGTCACCATTAGTGCACGCTTCTTACTCGTTCGTGCCTTCGGGATCAAAGTCGTTGTGTCGTAACCTTCAGCTGGATCGCGGTTAGGAGGGTTGGACTGACGTGTTGATCGCCGGAGTGGTGGTGGTGCTTGGATCTCAGTGGGAGGAGACGATGCCATCTCAAAGTCACTTGAGTGCGGTGGTGGAGACTGCGGTGGTGAACGATGTAGGTATGGGTGTAGTGTGCTCATGTTTTCTACATCTGTGCTATGTCTGGTTCGGATTGGGGAAGATAAATTCATGGTAGAAAAGTTGAGAACGGATATCGACTGTGGGATTGTGGGCTACTAGTGGATGAGCTGACCACAGATTGAGTTGGTGTGTGAAATGTGCCTCCGCTAACTCCTCCTCCTTCATATCCTGCTGAGGGTAGAGGAGGAACGGGGCCCGGGACAAGACTACTGCTTGAAGGATGACCGAGACCAGGGCCAACGGAAGGACCGAAGGCGGGAGGTGGTGCAAAAGGAGGCGGAACAGACGAACTCAGAGGGGGAAGAGTAGCTCCCACTGAAGGACTAGGGGCTGGACCCGAAGTAGGAGGATGGTGATGGAAGAAATGCACATCATTCTGAATTTCATCCTCAGTGATAGCAGTGAGAGAAAGGTTGGGAGGTGATGATGTTGATGCAAGGAGAGACTCATCAAATATAACATCGCGAGAAACAAAAGTATGACCGTTAGATTTACGTTGGAGACGGTATGCCTTACTTTGACTGCTGTAGCCGAGAAGAAGGCACTCGTGGGAGTGACTATCTAGCTTAGAGCGGTGAGTCTCTATAATGTTGACAAAAGCTGTGCAGCCAAAAACTCGAAGATGTGAGATGGTGGGCTTGCGACCATGCCATAGCTCAAAGGGAGTGGTGGCAGGATCGATGGCCTTGGTGGGACAACGATTTAGAACATAAATGGTGTGATTGATAACCTCACCCCAAAACTGTTTGTCTAGTCCTGCTCAAAACATCATAGCGCGGACAGAGTTTAAGAGGGTGCGATTTTTACGCTCAGCTACTCCGTTTTGCTGAGGAGTGTCAAGGACAGTCAGCTGGCGTTGGATACCGTGTTCTTGACAATAGGCATCAAAGAGGATGGATCGAAACTCACCACCGTTGTCGGAGCGTAGAGTCTTGAGCTTCTTGCCGGTCTGACGCTCGGCAAATGTGTGAAACTCCTTGAATGCTGTGAAGCAGTCGCTCTTGTAGTGCAATAGGCGGACAACGATATAACGGGAGTATTTGTCGGTCATGGTCATGAAGTACTCATAGCCGGAAAAAGTGCAAGGGGAAATGCGGCCGCTGATGTCAAAGTGGACAATTTCGAGAATTTCGGTGGCGCGGGTAGTGGCGACACGTGGAAATTTTGTGCGGGCTTGCTTGCCATGCAAGCACGGGGGGCAAGTGAAATTGTGAATAGTGGGCAGATTTAAGCCAATAACAGATTGATGGCGACGGAGTTGGTCAAGCCGGGTAAGACTGATGTGGTCAAGCCGCCTGTGTCAGAGGTCGGCGGTAGGAGTGACAAATGTAAGATAGGCAAAGCGCGGGCGGGTGACAGATCGGTAAAGAGTGGAAATAGGTGTGTTAGACTCGTCGACTATGTAAGGTGTAGATGCAAGACATGTAGGAGTGGATGAGTCATCACCATGTGTGTGGCGGGCTGAAAGCAGAGTGCCTACTGTAGAGTCTGAAATTTCTGCTGAAGGATCTGCAGAAAAATTTTCATCTAAGAGAATGATGCTGGGAAGAATATTCCTGTGGGAGGTTACTTCCATGGGGAGTACTCCGTGGGGGAGGACTGTTCCTCTTGTGAGGGAGGGACTTTCAGTCCCTCCCCTTCGACGGGAGTCAACCCCGCGCGGGTTGACTCCCTTGAAGGGGGAGCTTCCGAGCTCCTCCGAAAAGCGGGGGGCTTGTAGCCGCCGCCGCCGCCCTTCCGAGAAGGGTGGGATGGGGGGTGGGGCTCGGGGAACGGGTGCCAGGGGCGGGGCTCGGGGAGTTAAAGCTCCCGGGGTTCGTGCCCCAGTCTTGGGGGCCGCCCCTGGAAGTTGAGGGGGCGTGACCTCACATGTGGGACCGCACCCCTTGGCTGGCCGTGCGTTGGCTGGCTGGCTGTTGGCCCGTTGGCTGGCCGTTGCCTTGGCGCGGCGTGATCCGTGCCCTCTTGGACTATAGGGGCATCGCTCCTCCATGGGGGGGCGTGCCGGTTAGTGAGCCGTGCTAGGTCGAGGTTTGTGCCTTGGTCCTGGGACCACGGATCGCCCTAGTGGCGATCCGTGTCTCCCTGAGAAATCGGTGCCAGAAGAGGTGCGCGAAATGCGATTTCATGGAGTGCTATTGTGTTAGTTGACTGTGACTGTGCGAAGGGATATAAGGGGAGGATCAGCCGTGGTCGACCACGGTTGGTCGATCTGCCACCACGGCCACCTCCCGGACCCCCCAGTCTTTTCCGAGAGGGCGTTTCAGGGGGCATTGTTGGAAGCATGGATTGGGAGTGCTCTGCCTTCAGTTGGGCATGGTGTGCTTGCGGGAGTGACATAATGTGCACGGGAATTACAGACGAGCCTAGCAAGTAAAGATCATTGCTTAGCGGGCATGGGGCAATTGGACGTCTGTTCTTGTCCTCTAGATGACAAGTACCATTATCGATAATGCACCACCCACCCTTGGAGTCAAACATTCGAGCTGAAAACAAGTTCTTCCGTAGGCAGGGACGTGCAAGACATCCTTAATTAAGACGTTTTCGCCGTTAAGAAGTTTGACTTCAACATCGCCGTGACCTTCAATTTGAACTGTAGTGTCATCTCCTAAGAGAATTTGATCTTGAAGAGCACTTTCTCGTTCAGTGTACTTACAAAATTGGTCGCGATCGAATGCCATGTGGTGGGTAGCGCCGGTGTCAACGTACCAATGACGGTCCACAGTTCGAGGTGCAAATTCGTTGTAGAGTTGGGTCATCAGTACTCGCCTAGTGTTGTTGTTGTTGCGCTGGCGATTCTTCTGGTTGCGGTTCTTCTGATTTCCGCCTTGTTGCTGAGGTTGATTGGGCGGAGCGCTGCTGCTTGAGGCTTGATTTGGGCAATTTTGGACACGATTTCTAGTTAAATTGCACTCGAAACACTGAATGTTGGAATCTGGTGTCCGCTTCTTAGAACGGTTGCCGTTCTTGCCTTGCTTGGGTGGTTGTCTCTTTCCTGCAAACAATGCGGTCGAAGATTCACGCTGCATTCTTCGACGGAAAGTTTCTTCGGTGAGAAGAAACGAGATGAGATCTTGCAACGTCAAGTTGGTGTTGCATCTCGTCACTTATAGGAACATTTGGTAGCTATCTGGCATGCTACTCATGAGTGTGAGCAGCTGCTCTTGTGCGCCTACTTGTATGCCTGCAGACGCCAGCTGCTCGACAATCGACTTGAAAGTGTTTACATGCGATGTGACTGTGTCGTTCGTCTTCATCTTGAGAGTTCGCAGCTTTTCTTTCAAGTGCATCTGGGTCACTGTGTCTTGCGCGGCAAAGTTAGAAGTCAGTGTGTTCCAAGCTTCTGTTGCTGAGCGGCAAGAAATAATGTGACCGATAACAGTGTTCTCGCAACACTGATTTATTGCCGTCAAAGCATTCTTGCTCTGACGACCCCACTCCGCAATGCTACCTGGTCCGGTGGCAGGTAGAGGGTTAGCGGCAGTGGCTACTGATCGAAGTACACTACCATCGACAATTCCGAGAACACCTTCAGCGTCTAACTGGAGTTTCATCTTGTGTTTCCAGTACGTGAAGTACGTCCCATCGAACTTTGCCCAGCCTTTAGTGCTGAACGTGTTCGCCATCGCAGATTTATCGCTGAACTACTGAGGTTCTATTGAGCGCTGCGATCGTCTAAGCGAGAAGCGTCCTTCACGCTTTAGCAATCAAGGCGTCCCCTGATTGCTCCTTCACCTGTGCCTAGGGTCTACCTGAAGCCTACGTTATTGTGCTGGGAAAATAACAACCCGTAGCTCTGATACCATATAGGAAAAGGAGAGAGAGGATCAATGTGAGAGACCAAGTATGAGTAAGCTTGTTTACTGAAATGAATAATGAGGTAGGAGGCCCAAAGGCCAGGTACTTATACTTTGGTACAAGTGCAGGCAAAACCTGCGAGAGGGCATGAGCCCAAATGGTCTGAACTAGTTGCTGTATGTTACGTTCATACTGTATAGCCAGTTCTAACACATTACGTTGTCCGAGTTCAGATTACCGCAGTCGCATCTCAATTCATCAAATGGAAAACTTACTTGGAAAGTGAGCGAAAACTTTCCCTGGAGCATTGACATGCTTTGTTTTGTTTGTTTTGTCTTTTTCTTTTTCTCCTCAAAGAACGCGGTAGAAACCTCGGGCCCGCACGCCTTTTAAAAGCAGGTAGAGAAAAAAGAGAAAAAAAGAGAAAAAGAAACTCAAAAAACACATAGGAGAGAAGGGTGGTTATACTAGTAGGGAGGCCGCCTCAAAAGGCTTCCCGACATCTAACGCTCTAGTGACTTAAACTATATCTTCCGGGAGTACCACCAAAAACAATAATGAGGATGTTATTTTTGGTATGCTAACTAAGCGGGATTGCGAGTGAATCCTAGAGTCATCGAGCCAAGCGAATTCAAAATTCCACTTGTGATTTGAACTCCCTGTCTTGTCGAGAGGATGCGTCGGTGAATTCTTGTTGCTACGTTTCTTGGTGATGCTCATTTCTTCCACCGGTATCCTTGAGAGACAGTTCGCCGTGGTACTACCAACTTGAGCTATTGCTTGCTGCCAATGATGGTTCTCAAGATGTCCTGTATGGTGGATGGGAGAAAGAGCGTGATCACGTAATGTGAGTGAAGGAAATTGTGAGCAGAGATGAGAGATGTCTCTTGTTCTGACCGTTGTCACTCCTTTGATCTGGAGGTCTCAGAAAAGAGCGCACAGCCCATCCATATGCGTGCCTTGCTCCTTTTCCCTAGTCGCGCGATGTTTGTCGTCAGTTTCCTCTTGTGGTGGACTAGACCTTCCTTCGTTGATGGTGAGGAATTTCATGTCATTGCTGAGCTCGTGAATCATATCTTCCCAATGCACTAATTTATTGTGTGCATGTGGAGATGAGAGCTGATCTATCTTTTCCTTCTCTTTCGCTCTTTTCTCGAAGTTCTAGTTGCTTAGTGGTTCTTCTTCCAATCTCGTTTGCAATCGCTGCTTGGGAGTACTAGATTGAGTCGAGGGTCTAGTGGATTGGACGATCTCTTCACCCAGTGTCAGGCGTTTGAAGTGATTACACAGTGAGTCAGTGGAGACTTGTGCTAACGTGTATGTCACTAGCGTCTAGTTGTTGTGGTTGGTTCCGCTCGTGTTGTGAGCGGCTCCTCTCTGGCTGATCGATGACTTTATCCATTCCAACATAAGTGAGCGTGCTGCCTCGAGCTTTGCCTATACTAGTCTGCTACTCGTTGTGTAGGGGAGTAGTTCAATCCACTTTGCTGCTTCTTTGATAATTAGATGTAGCGGCATTTTGAGGATTCTCGCCTGGAAGAGATGGAGATCCTGTTCTTTCCAAAATTGTTGCAATGCAGCCACACTGGTTAACACCTTCATCAATTGTTCCCAGCAAAGAGATTCTCCCTAGATTTCTATGCTATAGCTCAAACAGTTTCAGCAGTACCTCCTTCTTAAGTGTCAGTCTGCGACACTCCCAAAACATGTGATATGTGAGCGAATGTCATACAAAATATATATGTTATATTTGTAGAGCTACTGTTCAACTTTTTGAACTCTTTTGTTGTACTTTTTCGCACCTTTTATCATTACTTCTTTTGATGACCTAATAAAAGGTAGAACGGTGAATCCTTTTTGCCCATTGTCGATCACTTCCGGGAGGTCTATCCGGAGTCTGTTCGCCATCAGCTTCGTGAGGACTTTGTAGACAGTATTTAGCATTGATATCGGTCTCCAGTTGCGAAGTCTTTGAAGTTCCCCTTCTTTGAGAATTAGCTTGATGACTCCCTGCTTCAGCGTCCATGTGAGTTGGTGTGATTGTCAGTAGTGTTTGATCATCTCCCGAAGGTCCGTTTCCACCCCTTCTCTCATCATTTTGAGCGTTTCCGCGGTCATTCCATCCAGTCCTGATGATTTGTCCGCTTTGAGCTCCATGATGATTTGATGTATCTCCTCGTCAGTTGGCTCTTCACACAGCTTTCGGTTCTATCTCTCAGTCATCTTCCTTGTGATGAGGTTAAGAGCCTTTCTTCTAGCTCTAACTTCCTATTCTACCTTTGGATCTCGAGTGAAGAGCTCTTGGTAGAATCTGTACTTCTCTCGTGATGTCTTCCCTTTTGTTGATCCACGCTCCTTCCTCTATTTGTAATGTCAACATCGTTTTCTTGATCCGCTTGGCTTTCAGGATCGCAAAGAAGTATTTCGAGGGAGCATCCCCTTCACGCAGCCATTTATAACGACTCCATCTTCTCCATCGTGTGGCTTGCGAGTGTTTGAGTCTCCTTATTTCCATTGTGAGTTCACTCAGTTGCTCCATCTTCTCGTGTGTGTCTTCTTCCGCCAGACTGGTACGAACCCGTTCCAGCTCCTCGAGTTTCGCTTCCTCCTGTTTTCTTTGTTGCATGATTTCTTTTTCTCTCTGCATCACTACCTGTTTGGAGGCTCTCCATTTGAGCTCCCACTTAATGCGCGGGTCTCTATGCTGGTTTGTCGACTCCTCCCAAGCCTCCTTCATTTTTTGCAGAGTGTCTTCTTCTTTTAGTCTTTCTGGACTTACTTTGAGGTATGTTCTGTTTCTCATCCCCTCTTGTGGTTGTGCAAGTAGTAGGGACATGATGATCGAGAGGTGATCAGACAATGTTTGTCGACCATGCCTTATCTGGATTTGTGCGTTGGTCCATTCGGCTCTTTGTGAGATGTAGAACCGATCTAGTCTCGACTAGTCCAGTCTATCGTCTACTCGGTTGCCTCGTGTAGTGAGGTCCAATCTTTTGGGAGGGTCCTAGCCAGCAGTCCTCTAGATCCAGATTTTGAGTGAAGGACTGCCATCGCCTTCGTTCTGTACCGTGTTGCACTGCTGTTCTCCCCACACTATCCACAGGAGTTTCTACGATGTTCCAGTCACCGCCGAAAATCCATCTGTCAGTATCCCACTGTTCCCTCATCCAGGTCCACGTTTCTATCCTCTCCCTTCTTTCGTTTGGGCCATGTACAGAGGCGACGTTAATCACCCCTTCCGTTGTTTCTATCGTTAGCCATGCCACCGTCCCATCTCCCTTCACCCCTCACCTAAGGATTTTCCAGTCGTTGAGAAGGATAATCGCTGCTCCTGCACGTCCTTCTGTTTTGTAGTCCACCACATATTTCTCCGGATTGGCTAATTGATTGAGATGGAAAGCTGCCTTCTCTTTTTTGATTTTCATTTCCTGTAGGAGGACTATGTCTACCTTCTCTTCTTGTTTTCTGATCCATCTTTTAACTATGCGAAGTCGGTTGGGGTCTCCTAGGCCCCTGATGTTCCAACTAATTATCTTGGTATTCATCATCACAACGTATTTGCGGTATCGGGCCCTTAGAGTCTTCTCAGAGAAATAGTTTCTCTGCTCGTTCCTCCTGTCCTTCTTACCGGTGGATTTGTGATCTGGCTTCTTTGCTCACGGTCAGTGTTATCTTCCGTTTCAATTGCCTGGAGTCTCCTTCCCTGTAGAGTCGGTCTGTGCGGCTCTGCTGACTCTCCGTCTTCCCCCTTTCTTCCTTCGTTTTGCAGGTGGTACACTTCTCTATTTGCCTCCTTTCTAATCAGCTCTCGCCCTGCTGTCTCGGGTGTACTCTCTACCTGTTCCTGGTCACCGTCCATTTGTTGTGTATTTGCATCCTCCACTCTCTTTCTTTTTTCTTTGCTCACCTCCATCAATTCCTCCTCTGATTGTTGCTCTTCCTGCCTTTGTGCTCCTTGTACAGGTTGGCTGTCAAGAATAGGTTGTTTTCTGTATTCTTGCTCTCCCTCCTCCATGGATGTCTCCGTTCCCTGATCAGCCAGTGGTAGCCTTGTATCTTCCTCCTCGTCCTCCATGCTTTGTTCTTCGTCTGCGGGGGTTTCCAGTATCTGAAAACGATTTGCCAAAGGTGTCGTTTCCTCTTTCGCGGTTGGTTGTGCTTTCAAGGATTGCTTCTTGGATCTCTCAACATTGGTGAATCCATCCCCACTAGTAACTGGCCCTGTCCCTTGGTGCTTTTTATCGGCCGCTTGCTTCTGGTCTGTGTGCGAGTTCGTTGAGGTCTTTGGTGTTACTCTTCCACTTTTATCTGGGCAGTTGCGTTGTCGCTGTCGCGCCATTTGGCGGCTACATGCTTGACTTCTACTCCGACGCTTAGGTTTGGTAGTTCTAGAAGTTAGCTCATATTACTTCTAGTCCTTTATGTATATGTTTGACACCTTTGCATATGGTGTTAACACTATTTTGAGTCCTAGCAGGCTGATAGTATGTTAGTTGTCTTGTTCAAGCATTTGTGCGCTTGTGCAAGTGACTTCTTACTTGTCTATGACGTTCAATGTACATAACTTAGGGTTTCCATGCTGATGGGGGTTTGAGCTCATGGGTTGTATTTGCGTGTCGCCCATGCACGCTTTCTAGTTGATTTAAGTTATTTTTCGGGGCTGCGTGTCGTTTTAAGTAATTTAAGTTTTATGTTGGCGCTCTAGGGGGCTTGACGTGGTAGCCTATGAGTAAAACTAAGTTGCCACGTGGTTTAGGGTACTAAAGGACAACCAAGTGGAGCTATGAACTCCCATTGGTCTGTTTTTGTCTTTAGTTTAACTCTAAATTTAGAAATCGAGCTCTAAAGGAGAGTTCGAGCATTTGGTGAGGGATCTTCGAAATCTGAAAACACAGGAAGAGAGAGCTCGTCGTGCCAAGCACTGTCAGTGAAATTTTTGCTCGATTTGGATCAATAAACAAGGAGTTATGCCCAATTGAAGTTCGGATTGTGCCAAAACTGCGTCACTTTTGTTGATTTTGGGGTTTTCAGTGCCAATTGCAGCAGAATTGAGGAAATCACTTCAAAACTTCGTGGTTGCGTTCACTGTCAGGAGGGCTACGACTGTCCAAAAAGTTTTGCATCATTTGAGTAATTGAGTAATTCAGGGCGGCCGCTGAAGCAGAGGGGGTCTGAAAAGCTCTTAATCTAGAGCAGCGACTTTAGAGAAGGAGATCTGGAGTTCTACAAACAATCAGGAGTCCCAACTTCACAGGGATGTTCAGCATCCTGTAGACTTCAAATACTGTGAGAAGATTTGAAATTCATCGAGCCAATTCTCTGTTCTATGTCTGAATAGCTGTCTAGGTACCAGAAATTGCCATAATTCTCTTATTCAGAACTTTTCTGTTCATATCTCCGTGTCAGAATTTGATCTCAGGTTGAAACTTCGTCTGTGAGTTCAGTAGTACCTCATTTGCATGTAGGGGAAGTTTAGAGGTCTAAACCTTCATAGTTTTCCTCTCTTTGAGTGTCAAAGTTCACCGCTTAAGCCTATTACTACCAGTGAGACCTAAATTTCGCTTTTTGAGCATATCAGAGGATCCTACACTCCTGTGTGAGTGTTTATAGCTCCTGTTGTGACCTGAAAGCCAACCTCTTGAGTAAACAACCACAGCCAGAAGCCCGGTGCTTTCCTAAGTAGACGGATCACACTCCGACATACTCTCTTTTTGGTGAACTCGACGTGAAACACCTAGGGTGGGAGTTTTCTTGAGAGTGTTACGGGATCAGATATCATGGCCAACCAAGGATCATCGAGTGGAGCTGCTGCTGCTGCTCAGCAACCTGTTCAGTTGGATGCTGCTACGATGAAGATGTTCCAAGCTTTTTCCATGTTTATGCAGCAGCAGCAGAGCACAGAGAGGAAGGAGGTATTAGCAACCAAGGCGTTGCAATCGGTGGTGCATCAGATGGATCAGTTCAAGGGGACAGATATTTCCAAGTATGTGCGATACTATGCTAGGGAGATGGAGGTGAACAAGGTACCTGAGAAGGAGATGGTGGAGAACTTTGAACTTGCTGTTGTCCCTGAGATTCGTGGGCGTGTGAAGGAGCTCAAGCAGCAGCAAGGACAGAGTTGGGAGAGCTTTATGCGCGCTTTGAAGGAGGAGTACTACACTGAAGATTCAGAGAGGGTGACCAAGAGAACATTCTTGGAGTGGGTGGTGAAACCTAACAAAGGTTTGTCTGTAAATGAGTTGTTAAGGGAGTTTGATCGTCAATATGCTCAGCTTTCTAGGACAGAGAAGCTTACACTAGAGGTTGAGAAGACCGAGCTTTTCCTACAAGCAGCGGACGTGACTATTCAGGAGAAGCTTGAGCTGTTGCTGGAAGACAAGAGTGAGGAGAGAGGATTGAAGACTGACTGGAAGGAGGTTGAAGAGGCTGTTTCTTTGCTGGCCAAGAGACAGAGAAGAAGGGACAAGGTGGTGGTAAGTGAAGCAGCACCTCTGATAATTCCTGTCAAGCAGTTGCCTACTAAGCCTGCTTTGGTAATTGCTAGAGAGGAAGACTCACCGCTTGATGAGTTGATTAAGGGTATGAAGGAGCTTAAGCTTAAGCTCACTAGGTTAGAAGAGAAGGAGCAGAATGTACAGCCTGCTATGCAGAGACCTCAGATGAGAGAAGGCTTTGTTCATCGTTGTATATGGTGTGATAGCTTAGACCATGTAAGAAGAGATTGTGGGGAGTTTTCAGATGCATTGAGGAAGGATCTGATCTTCTTCAAAGATGGTAAGATCCATCTGAGAGAGACTGGGATGATGTTGGGAACCAACTTTGGCAAGGGTGGTATGAAGAGACTTGTGAATGAAATATCAGCATCACATGCTGTTTCTCTTGTGAATGCTGCTACTTGTGGAGTGAAAGTGGAGATGGAGAGAGAGAAAGGGACTGCTGGGTTGTGGTCTGATGTAGTGCGGTCCGTAGCTAGAACAGAGCTAGACAAGGATGTGCTACGAAGGGTTGGCAACTCAATTAGAGAAACTACAGGATGGAATGACCCTGTAGACACTATGTCAGTGCATGCTTATGTTGCAAGAAGTCAGCATGAAGCTGTACTAGAAGAAAAACGCAGGAGGGAGGATGCAGGTGAGGCTTCTACAGCCAAACGACCTGCTACAAGGAGTGAAAGGGCTAGACCAGAGGCAAGGCAGGAGACAACACCTACTCGGGAGGAGAATATGGAAGATCTACCACCTACAACACCAAAGGAGAAGGAGAGAAGCAAGGAGAAGGGTAAGATGCCTGCATACAAACTTCAGTCTGACATTGAGATTGCTACAGACTTGAAGCAGGTGTTAGAGAATCGTATCTTGAATGGGAAGGTTGAGTTTACCTTGGGTGAGATCCTTGGGATTGCAAAGCGTGAGTTTCATGAGGTTATCATAGATATCATCAAGAGGAAACGTCAGATTCTGGGTGAAGCAGCTACGCTTAACGCTCTAGGGACCAAACTGTCGGAGGATGAGGAGGATGAGATTGCTGGTTACTGCTCTCAAGTATCAGAGGGAAGATCAGATCAGCACGTGAGGTTTGAAGATGAGGTGGAAGCATCGCAGAAGAGCCATTATTCTCACAACCATTGGGCGAGAGCAACCACAGAGACCTTAGTGAAGCTGGGAGATCTAGAGGAACCTGTGGTGGCGTTGATTGATCATGGCTCAGAGATTAATCTGATGTCTAAGGAGCTGTACAAGCGTGGGAGGTGGCCCATAGACACCGATCATGGATGGCTTATCCGTGCTGCCAACAACCAGAGGGGAGAACTCTATGGTGCTTGTCCCAACATCAAGGTAACTGTGGGTGACATCAGTGATGTTCAGAATTTCTTTGTGCAAGACATGTCAACCTATCCTATCATTCTAGGGCAGCCTTACATTACTGCTGTTAGAATGGAGACACGAGTTATGGATGATGGTTCAGCTTATGCTAGGATACGTAGTAGAGACGGCAAAAGAGCTGTTCAGTTTTTGACCGTTGCTGCAGAACATGAGAGGAATCGTGATAGCTTGAGAGACCGTCCACTACCTAAGATTACTCAGGAGTTTAGAGAGTCTAGGGGTTTTGGCAGAGTACCATTGAAGAGCGAGACTTCAACGGTACAGTAGAGCTAGGATTCTCGCCTGATCCAGTAGAGCATGAGGCTTTATCCACTGGCTTCTTAGGATTGACGGCATGTGGGTCAGTGTGTTATAGGAAGGTTGAGAATCTGAAGAGGTTTGAGAGGCAACATGTGAAGTGTGTACAGCAGTCTTTGTGGGACAGTGGAGAGTTAGCAGGAGATGAATATATATCTGGAGTGTTTGAAGAGCAGTATTTGGTAGATACTATAGGGGAGTTGAAATCTATAGTAGAAAGTTCTGTAGATGATGTAGATAGAGTGGTGAGAGTGAGCTCCAAGGAGCTTTATGATGTAATTGATAAGTTTATAGATCGACAAGAGGTGTATGTGGAGACCAAGTACAAGTCAGTGGCAAAGAAAGTTAAACCAGTGGCTTTGCCTTTACCACTCGACTACAATCAGAAGATGGAGCAAGCTGCACGAGAACCGACGCTCAGAGGACCGAGAAGAATTGGGCACCAGTTCACAGAAACAACACTGAAGGAGCTGAGGATTGGAGGTGATGGGTTTCTTACTGAGCAAGAGAAGAAGAGCTTCAAGGAGATGCTATCTAGGCATGGTAAGGCGTTTGCGTTTGAGTCACATGAAGTAGGATGTGTAGATCCAAGTGTAGTTGCACCTATGGTAATCTTTACTATACCGCATGTGCCTTGGAATCTACGTCCTATCCCTGTGCCTAGAGCTCATCTGCCAAAGCTGATAGACTTGCTCAATGAGAGGATTAGGATGGGTATCTTGGAACCATCTATAGCTCCCTATTCTAGCAGATGGTTTACTGTTCCGAAGAAAAGTGGAGCTTTGAGATTCATTCAAGATATGCAGCCAGTTAACAAGGTAACTATCAGGAATATGGGTATAGGACCTATTGTAGACGAGTTTGCGGAGGCTTTTGCTGGTCGTGCTATCTATTCCATGGGAGACTTATATTCAGGTTATGACCAGTTTCAATTATCCTCTGAGAGTAGAGACTTGACTACAATGAGGACACCTTTAGGGTTACTAAGGATGTGCACCTTACCGCAAGGTGCTACCAATTCGGTAGCACATATGATGAATGGCATGAACAAAGTTTTGAGGGACTTCATTCCTGAGAAAACTATGCCATTCCTTGATGATGTGCCGATCAAAGGGTGTGCTGAGGAGGAGAAGAATGAGGTAAAAGATCAGAGGGGGTGCCGTAAGTTTGTAGCAGATCACATAGCTGATTGTGATAAGATACTGAGTCGACTGGAGGAGGTTCATTTGACTTTATCAGGAGCCAAGTCTGTGTTTGGAGTACAAGAGGTGTTAATAGTGGGACATCTGTGTGGATCTTATGGTCGGAAACCTTGTCCAAACAAGGTTGATGCCATCCGAAGGATGAAGGAGACGTGTGGATCGGTTACTGAGGTGAGAAGGTTTCTAGGTGCATGTGTGTTTTATCATATATGGATTCCACACTTTGCCCATGTAGCGGATCCGCTGTACAAGTTGCTGAGGAAGGGGCAAAGATTTCAGTGGCAAGAGGAGCAAAGCGAGTCTATGAGGAAGTTGAAGGATCTTTTGGCTTCACCACCAACTCTACGGAAGGTAACATATGAGTTGGGCAGATCTGTTATCCTTACTGTTGATACTAGTCCTATTGGCATTGGATGGGCTATAGGACAAGATGATAAGGATGGAAATAGATATGTGGTGCGTTTTGGAGCTAAGGTGTTAAGTTCACGGCAGAGAGACTACCCTCAGGTCAAAAGAGAGCTATGGGGAGTAGTTACTGCGATGAAGAGTGATAAGGAATACTTGATAGGAGCACCTGTGGTTGTGGAGACAGATTGTTTACCTCTCTTGGGAATGATCACTAGCTGTACAACTCCAGATATTGCTATGTTGAGGTGGATAGCATATATCAAGTCCTTGAACCCAGAGTTTAGACATATTGCAGGGAAGGATAATCCTGTGGCAGATATGTTATCAAGGGCTAGGTATTACGATGAGAAAGAAATGATAGATGATCAGGAAGATGTGGGAACAGAGTTCTATTCTAGTGCTCTTGCTAGAAGAGATAGAAGCTGTTTTGCAGCCTCGTTGGAGTTTTTTGAGGAAACTATGTATGATGGCGAGTGGTTGGATCTTGGGCGCTATTTGAGTTCACTGGAAAGGCAAGAAGGCTGGTCTGATGCAGATTTCAAGAGGATCCGTAGGATAGCTTATGGTTACTTTTTACATGGAGGACATCTATGGAAGCGCCCTAAGCTACAAGGAGGTATACCGCAGCTGGTGGTATGTGACTTGGAATTGCAGCAGAAGCTGATCAAGGAGTTCCATGAGAGTTTATGGGCCGGTCATAGAGGAGTTTGGGCTACATTTGCCAAGATGAAGGAGAAGTATTGGTGGAAGGGTATGTATAAGGATGTAGTACAGTTTGTTTCATCATGTATACCTTGCCAGATGTATTCCAACATACGTCATCGTGATGGACTGCATCCTACTTATCCTTTAGCCATTCATTACAAATGGGTAGTTGATCTGGTAACTATGCCATTTGGACTTGGACAAATGAGGTATCTAGTCTTGGCTAGAGAAGATCTATCTAACCAAGTTGAAGGCCGTGCCTTGAGGACGAAGACCACTGCTAGTGTCTGCCGCTTTCTACTTGAAGATGTTATTTGTAGATATGGGTGTGTGGGAAAGATCACTGCAGATAGGGGTGAGCTGGATTCACAAGAAGCAGTTGAGTTCTTCAAGCGATTGGGAATCAAGTTGGCATTAACCACTGCTTACAATCCTGAAGGGAATGGCAAGAGCGAAAGAGGTCATCCGCCAATCATCAAAGCTTTGGTAAAAGCTTGCAAGGGTAAGATCCGTGAATGGCCTAGACTGCTACCGTTTGCTTTGTGGGCAGATCGTACAACTCATAGTACCGTTACAGGTTACATGCCAGCAGAGTTGATACTAGGGCAAAAACCTGTGATGCCGATTGAGGAGGTTGTGCCTACTTGGAATGTTTTGCCATGGGAAGATGGTAGAAGTACGGAGGATCTTCTTGCATTAAGGATCCAGCAGTTAGAACGAAGACCTGAGGATGTTGCCAAAGCTGTGGAAAGGTTAAAGACTGCTAGAGAGAGAAACAAAGGCAGATTTGATAGGACGCATAGATTACGACCCAAACCAGTTAAGGAAGGTGATTGGGTGTTAGTCTATGATAGTAGTCTTGATAATCAGCATAGCGCTATCAGAAAGTTTTCCAAGAGATGGTTCGGACCTTATGTGGTGTTAGAAGTTTATGATAATGCCACATACTCTTTGAGAGAGTTAGATGGTGCAGTGCTCAAGATACCAAGTCGCAGGGAAGAGAATCAAGCTCTTTAGAAGGAGAGGGGATGACCAGAACATTGCAGAGCTTACTGAGGATGAAGCTGAAGACTCAATGGAGGTTGAAGATGAATTTGAAGCTGAAGCTGAAGAGTCTTGATCTGGTCTGGCACATACCGGAGGATGTGCAGGTTCAGAGGGGGTGGATGTCGCGCCATTTGGCGGCTACATGCTTGACTTCTACTCCGACGCTTAGGTTTGGTAGTTCTAGAAGTTAGCTCATATTACTTCTAGTCCTTTATGTATATGTTTGACACCTTTGCATATGGTGTTAACACTATTTTGAGTCCTAGCAGGCTGATAGTATGTTAGTTGTCTTGTTCAAGCATTTGTGCGCTTGTGCAAGTGACTTCTTACTTGTCTATGACGTTCAATGTACATAACTTAGGGTTTCCATGCTGATGGGGGTTTGAGCTCATGGGTTGTATTTGCGTGTCGCCCATGCACGCTTTCTAGTTGATTTAAGTTATTTTTCGGGGCTGCGTGTCGTTTTAAGTAATTTAAGTTTTATGTTGGCGCTCTAGGGGGCTTGACGTGGTAGCCTATGAGTAAAACTAAGTTGCCACGTGGTTTAGGGTACTAAAGGACAACCAAGTGGAGCTATGAACTCCCATTGGTCTGTTTTTGTCTTTAGTTTAACTCTAAATTTAGAAATCGAGCTCTAAAGGAGAGTTCGAGCATTTGGTGAGGGATCTTCGAAATCTGAAAACACAGGAAGAGAGAGCTCGTCGTGCCAAGCACTGTCAGTGAAATTTTTGCTCGATTTGGATCAATAAACAAGGAGTTATGCCCAATTGAAGTTCGGATTGTGCCAAAACTGCGTCACTTTTGTTGATTTTGGGGTTTTCAGTGCCAATTGCAGCAGAATTGAGGAAATCACTTCAAAACTTCGTGGTTGCGTTCACTGTCAGGAGGGCTACGACTGTCCAAAAAGTTTTGCATCATTTGAGTAATTGAGTAATTCAGGGCGGCCGCTGAAGCAGAGGGGGTCTGAAAAGCTCTTAATCTAGAGCAGCGACTTTAGAGAAGGAGATCTGGAGTTCTACAAACAATCAGGAGTCCCAACTTCACAGGGATGTTCAGCATCCTGTAGACTTCAAATACTGTGAGAAGATTTGAAATTCATCGAGCCAATTCTCTGTTCTATGTCTGAATAGCTGTCTAGGTACCAGAAATTGCCATAATTCTCTTATTCAGAACTTTTCTGTTCATATCTCCGTGTCAGAATTTGATCTCAGGTTGAAACTTCGTCTGTGAGTTCAGTAGTACCTCATTTGCATGTAGGGGAAGTTTAGAGGTCTAAACCTTCATAGTTTTCCTCTCTTTGAGTGTCAAAGTTCACCGCTTAAGCCTATTACTACCAGTGAGACCTAAATTTCGCTTTTTGAGCATATCAGAGGATCCTACACTCCTGTGTGAGTGTTTATAGCTCCTGTTGTGACCTGAAAGCCAACCTCTTGAGTAAACAACCACAGCCAGAAGCCCGGTGCTTTCCTAGGTAGACGGATCACACTCCGACAACGTGTTACATCTGGATATCATGCCAAGCAAAGATAGACAATATGTCTCCAAAACTACATGAGCATCAGTCAGAAACTCACGAGTTGTCTTCATCACAGTGATCACACCTTACAACTCACGCTTCACTTGAGGATAATCTCGTTGTCTATCTGACAAGATTCTAGCTCCAAACCTAGAGGTAGACTGTACGTCACTCGCATCATCTTGACCAATCGCCTAGCCAATCATTTTTAAGCTAGTATCCACAGTGACAATGACAACTCTTCCATCCCCATAGTCTACTCTTTTCAACACAAGTGAAGACTTCAAAGTCTCCTTCAATCTGTCATAGCTTCATGATGGACTGAAGTCCATACAAACCTCTTACCCTTCCGCAATAATGCATACAAAGGCTCCGCAACATGAGCATTATGAGGAATTGATAAGCGATAAAATACACAAGCTCATAGAAAATGTCGAACCTCTGTGATATTTGTACAGTTTGCCATCCTAGCTATAGCATCAACCTTCTCTGGATTTGATCGTTTCCCAAAAGCACCACACAAATGACCAACCACTAAAATCTCTAGCACACCAAACTTGGACTTAGCACCTGAGAGGATGAAATAAGCTTTACATCTTTGATATGATTTGCAACAAACCTCCTATAAACATTTGTGAGTACTGCATCACCCTTGTCTTCCACCGCGTAATCTTTCATAAGAAAATCATCTAGATATATGAGATGGTAACCTCGAATACAAACTCCTATAATACCTTATGCACTGCAGTTTGCATATGAGCTACTGAGTTTGTCGTCATTATTGATGTCATCATTGACGTTGTTGATCGCTGATCTCTCTTTAGATATGTCATCTCTGCTCTTAAATCTCTCAACTGTTGAGTCAGCTCTTCAATCAAGTGATGTTGATTTTGATTCTCAACATGTCTTGTTTAGGACCTCTCTGTGTTGGAACATGTACAACATGTGCTTGAAGAATCACAATAGGTACATCAGGAACCACTGGAGGAACTATTGGAACTTGGAGAAGCACTCGTTGTTTTGACAAAGTCGTTGTATCTAACTGTCTAGCTACTGTAATCTTGCGACGACATCGCCTTGCAATAGTAGATATTGCTTCTTCCACTCTTCTCCAATCAGATGTAACTCCCCTCTCTACTCTACGATTAACTAACGTAAAACAGAGTCTATCTGTTGCAAGTTCATCCATAGTCTCCAAGAACAACTCTGTCTAGCATCCAACATCAACTTCTCTAGACCAGAAAGTTGTAAGTACCTCTTATCGAACTCATCAATCAACTCATTCAGTCCCATGGTAGGTCTAAGTTGATGCTCTATCCAATCAAGAAATGTCCTCCTCGTGATTCTGTCAGAATCTTCTTTTAGAAATTCCTCCTTCAATGCATGTTCAAAAAGAGTCTATCTTCTTAGATGTCTCCTCTGTGTACTTCTTATTTCTCCCTCAGTTTAGGAACAACAGTCAACTCAAAACTCAAAATTATCTCAACTTTAGGTGTCCTCATCCGTTTCATTTCATCCACATACTCGCACAAGTACTTGGTAACATCTTTGCCATCGATTCACTCACATCGACCAACAATTGCATGTAGAGTATTTGTTGACTTCTTCTCAGCTCCTCCAATTGCATGTTGTTGCTGAATCAAAGCAACCAACGCTTAAAAATTTGAGTTGTATCAATAGCAGGTTGTGCACTTGTCATTAGAGTTGCAGCAGGTGTCCCTTGAGGACCAACGTCATCTTGAACATGAGTCCTTTAAACATGAATACCTTGAGCAGTAACATCTTGAGCAGTAGCTACACCTTCAATGACAGCACCATGATTCATCTTCCTCTCTCAATCCAACAAATCCTTCAAATCAATCACCCCAAGGGTTCTCAGTGGAAGCACCATGTTTTTTTTTGTCACTCTTACTATCAATCACAGACCTCTTGTCTGTGATTGATAGTAAGAGTGACCAAAAAAAGTAGACTGTTGTAAGTATTCAGAGTTCAAATAGAGTCGCTTGTAGCCATCAATGTCAATCAGATACTCAAATCTATGCAAATAGGTCATCCAAGACTCAGAAATCTTTATTCATTTCTCAATTTTACAGTCAGTATCCTCATCAATCACAATCTCTCCTCCCTCTCACGCACACGTCGTCTCTTGAATGTCCTTCAAACTCTGACCCATACGTCGGATCACCTAAAAAACAAGTCTATCCTCTCTCACGCACATGTCGTTTCTTGAACTCTCATGAATGTCTCTTGAACTCTGATCCATACGTCGATTATCTAAAAAGCCAAATCTTTTGCTAGGCAGTCTCATAATTAAGTTGAGACCTTTATGTCCTTATTTTCAAGTAGTCCCTTAGCTAAGATGACCCCTTGCTTAATAAAAATTTCCAAGTCCTCGATGTCATCTTGATGGACCCAGATTATGAGCTCAACCATAATTTTATGACCGAAGACACAGCTACAAGACCACCCCACAAGGCTTACAGCCCTCCGATAGCTGAATCAAATATCTCCCAACCCATAATATCGGTTGCATGTGGAGACTTAGGTCATGAAGCCTATGTTTAAAGAGGATATCCTCCGCCTCTAGATGTGCAAGACGTGCCACACATTCAACATAGACTCCCATCCGAGATGCCAACATGTTGAGATAGGAACCAAGAGCCAAGAGGATTTGATCCATGGATCTCTTCTTCCTAGATGAAGAGATCCATGGACGGCCTTTCTGCTGAGGTAGCTCCTGTTTCCGTTTAATAAAGTAATTGAACATGTACATATGTCAACAGAAGCGGCTTTGATCTCCTTTGCTAGCTTTTTATGCATCATGTTCACTGTAGATCTCCATTGTTAGTAACAAAAGAGCCAAAACTATATTATTTGTGAACACATGCGCGATAGTGTCATTCAGATAATGAATCTGAATCATCAGCAAAAAATGACAGAGTTTCATCTTTTATCACTTAGAAATAACGCAAACATCTATGTATAACCTTGTTCTGCATAAACGAAAATACATGTGTGCTCTATTCAAGAATAGCTTCCTCTTGGTGCCTTCATAACTTCTTAGTAGTTCTTTTGAATATAAGCTAAGGGGCAGTTTGTCTAGCTTGGCCCTAGCTTGGCTCTTACTTATCTTAACAAGCTCCAGTGCAGCTTCTTTCACAACTACGTACACCGTGAAAAAAGAAACCCTTTTGTAACCATCTTTCACTATACAAAAGATCTTACAACATGACATCGTATGTTTACTTATATCCGGAACCAAACCTTGCGAGGTCTCGCATGCTTACTGATCCGAGGACGGATAGAGTGCAAGACCTCGCTCACATCTTGATCCCAGGAGGAAAGCGTGCGAGGCCTTGTACGCTCTTAGTTCTCTCGAGCCTAAGCGTCAAGTTTAGACAAAACATTGGATTTATGAAGAGTCGAAACAGAAATTATAATTATAATCAGATTATGGTTATAATCAGAATATTCTCACTGTATCTCACTCAAATCTAATAAAACGTATATTTATGAAATATTACAAACATTCGAGAGGTTATAAACAAATGAGAATAAACTTGGTTCAAAGAATCTTTACTACACGGATTCATGTATTTGCAACAGTGAGCTCCACTCCGAACATATTCGGTTCGGTTACAGTTTAGTTTGAAACGATTAGAAAATTCATGTCTAGAAAGATCACTCTTTGTACTTTGCTGATCACACATGCAAGTCAAGAGGCATCTTAATACTTGTATATAATTTTTTAAATAAACTTAAAATTTTTATTTTATAAATCAAATAAAATTCATAATATATTTTTATTTTTATATAAAAGTATTATATTTTTGTTTAAAATTTCATTTAAAACTAGAAATAATATATTTTATTTTTAATGGTTTTCAAAATTTTTACTTAAATTAAATAATATTTACTATTTTACTTGTATGTGTTTAGAACAAAATCCTTTAGTAAACTCAATGGTTCCAGTCATAAGTGTTATAAGTGTTTGATTTGATTCTAAATGATTTACGTGAAGAGTTTTAGTTTGGTTCTAATTTTTTAATAGTTTTCCTGTTTTTCAAGAGAAAAGATCTTTTTATTGCAATTGGTAGATGAATATAGGATCTGACGACAAGGTCGAATGATAGATGATAAACATAGTATGAATCAACATCCCGAGTGCACACTGAACTTGAGAGAAGCCCGAAGATATGGACAAGCTTAGAAATTCAATCTTTTTTTGTACGACAGCATGAATTCTCCTCAGGCTAGAGAGACACACATATCTAACGAGGCAAGCACCACAACAATATCCAAGCTAACTTTACAGACGATCAAATAATTTTTCTGACGAGAAACTAGTATTGGAATTCTCATTGACCCAGTCCTCTTTCCAAAGGGTTAACTTAAGTACAAGATCTCTACGCCGGAACCCCTTGGAAAGAAGACTGGAGTAGAACCATGATCAAAAGGGTGAAAACTACAACTAGTACATCTCGAGCTAGTGTCGGGTATCTGTTAATGGTTTTGAACAGAATCAATATGAGTATAAGAAAAAGGTGGAGTTAATCTAACACTGATTTTAGTTTTTTTATATCTCAATGGAAAAAATTAAATTAAATTATTACTTATTTTAGTCGTGGAAGGTGGTCGGCCACTACAATAGTTTGATAGTTCGGTTCCAAAACAGTTGAATTCGAATTAAAATAGTTTGTTCTGGTTTGGTTAAAAATTAGAAAACCTATCCAATTCTTAACGATTCTAGTTCAATACTGTCCGGTTTCAGTTCCACTTTGAAAGGTTCGAAACCGAGCGGAGTGCTAATGTATCAGTCTGACTTATGTTAATTACCACTCTTCCGACATGCACGAACTAAGACGTGACTCCGATCTGTGCTGTATAACTTGAAACTGAAGGTATATTACTACTACTTGAAACTTTTTGACTTGCAATATCCGTTTATTACATGATCATTAATAAATAATTAATATGGAGAAGTGAGTTTTCAGTATTGCCCTATAGTTCAGTGTAAGTAACAATTAATGGTAGTTTATTAACAAATTCTGCAGAATAGTAGCAAATGAATCTTGGAAGTAAAAAATGCAGAACTTTTTTAGAAATACATTCTACGGAGACAGAGAAGCTAGGGTTCGACTCTCATGGGCCGCAAAAGTATATTCTACACACTTCCGAAGGTAATGTGATTGATTCTTAAAAGACTCAGCTGCAAGAATCACCAAAGACTCAGCAGTGAGTGTGCCGCTAGGCAGGGATGTAACCAGCACGCTGTAGTATGTTACAATATTTTTTGATCTGAAAAAAGAATATGAGATCTTCTTTTGGATCTCATGTTATTTTATTATTTTTATTATCATATTATTATCATATTATTGTATTTTTATTATATTATTATCTCAGAGATGAACAACTCTAGAGAGACTTTTTTTCTCGCTACAAATGATGTATGATTTATGTGTATAGAGGATCAATATTGCAATGTAGAGAAAGTTAACGAAAACATTGCAAAGGAGAATAGAGAGTTTTCTCCGTTTGTTAAGAGAGGTGGTATATCTGTGACTCACCTTATGGAAGTTCATAGCCATAGTTGTTTCAAGAGTTCGTTATCTTTGCTTTTGGTTTGGTGATCTTCCTCTTGTATGGTCTTCTTTAGCCATTTCAGGAAGCATGCATTATTACCTCTTCCAGATTCAGATGGAGGAGATATTATGCATGTTAAATTTAGGATCAAACTTTTCTTCTTAGAAAGATTATATTATACATTAATATATAAAAATTAAATATATTTATTCACGCTTGACAACTGTGTCTATATCAGGAAAGTGAGCATTTAACATACTATACTCACAGGTTTTTTAAGAGCAGCGACTAAGTGTCACCAAGTTCATTTATGGAATTTCAACTGCATTATTTAAATTTAACAAGATAAAATTAGAAAATAATTTTTAGTTTTTCTTTGTTTCACTTTTTGAATATTAAATCAATGACATATGTATTTTCTAAACTATTCTTTTGAAGCAAATCGTGATGTCAAACTCCAACCAACGGTATGCGATACTATTTTTTATTACATTGTCATTTGTCTTTTTCCTTGTCTCGGTCAGAAATTCATGTTGCATGCATATTTATAACACTGTTGGTGTATTTTTCACTTGTCGTTTATATTCTTTTCTTGGCATGTGAAGTTATTCTTTATCGTGCATGTTATATGGTCTCAATGATAAGACAAGGTCCAACTAGTCGATGATCCCTCCCAATACTGAAAAGAGATAGCATAATTAACAAGTGAAAAAGCTTTCACTGTGGACTACAAGGTGAAGACTACCAGACACCAGACGGGAAGAAAACCGGGAACACTAGCTATGTCTAGCTAATTCTGTAACTTTTTCAAGTAAAGAGGTTGAGCCTCCATAAGCTGAGTTACCGATGTACCACCTCTTATAACAGACAAAAAAAACGTTTCAACTTCTCAAAGTCTCTTCTAACGCCCTCTACAATGCTGTACTGATCCGCTATTACACATAAATCGTTCAACTCCAATCACTTGTGCGGGTTGTAAACGAGCTTTTCCACTAGAAAGCATTAGCTAATATACATTATCGAGAAAATGCATATGAACATGATGCATATGCACATGAACTTTTGGAAAACTTTTGTTCTTTTAATGATATCAGAAAAATATATAAAATATTAAATAAAATTTATATATCAAAACAAAATATTTTTATTCTTTGATAATCAAAATATTTTATAAATACTAATTATTAGACCATGCCTGAAAACACAGACATATCAGAATATAATCTATAAGGGATGAATACACAGTCGCATTGCCAAATGTACAAGTTGGGAACCTAAAGCTGTTTATACATTAACAAACAGTGAAATTATTACCTAATTCTTCCTATCGGAAGAGTTAAGTGCTAAATTGAACCCCTGCATATTGCACGGGTGATCACTTTTTGAAGCATCGAGCTAAGAACTAAGGACATCGACTATTCTCAAATCTGGAAAGGTTGGTGGTACCTCCAGTTTGCAGCTTCGCTAGCCATGATGTTATGCCCACTACAAGCTACAGCTCTTTAAGGCACATGCGACGGTTAGTAATCACGAAGGTTATATCTACCTATAATGAATTCATACTCGCATCGTCAGGGAAGCTTATAAATTATTTATTTACTCCCTGCATTTACTGGTTTAACCGGTAGGTTCTATACAGTTGTCGGTAGTTCTTCACGATTTGACTTTCAGGAGTATAAATCTGAAATTTTTTGCCCTTAATTTTCTGCTAAAATATTTTCTCCTCTTTGACACTTGAGAATTCTGCCGGAAATGATTACGTAATCTATCTGCCGGAACTTCCCGGCCCGGGCACTGATCATGAGTGGTGTAAGTTAGACAAAATTTAGCATAAGACAAAAGCTGAAAAGGAAAGTGAGAATTTATAACCGTTTTCTATAAACGATAGCCTTTTCACTTTTCTAATGAAACATGCATGTGGATAATAATGATTATGATTCTCAAATGTATATGAATAATAATCGTTATAATTCTCAAGTACCTACATAGCCTTTGCAATGTTATCACAAACATAGCATCTGTTTCCGTTTTTCATACTTGTAACCTGACCCCCAAAAAAACGTATTACGAAAAGAAACAATGCTATGAAGAGCACCTACATTAAATAATAATGATATATAATCCCACATACATCGTCTTGGTCTTCAACCAGTACAGAAGTTATTCAAACTCTCTTCTCACATTCTCTTAATTGATAAATAATAAATGATAATAATCATGCCCGAAAAACCAAACGAATCAAAAAATAAAATCACAATACAACATCACAAATCAAAAATCAATGACTAACATAAGAATCAGTACTAATATGAAGAGTACTAGTACGATGGGTAACTACGTCTCACATATATAATCTTAGTGAAAGCACCACCATCTATAAGAGTGTATAAAAATCACTAGCGACTACCGTTTGTCTACGTCTGATGTCCAAGTACAATGAGCACACGATGAATATATGATCTTCATCTTCAATTTGATCTAAATCAACAAGTCTATAAAGACGTCCACTCTTATCAATATTTAATCAACGTCTTTTCTCAATATCAAGTCTGTGAGAGCTAGTAAGATATTGAGCAATCACATGATTAGCATCTCCAATCGCATGGACTAACGCTCTTAAAAGAATATGTATGCAATATGAACTTCCGGGAACTTTTGTTTGCTTGTTGTTATCTAGAGAACATAAAAATTTTAAATAAAAAATATATTAAAATATCTCTAAATATCAAATATTATGTGAACCTAGAGATGCAAAAAGGTCTTTACATAACCCACACGGGAAGGAAAGACGGAGGAGCTCTTGGGAGTATAAGTGAGAGAGGTTTGCGTGCCACCGGTTTCTATGTATATATATTCACCTCTTCCAAGTTCGGAAGAGGGAGAATATACATTGCTTTAAATTTATATCGTAATCCTATCTCTTGGAAGGGTTACGGTATAAATTAAAGCTGAAGAATTAATAATGTTATTACCCGTGGAAAGCAGAAGCATTAGTATCAGAAGGAGTTTCAGTCCCGGGGTATTGCTTATGGGTTTAAGTGACTGTAATGATAATGTGTAATCCAATGACGTAGTGTGAATCCAAATTTAGCAGAGTACAGCTCGGGTAGCATGGGGTACGTGTGAATCTGCAAGGACCAGTTCCTGGGTAACTGATAGCTAAGTAGTACCGTGAGAGAAAGAAATCTCTCGTATTACTGCACTTTTACTTGGTTAAATTTAGTTATTTAAATTTAGCTATCTAAAAATCCATCCTTCATGTTTTCTCGGAATCCAAAAGAGCAACAAGTACTGTGTATTTTTCACTTTCATTTCTCACCAAACCGGATTTCAACCAATCATTTATGAAAATTTTGTACTTTACTTTGATGCTTGTCCTTTTCCTCATCTTCCCCACTTCGGCTCTTTCTATGTATATATATTATATTATATGCGCTTCGTCTGCCATCTAAACCTACCCGAATGTAATAAATTTTCCATTATTATCGTCAGTTTGACGGTAAGCTTGGCTGCTGTTTTCTTCTCTTATACCAGAAACCTTATTTTCACATGTGTTTCTGTTCACTTGGTGAACCGTCTTGCGTCTAAACCCTAAACCCTAAACGTCTTTCTATTCAAAAATATGTTATTGTTGAAATAAAATTATACACTAAACTGGTTTGATAAATTAGAATCTAATCGTTAAACATTACATCCAAGCGGGAATTAGAAGAAAAACACTTTTAAGTGAAGTTCTTATCAACGCGATCTCAAAACTATATGAGCGACATTCTTGACAGTAGAAAAAAGGCAAAAGATTTAAGCAGAGCTCTTCGGAATTTGGGTACCGTAAAGCTTCTTTTCCTCTATTGGCGATGTGGAGGAACTTATCTATGCGTCAAAAGTGAAAAGTGAGTCCGAGGAGACTGAGTCACTTACGAGACTTTTTCACTTTTCACGAATAGATAAATTCTTCCTCCGATATGGAGGAACTTATCGTTCTCACCTGAGCGGGTATCACTTCCACGAATTTGTGTGGTGAGAAACTGAGAATAGCCTGATCCTGTCATTTCTGATGTAATCTACAATACAACGACCGTTGATCGCTAAAGTCAGACGGAAAAGTAAATAGATCTAGGTCTTCCGTTCTTAAGGTGACCGGAAAGTAAACAATTGTTGTTTTATCCTTCTAGTGTTCTATTCCTTGGATAAGGACACTGTAGTTTTGTCTAGACTCTAAACAGCGGCAAAAAGAAGGTTCTCTTCAAGCCCTAAGTGCCCCTATAAACTAATATGCATCCCAAATGAGTGTCCGAGCAAAGAACCAGCAAACGACAAGCAGAAATATAGGGCCGGACCGCACATAGTTTTTCTGGAGCAGTTTTTCGTTCTCACGCTTGTAATTTTGAGGGTTGATAATAAGGAGGTTCTTCGCACCAGCGCCAGTTTTGTTGTTGGAAGCAGGAGACCTCTTATCGTACAATTTCTTAATTTTTGGGAGACGGGTTGGTGCAGGCATGTATTCCGTTTGGATTCCGAGTTTTTAGGTGCTAGCACGTGTGAACTGAAATTTCTGTGAAAATGTGGCGCCAAATCTTATGTCCACGTCAGATAAAACGAGGGAAATGAAAGAGTCTGGCTACTGAAAACTGACTGAGCGCGAGACGAGCAAGTGAACGTTTGAACTGAATGAGAAACACCACGAGTGAAGTAGATGAATGTGTCTCTCCACTACAGAAAGTCTGTTGTCACAGCTTATGTCCGGTCATTTCATATGGTTGACGGATGAGCGACGATTGTATTGTGAGAGATGTGTGAATCTTGATGTGTTTTCTTGTCGATTTTGTTCACTGATTGCATCACGGAGTTGATAAGCTGATATATACGAATTGAAGCTCTGGTCCGACTCTGCTGAGATCACCTTCTAAACAGGAGTTGGATGAACTACGATTGAACAGCAATTCAAGAGCTGTGATTGCATTGTGGGGGGATGTGCGAATCTTGGTGTCTTTTCCTATCGATTTTATTCACTGTTTGCATCGTGAAGTTGATAAGCTGGTATATACGAATTGAAGCTGAGACAATGTCATTGAGGAGAAGGGTGCTCGACATTTGGAAAGCTGCAGGTGAGGACGAGCAGCAGGAAGAGGATACCATGGAAGATATCCAGCGGTGAAATACTCAGCCCAGATAGTTTCAAATCCGATCAAATTCCGGACAAATCTCTATCAATAGAGTGTGGGCATCTCCGCCTAATCTACGAGAGATAATGGGCAGCAGTTTGGACAATGCGATCTCGGTTGATGAGTCTGTACAACAAGAAACCACAGAAATTCATCCGAATGTTGTTGGTGGTAATTCTGTGGGTTCTCAGCAAAGTCCAATTCCAGACGTGGACAATTCATCTCAACCAGTGTCGCCCAAGTCACGTAATGGACAGCAAAGGATTAGATTCACATGGCAAGAATGGCAAGTCGTGCATTTGATTGAAGCTAAACACATTGAGTTTGAAGAGCAATGTCAAAATTTGAGCATAGCAAACATGCAATCGGCTGAGACTAAGCTTAGGAAAATACAGTCCTACCTTCACTCCAAAGGAGTAGAAGTAGATACTCCTCAGATCAGAAACAAATGGGAGAATATTATTGGTGGTTACAAGGAAGTGCGTGATCATAATAAGACCTCCGGAAATGCTCCATATTCTGCTCTAACACGAGATGAACGTGAAGAGAAGAAGCTCCCAGTGAGTTTCTCTGAACGCTATTATTCTCTAATCGACAGTTGGTATGGACAACGCCCTAGAACGACTCCTCCATGTATGACTGAGACCCTAACTCCAAATTCAGGGCCGGATCTTGAACCTGAACCTGAAGCTGATGTACAACACGAATGTGAAATTCGTACCTCGACTTCTCCGTCTGATGCTGAAGCTACAAGTCGGCATAATTCTGGCAAGAGAAAAAGAGACATAGGTCGCCTTTCATCTGCTCTTAATCAGACACTGACCAATTTCGGTAATTCTATTGTTGAGATGGAGAACAAAAAGCTTGAATTGTACAAAGATCTGGAGTCTCAAAAGCTGCATAGAGCTGACATCCGTTCGGATCAGCTGGTTACTGTGTTAGATAAGATGGCACGTGCTTTAGCTGACATTGGATCAGCTTTTAGTTCTCAGAGGCATGCTATTTAGTGAACCCGTAATGGGTGTAGGCTAGGTAGGTAAACCCCATTACAGTTCAGATTTTTGTGTAAACTCAAAAATGCTCTTTCTTTGAGCATTTCTTTTGTAAACTCATAAATTTTGTGTCTTCCTCTGTTCTTTAAATGTCATCCATCGTCAAGAGAGTCAGGTATCTAGTCCCCTTGCTATGCATTAGACCAGATGGGGTTTTTCGCCTACTGAAAGAGTCTCAGCCGTCCATACTGAGACTCTTTTCTCAGATATTTCACAAGCTTGTGAAAGAAATTCATCCGGTAAGTACCAAAGAGATGAAGAGATTACATTCACTGAGGTGAACTTTAGGAAAAACTTGAGTTTTCTTTACCGCTTCAACCAAATTCCATTCCATCGGTGTCCGCGTTTATAGTAAGAACGGAACTTTCCTGTATGGAAGATGAAACCTGAATGCGGCCACGTATAAAATTGCATGCCAAAATGAAGCTCAAACACATGAAGCAAGGATAAGCACATACTATCACGTCCGTCTCGAACACCACGGCATGAATGTGAAGAAGCTATGTGAACAAGTTCTTGCTTGAACCTCTTTCTGGTCTCGGTAACATTGAACCCTGAATAGACATCATTCCCACACAACCTAAACCGTCCTGCCAACACGAGTTTCGATAACAATGACAGCTTAAAGCGTGTAACAAAAGTTTGAGCTGGTGCAGTGATGCCATGAGAGCTCGAGGTTTTAAAATTCTGTTACCTCCCGTCATTTACCTCTTCACACATGCGATATGTAATTATCTCCATCCATAATATACATGGTCATACTGGACAGAGACTTGACATGCAGAATCAAGACCATCGATCTTCAACCTTCATACATATACTTGAAATTGGTCCTAAACCCACTACTTAAGAAGAAGCTAAAAATGCTACAAGCGCTTCTTTGGTCTCATCTCCACTATCTCGGTTTCTAGGAGCGTTCACACCAGAACTATCTACAGTACAAGTAGTAGCTGAGAACCCTCTATCTGCTACAACTCTATGGTGCACCAGAAATTTATGGAGTATGCATGAAGCCTTCACTATTTTCGCTGCCCACTCCACACTGCTAGTGATACCGACATTTAGAATATTGAACCGTGCTTTTAAAACTCCAAATGCTTGTTCTATACAAACTCTTCCTCTAATCTGACGTTCAGTGAACAAATGCTGCTGACGTGTAGACCGTAGTCCCAAGTTGTATGACGGCATCATCCACCTCTCCATGGTGTATCCGGAATCGTCTAGCAAGTATGGTTGAAGACAAAAACCACTTGGAAGTGTGACCACCGGCTCTGAAAGTATTTTTCCATCTCGTATGTGCGTCCACAAAGCTGATGTCTTCAAGACGCGAGCATCATGGTTGGATCCGACTCTCCCGCAACTAATATTAAGGAACATACCATCAGTGTCACAAACACACTGCAACACCAATGAATGATATGACTTCCGGTTGTAATACTCAGCTGACAACTCACGTGCTGGAGGAGCCTTTATCGAATATGTGAACCGTCAATAGCCCCATGGCAGTTTGGAAGACCTGATTTCTGCTGGAAACCTGCAGTTACCTTCTCCAACACAGCTCCTGTTGACCATTGAACGAATAAAGGACCCATGACTGCTCTTATAGCACGAATTACATCTACAAATGCTTCTTGTGATGTTGTCTCGTCTATACCAAACTTCTCACCCACGTGGAAATGAGTCATGCCTGTAGCCAAGCGAAGCAAGGCTGCCCCCACTCTAACCTCAACTGGCACCGCTTTCCGATATTTCGTATCATTCTTCAGTACTTGGCTAGAAAGCATCTGCACTACAGTAAGAAACAAAGCTTTCGGCATATGAAGAGTCTTAATCCAACGACCATCATCGTAACTCTCCCATAAATAGTATCAAAACCATATAAGTGATCTGGACTTTATCCACCAAGTGTGTTGTTGTGCCTGTTGTTCATGCGCCACGACTAGCTGACAAGCAGTAAAAATGACAGCTGTGAGAGACTCATGCACGTCATCTCGGATATGTAAATGCTGCTGGTTGGACTCGTCAGCATCCTCCAACCGAGCGAACTCCACAACTATTTGAATTACTGTCACCACTGCTGAGACCACCATGGTGAGTATGTCCTGAACGTCTGCATAAAGTATTCACAACAGATCAATTTATATCGCTTACAAGTTACACCAAAAGCTTACATACATACAGTCTTTTTAAATATATAGTCTTTAAAAAAATACATATTGTCCTCTTCTTCAACATCACCAACAGCAATGACAAGCCAGCCTTGAAGACAAAGTTTCAGTGTCTTCGGTGCAACTCTAGTATGTGCATTTATGCTTATCGATCCGCAGAAAGCACTAGATGGTTGCGTCAGCATCTCCTATCCTTGAGAGAGCTTCAGAGAGCTTTTTCTTCAAGTAGAAAAAAACTCGATCACCCTCTCTCACACTGAATCTTTGCTCGCTCTCTCTCTCGTCGTTGGTGTATTCGTTCAGTGGATGAATGAATTAATCAATATTGTACTCTATTGTACGAAAACTGGTAGAAAGGTGTTCCATGTGAGCAATTCATTATTCTGGTCGTGCATCGAAGGAATTTGTGCGGAAGAATGTCGAGCGAGCGAGCAAAACATGGGATAGTGGACAGACGGAGAGAGCGTAGCAGCGGCAGCCAGACACAGCGAGCCAGCCATCCACCGGTCCGTCAGTTAGATGGTACATGATCTTAGATGTTCCATATAGTAAAGAACACGTGACTCAATGAATAGCAAACAGATGGAAAGACCCCTTCAAGCCATATAAGGAAAAGAAGGACTCAGTAAAGAGAAAGAGAGCAGTAAGGAGAGCAATAGAGAAGTTTAAGGTTTGAGAGAGCACTCGTCATTCCAGTGCAAACTGCACTAGAAATCAGAGTGATCGACGGTGACGCTTTGGACCTCGTATACTTCTCTAGAATTCGGTCTAAACCAGAATAATCTTTTTCTTCATGCCCGAGTTATACGATGTAGGATTGCTCAGAGGACGAAGACAACAAAGAGCTGGTCATGATCACCGCTAGGTTTTAGTCCTGAGAATGATGTTAAGGGGATCGCAAATCATTGACAAGCTAAATCAACGTTTTCATTTCGAGTTGAAAACAGACAGAAGAACAGTTAATTAATCCGAAATGAGAATCGCATGCAGTGATCACAGTCCTATCGCAAGGTCAAAACCACTAGTATTTCCTTTTCTTCATATTAGAATAATAAGGTAATATAATTATCACCTCCACACCAGCAAGTGACCAGCAAAGTGTTGTCAACAAAAAGTGCTGTGCTGTTTAACTGTGGCACTAACCAAAAGAAAAGTGTTAGTAATGGATCCTTTAGAAGCAAATGCTTCTCGGGAATAGCTATAGGGTGTACTTAAAAATGCATTCCGAGGAGGAAACAGATACATAGTATAAACGACGAAAGGGAAACTATCTTCGTTGCAGCAACTTGAAACTGCTTCTTAATTAGACTTACTCTTAGGGGATTAAGGGATGAATCCTTGAAGGTCGTAGAAGAAGAGAGGGACTACTTGAAGAAAAAGCTCTGTGAGTTTGAGTCGTCTATAGCTCTCTAGGACTCCACACTTCCGATACCAGCTACTTGCTCCACGAGAGAGAGGTACAGTCCCGGTTGCATGCATCTCTACCAGAATAGCAAACAAAAGGTAGCTGTTGCGGGAACTTGAATCCAAGTTGAACCTTTCACAACATAGACTGGAGGGTTAGTTCGATAGTTCTGTGACTTCTGCTGTGTAATCTTCACAAACAAAATGCAATATGCTATTACACTCATGGAACCGGCAGGTACTCTGTACACTCATACTACTGTCTTCTGAGGCATGATATGATTGATATCTTCTGTGCTGCCTGCTGAGTTAGTCTGTAGGTAGTAACTTGTAAGTGATACAACAAAAGAAAACTCGGGCTCTCGGCTCTGACGGTAGTCTAGGCTGTTATCATGTGGATTATGAATTACACTGGTACACTCTGTGGATTATGGATTACGCTGGTACAATCCTGGTCGATGGTACATTCCTGAGCTGCCAGTTTTTTCTCTATATGCAGGTAAATCTGGTTTAGTGCTTTTTGGAACTCCTGAACTTGAACCCTTCTTGAATGTTGTGCTCCTGAACCTAAACCCTTCTTCTGCGCTTGTTGTGTTTGAATTACAGCCGAATTGTTCTTCAGTCAAAGAGCACAGTCCTTTTACTTCACTTCAGTCTGAATAGCAAAATGTGTTATTTCGATCGAAGGTCAAGCTCGAGTGAGGTACGAGTTACGAGACGAGTTCGTGCATTACCACTTGTGCACAGTTTTGAATTTGAGATGAATGTTCCTATCCGTTTAACTACCGGTACACAATGTTTCGGACCTGATGGACGTGAGCTACAGCAACTCGTGGAACAACCAACATTTCTATTTGTTTTGCCAGAAGGCAGCGTGTTCGTACTAGATAATAGGCAAGCGACATAGTTTTACACATCGACTATTTATGTGTGCGCTGGTTACAGATTCCACTTCCCGCGAGGTCAAAATCGAATTACAATGCACTTCGTTGAATCAACAGCGTATCTCTTTTCGTCTCGTTCACAATGGGTACTTGGAGCGAAATTTGTTCTTTTTTTCCGAGGCAATTTCATACACTCTTCCTCCTTCGGCGCTTGTAGTCATTACACCGTAGATGATGTTCAGTTGAACAGACAGGAGAGTCGCTTCGAAATTTTTTAGCATGTGACATTCTAGCCCATCTCGGGATGTAACAGCTTTCAACCGGCTCGAAATCGAACTTCAGCAGAAACAACAGTTGCTGTGATGTGACATGCGATGTACTCGATATCTATATGTGTACTCTTGACTTTTTTGCCACGTGTAACGATTTCCATGTGTCTGACGTATTTCACTGTGAATGATGCGAATGTTAGTCATTATGATTCAGACACCATCGAAACTTGAAGGATAACACAAACATGGTGCGGACCACTTCCGTTTGTAACACAAAAAACTCAAAAAACAACTCCCTTCATTCAGGTTCAGAATAGTGCAGTTTTTCTGAAAAAGCTGTGAAAAACTGTTTTGAAAAACTATGTGCGGTCCGACCCATAGTCTTAGAATTTTCTTAAATGGTTCGTTGTAATTATGACCCTGAGAAAGATCTCTGTTGAAAAAGCAAAATCATTCTGGGCAGAAGCAAAGTTTAACATGCGAAACATAGCACAGTTGACAAGATAACTCTAGTTTAAATATCTATTTAATAGTTCTAAGATGAATGTAACACGTGGACTCTACGAAAAAAGAAAACTTGTAAGTGCAGTGAGATGAAACCTCATTCTTTCTATTAATATACACAAGTCTCCTCCACGTATATAAATAATTTATTTAATATATATTAATTTATGAGCTAATTTTTTAAAATAAAAAGTTAAGTCATAAATTAATAAGCATACAAATACCTTTTCCATGTGCACGTGGAGGAGGTGATTATGCATACCTGGTGTAGAGCATAAATAATATTCATCTGTCGCTCAAACGGTGCAGAAGAAGACAAGCGAGACACGAAATGAAAAATACATAAAATGGATTGGTTCAATGTGAGTTCAGTTAAGGAACTGAAAACATTTCATATCATCTGGTTAGCCAGAAAAGACGAAGTAAGTAACCTCAGAAAAACCTAGTCTAATTTTGATTACCAAATTTAAATATTAAATTTAGTCTTCTAGAAATTACTTATCTTCATTATTGTTTTTGTTAGACTTGGCTCGTGTGAAACACAAAACCTACACGTCAAATGTGTGAAATTATCTTCTTTCTACCATAAACACAGGAGCCATGACAAATAATTCTATTGTGATTTAGTTCATATATAAAGTTATGACCAAACCCTTCCAAAAAGAAAGGTTTGGTCATAAAAGAATATTCTTTTCTTTTACTTACACTCGCACCTGTGGTTTAAATGACCGTTCAGTAAGGTTGTCTGGAAGAAGTCCCAGAAACAGCAGTTACACTATTAGTGGGTGTCAAAGCTAAAACGAAAAATCTCTAACGGCCATGTTCCTTCTGGCCGAAGTCTTTCCAAGGCGAGCCTTCTCTAGAGCAGTGTATCGATCAAGTGTGTTTTTGAATCGCTCTAAGCTTTCTATTTTTCATCTTTTTATTTTTGATAATTTCAGTAAAATTTTGAAATTTTGAAATTATTTACAGCTGAAACTCAAATATGATTTAAACAAAATTAAATTAGAGACGGACGCGGTGGTTTCCTGCAGGTGCTTTCAGAGATAGCTGTAGAAAACATCTGCGATCACTTGGTCGCACTGTAACACTTTCCCACGAGAGACAAATATTTTCCAAAGGTTCCAGCTGTGACATGCACTATTATTTGTTTAATATTTTTTGATTCGATATATTTTAGTATTCGCTTCGTAACACGGTTTTAGTTTCTTTACAACCACGCGATAAAATAGAAACCTCTGCCTATCACCTTCAAACATGAACGAACCATATGTTTGTAGTGCTACATTTGTAAAAGTGATTTTTTTTCATGTGGACATCCGATTAATTCAAATCGAATATATGTTTTAACGTGAAAAATGTTCAGTTACATTTTGTAATTTTGGATATCAAGAAAAGTTTATTGGCTACATAAGAATACGGAGCTTACCGGGACCATAGACGTAACTGGCCGAATATACATCGTATATCCCAAGCGGTTCGAATGGAAGTTGGGGGAAGACGACAACCGGGCGTCCAGACGGCAAAAATACGTAACGGCAATTGGAAGTTGGAGGGGAAGACGGCTGACTTCATTGATTGTTGGCTCTGCAATCAATTTTTAATATTGTTCGAGTTGTAAGGCGGTGGGTTGGGAGGGCGGGCTGTAGGCTGATAGGGTAGGCATCGAGAGAGCGGCGGGGACCGATATTGTTCGAGTTGTAAGGTGGTGGGTTGGGAGGGCGGGCTGTAGGCTGATAGGGTAGGCGTCGAGAGAGCGGCGGGGACCGATATTGTTTGAGTTGTAAGGTGGTGGGTTGGGAGGGCGGGCTGTAGGCTGATAGGGTAGGCGGCGATTTCACTCCCGCGAGTGGAGTGGAGTGGAGCGAGTTTGGACTCGAGCGAGTCGTGATGGCTGTAGGGATCGGGACTGCGGCGGAGACCGATTTCACTGCGCGTAGTCGAGGCTGCGTACTTGGAGTGCTCTGTGCAGGGTTCTGCTTTCTCGTCTCTTTTCTCGTTTTCTACGACTTTTTTCTGCGGATCTTGAATTAGGTAGCCGGTTTTCTCGTTGTGAATTTGCGACTTCTGCTGTGGTAGGTTGCGGGCTAGGTAAGTGGTTGGTCGAGTTAGTCGGTCGTGGTTTCTGGGAGGCACGCAGGTTTCCGTCATTGTTGTTTCGTTCATCCGTGTTGGTCGAGATTGCTCGTTAGGCATGACAAGAACGCGATGGAGCAGAGTGTGCCTGCACGACGATACAATATGGCGACATTCTCGGATTCTTGAGCGTCAAGATAAGTTTTCAAACATTGTGTGTTTTTATCGAGGTGTCTCTCTCGCAATCGTATGGAAGAGTCGGAAGAGGAAGGCACTAAGGTGGAGGATGTTGAGCCCTCTCCTCCTGAGAGTTGCGATGCACTAGAACCATCCCAAACTTTTCCCTGCTTGCGGTTCTCTGCTTTAGTTCTCCGTTTTTCTTATCTGGCTGCAACAAAACCGATGATATCCTTCGAGGAGGATACAGTTCAGTCAACTCGCAGATATATTTTTCTGGATTTGATTTCTGCACGAGAAATCGTGCCTTTTCTGTTAAAGTTCGACTACGTGAAGGTTACAAGAACTTGTAGTCCGTGTGATTTACACTCTATTCCGCTACTGTGGCTTGCTGACCCTTATAGGTTCTTCTCATATTCGTCTGATAACTTGTCGTTGTACTTGCAGGATCGGAGGTTCCGCATGTTTTCCTACCCTGCCTTCTTTAATCTTCCTGACGGCAGATTAGAATCTACTGTTTCCTCCTTGTATAGGACATACCCGCTGCCTTATGTGTGTTCTGTTCTGGATCCTTTTGAGTTGAGCTTTGTCTGTTATCACTTTCCGTCCTTGTCCCGAGACGATGTCTTTGAGACGGGAGGCGAGAGCGAAGAGGCCGAGCCTCGAAGCGTTTGTGACAGTTTGCCGAACCGGGACTGACCTCGAGATATCGTTGTTTTCTTTGCTGTCTGAGTTTTTTCATGCTCAGTGCTTGTCAGGAGTATTTTCGGTCGAACGTGGAGGTAGTCTCATCCACTTACACTTCCAGGGGGTGATTTGCATGTACGCGAAGTCATATATTGACATCAAGAAGCGAGTATTGTGGGCGCTTGGGTGGGAGGTGAACAAACCGGTTGGTGGAGAGGTCTGTGTGAAGTTGCTGTCGAAGAAGGGACTACACACGTTTGTTGGGATGGTGGGCTACTGCCTTAAAGACGATCAAGAGCCGCACCACATAGCCGCAATGAAGCACATCAGCGAGTCAATCATTGCCGACGGGAAGGAGCTTTTCATGTTACTTGGCGCAGTAGATACCAAAAATCGAGTAGAACTCACATATTTCAACATACTCCAGCGGGCTCTTCAATTTAACAGGTATAAGAGCCCTCATCCCTTATCAACAACGTTTCCGCGTTGTTTACAAGCAATGCATATGTCAAGGATATATATGTCATCTCTCAGGTGGCTTCTACAGCACGGTATCCAGAAGAAGCGTGTCGATGCACTATGGAGTTCCCTTGTTAGTCCTCGAGACGTTACCCCCGAGGACGTGGATGAGATTTTCTTTTACAGGGACAATCAACGCTGCCCAAAGTGCAGTACCAGGTACTACCAGCACGGAGAAACCAAAGGCGATGAAGAAACGGAGGCAGCAGGAGCAGCAGCTGAACCAGACGTTGGAGGTGAACCAGACGTTGGAGCTCGAGACGAACAGCCGCTGCCAGATTACATACCACTTGCTGCTGCCTTCTTACGATCCACTAGCTCAGATAGATGCTTCCCCATCGAAGTTTAGTGTTACAATGTGCAGTTGAGCTCTGCGCTGTGTATATCTGTCTGTCGCGGTTCAGCTGTGTATATACGTCGACTGTTCTGTCATTGGGGCGGTGAGCTTAGAGTTCCCCATAGCAGTGTATCCCCAGAGCTTACACCTTTTCGCTATGCTGCCGGCTTAGCCTGCCGCACGGTACACTGATTATTGGCTTCTGGTTGTATGTGTTTATTGAGTTTACTGCCGGCTTAGCCTTACAGGTTTTGGCTATACTGCCGGCTTAGCCTGCCGCACGGTACACTGATTATTGATTTCACAGACATGCCTTCTGGCTTATGCCCGTATGTGAGTCGACTTTATTATTTCTCGGAGTTCAATAATATGAGTTGAATATTTTTACAAGCTTCCAGCGTCCCTTCTGCAGTGGTTGATACTAATTTGTACAAAGATAAAAGACCAAAGATACGTCCCTGTGTAATATCGGAAGCAGGGAAGAAAACCGACAGGCGGCACCGTCGCAAGCCATAAGCGGACGCCCAAAGATTTTACAGTGGACCGATAATAATTAATTAAGGCACCTTGAAACTTCCACCAGGGTGAATATACATGTGTAGTTACTCTGTACTCTGGCCGAAAAACGAAAGATGGTGCCGATGTGAGACCCCTTCAGCATCGGCACCGGCGGACTTTGAAGACTTCCGAGTGATGAAGCTTTTGGTCGAAACTTCTTTCTTTCGGGGCAACAATTCCCCTGACGAAGATTTGGATTTGATGGAAACCAACAGATCATTATGAAAATCGTTCGCGAAGTATTCTGCGATTTTCTACTTTTTTTTCATTTCTCACATTTTTGAAGAAAAGTGATGGTACACCCGATGGAACTTTATTAATGAGAGAAGAGTACGAACAGAAGGCACCACCAAAGCGAACCGACCCCAAGAGGAGTCAAGCTCCACCCACAGCTTTATTAAGGCACAAGTACCACTACAAGTGCTCCGCGTGGCCAAAAGACTTTATTTTACGGGTTTGTTGTCCAAGAATTGAGAAATTTCTTCTTTATACTAAAAATAGCTTTTATGATTACATTTTCATCTCAATTTGAAATCTGTGAAATAAAGAATCAACTTAAGCTATTCATCAACTTTACAAGTCATGATTCGTTTCGAAATAAAGAATCAACTTAAAGCTATTCATCAAGTTTGCAAGTTATGTTCAAGAACCAAAGCTGAGTACTAACATAGATATGTTAAGAGAAGATTTTGAGATTTCTTGGGGCAAAAAGGAAGCTTTTTCAGATTCAAAACACTGAGAGGAAAAAGAAATTATTCTCTTTCATACTTTTATACTGATACTCGAGGTTTAATGGGTGAACAGAGGCCTCGAACAAGCCAGGAGAGGCAAACGCAGAGGCATGCAAAGTCCAGTTCGAGTCACTAAATGGTCTAGTGATCTCATGACAGCGGAAGCCATAACAAGAGCAGCGAAAGAGGCAGTAAACTAAATATACATCCAAAGTGTACTTTTGGTCGAACAGAGGAAATTTAAATGTGAAATGAATTTAATATTGATTAAAGAGAAAGTGTTCAATAGTTTTAAATTAAACAAAATATCTTAAATATAGATATTATATATTAACTACCTTGTACATACCATATCTTCCAAAAATAACCCATAAAGCATGTGACGGTGGTGCACACAGGAACCATAAGAACCGACAGAAACTATGTGAAAAAATTAATTTTTAACAAAGTTTAATTTATCACCGAAAGAGTTAGGTGTTAAATTAAAATCCCTGCATATTCCCTGAACATGGAAGAGGTGAATATGCAAGGAAGTTTAGCATATAGCGAATATAGCGCAACAGCTTGCCAACCCCTCGGTGAATGAATGAGCGAAGGACGGGAGTGAGAATAAACTGTTAGGAGAGTGAGCCGTAACCAAGAAACCAAAAACAGAATAGTGATTCAGAACAGAGGAGAGCTGAAAGAGTGCAATAAGAAAATCAAAAAAGTAAATGTAAAATGCCAGAGTATTATGTGATTACGTCTCGAAAACTGACCAAATAAGAGTGTCTTTACATAACTTTGGCCCAATATAATATACATCCAAAGTAGGGTATGGTGAAATGGAACGTAGAGGACAAGCGCTTAAACATGGTAAGAAAATTCGGGCAGGGGATAGGTGACAGCTGGACGGGATGGGTCTGGTTTTGAAATCGGGGCGGTGATGTATTTCAAAGTATGTGGCGCGGGCGCGTCTTTGAAATTTGGGCGGCATACAAACTTCTTCATGTATATATCGGAATATATATGAGGAAGGTTACTTATTCTTTATCGATGCTTTGGTTTAGCAAGCGAGATGTTTTTGCTGTAGGTAAGGACCGAAGAGAATTCATGTTTGCTGGAGGATTTCATGTATCTTGAGGGAATTCACTTTCGGAGTTGATTCGGCTCAGTCGGCTCGTTTCATTTAGCAGGGGGGACGCTTTCGCTCTTCTGTGTTTCTGCCGGTCCAAGGCAACGATCGAAATGAATTCACATTTGTTGAGGGATTTCACATTTGCAGTTGCGGGAAATGTTGGAATGGATAGTTTGTATTTCGTGAATATTCAGAGCACCTGCATCGGAAGATGGAAGAGGTGAATATATATTCAGAGCATGTGAATGTTCATCTCTTCCATCTTCCGACGGAGGAGGTAAATATACAGGAGGTTAATTTCATACATAATCTTTCGATAGGAAAGGTTAGGTATTAAATTAAACTTCAGTGTATATTAATGTATTAACGACTATGGAGTCCCGGTTTTACATCTTCTGAAATGCGACACTCAGGTCAAGATTTATGGGTTATGTCATATCTCTCCGTGTTTCCAGGTATAGATAACAGATAAATTTTATAAATATTTTAATTCTTTACACTTTCTTAGTATATATTTTTTACTTAACATATATATCTATATTCTCGATAACATGAAGCGAGCAAAAATTCCCCGGAGTTCATCCAGCATGCATATTCGTCGAGACGTCAGAGAGAATTTACAACCCGTCATCGATTTGCTTCCGAAGTTCTGTTTCCTTATTTGTCTTCTGCTCTTTGTCTTGCTCGAAGACGACGATCTTATTAACAATTGTATTCTCTTCTGTGCAGTTAGTCCCGGCAATGTAACAGACATGTGCCAGTTATCCTTTCTTTACCATCGAGAACTCACGCAAAATGAACAGCATGGCGTCCAACTCTGCAGCTAAGTATACGTTCCCTTCCCTCTTTTTGATTTGTCTGAGACTGGCCCGAGCATGGACTCCGCTACGGAGACGGCCGAGCAAATTCTTGATTCCCTCGTCGCTAAGTGTCTCGAATCTGATATCTCAAAAGAAATCAGCATTTACAGCTTAGAAAAATCAAATTTTGGCGTGCTTCATTATTATGTCACTCCACCTAGGTTCCTTATGAAGACTGTATATTCACCCATGTACACTGAAGTGTACATGGGTGTACAGTAATTAATGTTCTAACCCTTCCGGCGGGAAAGATAGAACATTAATTAATATCTTCAGATAAACGGCACGATTTGACATTTAGGGCTCTGAACTTATACCCCCAGGAACGCAATAGCCTGCTCTTCACTTATGGGTTCTCTCCGGATGAGTTTACTACTCATCCGGAGTTTATATGTTAACCACTCCGGGAGTGGTTAACATATAACATTTATGGAAAATTTTAATTTTTTATAATAGCTTATTAGACCAATTTTTATAACACTTACACATATTCTGATAAGAGAAAACGAAATTCACTGTACAAGATCATGGGGGAAGATATTCGCTTTCCTCTCCGAGGAAAAGTCAGTGCTCTCTTCCGATGACTCCAGTTTACTGCTAACTCAGTCCTATAGCTATTTGGACTTAGACTTTGTCTAGGAGCGTCTAACATTTCTACTTAAATTTGATTATGTTAAAATTGCTAAGTCTTGTTATCTTTGCTCTTTTCATTCTACACCCATATTGCTTCCTTTCTTATTCTATGGAATGTGATTGCCTCTACTTGCAAGATCGACGCTTTCAGATGTTCTCTTATCCCACATATTTCATTGATACAAAAAACCGATTTAGATCTACTGTAAGCATCTGTACTGAGTGCACTCCCTCCCTTGCATTTGTACCTCTTTGGAACCTTCCACTTTTTGCTACCTTTGCAGACACTACACGAACTTCGACCGACACAATGTCTTTGAAGAGAGAGGTGAGGACGAGAAGCCAAGCTTTGAACTGTTTGTCACAGTCTGCATGATGGGCTCTGACCTCGACATCTCTCTGTTTGTCTTGTTATCAGATTTTCTACATAGACAATGTTTGTCTGATATCTTTTTTGTGGAGCGCGGCCGTAGTCTCTTTCATCTTCATTTTCAAGGCGTTACCTATCTTTATGCTAAACCGTCCATAGATGTCAAGAAACGTATAATGTAGGTGTTGACGAATAAAGGCCTGCATACATTCATTGGCATGGTGGGCTATTGTCTCAAGGATGACAGAGAATCGCACCACCAATCCACGATGAAAACCGTCAATGCTAGTATGATCATAGATGGAAAAACAAATTTTTATGCTTCTTGGAGCTATAGAGGCAAAAACCGGGACGAGCTCACTTAGTACAACATCCTCATGCGTGCTCAATAATTCAACAAGTACAAGATTTCTCACCCTCTATCTCAACAACATTTCCTCGCTGCCTTCACGTAATGTTGCTGTCAAGAAAATATTTCCCTTCTCCCATATGACTCATGCAGCATGGAATCCAGAAAACTCGATTGGAGTCATTGCAAAACTTCCTCATTAGGCCACAAGACACCAGTTTGCAAGACATTGACAACATCTTTTTCGTTAAAGACAACAACCGATGTCCCCATTGCAAACATCGTTACTTCGAAAAATAGACATGCGATATGGACAAAGACACATACGGCTTAGAGGAGGCTGCAGAGGTAGACGTGCCAATATGATTATCTCTAGAGATGAGGTAATCATATTGTCACAATCACATTGTATATCAACACCATGTAATCACCATGTAAACTGAATGAGTCCAAGCGGATTCCATAGCTAAATGATCCTTGGATATTATGTAAAGAATAACTAAACCAAAAGCCATATATTAACAGTTCACATCTAAGAAAATGGAGATAAACTTTGCCCTTTGGTTATGTAAAGACAACCTCAGCTTATAAATTAAAGCCATTGCCGATTGAATTATTAACTCAAAAACCTATCGACTGGTCAAAAGAGAAAGTAGTCAGTTCGGATTACAAAGTTTAAGAAATGCGTAATGCTCATGGTATACCTATTCATTAGTAAGGCACTCGTGCATATTTACCTCTTCCATTAAAAATTAATCGATAAATTAGATGTACATTATATTAGTGGATCTTTAGTGATGGAATCTTGGACTGTTTACCAGCCTGTACATGCTTTATGGGTTATTTCTTTCTTTCTCGTATCACTTTCCTCGGTTAATTTTTATTGAAACTATTACTTGTGTTAAACACCAGTATGTCAAAGTCTCTTGGTACTTAACAAGAGTATGCACTTCAATGAACTTCAACCATCATACATCTAAAAATTCAGATTTGATACACAAGTTTTTTCTAAAATTATAAATCCTCTTTATGTAAAATTCGTTTATACAGTTGATTGATCGATCGTTCGATGAATACGATCCTCAAAAGCAATATCCTTTATTTACTAATCGAGTAGCAACACGCTGGCAGACCATTAGGACATATTCAAGAACTACCTAACTATCTAACTGCTGGATGTATCTGGACTCTATTCTGATAGTAATTTCAGAATAATCCGTATGCAGTTACAACTCTGGATATACAATTCCAATCCGGATAACCATCCGTATGTTATGGTCCACCGTATGTCTTCAAGACATACCTCCGGCTTATGCTCTAAGTTGTAGGTGGAGACTGAAAATTATAGAAAATTTTTATTTTTATTTAATTTGATTATAAAATATATATTTTTTATTTCTAATATAAATAGAATATACTATCAACTGAAGTTAATCCATTCAAGAGACTTTACAGGTATCCTGTGAATTCAGAACTTTCTGCAGTCACTATTAGAACCAATTTACATGAGGAGTTTTGTCTTTTATTTTGCTACTTGTCTTCTCTGACAAACTCAGGAAACATGCATATTCTCTAGCAAAAAATGTTATGGAAAACGATACTGGTATACACCTCTCCGCAATAACTTCCACAATATCATCAGAACTCAAAAAGTGACGTGATCGTTGCACACAAAGAAGACAAGTGGATACTTTCTCTCCAGATGACGTGTATACACTTCTTTCCATATTCACCTCTTCCATGTTCGGAAGAGGAGAATGTGCAAAGGCTTGTATCACCTAATCCTTTTTGTGAGAAGGGTTAGGTGATAAATTAAACATAGTAGAAAAACTATTTTTTGACTGGACAACAACCCAAATAGTGTACGAGCAGCCACCGTCGCTGACAGCACCTGGCCATGCTATCATTGCTATGACAGAAGTGATCAGTTGGCGTTTAAACTTTAAACCCGTTTTACCGGTCTTCTTTGCTTGAAAGTTGAAACTTCTTTTGTAGTAGCAGTACTCTTTGTTGGAGGTTCCACCAGGCAATCGTTTTGAATATGTTGCACCCGGTAATCGTAGTGATACTGTATGTCTACCAAGTAGCTTCATTGCGTCGCGTGTTTCTCTGTCTACCGGGTAGCTTCTTCCGTTGCTAGAAACGTGAAACCCACCAAAAAGAAGAAGAGAAGCGAGCGTGAAGAGGAACAACAGTGAGACAAGGCCTCTACTACGGTAGGTAGTTCCCACTTGTCAGATGCAACAGAATATTCCAAGTGCTTTGAACGACCGGCGGTCTTGGATCAACTAAAAGAAGGGTCTAAGTTTAAAACACAACTCCTGGTATTAAAACGAATATTCATGTTTGTCTCTCTTTCTGCTTTTCGTTTCGGGGAAATTTATCCTTCTCTAAGGAGAGAAAACCTATATAACTTTTTAACTCTGTAGATCTCAATCATTACTACCTGACCTCGAGGTCAGATTCGGCACTTGTTTATCGATTATTTATTTTTCTTATAGGGTGATATTTAGCTCTAAAGATTAAGAAAAGAAAATAATTGGTAAATTTCGAAATCTTTTTTATTAACCTTAAGAAATTCCACTTTCATTCATTGTTCATCCAAATATACTAGAATTTTGGTATTTTCAACTTTATGAGATTTCGGCACTCTACGCATTTTATCTGGGAACGACCTGATCACTATTATTTCCTGCCCAATTTTCTGAGACTGTAAGCTCGAGAAACGAAGAACTCTGGATTTCCCAGAGTCCTTCATTTCAGTGACTTGTGATTTAACAGCTTCGCTGGGGATCGGGTGGTGAACTTCGACCTGTTGATCTCATGGGCGATCGGGGTACTCGCAGGGGTGATGTAACTAATATAAGAAAGCAAAACTCCACACAAAAAGATTAGAAAACTGACAGCTTTCGTGGAGTTCTAAACTTTTGACAGTCTCACCTTATCGAGTGAAACGTAAAATGTGAAGATTCATAACTAGCGTCTGGCATCCAGAGAAGGACCTCAACGTTCAAGCCCAGCATAATAGTTTTCTCACTCCTGGTGCCCGACCAAACGATCGGAAAGTCTCCGGGATGCTTAAACGGAGGTTTTCCTTGCTTTAAAAGTTTTGTCAACAAAAAATTTGTGGTATGATTTTATTGTGAATTCATTTGATTCTCTACGGAGGTAAAAAGTTCGTTTCATGAACAGCGAAGTTCCCAGTGCTGCCTGCTTCACTAATCTGTTCCAATCATGAGTTGCTGCCAAAAGAGCCCTCTCTGAGTCGTAGCCTTTGTACCTCCCTGTCCATCTCTTCTGTCTCTCTCTACAGTACAGCAGTGGGAAAGAGTATCCTTTGCCACTGCTGAGTTTGGTTTGCATCGTTCTCGTCAATTTGATCAAATCAACTCTCTAATGACGGTTAATGAGATCTAGGCTCATCTCAGACTACTGCACCAAGTTCTCAGCAGGTCGCAGAATCTCTGACTCGACAAATTACTTGAACTAACTTAAGAAAACAACTTGGCTACTTCAAACACAGACTCAGAGGTCTCATCTGTCACATCTGCCGCAAGTGTGTTGCTGAAGGCGAAATGCTAAAGCCCAGAGGCGATATTCCAAGCATTCAAAGGAAAAGCAATGAATGACTTGAGAAGGTTCAAGCCTGAAAGGCTTACTGCTCTCTTATCCCTGCCTCGTTTGGATGTTCACATTTCTCACTGTTCCTCTTGTTCACCAGCGTCATGAAAACAGATTGCCGTGACTAAACTTCAGATTTGTTTGCACTACCGTACTAACTTATTCACGCAAACCTATGCGTGCATAGTAGTACAAGGGTTTCACTCTCTATATACAATCTATACTGTACATAGATTACGATATAGGTATATATGTATACGACTATACTTATCACGATGTTACTATACGTATTACGATAGCGGTACATAGGTATACAATCTATATTGTTTGTAGATTGTATTCTTTGTTCTACTCTTATCTAGGTTTTTCACCTAGATAAGAGTAGAACAAACCGAGTATTGTAAATTATAATTATTAGCATAGCTTTTACAAAAGAACTTGAGAGAGTACTTTCCTGCGTCATGCTATGACAGACTGTATTTCAACTGTTTAAGATGGTGAAGATCCTGCAATCAATCAATACTGGAGCAGTGTGAATCAACTGAAGATCGAATCTGTGAAGGAGATCAAGAAATTAAACCAATCACGGAAGTATCATAGATAGATCGGTGCGTAACTTCTCAGATGAGTGAACTTACAGTCGGACGTCAGGATCTCATGAGGGGTCTAAGGCTTCTTCAATCTTTCAGAGGTCAAGGGACAAAAGAGGCCAATTCACGGGACCCTTTTGTTGCCAGAGTGCCAGAAGCCGTATTTTCCTGGCCGGCAGAACGAGGTCTCATGTACTCAGAGAACTTTAACACTAAATATGATCATTATGTGCGAACCTCGTCATTCAACTCGTACAGTACACGAAAGATCAGGTTACATACAAGTAGTCTATCAAGTCTTTTGGATGCCAAGCCACAGTCAACTCTTCGTAGGCCCTTTCGATGCTTATAAGTCTGCCCCAAGACTTATGTGAAACTCATCTGAGTGTTCTCTTCCTGCTGTGGAAACCAACACCGCGCGTACTTGGGATTCACACGACTGTGCACTTGTGCTCATTCTGCGCCAAGATCCCGTTGCAAGGCGTCATTTCGCTGAATTCCCTAATGAGCTTGGGTTCGAACTTACCCGAATTCTCGTAAGATACTCGTTCACACAAAGATCTGTCTGGAGTAACTAACTCTGCAACCCGGCAACAGAGCAGAACATGCCATTGTCTAAGTGAGACGTCCTTTGCACAACACTTAGCAATCAGAATCGTAAGAGCTCCTTTCACTTTGCAAACGTATTCCCCGCTAAAGTTTCGGCAGTGTCAGATGTGGTGATTTGAAATATTATGAACGCTTGTACAACACGCCACTGACATTAGATACAGAGGAGACATGGATAAGTTGGTGCCAAATTATCACGTGGTCCTGTCCTGGGTAGGGACTACAGGAACTATGACGGGAGAATTGCTGTCGTCGTGAAGGGATTCCAAAGCTCTGTACACCTAAAGTTCGAGGACGTACCTCCTCCCGTGGACCAGGACGGTGGCGTAAACCGTCAAGATAATCTCTCGCTTCAAGGGCCTTCGCGCGCTGTTTGCTCCGAATCTCATAGCACACTGCTGTCAAGAAAAGCATTTGAGAAGGTCGACTGGAATCGGGCACTTACAGGTTCTGCAGTTTTCAGTAACCTTCGATCAAATCTTTGCGCACCAGCAGACATCCGTTTTGTATGGATACCGAACAAAGCCATTCGGATGTCGTTCCACATCCTCCGCGGATTTTAGACTTTCGAAGACCTGCTCTTTCAGGACCGCTTTCACTTCATCAGATTGACATGCTACATAGCTTTTACTGCAAACCCGTCCCCAAACCATCTCCTCACTGCAAAGCATCGCATGCTCAAAGTGAGCTTCTTCCAACTTCGAGAAGAGCTCTCCCGCCTCTTTTGCCTGCCACACCTCCTTCCAGAGACCGAGTCGATATTGAGGAGTTCCCATTTCGAACTTCTCATAGAGATCCCTCAAGTTCGCTACCCACTTCTTTGCCGTGCGATCCTCCAAGTTCCATATGAGCCCTAGATGACCTCCGGGCTTGAGCACTCGGTGAATCTCGCGCAATGTATGAATCTGAGCGAACCAATGGAAAGCCTGAGCGACAATCACAGCATCCTGGGAAGCGGACTCAACCGGAATGGAGAACGCTGTGCCTTCCAAGATGGGAACATCGGGCAGAACCTTGGCGAACATCGCTCTCATGGATGGGGATGGCTCGACGGCCGTCAGGTGATAGCCGCGTGGAACGAGAAGACGAGTGAATTTGCCAGAGCCCGCCCCCAAATCAAGAACGTGCGATTCGTTGGGAACGAGACCGAGTTGTGACTCGAGATGGATCACTGCATCTTCGGGGTAACCCGGCCGGGAGGTCTCGTAAGCAACGGGTTCGGCACCAAAGCCCTTCACAGCGACATCGTGAACTCTTGGGAGATTGACGGTCGCAGGTGGCGTCATCTTGGAGGAATACAGTCGGCCCGGTAGATGTCTAAGCGTCCAAGCTCGTTCGCTGATAGCTGCCTTGACGTACATTCAAGGACTCGTCTCTTCTTACGTCCTGAACGACCTGTCAATCTTCGCCAGGACACCAGAAGCCCTCGAATTGAGAGGAAATAATACTCTTATAAGGACAGGTTAACTTACAAGATACATCTAAATCCAAGAAAGTCACAGGAGTTTATCGTTTTACATGTGAAGAGTAACTGTGAAACTAGATGCATCACCGTCGGTTCTTAATCTCTCATCCTTCTATCTGGACTGGACTCCTGAATCGACCATATCCCCAAGGAAAGGGTGAAGCAAGGGTTAAATCATATCTTCCAAGAGGTACCAAAGTCACTGGAGCTATTCTGGAGAATTTAGAACGTATCTCCTCACGCTTCAGGCTTTGACCTCGAGGAAGGGTCGGTGGCCCATCCCAGACGAGAGATCACAGGGTCGGTGGCCCATCTCCTACCACTAAACAAAGAAACTCCTCATTTAAAACGGGATACCGCTGGATTGATAGAGGGAAATCCCCTTCCCTCTATCAATCGCCCCGCTTCAGCGGAGGAGATTACGTATAACCTCGCTTTCATGCCTCACTTCAGAAGCTTGGATGAACGAGGTTCACTCCTGGGTCACAAGCTGACATTTGCTGACATCCTGCTACTGCTACATGATTTAGAGCGGTGATGAGAACGAACCGGATTGGCCATCCTGAAGTTCTATAAGGATAAGACGAAAGAAATTGTAAGAAAGACGTGCTCTCCCGCATTGTATTGTAAGAAATTCATGTGCTCTCCAGATCATGCATCTTCTCTGCCAGATTCAAGAACCGTACATTCCTGGTGAAGGTGGATTGTACCTACATTCATGGTAGACATCACGATACACATGTTCGAAACTCGTTGGAAACATCGAAGAGTTTTCAGGCCACGCAAGCTTCGAATAGTGGGAAATATTCTGAAGTCTTTCCTAGAAGTCTTTCCTCTTGATCGGCTTGATTGGGTCTTTCCATTCGTTTGTTATTCATCGAGTCGCTTTTATGATTTCCTCGAACAATAACTCCAATATCTTTATCTTAATCCTTATCGCTAACCTTCATAGCTACGACGCTTCTCCAACTAAAAGATTTCAACAACTACTCTTCGACACACCATCTAACTGTGTGTAATACTTTGAACAGGTTGCAGTTTCTGTATATCAAGTGTGTGTATTTAAAGATCTATTTAAGGACTCCGGTGAGAAATTCTGACTTTTAAAAATGGAGAATATGTATCTTTAATCTCAAAAATAGATTCATCATATTATGATTTCATTATGTTCAAGGGTGAGCGCCATTAGCCTGATTCTACATGATCATGTTTGTTAAAATTGCCTTACCAGCACTTGTTGGAACCTGGTGTGTGACCGCCAGTCTAGCTGGAGGTATAGTCAACAACAAGGTGCTGCGAAATGGAACTGTGAGGTATGCATATCAATAACATACAGAAAATGAATGTGGAATACAAAAATTTACTTGATTTCACTCCTAATATGTTTGTTGGGCTTGACCCCACCCCTCTTAGCTTTGGGTTACTGGAATCCGGTTTAACAGTTTACTGTTATGTAAAGTCACTACATTAAGTCCAATAAGAGATAATCTACGTTGATCATATGTGGTAAAGCCTACAATGAACACAGTAAACGCTAATCTTCAACTTGGGAAATTTTTCTTCCAAACACAAACTCGTTCTTTTGATTCCATTCGGTGCCGAAAGCTCGTCTCTTCGTCATGAATCCACTTTCTTCCGTGGCCTCTAGTCACGAGCAATCGCAGCGTGAGAAAGCAGTGAAGGCCCTGACACCTCCTCTGGGACTGCAGAAACAGTACTTGCTCCCTTGAGCCTCGGGTAAGTAACTCATTCTCTTAAGTACCTCACGTTGCTTATTTATTCACCTCTTCCAACTGAGGATGGAAGAGTGCTGCAACTTTAATTTATTAACTAACCTTTCCTTCGGGAAGGGTTAGGTAATAAATCAATGTATTTATTATCTAACCTATTTAGTGCAGCACCTTCCCGCATTTGTACCCAGTGAAGCGCAAAGTTCTACACTCCACTTATGGGTTTTCTAAGAAAGTTTCTAACATTCTTGGAGCAAGTAGTAATTAATATTCAAATTTTATTTTTATTTTATTTTACTTAATCCAGAATATTTATATAACACTTACATCATTTCTGATATCTTAAAGAGAAAAAAAATATGGAAGTTGATCGAGCATGCTTATCATGCTTATTCTCTTCATGAAGACTTTACGTTCCAACAACAAACCAGCGTATTTCCGATACGAACATTAATTTCCTCTGGATGTATGAACTTTGCTGCTGTTGCTATTTACGACTGGTGGAACTCCTTTGCGTCCGACAGAATTTTCACAGTCCAAGTTAAGTTTACAGTTCTTTCCTATCATGAACTATGTCGCCTGTGTGGTTTTATGTGATGTGTTTTATGTGTAGTCTTCCATGCTCTGCAGAAGACTACATGACAAATCACTACAAGTTGAGCTGATGGTTGTGTCAATCAACTGAAATCTCCAGATATAACGCCCCAAATATGATGTTTTCAGTTTAAACAGGCTCAAAAGACCTCCAAGCTGTACAAATATTCTTGCGGCTTATTTTGGTAGAGTAGATCAAACCCAATCAGTAACGAAATTGTACTCTAGTACTCAGAGAGAATGCAGCAGATTGACAGAGATGATAAAGCGCCAATCATACTTCACTCACCCGTATGGTACCCTAATTATAAGCATGCTTCGCTGTGGATGGGCCCCTGCATCACAGCGAACCCTACCTTCGCTGTGATGCTGTCTTCAACTGTGATACTAACTGTCCTAACTCTCTCATAACTTCGACTGCGATGCCCCTTACACTTTTGATTCACCGACAGTAGCAAAGTTATTACAGGTGTGGTTGAATCTAGTCATAGAAAGCTGATTGTGTTCTGTAGGTCCAAGTTTCAGAATCCCAGTCTTCAGTCTGTCACTGCTGGAATCGAAGACCATGAAACATGTGCAGCTTATGGAGTATATATATGTAAGTTCACACTCACAAGTTCAAGTGTAATGTAACTACATTACGTGATAATCATCAAATTATCGTTAATCATTCATTACATTATCTTGTCAGAGCTATTATAACAGCTCTAATACCCAGAGATTTCAGTCTTGACATCTTGACACAACCATCGCCCCAAAAATGGTGTTTCAGTTTAAACAGGCTCAAAAGACCTCCAAGGCGTACAAATCTTCTTGCGGCTTATTCTGGTAGAGTAGATCAAACCCAATCAGTAACGAAATTGTACTCTAGTACTCAGAAAGAATGCAGCAGATTGACAGAGATGGTAAAGCGCCAGTGCATGCATGATACTTCACTCACCCGTATGGTACTCTAATGGACAAACGCGACGCAGTTAATAACCAACAGATGGAAAGACCCCATCAAGTCTTACATGGGAAAGAAGGACCCGAAGTGCCAAGCAACTAACACCCCGAAGGGATTAAATCACAACTCCCACTATATTAGCGGTGGAGATCTCCACCGCTAAGCATTTTAGTCGTAACTAGCATCGGATTAGTCTTGGTGGGAGCTCCACAAAAAACGTGCAACGCTGTCATTTTTTCACTGATTATCCAGAGGATGTCATCTACGACTTGAAAGAAAGAGAATCAGTAGCTCTTCAAAATGAACTCTATATGGACTGTTGATTCCATGGATGGAAAGAGAAATGGATGAAAGAATTTTAACGTCTGTGAACCAGTCATTCTCACAATGCAGCATATTTGAATTTATTGTGGCAGTATTATCAAGCGCAAGCGGGTTTCAGGAACTCTTTGCTCTATGCAAGAACAATCAAAAGAACGACAGCTGGCATGATAGGTAAAAGAGACTCCGTTTGACTTCGAATCGGCAGGAAATCAGCCTGTAAATTTGAGTAGACTTTCCAGACGTGTAGTTCTCAGTTACCAAAAAATTTGAAAATTCACTGAAACAGCTAGTAACTCCTGGCTTTCTTCTCAACGAGTCTACTTCCTCGACGTCGACGATCAGTAAATCTCCATCGCGAAAGAGCAGCCCTTCGCACTTGAACCGCCAATGAGAAATCGCGAGGGTTTTAGCTCCTCGTGCGAAGGAAAGAGGGACTAGTCGCACGCGTGCGATATAAACTCCCTCCTTGCTTCGTAGGAGGGAGTTTACTGGAGCAATTGGTCTTCCGCGTGCGAGCTACACTCCCTCCTGTGAAGGAAGGAGGGACTGATCACACGTGTGCGACTAGTCCCTCGCACACGACACCCCCAAAAGGGATTCACGAAGGAGGGAGTTTAGCTCCCCTCGCGAATCCCCTTTGGGGGGTTTCACGTTTCATGCGAACCCCAATAGGAGATTCGCGATGAGGTTTACCTCCCTCGTGCGAAGGAACGAGGAGGGAGGCTCTCTCATGCGGAGGAAGTTCCCTCCTTCTTTCATGTCTTAGGGAAATTCCTCCGACAGAAGGGAACCTCTTCACAAGGGGAAAAAACCCTCTTGTCAAAGCACGACCTGCAGAGAAGACTCCATACTCAGGCTCATTTTTTATCTGTCATCATTTGGGTGTGAATTTTTTTCACGTTAGCATTCGAGAGTTTGAAGAGTGCTCATAGTGAACTAAGTGTTTTGGTGTTCTTATTCTTCACATGTGACACTTGTTCTTTTTTCTTCAGATTTGCTAGAGTTGGTAATCATTTAGTTGTGTGTGGACCTCCGGACTGATAGGGTAATATTTTTTTTGTTTTGACTATTTTTATACATTTATTAGTTTTTTAGTGATTTGTAGATGTCTCCTAGAGTGCATCCTAGGCGACCTGGAGATAGGCACTTACCTAGAGGATGTCCGGAGGTCCCGGGAGAGAAAGTGAGGGTCCCGGAGTCTTTATTGGTTAGGTATGTACAGCTGATGAGACTCTTAGGACCGAGAGCAGGCCACACGGCAATTTTTCACTTCCTTTTTGCGAATGCGAGTGGACGTATAGATCAAATGGCGAGGGAGGCAGAAGCAAGTGTTGACACAGCTGATGTAATTCCAGAGGAGGGTGATCAAGAGAGAGAAGATGTGGTTGATACACCTGAAGACTTCATAGCTGAGTCAGACGTACTACGAGCACTAGGTATTTCGATGAAAACAACAGAGGTATGTTTCTTATTAGTGCATGTCTTGACTTATGTAGGTTTATATGATGCTTTATTGATTATAGCTATTTTTTGTTGCATTCAAACAGACATATGTTGATGCTAGAGGGATGAGTGATGGTTTAGCCCCAAGAGTCGCGGATCATGACTCACAAGTCCTTGTACAAGAATCTCCTACAGCTGCTAGTATGGACACTGCAACGAATGTGCTTGTTACGGACTCACAAGACCTCGTACGTGCACCCCCCATTCCAGTTGTGGATGAAACTCGTTCTCATGATCCTCTACCCTTGGATGATACATTACTTATGTATGCTTTTGTAACTTTATCTAGACTTAGGGAGTTCTTTCGAGACTTCAAGGTCAGATGTCCTCACCATGGATGTGAAGAGTCCTTCTCGCTTCCGATAATCAATGTCATCCATCAGACGTGGTCATTGAAGTTTAGATGTTCTAGTCGTCACACTTATGGATGTAGATCTTGTGAGATAGAGTTATACAATGGCATCTCTGATATTACTCATCGTCTTTATCATGTTGTATTGAGTGCAGGATTGGACTACACTACACTAGATAGTGTTCTTCGAGAGGTGGGATTAGCTCCTAGCTCCCGGATCCATTTCTTCAACTTCCAAAATGAAAAGACCCGTCTCGTTGGTTGGATCCAAGCTGCAATGGAAAGTTGGGCCATCGAGAAGGAGAAGGTTCAAGCCAGTGCCTTAGCACGGATCTTTCCTGACTTGAACGAACTCCCAGTTGGAGGTTAGTTTATACGTCCTCCATACTATGATTTTTTCGCTTGTGAGTTATTACATGTTTATTACGTGCCATTGTTGCTTAAATCCTCTTCTGACGTTCATGTACTGTCATTAGGAAATTTTGTTTTGTATGTGGACTTGCGTTATGATTCAAGTCGCAATGGATACAATGGGACATGTGCTTTCATCGATTCTCACGACGATCGCGTAGTCGAGATGGTGAATATGACACGAGTTGAATGCGGAAACAACTCGTGGTTGATAGAGGACCGTGCGTTTGAGGAAGGAGTGTGTAGGTTGATAGCGTGTGGGTTGGTCCGGATGAGGTGGTTCATGATGACAAATCATCAGTTGATGCTATCTTGTCTCGCTAAGGTATTGTTAGCCAAAAAGACTCATGACACAAGTGCAAGAATGTCATCAAGAAGTTCTTGGTTGAGGTTCAGAACAAGAAGCGTCCTCCTGATAGCGTCGACGATGCTAAAATCATCTCAACTGACAACACGTGTATATCCATCCTTTCAACTTGTCGACTAACCCATGCTGTTGAAGTTCTGGATACATAAATCGTCGTGACACGACGATCTCTCCTTCCTCCAACCCACGCAGGGAGGCCACTCGACGGACTAGATCAGGCTTGTTCCCAGCTGCCTTCGCTCCTTGAGCACGGAGCTAGTCCACCAATTGTCTCTTCGTGAGGAGCTCCATATGCTAGGAGAACGGTCGGTGCCGATGGTCGTTATCCGCAAGAGCAAGATGATGCAGAAGTTTTGGTTTTGGATATAAGAAATGCCGCTGACTATTGGGCAGGAGACCATACAGCTTGTAGAGACTTGCCCGGAGACCGACCTTGTTGTACGATTCTGGACATCAACCACCCAGCCTCTGACGTATACTATACACCAGGTGACTTACTTGGTAGCAGTGGCTCTTGATTTACACTTTAGAGATGAGTTTATTACAATTAGGGATTTTGGTTTGTGACAACTTGTATCTCCGTATTTGTTGATTTATTGTGTTCACAACAATGAAGTTTGTCCACCCATCGAGCGATGGTGCCCTTCTTGGCCAAGGCTATAACTCTGACTGAGATGAGATTTTATACAAGAGCTCGTGAGAACTATATGTCAGAGACGTTCAACTATGTCATCAACAAGTTCGCATCAAAAAGGATCCATTATCCTAAGACACACGAGGCCGGACTCGCCGCTTGCGCGTTGGATTGGAATGAGAGTATCACACGTGAGCCACTAAAGATTTTGGAGCGTCGACCTGTACACACTACTGTTCAACACATGACTTCAACAGTACAAGTGTTACCTCCACGGACGACGAGGTGGAAAGCAGAGCTGCGTGAGAGTTTATTTGACGAGAGATCAGCAGATGCACCGGCATCTCTAAGGTAAATAATGCCCTTGGTACATTTATTCTAAAATTATTTTTTAATATGTACTATATTCTGAAATTACTGTTTACTCAAAATTTACATCATTAATATTTAGAATTGATAAACTAACGTTTCCTCTGTTTATTTTCAGGAATGAAGATACAGAGTAAAGACTTTTATATATACAACGAAATTTTTGATATCCTCATGTTGGTTATATCTTGGAGTTGTTTAAACTGTTGTAAACCACTTTTAATACTTTTTATAAATCATTCTGAAATTTTTCAAACCTAACATGCAATATTTTCAATCTACTTTAGAAAGTTGAGGATTTGAAGTGACTTGTTTCAAAAATTATTTTGGAAACCTGTTTAGAAAGTTTAGGGTTTAGATCAGTTCAGGGTTTTAGAAACTTGTTTCGACACTTTATAAAACCTAGACCCTAGACCCTAAACTAAACTCTACAGCAGAACAACACGCCTTTCTAGTTAGATGCCTTGGCGAAAATATACACAGGAAAGATTCAAGAAAAGAGAACTCTGTGAGCCAAAAAGACGGGAGCGGTTTGAAGGGTTTTTTTATTTTTTTATTTTTTTGTTTGAAGGGTTGAGCCCCAGGTTTCCTAAACTTTGTTTATCCACCCTTTATCCGATCTTAGGTATATCATTTACAAATGATGGTTTATTGTCTTGCGAAGTTGATTTTTTCTATGAAATTCTCCTACATCGATAAACATTATTAGTCCCTCGAACCTAAACCAGAACAGCACTCCTTTCTCGTTTTCGTGTTGGTGAAAATATACACAGGAAAGATTCGAGAAAAGAGACCTTTGTGAGTCGAAGAAGACGGGAGCGGTTTTTTGGTTTGAGATGAGCCTTTCGGACAGGTTTAGCAACCTGTTTGGACAGGTTTATAAAACCTGTTTCAACAGGTCTAAACATGTTTCAAAACATGTTTAGGATCCCTGTTCCAAAACAGGTTTCGAAAACCTGTTTCAAAACAGGTTTAAGATCCCTGTTTCAGCAGGTCTAAACCTGTTTGACACAAGTTTACAAACCTGTTTCAGCAAGTCTAAACCTGTTCGGAAACAGGTTTCCACAACCTGTTCCAAACAGGTTTCGAAACTTGTACTTGTAATTTTACTTATAATGACTGTAACCACTACTTTTTAACTCCGATCATGAGCTTTTGTCAGCTTGTACCCAACCTAAAACTCAAACGAAAGCACCAAAATCACTCCCGAGAGAAGTTGAACCCCTTGGACTGCACCTGTTGCAGCGAGAGTTCACCCCTCTCTTCCCATTGACAACTACTGTCAATGGATCCTTGGGAGGGGGAGCCTTACTGTCAAAAGAAAAACAAACAAGTCACATGTCTAAGCAGCTATGAAGCCTATGTGAACTTCCCCAGGTGACTCCCAAGTTTTCTGTATTGCACTCTATAAATCGTCTGGGAAAGCAATACGTTCAACAAAACCCACAACTTTCGCAAGCTGCCTATAGACTTTGAACCGCTGCCGCTTCGGCTCAGTCTCCATGTATGAGAAACATGCACAAGTCAACAGAGACGTCACATCCATCTGAAGCTCTCTCGTAAAATTATCGCATGCCAAACAGTATGATGGAAAGAGACCTCTCAGTCTCTCCTCGTTGAGAGTCTAGACCTACGGCTCCTCTCTGTCCCGCTCTCATAGTTTGGTCACGAAAATCTCCAAAAACCGTCGATAAGTGTATCAAGTCAGGGTCGGCCCAAGAACCTCTACAAACATCAAGAACCTCAGAGAAGACCTCACCATCATGGCTCGATCCAACGTCCGTCTTCATTTTTTGCATAAAAGTATCTGAAAGCAATAACCGAGAAGAAGGCAAGACACTTCAGCCAGAACTGTGGAGCTTGAAACCGTCTGTCCAAAACCCTCTTACTTCAAGCACAATACACTATCGGAGAAGAACCTCATTGTGTAGATGAAACACCGGAGCCTGAAGCAACGATGGCAATAGCAGCAACAACAGCAACAAGTAGTAGCAGCGGCAGATAGTCTCGAAGACACTATGACGAAGTAGCCCGAGATAGTCACTGTGTAGATGGAACACCGGAACCTGAAGCAACAACGGCAACAGCGGCAACAACAGCGACATCGGTAGCGGTAGCAGCAGCGGCAGATAGGTGAAGTCAACACTATGACGAAGTAGTCCGAGATAGTCACTGTGTAGATGGAACACCAGAGCCTGAAGCAACTCCGGCAACAGCGGCAGATAGTCTTGAAGATAATTAGGTGAAGTCCAACGAGATAGTCAGTCCAAATGAAATAAGCGATGTTACTCACAGTAAACGCAAGCCAAATGGAGCCAAGCACACGAAAGTGTTGATGCTTCCAAGCTATGAAATTAGATCAAAGATGAGTTGACAAAACCAGCGGAAAGAGAAGGGGGTAAAGCCATCGCTCGTAAACTTAGAGAAATAATAAACAAGGTGCATTCCAAACCAGCCGCCAGGTGATCGAGTGCACTCAGAGCCAAAGCCGAGCCACAGACGGGGGTAACGCCATCGCTAGCAAATAGAGAAAGAATAAACAAAGTGCATCCGAAACCAGCCGTTAGGTGATCGAGTGCACTCAGAGCCGAAGCCATGCCCATCTGACCCCACCAGGTTCACGTGCCGGAACTCTACTACACTCCGTCGGAAACTGAGGCTTCAGCGCTCCGGCTCCTTGAGAAAAAGTCGTTACAGTGATAAAAAGGACTACGCGTGCGAGGGTGGGTCTTTTATACCCGCACTTGTGGTTTAACACCGGGGCTAAACCCCGCTATCAGTAGCTCTAAGGTCACCTATCGTCAATTACCGGTACTCTAATTATAAGCTGGTATGCTTCGCTGTGGACGAGCCCCTGCATCACAGCGAACCCTATCTTCGCTGTGATGCTGTCTTCAACTGTGATGCTAACTGTCCTAACTCTATCCTAACTTCGACTGCGATGCCCCTTACACTTTTGATTCACCGACAGTAGCAAAATTACTATAGGTGTGGTTGAATCTAGTCATAGAAAGCTGATTGTGTTCTGTAGGTCCCAGTTTTTTAGAATCCCAGTCTTCAGTCTGTCACTGCTGGAATCGAAGACCATGAAACATGTGCAACTTATGGAGTATATATATTTAAGTTCACACTCACAAGTTCAAGTGTAATGTAACTACATTACGTGATAATCATCAAATTATCATTAATCATTCATTACATTATCTTGTCAGAGCTATTATAACAGCTCTAATACCCATCTTAACTACATAGATTTGAGACCTGGGAATTTCCCTTTTTTGAACCACCAATCAGATTAACAGTTTACGCTTCAGCTAACAAGTTGTAATATGTTTCCAGTTAAATTAATGTCTCGATAAAGATGACCATATGAAGGTGTTGAATTTGTGATGCACAACTTCAAGTCTCCTCCCGAACTGCAGTAAATTCCATGAAAGATTTGTTGTCGTGTCTCTAAAATCTCTTAGTTGTTCATGAGAATTTCCTTGCTGAGATGGAAGAAGTTGTATCACACACTCGACATGGAGTTCAGAATGGCCTTTAACTTGTAGTAAGGTCTGTAGTATGGTGATGCATGTAGAGCGGTTTAGCTAACGTTAACACGTGAAGATTTATCGTTGTTTCATTCCATATGAGTAATATTTAAAAATTAGGTGTTAATAAAACATAATATTTAAAGATGATTGGTTAATGATAGTAAATCGTTGGTTAATGAAACTAACATTTATAGATAGTGAATTAATCCATGTTAATATTTAGATAGTTGGTTTTGAGAATTAAACAAGGTAAAATACAAAGAAAAAGAGAGTCTTAGAGTAAAACTCCAAAGTGGTTAAACCTTGGGTATAAGTATAAAAGTATGAAATAAAATAATTTTTCCTTCCCAATGTTCTTTGAGTAGAAAAAATAATTCTCTTCTGTTCCAAAAAACCCCAAAGTCTTCATCTTCATATTTTTCTATCAATACTAAGTAGTTTGTTTGAGATGAATCCTAACTTGTGAACCCAGTGAATAGCTTTAATTTTATCTCTTATTCAACAAAATTATAAGTTGGGTGTAAGATGTAATCACCAGAAATATTTTCTGGATAAAGGTTGAATTTCTCTATTCTCTACAAACAAACCCGCAAAATAAAGTCTCGTGGTAACCACAGTGTGATTCTCGGCTTTAAAGGTTCACTTATAACTATCCTCCTGTATCTCTTTTCTTAACTGGCCTAAAGGTAACTTTCTGAAAGTTGTAGGTGGAAAGGCAAGCAATTATGCAGTAGAATATCCCCAACAAGCCCACGCCATTCAAGTGTAGGATATCATTGAGGGCCTGAGAGACTACCAGGTCATTCGGATTGGTCACAGTCTAGTGCTCTCATAGCAACTGTGGCAGCATACCTAATCTTAATGTTTTATTTGAGCATTTATAGTTTAGTTTCCATTACAGTGCTAGTGCATTGTTTCCCGTCTAGTGATAGTATCATTATATAGAGTGTATTTTGTGTTATCAGATATAGTTCTCTCTAGCAAAATTAATATTTTTAAATATTCTCAACTGAAAACACGAGTAATTATCGTAATTACATGCTCCAAGAATGTGAGAATAATATCCATGCGACTTTTCTGAAGTTTTCGCTCCAGAGAAAAAAGAAGACAAGGACGCAGAAGTAAATTTTGGGGTGCGGCTGGTAGGAACAAAAGACGAGCCTTGTTATCAGAATTATTCATTTTTCATATGTTTCTAAAAGATAAATCTGCATGTTCGTGTGTGTTAACAGAGAATATGTAAATCAACAAATTCCAGACTAAGTTGATGTGTTAAATTAATTTCTTTTAACCTGTTAAACGTTAGTCAGACCGAGAGTTGCAGAGAGATCAACAGAACCCATAAAACAAATACACACTTGCTTCTGGAAGTACAAGTGCGAGAAGTTAATACAATAGAGATGATTTTGTCTAAAAACAGTAATTTAGTAACTATTTATTTATCTTCAATAGAAAAGATATATGTATTAAACGCGCTGCCTTACTCTATCTTCACACAGACGAGAAGAATATACACGTTTTCTCAAATGAAAATACTGTTATAAAACTCTACAATAAAGAGTTGATTAACGTTTTATCTTTTGGCACTGAGTTAGAGTAGAATATAGAGTACCAATTGGAAGAAAAACACATGAAAATTTACGTTAGTATATGAAAAAAATAGGTTTCCCCTCGATATACCTCGATATACTCCTAAGGTGATGATCTCGCTAGAAATACGTAAGAGTTGGAACATGATGTAGTAAGATGAAAGTATATTTCTATGAAGCATGCATAATCACCTCCTCCACGTTAAGATGGAGGAGGTATTATTCATGCTCAATAATTTCTTAACTAACCTTTCCAGAGAGAAGGGTTAGCTTATACATTAATATGTATTAAAAGAGTATCATTTTTATTCATGCAGAAAATTTTAGTTATAGTCGAAAAGGGTTACGTTGGAAGTCATTGCACTTATAATTTTTTCCTTCTCCTAGAGTCCATGTGTTATGTTTGGCTCAGAAATTTTTTAGTTTAGTCAATTAAATTCAGATATTTAGATTTAAAATTGTTTTATATCTATGCAGTAAGTAAAATTTGCACATGTTTACTTACTGCATTGAGCACTTTTATAGATTTTTACTTTTTTTCATGAAAACTTTTTACAATGATCATTTACAGCGAATCATTTCAAAGAATTCTAAACTTATATTTTTTATTTCTTTTTTGTGTCTCTTTGTTCCCACACTCATTTGGGATGCATATTTAGACATAACCATCTGGATGAACTGATTCTTCTTATCTTTCTCTTTTGTACGACTTTGCACATCCGTACAATCCCAATTGCAATTACGAAGAGTTGGTGATTGCAAGTACTTTATATTTTCTTGTATAGTTCACATTTAGGGTCCAGTCGCAAATAATAGTTTTTCTTCTTTTTTAAGCTTTTTTTAATCTAAAAGCCCGTTGTTAACAAATCGTTTCTGATAATTTTCTAAGCGTTAGTAATATTCTTTCCTCTCATCAGAATAGCATGTTGTATGCATAAACGGCTTGGTAACAAATAAGTTTTTCATTCCACAAACATGAGTTAATTCTAGTGGGTGTAACTACGGTTTCCGTTTCCAGATTTCATGAGATTGAAGAGATGATAGTTTCCTATATTTTATGTTGCTTCAATCAATATTATAAACACGTGTCGTATAGAAAACAACAACTCTTCAGACTTTAAGATGTTATCCATTCTGGGCCGCGACTGTGTATAATCTATGAATTTCGTGAAAACCTCTGAAGAGTATTTTTAAGAGATTTGAATATAAATTTTAGTTTAAATTTAATAACATGTAAGGTATATATAATTTTAAATTCTTAAGTTTGATGAAGTTTTATTTTAGAGCATAAATCTTTGCATCAATATTGAAACTATCATCATAAATCTTATATTTTAGATCAATGCTATGAATCTTTGATAAATAGTTTTATAAAATTTTTAAAACTCTAGAATATTTATTTATTTATTTATTTAAATTTCTTGTGATTCTAGTACACAAAAAATACTATAAATATAATAACTAAAACATTTAAAGTTTTAAACCTAAAAACTATTTATAGAATTAAAATATATTGAAAATCTCATATATATTTGAAAATAGGAAAATAAAATATGAAGAGTCCTCGCCCAAGGATTATCCAAGACATCCTCTACCATTGAGTCTACTAATTCCTAAGTATTCCTTAATCTAGTTTAATTTAATGAAAACAAAAAACCTGACATATGCGACGCTATTATCTAGTCGACAAAAACGCCTGGGGGCGGCTGGGCCCTTAGCAGCGCAAACTCTGGGCTTTTTCTTCACCGTCGATTTGACTTTTGAAGGTCAAAAGTACGGTGAGATTCATCTTTGACATACGGAAGTACTTCAAATACTTGTGGAGCAGACAATTTCAAGTTCTATGTCGTATTCTGTAAACATGACGTGAGGCATTGACATCCGTCCTAATAGTTTTTTTCATTTTTCATTTTTTTTATTTACAAAAAATAGATCGTCCTAATAGGTCGATAATGATGCTAGGAATGCCGCCGCCGTCAGGCACGAGTCCGTACAGCACCTTGAAGCACGTGATTTTCTCTCGACCAGTCAAGGTCCTAAACGTATAAGGTGTTTTTAAATTGCTATATTTATCTGGACATTAGAGCTCAGTAGAAGAACATTATACTCGGAGTCAATCATCTCGCCGTCTCACTGGAATAGATGTTTTGTCAGCCTAGAGATGTTCATAGTAGGTCTCGGAAGAAAATGGTTAATTCTTCTTGAGCATCTCCACCCGAATAAATAAAGACATCCTTGTCTTTAATTTACAGATGAAGAATGAAAGATCTTTATTTTTAAGAGAGAGATTCTTCCACAGCAAGATAGATCTTTAATTAATATCAGAAATTTTAACTTTTTAAAAATTATCAAAAATTGTTCCTTGAATGATTTAATATAGAATTAAAGGGTCTTTACTGTAAAATTTTAAGTTAGAGAATCACGATAAATTTTAAGTTAGAGAATCACGATAATTTTTAAAGAATTTTATAAATTAAAAACTAATATAAAAATCAGAGATGGGAAGGTTTTCCTCACTGGCTCCCTCACTGGTTAGGAGAGCCTCTAAAGACATGCGATGGAGATGCTTATACGTCCAGTACTCTTTGGAGCTCTTAACATACGAGAATCTGAAAATGATGTCAGACTAGATACTCAATTGTATAAATACTATTTACTAATCTCATCGTTGATTATTGAGAACAAAAAGTTTATGATAATTAAATAGAAAATAAGATTTCATTAAAATCTAAGAATATTCATGAGGACTATTCATATCCAAATTTTGACACCAACGAGATTTCAGTCATTTGATCAAGACACATAGCTAGATTCGTTATTCAAAATTATGAATCTAACTATAAATTAGTTAGATTTATAATTTAGATTTATAAACTATAAATTTACCTTATTTAGATTTAAAAAAAGTTAATATTAAAACTGAATCAATCATGCAAAAATTAAAAGGGTTAAAGATGGCACCGTCCAGAAAGCATGCAAACGCTAATCTTTACCTGCACCTTCATCTTTCCATTTTATTTATTTATTCTAAAAAGTAATTGGAATCCGGTTCCTAATCGATATGAACAAGGTGCTATGTTTACAATAATATTACCAAGACTATGCATTTGTTTGGGAAGCAAGTTAATTATTCAAGGTTAAAACTGTAGTTTCACTAAGGTTTTAACTTTAGTGAAACTAATGTTCGATGATGGTATAACTTTTTTGTATATTTATCTCTTTCTGATGGAAGAGGTAAATATGCAAGGGTTTAATTCATCCGCATATGTACTTTTTCAATTCAATATAGTTAAAAGAGAGGGAGATCTATACAGTTAAAATTGCGTACATTCTTGGAGAATATTCCTGTGACCTAAAAAAGCGAAAGAAGAATAAAGGAGTATGCGTTTTCCTCCTAGCTGGTAGCTTAATTAGAAGTGAAAATCCTCTCCTTTGCAGAATACGACAAGAATTTTTCATTTTCTTTTGGTCCGTTTTCTTTCTTGAATTCAGAAAAATGGGTGGTTAGGTATGCAAATGCTACATTCTTACGCGAGAGTACGAGAAAGTAAATAAAGATAATACATGAATAAAAATATAATATAATATAATAAAAAAGATAAAATATATATGCATCTCAAGTTCCTTGCGTGAAGAACGTGTACAAGAACAGGGGAAAAATTCAAGGAAGTTGTTGGTAGTGTATCTTTACTTAGTTCGTGTTTTGTTGTTTCTGAAAACAATGTATATCTGGACGTGATATGCATGTTAAAGTAAAATCTCTCTAATCTACTTATAGTATGAAAATACACTTCAGGGAGCTTTGTTCCTTTTCTATTATAGATAAATATATATATATTATACTATAATTGTAACTAAATTAATATTATAATATAAAAAGTATTTATAAATGTTCAGCAAACCACATAACTCATAACCTCAGTGTGTGAAAATGCTCTCTTGAAATACAAAATAGGGAGAACGAAACAAAACAAGCATTAATGTTTGGTGTACATTATTTATTACCTAGCTTTTCTTTACGGAAGAGTTAGGTAATAAATTAAGAACATACTATTTCTCTATCTGAAGATGGAGAAGGTGACTATGCATGCTTCAACTATTACACAGGAAGTAACAATCAACTTTTATAGCTGCAAGGCAGCAACTAGCAACTGTAGGGTTTTGCTATGCTTAGGTAACAGTCGATTTTGCAAGAAAAGAAATGAAAAGTGATGCTATTTTCTTCACTCCATTTTCTGTATGTTGTTTATTCCATTCTTTGCGGTAGGGTTTAGGGTTTACGGCTCACAATTCCATTTCGCAGCACCTTGTTGTTGACTATACCTCCAGCTAGACTGGCGGTCCCGCACCAAGTTCTAACTAGAGATTTAATTGTCCCCACTTTTAATACGTTTGTTGGGCTCATCCCTCTTAACTTTGTGTTACTTGACCATACCCTTGCCTAGCTACAGCATGTTCAGTAGATCAAAATACCATATCATCAGAATACTAAAAGTGCATGGTAATTGTAAATCATATATCTACACAAAAAGTTTAATTTAAAATATCTTTACTTGCCGATCCGTGAATAGTGCTGATTCACCCAAGACATGAAACGGAGGTTTTCTCAATGGCAAACGTTTCTAAGGCTAGCAAGCGGTGATTGAATGAATGACTAGAATCAAGTGCATTTAGCCACAAGCTTAAGTCAAGAAGCACAACAAGATCTAGCCTGGATTCGAAGACAACGTTAACTTAAGCAAGGACATGCATGAAGGTTTGCAGCTACACCATCCACCGCATTTAGTGTGGATCTTAGTAATTCATATGAATCATTTTATCATACATGCACATAATATATAGTATGTACCACACTAATTTTAAATCCACATTAGTATATGTGTGATTTAATTAATGTGGTCCATATTAACTAGAAATCTTCATAAATAGTGTAGATAATAGAAACAAAGTTCACAAAAGAATATTATTTTTTTCACGTAAAAGAAATCTCATCACAGAAAATCCTATACTACATAGCAATTATCGTATTTTGAACATTAAACACTATGGGTTCTTCTTGAAAATGACCAAGATGCTTATTAGTGATGACTTGTAATTGAAGATTTAGTTGTTTCTCGTGTCATTCATCGTACCAACGAGTGATAATCCAAAAAGAACATTGCTCTTTCAGAATGTATCATAAGTTATGAACTTATGGAAACAAGAAAGTCAAACATCTTGGAAATTGAATGATAGGATATGTTACTACACATTTAACAAGAAGGAACCTTTTTAGAGATTAAATTTTCAAAATATCTTAATCAAGATTAACTCTTCATCCACACTAGTTTCTTTCAAAGTAAATGGATGTCACTTAAGTTAATATGGTCCACAGTAATTACGAATCTACTCTAATTATGCATCTACATTAAATGCGATGGAAGGTGCAAAGAATTGAACTTTTACTTTCAAGGCTAGAGTCACTCATGTCTTACAAAAATCTTTTCGGATTGGAATTTTGTATACAAATGGTAAAATGATAAATGTTATTATCTATTTTTTGGAGTATTCACTAATCGAATTATTGTCCATGTTAATCTACCACAGCAAGACTCAAACCAAAAACTTTGAGTTCTTCGTTCATCATAGAAATGTCCATGCGAGTCTATCACAACCGGACTAGAATCAAAAACTTTGAGTTCTTCTCAGATCATGAGACTGTCCATGTGAGACCATCACAACAAGATTCTCATTTTCACTGGCCATGGGACTGTCTATTTGAGTCCATCACAGTGGGACTCTCATCTTCCCGGATCATGAGACTGTCCATGTGAGTCTATCACAACTTCACTCGAACTAAAAACTTTGAGGTCTTCACGGACCATGGGACTGTCATGTGAGTCCATCACAGTAAGGCTCGAACCAAACACTTTGGGGTCTCAGCGAACCATGAGAATGTCCACGTGACTCCATCAGAGGGACTCGAACTAGAAACTTCGATTACAGTTTGCAGCGGATGCACATGTTACTGTCAAGAGGATTGAATTTTTACTTTCAAGGCAAGAGTGACTCATATCTTACAAAAACTTTTTCTTACCGACATTCTTGCATTGCGGTGCATGCAACTCCAACCGTACTCGCATTCGGTGTCCCAAGACGTAAATATGCATACTTACATACGCATTGCATAAACAAAATTACCCCGCGCTAGCAAACGATTCACGTGCATGAAAAGTTGTTGCCGAACCATTTTCCTACACCTGGATTCCTACCTACTGTACTACCTACTGTATATCTACCGATCAATGTCGCGTAAAATCTGGGCTGGTTACAGACACACCTCGTTCAAGATGTTTCTTTCGAAACATGAAACGCAGGTGAGTGACATAGTTCACAAACGAAGACCAAGAATATATAGTTCATCACACATAAATTCGGCCGGTGCTTGCAGAGAGACAGACAGCAGATGGCTAACAAATGGGTCCAGCAGCTGTTTGTTCCTAGCAAGTATCTAGGCCGAGACATCATCATCTACATACTAATCCTTTACAGTTCCGTAATCAGCGATCAGCATTCATTGCAATAATTGCCCGCAGCTCGAGTGCAGCAGGCATCGGCCGCCATAGTTGGAGGAAAGGTGAACCGGTGGCGCAGAGAATCGCGCATCTGTTTAAACGCGGACCTGATCACCACTCGTACGAAATCTAGAGCTTCCGTCCACAACGACAAGTATCGCGATATCGATGTCCACGAGACTTCCGAGTCTTCTCCTTGCTTTGAGAGCTTACAAGTCTTTTGACAGCACGTGGCTTGGTCAGGATTTCTAAATTGGGCGCCACTGTTTTGGCAAGTGGTCGGGGTCTGCTTACCAGACTGGCAATAGCACACGCAAACTCGAAGTCCTGAGCACTGCGTTTGACAATCGCAAGCCCTCAAGTCGAACTTTTTGGTGGAATTCCGGCTGTACAACGTCCTTTCTCGACAAGTGTGCGGTAGCAACCCGGAGCTGTGCATTCGGGAGTTGACTGAAATCAGTGCTCCCTTGTAGCATACCTTGTTCCCTGGAACTTCTTGCCTCTTCTGATTTCGCCCACATCTTACATACAGGCTGCCACAGTCATCGGGCTCGCACCGGATGCTCAAGCCAGGCATGCATAGGGAAGAACCTACACCTGATTCAACCAGCAAAGAGGATGAATCATAATCAGTCACTCGCCAGCAACAAAAGCGGACTAGGAAGCACAGCTCAGTCAATGCTGTACACTAAATTGAGCTACCAAGGCACGCATTCTCTGAATTCCAACTTTAAACTCAATGCAGCAGATCAGGAGAAGGGAAATGAAATGGAGGGAGCATGCTGCATTAGAAAATCTCACCAGAACTGAAAACGTGGTCGTATGTGAAGAGACTGCCGATGGTAATGGAGACCAGCACCCACACAACAACTCCAAGCCCAATTGCAAGATTAATCGGGTACGTCGAGTTGAAGGCCATTAATTCTTAGAATATTTGAGACTGGTGGTGCAGTAACTGCAAGCAGTAAAGTTTCTTACAGCGTCTCTGGAGTCCTGATAGCGACCTACTGTAGACAATTGATTGATGGGATGACCTTGGAAAGTGAATAAGACTTTACTTTTCTGGACAATAAGACGGAAGTTTCAGTTCGGGTTCACTAATATGTCAGTCAAGTGGACAATTGTCACGCTAAACTCCTATAGTTGTCAGTAGATACACGCTCCTCCTCCTCCTCGTCCAGGATCAAAACGGTGCCTCTCTGGAGCGATTGATGGCCCGAATGTCTGGATGAATCCCTTGCAAGTCGAGCTTCCTGTATGATCGATATGCAGCTGTCGATCGATGGTAACGTAAACCAATCAATCGTTCAGTCACAAAGAGACTGCTGCAGCTAACATAAAGGTCGACTGAACGGGATACAAATTCTGTGAGCTCAAAACTGAAGGATTTATAAGCGAACCTGATCACCGAGACATCCTGATGCATGCTCCGATCCACAGGAGACCATTGTAGTGTTCGTGGATATGTAGGTGTTGAATACCGGCGCACGAGATCGTCGTAGGACGTCATTAGTTCGTAGGCCCTGAGAGGGGGAGGTATTCTCTCCTTCAGGCTGTAGGAGTAGACGCGGAAGTCCAGCTCTAGTTCAGATTCAGAACGCGGTTCTAAATTGTCAAAGGGAGTCATCGTCTTCTTCCTGCGAACGAGTGTTTGAACCGTGTGAGACAGCAATAGTTCCGAGCGAGCTTCCCAAAGGATTCTGTGTTAGAGCATGTAGATACTCTCGTAAGCTTTTCTGTTGTGAATCCTCAGAGATGCTTGCCTTATCGGTATCTCTCTCGCTTTCCAGAGACCCAGTCTCTCAAGCCGCCACTAGCTCTCTCCTTTTCTTTATCAGTGCATCTAATATATTAAATTATTGGTGTTTATATTTCTATTATTTATATACACTCTTAATAATTCTTCTATAAGTATATGAATTCTATTCTATCCTTCTCTCTCGTTGGGCTACGCCACACCTTTTTTTCTCATCAAGCGCCACGAGAAAGATTGGGGTTTTTGACCATTGGTGTGCATTGCTTTGCGTCATCAACAGCAAACCCAGTTCTTTTATTCTGCTTTATTACGCGCGAAGGCGAGATCCAACCTGGTTAGACTAGAGGCAACCTCGTACGGTTAGAGTTAACCAGTATCGGATGGGTTGTGGTTGTGGAGACCACGCTCGCTCCGGTAGCGTGCCCGCTTCTTGCTTCGTCCAAAGAGAAAAATACTCTAACCACCCACCCGGACGGTGGGTTGTGGGTGACATACCACCCGCTGGGTGCCGTAGTCCCGGACTCCCAGATCTGGTCTGCCTCGTGATCCCAAGAGACTCCACTTTAGTCCAACCCGCCCCGCGCGACCAACCCAAAAAGGTATTGACTCCCGTCGTCGCGTTGACTCCGTCCATTGTGTCGCGCTTTTGAGTCCATCAATGCCCAAAAGGTGCCATCAATGCTCTGATCCGATTGAAACCCCGCCCCGACCAAAAGTGGTCCTCAACCGGCGAGATGGTTTCGCAAACTATGGGGACCATTCTGGACCTACACTGTTTTTTAGTATTTAGTTAGTTACTCTACTGAGTGAGTTACTCTAGTTCAGCAAGGTATTTTGAGAATCTATATTGTTATTAGTGTCTTTAATTTTATTAAAACTTATATTTATAAATTTATGTAACTTTATTATTTAAATATTATTTTTCTTTCTCTTAATAAAGTTAAAATGTATCTAACATAAGTATATATAATTTTTTCTCTATTTAAATCATATGAAAAAAATAATTCAATACTTTAATCCTTGACCGGTAGTTTTTAAAGACAAAAATCTTTGATAATCAGTCATTCAGATTTAATTAAATATTATTTTTATTTCTGTAATTAATTTATCTTTTCACACGCTAAAAATTCAGAGAAATAACAAATACATCTACCTCAGAAGTAAATTTCAGAGTAAACATTGTCATAAAAAATATCTCAATAAATACATGTTGTCTTCGTTCATGAAAGAGTGAATAAAAATAAGTAAAAATAAATTTTATAATTTATTTATGATTAATAAATATGTTAATATCTGAGTTAATCAACTGTATTCCAGTTCTCTTCATGTTATATTTCTCATCTTCACTTTTTATCTGCACCGAATTGAAAAACTTCAAGTTAATAAAAAAACTAAAATCTAAAAATAAACAATATAAAAAGACAAAAAAAGAAAACAATAAACAAAAACTTCGTTCCCTTAAGTTTTGTTAAATAGTTTTCTTTGTGTAATTAATTTTAATATTTGTAATCACATTATAAGACTTCTTTTAGTAATGTTAAGTAACAAATTTGAATTACATCTAACTCAATGTCACTCACACTAATTACGCGTAGACAGCGTATTTGATGCACACGTACTGTAATCTCTCGAAGTGTTTGTGACTGACGGGGTCGACCGGATGAACTGAAAAGTCAAGGGCTTCCCATGCACCGTACAAGGTTTCGCAACCGTACAAGATTACAAATCGTGTGCTATTTCAACTATGAGACTACCACGTACATCCTCAGTCACAGAAATCGAAAACGTGTATGTTTCTTACAAATCAAAACCCTAGAAGTAAAACGTCGTCAGTGATAACCACATACTACAGTGAATAGACATGCAACTTGCATTTCTCCCACGGGAAAAGAATCCGACAAGCAGATTTATAATATTTAAAATTAAGGTTTTTGATTTTTCGATCATTTTTTATTGTGATTTTACTGTCAAGTTACAGTCATTTGATTTTGGAAAAAATTATATAGACAGCTCTGTTGGACTGGCAAATATATATACACAGTCTCTAAACACACTGTTCATTTTTATACATTAGCTTTTGAGGATTTTTACACTGTCCATGTCCATTACACAAGCCACTGGTCGGATGTGTAATTAAACAGTATCTTTTTTATAGACATGTATAATCACTGGATAGATGTATATTTGTTGGTTTATGCGACGTATAGAATTCAGATTTTACATCTATTGAAGTTAACACAATGAGTAGTGTCTTTGACTAGACGCACTACGTCAGGAGTTTAAAATTTAAACAGAGCGGATGGCAGATTGAAGATTTAGAGAAGTAATCAATTGTGTCACAATATTAATGATTAGATGGATAAATGATTATCTTACAAAATTAATCATTATTCAGAAATTTTAGAAGAGTAGTCTAGGGATTAAAATATGCTTAGAGTACTTAAAAGTGACATCTGATTCGATGTGAAAGTAAATCATTTGTTTAAAAATATGAAAACACAGTAATACATGAACTGAACTGAGCTTGAGTGAATATATATATACATCCCAACTCACCTCTGGAGAGAAGAAACAGAAAGACGTCAGAAAAATACAAAAAAGAAAAAATACACTTGTGTTATTGGACCTCTGGTCGCTAGATTAACCTCTAAACCCAAGAAGAAAATACTGATGTGGGAGATAAAAAAACATTTATTAAAACTGCTGTTTTATAGCTTAATTTAGGTATTGTCAAATAAATTCAAATATCTAAACCCGGAAAAAGGGTTAAGGTTCAAATCTAACGAGATTCATAAATGAAGCTCTCGCTTCCGTCTGGAGATGGAAGCAAGGCTCAATATGCATCCAAAGTCACGTTTTGGTTCAGGGAAGGAAAAAGATAATCTTTGATTTAGTGGAAAAAATTATCAAAAATGATTGGCTGTTAACTACTATGTTCCTGAAGATTACAATTCAGTACGTGAAGTGAATAATAGACAGACTAAGAACAAAAGATGAATAGAAGGTGCTATCTATATCCTGGAGATTATATTCCTGCAAACTACAGTTCAGTACGTGAAGTGATTAATAGACAGACTAAGAACAAAAGATGAATAGAAGGTCCGAGAAACATCAAAAGGACAGAAGGCTAAATTGTCCAGATAACTAAATTTAAAAATTTAAACTTCTAAATTCTCTCCTCAACTTACGAGGCTTGTTTTCATAGAGTTGAACACCTGCTATAAAACTGTAAGTACAGTGAACAGAGCGTATGCTTGGCTTCCATAAAACTTCTTCACGTAAGCCAGTAAACAGTACTCAATTCAAGTGTCTTTAATCAATGCACTAACCTTTCCAACAGGAAGGGTTAGTGCATTAATTAAAGGGCATGTATATTCCATCTCTTCCGAACTTGAAAGAGGTGAATATGCATACCTTCTTAATGACTATAGCATCTCCAACCGTCCGTGGCAATTTTTGTTCGAGTGTTGGTTGCTTGACCTTCGGGTCCTTCTTTCCCTTGTAAGGCTTGATGGGGTATTTCCATCCGATGGCTTTTCATTGCATCGCGTGTTGTCATTTTTTGTTCAGTAACTATATAAAAAAATGATATTAAGTTTTATTGAAAATCAAATATTAAATGTTAGATATACAAGGAACTACAAAAATATCCCAAAAAAGCTATACTCTAAAGTTATAACAACGCGCGATCAACTATATTCTACATGTTATGACTAAACTAAAATATTCAAGAAATACTTTAGTTTATTACCTATCTTCCAGTCTAGAAGGTTAGGTAATAAATCAACTGCAAAGGAGAGTTAGATAATAAATTAACCTTGCAGTACTCTTCTATCGAACGATGAAACAGGTGAATATACATTGAAAGTGGGTGTTGAAGAAATAAAGAGAAGAGGACAAGCTGATGTTTCGGAGAAAAAATTAAACGCGAACGATTGGGTGAGATTTGCAACAGACGGCAAAAGTCGAAATTTTTGGGCGCTGCAGTTAATGTGTGAGGACGCGGTGGAGGCGCTCCAAGAGGGAGAAAGAGACATGAGGAGTAGGGCGGGAGCTGCAACGTTTAATATCTCGTATGATACTTCGAACGCCGATGGAAGTGGGAGCAGAGAAGCGGCGGTAGGGTACTAGTGGAGCACAGACGCTCTTGTGGAAGACGAGCTCCTACGGAGAGAAAGATTGTTTCTTTCCTTCGCTCTTTTTCCTTCTCTATGCTTCTCGTTCTTCTGCTCTGTGCTTTTCATCGGTGCAAGTTTGCTACGTGAATAGCACGAGGTTTCCACCGACGGCAAGACGAGAAGTGTCGCAACTTTCAACTTTTATCTCTTCTCGTCTATCGGTTTGTTCTTTTCATGGAACGGCGTTTCTTTCCTTCGGTTTTTTTCTTACTGCTACGTGAACAGCACGAGCTTTCCACCGATGACAAGACGGGAGGTGTCGCAACTTTCAGCAGTCGTTTTATCTCTTCTCGTTTGTCGGTTTGCTCTTCGGTTTTTTTCTTGCTTTGTGGTTTTCCTCCTCTGCTCTGTGTTTTTTGTCCTATAACGTGTTGACGCCTGCTAGGTGAAGAGTGTGAGATTTCCAGTGACGGCAACATGGGAGGTGTCGCAGCTTTCACTACAAGTTTTATCCCTTCTCGTCTGTCGGTTTGCTCATTTCATGGGACGTGTTTGACGAAGGTGAAGCACGGCAGCCCTGGAGCTGTTGTGACAGCTTTCTCTTTGTTTCTTCTTTCAATGTTCGGTGTTCTTTGTTTATCACCAGAGACTCTGTCTTTCTCCAACTGCAGCAGACGTCGAGGAATAGAAAGTAATGAGCTGCAGTTCCTTCGAACGCATCTCGACGGATCAAAGAGTATGTGCTGGACTTCTAGGGCGAGCATGCGATGCAAAGGGCTTCGCAACCATCTCTACTATTGGCAGATAAGTCTTCTCTTCTCCATGTATTTTATCTCCACTGCATGGACAGTTTAGAGGTCATTGATGCAAGCATTTCGATAGAAGTAGTCGAGGAGTCATCTGCAGACAATACTGTTGATACGCTGGATGACTCGCACAATCGATCGCGCACAGATGAATTTGGCTGCCTCCACTTGTCTCCTACTGTTCCGTCTTTTTCTTATATGTCCGCACTAAAGTCTATGATTTTGTTCTCAGACAGTGCCCTTGAGCTCACTCACGCATATATGTATTTAGACCTCAATTTTGCTAAACAAGTTGTCCCTTTTATGATCAACTATGTGAAGATTTCCAAAAGTTGTCCATTGTGTCCGTTGCACTCTACTCCGATATGCTACCCCGCTGGTCCCTATAGATTTTTATCATTTTCCTCTGACAATCTCTTGCTTTACTTGCAGGATCACAGATTTTGCATGTTCTCCTACCCTGTCTTCATTAAACATTGGAACGACAATTTTCAATCCACCGTCGCTTTTTTGTATAAAGCACGGTTCCTTTCTCTGCATATGTTCTGTTCTTGTTCAGATTTCTTTGCCATCATTTTCTCTCTTTTTCACAAGATGATGTCTTTGAGGAGACAGGCTCACTCAAAAAGAGTGAGCTTGGAGACCTCGGTGACGGTTTGCAGGACCGGGTGTGACCTCGAAATATCCTAATTTCCTCTAGTTGCTAACTTTCTCCGTACACAATGTTTGTCAAGAGTGTTCTCTATGGAGCGCGAGGGCAGCCTGCTTCACTTACATTTCCAAGGCATTATTTGCATCTACGTGAAATCTTCTACTGATATCAAGAAACGTCTTCTCCAAGCTCTTGGATGGGAGAAGAAAAAACCCCTCGGTGCTGAAGTTCGTGTGAAACTGCTCTCCAACAAGAGACTCCACACATTTGTCGGAGTGATAGGATACTGCCTGAAGGACAACCAAGATGAGCACCATATTGCCAGCATGAAAAACATTAACCAGTCAATGATCAGTGATGAGAAGGAACTGGTTCATGTTATTTGGAGCTGCCGACACCAAGAATCGGGTGGAGCTAAGTTACTTCAACATACTCCAAAGAGCACTTCAATTCAATAGGTATAAAAGCCATCATCCGCTTTCAACAATATTTCCTTGTTGTCTGCATGTCATGCTTATGTCTGACAAATACATGCCCTCCCCCAGGTGGCTCCTTCAGCATGATATACACAAGAGACGCGTTGACTCGCTATGAAACTTGCTCCTGAGGCCTGGAAATATCACTCCCGAGGATATCTATGTTTAGAGAAAATGACCGTTGCTCAAACTGTAAGCAGAGGTATTATCACCAGCAAGAGAAGAAAGACGACCCAGAAGACACAACAGAAGTGTCATCAGAAACAGAGATCCAATCTCCACACGATGGTCCACTTCTCGAATATATATCGCTCGTGGACGTTCTCTTGCGTTCCACTGACTCCGATAGATCTTTTCTCATTGAGGTTTGATGTTTGGAGATACACTATACGGTGGAGACAGAACTTGTACAGTGCGTGCTAGTGTAACACCTTTTGCTTTATCCCACCAGATGGCATTCGGGCAGTGATTAACCAAAAAGTGGCAGCTGCATGGTCACAAGGTAAACTCAAGGAGACCAGATAAGGAGGGTCGCGAACCCTAAACGGGCATTCTCAGTTTTTCAGTCTTGGAGAGAGCACTCTTGGTGATGAGGGAGGAGACTGTATTTTTCAGTGTAGTGTATATTGCCTTTGAGGTCAGAAATCAGGAGCTAGAACTGAATGAGAATCAGATTTCTTGGAGAGTAGACTTGGAGAGCAGATCTGAAGAGCAGACTTATGATCAACCAGACTTATGGTGTTGATGAGATCGCTGACTTGGGGTCTGATCTGTTGAGTAACAGAAATAGGGCGTGCAGAGTGAAATTAGGTTATCTGGTGAAGTCTTAGTTCTGGAGTTGTTGAGTAGTGAAGAATTGCCGGTCCAAGAGCGCTGCGTGACCTTGTCAGCAAGTAATGCCATGTAATGTATATGAGCCCGTGACTTTCTTCATTCTGATAAGTAGACTTGAGTTGTGTGTCAAAACTGAGTTGGGCGCATCTGGTGTTGTGTTGACTTTATTTCGGTGTAATTGTTTTGCCTTCCTACTTCCTAGCATCTACTAGGTCTCCTAGTCTTGGCGGTTGCTCCTTGTGGGTCCTGGCGTTCCGACTTGATCACCAGTAGCGGAAGCGCTGCCCAAATTTTATGCAACCCAGGTCTAGAATAGTTCCACCTGTATTTAGTAACCTAAGATTGACCAGAGACCTACAAAAGACTAGTTGGTTATTCGAAACCCGTTCAACAGTTATTAAATCCTCTGTGCTTATTGAGGATAGTTTAACGAACTGGATCTGGAGACACAAATAAAGTATACAAGTCTCCAGGGAGGTTCAAGTTCGGCAGTTCATTGGTTAGAGAAAAAAGAATCTGTTTTGAGATCTGCGGTCGAACGTTACACTAGCTATTGATATACCTTGTACAGATGCTGAGGTTCCACCTTGTACAGCACCTGATAGCAATACTCGTTCTACTGAAACTTATATGTTAGCGATCAGTCGTGTGCACTGTATATCACACTAGTTCTCTATTGAGAACTGTGCACCGTGCTGGTTTCGAAGTATAATATGATTTATGTGGATTTGTCAACAATGTTTAAATATAACGCGCTCCTCTATGCTTTAATACTGTCAGTCAAACCGATTGCCGACTGCATTACTGTGCGTTTCTAAACTACATCTGAATCCTATATGGCTTTGGTCAACGTGTCTCAGTACTGATAATCACGAACGATATGACCTTCTCTTCACACAAAATGTTATTTGTGCCTCTGTCACACTCCGGAGAGAATACAAATATGCTTATTTGTATACCGCAGTCATGAAGAAAAATTATTCTTAAGGACCAGAACAACACGGGTACACGGTGGAATTTTTTCAGCGAAAAGTGCAAAACGAAGCCACGACTGGCTCCTGGGACAAAATTATCAGACTCTCCAATAAATATAACAGCCCACTGGACGATCGAAACCAACGTGAGGTGAATAAATAAGCAATGACCTCAAGAAGACGCCTTTTTTTATAAGGGAAATAGAAAGATCTGGATTATCCCGGCCTTTTGTACTAGTAGCAGGGGTTTAAGTTCCTTCATTTTCCTAAGGTGGATTTTACCCTTACAGAACTTCATTTGTGCAATACGTGGCACCAGTAGCCCAAGTGACAGAGCATCTTTTGTCACATATCAGAAACGTAGTCGAGTTTTCTCTTGAAAAGTATACGAAATATTGTAGAAGAAGCTATAAACTTATAAAGATATACTTTCAGGTGACTGATCGTCCGCACTATGTGGACTACTACTATAGTAGCCACAGAACGTGCTGATGTGACGTAGACTACTACAGTAAAACCTTCTTATAGTAGCAGAGTCGGGATCAGCCACTCTTTATCAATGCTAATTCCTTGCTTATTATTATCTTTCGATGGAAGAGTGCTGCAAGGTTGATTTATTACTTAACCTTTTCGACGGAAAGGGTTAGGTAATAAACTAAAGTATTTATTGAATAGTTTAATTTAGTTGAAAACAGGCTGGACTTTACAGTTTAACACATATTGTTATGGACTTGGCTTATGGGTTTTCCATCACAGGTGGTGCTAGAAAATTCCCTTTCTTACACTTGTAATATATATATATTTATTTATTTATTGGTGCTAAAATCACTTATTATTTCTCTTTTTCCTTTTATTTCAGTTCCACTTGGTCCTTTCTCATCTTCTACTTCTGCATCTCTATGAGTTTGTAACTTGTGTCTCTTGTGTAACGTCCTTCTCTCAGTTTATGCACTTCAACGCATGAAATTGATATCATTATTGCTAAAATATTCAGTCTTCATTGTGGGTAAACTGAGTAATTTACATCACTGTATGTATGTAAATTAAATGAACCATCTCCACGTAGAAAGAACTCAACAAACACTACATAATGTGATATGGGCGTAAATAAGATTAATTGGTATTAAAATTTCTTTTGGTATCAGCTTTCATACATAAAATCCATGTAGAGAAGAAATAAATATTGCATTGTTACTAACAATATTCAGAAGTAAACAAGTACAATAAAAACATCTTCTCTATCCATATACTAACATTGAAAACTGATTGAATTGAGATGGAAGAACTAGACTAAGTGAGAAGAAGTCTGATGAGGACTGAAGCGAGAACGAGACAATAGCTTCACTGAATCAATAAATGTTCATCCTACACCGGAAAAGTTTAGAATTCAAGGGTTTCCCGAGCGAGTCCGTACTGTACCAAACGGTAAAGCAAAGGAACATGTATCGTGTTCATTGTACAGAAGCACATGAAACTAGATTCCACTACATAAGTTTGACGAAGTTCTGTTACCACAGTAGTAGGTCATTATCCTAGTGATCCTCACTAGCAGATGTAAGTCAAGGTCGAACGAACATCTTATGCATTCCACAATCTTAGTAATTTCCTGCGATCTGATTTGGCATGCGAAACGCTGCTTGACAAGAGCAGAAAGTGTAACTTTATTGCAACTTGTGATTATAACTTTTTATGCATCAGTTGTATGCAAGAGTTTTGATTTACCGACTTGTAATATTTTAAGAGCGAGAGGTTATTTTATAACTAGAGATAGTGAGCCTTAGCTTCAGTTCTCCTTTTCCCTTGGGGTGTTGGTTCATTGGTCCTTGGGATCTCTCTTGCCCTTGTTTCGGTTGAGGGGATCTTCTCATCCGTTTGGTATTCATTGCATCACATTTCCTTCAACACTCATGAAGCGGACGGTTGGATTTGATTTCCATGTGCTCTTTCTGATGTTGTTGTGTAATTAAATATTATGGTCATTTTGCACTCTAATATATTTCGCAATAGCCTTGTCAGAAACAGACATTGCTATTGCAATACGGCCACAGAGGATATGGTGGAGAATTATTGATCTTTTATGGCTTCTTTGATAGTAATCACATCTTGCATATGATTATAAAGGGGACCATTTTAGGTTATATGAACTGGGAGATTAGGGAGTGTCAAAACTAGACATAAGATTCTCGAACTTCCAGACGAAAAACATCAAGTGATCATCACTTGCCCATTATCAAAAGACAGTTTTGTATCGAACCTGGAATCACCTACTCGTAGGATTTGTGAATCGAAGTAACTTTATATATTTTTACAATTTCTTTCTTAAAAGTCTGGAGTAAATTTCCTAAGACAATGAGATTTAAAGTCATAACACTCACCAACATACCAGAAATACTGACCAAAGTTCTAATTTTGACACGTGTTATTAGAGTCCGTGTTCGATTCCCATCTAACTAGAGTAAAGAATGAAGGTTACTTCTGTTTGTTACAGAAATACTTTTCCAGTTCTAAGTATTCACACGTATAGTTACATGTACTCGCTTACACAAGTAAGTAGTTCCAGAGGATAGACATTTTATACCATAAAATTCTAACAAGACAAAAGTAACTGAAATTAAAGATTTTGATACAATCACTCTCCCAATACATCAAATGATGACTGCGTTGGCGCAAAACGACCACTAGAGACAAAATATATTACACCAAAGATGACAAGAAAACAATAAAGTGCATGAAGCCATAGGAATGACAATAAAGCACAATGAAAGCGAAATTCCACAACAGTACAAACGAGGTCATAAATACGTAGAGTTCAAAAAGAGCCACCATTGGTAAATGGGCAAGAAACGGATGTTTGTAGAGAACAGAAACTGGCTTGATCATACCCCCAAGTAGGTCCGTGAGCTTGATCATACTCCTCTTAACGTTTGGTTGCTTGATCATACCCTGACGGATTATTGACAGTCGAACCAACCATTTTATCTTTTGGTTCAGTATTTTAGTACTTTCAACCTAGACTAACCTATTCAAAATATTTAACATTAAGACGCGTTAGATTATCCATATTCTCATTCCTTTGATATGTGAAGTCTCACATGTGAATAACATCACAAAGTGACTGGTTTTAGAGGCCATAGCCAGTCAGGGGGTGATCAAGCCAGAGATAGTTAAGAAGGGTATTGTCAAGCTCGCGCAACCTACTGGGGGTATGATCAAGCCAACTACAGTACAGCATTGACCGTATGGCCGAGGGCGCGTGCCGGATAAATGTGAGTGTATCTTCCCGCATTTCATCTTAGAATGACAGGTTTCCGCCGCCAAGAGACGAGTCCTGGCGTATGTCCTCGTCATAAAGGAGCTGCTTCCATTTCCCGACCGGGAGTATCTAAGGCATGTTGCCGGTCATGTGATCAGTCAGCCGGTAACTCAAAAGGCTTATTGGGCGAAGCTTTACGCACGTGGAACACGTCATGCTCGTAGTTCCGGGTTTCGACACGACTGCCGTCTTCTGTCGACGACGAGGTCTGAGTGGTTTATTAAAGGTTTTATAAATATTACTTTAGTCAAAAGGAATAGTTTTCTTCGAACAGAATGTACTTACATACACAACATCTAGGCATTTAGTTAAAAGAAGAAAAAGAAAATTTAAGTGAACGAGAAAAGCTAAGATGAATCAGTACTGCATGATCAACTTAGATCAACAGAATCTATATTTAGCGTTTAATTAATCTAACGTTGGTGTAAATGCCATGAACGTTCGACATAACCTAGAACGTTATCTTTTTAAAATAAAAAACTTATTTTTCATTTTTCACAATTTAGAAGTGACACTTTTCAACTTAAAAACCCAAGTTTGATTTAAGAAAAACTTGCTAATCATGATTATCATAAAACACCTAGGCGCATAATTCAGATTATCCGCCTTGTGTCTATACTATCCGAACAACAATCCTAGGCGTTGTTTTCGCTACAAGACAGTAGACATTGTCTTTCCCTCGAGGTGACCGAAAAACCACTCCCGTCGGTGGTTCTCTCTATACAATACCCCTTCTATATTTGTTTTGGTGTTTTTCTAATTTCTGAGGTGTATATTCCATAACCCATCGCAAAATAAGGAAGTTTAAAAGACGACTGTGGTTTATCAACCGACTGTAGAGAGATTGTGGTTATCAAATCGATTGTGGCTAATCAAACACACGTGCGGAGAGATAGTGGCTTATCAATAATATGGTTTATGAAATAAAAATCTTTAAAATATAAACTGTGCTTTTAATGAATAGTAGAAGGTTGTATCTTTTCTCGACGCCATCCGTAAAACAGTTTCCGACTTCTCACTATAATTGACTAGGTTTCTCTGAAGGAGTTTTGTTATTCTATATGTGTCTATAATTGTATCATGGGAAAAATGTCTCTTATGAGTATGTAAACGAGTCTTGGAGAAGGATTGGAAAGATATGGTGATCCATTGTGCTATAGGCTTTTAGGATCTGAACTGTGAACAGCAGAGGTTTATGATCATACTCAGGCGTATAGCAGCAAACTGAAAGCTACAGTAGTGATGTAAATGATACTCAGAGGAAGAGATGGTATACCATATTTTCTTCTTGACACTCCCTAATCCCACGCTGACCATACCATTGGTTGATCTAATCTACAAGCAACCACAAGCAACAAGATTCTGCTGTTTTCTGCGCATGTATGTGTGTGTAAGTAAACTCACGCGGAGCTAGGTCCTGGTATTCAGCCACATGTTGCCCCATCAATTTCACAATCTCTTTCTGCAGTGTGCTTGCAAGTTAGACTAGAAAGGTCTAGGGTGATTTTGCGCGTCTGCCTTTCTCCAAGTCGGAAGCTCTGTTCGACCTCCGGCTTGTAACTCTTGCTGTCTTCACTTTCTTCTTCGGGTACCCAGAAATCCGAACGCTAGCTGCTGGTGATTGTTGGTTTCCTCCTTTCATCTTCTTGGGCCCAAGAATGTGAGTTGCGCCGTGTGTGTTGTCTTGCATACGTCTCCCAACTCGTGGCCGAAATCCTGTATGTGGACGAAATCCTGTATCTGTAACGATGGTTTGACAGCCTGCAGGCGCTGCAAAATTCGTGGTAATCTCTCTGGTAGTTGATCACCAGTTTCGTAACATTAACGAATGAGAGCATTCAGAGAATACAATCACTACACTTTACATGAACAAGAGCCTTGACGACAATGTTACTGATTGGTGACTGGAATTTGTTCAGCTCCCGCAACTCCCCTTTTCTCCTCTCAAAAATTATACCACTTCGGAAGAATGACTTCCACCAGTAGCTGGACAGAATGATTTGTCAAGCTAAGACAAATGATTGTCGTGTACCGTGTTAATTCGATAACTATATAGGTACACGTAATGCTACAGTATCAAGGGCGTATAGTAATAGGCACTGAAAGTCACCCTACAAGGAACTTCAAATGCGTAAGTTGCCCTTTCAAAGAATCAAAACTCTAAGACCCACGACTGCCTAACCTAAGCCAGAAGAAGCCTCTGAAAATTCTCGGTTGCTTCTTCTACTGTGGCTAACTCGGAAGTATATTTGTTTACTTTACTAACGTTGTCCTCCTGGACACTCGCGGGCACTTTGTCTGCATATCCTGGAGCATTCATCCTCTTGACAACAGCTTCTTGTTGCCTGCAGTTCATTCAATCGAAACGATCAGGGATGAAACACAAAAGCTGGCGTAGCCTCAGCAACGAGTATTGTTTAGGTTACATCAAGCATTCCCTACAGTGGACTACGATTGTACAATGACCGGAAGGAACGATGTGTATGTGTACGTACTTAATTATCTCTTCCTTCTTCTTTTGCAGCTTGGCTAGCTCTACGTTCGCATCGACCAACCCAGTCAGGAGCAAGTACGCTGACAATTGGTCATCAATTATAGCAACCGCACAACCAGGCGGTGCATTTTCTGCTTCTGCGATTATCTGCATCAAAGTAGTATGGGAAGTATTAGAACGTTAGTTCCACTTGAGTATAATCTATCTTAGCATGTTTTAAGGTTTGGGTGTCTCAAATCACTACTCAACATGCACGGTCAGCTAATTACTTACCTCCACCGATGACAGTGTAGCTAGAGTAGAAATTATTCCTGAACCCTTTTGCATGACATCTGCGACATCAGAAGTCCGACAAAGCAAGTACAACGCACACCTGCGCGCGTATCATAAAAGATTCGGTCATTTTTGGATTCTACACTGTCTACTGCCGACTTCGCGGGAATGTGTACCAAAAGTATCCGAAAAATGAAATATAACGACGAAGGTTCCTTATATATCAACATAATGTTAATATCATCGCGCACCTTTGCTTCGGCTGCAAACCGTAGTTCATACGGAGAGACCTTATGGCCCTTACTGCCACCTCAATTGAACTCATTTGAGCTTCTACCTCAGGGTTCTCCCATTCCTTTATGGATAAACCAGAACAAAAAGTCAGAAGTTACATGAGTTGGGCACCTGAGAACGAATATCAAACCACAATATATTCTGACATCACGTATAAAGGTACTTGTGAATGTTCCAGCCAACTACAAGCCCACTCTAACAGAGCTCTACATAAATAATACACCAGAACACTGCAAGAATTGGCATACTGTGTGAATACAACGGTACTGATTGAGATTTCTCACCTTTACTGCTGATGGATACGGCGCTATCACGATTGACGACTTCACGTCCTCCCCTTGCTTTTGTGGAAGCCGTTGCCACAACTCTTCTGTTAAGAAAGGCATGATTGGATGCAGCAGACGCAACCCAGTGTCTAAACAGACCCAAAGTGTATTCCTCGTAGCTTTCTTCCTTTGAACTGCTGCGGGATCTGCATCGTCACCATTTAACGCTGGTTTGCTGATTTCAACGAAAACGTCGCACAGCTGATATAGCCACCACGAATACATAGCTGTCGATGCTTCTGAAAGATCCAAAGCTTCAAAAGAGTTCACAGTCTTCGCTACCGCGCTGTTCAAAACAGCAAGTACCCATTGACAGCCAAATGGGAGACTGCCCACATCTAGCGTTTTAGAAGGAACAAAGTCGCTTCCCAAATTCATCATGGCGAAGCGAATGACATTCCAAAGCTTATTGCACCAATGTCTGTACCCAACTACCCTCTGTATATCCAAATTGATGTTGATAGACTGCATAACAGATAGCGAAGTTAGTACTCTAATATGATGCATTCCTGAATGAAGAGAAAACATTCCAGAGAACCGGTTCCAACCTCGCTCAATAGTTCCAGACGGCTACGATGCACGAGGGATCCAAACACCATATAAATAGCGATTTTGTTTGCATTCGTCAGAGGAGGAACTCGATAACCTCATAACTTGGATAACCACAACTGCCGGAGAGCCGTGTGGCGAAACTTTATCCTTTGATAAAGCTTCGCCGGCTAGCACCTATATACACAAGTTAGAAACTGCTAATAAGCAGAAAGTCAAAATTTCCGTGAATTGACAGCAGTTTCCCTGTACCTGAGCAGTGTAGGCCACAAGGGCAAAGCGGAGAGCATCAGCTCCACACTCGGGAATACCATTAGGAAAATCAAGCGTTTGACCGTCTTTTGCCTTTTCCACCTCCCGTGGATCCAGATTTCCTTCCTCGAGTCGCTTGTGAAGTTCCTTCAGCGTAATTCCATTGATAACTTCCATGGGATCGATAACGTTACCCAAAGACTTCGACATCTTCCGTCCATGTGCGTCCCGTACCATAGCATGCAGTAGCACCTGTGGAAACGCAAGGTCCGCATAAATCAAGAGGTAACGTAATGAAAGGAGAGAAACGCAGCCCAACCTGTCTGAAGTCTGACGCCACATAGTCAAGAACTTAGAGACGTGATAAATATCGGCCCGTAGACTGGCCAAGCGACTTCCCAGTCGGCTGTAATTAGGATTCACTGTGCAGGTCCACTTCGAACTACGGCTGTATAAGAACTACTATATCATAACAATCTTTTGCAAGCTCAATGAGAAAGACTTAAATCTGACAAGAACGCTCCAGAAACGAATCCGTCTGCTCTAGACGAGTCGTAGCATCTCATACCTGCTTGAAAGGTGGTTGGCCTGTAAGCTTCATACCCATCATTACCATTCTAGCCACCCAGAAAAATAAAATATCATGGCCAGTCTCCAACAGCGATGTCGGGTAAAACGTTTGCAGATCAGCAGTATTTTCTGGCCAACCCATAGTAGAGAAAGGAAAAAGTCCCGAGGAGAACCAGGTGTCAAGGACATCTGGGTCTTGCGCCAAAGTGTACTTTTTCCCTGGGTACTTCTCAGAAGCTTGCTTCTCAGCTTCATTCGAGTCCCGACCAACAACCCAGTGATCATTGTAAACTCCAAACTCAATGAGCTCGTCGTCCTCGAGAGTCACATACCACGCAGGAACACGATGACCCCACCAAAGCTGCCGTGATATACACCAATCCCTGATGTTCTCCAACCACCTGTGAACAACGAAACTCGCGTAAGATATCCTCATTTAGTTGCAAACAGCCGAGTTGCTTGATCCAGCTGTTGGCACATACCGACGGATAGTTGATCAGAGCCTAACAGTAATAAGGAACTTCCAAAACATGCTAAGTCTATCTACTGAAAGGGTCGTGTATGGTCGACCTGAACCATACGTCCTCGAACTGTTTGGGGACAATGTCAAGTCGCCCGTCACGAACGGCAGCGCAAGCTTCTCTCGCCATATCATCACAGCTCACATACCACTGGGGCTTTATCATGGGTTCAATCACATCATTACTCCTTGAGCAAATTCCAAGTCGCATAGGATTATCAGATGCTCCTCTGTACAAACCCTGCGGAGAGAAAGTGGCGTCATACGTAGTAGAAAAACCTCTTACGAGGAAGCGCCTTCAGCGACAAACGAAGGGCGCGAATAAAAGCTGAGCATTTTACCACTGCCTTCCAATATGCTTTTCGATCGGATTCGCTCTGAGGACGCAACAAGCAGTGTATCCACGAAAGCGTTTGGACTAACCTGCTCCTTCAGGGCTTTCAAAACAGCTACACGAGCTTCAAATCTTTTAAGGCCTTCATAGTCTTTTCCTCCATTGCTGTTGATCTTGCCGTCGTCTGTTAGGATGTTGATGAATTCCAGATTGTGGCGCTTGCCAGTGGCAAAGTCATTGGGGTCATGGGCAGGGGTAATCTGTACACGTTGCATTCCAGACATCAGTTATTACACACACGAAAGAAATATCAGTAGGCTGAATGGCTTCATGCAGCTCTATCCACTCACCTTGACAGCTCCGGTACCGAAGGACATATCCACAAGTTCCGCGTCACATATGATCGGGAGTTTCCTTTTGTTGAAAGGGTGCACCACAAACTTCCCATGCAAGCGCTTGTATCTTGGATCTTCTGGATGTACAGCAACTGCTGTATCTCCCAGCATCGTCTCAATACGAGTTGTGGCGACCACAATTTCTCCCTCTCCTCCTTCCAACGGATATGCAAAAGAGATAATCACTCCAAATTCCACGAGATCTTCATGGCCCGGTACTCGCCGTAACGTGCGACCTGGCAAGTCTATGTAGTCCACCTGAACAGGCAACGGGTCATTCAAGGTCATCAACCTCATCAAGAAAAAAGCGTATGACGAATAAACGGGAACGTATCAAAGAGAAAGCAACGCAAGAACCAATCATACACACAAGGAAAGTGAAAGCGGGCAGACTGACATATACAAAGGAACATAAGATGCTGAAAGGCCAGAAAGGCTAAAATGTTTCGCAGGATATCTCGAAAGCATTAAATCCCCGGCGAAGATTACAGGTGACCATAAGCAGACCCACCTCTATATCTGAGATCGCAGTTCTCAAGTTACAGTCCCAATTTACAAGGCGGTTGTCCCTGAACAAATTACATTTCGATCAGCCCATAGTTACTACAGTTCCAGGTTAGGAAAACTTCGGGCCCGCGCCCTTTCATCCACCGACACAACCAGCACGCAATCCTCCAACAGATACGCTTTCCTCTTCAATTCGAAATCAGCTATCAGCAGATGACGAGAGTTAACCTGTAGATTAGTTTCTCTTCGTATAACCGGACAAAGGCCTCAGTCACGGCAACCGAGCGCTTCTCATCCATAGTGAAACACTGCACAGAAAATAGTAGACACGAAGTAAGGAATATCTGTTAAGATCATGATCAACCGCAAAGGCTTTTTGCACTTGTAAACACCAACAGAAAGGAGACGAAACAAAACAGGTGCCACTGACAGCCCTGGCAATTCGCTCGACCCTGGGAACACAAATACTGAAGAAACGACAGCAACATGAACACAGAAGAGCACCTCTCTGGACCAGTCCAGCGATGAGCCAATGGCACGTTGCTGCTTGCCAATTTTACCTCCGTACGCTTCTTTCCACTTCCACACCTAATATTCCGTGAGAACCAAAAGCCAGGTCAGACCTCAATCGAAGATGACTTCGACTTGACACTTGCAAGAAACAAGATGGCAGATGTAGTGGCACATAAAAAAATTATACTCAGAACACATAAACAGAGGATCTTCTAGGGCATTAACAAACTCACTTCTTCAACGAACTTTTCTCGTCCTAAATCGTGCCGATCCAATCCAAGGTCCTTCTTTATCTTCTTCTCCACGACCACCTGCATACAGTACACATATAAACTTTCAGCCCGTACTGCAGTAACTGAGCTCAAGCGGCGATTTATGAAGAACCCAAAAGTGTGAATCTGCATTCTCGACGTACGAATCTATACTGAGAAGTATGAACAACAACCAACAGTGAAGGGCTGAGACATGTATACCTGAGTAGCGATCCCAGCATGATCACACCCGGGAACCCACAGAGTATTGTAGCCACTCATTCTTCGCCATCTGACTACCGTGTCCTGCTCAACATACCAACTGAAATTCTCACATGAATTGCATATAAGTCCTTAACGGACGCGAGTCTGCTGTCGCCACTGCATTATCATAGCTGCAAGTCTGATTAGTTGGTGACTCTAATTGCTAGAGGGAGTTTGCGGTAGTACCGGAGAAATACAACTGCTGCCAGTCACAGATGAATTGCATGTAGTGCACGAGATTTCCTCAAGGGTTACTACAGAACTCGTACAGGACACCACTCACTCTTACTGTTTCTAAGGGTCCAAGCTGCGCACAATCAAAACAGACATAAAATGTCCATTACAGACCTCAACTGCGGCAGTCAGACCATGTCCGATATGCAGCGCTCCAGTGACGTTTGGTGGAGGCACAACCTGTATGATGTGCAGATCAGGTCCCGCGATCAATGAAGAATTGCTAAAGTGCCCTCCAGCTTGATAGGAACAATTACAGCATGAAACCTTCTACGGCAGACAAACTCAGCATCATACTTACAATCACAAAAGGAGGCTTCTTCTTGTTTGTGTTATCAGCGGCAAAAAACCCAGACTTATCCCACCATTCATACCACCTACGGCATTGTGTGACAATCACCGATGTTAGGCAGAGGCGAGCTGAAACTGCAAACTCCGAGATCATCACGGCTTACAAACAAATTTATAAACGACCGGTCACTTACGAAGCCTCTACAGCTCCTGGATTGTAGGATTTTGCCATCTCTGGTGCGAGGCGCTTCTTCTCGCCTGCTGGAGTCGGAGGATCAACAGCATCTGCTTCATTTTCAGCTGAAGCTGCAGCTGATTTTTTTGCTTTCTCCTCGGCTTTCTTGGACGGCTGCCCTGCTTTAGCCGCCTGGTAAAGAACCACGGAGTATTAGTACATTGCCACCATCTCGTAAGAAATGTGCAAAAAAATCTGCATACGATCGCGGGATGAAATTCGCTTCTGACCTGCGCAACTTTGGCAGCTTCGGCCTTTTGGGCTGCCTTCAGCTTTTTCAGCTCCTTCTCCTTCGCCTGCAATCAAAACCATGGTAACATAAATCTACACCCTACTTTACCCCGGACTATATCCTGATCTAACCGATGCTACAAACGATTACAGGTCTGTATCTTTGCTCGAGCCACACAGACTTCACTTCATTCTTCACGACAGATCTCCAAAACCACGTAAATTACATCCGAACAAATATGTGACGCGCCAGATTTTAAGTATATTCAGCATTCATCCCAACACAATACCTTCTCTTCCCTTTTCTTCTTCTTCTCTGGATCTTCTTCCACTGCTCCTGAAGCTGGAGCGGCTTCCGCTTTTTCCACAGCTCCAGGAGCCATAGCTTCAGACCCTGAAAAACCCTAAACCCTGCACTTAATCGGAATTGCCAATATTCGAGAAGCGAAATGGTCCGAGGAAACGCAATGACAAGAGTCAATCCCTTTGTTGGGGATCGACACGAGAAAAGATTGAGATATCAGCCAGTAGATTGTGGTGGAACTCTTTGTCTTAGTCTGCCTCTGTCCGACGAGCCGCCTCTCGTTCGTTCTTTCCTTGTCCAGTTCCAGCCCTCATCCCGGCCTTGTAACAAGCGTTCTTAACCAACTTCGCGGCCTACTGTCATTTTTTTAGTTTACGTAGTAGATGTGTGAATGTTGGCTAAGGTAGATTCTCATAACCATTTACACCAGAAATTTGCTTGATCGACCCCATAACGTTTTTCGGGCTTGATCATACCCTCTTTAACATTTCTTCACTTGATCGATCTTTGACTTGCAGCAGCATGTAGTTTCGGTACATGAATCAAGAAAGAGGATCCATATCTGCTTTTGATACACATATATGTTTGACATGTGTATACATTGGTGATTCAGAATTCAATTTAAAATATTTCTGTCCTTCAGTCGTCAAAAATCCAGTCATAGGTCTCTTCACGAATCAATCCTTACTTCATTATGTCGTGACCGTGTAAAACTGACAGAACCAGTACTACATCGTAAAGCACTCCCTCGACCAATGTAATGTCATGGGCAGGTAACGTAAAATCACGAGCATATACAAAAACTTTTATGCACTGCCAAGCGTGTACTTACGGACAGCGTAACCCATGCACTCGGGCAGTGGCTTACATGCGCACTTCCTTCAAGGCAGTGTGCTTTTGCTCGTAATCCCACCGCGGGCAGTGCATTATCTTTATCTATACTTGAGAGCTCTCACCTGAAGTAAGCATCACCTGGGTTCTAAAACAGTCATGATAGTTTGACATGGTTCTTAGTACTGGAACTATAAGCTTTACAAGTTAGAGTTCCGATAAACTGACGGAACATTAAGAAAGATCCGGTCAAGCTCGACAAACGTATTAAAATACTGATCAAACAAATTTCTGTCTTTTATACCTCAATCATCCTCTTCACCAAAATAGATGAAGAGGATGTTGTTGTGAAACTAGAATAAGTTGTGAAACTATAAATATATATTTATACATTTAAATACACAAAATCTAGTTTTAAATGAGATTTCTTTGCTCTCATTTATTTGTTAATTGAAAGTAACTTTTTGTTCGTGCTTACCAAATTGCTGGAAGTAATTTAGAATAAAAGATTTTACATATCGATGTTTCTATTGTGGAGGGTTGTAGATGAAACCAAAATGCTATGTTGAATAAGCAATTAAAATAACCGATAGGCTCTTTTTCTGTCTAAACAGATGCGGTGTTTATGATAACCTGCTTGCCTAGGCTTTACGCGTTCAAATTTAGTTGTAAAATCCACACTAACGACGGACGGATCTTATTCTTAAAACTTGTTGGCCTCGTGGGAATTGATCCATTTGCATTTTCGTGTGATAGCAATTATCTACCAAAATTCTAGAGAAGTTTATGAGTGACAGAAGAAGAAAGAGAAAGATAGAGAGTGTCAATCATAATTTACTTTTTATTTTTCTCTTGTATCCATAAGAATAATGAAACGAATTCAGAACTTTCATTCTAAATATCTATTCTCATTTCATTCAACATATCAAAAATCGGTGTCCCAAGTGATTTAGCATACAGTCCTCTAACATCCTAAATATCTATTCTTATGTAATTCAACATATCAAAAATCGGTGTCCCAAGTGATTTAGCCTACAATCCTCTAAGAGAAAGATCGTGAGTTCAATCCCTTGCAGATACGATAGGAGGTGCATGCGTTACAAACTCTTAATGAAGCTTCTGGCTGAGTCTCGCTATGTTGGGCTCATATGAACAGTCTCATGGTCCGCGTAGATCCCAAGGGACAGGTAATACTATTTATCATTTTATTTATCATATCATTGCTTTACGAAATGCATAGAAGTCGATCACTTTATTCGCTCTATTCTATAGTCATTTGCATCGATCTCGTTTTAACAAGAAATAATATAAAAGTAATATAACAGTGGGAGTGGAGTAATATAACAAGAGTGTAACAACGACGCGAGAAATATAAACGGACGGAAAAAGCATTTATATAAACAAGAGGAAAAAGAGACTCAAACGCCAAGCATGTAACACCCAGAAGAGTGAAAACACTATCGAGACAAAACCTTTCCCATCACTAACTAATAACAGAGTACCTTGAGACATATGAAAGAGGCCAATCAAGCTTTTTTATAAGTGTATATAAAAAAACATATTTAATTATTTTTTTTATATAGTAATCTGTTTATTGTTTTTAATACAGCCTATTACTACAATGCAACAACCTTGTTTCACTTCGAACTACAATGGCTCTACAGGTGAGACAAAACCATATACTTTTATGTGAGACAACAAACGACAGCCAAACAGCGTTACCTTACTCTGCATGATTATTCACATTCTTCCATCTTTTGTTCCTAACCCTTCTGGCCGGAAAGGTTAGGGAATAAATTAGAGTTGAGGAGTATTAATTTTCCGTAAAACTGCTATGATGCGTGTTTCTACGTGGTATGCTTATGGGTTATCCTTTCAACTCCTGAGAACTTTGGGGCTGGTTAACACTTAATATCTACAAAACTTCTAATTTTTATATTATTTTTGTTTTAGATTTATAAATAGATACTTATTATTCTCTATATTTATATGAAAATAATAATTATATATTGTAAATTAATAGAAAGAGAGCAAAAGTTCTCTGAAGTTTAGTCTCGTCTTCACTAGACCTTCAAGGTGCTTACAATCTACATCGAAAACAAAAATAAACCTCCTCTTCGACAAAATAAATTTCCTTTTTGCTCGTCTCTAATATATATATCTAACAAAAACAGTACACCCCACCGAAATTTATGATAGTGTGATACTGACCTTCCACTTCGTGTAGTTAAAATACTCACGCAGGATAATCAAAATATGCATCCTAAATGCCTTGAGGAAGGTGAGTCTAGAAGAAGACAAGCGTGATAATTGGAACAAAATGAACAAATTAGATTTATGATGGCTGTGGATTGTATTGATTGAGAAAAAAGTAATACAAAACTGATGCCATAAGCGTTGAAACGGTCGAAAGAATACATGTTAGAGAAGAAGAGACGAACTGAGAATTTTTTCTAAATTGATCTTACTAAATTTAAATAGTTAAATTAATAGATTTATATTTAAACCTGATTAACCTAGTTACACAGGGTTGCTATAAGCTAAAACTTATAAGTGCAACATATAAATAAATCATTTTTTTAGTATAAAACAATTATACCCAAATGAAAAATAATAATTTTATTTAGATGTACCAATTTATGACCCAACCTTTTTTAAAGAAAGAATTCAATCATAAATAAAACATGCAGTAATATCTCCTCCATCTGAACATGGAGCCGATGATTATTCATGCTTTGTGTATATAGACATATATATGCATCCAAGCTGTACATATGCTGGAGGGTAGGAAGAAGACAAGGATGGACATAGTAATAAAATTATCACAAGTGGTTAGTTAGCTTCTAGTGTCACAACTAGTTTTGAAAAGTTTTTTTCCGCTTCTTTTTTCTCTGATTTACTACAGAGAAGAGAAGCGAAAATAATCTCATTTGGAAAAATTATGATTACTGTAGAGGAGATGAACTGACCTATTAGATATACACTTCTAAATTTAAATAGTTAAATTTAGAAAGCTATAATTAAATTGCATATTAAATAATCTTATTTTACCTACTAACCTCATTACCCTTTCTTCCATTTGATCTTACGCACCTCATTACATTTTTTGCACTTGGACGCTAAGAGAACAAAAAACTTATAAGTCATGTGTACACAGCGGCCTTCATTCTATTATAAACTGTTTCTCATGGAGTCCCGAGTAGTATTATTTCAATACATGTTAATTTTGTCCTAACGTTTTCAGGAAGCAAAGTTTAGTCATAAATTGATGGATGTACATATACCTCTTCCATCTGAACATGGAGAGGTGAATATGGAAAGAAGTTAGACGTTATGCAAAAATGAGGGGAATGATTCAGTGAACTGAGTCAAAGTGTAGAGAAAGTTTACTAACGAATGGCAAAATTAAGTACGAAACAGACGTAAGTGCAATTACATGTTGAATAGAATAATAGTACAAATGGTTCCATGGTGATAACACTTTCACTACTGTAACAGTAACATCATGAGCATTTCTAAAAACATAAAACACTGGTGGAATTTCTGTCTAGCAGCATAATGCCACGAGCAGCAAGCATAACACAACTTGCAGCAAGCATAATGCAAGTTGTGTTATGCCAGTTGAGCTTCAGTAAGAAATTTAGCACGTGAATTACGCAGTGTATTCCACTGCCCGGCGTGAGGTTATGCAGCATAACCTCACTCCCACTGCGTGCAGTGGATTATCCTATACATTAGTGCGTACATGTCCAACCGGAACTAGCTCACAACTACCAACTCATGCGGAATAACAGAAGCTCATATAGTTAGGAGGAAGTTCACTCAGTTTAATACGCATGCCTTTTTCTGCTTTTCTTTCGTGAAACGATTCAATTTATTTTGAACCACGAACAACATGAATCTATCGAGATGGATTCTTCCTAACGATTTGGAATAACAAAAAGCCTATAGAATTGCTGAAACTGGTTGTTCATGAAACAGTAGAAAAGGTTGACCTTTTGTATATGTTTGACTCCAAACCTATTTTATATAGTCACATTTGCAGATTCCTCTTCATTAAAGTGATTATATGTATAGATCACATGCTACACTCTTTGTTCAAGAATGTGATTATGAATTTACAATCACGAATCGTCATAGTGACAAAATGTAGGCTCACCAAGTGCGTGATTATAACGAGGTTTGACTGTATGCTAGTCAGGACTAGAAATTTCCAGTTTGCCTCTCACAAGAAATTTCTGCTTTGTCGGAGACGTTTTGTAGGGAGGACACCAGATACGGAATTTGGAATCAAAATGAGAGCAAGAGAACATGAGGAATGATGATAGAGGTCAAACCTTATCAGTCCTATCTTGGAACGATTGGAACTCTGCATCGGGATGTGACAGAGACAAACCTTCTGAAACTGGAGCTGAAAATAATTAAGGTCCAAGTCCTTCAGCAGGAGTGATCACGAGGACGAGCAAATTTTTGTCAGTAACAAGCTTAAACAAGAGGTATGAGAACAAGCGAAAGTAGAGTCGCGCCCAGGTGAAAGGTGCGGCTGCTGCTATGCGCTTTGTGTTCTACTGAATTGTGTACACAACAGAAATTTGATCGAGCACATTATAAGACGGAATGGAGGAAGCAGGTTTCATCCTGCAAGGGAAGGAGGCAGAGCATGGTCCCAGCGGACAAGTTCGTGAGCTTCCTCAGAGTGGGGCACTATCGATGCTCGACTTTCTGATGAACCGGAAGCTTAGTGCGCCTTCTTCTCTTGGGCCTCATTGCGCCCTCCTATCAGGACCTCCCCGTTGGTACGTGTTTCTTGTGTTCATGATCCGTTCCGTGTTAATTAACACACGGATTGCTTTGACTTTCGTCCTCGAGTCGGTGCATAGTCACTGCATGATTAGTGCCTGGAACGTAGAGGAGCTGCTTTGGAAGGACCTGGAAATTCTTAAGATGTTGTCCCTATCGTGGGGCATATGTTGTATATCCATTTCTGAGAGATGAATCTGACCGTTCAACTAATTCAAGCGCTCAGTTTTCTCACAGGAATACTTCGTGCTCTGTATGCTGCTTGGAATTTTGTCGATAATAGACATTCACACAGGTGTCGTGGATTGTACTGTTTGGTAGTGGCAAGACATCACTGCTTCTGCAGCTTGCGTACAATATCGCATCAGCGGCTTTGGATAGTGTGGTTTTCATATGCAAGCCACGCAATTTTGAGAGTGACTACATCTATCTAGCTCAGGTTGGTTTCCTTTCTCATATGGTGAATATTTGCATAACTCGAGTAGCTTCCGGTCAGTTGATATAGGTCAGCTGTAAATATTTGGTATGTAAAGCCTAGGATGTAATCCGTTTGCGACAATATCTTTGAGCCCTGACTTACAGATCAAACAGTTGATCAACGCTGATGCTGGCATTTTACAGTTCTCACTTTAAAATTCTTGGACAGGACGTGGACACTTCCTCTGAGGTCTTTGATCGCATTCAAATAAAGTTAGTCTTGGACTTTGAGGTTCTTTCACATGTTCCAAGGATAAAGTTCCGATTGCTTCAGTTACTGCTTCCATCTGCTTCGGTCATCCGAATTCTTATTGGTCTCATTCCGGTAAGAGCTTTGTGCCATGACAGTCGTATTGACAGGTTTCCTCACCAAAAGCCGATGGATTTCTGTTGTAAGATATGTTCGTGATGATGAGGACCTTCGCAAGTACTTCGCGGCTTTCCACATGCATACAAGCTTGCCAACAACGGTGATCGTGGATGACTTCATTGACTTCTTCCAAGGATGGTACTTGTCTTCATCCCATATCTTTGCACAGAAAATTAGCTCCATACTTCCCTTCCACGGATGCCTATGTCGTTTACTGTAGTAAAGGATCTGTGATTCACGTGTGTAATGGATCCATGTAAACTTATCTCATTACATCAAGTTTTGCTCCCAAGTACATCTTCATAGCCCTGATTATCGCTGGGATCCAGGGATAGTCGCCAACAAGGTGGTCAAGCACGACCTTCCCGGGAGCTTGGCATTGTTAAGACCTTGTGTCTTGCTCAGAATGCAATCACATATGCCAGGTAGCCGCCTGTACAATGCTACACTTCTGACGAACAGAACTTTGTAACGTAGTGGGTCCTTCAGACTTCACTGAGCTTGGTCTTCATATTCCTGTTTGTGCAGTGAGCAGTACAAAACATCTACACAGTGTAGACTGATTCTCTCGGATTCACATCACGGTGATGGGCCTCGGCTGTTATATATATTCAGAAGATGGGTCCATCAAACCTTCGTTATTAAAGGTTAGTTACTACTTCACGAGTACTCTTCCTACATGTATGTCGTCTCAAAAGTTTGGAGTCTCGTTGGTTATTATCGATGTAAAGACGAAGTCAATTGACAAAGTTAGACATACTCAGGACCTTCAGGTGGAAGATACTAGATTGCTGTCTTGGAACCATTATTTTAGTACGAAGTACCAGGCATTTGTAAATCGTCGATTTTATAATAGTAGGTGAGCCTCAGTTTGATCTGGTGGCAGTTCCGGGAGTTTAACGACCTTCAGTCATTATTATAACCTTGAGACTTGCTAGATCCCCAGAACTTGAGTCTCAGTTTAAGCGAAACCTTTTTTGTCAAAAGCAAGATCTAGTCTCAGTTTAAGCGATAAGCATCAGTTAACAGTGGAGAAGAAATACTGCAGGACTAGTTCTGTTTACCCTTTCAGACTTGAAGAAACCAACTTAGTAAGTTACCTAACTTGTTATACGCTTTTGTAGCAGCTATCCACGATATGTGTAGCTTCACCCTCGCATTGCACGAAGGACGAGGTCACGATAACGACCATGGCGTGGCCAAGTATGATCTGTCACAAAGATATCTCCGCTTTGATGGTTGGGACAATCTCCACATCGGTCACTAAGAACAAGGATGCAGAAGTGAGAGGTATACATATACACTGTGACGAAGGCTGAAGACTTACCAGCTTTCTTTACACAAAGGACTTTGCAGCCTGGACTTGTACTACGAGGTAGTAAGGTGATTTGATAGCTGCCTTTTGGTGGAGCCTGAACTTGTACTACAATGTAGTAAGGTGATTTGGTAGCTCCTTTGGTGGAAAGTTCCTAGCATAGGACGTAAGGTTGAGAAACTGTGTTCTGTGCAACAAAGAGCACAAGAATGTACGCAGGATAGCTAGACGTTAGTTATCAGTGATTTCACTTGCTTTTGGAGTATGAAACTTACACCGCTGTCTCGGAAATTACTTTCAGTGTGCATCGTGGTGTGATACGGTAGAGACCAAGTCTGTAACAAATCTCGGGCATGAGTACCGGTGTTCGTATGCACGAAGTTCTCATGGGACTAACCTCGGCCTTGAGTAGATTTTGTATAACCACAAATTAGCTGCATCTTATATGTTACTTTGGAGGAGTCTAGAGTATATCCCTAGTATGGACTATAGGTAGGTTTCAAGCAGTTTAAGTTACACGAGCGAATTAAGTCGGTCGTTGACGCAGTATGCTCAGTGTGGCTGTTTGAGATGCTGTTGTTATTTACAAGCAGCCAGAGATCAGATACGAGGGTAAACCGCCACTGCATATCGTAGCGGGATGACCTGGACATTAGTGCATTCATGAAGTAGGACAGTAGCACAGATAGACAACAAGAAACAAAAGTACTTAAATTGTCTTTTAATTTAAAGGAATTCAAAATGTTATTGACAAAGATAATCTGTTGATCTATTGATATCAATGAGTATTAAACTGATAATTGTTTATAATAATTAAGATTGACATTAAGTATTCAAAGTACTTGTTTTCATTGATATTGCGAGTGTTAAAATTGAAATTACTGAAATTTAGACAGTAAACTCATCAAAAGACTGTGTTTTACTTTAACAGTTTGAATATTATTGTAATATAATCTTTTTTTGTTTTTCGTGCACTGGCAATTGTTGGTTTGAGTGGCTAGAACGGAAATTTAATTAGTCAGTTCGAGATAAAAGAGCTGCTTTGTTTCCTTCGTGCTCCACGCTTCTACAGTATAGAGAGAAATAATAATAATAATAATAATAAAACCAATAAGATAAATGATCAAATTACACTCAAATCTCTACACTATTGAGATTCAAGTAGTAAATGTTATTTTATTGGTTTTAGCGTAAGAAGGATCAGTTGTCCTATTTCTAGAAGGAACAATTACTGTACATCAGCACAAATGGACAGAGATGATTGACGCCACCGCTGGTTCCTTTAACTCGGGTTTGTTGATTCACCTCATATTCCTTGCATTATCATCTGGTAGTAATTAGATGATGGTTAGCATCAAAGTATTTAATATTTAATTATCAACTATTATAGCACATATGAACGAAAATAACATTTTCTTTATTATCAGTATATCAGTTAGCTATTCTGAAATAGTTAATATCAGAGCAAAGACAAACTGTTGTTTCGAAGAGAGAAAATAGAGCAAAACCGCTCTTGTTCTCGGGTTTGTAGTTCAATCCTGAGTTTCTTGTAGCTCTGCATCTAACTGTTTACATTTTTTCTAGTTTTAAAAATGTAAAAGGCTCATTCATTTTATACTTCAAACGGTTCAAAATATAAAATATAATTTAATCTCAAATTTTCTTCTTTAGACTTTTCATATCTACTCTTCCTCCAAACGGAATTAATGTACATATCATTGTAATCTGTTCTTCCTCTGAAGTGTACTGCAACGAGGAGTATACATGAATTTTCACACTCACTTCTAGCTTGTCCTTTCCCTTCTCTACTGCCAAAACGTCACGTTGCATGCAATAGTATATTGGTAAGAGATTTTATGGTCACTACATCCCATACTTTGCGAACTATTGCTAGGACGAGTACACTCGTATGATTTCAGTAATCGTGCAACAATATTCATTTTTCCCGGTGAGCGAGGTCCGGCAATATTTTGGACATAGGTGTAAAACAGGCCCCTTCCTCGAGCGAAAATCTGAAAGGATCTCAAGCGTGATAGTGAAAGAATATTCGAGACCACCAAAATTTCACTCGTTGAACTTGACGACTCGTTTTACATTAGATCTTCGCACCATTTTACATGAGCTGCAATGACATCATTTCTCGATGGTTTGTCGAAGGTAAACATTCAGAGGGTCCAAAAACAAGGTTATTGCATGAATGGTACATTGAGTTTAGAGTCTCACGTGGCGCGTAAGGTCAAGAAACTTGGGCGCACTGGGTGGTAACCGACTGTGTAAGTCGGCTTGTCATGCGCTCTGAAAGTCCAAAAGGTTATAATTACCTAATTACACCAGCGGCTGCTCAGTGATTATTAAAATCACTTGTAATCGAGTAGATTCAAGGGGCGTTCATAACATAAATTCCAAGAAAACTAATATGAATTCAGTACTGTGGCGTAAAGATCTGTTCATTTTAATTTTCGTTTAATTAGGGGACAAAATATATACGATATCTAATACGTTAAATCTGAAGCTATATCCGGTCTCTTTTAAACAACCCCACTCGAAATGACTTTAGCTTTCTAGTAACCAAAATGACTTGAACAAAGTTTCTACCTTTGTACCGTTTTATCTTTCTAACCTAGAACCCTGAGTACCTCCACCAGGGTGCTAAATACCGGTAAAAGATGCTGAACTTCTTCGGTTTATCTTAGGATCATCGGAACTATGTGGTTAGTTTGGCCTTTATGATGTGAATGCCCCGTCAGTGAAGAACATCAAAAGAGAACGGTTTGAATCAGATTCTTACCACGCGAGCGACTGCACCCGAAAAAGCTGGTATGGAGTCCTAGGGACGTATGCATGACCCCAGTCTCTTCTACTGTTCTCGTTGTCAAATTCTTCAGTTTGTCCGTCCGTTGCCACATCCCACTAGACCATCTGTATCACAGTGGTGTCTCTCTCTTATACCACTCTCTTAGATACGAAGTCAATATAAGCAACTTCGCTCTTTATCCATCTTTCATAGTTTAATCGATGCATCTTGCTTGTTGCTTTAGAAGAAATTTCCAAAAGTATGTAGTTTAAAGACTTTATTCGAAACCTGGAAAGTCTGCTCCAGTTTAATCAAGTACACTGCTCGATCCCGTTGAAGTTACGGAACAAGGCAAAAGAGGGAAAACTTGCACTACTTAAGTTGTATCTAGAAGTACAGAACTGTTAAGTTGTACCCGTCACATTGTCGTTTCGTTTCATCGAATCTTCTATCAATGACCGTATTCAGCGCGAAGCCTTTAGAAAATGCTGGAAAAAAATTCTCTTGCATCCTTTCGCCATTTCCGCATCTTCAACTATCTTGATCCGCTTGTATACACCTGCATGACAGTGATTTCATGAAATTAGCAATTTCGTCATAACTGGAAGCTATATAAAAGGTGAAAACAGATAATAAATTACTCTTGAAAGTATAGTTATGAAATTACCTTGATGACCAGATCTGATTGACGCTGTTGCGCCGAAATGACAACCAAAAAGATTAAGAAAATCTTTGTCTAGACTTGCTTTTTCTCGGGTTTTCTTCTTGATCATCGTTTCTTTTCGAGTATTGGTCGTGTACGCCCTTTCCTCGCTCTCATCATATAATCTTTTCTCCATCGGGTCGTTCAGTATATCGAACGCGTTGACAATTTCTCTGAACTGCAAGATAAAGCGAACGTCAGTAAACTACAAGACCAAGGCTAAGAACCCATCGAATTCATCCAATCTTTTCTCCATTGGGTCGTTCAGTATATCGAACGCGTTGACAATTTCTCTGAACTGCAAGATAAAGCGAACGTCAGTAAACTACAAGACCAAGGCTAAGAACCCATCGAATTCATCCAATATTGGTGTATCTCCTCATGATGCTAGATCTTACCTCTCTCTGTACTAGACACACACACACAAAGGAAGACTACAAGATTGTAAGGAGCTAAACTCTCGTTGATAGACATACCTTTGCGGGGTCACCACCTTTGTCAGGATGGTGTCTCAAGGCAGCTTTCTTGTACGCTTTCTTGATATCTTCTACCGATGCATCTTTCGAGAGGTGAAGCACCTCATACAGATTATAACGACGAGTCTTCTCAAGCTTGGTGTGGAACATTGTGGCGACTGCACTTGAAAAGAGATGATGAGAGTGTCCACTAGAACCCTCGTCTTGGCGTTTCCTTGTTATGATCGATAGACTTCGTCCGTATGAAGACGAGGTTCTAGTCGTCCATTCTGTACAATGTTCATCTTTTAGCAAGTCGATAAAAAGCTAAAAGTTGACATTCTCAGTTCATACTCAGTGTCTTGAACTCTCTTCGTACCGCTTGAGCCAGAGAATGTTAACAACCACTCAGAATCTCTGAGGGTTCGCGACCGAACAGCACGCGAAGAGTAGACAACTAAACATATATATACAGCTTCTATACCGAGGATCTGCACCGCTTCTCGCACTACCCTCAAGGAGTTCGGGACGACTGACAGTTCTGCGAATCTCCGTCGAGGAGATCGGGTGACTTACTCCTGCGAATGTAGGAGTGACAATCAGTTCAAAATTCAAGCCCGGCGCCTGCTCCGAGTACCTTCCGGTAGGCAGTATAAAGAATCCCCGTTCTAGGCGGGCACTGCCATTGAGAGAATCCCGTTCCCCTTCTCGAGTCGCGTCACTCCCATGCATCTACAGTAGTGTCAAACGTTCGTACGCTCTTCGGCGCTCTCCCACGCAAATTCTGGAAGTTCAGTAAAAGTTTACTTACATGTTCAACTGACGCGTCTGCATTTAGCGTTCGGGAACCAGTTCTCGTTCAGAAATTTCTTCATCACACCCTTTACTATTTATTATTTAAGGTTTATTATGCTTGATCATATATTCTTAACGCTGTATTGTTTTATCACACTCTTTACTGTTTACTACTGACAATAATATTAATCATTTTCCGTTCATCATTTTATTATTTTTGGCCATGATTAAATATTTATGTTTCTCAAATCATTTCAGTAATAAAATACACTTCAAATTATACATGTTCAAATGATATTTGCAGTCTCACACGTCAATATATCAAACTATACATCTTTAAAGAAAATTATCAAGCACAACAAAACTATTGGGTGTGATGAAGCAAATTTCTGCAAATACGGTTATACGATTTACGATCATGAGTGAAAATCACACTCTTCTTCAATCAAATGATTTCCACTAGACTGTAATACTTGCTACTTGGTATTCGCTGGTGTGTTTAATAGAAAAACAACGAGATGAATAACAAACGGATGAGAATACCCCATCAAATCGAACGAGAGGAAAAAGCCTCTAATGAGCAAACACGCGACACCCAAAATTTGGAAAAAAATTATCAAAGCTAAATTACACAATCCTTAGCTCTAAAGTCACCAATTGTTCCTAAAATATCAAAACATAAATAGATAAATAGAAAATCCTACACCCAGTAAATAATATATAGAATCGCCTTTGTACAATTGCTCTAATGCAGAGCGCGCCAACTAAAGTTCTCTATAGATCCAAGTTTTAAAAGGTATATGTTTAAACAATTACACCTTTTTATCAAAAGTACACCCTGGAGAAGAGAGACAATGGAAAAAAAATTGAAACTGTGAAAAAAAAGAATTTTTTCCTTTTTTATCAAATAAGAAGCGGGTTTTGCCCGCGACGCCAAATTCTAGACCTCTTTTCGCCGTGAGACTTTTTTGCAACCCGAAACTACTTCCCTTGCACGGACTGAACCCTCCCGGCAGGAGGAATCGAACCCACGCCGCCCCGGCTACGTGCGGATGTGGCTGCCAAAAGAAGTAGAAAGCGGAGAAACAACGGAAATGTAGCAAGTCACTGTGAACGAGAACCTCAAGTTGGTGACGGGAAACGGACTTTTCCCGCCAAACATGTTCTGCGGGAAAAGTCCAAGTTTCTCACTAAGAGAGAGGCGATGCACGTACCGCGACCTCCTGGTACCAATACCACTGGTATTCTCCCTCCGCTCCCTGACTCCTTTCTGTGCACAGTCTATAACATCAATCCTCTCTAAATTTGTCCCTTTACTGTCCTACGCTACTGCTGCTCACTGTCGTGTGTGACTCACCTCTGATCTGTCGTGGCACTTTCATAACCGCGCCAGGCATAAAGTAAACCCTATGCAAACGTCGCAACTAACCCCCAAGAGAAGTTCTACTCACCAGATGTTTACAAGATTAACAAACAAAGCAGAAATTCATGCAAACTACCGGAACTTCTATTCTCCTGATTCGTTTCGGTATATTTTATTCACTAACGTAATTCTGTCCTTTCCCAAACTAAACCATAAAGAAAAGGCTAATTAACCAAGTGTTTTTCCCTTTTCTACTTCTCTTTTGTTGTTACATTTTGAGTAAAGATATAATTACTTTTTATTACAATTAAAAGATATAAAAAGGTATAAAAGCATAGAATATTCTCTTTTCCTCACTGTGTACTTGAGGGTAGAGAGAATATATTATTTAGTTCAAAATAGTTGCAAAAACTTTCGTCTGAAAATTTCTTAATCGATATTCAACCGTTTATTGTGAAATTAATTATAGATGGTAAGGCTCTTAGAGAGCTTTGGTTCAATTCCTTACTTGGACCGATTCCACTCTTGCAAGAAAGTTCTATCAGCATATTTTCTAATCATTAACCTTCTCCGTTGGCAAAATGCTAACCTGCAAAACGAGGTTCGGTTGGTTACCAGGACTATTTGTAGGGGCACGTTGTACCAACCAACAATCTGAGTCAAATTTACCATGTCTGGCTTTGGTGACATAATTTATTAATATCACCTCCAGTGTCATCTAGTGACGATAAAAGAATATAGAGTGTATTGAATTAATCTTTCAGTGGGAAGATCTCATCAGTTCCTTTGAGACATGCATTGATACTTTCAGTCCTGTATTTCTGTTTATCCTCACTCGCACCTTTTCGACCATGGAAGAATAAAGTATAAAATATGCATGCCGATGAATGATGGTAACTTTGCTCGCTTGTTGTTATCGGACAAATATAAAAATATGAAATAAGAATTATATATCAAGTAGATAAATAACACAATTTTTATAAATATTAACTATTAATCCATACCTTAAAATGCAAGAAGACCAGAATATAACCATAAGCAATGAATAGACTGTCGTGATGCTAAAAATATAAGTTCATGAAACTATAATTATTTATATATTAATTTATTATCTAACTCTTTCGGCAGGAAGAGTTAGATAATAAATTAAACCCTTGAATATGCAAGTGCTATGAATACATATGCATGCAAGATAAACTTCAAAGAACTTTGGTTCGCTTGTTGTTACCAAGGGAAGATCATTTAGTGTAGAAGTCTAAAACCACGTACATCCGATGACTAATAAAAAATAATCTTTTCTTAATATTTGTATCAAGAATAGTCTTATTTTTCCAAAAATAAGTAAATAATATGTTTTTAAAAACAATATAAAATACCAGAATCTATTTTTTATTAAGTAATAGATAGTATATTTCAAAAAATCCAATTTATACGAAAATAATCAATCTTTTCTGATAAAAATCAAGATTCATTAGCATTTATAAGTTACACAATAACTAAAAACAGTTTTCTTTTAGAATCTCTTAAGTTTGAAATTTTTGCTAAAATAATACAAGTAATTTTTTTTCGGATTCAGGTGTTCTCCAAAAATCAAGAGAGTGAACCCTTTTAGAAAAAAATAATTTTTTAAAATAGTAAGTGATAGCTAGCCTGGAGATGCACAAAATCCAAAATAAATCCCCGTAATGATAGCGCTAACAAACGTGCTCAGAAAACTACATATGCGGGGGTTGATGCATAACAAATCTCATTCTCCTTGTTGTTCAATTTTTTACCTAACCCTTCTCAAGAGAAACATTAGGTAATAAATCAAAGCCTTGCATATTCTGATGGAAGAGGTGAATATGCAAGAGAATTAAAAAGTGGAAAATATCTGTCTATACCTTAACTGTTGTACGTTTTTTATGATCAGAAAAGATATAAATGTCTATTAATGAGTGTTATGAAAAATTTAATTCATTGTTATTATTTTCAGTCCATATATTGAGTTGGAATAAATAAGAAGATAAGACGTAATCCGCTTACTATAATCCTTGTTACATTGCAAAAATCAGGAGACGGTCTTCCAGTAAACATCATTTACCCTATTTACTGGAAACTTTGGCAAAACCTTCAAACTTTCCAAACCGGTGGTTACCTAAGCAAATATATAATAAAACACACCGGGGTGAGTCGACAATATTGCATCCAAAGTGACCTTTCATCAGAAATGAAGAACAAGACAAGCAGGAAAAACGGAAAAAGAATTCATTCAGATTATTAGTTCTGAGATATTTATAATCTCTTTTGATCATATGTTTGATTAAGATACTGTGAAATATGAAAACAGAACTGAAAAACTTGAAATGTCTATGACAAAGTAAGAGTAGTTGGTGGTCCCATAAGTTTTTATCGGCTGCCTGATGACGGCTGACTATACCCTGCGTCTCAGTCTCCCCTTAATAAACACACCCTGGGGATCTCTTGTCCCGTTTGCTGGCTCTTCGTGGTGCTATGCCCCGGTGTTGTTTATTTCTTCACGCAGTAAAGTTTCGTGGCGTACTGCGATGTGAACCCGGAAATGTGCCAGTAAAATCCGGAAGCTGTGCTGTGAACCCGGAACTCTGCAAGTGAAATTAGCTTTTTTAAGAATATAACTTCGGGGATGCACACGATATAACTTGGGAGATGCAAAAACGATTTTAACTTACAAGTCTAACACGGAAAGATTTCCTGCTGAGAGTATAAGTGCTAAAAACTTCACATCAGTCTTTAGATAATAAATTAATCTAAACCTTAATTTATTACTTAACCCTTCTCAACTGAAGGGTTAGGTAATAAATTAACATATTTGCCTCCTCCATCGAAAGATGAAGGAGGTGAATATGCATGCTTCTCAGGTGAAGTATGCGGGTGAGTTGGGCATTCTACAGTATTTAGGATTTAGCATTATACTTCGGATGTACACATATATTTTCCATCTCCATCTTTTGATGGAGGAGACAAATAGCAAAGGTTTAATTTATTGCTTAACCGTTGGAAAGGTTAGGTAAAGTTTTGATAGAATGTGATCTCTTGGGGTTCACCTGTCCGCATACATAGTTTGGCATACTTCTTTGCATCTTTTCACTTTTTCCAAGTTCAGAAGAGAAAAATATGCAAAGAGCTTTAATGTGTGTCTTAATTTCTTCTTTTTTTATAAAGATTAGGTTATTAATGAGGTCGTCCAATCAATCTGTAAAATATATTATGTAACATGTAACATCTCAATCAGCTCTCGATAGAAGATGGAACTTTTGAAATGCTCTCAAAATACTCTCGATGTCAATAGTTATAATTTGATTTATAACTTTCGTAAGATGAGAACTAATGACGTCAAGGTTTTGATAGATACTTCATCTGAAGTAAAAATACTTGTTATGCTCAGTTGAGAAAAAAAATACTTGTTTGACTTAATCAAGAAAAAAAACACAAGTATTCAAGATATTCGCAGGAACTCTCGATCATAAAGAGTTTTATTGTTATTATTATTATTATTAAGTCAATAATATATTCTTGATGACCGAGAGTAGATTATTTCCTCCAACCTCGTAAGTTATCGAAGTTAATTCTATGAGAAAACCAAAAAAAAATCACACTTGTGATTAAGTAATAATTCTTTTAGCTATGACATAGACTTCTTGTGGAGTTTCTTGTGGTCCATTGAGTACAAACATTAGGTTCTTGTTAATTTTTTTCGAGTAAAGCTTACGATATATTCTCACAGTATCAATTCTTTATAGAATCTGGAGGTCTGGACTACGGCTACACGTACGAATAGGATATATCACTGCGTATCGACAATAGGCTCATGAGACGTGCAATGATTCTTTTTTGGAATATAGCTGAACGAGAAAGAAACGACAAGAGGTGAATTTCTTTTGGCTTCTACCAAGAACTTTCTGTTCCACAACGTGAGGTAAGGAATCTTCATGTTTCTGCACAATTTTGAGTATGATCTTGAATTTTTGTTTGTTTTCGTCTGAATCTACACAGAGTAATGTACTTCTTGTATATTAGTTTCTTGTTGCGCTTCTAGTGAATATTCTGTTTTCAGTTTCATTTGTAGTTTCTAATAAGCTTTGAAAACACATACATGCAACCTAACTTTTTAAGTTTAGTGTTAATTCAGCATTGTGGTCAACGTTTTACCTTTACATAGCTTCATGTAGTGAATGTTGGACCTTTTTGTACCTTTACCTTCTTATTTCTGTAGAGTTGGAAATGTTATCATTTGAGTCTACATTGGTAATCTACTTCTTATCTAGTTTCTTTTATAGAGAAATTTTTATTGTCAGTTTCATTTCCAGTTTCTAAGAAGCTTAGGAGTAAATACATACGTACTTTTTCATTGTTAATTCAACATTGTTGTGAACGTTGTATCTTTACGTAGCTTCAAGAAAAACCAACAAACTTCAGTAAGTACCACACAATGATGAGACAACTTGCCACCTACTCAACCATATAATCTTATGATAACACTTCATACATCTTATAGTATCTAAGAATTTCTCCTGCATAGAAGCTAAAGTGATTTTCCTCTTACTGGAATAATGAAAGTAGAAGACACACCGTTCAATAAGACATCTACCTCCTCGCTTACATTCCTGCACTGGGGCAGTTTGCTGCACCTAAAGCTGCTAAGTTAGTCCTATGAGCCACACAATGACAAAATATTAAATACGGATTTACTATATTTTCAGGCGAGCAGCTATTCCATTTCAAATCCTCATCATGGTGGGATGCGTTATCAGATCCAAAAATAACAATGCGTTGATATTCTAATCCTCACTCTTTCAAAGACAAGAGCAAACAACTGGAAATGACCTCAACATCCTTACTTGTAATATGGATCAGAAAGGCAGTAAGGACGTTGCTATCCTCAAGAAATGTACAAAATACAACAAGATGAGATGTGACTGAAATATCAGTATCATCTACCATAATACCATAAAAATGAGAGGCTCTACCTTCTCCAAGACTCTAAGCTGTAGACCAGGTGGAGTATGTAAAATCACTTCGCTACATGCTTTATCATCCTGGTACAAAGAGAGAGATAATTTTCAATTGTTTTCTTCAACAATTGACACAACTTGGAGAATTTCGAAAATGTCAGAGATTTTTTTTCGATAAAGTATGCAGCATTGAATAAAGTAAGAACAGCAGCATCACAACTCTTATTAGCGGAAGCTATACACTTCTGAATAGCTTCTCTATCTTGCATCTGATCATGTACTAATATAATGTGTTCTTTAGTACCAGCATGATCTCTAGACTAACATTCACTTTGAAAATGTTAACACTCACTACAATAAGTCTTCCGTACTATCAAGAGTTACAGAAAGAAACTATGTAAACAGGGAAGTTGTATGAGAAGTTGTGCAGTTTCTTGATAATAAACATCTTATATTTTCTAGCTGACATATTCGGTTGTTTAGCAAAATAGAACAAGACCTTCCAAGGTGACTTAGTAGATGTGTCCAATTTGAGATCAGAGATCTCCACTACAGTTTCAGAGATACATGTAAATTTCTTAATGGAAAGTACTGACCTTAATGCAATTGTGCTTAATGAGAAAACATGTTATCACTTTTTGCCTGATTTGATAGTCCTGGAGGGTTTTTGAAACGCTTGCCTTCTGAAGTAGAGATAAACAATTTCACAATATTGATCTTCAAAGAGATAGGACTGGAAAAGATCTTGAGGATGCTTTAAATTTCTAGACAAGCTTTGCTGAGGTTGTGTGTACATGTTTGACAAAGAGATTTGAAGATAATAGTGTTTTCAGTGGTTAAATTTTTTTTAACCCTCACAATGTGTCACAATCTCTCTTTGGAATGCGAAACTGAGGATTCAGAGAGATGGATCAATTGTGTGCGTTTTATGATAAGTCAATATGTGAGTATGGTCCTTTAGTCGATAGTGTCTGTCAAATTTTGTGCATTTAAGATACAATGCATGGTGGAGTGGTAGAATAGAGAGTTTCACGAGGTTTGGCAGTTACTGAGTATAAATTTGACTTATTGTGAGAAGTTACAAACTTATTAGTCTTAGTATACATAGCGATAGTCAGTGAATCTCTACTGTCATTTGCGAGAGAGATTTTTCAATTAATATTATAAAGACTAAGCATCGAAATGCCGACTAGAAATCTCGAAACGTAGATGAGAGTGGCACTTGAGAGACTTGAAGAAAATTTTGATGACTTGTTAATGATGCCATCATCTTTGGAAGACTTCAGGTCATTATAGACATCTTTATGTTCGACCAGAAGTTCATTTGTCTCAATTTAGTTTAGCTTCTGTGTGACAGTAATAATGTAGAGCAATGATCTTTGTGTTTATTTGATTTTATTTGAGGTTTCTTTTTCTTTTTTTTCTTTGTTTGGATTTATTTCTTCTGTAGAATTATTCATTATACTGTGTTAACAGAAGTTGGTTTTGGTTTGCTTGTTAATGTTGTTATTTTTCTTGTAAGATTACCTCGTGTTGTGTTGTCACATCACGGAGGGTGGGAACTCCAACCTCCAAGTGAGGAGGTCTTGCGGGTTCAACCTCCTATGGAGAGTAAATGTTTTTACTCGGTGACATATATTGAAGTCATCAATAGATATAATTTGCACATAAGCATGACATACAGTTTTATTCTTTGTAGAACTCCACTTTTTTTCATAAATAGAGTTAGATGATCGAGAGAATTTGTTTTTGTTTAGCCATTTTCTTAAGCAAGAGAACGGAAAATGCCTGTTCCTTTTTGCGCAAAATTGAAAATAATACCGTCTTCATATGATGAACATTCTGAAATGTTCTAATAAAAAATTTTTAGTACTCGCTTGCAAAGGACAGAATCAGATATGTACCGATAAAAGCAACAATTTACCGCTTTGAGTAACAAAAGATAAGAAAATTTCCGATCTTCACTAAAAATTACCCGAGCACTGCTGTAGACCATTTTGATTCCCTCACATTGCCTTTTCGTGGCAAAGGACAGAATGTACCACTGTACAAGCGGCGGGTTTCATATGTGTGCTTGCGCTGACTCAGCGGAACTTTCGCCAGGAAAAAGAAAAAGATCAAAAGAAGCGCGGAGATTTCGCCATCCATCTCGAACCTCGATGAAAGGTGAGTAGGAGGAGCAGGCGATGCGGAAGAAGGACATATGTTGTACTTGTACGGCTTTTTCTTCTGTTTTCGTGTCTACCAGTTTGGCGAGTAACTAAGTAGGATCTGATTGAAGAATTGGGCTCGTGTGCCATTGTTTTGATTCCCATCGATCGAGTTACATCTTGGATGGGGATTTGGATTCTTTTCGCTTTCGTATATTTTCCTATTTGGCGTGTTTTGTTCCGTAGCTTGACGTCGAGACGTCTAATCACTGTCGTGTAGATCGGGACCGGATGTCTCAAATTGAGTAATTACATTTCTGCGTTCTCGTGCTGGGGGTGTCTGTTTAGACTGGAGCTAGAGAAGACGAGGACGCCGTATTGTGGAGGGTTCGGTGACAGAAAGTGAGCAGCGGATTAGAGTGTCCCAGTAAGGGAGAAGTTTCAGTTGTGGGAAGGAGTTGGAAGGTTTGGACCATGACGTTTGGTCCGGGGACAGGAAGATAGCTAAGGAGAAAGAAAAGAAGTCATTTGCTGACTATCTCGATATCTTATACGAGGAAAGGGAGGCTTAGAGGAAAGGAAAGTTTCCAGTTGGCATTTCTAGGTGTAGACATTATGAGGGTTCCTGTGTGGACTTACCCGATCAAAGGGTTTTATTTTTTCTTTAGATATGGGCATCGATTATGGCCGCATGTTGCAAGGTTCGTGACCGAGGTCATCGTAGCTATTGTCGGGATTTTGTTTCTCCTGTTTTATGGCACCTTCCCGACTCAGCATGATTTCTTAATTAGGTTCCTCCCGGACTGGATGGGTGTTCCTGGTGCTATCGCGCTTATCCTTCTGGAGACTGCGATGGTTATCGTAATATTGTTCCAGTACCGTCTCGAGAGTGCACAGCGTAAGCTGTTTATCAGTGTTTTGGCGATTCGCAAGGTCAAGGTCGAGCCTGTGACACTTGACGAGCGTGCCTGGCTCCGGGAGCGGCTTATACCACAGCTTGTAGGAGTTCCAGCTGAAGCCCCGACGAAGAAGATTGCCCGTCAGAAGAAACCGGAAAAGTATTTGAGCGCAGTTCTCACAGAAGATGAGCATCCTATCATGCATTATATTTTCACTCTTCCTTTGAACTTTGTTCCCGTGGTGGGAAATGTCACCTTTTGCTGGTTGAATTCTTTTCCAACTGCAATCAGCTTGCATCACTATTACTATACTGCGATGAAGGGGGTTACTTCGGAGGAGTTTTCAGCTGTGGTTCACGCCAAGAAGCCTCAGTACCAGCACTTTGGGTTTGTAGCCTCAGCATTCAGTCTGGTGCCCGGGTTGGACGTAATTCTCATACTCACCAACGCAGTAGGTGCAGCCCTGTGGGCTGCCGACATGGAGAAGACTCAGGGGAGCATCAAGACTAAGTATTGAACAAGAAGTTCCCTTTTCTCCTACCTACAATCAGGTTTTATCGGTGGCACGTTTGTAAAGTTCTTGCGCATCGAGTGTCGGATACCCATTTGCATTGAAAGTATGGATTTTTCCCTCTGTCGACCATCTCGCATCTCGCCTGACTTTATCATGTATGGAGTAACTTGACTCTTTAGCACTTCTAGCTGCTACAATTTTCTAAACCTTCTTTTATTGGATTAGTTAGTTTTAATGTCACTTTGAGGAAATGGTGGGCCTGCATGCTGGACAGGGCCCAAGTTATTAATTTGAGACTCTCCTCTTGATGATGGTCAAAGTTTGACAGTTATGATTGAGAAACTCTTTCCTGTCAATCTGCAGATGGGGTTTGGATAGGTTTGACAAGGGTGGGAGATCTTACGGTACCTTTGGTCCTTCGTCGTCAGGAGAATCATCCCACTGCTAAGCTAAGGTTCAAGTTGAGCAATGGAAAATCTGAATGTGGAGGCACGCCTAGCTAATGGAGGGAGGGAAATAGCTAAGAAGCTAAAGGTGCAAGGACGAAGGTTACCCACTCCATGTTGCATGCTCTTGTGCTTGATCGTACAGAGATCAGGCACCTACTGCACTGTGATTGCGTCACTATGCCGGAGTAGAGTGCTCCTATAAAGGACGCATTATATAGCACCACTCTACTCCAACTGTATAGCATTGTTAATTAAGCCTCATTTGTACAGTGGATCCTTGAAGAGTTCTAGTAACTTTCTTTGAGTGTTACTAGGACGAGCTCGTTTCCAAGAGACCAAAGCCCATATTGACCCCGAGTGAATACGGCTGGCGCCTGCGCTCCCAGTGGTCGGGATTCAACCTTCGTACACGGAGCGGTGTTAATGTCAGCCGACATCAAAACGACTATGAAGTTCCGTCCTCCAGAACTTTTCATAAGGTTTCTGTCATGTAGAAACTGATTCCTTTGTTGCATCGATTCGAGAGTACTCTCATAGTAGGTCGAAGGTCTTGTCTAAGGATTAAGGGATAGGTTTCATTCCATACAGTTTGTTGCGGTTCTAAGCACGACCCGAAAACAAACTAGGGGTGCTTGGATCGTCCGAGATATTTTCCTCTCATTCTCTCTGCAGATTTCCTCCTACCGACAACGATTTGATCGAGATAGCATTCGCGTGTTAGATTTCAGCCAAGCCTTCTAGTTGAGTTAATCTTCCCGAGGTACAGACGATATAATATGTCGAAGATTCAGGACCCTCCCAGCTAATATGGGAGTGACGTCCCCAAAGAAAAGTCTCCCGAGGTCTGTCTCGTTTCTCGATGTTAGATGTGTAAAACAGTGCCTGCATTTGTGGGCTAAAACCGTTATGTCACTGATCCAGTAATCATGTCTAGTGTATACTACCACACGCTTGTGGACATCGCCTCCTGTCTCTTGAGCAAGCCTATCCCCTTGTTATAACATAATGATGACTCGCATAAGATTTTGTTCTGTTGAAGGAAACCACATAAGTTGAGAAGTATTTCCCCACTGTTGGACCAGCATTGCATGACGAAGTCGCACTTGTAGAAGTGCCTTTCTCCTAACCAAGTTTCCCGTAGCAGTGTGGCCGCGCTAATGTACCATCGGAACTCTTTCATCCTACTCAAGGCGGTCGCTACGGGTTCAACGTAGCTTAGCCGTAAACCAAAACTATAGACGTGGCAGAAGAGACAAGCTTGCGGTCTGCAACAGATTAACATACTCCGCATCCCGCTGTCCCCAATTTCGGCTCCTGTTATACTAGACCCCATATATAGCGATAAGCTACAGTGATAAGATTTTGTGCTCCCGACTTGGGCCCATGTAATATAGTGATAATATAATTAACAATTATAATATAAATTATAAATTATAAGAGTTTATAATTGTCATTTATAATAAAGTAATAAATACTATTCTAGTAATGATGCAAGGTGGACCTAAACAGTCAAAAGATAAAAGTTTAAAAATAAAAATAACTAATAATTGTATATAGTCAGTATATAATGATATAATATGTTGTATTTCTTATATAAAATGTCACCATATATAGTGATATTTCATGAAAAGAACTCTTATCCAACATATAAGAGTGTTATAAGAGAGAGAGGAATTTAATATAAAATAGATTAATTTAATTAAATTATATATTCATTTAATCACTATTTATTTTTTGAACAAACAAGATATATATACTCTTTAATATAAAATTATATATTTCTTGACAAAATATACCCTTCTTTTCATGATAACCTCTCTTAATCGTAAAAAGTTGGCTAGTACTTACTAATAAAGGATTTGATTTAGCTGTGATCAATAGAGTTTATAGAACCCGTAAATTAAAAATACACCTCTACCGGATTTTCACATAGGATTATACATTTGAACTTGGTCGATATTTATTTCGCTTTTAAACTACAACTCCTAGTATATAAGATCACACTGCCGCAAAGTCGAGGTCGCTCAAAGTCCGTCATCCGCTGTTCGCATCCTATCCATCCATTGGTCCTCTAGACTTTCCGCTTGTCTCGGCAGTGTGTCGTCACCCGGAGCCATTGTTAACCATAGCGCATGTTTTTTGAAACCTTGTTTTTTAGCTCGAGACTACGAGACATGCGCGTTGGTGCTCATTGTTGCACACATCAGAACTTCCATTTGTGCAGTGTCGTCTCTTTATTCAGAAGATGTCTACAGAGATTCATGTGGGTGAGTCGTTGAAAGGGAAGAAGAGATAAGCGTGTCTCTCAGTTGTGTTTGCTGTGATTTAATTTACGTGCAGTAGAGAGAGCAATGATGCATGTGGACTCGAAGCCGATATGAGTTTCTGGTCACTGCAACACAAACAAAATTCGCCCCCAGCTTCCTTCTTGGCTCCCTTGGTGTACTCGAAACATTACTCGAACGAGTACTTCTACTTGTTGACTCCTCCATGAAAACCGGTTCATCAGAAAATCGAGTTCTTTTCCTTTCTTGAGCTAAAAGCTCCACCGGTGCATGAGAAGAGTTTGAACTCTCTCCTTTTTCGTAGATGGAATCTCGCACGACATCGATAGTAGCCACCCCCTTGTCTCGTCCTTGTGATGGATTTCCTCCATCCACATTCATTCTGATAGCTTCGGCACCTCTTGCTCCGTTGTTAGGACAATTTCGCTGGAAATGAGAACCTCCACACGTCCAACAAGTGATTCCTCTAAAGTTACCTTGGTTGCCTCCAAAGTTATCTTGATTTCCTCGGTTGGGATTGTTGTCGTAACCTCTTTGACCTCCTCCTCCACCTTTGTTCCTCCATTCTCGTAACTGCACCACGTTTATCTTGAGATCCGCAAGAGTATCGGTGATGCTCTTCAGCTCGGCATGAAAATCAGAGGTGGTAGTAGACATCGTTGTTGGGACAAACGGTCTTGGCACCACCGTTGGAGTAGGAGCTGACGTTGAAGCAATCACCAATTGTGATGGTGCAGGTGCGATCGTTGTGGCTACACCAGGAGTCGGAGTTGACACCAAAGCAGCATGATGAGGTTGGATGATATCTCCTTCATCCAAACTCTCTTCCATATTTGTCGCAATCTTGATGACTTCCGCTTTGGTTGCTGGCTTCTCGTACCTCACTTGGGTTCGAATTGAAGGTTTCAACTCTCCCACCAAGTTCTTGGTCAACACTGCTCCAATCCCCGTCATCGTTAACTCCACATTGTCTCCACTCTTCCGTAGGACCGTCTGAAACCGTTGCTGCAACTTATCCACCCTTTCGGCATATTGCCAAACTTTCTCGTCGTCCCGTTGCTTCAAATGAGTAAGCTCCACCATGAGCTTCTCATAACTCTCTTCGGAAGAAATTCTTCGATGAGTGCATTACTCAACGTCTCCCATGTGTCCTCAACTGCATCAGGTGTCTGGCTCTTCACTTGGTCTTCATACCACGTAAGAGCAAAATCTTCTAAAAGCTCTGGCAGTAACAACACCCATTCTTCCTTCCTTCTCACGTTGTTTCCGATGCAACCCCTTTTGAAGTCTCGTACAAATGGTTCTACATCTTCATTGTCCTTCCCATGAAACACTGGTAACTTCCCCATCTTGTAACTATTCTTTCTACCCTTCTAATTTTTGTGCAATAACTACTCGCTAAAAGAATACGAACATCACCAATTCCATTCGCGAGTAATCTACCACAGATAAAATGAAAGGAAATGGTTGTAACAACACCTCTTGTGTCATTTCTTCTCCCAAGGTAATCATGAGCCTGAGTCGCATCACTGTCTTCTCCACCATCAGAATGACGATCTCCATGACAACTCAACCGAGTCCTCTTTTGAAGTCGACAACTTCTCCGTCTCAGCTCTTTGAGTCTCGTCCAACTTCTCGACTACTGACGTAAATAGGACGGCCACATCGACACACTTGTGTCCTCTTGATAGATCACCCACTCCACAACTTGGACAAGGATCTTAGCCTAGAAGATAAATTGGCGCTGGTGACGATGGACCCACTCGAAGATTTAAATCAGTAAACTCTCGCTTCCCTTTAGCTCTCTCAGTTCTGATTCTAGTTGGACAATTCACTACTTTGTGTCTCAACCCTCTACAGAAATAACACCACAAGTCGGTTTCTACTCTTCTCCTCGGAGACTCTACTTGAGGTTTTGTACTAGGGTTCTCAAACTCAACGATAATCTCTTTCGAGCTCTCTCCGACGCTTACTATGACATCTAAACCTTGAGGAAGGTTTCTAAGTCTAACTTTCCAATCTTTTGAACTTCCACTCATGTTGCACCTTCTCAACCATTAAGTGGACAAAATATCTTTGAAGAAAATAACTCTACATCACTTTCTTAATTCTTTCGAGCTTTATACTGAAAATCGTGTATTATACATGCTATACACGAATTAAAATCCAATCTAAAATTAAGAGTCCTTGATAATATCCTCATGACCATCGTCTGTACTGATCCTAGCAGACATCTTAAAGTCACTTTTGTAAGGATCACACTCTACTTCGCCAGGAGCATTCGTGGCCTCCACAGTGAATGATACTTTGAACTCAACTTTCTTCACATCTGCGCCGATGCTCGCAGAAGCTTCTTTATATAAAGCAAAAATGGCACCCCAACTGCAATAGATGTTTGATCGCAACGCCTCTATACTTAACGTTGGCCTTTCCGTCTCCATTCTAACTCCCAAACGTCTCTTCTTCAACCTTGGCACTCGAACTGGATTCCCCATGACGTGTCGTCAAGACCTCCTTGTATGCCGAAACGTATATCTCTTAGTTGGTAATAGATCTCTCTAAGATTTTTGTGGTCTCCATTAGCTCAACCTCCAAGCTACTAAATCATGAAGTTTCAACAGAAACTTCTCTAATCTGAAGAGATGGTGATGACTGTATAAATTTTCAGAGAACTGAAATTTGTATATTTTCACTTCCCTCATGGTTGTCAACCCCCTCCACTTTGAAAAATTCTTTCTCCCTCTTCAGACCTCGTCTTCTCATGATTTCTTTTGTCATGGATAGCTTATCAGCCACTCTAAAACACTGGAAAGTTTCTCAGGAAAATAAAATTCACAGAAAATCTGACACTGACTGTAAACTTTTTCCAGAGAATAGAATTCCTCAATTCTCACGAATAAACCCCCTCAACTTTGAAAATTCATTGCTCCTTCTCTAGACCACCTTTTCCTATGATTTCTTTTGTCTTAGATAGGTTATTAGCCAATCTAAAACACTGGAAAGTTTCTCAGGAAAATAAAATTCACAGAAAAGTTGACAGCGACAGTACAAATTTTCCAGAGAGCAGAATTTCTAAACTCACAAATTTCTCTCCTCTAATAACTTTTCTCTCCTCCTTTCTCTACAACTCTTGTTGCACCCTCTCCTCAAACCCTTTCTAAGTGAACAAGATGTAAAGAATGACTTCGAACGCATCATATATCACTACGGGATACACGAAAAGTTCTAATGTTGCTAACATCGCGTTAGCTCTCTCTCCTCCCAACGTTCTTTCCATGTGTTCTTTCATAATCTCTTTTTGTCTAATATAGAACTGAACTCTAAACATTTTCAATGATCCCTTCAAGTGAGGTCCCGGCAACGGAACCAAAAATGTAAACCCTCCACGATCTCATCGATCAACTACCTCCCCGATCTCTCAACCTCCACGGTCGTCATCGATGAATCTACAAATGTCGGGCCTGTCTCTCACTCAGGGGTCACCTCTGATGGCTTTGATGGAAGCACATCATGGATCTTGAAGGGAAAAATGCTAAGTTCACTCATTCATACACCCACAAACTTATCAACTAAAAATCTCCTTAAACTCATCAACTAAAATCCTCCATTCTAACGACGTCTTTCAAGTTCTCACATGCTAAAAATATCCCACACTCTCTATATTACTCAAGTTGTCATTACGACAATGTGAAAACAAGGATCAGGAGCTCTTCTCTACTCCTCTATTTATACATTCTAGGTTTTTACTTTGGTACCCTCCGGTAACTCAGCCGTAACTATTTTTACCGGGTTTTACTAAGATATTATTTAAGGTAAAAGCATTAATCACATGGGCTTTTTACCTTTTCACATGGGCTTATTCCTTCAAAGTCAACAACTTCTAGAAGGATTCTGGAATATTCTCAAGGAATCTCGAATTTCCACGCCCCCTCTACACTAGGACCCACTAAAAAGAAAACATGTGGAATCTCTTCTTGTTTTTAATGCCCACAAAGTCCACAACTTTAATCCAACCACTAATATCAAGTCAAAAAGGAGATAAGGGATACTTTCCACCTCCTTTCTACCTTTTAGACAAGATGACAAGATAGTAGTGCTCACTCTTTAGCAAATATCTGAATTCTGCCAAAAGTACAGCTAAGTTTAACCATAACTAACTTTTAGCTAGTCATGACTAACTTGATACCTCCTTAAAGTACTTTGGCAGCAAATAAACATTCTCAACACTTAGTTATAACTAAACACCTTACTAATAGACAAACTTCCTATGTGTAACATAGGTCGTTACAGTACCCCGACAGGAGGACATCTTACTCCATTCTTCTGTTATCTGTACGGGGGATCTCACGGCAGATCAGTTGGCAAAATATGGACCAGCATCGCAGCAGGAGGTGAAGGAGGAGATCTCGGGGGAAGACGATCGAGCAGCAGTGATGACTCCCCCTCCCACTCTGATGTCGCAGATGAGATCCGGTACTCATCAGAAAATGCTTCTAGTGAGGGAAGATGATTCTAGTGGATTGGAAGACGCGACACCATCAAGGAAGATGGGTCCTAGGAACGTGCCTAGGAAGACCACCTCCTTCCCGATCATTCACTCAGGATCGGTGTCCGACTCACCGGAGGAGTCCTTGAGTACCCGAGCTGAGCAGATCGAGAAGAGAGCAAAGATACAAGAGAAGTCCTTACAGCTTGGATTCGGTCTGCGCACCTGATGCGACAGGAAGAAGACCAAAAGAAGGAAGAAGCGCTGGAAGCCAACCTCCGCCCCACGGAGAAGCTCGCAGCGAAATACAAGGCGGAAGCAGCCGCTTCTGCCCAAGAGTTAACGCAGCTGAAGAAGAGCAACCATGAGTTGCAAGCGCGTTTACAGCAGCGTGACCAGGAGGTTCTGTGAGTGCAAGGTAAGATCACCGCCCTTGCAGAGGAGAGGACGACATGGAAGACTCTGCGGGAAGCCGCAGAAGCATAGACTGCAGCCGAGAAGACGCAGCGAGAACCAGTGGAAGCTCGTGCGCAGGGGATGTTAGCTCAGTCGGTGGCAGCGCTTCAGAAGAAGTTCAACTTCACCGCGAGTAGGAAGCTTCTTACCTTAGCTAGAGAATGGGACGACGAATCCAAGACGATGTTGGTAGAGTGCAAGGAGAGCATGTTCAGGTATTTGGATCGGCAGATAGAGGGAGTGAAGGCACTCTATGGTCTTCCCTTGATTCCGCCACCTGCAACTGCATCTTCCCAAGCTCCAGCACCATCGACTAGATCCGAATTGGAGAAGGAGGACTTCGACCTCGCAGGTTGCAAAAAACTGACGTAAATCAGCTCCTTGTGACTCAAACTTACTCACCACACCCAAACCAACAATCCAATTCACGTACAGTCTTCTCTTATGCGTACATGAGGACTCCCTGATCGCGTAGGCACCAAGAACAAAGAGCTTGGCTCACCGATCGCGAAGAACAATCCAATCTCAGGTCGCATGCGATGAAAAACCTGACGCAAGCGCTTCCCTGTGAGTCGATTTCACTCAGAACTCCCAAACCGTCCGATGAAACTTTGTATCGTCTTCAATTTCCTGAAGAACTCGTTGTTCTGATCCCGACGGATTCAAGGACAGCAAGTTTGGACTCTGGAACGGTCCGAACGGTCCAACTCTCCTTCACAGGTAACTGAAAACTTCAAATCTGCTTCCTGCGTCTTAATTTCTCCCAGAACACAACCCCCGATCCGTCTCTTCACAAACTGTCTTAACCTATGCGTAGCCTGCACAGATCTGAACCCGATGACACCTTGCGCGCGTGTATTGGACTTCCCAATTCTCCAAAACGTCTACCGACAGATCGTAAGAACAAGCAAGCCCCTTAAGCAGCCCCCTTACAACAATCTATGTACGTACGAAGTTCTCACAATAATAATGAAGCAGGCCCCTTGCGTCTTTGATATAGCGCCTAAAGCCTCAAATACCCAGTCAGCAAGTAAACTAAGACCTAGCTTGATTTTACCTTCTTTCGAGTCGTATAACTTCTTAACTAGATGTCCAAACGAAGTAAACAAGATGCCCATGGAAAGCTGACAACGAGCTCTATCCATCTATGTGATAAAAGTGAAGATCCGAAGTTGCGCCAAAAACTTGTAAGTTGGGGCCTAGCTTGTTTTCTCCATCTTTCGAGTCCTGTAATTTCTCCACTAGGCGTCCAAACGAAGTAGATGAAGTGCCTAAGGAAAGCTGACAAGGAGCTCTACCCATCTATGCAATGAAAATGGAGATCTGAAGTTGTGCCAAAAACCCGTAAGCTGGGGCCTAGCTTGTTTTCTCCATCTTTCGAGTCCTGTAACTTCTCCACTAGGCGTCCAAACGAAGTAGATGAAATGTCTATGGAAAGTTGACAAAGAGCTCTACCCATCTATGTGATGAAAATGGAGATCCGAAATGATGCCAAAAGCCTGTAAGCTAGGGCCTAGCTTGTCTTTCTCATGAGTATCTTTGGAGCGACAAGCATCGAAGTCTGAATTTCAGATAGGAGTCGGTCCACGACACGACATCCACCCCCTCTGAACCTGTGCATCCTCTGGTATGCACCAGAGATACCAACCAAGGAGTGGATCAGCTTATCGTTCTACTTCTCGTCGTAGTCAACCTCACCTTCAAGGTCTTTTGCATAATCCTCATCCTCAAACTGAAACTCCGTCAAGATATCTGCTAGATCGACCTCCTCATCTCTCTTTTTGAAAATCTTGACACGTTTTCCTGCCACTGGTATCTTCAAGCTCGTTCCATCCAACTCTTGCAGAGCGTAAGTTGCGTTGTCATGAACCTTCTTCACCACATACGGACCAAACCATCGCCTGGGAAACTTCCGGAGTGCACTATGCTGGTTGTCTAGACTGTTGTCATAGACTAACACCCAATCACCTTCCTTGATTTCCTTAGGTCTCAAACGATGTTGATGATCAAATCTGACCTTGTTCTTCAACCGCGCTTCTCGCAGCCTATCCAAAGCAGCTTGGATATCCTCTGGTCTTCTCTCTAACTGCCTAATTCGAATAGCAAGAAGCTCTTCCCTAGTCAGATTATCTTCCCAAGGTAACACACTCCATGTCAAAACGTGTTCTTCTTTCGGCATGATAGGTTTCTGACCTGTGATGAGTTCCACTGGCATGTAACCTGTCACCGAGCTGTGCGTCGTTCTATCTGTCCATAACGTAAATGGTAAGAGTCGAGGCCACTCGCACACCCTTCCGTTGAAGACCTTCACCAAAGCCTTCACAATGGATGGATGACCACCTTCACTCTTGGCATTCCTTTCGGGGTTGTAAGCAGTTGTCAGTGACAACCTCACCCCACACCTTGCAAAGAATTCACGAGCCTCATGTGCATCTAACTCTCCTCGATCTGCAATGATCTTTCCCACACATCCATATCGACAAACAACCTCTTCCAAGAAAAATCTACATACCCCTTCAGTTGTCTTCGTCCGAAGCGCCTTACCCTCGACTTGATTTGAAAGATCCTCTCTAGCAAGTACCAAGTATCTCATCTGTCATAATCCAACCGGCATAATCACCAAGTCTACCACCCACTTGAAGTGGATTGCCAACGGATAAGTCGGATGTAATCCTGCACGATGTCGGATGTTCGAATACATCTGACATGTCAAACAAGACTCCACAAAAGATACAACATCCTTGTACATGTTTTTCCACCAATACCGCTCTTTCATCTTGGTAAAAGTGGCCCAATCTCTCGATGTCCAGCCCAAAGACTCTCATGGAACGCCTTGAGCAACTTCTGCTGATCTTCCTTGTTGCAAATCATCCGTAGCGGTACCCCACCTTTCTGCTTCGGTCGCTTCCAAAGAAATCCATCCTGCAACATGAAGTTGTAGGCCTTCCTTCGAACTCTCCGAAACCTCTCATCCGTCCAACCTGTCTGCTTAACCATCATACTAAGATACCTCCCGATATCAAGCAATTCATCATCATACAACCCTTCAACAAATAACTCATCTTCTCTTCCTGTCTGTGCAATCGAATAGAACTCTGTACCCACGTCGTCAATGTCTTCTACCATCTCATCTCCCCATCATATCGAGCCCGAGATAACATATCCGCCATCAGATTATCCTTCCCTGCGCTATGTCTAAACACCGAGTTCAACGACTTGATATATGTGATCCATTGTAACATCGCAATATCAGGAGTTGAACAATTCATGATCATCCCTAACAACCGCAAGCAATCAGTTTCAACCACCACTACTGCTCCAATCAAATACTGTTTCTCAGTTTTCATAGCTGAAACAATACCCCACAGTTCTCTCTTCACTTGCGGGTAAGCACGTTGTCGAGCACTTAACACCTTCGCTCCGAACCTAACCGCAAACCTGTCTCCATCCTCATCATCCTGTCCGACTGCCCATCCAATTGCAATTGGACTTGTATCCATAATAAGAACCACCGGTCTAGCACCCTTGTAATCAATCCTTCTCAGAACTGGAGGAGATGATAGTAAAGACTTCAGCTTCTTTACCACATCAGTATGCTCTTCCTCCCCTCTGAACTTATGACCCTTACGCAACAATCCATACAACGGATCCGCCACATGCGCATAATGAGGAATCCAAATGTGATAGAATACACAAGCATCCAAAAATCTTCTTACTTCTGTCAGCGAGTTGCAAACCTCCTTCATCCTTCCAATCGCATCCACCTTGTTCGGATCTGGCTTCCGACCAAACGATCCACACAAATGACCAACGATCAAAACCTCTCTAACCCCAAATGTAGATTTCGCACCTGGCAACGTAAGATGAACTTCCTCTAGTCGAGATAAGATCTTCTCACAATCTGCGATGTGATCGGTGACGTATCGTCGACACCCCCTCTGATCTAATGCTTCATTCTTCTCATCTTCCACACATCCTTTGATGAGGATGTCATCGAAGAACGGCATCGTCTTTTCAGGGATGAAGTCCCTTAGAACTCGATTCATCCCATTCATCATGTGTGCTACCGAGTTGGTAGCTCCCTGTGATAAGGTAACATCCTAACCAACCCCAAAGGTGTCCTCGTTGTCGTGAAGCTTCTGCTCTTTTCCACTAGTTGAAACTGATAATACCCTGAGTAAAGATCTCCCATTGAGTAAATTGCTCTTCCTGCAAACGCTTCAGCAAACTCATCCATAATCGGTCCAACCCCAGCATTTCTGATTGTTACTGCGTTCACCGACTACATGTCTTGGATGAACCGCAGCGACCCATTCTTCTTTGGGTACTGTAAACCATCTGCTTGAATACGGTGCAAACGACGGCTCCAAGATCTTCATCCGCATCTTCTCCTTCAACAACTCCACTAGTTTGGTAAGTGAGCCCGCGGTACTGGAATTGGTCTCCGGTTTCATGGCACATGCGGTACCGTGAAGATAACCATCGGGGTAACAACGTACGGATCTACACATCCAATCTCATGTGGCTCAAAAGCAAATGCTTTCCCATGTCGTGAAAGCATCTCCTTGAAGCACATCCTCTCTTCTGGTAGAAGAGACCCATCAGATCCAATCTTCAGCTCTTCAAGGGTCTTCTCTGTGAACTTGTGTCCTATCATTGCAGGATCTCTCGAACTCTTCTCCCTTGAAGCTCGATCCATCTGTTGGTTAGTGTCTTCCGGCAAAGGACCAGCAACTGGCTTTATCTTCTTATCCACTGTCTTGTACCTTGTCTCAACTCGAACCTCCGGTGCACAGAATGATTCGATCACCGAATAGACCTCTCTTGAATGAATATGCACAACCTTATCCATATCCTCCCATCCAATAGACATGATCACTCGCAAAGGATCCTCCAACCCATCCTCTTCATAAACATCAGAAATCCATTCATCCCCCTCTAGCTCACCCAGCTCTTTCAACATCAACTCAAGATCACGCAAATGTTTTTGTTCTTTTCTTCTCAGCTCTTCTACCTTCTTGTAGATAGCAATCCCACACTCTGAAAACCCAACAAACCCTGTACAAAAGGCACTATCTCCATCAAGCGAGAGTACCTTCTCCTACGCACCACCACAATCCCGCTCTATAGTGGTACTCAACGAAAATCCTTGAACTCTTCACTCACCCTTGGAAGTGGTTTCTCCCTCCGACGATCTCGATTGCGCTCGTGGTTGGACGGTACAGTCAAGAATTGTACCGCTCTCGTCCCATCTTGACTTCGGATCCTAGCATAAGCAGATCCGTCATCTAGTACCTTTGTCTCCATCCGAGTTGCTATGATGAAAGGTTGACCAAGAATGAGCGGGTATGATGTTGCTTCCTGAACAAAGAAGTTTTGCTCGATAGCAACATCACCTACGTGCACTCTGATGTCTGGACAAGCTCCATACAAGTCTCCTCTTGTGTTGTTGGCTGCTCTTATGACCGACCCATGCTCTGTGTCGATCGGTCACTTCTTCCTCTTGTACAGCTCCTTCGACATGATGTTGATTTCTGATCCATGATCGATCAGAGCAACCACTGGCTCATCCAAGTCTCCGATTCTCACCAACGTCTCCGAGCCCAGTGACTGTGGCTGTAATGACTTGAGCTCTGCTTCCCATCCTCCTCTTCATCCTCAAAATGTACCCTGCATCTTCCATCTTTTTCCTCCTCTGAAGAATAAACACTGCACTTTGCAAGCTCTCTCTCCTCATCCACAGACATCCTAGTATCCAAGGCATGCGATAAACCAATCTCACCCGTAATCTGTCGCTTCCGTTTGATGACATCGATGATGACATCATGAAACTCACGCTTAGCAATGTCCAACACTTCCCTCAAGGTAAACTCCACCTTCGCATTCAGAATGCGATCTTCCAAGACTCCCTTCAAGTCTGTCGAAGCTTCGATATCCGACTGTAGTTTGTATGCAGCCGGCTTACCCTTCTCCTTCACTCTTTCCTTCGATGGAGAAGGAGCATCATCCATCGGTAGATCTTGAGCTCCTACATCTCGAAGCTCTTGACGAATCTTCTCCCCTCGAGTTTGTCTCTTTGAAGAAGTTCCTTCCCCTGAATCCTCTGAATCTCACCTTCTCTTCTCTTCCAACAACGCTTCGTGTTGGTTCTTGGCGATGTAAGCATGCACCGATAGAGCTTCTATCGGATCCTCCCATCCAATATCCTTCCGGATCTTAGCAGCTGTTCTCAGCAACGTCTCACGTGTCATCTTCCCTTTCTGTTTCATGGAGATGGCAGATGACCACAATCCACTCGGCTCAACTTGCCCGTTAAAACCTCTCTCAGCTTGATCCTCAACTCTCGTGCCATAGGTTCCAGCTTCCACCATTGCAACTGCTTGTGCTGATAGGTGGTCCTCAACCAACTTCTTTATCCCTCCTCTATCAAAGTTGGTATGAAGAAGTGCACCAGTATCCCTCAGTGCTACCTTCTCATCCTTCCAGAAGATAACTCCTTGCTCAGAATATCACTGAACTCCTTGCAATCTCTGCGCGGATGATCAGTACCATCGCACCAGATACACCGCTGGATCCAACCTTGCTTCTCAACCGGTCTTGCTCCGCTTGTAGATCCCTTCTCTTCCAATCTTGTGAGCTTGATCTGCAGATCTCGCATTCCACGCAAAATCTCCTCAAGGTTTGAATCATCTTTCTTCAGAGATACCATAGGTGCCTGAACAACTGGAACAACTGGAACAACCGGTACTACCTGTCTAGCAACAAGAACCACTGGTCAGACCACAGGAACAGGTGTTACAGCAGCCGATGTTGGTGCCAGTCTCCTAACAGGAACCTTCTCTCGCCTCCGTTCCCTCTTGGTAAGCAGACCAACAGCTTCTTCAACCTTCTTCCAGCTACTGGTCAATCCATCGTCCTCCTCCCGGTCTTCTAGAAGTAACTCTAGCTTCTCCTGCAACTTCTCATCTGCAGCTCGAAGAAATAGCTCTGTCTTGTTGGACTGCAACGTCAACTTCTCCATCTTGGTCAGCCGTGAAAATTGCTTCTCAAGCTCCCTGAGCAACTCTGTAGCTTGTAAACCCTTCCTCGGTTGCTCAACCTACTCCAAGAATGACTTCTTGGTGACTCGATCGGAGTCCTCCAAGAAGTATTCATCCATCAAAGCACGAGCAAACGTCTCTCAATCCTTGTTAAAATGCTTCGTTAGCATTTTAACATGGTCTCTAATCTCTGGAGCTGTTGCTAACTCAAACGTCTCAATCATCTCATCTTCTGAGACCCGGTTTAGCTCCATCTCCTTCATATAATGCCTCAGATATCTTGAGACATCTCTCCCATCAAACTGATCAATCCTGCCGACCACCGCTTGTAACGCCTTTGTTGCCAAAGCTTCCTTCCGCTCATCAGACTGTTGCTGCCGTAAGAACATAGTGAAAGCTTGGAACATCGATGCAGTCGTCGGATCCAACTGCACCTTGGGCAACCCACCTGAACCACTAGCTCCATCTCCATCACCTTTCCCATCCCCACTCATGATTGCCAATCTCTTCTTCAAAGTTCACACACAAAAGAAATCTCCACTCCAGACCTTCACGTCGAGTTCACCACCGTATCGTGTCGGATATTGCGTGAAGGATGTCCAAGAAAACGTGAGGTTCTTGACTGTGGAGATGTTGTGTGCTGAAACAGAGACAAGACAGAAAAACAACCACGAAAACAAACGCTGCGATATATACACTCCAAATGTATGTACACTGCCGGTTCTTTCTCCTAAGAGCACAAAACTGAGAACCAGACCAGAGCAATCTGTAACCTGCTTCAAAAGCCCCTAAAAGCAACCCTTGAATCACAACCCTGACCCAAAACCACCGAAGCGTAGCTCAAAGCAAGAGAAACTTCTCTTTGCTAACAAACAGAGCCACAGTAGTATCACGCGATCCAAACCCAAGTCCAAACCACATCCATGTATAAGCTCTTAGCTAAAGCTAGCTACCACAAGCTGTATACAGCCAACCGGAACTCTAGCGAACTCAAAAGAGCAAAATCCGTAGCGAAGAAACCGAAAAAGATCTATCTATGGACTTCCTCCTTTCGCTGAACGGATCAGATGTCGATAGGGTCTCCTCCGCTGACTCCGTTAACCCAGGAAACCTTCAGATCCGACTCCCAACAGCCAAGATATCATCGATTTTCGGTCGTAGGTGACCGAACCTTCAAAACTTCCTCCCTGCGGCTTAAAACCGCACACACCGCACAAACGAATCGTCTAAACTGATATCCGTCTTCCTTGGCAGATAGATCTAGCTACCCTGAACCCAACAAGACTCCAAACAAGTGTTTGGAGTTCCCTTTGCAAAATCACGCAAGAAATTTGATCGCAGGTTGCAAAAAACTGACGTAAATCAGCTCCCTGCGGCTCAAACTTGCTCACCACACCCAAACCAACAATCCAATTCATGTACTGTCTTCTCCTATGCGTACATGAGGACTCCCTGATCGCATAGGCACCAAGAACGAAGAGCTTGGCTCACCGATCGCGAAGAACAATCCAATCTCAAGTCGCAGGCGATGAAAAACTTGACGCAAGCGCTTCCCTGCGAGTCAATTTCACTCAGAACTCCCAAACCATCCGATGAAACTTCGTATCGTCTTCAATTTCCTGAAGAACTTTTTGTTCTGATCCCGATGGATCCAAGGACAGCAAGTTTGGACTCCGGAACGGCCCGAACGGTCCAACTCTCTTTCACAGATAACTGAAAATCTCAAATCTGCTTCTTGCGTCTCAATTTCTCCCAGAACACAACCCCCGATCTGTCTCTTCACAAACCGTCTTAACCTATGCGTAGCCTGCACAGATCTGAACTCGATGACACCTTGCGCGCGTGTATTGGACTTCCCAATTCTCCAAAACGTCTATCGATAGGTCGCAAGAACAAGCAAGCCCCTTAAGCAGCCCCCTTACAACAGTCTCTGTACGTACGAAGTTCTCACAATAATAATGAAGCAGACCCCTTGCGTCTTTGATATAGCGCCTGAAGCCTCAAATACCCAGTCAGCAAGTAAACTAGGACCTAGCTTGATTTTATCTTCTTTTGAGTCGCATAACTTCTTCACTAGATGTCCAAATGAAGTAAACAAGATGCCCATGGAAAGCTGACAACGAGCTCTACCCATCTATGTGATAAAAGTGAAGATCCAAAGTTGCGCCAAAAACTCGTAAGCTGGGACCTAGCTTGTTTTCTCCATCTTTCGAGTCTTGTAACTTCTCCACTAGGCGTCCAAACGAAGTAGATGAAGTGCCTAAGGAAAGCTGACAAGGAGCTCTATCCATCTATGCGATGAAAATGGAGATCTGAAGTTGTGCCAAAAACTCGTAAGATGGGGCCTAGTTTGTTTTCTGCATCTTTCGAGTCTTGTAACTTCTCCACTAGGCGTCCAAACGAAGTAGATGAAGTGCTTATGGAAAGCTGACAAAAAGCTCTACCCATCTATGCGATGAAAATGGAGATCCGAAATGATGCCAAAAGCTCGTAAGCTAGGGCCTAGCTTGTCTTTCTCATGAGTGTCTTTGGAGCGACAAGCATCGAAGTCTGAATTTCAGATAGGAGCCGGTCCATGACACGACACCGTGAAGGTGAATATCGTTGTAGTGCTGCAGGAAGACCGTGTCCATAAGCAGAAGCCTGGGAAGACTACAAGGGCATACACCCTGTGATTAATCTAATCCGTTGGAATGTGAGAGAGAGTAAGGTGTAACCGCCGTTGTTAGTCGACTTCTGCGAAGCAGAAGCAATCTTCTGGAGGTGTGAGAAACCGAGTTGAACCCCCTGAAGCTGAGAATCACTTCGGGAAGACGGTACTGAGAAGACCGGAAGAAGTGACCTGGAAGCAAGAAGCGTCTTCCCGAGCTTCTCTGTGAATAGTTGTGTGATATTTTAGTTAGTAATTGTTTGTTTAGTTCCAGAGCACCTTTTGGCGAGTCTGGAAGACGCGTGGTTTTGTGAGAAGACGAGATTTCTACACAAAACCCGTGTGTTTGTGTGTTTGAACAGATCTTAGAACTTAGAGCAGCGTTACTTGTGCAAATCCTCTATGGGAACGATATCTTGTATACTAAATGAGCAAAAGGAGTAATCCTGCGACACTACAATAAGACAGAGAAAAACAACCACGAAAACGAATGTTGCAGTGTATACCAATTCCAAATGTATGTACACTGACGGTTCTTTCTTCCTAAGAACACAAAACTGAGAAACAGACCAGAGCGGTTTGTAATATGCTTTAAAGTCCCTAAAACGAACCTCTAAATCTCAACCATGACCCAAAACCACCGAAGCGTAGCTCAAAGCAAGAGAAACTTCTCTTTGCTAACAAACAGAGCTGCACTAACATCACACGATTGAAATCCAAGTCCAAACCACATCCATGTACAAGCTCTTAGTCAAAGCTAGCTACCACAAGATGTATATAGCCAACTAGATCTCTAACGAACTCCAAAGGATAAAACCGTAGCGAAAGAATCGAAAAAGACCTATCTGAGAACTTCCTCCTTCGCCAAACAGTCTTTAGATGTCGATAGGGTCTCCTTCCCTGACTCCGTTGGCCCAAGAAACCTTCAGATCCAACTCTCGACAGCCGAGATATCGTCGAGTTTTTATCGCAGGTGACCGAACCTTCAAAAACTCCTCCCTATGGCTTAAAACCGCACACACTGCTCAAACGGATCGCTTAATCTGATATTTGTCTTCTCTGGCAGGTAGATCTAGCTCATGAACCCAACGAGACTCCAAACAAGCCGTTTGGAGTTCCCATTGCAAAACCACGCAAGAAATTTGGTCGCAGGTTGCAAAAAACTGACGTAAATGAACTCCCTGCGGCTCAAACTCGCTCATCTCACCCAAACCAACAATCTAATCCACGTACTGTCTTCTACTATGCATAGATGAAGACTCCCTGGTCGCGTAGGCACCAAGAACGAAGAGCTTGACCCACGATCGCAAAGAACAACCCAATTTCAGATCGCAGGTGATGAAAACCTGACGCAAGCGCTTCCTTACGAACCAATTTCACTCAGAACTCCTAAACCGCCCGATGAAACTTCGTGTCATCTTCAATCTACTGAAGAACTCGAAGTTCTGATCCCAATGGATCCAAGGACAGCAAGTTTGGACTCCGGAACGGTCTAACTCTCCTTCACAGATTATTGAAGCACCCCAAATCCTCTCTTTGCGTCTCAATTTCTCTCAGAATACATCCCCCGATCCGTCTATTCAAGAACCGTCTTAACCCACACATAGCCTGCACTGATCTGAACCCAGTGACACCTTGCGCGCATGCATTGGACTTCTCAATTCTCTAAAACGTCCACCAACAGGTCGTAAGAACAAGCAAGCCCCTTAAACAGCCCTCTTATGTCAGTAACAGTACGTACCAATTTTTCTTCCATAATGAGGAAGCAGGCCCCTTGCATCCTTAGTATAGTGCATGGAGTTGCAAATACCCAGTCAGCAAAAATAAACTAGAGTCTAGCTTGATTTTCTCTTTTTTCGAGTCTCGTAACTTTTCCACTAGGCGTCCAAATGAAGTAGGCGAAGTGCCCATGAAGAGTTGACAACGAGCTCTACCCATTGATGCGATGAAAGTGAAGATCTGAAGTCATGCCAAAAGTCCATAAGCTGGGGCCTAGCTTGTTTTACTCATCTTTCGAGTCTCGTAACTTCTCCACTAAGCGTCCAAATGAAGTAGACAAAGTGCCTATGGAAAGCTGACAACGAGCTCTACATATTGATGCGATAAAAGTGAAGATCTGAAGTCGTGCCAAAAGTCCGTAAGCTGGGGCCTAGCTTGTTTTACCCATCTTTCGAGTCTTGTAACTTCTCCACTAGGCGTCCAAACGAAGTAGACGAAGTGCTTATGGAGTGCTGACAAATAGCTCTATCCACTGATGCAATGAAAGTGGAGATCCGAAATTGTGTCAAAAGCTCGTAAACTAAGGCCTAGCTTGCTTTTCTCATGAGTGTTTTTGGAACGACAAGCATCGAAGTCTGAATTTCAGGTAAGAGTCGATCCACGACACGACAACGCAAGATATCTGGCTATAGAGATATCGTGTGCAAAGACAATGTAAGAGAAGAATACACACACAACCACGAGAATGAGTCCTTCAAATTTCCAAATCTCACTTTATGTATACTTCTGCCGTGAAACACAAATCTGAAACACAAACGTAAGTCGTCTATAAACTGCAGCCCAAATCCCTAAACCAACCTTTGAACCCAATCTTAGAACAAGATCCACCGAATCCTAACTGAAAGCAAGAGAAACGTCTCTTTGCTAACACGAGCTTCATAACAACATCTCGTCACGCGAAACACTTAATACTCTATGTAATCTCTACAATCGCAATATGGTCATTGTATCAACGTTGAGACGCAATACATCATTAGTCGATGATGAGATTACTCTAATCCAAACGTTCGAGAGTACAACTCACATAACTAATGATATAGATGATGCAACTTGGCGTTGAAACCAAAAACGCACAATTATCACCGCTTGATATGCAACTAGCCCGATGCAAAGATCACCCTAACTCAAATGAGGGTCATGAGTACAAACCATGTAGCTAGCAATATAGAGAAGATTGTATCCAAAATTCGAAATAAGCACCAAATCCGTAGCGAATAACTCGAAAAAAGTCAATCTAGGAACTTCCTCCTTTCTCCAAACAAACTTCAGATATGGATAGGGTCTACTCTCTTGACCCCAATGACAGCAAGAACCTCCAAATCTGATCCCCAACAATTGAGATAACTCCAACTTTCAGTCGCATGTGATTGAATCTCCAAAACCTCCTTCTTTTGAGCTAAAATTGCTCACATTGACCAAACTATCACTTGATCTAAGATTGATCTCCTCCCACTTGACCACCCTAAAACCCAATGAGATCCAAAACAAGTAGTCTGGAGTTTCTCTCACGAATTATGACCAGAAATTTGGTTGTAAGAAGCAAAAATATAACCCGCATTAGCCGCTGTTGCATTACTTGGCGGCTACATGCTACACTTCTACTTCAACACTTGAGTTTACTAGTTCTAAAAGTTAGCTAAATATTACTTCTAGTCTTTTATGCATATATTTGACATCTTTGCATAAGATGTTAACACTATTATGTTTTATATTTTGGATCCTAATAGATTGATAGTATGTTATTTATCTTGTTTAAGCACTCGTACGCTTGTCCAAGTGATTTCATATTTATCTATGTCGTTCAAAGTACATAACTTTAAGTTTATCATGTGGATAGAGTTTAAACTCATGGGCTGTGCTTACATGTTGCACATGCATGCTTTCTAGCTTGTTTAAGTTATGTTTTAGAGTTACATGTCACTTTACATGTCGTCGTAAGAAGTTTAGAGTTTATGTTGGCACTTTAGAGGCTTGACATATAACCTAAGTGTGAAGTTAAGTTGCCAAGTGGATTGGGGGCACAAAACGACAGAAAAGTGAAGCTATGAACTCCCGTTGATCTATTTTTGTCTTTTGTGAAACTCTAAATTTAGAAGTAAGGATCTTAAGGGCAGTTCAAGCTTTTGGTAAAGGAATTCAAAGATTAGAGAGCACATGGTGAGAGCTAGTTGTGCCAATCATTGTTAGTTCAATTTTTGATCAATTTGGAGCAATAAAGAAGGAGTAATGTAAATTTGAAGTTCGGATTGGGTCAGAATTGCATCATAGTTTCTGATTTTGAGGTCCTAAGTGTCAATTGCAGCAGAATAGAGATCATCGCGTCAAACTTTCATGGTTGCGTTCGTTGTTAGTAGGGCTACTATTGTTGAAAAAATTTCATGTCATTTGAGTGAGTGAATAAATCAGATCGATCGCGGAAGCAGAGGAGGTCTAAAAAGCTCTCAATCTATAGCAGCAACTTCCGAGCTCAAGATCGAGCCATGTACAACCAGCAGATCAAACTTTGCAAGGTTATTCAACATACTATAGACTACAAATCGTATAAGACTGAACAAAAGTTAACGATTCAGTTTTCTGTTTTTGGTCGAAGTAGCCATTTGGGTACTAGAAATTACTGTAATTTCTTTAGTAAAAATATTTTTGTCCATATCTCAGTGCTCGGAGTTGATCTCATGCTGAAATTTTATATGTGTGTTCAGTAAGACCTCCTTTACATGTAGGAGAAGTTTCGAAGTCTAAACCATCATATGTTTTCTATTTTTGTGTGTAAAGTTCATCGTTTGACTTTATAATTATTTGTTAGATCTGATTTTTACTTTCTGAATATATGAGAGGACCCAACAGACCTATGTAAGTGCTTATAGTGCTAAGTTCTAACATGAAGTCTACTTCTTGAGTAAACAACCACAACTAGAAGCCCAACACTTTCCTAAGTAGACATATCACACTCTGACACCGCTTGTGACTCAGTCTCTTTCACCACGCCCAACACAACAATCGAATCGACGTGCGATCTCCTTCTATTCGTAGGTGAAGACTCCTTGATTGCATAAGCATCAAGAATGAAAAGCTTGATCCACAGAAGAACAACCCAACCTCATATCGTAGATAAATAGAATTTGATGAAAATCTTCTCATTACGAGCCAATCTCCCTTACATCTCTCCATTCGTCTTACGAAACTTCGTAACATCTTCAATCTCCTTGAAGAAATTGATGCATATATCACAAAAAGCTAACAAGAGGTATTGATAGAAGAGAAATAGAGACGAGAGGCAAGAGATGCAAAAAAAAGATTTTCTTCAAGAGATAAACTTGAGGAGAGAAGTCTCAAGAGGCTAGTAGCCATGAGTTACCCATGGAGGATGCTCCTTCATCGTCGAAGGAGAAAGAGAAAGAGCAACCAAGATAGAAGGATAAACCCGTTGCATACAAGTTGCAGTCGGACATCAAGGTTTATACGGATGTAAAGAGAATTTTTGAGGAGAGAATCTTTGCAAGATGTGCAACTAGTGAACGCAATGACAATAAATAATGCAAGGGTGAGATCGATTGCTGAGACATTCGCAAGATGAGCAATTTCTCGAGGAGGCATCTATACTCAGCATACGATCAATTTCAGCTGGTTGAGGAGAGTAGGAACGCTGTCATGTCGTGGACCGGCTCCTACATGAAATTCAAACTTTGATGCTTGTTGCTCCAAAGACACTCATGAGAAGACAAGCTAGACCCCTGCTTGTGGGCTTTTGGCACCATTTCGGATCTCTACTTTCATCACAATCAGTGGATGGAGCTCTTTGTGAGCACTCCATAGGCACTTCGTTTGGATGCCTAGTGGAGAAGTTACAAGATTCGAAAGATGGAGAAAACAAGCTAGGTCCCAACTTACGAGCTTTTGGCACCATTTCGGATCTTTGCTTTCATCACATCAGTGGATAGAGCTCCTTGTCAGCATTCCATATGCACTTTGTCTACTTCGTTTGGACGCCTAGTGGAGAAGTTACAGGATTCGAAAGATGGAGAAAACAAGCTAGGCCCCAGCTTACGAGCTGTTGGTGCAACTTCGGATATTCACCTCATCACATAGATGGGTAGAGCTCGTTCTCAGCTTTCCATGGACATCTTGTTTACTTTGTTTGGACATCTAGTGATGATGTTATGCGACTCTAAAGAAGACAAAATCAAGCTAGGCCCTAGTTTACTTGATGATTGGGTATTTGAGACTTCAGGCGTTATATCAAAGATGCAAGGGGTCTGCTTCATTATTAATGAGAGAACTTCGTACGTACAGAGATTGTGACAAGGGGGCAGCTTAAGGGCTAGCTTGCGTCTGCGACCTGTCAACGGACGGTTCGAGAGATTCGGAGGTCCAATGCAAGCGCGCAAAGCGTCGTTGGGTTCAAATCTGAGCAAGCTACGCACATGTTAAGACGGTTTGTGAAGAGGCGGATCGAGAGATGTGTATTGAGAGAAATTGAGACACAGGAAGCAGATTTGAAGTTTTCAGTTATCTGTGAAGGAGAGTTGGACCGTTCGGGCCGTTCCGGAGTCCAAACTTGTTGTCCTTGGATCCATCGGGATCAGAACAACGAGTTCTACAGGAAATTGAAGACGATACGAAGTTTCATCGGACGGTTTCGGAGTTCTGAGTGAAATTGGCTCGCAGGGAAGCGCTTACATTAGATTTTTGTTCGTCTACGACCTGAGGTTGGATTGTTCTTCGCAATCGGGTAGTTAGATCTATCTGCCAGAGAAGATGGATATCAGTTTAGACGATCCGTTTGTGCGGTGTGTGCGGTTTTAAGCCGTAGGGAGGAATTTTTGAAGATTCGATCACCTGCGACCGAAAATCGACGATATCTCGACTGTTGGGAGTCGGATCTGAAGGTTTCTTGGGTTAACGGAGTCAGCGGAGGAGACCCTATCGGCATCTGAAGTCCGTTCAGCGAAAGAAGGAAGTCCATAGATAGATCTTTTTCGGGTTCTTCGCTACGTGTTTTGCTCTTTTGAGTTCGTTAGAGTTCTGGTTGGCTATATACAGCTTGTGATAGCTAGCTTTAGCTAAGAACTTGTACATGGATGTGGTTTGGACTTGGGTTTGGATCGCGTGATACTGCTATGGCTCTGCTTGTTAGCAAAGGGAAGTTTCTCTTGCTTTGAGCTACGCTTCGGTGTTTTTGGTTCAGGGTTGTGATTCAAGGGTTGTTTTTAAGGGCTTTGAAGCAAGTTACAAACCGCTCTGGTCTGTTTTTCAGTTCTGTGCTCTTAGGAGAAAGAACCGACAGTGTACATACATTTGGAATGTATATATCGCAACGTTCGTTTTTTTTGGTTGTTTTGCTCTGTCTTGTCTCTGTTTCAGCACACAACATCTCCACATCCAGGAACCTCGCGTTTTCCTGGACATCCTTCACGCAATATCTGACACGACATTGGTGATGAACTCGACATGAAAGTCCGGGGTGGAGATATTTGTGTGTTAGAGCTGGACAGAAGAGATCAACAATCATGAACGAGGATGAAGATGGATATGATTGTTTGGGAGGATGTTGCGGACCTGGTATGATGGATATGTAGATGTTTGGGATCATGGGAGAATGAGAGAATGGAACGAGCCATGACTATGGACGGGATGGACGGATCAGAGGAGATACCAGGGGTGCAGTTGGATGCAGCAACTGCACGATTGTTTCAAGCCTTCACTTTGTTTTTGCGACAAGAGCAAGGGAACAAACAAAAGGAGGCTTTGGGGTCTAATAAAGCGTTTTGGGAGGAACTGGGATACATTTTCACATGCGTTGATGGAAGAATATTTCTTGGGAAACTCAGATCGAGTAACCAAGAAATCATTTTTGGGATGGGTCAACGGATCCAGCAAGGGTCAACATGCAAAGCTATTAAAGATGTTTGAGAGACAATTCTCTCAACTACCTCGGGTGGACAAGCTAACCTTGGAGAGCTACAAGACGGAGCTGTTTCTTCAAGCTGCGGATGAACCATGGCATGAACAGTTGGAGCTACTTCTGGAGGATGGAGATGAAGAAGAAGGGTTAACACAAAATTGGGAGGTTGTGCATGAAGCGGTTGAACTTCTTGTCTGGAGACATACAAGGGAAAGGGTTACAAGGTCGACACTTGTATCCCTGACTACCACATCAATTTGGGTAGTATCTGAGGTTCAACCTCCAGTTGTGGTTGTAGAGGAGAAGGATCCAACCATCGAGGACTTACATCAAAAGATTCAAGATCTACAAGCTAAGGTTACTAGGAGGATAAGGGATCGTCGACCAAGACGATGTCGTGTTGTGGATTGGCTAGGGTGTGAAACCACCACATATCCTTATCGTACGTGTTTGGTGTTGAGGAACCACTGAGACCTTATCGTGTCAAAAGATAAGGCTCCACGTGGACGATCCGTGTACTCTCCGCTGAGTGGAGATAAGGGTAGTACTCTTGTCGTCACATGCGAGGTTGATGTATAAGAAGGGAGGTGCGCGGAGCTTGGGCTATAGAGTGTAGAGTATCCAAGTCTAGTGTGAGTGTGATCAGTATCATCGGATGAAGTAAGCGGCAGTGCGAGTGGTAGGCATGAACGGAGAGCTCTTTCGTGCTCCTGATCTTCCACTTGCGCATCCATTCGTCATTAAGATCCATTGTCTGCCGTGGGATCACTTTTGAGTATTTATGATAGCTCATTGGAGAGAGTCGTTTATGGCTGCGGTGATGGTTACTCCGGATCCTATCGTTCTTCCCATTGTCACTTACGACGCTGTTTGAGATCTTACTGTCTACATCTTGCTCTGATGTGGTATGGATCCTCCATTGGATCTGAACGTTCCAACGAGAGTTCCGTTCAACACTTGGGCCGAAATACGATGTTACAGTCGATCAAAGGTGGCGCATCGTGAGTTTGTCGTGAGGAACTTTGGTGAGGATTATTACAACCAGATAATAGCTTCATCCGTTCCTTTTATAGTTCCGTTTCTTGTCAACCGTTTTAGAGTCAGGATTCTGACTCTATATTGAGCGTAGTTTGTTCTTCGTGTCTACGTGCTTCGTGGCTGACGGTATCGTCAACGGCACATGTTCGTAGTTTGTTCAATATAAGCTTTTGAGGTCCAAATGGTATTCTTGGATAAAAATTCGTTCTTTGGGTGTTTGTCATGTGAGTGAAGACAAAACTCTTTTGTCAACTTGTTTCTTATGGGTCGAAAGTTTGACCAATCACCTTCTACCAAGTTCCTTTCGCGTTTTTGAGGGTTAGAGGTACTTCCCGTGGTCCATTCGTGGAGTGTGAGATATGGTTGGAAAGCTTGGGAGATGAGGATACCCGTGGACTCAATGGTTGCTGGATTTGAAGCGTGCATGAGAAATTTTCGATCAATTGAAGCTGAGGGGGTCAAATTCGTGACCAATTTCGTTTCCGTGAGGTCTTTCTCACTTCCTCGGAGTTTTGTGAGGTTGTTGGAAATGAATTGACTGTTGCTGGAAAGCTCTTGAGATGAGCTTGCCGATGGACTCCGAGATCAATCGATTCCAAGTCGGAGTGAAAAAGTTATGGCCGGCTGAAGTTGGGTGTCTCAAATCAGAGGCTATGATAGTAGGCGACTGTAAACATGAGACATTGAGAGAAATATGGAGAGTTTGAGGTCGAATTTCGCTATGAAACCTTCTAGGGTCTGAGAAGGTACAGTCAGCTACCTACCTGTGAAATTTCAGACCATTTGGATTATTGGGTTGAAGGGAAATGCTGTTTTTGTGCACAAGGGTCTGCATATCATCCTGTGTCATTGACGAAAAGGGCTTGGATGGTTTTGGTTGAAGATCTGCTGGTGAAAGTTTACAGAGTGGTAAGTGATGGTGACACATTAGCTTCCTGAGAAGTTTGAGCTATTTTTATCGAGTGGTTTGTGAGGAACCGAACAGCAAAGTTCTGTCGAAATAGTATCATGTTATAAAAACAACGATAAGGGCTTGGATTGTTCCGAGAGTTTGGTTGAAGATCTGCTGGTGAAATTTTACAAAGTGGTAGTGATGGTAACACATTAGCTTCCTGAGAAGTTTGAGCTATTTTTATCGAGTGGTTTGTGAGGAATCGAACAGCAAAGTTCTGTTGAAATAGTATCATGTTATAAAAACAGTGAACTTTGGAAGGGCATAGATGCCAACTCAGAGATGATCTCTCTGCATGTAATACCTTAATAGAGAGATTATTCTACAGGCTATCTGCTGGCCTTGAAGAACAAGTCGACCTGGAGGTTTTGCTAGTGCTTCAGAGCACTTGATCATGGGTATGGAGAGTTGTTGACTGTATTACCTGTGTTTGGATCCTCTCCATACCCGCATGCCTGTTTGTACGCCCAGTTGGTTTGATTGGATTTGTGTGCGGGTGTTGCGCTTAGGTTTCTTTTCTATTAGGAGTGCTGGTATTTCTCTTGTGGTGAGGCTGGAGTGATGACCAGCAGACCCAATATTTCTTGCGGTGATGGCAGGAACAGGTTGCACGTGCTTGTTACCCCGGTTCTATTCCTAGTCGAATAAGAGAGAGATCTGCCGAGAGGACGTGAGGATATCGTAGCGAGATAGGTTCAGAGTGTACTTGGAGATCAGAGAGAGGTTTGGGTGGTCACTGGTTCTGAGTCACAGAGTGCGACACGTACTCTCTACAGCTAGATACCCGGTGTATTCCCAGGTAAGAAAGCATGTCATACGACAGTTGGTGAACTCGACGTGAAACTTCTGGGGTGGAGAGTTAGTGAAGTTCTTCTCAGAACTTTACCATGGCCGAGAGACAAAGAGTTGGAAACCCTTCGGGCACAATTCCGCTGCAGCTTGATCCTGCTATAGGGCAAATATTCCAAGCATTTGCTCTGTACATGGATCAACAACAAGCTGTTCAACGGAAGGAGGCGATGGCTACTTTGCATTCGGTGGTGGGGACATTGGATCAGTTTGAAGGGAGAAACATCTCCAAGTACCTGAAGTTCTATTCTCGAGAGATGGAGTTGAGTAAGGTACCAGAGAGGGAGATGATACGGACGTTTGAGCTTGTTGTTGTCCTGGAGTTATGGGAACATGTGAAGGGGCTCATTCAAGCTCATGGAGCTAACTGGGAGGAGTTTTCTCTTCAGCTGAAGGAGGAATACTCTTTGGAGGATGCAGATCGAGTGACTAAGAAGTCATTCATGGAATGAGTGAACAAACCCAACAAGGAACTAGTTGCTACCGAACTACTTCGGGAGTTTGAGAGATAGTTTCTTCAACTATCTCGGATGGAGAAGCTCACACTTGAGAATGACAAAGTGGAGCTATTTTTACAGTCAGCCAACAGCGAGCTACAGAGGGAGTTAGAGTTGCTGTTGGAAGATCGGACGAAAGACAATGATCTCACATCTGATTGGAAGAACGTTAGCGAAGTAGTTGGAGTACTTGCAAAGCGAGAATATCGAAGAGGGAAGGTGGTTGTGAGTCAAGCACCAAGACCACCGCCTATTGTGATACCACGAAGGAAACCAACGGTGCAGACTGCTCCTCTACCTACTATTTCACTTCCTACTATTCCTATCACTATGGTTGTACCACAGCGGAATCAAGCAATGGAAGATTTGGAGAAGAAGATGAGAGACTTACAGATCAAGTTGACAAGGTTGGAGGAGAAGGATGGGACACCTGAAGGGAGACCTGTACCAAAACAAGGATATGTTCAGAGGTGTATTTGGTGTGACAACACCGACCATCAAGGGAAGTAATGTGGGAGTTTCACTGATACCTTGCAGCAAGGCATAATTTTCTGGAAGGAAGGAAAGATCGCCTTGAGAGACAACGGAGAGACTCTGAGGACCAACTTCGATAGAGGAGGGATGAAGAAAGGTTTGGAAGATCATCTAACAGTGCATGATGTGACATCGGTAGAAGTTTCTACTTATGGAGTCGAGGTGATTAGCAAAAAGGAGAGTGCCTTTTTGAAACATGAGGATACGACTTATATGTGGAGTCACGCTGTGAGCACGAACAGAAAGGGGAAAATGACAAGGGAGGAGTTGCTCAGAACAGCCACAGCAATCAAGAGTGCTACTGGATGGGATGATCCCGTAGATGCTATGTCCGTTCATGCCTACGTAGCCAAGGCTCAACATGAAGCTATCATGGAAGAGAAGCGTAGGAGGGACGAGGCTGGTCCAAGTGAGGAAAGAGCGACTCCCAAGAGGCAACTAAGAGGAGATAGACTCCGACAGGAGACTACACCTCTACGAGAAAAAACTATGGAGGACGTCTTATCTTCTAGAAGTGCAGAGAAGGGTAAGGATAGAGAGAAGGACAAAGCTCTCATGTATAAGCTGCAATCAGACATTGAAGCAGCAACCAACATGAAAGAGGTGTTGCAGGAGAAGGTGCTCAATACAAAGATTGAGTTTACCTTGGGAGAGATCCTCGGGATTGCGAAGAAGGAGTTTCATGATGTCATCATTGATATTATCAAGCGGAAGAGACAATTGACGGGAGAGACCGCAGTGTCCAGTGCTCTAGACACAGTGATTACAGAGGAAGAGGAGCGAGAGTTGGCTCATTCTTGCAACACTCGCAAAGTTCGGTTTGATGTGGATATGGAAGAGGATGATAAGATCTCTAGTCATTACACTAGAGGACATTGGGCAAGAGCCACTACTGAAACCTTAGTGAATGTACGAGAGATGAAAGATCCGGTGGTTGCTCTCATTGATCATGGATCTGAGATGAATATTGTCTCTAAGGACATCTACAAGTGACAGGAGAGACGTCACCTTATAAGTAGCAGAGATTATCATTACATAAGTACAGTAGACATACAAATGTAATAACTTGTAAATATTTTTCTAAATTTACACTGTTTCTTACCATCAATCGCAAGAACGACCCATAACCGAGCATAACATAATATTGAGTCGTGGAAGAAGAAAATGGCCGCCGAATTTACCATCAGGAGATCACGGTTGTCTTTTTCCTCCTGTACCAGATTATTTAGTTAGTTGCAACACTGATGTAAATAAAAGAATTGCGTTGGTACCGGGAATTACAACTAATGTCAGTCACAGCTGAAATGCATGTAGTGCACTAGATATTTCCTCAAAGGTTGTTACTGACAAATTCTAATATACAGAAGAATTCTAAAATGCTGCTGATACATTTTATAAGTTTTATACATATGGACACCTTGAGTACCAAACTTTATAAAACCTAAATACACATTTGAGGCAGGAAAGGTTAAGTATTAAATCAAATGCCTGATTAAATTATTAATTATTGAATATAATATTCCGCACTTGTACCTCCTGAAGCACGACAATCCACACTAGCCTTATTGGTTTTTTCTTGCTCTCCTCGTGTTTGCAGGCATGGGCTAATAAATAATATCTATGAAATTTTTAATTATTTATATTTAGTTAATATATATATTTTATTTAACACTTATATAATTCTTTGTTAACAAAAAAAGAAAAAAATTCCCAGAAAGTTCATGTTGCATGCATATTGGTCAGCGTACTGGATAGCTATACTAGAAGAAGAAAAAGGTAATACATACATAAAGATGTGACATAGACTCCGATGTGAACTATACGCTGCAGGGCTAATGTATTTTTATTCGAAGCAAGAAGTGGGTTAGGCCCGTGACGTCATTGTTTTTACCTCCATTTTGTTGTGGGACTTTTTATCATCGAATGTGGCTGCTCTTGCACGGACAGAATATTTCTGGCAGGAAGACTCGCAAGCGGCTGTTTTTGCACGGACTGAATTCTCGGTTGGCGGATGGAGCTGCAAACAAGCATTAGCAGTGCGAGCAGAAATTGGCTTGATCACACCCCCAGTAGGTTCCTTGAGCTTGATCATACCCCTCTTAGGGATGTATAGCTTGACTAAACCCTTGACGGGTTATTGACAGTAGAACCAGTCATTTTATTTTTTGGTTCATTATTTTAGTATTTTCAACCTTGACTAAATATCATTATAATTCAAAATATTTAACATTAGAGACACGTTAGACTATACATGTTCAAAAATTTAATATGTGCAATCCCACATGTGAGTAACATCACAAAGTGACTGGTTTTACAGGCAATAGCCAGTCAGGGGTGTGATCAAGCCATGCATCGTTAGGAGAGGTGTGATCAAGCTCAAAGAACCTACTGGGGGTGTAATCAAGCCAATTTCTGTATTGCGAGGCTAATGTATACGGGACTAAACTTTGTTAGTTTCTTTTATTAGAAAATATATAAATCTTATACAGAAAATAGAGAGTGAACTAATATAAAATGTAAACTATTCTATAAGTATTATATGATAATCCAAAAATCACAGGCCGATGCAGACATGACCCATCCACCAAGAACTCACAAGCGATTCCAAAATATAAGTGCAAGAGCCATGTACCATACAGATATTAAATAATGTAAAAATTGAGTCGTTACCTAATTGACGATTCTGGTGAATATAAAATGCATGCTTCACAATGTCTTAACAATCATATATATTCTGATAGTACTCTGATATTTACTGTTTTCGTACATAACATAATTAATCACTTTATCACCCGTCAGAAGCATAGCCAGTACTTCCCGAGGCGAGAGTCCATAGCTTTTATAAACGCGACATCAGAATAAGAAAAAGAATCCTCCCACTAAAGCAGATAAATGAAGATAAATGAAGTCCATCGCCAGCCAGCTAGGCTAGGGAAACTTCAAGTCGCTGAAGTGAAGTGGAAAGTTCTATCATTCTGAGTCTCCTCGAATTAATTAGAAGGGACTGTATTTGTTTTATGGAGATGATAGGTACCCTGGGTTCAGAACTATTCTGGAGGGAGGTGAATATATATATATTCACCTCTACATCATATGATTATTATCATCTAATATTCTAATCTTGTCTTTATTTGTTCTTGAATAAGGATTTTATTTCAAACTTGGATCATGTCCAGTCTCTTTGTTTATAGTTTTAATAGCTCTTCCGTATCCACGTGTCAATCTGCACAGAATGTTGATCTTCAATTTAATCATGATGCTACGATGAATTTTCCATCTAGTCCTAGATAAACATACGTTATGCAAAACTAACCCTTCATTTTCATGATGTTTTTCAATTTAATCATGATTCTAAGCTGATTTTCCATTTAATCATGAGAAACGTTTTAGAAAACCATAAGATCTGGAAAAGGAAAAGATTCTCTCACTTTCCACATAAACTCCTCAATGAATCGTTGTTACTCAAATATTACCATAAGTGACCACATTTATCGAAAGGATGCGCCTCTTGACTACCTTGTAACTAGCTTCATATAAACAAGAAGAGACAGATAGTATATTAATCGTATTCAAAGTCTTGAAGGTGGATTTTGAGACACGTGATCAATAAAGTGTGAATCTAGTAGAATGAATAGTATAAATCTTCCTAATAGACAATATGATATGCCTGCAACATGAATTTCTGGGGAACTTTTGTTCGCTTGCTGTTACCCAAAAAAGTAATTGTTAAGCAGAAATTCTATATTGTGCTTACAAGAAAAATCAAAGTTGTCTCTAGACATAAAATGATAGATAAACCTGAAAATGCAAGAAGATTCAGGGATAACCTATAAAAATGAACGATATCAGACATGCACCCAAGACTATATTTTCGAGAGAATGCTCACTAACACATCGAAGTTTGATTTATTACCCTTCCCAATGTTATGATTAGGTGATAAATTAAATCTTTACATATTAGCCTCCACCATCCTCTTACCATATCATATAATTAATGTAGAAAGACTATAATAAGCATGCTCAACCACCTTTGGAGAACTTTTACCCAGTATTTGTTATCAGAAAATTGTAGCTATTATATAGAAATTCTATACCAAATTCTATTGAAAATAAAAATTAATGTTCAAATGTTAAATGTTAGTCATACAGAGAACTAAAAGATGTTCCAGAAAACTCATAAGTAAATTCTGGCAACGCCCCTCGAACTGTATAAGTAATGTCTCTAGTCGATTATAATAGAATGTTCAGTAAATACTTTAGTTTATTACCTAACCCTTCCCGTAACCTTAACCGTGGTGATGTATGGGAGTGCAGATGAAATATGCATGTAACATAGAGTTCGAACTCGCCCAAGAGAAGGAAACCAACAAGCGGCAATGAGGGTAGGTACATTTTTCTCGGTAATTAATTGGCCGGAGGTTTTGATATGTACGCTGGGTGAGGGGTTAAATTCGGAGACAATATGATATACAGTATTTGACCTTTTAGAAAATATATATGTCAGTATATCTCAGGAGAACGTCCTTGCAATAAATATTACTAACATATATGTATGTATTAAAATATAATAAATCAAAATAGAATATAACTATTAAATTTCACATCCCAGCGAGAGTTCCAGAAAGAACCCATGAGTCAATTGCTTGTAAACTCACTCCATAAACTACATGAGCGGGAGCTTGAGGAGTGAATAAAATATTTTTCTTGAAAGTTTAGATTTTTATTTTATCTTTCTCCACATAATGATTAGATATAAATTAAACCCCTGCAAGTCACAAGTTCTAATGAATATGTATCCCAAGTGAGGTCGGGACGTTAGAATTGGAAGTGATAAAAGTGTGAAAATTTGATAGGTCGCCAATGGCTGCATACTGTTTGCGCAGGGGGTGAGAGAAAAACAAGTTTTTGTGAGGAGAAGGTTTACTTTGTCTTCGATTTGGATTCTAGATTGCTGAGAGGTTATAAATAAGCATGCATGGTGTTTTGTGTTACTGTAAAATACATGAACATTAGTTATAAATCCAAAACTAAACTAAAATGAGAAATTAAATTCCTTAAGTATTAATTATTAACTAACTTCAGAGTTAGGGGGAGTTCAAGGATAACCCATAGGAGTAATGCGTGAACTCTCGATCCCAGAACTATAAGGGTGATCCTCTTATAACTTAAAGAAATTAAAAAATTCTAATTCCAGTTTACTCCCTAACCTTTGTAGTAAAACAATGTTAAAGAATAAGTTAATCAAGCACGAAGATGGAAGGGGTTGAAACGCATGCTTCCTAATAAGTATGCATAGAGATGAATAACCATAGAATATGCATGCAACATGAACTTCTGGCCTGAATAAAAATAAAAAAGACAAATGAGGATGTAGTACAAAAATTATCACAAACTGTTAGTTGGAGCTTGTCACGAAGATTGGTTTCAGAAGGATACTCCAGAAAAAAATTTACATATGTAGTTGATTTAGTATACCAGGAGAGAAGCAAAGCAGAACTAAAAAGTGTTTTCTAAATATAGCTTACCAACATTTGAACACTTCAAATTTAAATTATCAAAGTTTAAAAGCTATAAAATAAAAATGATTGCCTTTGCTACACTTTACTGCTGCGATCATAAAAACTATATAAATAAATTACGTGAAATGTTCACTTTCCTAGTATCAAGATAATAATCATTGATAAATATAAATAAAATTATTTTTACTATTAATTTATGATATAACTCTAAGAAAAAAAATTTGATAATAAACTGAGCATGCATTATACCTCCTCCATCATGAACATGGAGGAGGTGATAATAATGTATACTTTTCATGATTCCACAAATATACAATAAGTGTCCCAACAACTAAAGTTCTTAGATGCAGTAGCATCAAGGTAGAAAGTGAATCGAATGAAGAAAATCAATGCGCTTTCTTGATATAAGAACTGGCTATGCATTTTGGCGAGAAGGGAAAGTGAGAGACATTGAAGTGAATCTATAGCAAATCGTAGCACAAAATGAAAATATAAATCTTCATCTTTGTTGTTCTCCCAAAGCGACGATTAGCTATGCAAGTGGAAGGATCAGGATCGCGAAGAGGAGAGAGAAGAGAGTGTAGATTGAGAAGGTGAAGTGTATCGGGGTGGGTTTAGCGTATATATATTTACATATTATTTTCCATTTTTTGTTTTTCTTTTTTTGGTTATAGCATTTTTACATTTCGTGAAGAAATGAATGAGTATTAAATTAAACTTTTGGGTTTTTTAGAGTTACATAGTCTTCTACTTAGAGTTTTTGAGAGATTCATGAGGACTTTCTTGCTACATTTAGTGTGTATTTATCTCTAGAAGATTAGGGTTCTACATTTGAGAGTATATTTTTGAGATATTTTTTTTACGAGTACCGTTTGGTATGATATCATTTTTTTCTGTTTATGAATATTCTCTCTCTTTTTTTTCTCTCATGAGATCGAAACTGATCCAGGACACACCATGTCCGATATGCGATCAATTATTTATCTTGCAAAGAGTAAAGTCTCATGTGAGAAAGATGCACAAGAGCTATGACTAGACCACATTGGGATGCTTAGGTTAGTCGAGAGAGAAGGTCTACATGTGCGGTCATTATGACATCATTAGCATTTTTCTTAGAGTTCTACTGAGTTGTGGGAGTGGTTGAGAGTCCACACTGACATTATTCTGAGATTGTTCGAGATGAATTTCTTTATCCGCGTTTGTTTCATCGGCTAGCCCGTGCTCTCCACGACGAGATGAGACATACATTCTGTCTACCTCTAGACATATTGACACGAAACACCAAGGACGAGACAACATGATTATTGTTCTTCTTATTATCTCGTTGATGTCTCTGTTATACTCGAGGCGGCAGAGTGAGACATCGAGAGGTGATGCCTCGTCTTGGAGATTCCGTGCTCATGATTGGGCGGTCCTACATGAGGAATTAGCATGTGTTGCGCGAGATAGGAGTGAGTTTGTCTCTATACGTGACGTCTAATCTTCCGCTCACATTTGTCCATGTAAGATGTTAGATCAGGTTGGAGAGTATAGTAAAGCTGGTAAGAACATTGAATCTTTTTTCAGTGACATATCCTACTGAAGAGATGACCACTTCGTTACATTTTCTTCGTTCTCCATAGGGTGATCTCTCACCATATGAGATTCATGACTATCAGCATGAGGAGCCATTATATCTTGATAGATCTCTGTTTGTCCAGACCTTGTGTACAACTTCATGTTTATCTTCTGGAAGTTTGTCTGGGATGGTCTACGAGCACCTACGGGATTGTTTTCAAACAAACAACCCCTCTAGTGGTTTCATGGAGCTTTCTCAAGTAGTGACAACAGTAGCTCAAGGACATATTCCTCACTCTATAGCTCAAGTACTGAAGGCAGCTAGAATTTGGTCATGTTGAAAGATGGCAGAAGGATTCGACTATCTCACAATCCTCATTCTCAAGATTAGGCGCATAATGTGAACAACATAATTCTAGCTGACTTGCGTTAGATTATGAATGTTGCGAGTAGGACTTAACGGTTTGATAAAAAAACCAGGAACAAATGAACCTTAAGTGTTTCTCTGAATCAAAGTTGAAATATTGGGTTAGGACGTATGAGCTTATCCCAAGCAGACCCCAGACGAATGATGACGTAAGGAGGCGAGTCTGAAAATAGATCAAAACACAAGTATGAGACTTGGGTCTGAGCGGATCGAGACACTGATCTGGTGCATTAGAATGCTGGTCGGACGCTGGTCCGAACCACGGGGTCCCAATTTGACGCTGGATCATGATTCCTCAAAAAAAGTACTAAGTGTTGAAGCTCTAGTGACGTTTTAGATCGTGGATCGAGCTCGAGATCTTTAAAGTATCATTGGAAAGATATCAAGAAAGAATTTCCTATGATACAAAGAACTCCTCGAGGGTGATCCTCTTATAACTTACAGAAATTAAAAAATTTAAATTTAATTTATTCCCTAACCTTTATAGTAAAAATGGTAAAGAACAAGTTAATCAAGCAAGAAGATGGAATGGGTGAAATGCATGCTTCCAAATAAATATACATAGAGATGAATGTCCATAGAATATGCATGCAACATGAACTTCTGGCCGGGATAAAAAAAAGTCAAATGATGATGTAATACAAAAATCATCACAAACTGTTAGTTGGAGATTGTCATAGAGATTGGTTTCAGAAGGTTAATTAATTTTTTTTTACTTATGTAGTTGATTTAGTATACCAAGAGAGAAGCAAAGCATAACTAAGAAGTGGTTTTCTATATAGTTTATCATATCTAAACACTCAAGCTTAAATCATTGAAGTTTAAAAGCTATAAAATAAACATGATTGGCTTTGCTATATTTGACTGCTGTGATCATAAAACCTGTATAAGTAAAGTACGTGAAATATTATCGTTCTTAATATAAAAATAATCATTACATAATAATATTAATTTTTACATATTAATATGATCAAACTCTAAGAAAAAGATTTGATAATAAATTGAACATGCATTAATACTACCTCCATCATGAACATGGAGGAGGTGATCATAATATGTGCTGATTCCACAAATATACAAAAGTGTATTTGTGATATGATCAAAATAACGAAAGTTCTGATATGCAGGAACATCAAGGTAGAAAGTGAAATGAAAGTTGCTTCCATGGCATACGAACCGGACTATGCATTTTGGCGAGAAGGGAAAGTGAGAGACATTGAAGTGAGATTAGATCTATCTGCAAGTCAAAGCACAAAATGATAATATGCATTTTCGTTTTTGTCGTTTTCTCAAAGCGATGGTTACAACAGTAAAGAGTGTCAAAGTTAATAATTTTCTGAAAGATTTTACATCCGCGAGAATGAATTACGACTTCGGTCAAACCTTGACAGGTGTTTCATGCAGGCACCTCCAGAGGTACTCGCAAGAAAACACCCGCAGACATTTTCGTAACGAATATTGATTCATTTTATCCAATCTTTCTGGTGAAATATGTATTACACTGAGTAATTATCTGAATTTCAAAACTGAAAAAAATTAGTTAAAAATATTGTGATGTCTGATTGATAAATGTGACCCAGACTCAGTCAGCGCTTTCATACAAAATTAACTACTGCAATCTTATAGTTCTTTGCTGTTGAAGAATATTTATCTTCCAACTTTGACACCCCTAATACCTCTACTCCACACGAGCAACATAGAAAGTAATCCGTTATCTTCAGATATGGTTGATGAGAAAGCACAAGCTTTACAAGTTGTCTTTATAAGGAGGATAAGAGAAGAAAAAGAAGAAAAACCTTTAACTTTAGATTCTCCCCTCCTCTCTTTGTGGGTCTCTACTGCCCATGCATTTGGTAGCCAACCCCCGATTTGGAAAGAACTCGGAAGATGACAAAACATGGAAATAGTTCGTCCTCTGCACATGCATTTTCAGTATTTATTCTCTTGTCATTTACTATGTTAACTTTCTCAACTGTACCAAATGCATAGCATCGCAGTTCCACTGAGGACCACCTTCTTTTCTCCACTCCGAGTCTCTTTTTATCTTCTTTTTCTTTTTAACTCTTTTACTAACTAGAAATTCTGGCTCTACAGGTGAAACAAAATTGTTTCATCCACAGTACTTTTCTGGCACGACACACAAGAGTCAAATAATGTTTACTGTACTACTCTGCAGATTCGTAATGGTCGTTTGCATCCGTCCTCTGACAGGTCTCTCGCTGATCACTGGCTCACCCGGTCGTATTCCTTCCTCATCGCACCTACGAAGTAGAGGAATGAATGCATGGATCAACATGACCCAACAACTACGACGGATACTTCCTTTTCACTCTATTTGATATTATTATTATTGCTATGCATTTGCAAAGCTGACTGTCGAGCTGAAGAGAAGAGAACCCCGGAAGAGGACAAAAGATAGAGATAGTTTACGGTTTTCTGCTTGATTTCACATACTTTTTCATATCGTATGAATTTCTCGGATTATATGCTCTTCTTTACCAAATTCATAGCCTCGCAGTTCCTTGTTTGCATTTGGGCGATTTACATCATCCAGTGGGGAACCTACTGTACTGAAATAATTTCACCGTTGAAGTTTCAATCATCCGGTTCCTTTTTCATATTTGAAGATTCCGGAAAGTTCTTCAAGAGAAGGTGGTCTCAATTTGTGCGATGGTAAGAACACCGTAGAGCCGTAGACACGGATCCCGTGAACAGACATGCAAAGAGGATACCAATGCAGGGCAGATTAGAGACGCGTGTCGGCATTTGAACACGGCAGCATGGACGGAAAGATGCAAATTCCGAGTCTAGTGCAGAGACATGTTCTTGTACGATAAGAGAGGTGGTGATCATCATCCGGTTTTCGTAGCCGCCTGTAGGTAGGGCCTGTACCTTGCGTGCAAAGAGGGGGGTGTGTGTGTGTGTGTGTGTCAGGCAATCAGCCGGGCAGGACACCCCGCAGGCTCCCCTCTAGAGTATAGACCCTGTCACCACCACCACCCACTAACGAAATTCATTTCTCGTAAGGGAGGCCGAGAAGGCGCTGAGTGATATGCGAGTTATCCTGCACGCAGTAAGTGAGTCCACACTGAGGCGAGCGGTGAAGAAGATGTGTTTCGCGAGTGCTGATGGTGCTTGTAGGTTGTCGCTGAGGGTGATGCTCAAGGGCTAGTGAATTTCGTGTGACTGCGAATCGAGTGGCGGGTACGTGGTATTCCTCCTCTGGTCGATTGCGTGTATTGAAATCGTTATTGAAACGTCATGGATGATAATTTAGTGTTCCTCTTGCGATTTCGGATGATGATTTCATTTCGTTGAGAGCATTTTCTTCAATGTAGAGTGCGGATGATGCTCATCGGGGCAGGAGGGTTGGAAGGTGAGGAGTTGATTGTGCGTAAGAGAATCTGGGAGAGCGGTGCGGTGCGCTGGTTTGCATGTTGAACGATATTTTGTTCATGAAGGGATATGTGTTGTTGCTCCTTTTGCTGCTAAGCGATTGGAGTGCGTGAGGGAAAACGGATGGCTATGGAATTACGCTGGGATTGGTAGCTAAGGTTGTCACGTGTTTCTCAGTCTGTCTGCTGGCCGTTGGGGACTTATGTCTTCCGATCACCGTATGAGTGCGGTGGTAATCTTTCTGACATCTTTCTTAGTTTCTCAACTGCCTTGCCTTCGCGCTGACGGGTATTGCCGCATCACGTAGTTTCTCGCGCTGGTTTCGAATATTACCATACTTGGACTGTCCCTGTTATTGAAATATTTGATCCTCCCTCAAGTAGCTTTCTGCATGACGTTGTTATAGGTTTCCACTTTCGCGGCAACTATGAACATGTGTGCTATTTTTCTCGAAATGAGACTGCAGCCCTTCGGTTGTGATTGAGAAGGCTCACGTCTCATCTTCTCGTGCGGCAATTGAGCGTTTTCTATGGCTTGGTTCTCTACCAGAACGGGTTATGGGGACCAGCTAGGGGGTTGGGATAGCGTTCCTCCAAGCGGCTACGGTGCAGGTGTTCATCCGAATTGAAGGTAACATTGATGCTTTCCTGTCACATTGTGGGTTGTGTGTGTGTGTGTGTGTGTCACATGTGGATTATCTTAATGGAAGTCATTGGATCCCAGAATGTTGCTAATCAGGTTCAGGTGAGCTGGATTTGTATCTGGATTGGTACATGTCTGATACCATGTCATTGCTTCCCGATCTTCTTTAAGAAAATTTACGTTTCAAGGTTGTTGGTATCATAACGGTGGATTTTGGTACCCACGCTGAAACGTGTTTACTGGCAATACTTTTCAGCATTAGCTGTTACTGTGGGTGATGGAGACAGCGGCTAGTTCGAGAGGCATGATGGAGCTATCAGACGACGATACAATCATTTATATCTTGAAGTACCTGAATGCTCCGTCTGATGTTGCGAATACCTCTATCGTATCCCGCAGCTGGCGCCAACATGGTACGTTGCTTATGATAAGGCATGCATTATTGTCGTTATCTGTACGTTATGAATCCCTCCTCTTCTTCTCCAGTGCTATAATTTGGCTCATTACGACCATGGGTCGTGTGGTATTCTACAGTGCTCGAGGGCCAGCTCTGGAGAGGATTGTGTCACCGGGAATTTCCAGAGCTGAAGTTGATTGAAGAAGTGATCGAGATTGACATTCCGAGAGGCTCGGAAGGAGCTGGATCTAGCCACGTCTACCAGAGTACCTTGGAGAAGAATCATCGTGTTTATAACCAATTGTATCGGGAAATCACAAAGACTCCTGTGTCGGATAGGAACTGCATAGGTGCCGCCATCGCTGCTTCCAGCACTGACAAGTTCCCTCAGGAGAGTATTCATGAGACACTACATCCTAACCCCAAACGGGTGCGAGACATTCATAACCAAACAAGGTCGTATTGGTCCAGCACGGGCCAGAAAGATCCAAATGTACCAGAAACTTTAACGTACAAACTGATCTCGTCTCTGTGTCTTGTACACGAGATCAGAATCCGACCATTTGAAGGTAATATTTGCTTGCTCAAGAGGTTCATTTACAAGCACATTATGACAGTGTGAGTTAAAGACGTTACGAGATAGTGGTATATGATCTGCGCGAAGGTTTTCACACAGATGCCTTTCAGGTAATTCAACTAGTTGGAAAATGACGTTCTGCTCTGGTACCCGGACTAACTTTCTTGGTAAGAATTAAATCCATCTTTCGTGGTGGATTGCAGCCGACTTCCAGACTGGAAATCCAGTGTACTCGTCCAAGTACGTGCGATTTCGGCTAGGTTACGAAACCCCGAGGTGTTCCGGCCCTGAAGAGAAGCTCAGGATGGACGCTGAAGGTAATAAACCGCGGGAGTTCCCTTGGACCCCAGGGCCTCCCCCGGAGTACACCTGGACCTATGTGTCCCCTGAATATCCCATGGAGCAGGTAAGGACATTTCGCTTTCGTGGCGGGTTGGAGAATTTGGGCATTAATTTAATTTAGTTTTCTTAGACTAGCTTAACTTCACATGTGTTTCCAGTCCATGGCCTGGGTAAGTCTGACTTGTTCAATTCAGACGAGCAGAGGTCCGACTCAGCATCATATTTCGCGGGATTACTATTAGAGTACGAAGTTGATGTATTACTCCTGGACAATGTTGTGTAGAGAGATGTGCTTCAGGTGTTCAAGCTCCCTCGGCCAGTAGTATGCATGGGTCAGATCTTGCAGGTTGAGCTTCTTGAACGAGTTCAAACTCAGCTGCAGGATCTGCTATACTACGTATGGTAAGTAGACCCTAAACTCTTGACTACACAGTCCTCATTGGCTGTCCCCTGGTTAGACATGTTCGTTAAAAACAATGCTCAACGTTAGCGTACATACGCCCTTTATTCTCCTTACTATGTACTTCCTGGACGTATGGATATATGTACTTCCCTGGTTTCAGTGGTTTCGGGTTACCTCAAGTGTGAGGGTAGATCTTGCATTGCCCTGCTGTCCACATGGACCGACATATGCATATGATAAAAATCTAGTGAACCATGTATGGTTAAGAGCATGCACCTGGTTAGAAGTATCTAAGTTTCCTCTGGAGTTCGACCTTGCTAAATCTTCGCGCTGAGGCCTTCTGTTCATTTTCTGCAATCTGATGTATACTCCGACGTTGTGCAGCGTCTGCCATGTTAAAGTGATTGGGAGACCAATCAAAAACTTCGGTTTTAGTCCTCTAAGCGCAGGTCGTGCTTGTGGCCTCATCTGCCAGAGAGGTATTCACCTTGCAGCAGTGTTACCTAAATCTGACCCTTCGGAGCACGTGTCTGGCGAGGAGGATGGCGGAGGAGCTCCGAGTGTAAGGAACTACTTTGCGGGTAACAGTAGACTGAGCAGAGGTTTTTTCCATAACACTTACGTTCTAAATAGGATTTTGGGAAATCTTGCTGTGGCAAGCCTTCTACTGGCAACAGAAGAGTACTTTTCCGATGGAGATGACGAGGATGAGATGTCAGAAGAGGACCTTGATGAGGATGATGACCTTCAAGATGATGATGGGACAGGATATTTATTCTGATCAACACTTATTTTATTTGTTCTCTATTATCGTGTATTCATACCACAGGCCTTTTGAATTTGTGAGGAAAGACAGCTCAGCCATCCAGCAGCCTGTCGGCATATGTAGCATGTAATCCACAAACAAACAACTGTTCTTTCTTACAGGAGGTTGATTGTTTTGCCCAGGCCTTTGGCAGTTCACAAGAGAGGTCAGCTATAACTCTGCAGCTTCGTGCCGACACATGTAGTAGCTTCCTCGGATGAGGAGAGGGTATCCATGGGTTTGGGATGGTTCTGAAGTAACCGAATCGTGAAAGATTCGGTAGTGAGGCTGCAAAGCAGTTGCTGTTTCGGTTGTGTCCATTCAGTGTTTTCGTCGGTCGTCCGAAGAGGATATTAAGCAGAGTTCAGCTCCTTTGAGAACGTTGAAGAGGGTTTTGTGTCTTAAGAAACATGTTCCTTACATTACTTACTTTAAGGTGTAAATAAGGTTTGTGATCTCCAGTGACGGAGAAGACTTGAACTCGACGAAACGATTTCCCAAGCTTCTGTGGTTAGGACTGTGCCTGTGGAAGAAAACCATGAGGCAACATTGGCGAAGTATGATGCATTGTCGAATGGGATCTATGAATAACAGGTAACTATCATGATCTTCAACGACGGGGAATTTCATGACGTGATCGGTTTAAACAACGGGATCATCCTCAGCTTCCGTTGTTGTATGTGCAGACTTTCGCTTATTAACCTTTTGCACGAAACACATTTGCACGTTCGTTTGTTACTACAGGTCTAGGGTATACGTCCGTTTAGGATTCAGATCACGGTGGTAAGGAACACAGGCGTGCCGATCGGGAGCTCCGTAGCACCGCGTTCGTCGAGCACTACAGGAGTACTACTATGTTACCGCATTTACGATTTCATTGTCTGACTGTCTTCGACGGTGTATAACTTTTGTAGATAGGAGACTAAGATGTCTCGATTGATGTAGTTCGACTGAATCCTTGTAGGAAAGACCGAAGATATGCTCGGAGGTTCTGATGCTCGGAGTTGATTACAGTTCGATTTTCCATTTTCCGATTTCGTGCGGAATGCTGGGAACGTAGAAACTGTACTCATTCCAAAACCTCGAGTGCCATAAATTTCCTCGTCTGACTATAATTCATTGGGTATCAACACAGCTTTTGCGAATGTGAGATGCGAACTCATACCGCATCACTTGTCCCGTGTAGGGTTTCGGCTACCATATCTTTCATTATATCCTAAGGTGGCCCTTTTGCACTTAACTAGATGTACCGTAAACTCGGAGAATCTCGCTCGCCCGGTGCTTTACTGTCAATCCGATGGAAGCCAACAAGCAGTACTCCTGTTGTTGCTACTCCTGCGAAAGATTCTCACCAGTGAGCAAGGGCCGAAGCGCACGGCTGCAGAAAGCTCCACACAGAAAACGATGGGATCGACAGCTGTCAATCTCATGCTTTTGCAAGCCCGCAGCTATGGTATAGTTTCGTTAATTAAGTTAGGCTTTATACGTGTAAAAGGCTTTATACGTGTAAATTGATTAATGATGGATTTTAGATTCGTAGTAGGTTGATTTTTTTGTAATCGGGTTTTGAGTTCATTACTGTAGTCATCGAGTTTCGAATTGTGGTCACGGAGCACGATTTTGAATTGCACGTTCCGAATTGCAGTTACGGTCATGATTACAGTTATCAGAGTTTCTCGCACAGTCACGTCATGATTTTGAACTGCATCGTCGAATTGCAATCACGATCACGATTGTAGTCCGTTAAAAATTGAATTTCACAGTTTAACAACAATTAGTCAATTAACAATAATTTGGCAGTAGTCTCAGATGTGCTCCGGAAGTAAAAAATTACATGATCTATAATGACACAATGTGTAATGTGAGGTTTCACTTGTGACAACACATTGTGCGTTAACATTGATTTTTTCATCTAATTTTCACTACTACAGCTTGATTGCGTCGTGCATTCGTGATATTTTGTTCGTGATATTTTGTTCTTTGCTACAATGAGTAGTTACGCGAGACGTAAGTATTGCGAGACGTAAGTATTGCGAGACGTAACTTGCAATACTTACATTCGTGATGTTTTGTTCTTCTGCTACAGTGAGCAACTACGTTAGATGTAACTTGCAATACTTGGTTGATTGTTCGAAAATTAATATGTGTTGTTCTCATTAATTTTTTTAAGGTTTTTATCTTAGCGTATGCAGAAATTGGATTCTAGACATATGAGGGATGCGACACATGCAACAAAAAATTGTCTGGGTTGTTTTGTTTAAAATGTAAAAATAAACAAGGACGAGAGTGTCAACGCGTGGATCGTAACATGAGAAGTTGGGAAAGATTTTCTAAGCGTAAGTGTTTCAGCTTATTGCATCTATTGGAACTACACGAGGAAGACAGTGTTATGATGGATCGTACGGTTTGTCAGTAGTGGTACTGTCACTTTATCGTTGTGAAGAGTAAAGTTATTGACAGAAAACATATTCGGATCGACCACACACAATCATGTGAAAAATGACAATTATTCATTGTCTCTTCGTCTCTTCCAGTTTCAAAACGAAGCGTGTCTACTACTCAAATTCTCGCTTCTATACAATATCTGTTATCCGAGTCGAGCACAAGCATCACACCGGAGTCAGACATCGACTCTCGTGCAGATGAGAGACATCAAGTAGCTCGTTCTCATGACATCGACTCTCGTGCAGACAAGAGACATCAAGTAGCTCAATCTCATGTCACCGATGATTATAAGAGTGGTTTTTCATGAGATTCTCAATGAGATCTCGTGCCGTGTTGTTATCGATGATTATGTTCGCATTTGTTATATTGAAGTGGTGATGGTGATCGATTATTTGACCATTACGAACGTGGACTGTCTCTGTGGACCGTCATATGCGTTTGACGGTGTAAAATGTATTGACAACAGAGATGACAATCTTCACCTTTAAAATGTAAGCAATACATTTGGACTGTCAAACGCATATGATAGTCCACAAAGATAGTTCACGCTCGTAGTGATCAAATAATCGATCACTGCCATGTCGTGCGCATACACATCGCTACACAACATACATCGCTGTCAGAGGTACACCACACATACACATAACACATGGACGATGTCATACACATACACAAGTGTACCACAATAATCTGAATAGAGAAATTATCATCTCCAACACTACAACACTGATTACTCACAAATGATCAAGCCAAACCCACTCTAAACGCGAAGAGAATCCGGGTTACACTCAACTAGACTATCCACCATAGCCTGGAGCTTGAAGGCTCAACTCAAAGAACTAAGGCCTCCAAGCCCTACCTGCGAAGTTTACCCCTAGTGGGCTCTCCCACCAACTCGTCCTAACGGCACTAACGGCCTTACCGAGATGCGTCACTTCGCACTCGGTCAACCTAGCCGAGGTGCCCCAAACTGACGTGACAGCTGTCGTGCGCATACACATCGCTACACAACATACATCGCTGTCAGAGGTACACCACACATACACATAACACATGGACGATGTCATACACATACACAAGTGTACCACAATCGCCCCCCTAACTGGCGGTTAGGTCCCTCTAACTCCAGATAGCTCCATATCCAACTACGTGATACACACCTTCATGGGTGCAAGGATCAGGAAGCCGGGTGCTACATCGTCTTATCGTTAGTCGCATGTCTGCAATCCATACCACGCAAAGATCTAATCGACTATCTCCGCTATATACATCGAGGACAAACCCACCGTCCAGTAGGAACTACATTGAGAGGTGGAGTCAAACATGACATGTGCCAACCTCTCGAACAACCATCACACACTAACATACGGGCTGCTCCACCAGCAGACCCACACAACATACACTTCAAGCCCGCACGTACAACTGCTAAGCTTGGATCAACGGTACCATCAATGTTGAGAAGATGACATGGCGCGCAATTACGCACATGGTCCTTCCAAACAACACCATCACGGCCCTCTAACATGAGTACTCCAGAAGGTAACACCTCACGCACTCGTAAAATAGTGCGTCTTGCGGTCACATCCAACGTCGTCGGTGCAGTCTGCTGTAGATAGATATAATCGCCAGGATGAAACATGCGAATCGACGGCCGATAACCTCCTCCTCGGATAGTCGCATATCGCAACGTGTCTCTATGCTGAGCAATCGCTAGGTTCTCAAAAGCCATAGGCATAACTCTCCGAAATATCTCTACTCGTTGAGAACATGCTCTCACCCACATATCCGGATCATCAAGGTCCAGCACCTCAGCAGAATCACGAGGAATGGCCGAAGGTAGATCTGGATCTCGGCCATACAATAGAAAATACGGTGAGAAGGAAGCCAAAGACGCTTGTCGGCTGAAACGATAGCTCATAGCCAACCATGGTAACTACACATCCCAGTCTCCCAAGTGGCCCTTTTGCAAGCCATACTTGCGCAATCCTCTCTTCACCGTCTGAACTACCCTCTCCGCCAAACCATCCGCCTCAGGATGATCTCGAGATGTAATCCGATGATCAATCAGCGCCTGATCACACAAGGCCTGAAACTCACCAAGGAACTCTGTACCTTGGTCTGTCAGCACTTCAGCTGGTGCTCCAAAACGACTCAGCACTCGATCTAAGAACGCATACGCTATCCCTTCACTCGCCTTGTCTGGTAATGCCACCAACTCAATCCACTTGGAGAAGTGCTCCACCATCACCAACACATACCGGTGGTGATGTACGGTCAACGGTAAGGATCTCGCAAAATCCAAACTCCAACGATAACCCAACCCCATAATCGGTAAGGGGTGTAACTGTGGAGTAGGAGCATTAAACGATGCTCGTACTCGATCACAAACCACACATCGTGCGACAAACTGTTGCACATCGATGTGCATACCACGCCACCAATACTGTCCTTGGAGTAAGCTATGTGTACGCTTCACTCCAAAATGTCCCAACTCCTCATGGGCATGTCGTACTAACTGTGCCCTCTGGGATGGATGTGGCACTATACGTACCCTCCCATCACCCCACACTCGAAGTACATGTCGTCCTTCTCGTCGAAATCTCTTCGCTCGTTGAAGGACACGATCTCGCTCCTTGGCACTTACTGTGCCTACTACCACACCAGTACGTAGATACTCCATCACGGTCACATCATCATGGATATCTCGCTGGTCTGGAACACCATCTCCACCCTCAGGATCTGGAGACTCATCATCTACTCTCTGACTAGAGAAAGATACGACTTGGCCCTCCATACTAGAGTTCATGGCCAACACACAAAGAAAGACAGATGCATGCCACCTTGGCACTATCTCCTCATCAACCTCGTCATGCCATCGAGCCCCAGTCTGATCCTGCTGACTCGTGCACGGGTTGCGACTCAATCCATCGGCATCTAGGTTTGCAACTGCAGGTCTATGTACTACCTGGAAGTCATACTCCTGTAAGATCAGAGCCCATTGTGCAAGCTTCCCTGTAAGCTTATCGGACTCCATCAACCACTTGAGCGGCTGGTGATCAGTGATGAGAGTAAAGGGGTTCTCAAACAGATAACATCGAAAGTGTGCAACAGTCCACACTGCTGCCAAACACTCTCCCTCATACGAACTATACCTCGCCTCCGCTGAATTGTTGGAGCGACTGGCATACACCACCACGAACTCTTTTTTCTCATCATCATGTTGAGTCAGCACTGCTCCAAGTCCCAACATACTCCAATCGGTGTGCAGTTGGAAAGGACGCCCCCTAACGGGTCTCCTCAAGATGGGAGCAGATGTCAACCTATCCTTGAGCTCTACAAAAGCTCGCTCCTGCTCATCTCTCCACTGTCACTCTTGGTCCACCTTCATCAGCTTGGTCAACAACTTCGCAATTGCACTAAATCCCTTCACGTATCGACGATAAAAGTTCACCAAACCAACAAATGCTCGAACTCGACTCACATCTGTGGGACGCGAGATACGTGCAATAGCCTCAACCTTCGTCTGTTGAACATCCAATCCACCTGGATAGATGGTGTGGCCCAGATACTCTACCAACTCCTGGAAGAACTTACACTTCCCAGGGTGTAACTTCAACCCATGAGCTCTCAACCGCTCAAACACATCTCGTAAGTGTCTCTCGTGCTCCTCCACTGTAGCACTATAGACTAAGATGTCGTCAATATAACATCTGACAAAATCCAATCCTGCTAAGATTCTGTCCATCACCCTTTGGAACTCAGCAGGGGCGTTCTTCAACCCAAATGGTAAGAACCGCCACTGATACAAACAATCTTTGCCGTGAGAGTCAATTCCCCAGAATGCTGTCTTGGACTTATCTTCTTCTCTCACTAGCAACTGATGATACCCTGCTCGAAGATCCAAAGTACTGAAGACCTTCACATGCCCCACCGCATCAAAGATCTCCTCAGGTGTCGGCATGGCATACTTATCGGACTTCGTCTGTCGATTGATAGGACGGTAGTCCCCACACATCCGTCTATCCGTGTAGTTGCCATACATATCCTTCTTGGCTGGCATAATTGTGGCAGATGCATACTCTCCATGCGACATCTCCACCAACCTAGCCTCCAACAAGTCTTGAGTCCGACTCTGGATCAAGGCTCTCTCCATGTCACTGTACCTGTAAGGACGTCGAAAGATTGACGTGTCGTTAGCCAAGTCGATCCGTATACCAGGTCCGTTCAAGGTACCCAAATCCTTCATACTGAAGGCAAAACAATTCCTGTAACTCTTCAGGAATCTTTGGACTCTTCGTCTCTCCTCTCTTATAAGCTTGGGTCCAATCTCCGGCTCCCAAGTATCCTCTGTTACCATGCTAGAGGTAGAAGACGAAATCGTTGACTGCTATCTTGCAGCCTCTGGAGCAGTTTCCTTCTGCTCACCACCAACAACCTCCACCGCTACTGTGCGTAAAATTTCTGCAGTTCTAGCTGCAAGCTCCACACTCTTTCCTATGACATCCCATGATGTCCAAGGATTACGAACTCCACGTGCCTCGTCCCCAGCCTTTGCCTCCATCGACCCGGTAGGCAAAGAGTTCAAGAGTGCTCGAGCAGTAACACCCGTCGATCGCATCCGACGCTGCTCAGCCAATCCAAGGCTAACAATCCATGTCAAACAATTCAAGTCCATTGCTTGACCCAATACTTGACGACGTGAAGCCTCTGACACCGAAGCTACTGCCGTCGTACCCTCTGACACCGAAGCTACTCTGGCGAAACCCATCGTTCGCTCTCTCTCATCGGTATTGGGCTCCACCAACTGCCGTAATTGAGCATCCCACACAAGCCCAAGTCCTCCATCTCTGTAAGCATGTGATGCCGGAAAGCTTACCAAAGTGGGTAATGCTACCATGGGCCGTCCCACTAGGTTCACCACTGCCATGGGTGACCTATCGACGACTCTCACTACTTGAGATCGTCGTCCTGCATCCAAGATGCTATCAACCGTGAGATGCGCTGGTCGTCTCACTCCATCGTGTGCGCGCTTAAGCACCTCTCTCGGTAACAAGTTCGTCCACCACAACCGTGGACGATGTGCACGAGATCCTACTCTCGCTGCATCCAACAACACTGCTGGTCCAATCCAAGACCGCACTTGATGCACACTCGCCATCATCTGTGTACGAGCATCACCCAACAAAGGAACGTTCTCCAAGATGTACGCTGGAGAATCCATCTGATGCATCTGGAGATGTCGTAAGATCCGTAACATCTCCCAGAACATTCTAGATCGCGGATCATGTAAACCCTGACCTCTCCCAGCACGCGTATGACCTTGACATGGCCATCCGGCTATCACCAAGTGAATGGTGCCAACAAACGTAAGATCCTGCGCCCCCTGCAGCGAAATATCCGACGGTAATGCTTGCTGGTATCCTCTAACAGTTGATATGGGCAACAACTCAGGATATCTCTGCACCAAATGTGTCACATGTCGCAATGAGATGCGTCTCGCAATCTCATCTCTCTCCACATACAAGTATCGATGTACTTGTATGCTTGCTTGCAATACCGCAGCCAAACCTGTGCTGATCCCTCCAAACAGCTCCAGCACACTCGAACTCCAGAATGGAACATCCAAGGCAGATGGTACTAACGTAGACATGCTAGGCATGTCCTCAAAGACCGGAGTATCCTCCGCATGGGCATTGCCCTCCAACAACTCACCCGGTCAAGTGATGACCGAACTGAACCTTGCAACGGATGCCATCGTCCTTGGTGTAAGCTCCGTCGTCCCAACTCTAGCACTGAACCGCACTGGTAAGCGGCTCACTCGTCCCTCACCGGACTGCCAACCTGGTCTGTAAGATGCTGTCTCCGTCCAATAGTCGATCACGAACCCCATAGGGTACAACACAGCACCTCCCACCAATACATCATAAGACTCTGCGGCTGTAACGATGACCTTGGCCCTCACCAAAGAGCCATCCGTGGGGTGATCTGGTCGAACTCTCACCGTCAACATCTCACGTGTCATGTGTAGAGCCGTACCTCCTGATCCCCCTAGAGATGTCTGCAACTGGAATGGACATCTCTCTATCTCGGACTTCTTCAGACCCAAACCAATACACGCCGTCTTTCCCAACATCAACGGTTGGGCTCCAGAGTCTAACAAGACCTTTTGGGGTCGATACACTTTCCCTGAAGGTGCCACCAAACAGAAGATACCACTTCTGTTGTCCAACAACACCACACCTGGTGCCAAACTAGCTATGGTCAATCGCCGGCCTAGCTGGTAACTCATCTAACCTAGCAGCCGCCGCTTGCCAAGTACCACTGGTAGCTGTCCTGATCCTCGACTCCATGGACACGTCTACCGTCTCTCGCTGAACTACTTCAGCACTAGAGGTAACTACATCCTCGCTCTCACTGAGCGTGGCCGCCAACTGGAATACTAGAGCGAAGTTGACTCTCAATGCCCTCATATCCGTGGCTGAGAATAGTGGGGCTCGCAAAACTGCTGTAGCCGCTCCCAACATCGGGTTCGACGTCGCATCCACAGACGTCGAAGGTGGACTCACATCACACCCACTCCTAGATGTCGATGCCTCCAACTCTACTGCACCATCGGTAGGTCGTTTAAGAACCATAGATGTGGTCCTCAACGCCTCCGATAACGTGAACGACTGGGGAAGCCTGGCTTGTCTACCAGCCTCCCCGCATTGTGGATCCAACTCCACTGACGCACCTCGTGGCTCAGAGGCACGTACTGCACCTCTAGTCACTGCCGCAGATGCCTCAATCTGCGCCACATCAGCCATGAAGTAGAAGTCACCTCCTTCTCCTCCATAAGACGTGGAAGCCTTTGTTCCACCTGATCTCCGCTGGGCCATAGCCATACTAGCTATCCTCTGCTCCAACTGCTCAATCCGAGCAGCCATAGCTGCTTCTGACGTCGTAGCAAGCGGTGGACCGACCGGTCCTCTCCCAGGTGCTGGACCTCTACCTCCAACTCGACCACCACGGCCTCCCTGAGCTCCTCCGCCTCGTCCACGATCAGCCTTCCCTTGCCGCAACTCAGGATGGAGATCAAAACAACGGTCACTACTGTGATCCGATCGTCCGCAATGCTCACATTGCCTAGGTACTGCTTGAGACGTCCCTGATGTCCCTGACGTCTCATAACCTCTCCTCTGTGGACAGTCCCTCTGTTGATGAGGACCATCACACGTCCAGCAAGGACCCGCTTGCTGCTGACTAGAGAAGGACGGCATGGGCTTCTGCCCACCAGATCCTCCAACACCTCCCTGAGATCATGACTGCTCCGCACGATCCTTACCACCACCACCACCACCACCACCACGCTGTTGCGTAGCCTGTGATCCTCGAGAAGAGGTGGTCGCTCCATGTGGTGTCTCCTTGCTGAACCCAGCAACCACCACCCTCTCCTCCACCATGTTGAGCTCAATCCGCTCAGCCAGACTAAAGACAACCGCCAACGTCGGAGCGGTATCTCTAAGGAGAGTAGCATCTCTAACTCTCCTACGCAGCTCCCGGTCTAGTATCCCATATCAGAACTGGACTGCCTGTGCTTCCGTCACCCCTTGGGTAACGCTGATCAACCACCTCATGCGAGTAAACGCCCCGCGTAGGCTCTCTCCAGTCTTCCACTGGAACTCCTGCAGACTCCTCAACTTGTCGGTCCGCACACCCTGATAGTTCTTCCTCAAACATTGGAAGAACTGAACCACAAGGTTAAACCCTGGTGGTATCCCACTCACATTACCACCTGCTCCACTACCTGTGGACGCACCGCTGGTAGTAGGTACTCCGCCACCTGCGACTGTATCACTGCTACTGGCACCCAAACTCGCAGGTGCTACGCCTCCCGAAACTGCGCTAGTAGTGATAGAAACGTAGTTGGGAGACCAATGTTGTCTCCACAACTCGATCTCAACACTGTAATCTCGTCTGAACTCATGATAATCGTCCATCGGCGGTCCCTCCAAGTGCTGGAACAAACCCTTCCACGCCATGAAGGGTGTAAACAGCTGGGGGTTCTACATCTGCTGCAGATCGCACCAACTGTCGAACTCCTGGATGAAGTCATCTAGCTCAATGGTACCAACTGTACCCGAGTAACGTCGAGGTCCCTTCGTGACCCCATAGATCTCGTCCATGTCCCACAACAACGGTGTGGCGACACTAGACTCACCACCAAAAAACGCGTTGTCTACGTCTGACTCGTCCTCTGGAACAACCGACGACAATGGTGTAGGTAGTCGGTACCTCACCCCACTCCGTGTATATCCACTGTCCGAGAAGTCCCCACCAGAACCTCCCGAGAACTCCGTGATGAGAGAATCCCGCTAACACACTCCCCAACTGGAATGTCGCAATCTCCGTCACCACCGCAACCACCACTTGCCTAACCCCGCTCCTACTGAGCTCACCTATCCCCTACTAGGACGGTCAAGGTAAGGACAACCTGTACCTGCCATCACCACAGGCAGCCTCTCACGGTCTGTTGGTCGTCACTCCAACCGCACCGTGAGAGAGACAAAGGTAGTCTGACTGGTCCGCAACTCCAGCCTCACTACCGACAGCACACTGGAGTGAACTCACTCCAGAAATCAAGCGCCAACACAAGCAAACGCGGCGCACAAATAGGAAGCAGAGTATGGAGGGGTTCCAACCACAAGAAGTCCAAACGATAACCCTCCACACTCAAACATTCACATAAAGAGAAACCCAACCCCACCCGGACTGATGTCTCCTCGTCAGTGACCACATGCACAATATATGGTCACCAACTGTCGTAACTGACACTAGAGGTCACTAACTAGATGTCCACACCTCTAGTAGCTCCAAAAACATCCACGTGGTAGCTCTACTAGCTCACCCAAGACAACTGCCACCAATTGCCTCCATACGCGCCTCTACGGTGTAGGCAAACACTACCACAACTATAGCTTCCCCTGATACTGTGGGGTCGCCTTACCACTCCTCTAGGGACGTGCGAGAAGGTCTCCTACTACCTTATACAAGTCCATAAGTACTTGCACGCATCCCTGTAGGACACCAAGAGCTATTGGTCTAGTGGTAAAGCCAAAGCTAAGACTATAGAGTCAGGAGTCCAGGTCCAGGAATAGTGTTGGGATGGGTGACCAGCTGGTTTTACCCTTCCCACACAACTAAAGCTTGGATACCTCTCTCACGCACGCCAGCAAGCTGGTTTGCGGCGGGCTCGGGCTCAGGCTCAACTCCGCTCCGCCTCCGCACTCTCGCACTCCGCTCTCACGCCTCCGCACTCACGCACCTCTGCTCCTCGAAGTCTCTAAACGCCTCCTAACACGCACTCCACACCTCGACACTCCGCTCCGCTTGCAGTAGAGTAGAACAAGTACAACACACCACAAGAGACTCGGCTCCACCTCGAATTGCAGAAGATTGCACCAAAACAGCCTCCAAAACAACCAAAACAGCTTGCGGGTGCACAAGGGTAACCCAAAATCTGACGACACTCCCGCTCACTCTCCGCTCCGCTCCGCTTGCAGTAGAGTAGAACAGGTACAACACACCACAAGACACTCGGCTCCACCTCGAATTGCAGAAGATTGCACCAAAACAGCCTCCAAAACAACCAAAACAGCTTGCGGGTGCACACGGGTAACCCAAAATCTGACGACACTCCCGCTCACTCTCCGCTCCGCTCTGCTTGCAGTAGAGTAGAACAGGTACAACACACCACAAGAGACTCGGCTCCACCTCGAATTGCAGAAGATTGCACCAAAACAGCCTCCAAAACAACCAAAACAGCTTGCGGGTGCACACGGGTAACCCAAAATCTGACGTAAAACAGCAAGAACACCCAAAGCCAACCCGGAAACCACCACAACAGATTCGCAAATGCACCACACACACTTCGCGAATGCACACACACAAAACAACTCCTAAATTCGAGTTTCCACACGAAATTGAGCTAAAATCTGGCGTAACTAGCCTTTTTGTGCTTTCGGGTGACACGGCAGCGAACTTCGACATGCCATAACTTCTTCAATCCTTGGCCAAACTCCACGAGACTTAGTGCACTAGAATCGTCTCTCCAATGCGCTTCCAAAGAGCCCACTCCAGCCCGACATTGACAAGTATTCAGTCTGCCACGCCCAAACGCGCAATCCGGCTCCAACAACACACTTCAAGAACATTCCGCAAAATTTCTGCAGCGCTTCCGCATGACAGAAATCTCCACTCGACCCCAACGACAGCAAATCGATCTGCGACCAGCAATGTAGCATGCGCCCACACACCTCGATCGCAACTCCAACAATCAAGCACGAACGACAACGCCCGAAGATACCAGCGGACGATTTCAGATCAGCGGGTTCCTACTGAACTCCATCTCGACCTGCACTCAGTTCTTTGAGTAATCTGAATAGAGAAATTACCATCTCCAACACTACAACACTGATTACTCACAAATGGTCAAGCCAAATCCACTCTAAACGCGAAGAGAATCCGGGTTACACTCAACTAGACTATCCACCATAGCCTGGAGCTTGAAGGCTCAACTCAAAGAACTAAGGCCTCCAAGCCCTACCTGCGAAGTTTACCCCTAGTGGGCTCTCCCACCAACTCGCCCTAACGGCACTAACGGCCTTACCGGGATGCGCCATTTCGCACTCGGTCAACCTAACCGAGGTGCCCCAAACTGACGTGACAGCCACCACTTCAATATAGCAAATGCGAACATAACCATCGATAATAACACGGCAAGAGATCCCACTGAGAATCTCATGAAAAGATCACTCTTATAATCATCGGTGGCATGAGAATGAGCTACATGATGTCTCTCGTCTGCACGAGAGTTGATGTCTTGCTCCGGTATGGTGCTTGTGCTCGACTCGGGTAACAAACACTAGGTAGGGGCGAGAATTTGAGTAGTATACACGTCTCTTTCTGAAATTGGAAGAAACGAAGAGACACTGAATAACTGTCGTTTTTCACATGGTTGTGTCTAATCGATGCGAATATATTTTCCGTCAATAACTTTACTCTTCACAACGGTAAAGTGACAATACCACTGGTGATCAACGATACGGTCCATCATAACACTGTCTTCTTTGCGTAGTTCCGGTAGACTATAAGCTGAGGCGCTTACGTCTAGAAAATCTCTTCCAGCTTCCCATGCTATGGTCCACGCGTTGGTACTCTTGTCCGCTACCAGAAGCTGCAATCTGAAACATTTTTTCAAAGACACGTGTTCATTTTTACATTTCGAACAAAACAACCCAGACAATTTTTTCTTGCATGTGTCGCATCCGTCATATGTCCTGAATCCAATTTTTGCATACGCTAAGACAGAAACCTTCAATAACTGATGAGAGCAACACATATTAATTTCCAAGCAGTCAACCAAGTACTGCAAGTTACGTCTCGCGTAGCTGCATCACTGTAGCAGAAGAACAAAATATCACGAATGCACAACGCAATCAAGCTGTATTAGTGAAGATCAGATGAAAAGATCGATGTTAACGCACAGTGTGTCGTCACAAGTGAAGCCTCACATTGCGCATTGTGCGACTATGGACCCGTAGTTCTTTACGTCCTGAGCACATCTGAGATCACTGACAAATTGTTGTTAAACTGTGTCTAATTCAAAATGAAAGGAGAACAAATTGTTGTTAAAATGTGCTTAATTCAAAATGAACGGAGAACAGCCCCCAGTCAAAATGACGAAGAACGGCCTTGACTGTGCGGAGAGCTCGGTGACTGCAATTGTGACCGTGACTGCAGTTCGGACCGTACAGTTCGGAACCATGACCATGACCGTGACCACAGTTCGGAGCTCGGTGATTGTAGTAATGAACTCAAAATCCGGTTACAGGTGAGTCTGAACTACGCATCTGAAATCCATCACTAATCAATTCGCACGTATAATTTGCACGTATACACGACTTAATTAGCAGAACTGTGCCACAGCTGCGAGCTTGTGTCTTTATGGCACTCGCTGCCTTTGCTGCCTCTAGTGGCCGTATTGCACTAACGTCATCATCGTTGTACATAGTATCATCGTTAGACATATCAGAGTACGTAGTTCATTAACGTAGTCACCGCTGGATGCAATAGACTTAGTTACTGTATTTCCGTTCTATGTCCATTCCGTAGTTTGATGGATCCGTTTGCTATTCATTGTGTCGCGTGTTCTTCTGATGTAGTAGACTAGTTACTGTATCAAAGCTTTAGCCTAGTTTACCTTTTATTTATTCGCTAAAAGTTTATGATAGCAAAAGCTAGATTTTCCCGAGCAAATACCTTTTATACCGTTATATGCACGTGCATATAGCTAACGTGTGATTACTTGGAATAGGAGAAATTGTTTGAGAAAAAAAGTTCAACCTTAACTTCTACCAACATGTAGATGGTAACAGACGACATACTCTAATATAATATCGCTGTCTATATAGCCCAGAAATGTTTCCACTTATAAGCATATGCAGGGGTGACTGTTCTCATCAAAGAAGCATAGGTATTTTCTACCATACCTCTCGTTGCCGTATTGCACTGGAAACAGGCTGTTTCCTAGTGCATACCTTGCGAGAAAGGGTGACAGCACACCCATTGAAACTTTAATAGACTGAAAAACTGAAGTAACAGGAATATGCAGCTTAGTTGCAATCCTCAAGGAGCAAGCCCCGGACCTCAGTGGATTGTATTAAACGAGGAAACGGAAGAGGAACAAGCCAAGAGGAAGAAGAAAAACAAGGCGAGCACATAAACACGACAACTTTCCCATCTAGTGATCTAGAAGCCTGGGAGGGGGTAGAACGTGACAGGTCATATCATATTCTATGCCAAACGAACGAAGTGAACAATGTAAGTTCTCCATGCGTGTGATGAGAAGTCTAGAGATCTGAATCAAATCAACAACCAGGTACGAGTATCGATGAAAAAAAGTCTGCAAACAAAAGAGTTGATGCAGAAATAGATAGCATGGTATATGAAAGTAAGAATGAAAGTATATTTTGTTTTAAAAATGAAGGAAATGTACACTGTTCCTAACTTTTCTGCTCGAAAAGTTGATTGATTAGATATGATTGATCATCGACAAGTCAAAGAATGACTAAAGTCATAACATAACAAGTCGTATTGTTTCGAGCGTAGCATTGTAAATCACAAAATAGATCGAATGATACGGTAAAATTGTATAGCAATTCGTGTGTTTTCGTGTGTTTGTGTTATGAGACATCGATAATGTCATATTTCTTTTTATGTAACTTTTGGTCATTTTCACCCATTTGAGTTTTTGACAAATTATGATGTTTTGACAAATTATGTAATTTTCTTTTCTTTCTTCTCAAGTGAGAAGCAGTACGAGCGAGGAGATGAGAAGAAAAAACTTTTGCGTAGATGGATAATACATTCTTGGGGAAAATACACCTTCAAGGAAGGGAAAAGTGACAAGTTTTTGCAAGTGTTCTACCTAAACTTACACAGTAATTAATGAACATGGAGGTCCATAGATGAAATCTTTGATTTAATCGTTATTTAATTGCTTTGTTGTTTAGTTGGAATGAACTTTGTACCAAGTGCTGATATTAGATGAGAGACATGCATGAGAAATGTTATAAAGAGTAATGTCATTCTTATTACTGCCGAGTTCAGTCTCCTCTACTATTGTGAAGAAGGAGTGCATATTATATTCACCTCTTCAAATTCGGAAGAGGGGAAATATGCATGCATTTTAATTTATTTATTTTTTCTTAGAAATTAAAACTATTGAATTAAAAGTAAATTTAGTCGTTGAAAGTAGAGGTATCTATACGCGGAGAAGGTTCGGTTTATGTTTACTGTATATATAGGTTTTGTAAGAGCAGCGGCCCTGTGTTATGAACTGAATTGTTTTTAATTTTAAAACTTTAAATTTATAATACTAATTAGTATCTATATAAGAATTAGTAATATCTATAACTGTATAGATAGATACCTCCCACACCGACGCACGCAGTCCGATGTGCGAAGGTTGAACGCACGCAGTCCGATGTGAAGATTAACGAGTTTTATATATATATTTATTATTTATCGTATTGAGCCAATGACATGTCATTTTAAGCAAGTTGTGGCTGGAGCCTCGCCTCTAAGAGATCTTCGTAATCTACTAAGTTAATATAATAATATGCATGTAACATGCAATTCTGACAGAGGAGAAGAAAAAGACAAGCGTTGCTTCAACTCAGAAAATTATCATTAACAATTGGTTTACAATCGGTTTGGCTGCAAGTGGAAAATACATTCGTAAAACGCTCGTGGAAAAATAAAGACGAAGAAATTTGTTAGTGATAAATTCTATCTAAGGATGGATATTTCTATCTAAGGATGCATATTTCGATTCAAATGATTCAAATTCATATTCTACTCCCCCTTCTCACACTATCTCATTAATTTTCGAATCTGATATGCGTGTCACTTGCTACTTGAGTTGTCACGTTAAACTCTGCGGTCCATTAAAATTGTTTTCTTTGGTCTTAGCGTAGTCATGATTAATATATAATCACACTACTTAGTACTATCTTATTTCTGTGTAATCAGAAGACTATGTATACTAATTACTTCACAACACCCGAACAAAAATGTAAAAAATAGTATAACAAGTACAGATAAAACAGACCACAACAATAGTAACTCAGTTTCACCAATGAAATTTTGGATCGGAGTTAGTATTTTTCTAATTGTATTTGTGTTTAATATGATCTTACTTCAGTCTGACATAAATTTACTTTACTGCACCCTTACTACATCTATCTGACTTGACTCTACCTCTCGTAAGATTGTATTACTTGGCTGTGCACTTGACAACAGCATGTTCAGCCGGTCAAAATTCCATATAATCTGAATATGAGATGTGCATGTCAACGATCTGCTATGTATCTACACCGAGAGTTCAGTTCAAAGTGTCTCTACATTAGATCATCATTCTGTGCAGATTCTTACTCGGGATATCTTACTTATCTTGTGCAATGTCTTCACATAGAGTAAACTTGTTGAACCTTCTACAGTCACTCAAGAGTTGACCTGAGTGCGATCAAGTAACTTCTTACCAACTTATTAGAAGTGCGGTAAAGTAAATTTCTGTCATTCTTACGGAAACCTTTATGCTTGTATTTTGAAAAAGTAGTATGACCGATGATATAATGCTGTAATGACGTGAAAGCATATACGAGGGCAAATATTCATATGTTACCAAGATATCAATGTTACAACCAAATTGTAAATTGCTTACACACTAAACCTTGAACCTTTCACCATCTCAATTTTTACATCCTTCATGACTATAGGACACATAGAGCAAGCAAAGTTAGTTTCATCTATATATACGTATATATTTGACGTATAGGTATTCACAACCATGTAACATCTTGATATAAAATACCTGCAAGCTATAAGGGCCATTTAAACCTCAACTCGTAAATTTTGTTACAGGAGTAACAAGCCCCGGATATTCTATGGAAAATAGAAAACGTAAATGCACATATATGACATGTTGAATTCACATATATAGAAGACATCAATCACTTTTGAAGCAATAAGTTATTATTTAATTGGTTAGTTACTGGATGATTTTTGTGCAGGTGAGTCTTCTTTGTACTCAAGTGCTCTGATCTCCATTGAAAACATATTTGCTGTGTACATAAAATAACTATTAACTTGAGTCTATCCCCTAATGTGCAGAATTATCTCATAAAATCTAATAAATAAAATCGGTTGATGATGGACACTGTCACTCTGGACTTCCAACTCAACTTTGTATAGTAATCACATTTATTTTGGAGGAAAAGGTAGAATTTTGGTAGTTTCTAAGGATATACAGAAAGTTCCTTTTCTTTACTCAGAAAAACATCCGAAATGACATTTATTGACAAAAGCATTTCTGAAGATAATGTTTAGTATTCGTTACCAGTATTCTTGTCTGACTCTTTAAAAGACATAAAAGGTGAATATATCGTCATACAGAACAATACTGTAAAACCAACCTTATTGGGTTTTTCCAATCTACCATGGTCCAGTATGCATCCAGGAGCGGAAAGAGACAAATGCGAAATATAGGTGAAAATCTGGTTTATTACTGGTGGTAGTTTGTTAAGAATGAAAATAGTTTACCTTGCAGTTATTTTTAGTCAAAGAAATTAAAGATTGAACACAAATATCATTTCTTGTTACTTCTTTGCACAGAATGAGACTGAAAGCATAAATCACTTTTTCCTTTTTGTCACATGTTCATATTTCAAGTCAGAAATAAACCCTAAATCTTGATTATAAAGAAATGATCATTTTTCTTTTAGATAATTAAATTTATGACGAAAATGAATTATAAAAGAATCTTGGGTCATAAACTAAAATGCCTGCATATTGCCATCTTCAGGCAGGATGGCTGTATCTGCTGGATTCTGGTCCCATCTTAAGTGACATATCTGATTCATTCATCTGCTTCACCGCCTAGTAGAAAGTATGTATTGACGCTAACTATGTTTGAATTTACCTCACAGTAGATCACTCTGTTCTAATTTGACGTCATAGTATATACTATTGGTGCCTGTCAAAGCTAAAAGAGAAGATTCTTTAACGTCCACAAGCGAAACAGACATAGTTTTTTCAGCTTTGTACAAAGTTGTGTACATGAATTGTTTATCATTAATTTATCAATTAATATAATAATTTGAATTCTTAATAAAATAAATTATTGAATCTTACACTACTCTCTTGCAATAAGTTACGGCCAAATTCCAAACACACGTGATTAGAGACGCCCGTGAGCGTTCCTTGTGGGTGCCTCGAGTTATGGTGCAAAAAACATCCGCAGCTAAGAGACCGTAATCGTAACAATCGTACTCAGGCGATGAATATTGCAACTTTGACACACCCTCTTATAAACTGTGTTAATATACGTTACATCCAAGAAATGTTTTGATATGCAGACTTTCCACATGCGATCCTATAACCAAATATGACACTTTCATATTCGGTGAAACATGTAGTATCAACCTCTCCATCTCAGACAGAGAGTGCGGATATGCATAGCTTTACTTTTCTTCGTGTGAGGATATGGTAATATATCAAACTAAGATAAAAATGAATTTTGTTTGTTTGTTTATGGTTCCTCTTTAACTCAGAGTCGAGATGTTTTAATGCGTTCGATTTATATTATATAAAAATCAATATGAGCGCATGCTCTCTCCAACACAAAATACAGTACTAGTAAAGGGATTATAACTATCATCATATCTCCAGAGAGGAGTTGTTATACCGCACGTATCATGATAGATATATATATATATTTTGTACATATATATTTTACTTATTCATCTAAACTACTAATCAGTTTCAGTTTTGCCGTTCAAGATCATTCATGAGTCTCTTAGTGTATATATACAGATAAATTAAATGAATAAATTTGTGAATAAATTTGCAAACGGGAAAGATGGCTAGTTACTCGTCATTACCTTAGTACATCAAATATCTCAAGCAATTAAAGTTGCAAACGCCACTGAACTGGAAATGAACATTTATTCTAAAAGATCTTCTTGTTTGATGGTTGGAGATATTTTCATGGCAAGTACAGATAAGGGTCTAGCAAAAACATTAGAATAAATTAGTAACATCATGTAAACAAAAGTTTTAGATATAAATATCACAAGAGAGATCCAGATATGATGAAGTAAAAGTTCCAAACATGCATGGAAAGACATATTGAAATGATTAATAAAGACTGGTCACAATGTCCACTTTTCGCGGAAAAAGGAAAATGGAAAAGTGGAAAATGCTACACAAATATAGGCACGAAGATATATCTATGAAGGATTATATATGTACTCAGTTATCAATCCTGATGGAGCGTGATAGAAATTATTAAGAGTGAGTTTGACGATTTTTAAGTTAGAAATTAGAGTACAGCTGCAGTTGAACATTCTACTTGGACCGACTCAAGTGGCGATTGACTGAATATGCATCCAAAGCGTGGTTTTGGAAAGAGAAGAGAGAATAACTAGCGAGGATGATGATGACTTAATATTGGATGTGCATATTGACTGCCTTGTTATTTTTCTTTAGCTTTGTGAGATCATATTTTTCAATAAGTATTGGACGCTTTCGCTATCGCGTCGTACATGACGTGAAAGTGAAACGTCGAGTTCATCAGCGAATCATATCATCACAATTTTTGTACGTGAAAGTTGTTCAAGAATATGTAAGGACATATGAGAGAGAGAGAGAGATAATACACGAGAACGAGACTTCAGATATATTGTCTTGCGCATACACATTGCTACACAACATACATCGATGTCAGAGGTACACCACACATACACATAACACATGGACGATGTCATACACATACACAAGTGTACCACAATAATCTGAATAGAGAAATTATCATCTCCAACACTACAACAAAGATTACTCACAAACGGTCAAGCCAAACCCACTCTAAGCACGAAGAGAATCCGGGTTACACTCAACTAGACTATCCATCATACCATGGAGCTTGAAAGCTCAACTCGAAGAACTAAGGCCTCCAAGCCCTACCTGCGAAGTATACCCCTAGTGGGCTCTCCCACCAACTCGTCTTAACGACACTAACGACCTTACCGGGATGCGCCACTTTGCACTCAGTCAACCTAGCCGAGGTGCCAAACTGACGTGACAGCTGTCGTGCGCATACACATCGCTACACAACATACATTGCTGTCAGAGGTACACCACACATAGACATAACACATGGACGATGCCATACACATACACAAGTGTACCACAATCGCCTCCCTAACTGACGGTTAGGTCCCTCTAACTCCAGATAGCTCCATATCCCAACTACGTGATATACACCTTCATGGGTGCAAGGATCAGGAGGCCGGGTGCTACATCGTCCCATCGTTAGTCGTCTGTCTGCAATCCATACCACGCAAAGATCTAATCGGCTATCCCTGCTATATACATCGAGGACAAACCCACCGTCCAGTAGGAACGACACTGAGAGGTGGAGTCAAACATGACATGTGCCAACCTCTCGAACAACCATCACACACCAACATACGGGCTGCTCCACCAGCAGACCCACACAACATACACCTCAAGCCCGCGCGTACAACTGCTAAGCTTGGATCAACGATACCATCAATGTTGGGAAGATGACATGGCGTGCAATTACGCACGTGATCCTTCCACACAACACCATCACGGTCCTCTAACATGAGTACTCCAGAAGGTTACACCTCACGCACTCGTAAAATAGTGCGCTCTGCGATCACGTCCAACGTCGTCGGTGCGGTCTGCTGTAGATAGATATAATCGTCAGGATGAAACCTGCGAATCGACGGTCGATAACCTCCTCCTCGAATAGTCGCATATCGCAACGTGTCTCTATGCTGAGCAATCGTTAGGTTCTCAAAAGCCATAGGCATTACTCTCCGAAATGTCTCTGCTTGTTGAGAACATGCTCTCACCCACATATCCGGGTCATCAAGGTCCAGCACCTCAGCAGAATCACGACGAATGGTCGAAGGTAGATCTGGATCTCGGCCATACAATAGAAAATACAGTGAGAAGGAAGCCAAAGACGCTTGTCAGCTGAAACGATAACCCATAGCCAACCATGATAACTGCACATCCGGTCTCCCAAGTGCCCCTTCTGCAAGCCATACTTGCGCAATCCTCTCTTCACCGTCTGAACTACCCTCTCCGCCAAACCATCCGCCTCAGGATGATCTCGAGATGTAGTCCGATGATCAATCAGCGCCTGATCACACAAGGCCTGAAACTCACCAAGGAACTCTGTACCTTGGTCTGTCAGCACTTCAGCTGGTGCTCCAAAACGACTCAGCACTCGATCTAAGAATGCGTACGCCGTCCCTTCACTCGCCTTGTCTGGTAATACCACCAACTCAATCCACTTGGAGAAGTGCTCCACCATCACCAACACATACCGGTGGTGACGTACGATCAACGATAAGAGTCCCGCAAAATCCAAACTCCAACGGTAACCCAACCCCATAATCGGTAAGGGGTGTAACTGTGAGTAGGAGCATTAAATGATGCTCGTACTCGATCGTAAATCACACATCGTGCGATAAAATGTTACACATCGATGTGCATACCACGCTACCAATACTGTCCTTAGAGTAAGCTATGCGTAAGCTTCACTCCAAAATGTCCCAACTCCTCATGGGCATGTCGTACTAACTGTGCCTTCTGGGATGGATGTGACACTATACGTACCCTCCCATCACCCCACACTCGAAGTACATGTCGTCCTTCTCGTCAAAATCTCTTCGCTTTTTGAAGGACACGATCTCGCTCCTTGGCACTTAATATGTCTACTACCACACCAGTACGTAGATACTCCATCACGGTCACATCATCATGGATATCTCGCTGGTCTGAAACACCATCTCCACCCTCAGGATCTGGAGACTCATCATCTACTCTCTGACCAGAGAAAGATACGACTTGGCCCTCCATACTAGAGTTCATGACCAACACACAAAGAAAGGCAGATGCATGCCACCTTGACACTATCTCCTCATCAACCTCGTCATGCCATCGAGCCCCAGTCTGATCCTGCTGACTCGTGCACGGGTTGCGACTCAGCCCATCGACATCTAGGTTTGCAACTCCAAGTCTATGTACTACCTAGAAGTCATACTCCTGTAAGATCAGAGTCCATCGTGCAAGCTTCCCTGTAAGCTTGTCGGACTCCATCAACCACTTGAGCGGCTGGTGATCAGTGATGAGAGTAAAAGGGTTCTCAAACAGATAACATCGAAAGTGTGCAACAGTCCACACTGCCGCCAAACACTCTCCCTCATACGAACTATACCTCACCTCCACTGAATTGTTGGAGCGACTGGCATACGCCACCACGAACTCCTTTTTCTCATCATCATGCTGAGTCAGCACTGCTCCAAGTCCCAACATACTCCAATCGGTGTGCAGTTGGAAAGGACGCCCCCTAACGGGTCTTCTCAAGATGGGAGCAGATGTCAACCTATCCTTGAGCTCTACAAAAGCTCGCTCCTGCTCATCTCCCCACTGCCACTCTGGTCCACCTTCATCAGCTTGGTCAACGGCTTCGTAATTGCACTAAATCCCTTCACGTATCGACGATAAAAGTTCGCCAAACCAACAAATGCTCGAACTCGACTCACATCTGTGGGGCGTGAGATACGTGCTATAGCCCTCAACCTTCATCTGTTGAACACCCAACCTACCTGGATAGATGGTGTGGCCCAGATACTCTACCAACTCATGGAAGAACTTACACTTCCCAGGGTGTAACTTCAACCCATGAGCTCTCAGTCGCTCGAACACATCTCGTAAGTGTCTCTCGTGCTCCTCCACAATAGCACTATAGACTAAGATGTCGTCAATATAACATTTGACAAAATCCAATCCTGCTAGGATCCTGTCCATCACCCTCTGGAACTCAGCAGGGGCGTTCTTCAACCCAAATGGTAAGAACCGCCATTGATACAAACAATCCTTGCGGTGAGAGTCAATTCCCCAGAATGCTGTCTTGGACTTATCTTCTTCTCTCACTAGCAACTGATGATACCCTGCTCGAAGATCCAAAGTACTGAAGACCTTCACATGCCCCACTGCATCAAAGATCTCCTCAAGTGTCGGCATGGCATACTTATCGGAGTTCGTCTGTCGATTGATAAGACGGTAGTCCCCACACATCCGCCTATCCGTGTAGTTGCCATACATATCTTTCTTGGCTGGAATAACTATGGCAGATGCATACTCTCCATGCGACATCTCCACCAACCCAACCTCCAACAAGTCTTGAGTCCGACTCTAGATCAAGGCTCTCTCCATGTCACTGTACTTGTAAGGACGTCGAAAGATTGACGTGTCATTAGCCAAGTCGATCCGTATACCAGGTCCCTTCAAGGTACCCAAATCCTTCATACTGAAGACAAAACAATTCCTGTAGCTCTTCAGGAATCTTTGGACTCTTCGTCTCTCCTCTCTTATAAGCTTGGGTCCAATCTCCGGCTCCCAAGTATCCTCTATCACCATGTTAGAGATAGAAGACGAAGTCGTTGACTGCTATCTTGCAGCCTCTGGAGCAGTTTTCTTCTGCTCACCACCAAAAACCTCCACCGCTACTGTGCGTAAAACTTCTGCAGTTCTAGCTGCAAGCTCCACACTCTCTCCTATGACACCCATGATGTCCAAGGATGACGAACTCCACGTGCCTCGCCCCCAGCCTTTGCCTCCACCGATCCGGTAGGCAAAGAGCTCAAGAGTGCTCGAGCAGTAACACCTGTCGATCGCATCCGACGCTGCTCAGTCAATCCAAGACTAACAATCCATGTCAAGCAATTCAAGTCCATTGCTTGACTCAATACTTGATGACGTGAAGCCTCCGACACCGAAGCTATTACCGTCGTATCCGTAACGAAACCCATCGCTCGCTCTCTCTCATCGGCATTGGGCTCCACCAACTGCCGTAATTGAGCATCCCATACAAGCCCAGGTCCTCCATCTCTGTAAGCATGTGACGCTGGAAAGCTTACCAAAGTAGGTAACGCTATCATGGGCCGTCCCACTAGGTTCACCACTGCCATGGGTGACCTATCGACGACTCTCACTACTTGAGATCGTCGTCCTGCATCCAAGATGCTATCAACCGTGAGATGTGCTGGTCGTCTCACTCCATCGTGTGCCCGCTTAAGCACCTCTCTCGATAACAAGTTCGTCCACCACAACCGTGGATGATGTGCACGAGATCTTACTCTCGCTGCATCCAACAACACTGCTGGTCCAACCCAAGACCGCACTAGGTGCACACTCGCCATCATCTGTGTACGAGCATCACCCAACAAAGAAACGTTCTCCAAGATGTACGCTGGAGAATCCACCTGATGCATCTGGAGATGTCGTAAGATCCGTAACATCTCTCAGAACATCCTAGATCGCGGGTCATGTAAACCCTGACCTCTCCCAGCACGCGTTGTCGTGTCGTGGACCGGCTCCTACTTGAAATTCAAACTTCGATGCTTGTCGCTCCAAAGACACTCATGAGGAATAAGCTAGGCCCCAGCTTACGAGTTTTTGGCACAATCTCATATCTCCATTTTCATCGCATAGATGGGTAGAGCTCCTTGTCAGCTTTCCACAGGCACTTTGTTTACTTCGTTTGGACGCTTAGTGGAAAAGTTACAAGACTCGAAAGATGGAGAAAACAAGCTAGGCTCCAGCTTACGGGCTTTTGACGCAACTTCGGATCTTCGCTTTCATCACATAGATGGGTAGAGCTCGCTGTCAGCTTTCCATGGGCATCTTGTTTACTTCGTTTGGACATCCAGAGAAGAAGTTATGCGATTCGAAAGAAGGTAAAATCAAGCTAGGCCCCTAGTTACTTGCTGACTGGGTATTTAGGGCTTCAGGCGTTATATCAAAGACGCAAGGGGCCTGCTTCTTATTATTGAGGGTTGAACTTCGTACGTACAGACTGTTGCAAGGGGGCTGCTTAAGGGGTTTGCTTGTTCCTACGACCTGTCGGTGGATGTTTTGGAGAATTGGGAAGTCCAATACACGCGCGCAAGGTGTCATCGGGTTCAGATCTGTGCAGGCTACGCACAGGTTAAGACGGTTCTTGAAGAGACGGATCGGGGGTTGTGTTCTGGGAGAAATTGAGACGCAGGGAGCAGAATTGGGATTTTCAGTTACCTGTGAAGGAGAGTTGGACCGTTCGGACCGTTCCGGAGTCCAAACTTGCTGTCCTTGGATCCATCGGGATCAGAACAACGAGTTCTTCAGGACATTGAAGACGATACAAAGTTTTATCGGGCGGTTTGAGAGTTGTGAGAGAAATTGGCTCGCAGGGAAGCGCTTGCGTCAGGTTTTCATCGCCTGCGACCTGAGATTGGATTGTTCTTCGCGATCGGTGAGCCAAGCTCTTTGTTCTTGGTGCCTACGCGATCAGGGAGTCCTCATGTACGCATAGGGGAAGACTAAGTGAATTGGATTGTTGGTTTGGGTGTGGTGAGCAAATTTGAGCCGCAGGGAGCCGATTTACGTCAGTTTTTTGTAGCCTACGACCAAATTTCTCGAGTAGTTTTGCAAGGGGAACTCCAAACGGCTTGTTTGGAGTCTTGTTGGGTTCAGGGTAGCCAGATCTACCTACCAGCGAAGACGGATATCAGTTTAGAAGATCCGTTTGTGCGGTGTGAGCGGTTTTAAGCCGCAGGGAGGAGTTTTTGAAAGTTCGGTCATCTGCGATCGAAAATTGACGATATCTCGACTATCGGGAGTCGGATCTGAAGGTTTCTTGGGTCAACGGAGTCAGGGAAGGAGACCCTATCAACATTTGAAGATCGTTTGGCGAAAGGAGAAAGTTCCCAGATAGGTCTTTTTCGGTTCCTTCGCTACAGGTTTCGTCCTTTTGAGTTCGTTAAGGACTTAGTTGGTTGTGTATGGCTTGTGGTAGCTAGCTTTAGCCAAGAGCTAGTGTGTGGATGTGGTTTGCACTTGGGTTTGGATCGCATGATACTGTTGTGGCTCTGGTTGTTAGCAAAGAGAAGTTCCTCTTGCTTTGAGCTACGCTTTGGCGATTTCAGACTAGGGTTGCGTTTCAGGGGTTTGTTTTAGAGCTTCTGAAGTAGGTTACAGACCGCTCTGGTCTTTTCCTCAGTTTTGTGCTGTTTGGAGAAAGAATCGACAGTGTACATACTTTCAGAGTGGTATATATCGCAGCATTCCTTTTCGTGGTTGTTCTTCTCTGTCTTGTCTCTGTTTGGCACACAACATCTCCACAGCCAAGAACCTCGCGTTTTCCTGGACATCCTTCACGCACAAAATATCCGACACGATACGGTGGTGAACTCGACATGAAGGTCTGGGGTGGATTTCTTCTGTGTGTGAACTTTGAAGAAGAGATTGGCAGTCATTAGTGAGGATGAGAAAGGTGATGGAGATGGAGCTAGTGGTTCAAGTGGGTTGCCGAAGGTGCAGTTGGATCCAGCGACTGCATCGATGTTCCAAGCTTTCACTATGTTCTTACGGCAGCAACAATCTGATGAGCGGAAGGAAGCTTTGGCAACAAAGGTGCTACAAGCGGTGATCAGCAGGATTGACCAGTTTGAAGGGAAAGATGTCTCAAGATATTTGAGGCATTATGTGAAGGAGATGGAGCTGAACCGGGTCTCAAAAGATGAGATGATTGAGACGTTTGAGTTAGCAGCAGCTCCAGAGATTAGGGATCATGTTAAAATGCTAACGAAGCATTTTAACAAGGATTGGGAGACGTTTGCTCGTGCCTTGATGGATGAGTACTTCTTGGAGGACTCTGATCGAGTCACCAAGAAGTCCTTCTTGGAATGGGTTGAGCAACCAAGGAAGGGTCTACAAGCTACTGAGTTGCTCAGGGAGTTTGAGAAGCAGTTTTCACGGCTAACCAGGATGGAGAAGTTGACGTTGCAGTCCAACAAGACAGAGCTATTTCTCCGGGCTGCAGATGAGAAGTTGCAGGAGAAGCTAGAGGTACTTCTGGAAGACCGGGAGGAGGACGATGGATTGACTAGCAGCTGGAAGAAGGTTGAAGAAGCTGTTGGTCTGCTCACCAAGAGGGAGCGGAGGCGAGAGAAGGTTCCTGTTAGGAGACTGGCGCCAACACCTACAGCTGTAACACCTGTTCCTGTAGTCCGACCAGTGGTTCCTGTTGCTAGACAAGTAGTACCAGTTGCTCCAGCTGTTCCAGTTGTTCCAGTTGTTTAGGCACCTATGGTACCTCCGAAGAAGGATGATTCAAACTTTGAGGAGATCATGCGTGGAATGCGAGACTTGCAGATCAAGCTCACCAGATTGGAGGAACAAGGATCTACAAGCGGAGCGAAACCTGTTGAGAAGCAAGGCTGGATCCAGCGGTGTATCTGGTGCGATGGTACCGATCATCCGCGCAGAGATTGCAAGGAGTTCAGTGATACCTTGCAGCAAGGGGTGATCTTCTGGAAGGATGGGAAGGTAGCGTTGAGGGATACTGGTGCACTTCTTCAGACCAACTTTGGTAGAGGAGGGATGAAGAAGTTGGTTGAGGACCACCTATCAGCACAAGCAGTCGCCATCGTGAAAGCTGGAACTTATGGCATAAGGGTAGAGGATCAGGCTGAGAGGAGTTTCAACAAGCAAGTTGAGCCAAGTGAGTTGTGGTCATCTGCCATCTCCATGAAACAGAAAGGGAAGATGGCACGTGAGACGTTGCAGAGGACAGCTGCTACGATCAGAAGAGATACTGGATGGGAGGATCCGATAGAAGCTCTATCGGTGCATGCGTACATCGCCAAGAACCAACACGAAGCGTTGTTGGAAGAGAAGAGAAGGCGAGATTCAGAGGATTCAGGAGAAGGGACTTCTTCAAAGAGACTGACTCGAGGGGAGAAGGTTCGCCAAGAGCTTCGGGATGCAAGAGCTCAAGACCTACCGATGGACGATGCTCCTTCTCCATCGAAGGAGAAATCTCACAAGGAGAAGGATAAGCCGGCTGCATACAAGCTGCAGTCGGATATCGAGGCTTCAACAGACTTGAAGGGAGTCTTGGAAGATCGCATTTTGAATGCGAAGGTGGAGTTTACCTTGAGAGAAGTGTTAGGCATCGCCAAGCGTGAGTTTCATGATGTCATCAAACGAAAACGACAGATTACGAGTGAGACTAGTTTATCGCATGCTGTAGATACTAGGATGTCTGTGGATGAGGAGAGAGAGCTTGCAAGGTGCAGTGTCTATTCTCCAGAGGAAGAAAGAGATCGAAGACGCAGGGTGCATTTTGAGGATGAAGAGGAGGATGGGAAGCGGAGCTCAAGTCATTATAGCCACAGTCACTGGGCTCGAGCTACGACGGAGACGTTGGTGAGGATCGAAGACTTGGATGAGCCGGTGGTTGCTCTGATCGATCATGGATCAGAAATCAACATCATGTCCAAAGAGCTATACAAGAAGAAGAAGTGGCCGATCGACACAGAGCATGGATGGGTCATAAGAGCAGCCAATAACACGAGAGGAGACTTGTATGGAGCTTGTCCAGACATCAGAGTGCGCGTAGGTGATGTTGCTATCGAGCAAAACTTCTTTGTTCAGGAAGCTACATCATACCCGCTCATTCTGGGCCAACCTTTCATCATAGCGACCCGGATGGAGACAAAGGTACTGGACGACGGATCTGCGTATGCTAGGATCCGAAGTCAAGATGGGAAGAGAGCGGTACAGTTCCTGACTGTACCGTCCAACCACGAGCGCAACCGAGATCGTTTGAGAGAAAAGCCGCTTCCAAGGGTGAGTGAAGAGTTCAAGATTTTCGTTGAGTACCACTATAGAGCGGGATTGTGGTGGTGCGCAAGAGAAGGTACTCTCGCTTGATGGAGATAGTGCCTTTTGTACAGGGTTTGTTGGGTTTTCAGATTGTGGGATTGCTATTTACAGGAGGATAGAAGAGTTGAGAAGAAAAGAACAAAAACATTTGCGTGGTGTTGAGTTGATGTTGAAAGAGTTGGGTGAGCTAGAAGGGGATGAATGGATTTCTGGTGTTTATGAAGAGGATGGGTTGGAGGATCCTTTGCGAGAGATCATGTCTATTGGATGGGAGGATATGGATAAGGTCGTGCAGATTCATTCAAGGGAGGTCTATTCGGTGATCGAATCATTCCGTGCACCGGAGGTTCGAGTTGAGACAAGGTACAAGACAGTGGATAGGAAGGTAAAGCCAATTGCTGGTCCTTTGCCGGAAGACACCAACCAACAGATGGATCGAGCTTCAAAGGAGAAGAGTTTGAGAGATCCTGTAATGATAGGACACAAGTTCACGGAGAAGACCCTTGAAGAGCTGAAGATTGGATCTGATGAGTCTCTTCTATCAGAAGAGAGGATGTGCTTCAAGGAGATGCTTTCAAGACATGGGAAAGCATTTGCTTTTGAGCCACATGAGATTGGGTGTGTAGATCCGTACGTTGTTACCCCGATGGTTATCTTCACGGTACCGCATGTGCCATGGAACCTGAGACCAATTCCAGTACCGTGGGCTCACTTGCCCAAACTAGTGGAGTTGCTGAAGGAGAAGATGCGGATGAAGATCTTGGAGCCGTCGTTTGCACCATATTCAAGCAGATGGTTTACAGTACCAAAGAAGAATGGGTCGCTGCGGTTCATCCAAGACATGCAGCCGGTGAACGCAGTAACAATCAGAAATGCTGGGGTGGGACCGATTGTGGACGAGTTTGCAGAAGCGTTTGCAGGAAGAGCGATTTACTCGATGGGAGATCTTTACTCAGGGTATGATCAGTTTCAACTAGCGGAGGAGAGCAAAAGCTTCACGACAATGAGGACACTTTTGGGGTTGGTTAGGATGTGTACTTTACCACAGGGAGCTACCAACTCGGTAGCACACATGATGAACGGGATGAATCGAGTTCTAAGAGACTTCATTCCTGAAAAGACGATGCCATTCTTGGATGACATCCCCATTAAAGGATGTGTGGAAGATGAGAAGGATGAAGCATTAGATCAGAGGGGGTGTCGGCGATACGTCACTGATCACATCGCAGACTGTGAGAAGATCCTATCTCGACTTGAGGAAGTTCATCTTACGTTGTCAGGTGCGAAGTCTACTTTTGGGGTTAGAGAGGTTTTGATCGTTGGTCATTTGTGTGGATCGTTTGGTCGGAAGCCAGATCCGAACAAGGTGGATGCGATTGGAAGGATGAAGGAGGTTTGCAACTCGCTGACAGAAGTAAGAAGATTTTTGGGTGCTTGTGTATTCTACCACATTTGGATTCCTCATTATGTGCATGTGGCGGATCCGTTGTATGGATTGTTGCGTAAGGGTCATAAGTTCAGATGGGAGGAAGAGCATACTGATGCGGTAAGGAAGCTGAAGTCTTTACTATCATCTCTTCCAGTTCTGGGAAGGATTGATTACAAGAGTGCTAGGCCGGTGGTTCTTACTGTAGATACAAGTCTAATTGCAATTGGATGGGTAGTCGGACAGGATGATGAGGATGGAGAAAGGTTTGCGGTTAGGTTCGGAGCGAAGGTGTTAAGTGCTCGACAACGTGCTTACCCGCAAGTGAAGAGAGAACTGTGGGGTATTGTTTCAGCTATGAAAACTGAGAAAGCGTATTTGATTGGAGCAGTAGTGGTGGTTGAAACTGATTGCTTGCCGTTGTTAGGGATGATCATGAATTGTTCAACTCCTGATATTGCGATGTTACGATGGATCGCATATATCAAGTCGTTGAACCCGGAGTTTAGACATATTGCAGGAAAAGATAATCCGATGGCGGATATGTTATCTCGAGCTCGGTATGATGGGGAGGATGAGATGGTAGAAGACATTGACGACGTGGGTACAGAGTTCTATTCGATTGCACAGACAGGAAGAGAAGATGAGTTGTTTGTTGAAGGGTTGTATGATGGTGATTTACTTGATATCGGGAGGTACCTTAGTACGATGGTTAAGCAGACAGGTTGGACGGATGAGAGGTTTCGGCGAGTTCGAAGGAAGACCTGCAACTTCATGTTGCAGGATGGGTTTCTTTGGAAGCGACCGAAGCAGAAAGGTGGGGTACCGCTACGGGTGATTTGCAACAAGGAAGATCAGCAGAAGTTGCTCAAGGCGTTCCATGAGAGTCTTTGGGTTGGACATCGAGGGATTTGGGTCACTTTTACAAAGATGAAAGAGCGATATTGGTGGAAAAACATGTACAGGGATGTTGTATCTTTTGTGGAGTCTTGTTTGACATGTCAGATGTATTCGAACATCCGACATCGTGACGGATTACATCCGACTTATCCGTTGGCAATCCACTTCAAGTGGGTGGTAGACTTGGTGATTATGCCGGTTGGATTATGGCAGATGAGATACTTGGTACTTGCTAGAGAAGATCTTTCAAATCAAGTCGAGGGTAGGGCGCTTCGGACGAAGACAACTGAAGGGGTATGTAAATTTCTCTTGGAAGAAGTTGTTTGTCGGTATGGATGTGTGGGAAAGATCACTGCAGATCGGGGAGAGTTAGATGCACATGAGGCTCGTGAATTCTTTGCAAGGTGTGGGGTGAGGTTATCAATGACAACTGCTTACAACCCCGAAGGGAATGCCAAGAGTGAACGTGGTCATCCACCCATTGTGAAGGCTTTGGTGAAGGCTTGCAACGGAAGGGTGCGCGAGTGGCCTCGACTCTTACCATTTGCGTTATGGGCAGATAGAACGACGCACAGCTCGGTGACAGGTTACATGCCAATGGAACTCATCACAAGTCAGAAGCCTATCATGCCGATTGAAGAACATGTTCTGACATGGAGTGTGTTACCTTGGGAGGACAATTTGACTAGAGAAGAGCTTCTTGCTATTCGAATTAGGCAGTTAGAGAGAAGACCAGAGGATATCCAAACTGCTTTGGATAGGCTGCGAGAAGCACGGTTGAAGAACAAGATCAGATTTGATCAGCGACATCGTTTGAGACCCAGGGAAATCAAAGAAGATGATTGGGTGTTAGTCTATGACAACAGTCTAGACAACCAGCATAGTGCACTCCGGAAGTTTTCCAGAAGATGGTTTGGTCCGTATGTGGTGAAGAAGGTTCATGACAACGCAACTTACGCCCTGCAAGAGTTGGATGGAACGAGCTTGAAGGTACCAGTGGCAGGTAAACGTGTAAAGATTTTCAAAAAGAGAGATGAGGAGGACGATCTAGCAGATATCTTGACGGAGTTTCAGTTTGAGGATGAGGATTATGCAGAAGATCTTGAAGGTAATGTTGGTTACGATGGGAAGTAGGACGATAAGCCGGTCCACTCCTTGGTTGGTATCTCTGGTGCATACCGGAGGATGCACATGTTCAGATGGGGTGGATGTCGTGTCGTGGACCGGCTCCTACTTGAAATTCAAACTTCGATGCTTGTCGCTCCAAAGACACTCATGAGGAATAAGCTAGGCCCCAGCTTACGGGTTTTTGGCACAATCTCAGATCTCCATTTTCATCGCATAGATGGATAGAGCTCCTTGTCAGCTTTCCACAGGCACTTTGTCTACTTCGTTTGGACGCTTAGTGGAAAAGTTACAGGACTCGAAAGATGGAGAAAACAAGCTAGGCTCCAGCTTACGGGCTTTTGACGCAACTTTGGATCTTCGCTTTCATCACATAGATGGGTAGAGCTCGCTGTCAGCTTTCCATGGGCATCTTGTTTACTTCGTTTGGACATCCAGAGAAGAAGTTATGCGATTCGAAAGAAGGTAAAATCAAGCTAGGCCCCTAGTTACTTGCTGACTAGGTATTTAGGGCTTCAGGCGTTATATCAAAGACGCAAGGGGCCTGCTTCTTATTATTGAGGGTTGAACTTCGTACGTACAGACTGTTGCAAGGGGGCTGCTTAAGGGACTTGCTTGTTCCTACGACCTGTCGGTGGATGTTTTGGAGAATTGGGAAGTCCAATACACGCGCGCAAGGTGTCATCGGGTTCAGATCTGTGCAGGCTACGCACAGGTTAAGACGGTTCTTGAAGAGACGGATCGGGGGTTGTGTTCTGGGAGAAATTGAGACGCAGGGAGCAGAATTGGGATTTTCAGTTACCTGTGAAGGAGAGTTGGACCGTTCGGGCCGTTCCGGAGTCCAAACTTGCTGTCCTTGGATCCATCGGGATCAGAACAACGAGTTCTTCAGGAAATTAAAGACGATACAAAGTTTTATCGGGCGGTTTGAGAGTTGTGAGAGAAATCAGCTCGCAGGGAAGCGCTTGCGTCAGGTTTTCATCGTCTGCGACCTGAGATTGGATTGTTCTTCGCGATCGGTGAGCCAAGCTCTTTGTTCTTGGTGCCTACGCGATCAGGGAGTCCTCATGTACGCATAGGGGAAGACTGTAAGTGAATTGGATTGTTGGTTTGGGTGTGGTGAGCAAATTTGAGCCGCATGGGAGCCGATTTACGTCAGTTTTTTGTAGCCTACGACCAAATTTCTCGAGTAGTTTTGCAAGGGGAACTCCAAACGGCTTGTTTGGAGTCTTGTTGGGTTCAGGGTAGCCAGATCTACCTACCAGCGAAGACGGATATCAGTTTAGAAGATCCGTTTGTGCGGTGTGAGCGGTTTTAAGCCGCATGGAGGAGTTTTTGAAAGTTCGGTCACCTGCGATCGAAAATTGACGATATCTCGACTATCGGGAGTCGGATCTGAAGGTTTCTTGGGTCAACAGAGTCAGGGAAGGAGACCCTATCAACATTTGAAGATCGTTTGGCGAAAGGAGAAAGTTCCCAGATAGGTCTTTTTCGGTTCCTTCGCTACAGGTTTCGTCCTTTTGAGTTCGTTAAGGACTTAGTTGGTTGTGTATGGCTTGTGGTAGCTAGCTTTAGCCAAGAGCTAGTGTGTGGATGTGGTTTGCACTTGGGTTTGGATCGCATGATACTGTTGTGGCTCTGGTTGTTAGCAAAGAGAAGTTCCTCTTGCTTTGAGCTACGCTTTGGCGATTTCAGACTAGGGTTGCGTTTCAGGGGTTTGTTTTAGGGCTTCTGAAGTAGGTTACAGACCGCTCTGGTCTTTTCCTCAGTTTTGTGCTGTTTGGAGAAAGAATCGACAGTGTACATACTTTCAGAGTGGTATATATCGCAGCATTCCTTTCCGTGGTTGTTCTTCTCTGTCTTGTCTCTGTTTGACACACAGCATCTCCACAGCCAAGAACCTCGCGTTTTCCTGGACATCCTTCACGCACAAAATATCCGACACGATAGCGTGTGGTCTTGACATGACCATCCGGCTATCACCAAGTGAATGGTGCCAACAAACGTAAGATCATGTGCCCCCAGCAGCGAAATATCCGACGGTAATGCTTGCTGGTATCCTCTAACAGCTGATATGGACAACAACTCAGGATATCTCTGACCAAACGTGCCACATGTCGCAATGAGATGCGTCTCGCAATCTCATCTCTCTCCACATACAAGTATCACTGTACTTGTATACCTGCTTGCAATACCGCAGTCAAACCTGTGCTGATCCCTCCAAACAGCTCCAGCACACATACACCTCCTCTGGATACTGTCACACAATGGGAGTCGTATCCAACGGTGATAAAGTCACAGGGCCAGTAGCAGGAACAACCATTTGTTCATCTACTGGTGGTACAAAGGCTTCACTCCAAGCCTGCTGCACCAACTGATCACCATACTGCTGCAACTCTCCACTCGAACTCCAAAGTGAAACATCCAAAGCAGATGGTACTAACATAGACATGCTAAGCATGTCCTCCACCTCCTCAAAGACCGGAGTATCCTCCGCATGGGCGTTGCCCTCCAACAACTCGCTGTCGTGTCGTGGACCGGCTCCTACCTGAAATTCAAACTTCGATGCTTGTTGCTCCAAAGACACTCATGAGAAGACAAGTTAGGCCTCAGCTTACGGATTTTGGCACAATCTCAGATCTCCATTTTCATCGCATAGATGGGTAGAGCTCCTTGTCAGCTTTTCATATGCATCTTGTCTATTTCGTTTGGGCGCCTAGTGGAGAAGTTACAGGACTCGAAAGATGGAGAAAATAAGCTAGGCCCCAGCTTACGGGTTTTTGGCACCACTTCGGATCTTTGTTTTTATCGCACCAGTGGATAGAGTTCCTTGTCAGCATTTCATAGGCACTTTGTCTACTTCGTTTGGACGCATAGTGAAGAAGTTACAGGACTCGAAAGATGGAGAAAACAAGCTAGGCCCCAGCTTACGAGCTTTTGGCGCAACTTCGGATCTGTACTTTTATCGCATAGATGGATAGAGCTCTTTGTCAGCTTTCCATGGGCATCTTGTTTATTTCGTTTGGACATCCAGAGAAGAAGTTATGCCATTCGAAAAAAGATAAAATCAAGCTAGGCCCCTAGTTACTTGCTGACTGGGTATTTAGGGCTTCAGGCGTTATATCGAAGACACAAGGGGTCTGCTTCTTATTATTGAGGGTTGAACTTCGTACGTACAGACTGTTGCAAGGGGGCTGCTTAAAGGGCTTGCTTGTTCCTGCGACCTGTCGGTGGATGTTTTGGAGAATTGGGAAGTCCAATACACGCGCGCAAGGTGTCATTGGGTTCAGATCTGTGCAGGTTACGCACAAGTTAAGACGGTTCTTGAAGGGACGGATCGGGGGGTTGTGTTCTAGAAGAAATTGAGACGCATGAAGCAGATTTGGAGTTTTCAGTTACCTGTGAAGGAGAGTTGGACCGTTCCGGAGTCCAAACTTGCTGTCCTTGGATCCATCGGGATCAGAACAACGAGTTCTTCAGGAAATTGAAGACGATACCAGTTTTCATCGGGCGGTTTGGGAGTTGTGAGTGAAATTGGTTCACAGGGAAGCGCTTGCGTCAGATTTTTCATCGCCTGCGACCTGAGATTGGATTGTTCTTCGCGATCGGTGAGCCAAGCTCTTCGTTCTTGGTGCCTACGCGATCAAGGAGTCCTCATGTACGCATAGGAGAAGACTGTAAGTGAATTGGATTGTTGGTTTGGGTGTGGTGAGCGAATTTGAGCCGCAGGGAGCCGATTTACGTCAGTTTTTTGCAACCTGCGATCAAATTTCTCGAGTGGTTTTGCAAGGGGAACTCCAAACGGCTTGTTTGGAGTCTTGTTGGGTTCAGGGTAGCCAGATCTATCTACCAGCGAGGACGGATATCAGTTTAGACGATCCGTTTGTGCGGTGTGAGCGGTTTTAAGCCGCAGGGAGGAGCTTCTGGAAGTTCAATCACCTGCGACCGAAAATCGACGATATCTCGACTATCCGGAGTCGGATCTGAAGGTTTTTTGAGCCAAAGGAGTCAGGGAAGGAGACCCTATTGACATTTGAAGATCGTTTGGAGGAAAGAGAAAGTTCTCAGATAGGTCTTTTTCGGTTCCTTTGCTACGGATTTCATCTTTTTGAGTTCGTTAGGGACTTAATTGGTTGTGTACGGCTTGTGGTAGCTAGCTTTAGCTAAGAGCTTATACATGGATGTGGTTTGGACTTGGGTTTGGATCGCGTGATACTGTTGTGGCTCTGTTTGTTAGCAAAGAGAAGTTTCTCTTGCTTGAGCTACGCTTCGGCGATTTCGGGCTAAGGTTGTGATTCAAGGGTTTGTTTTAGGGCTTCTGAAGTAGGTTACGGACCGCTCTGGTCTGTTCCTCAGTTTTGTGCTGTTAGGAGAAAGAGACGGCAGTGTACATACATTTGGAGTGGTATATATTACGCGTTCATTTTTGTGGTTGTTCTTCTCTGTCTTGTCTCTGTTTCAGCACACAACATCTCCACAGCCAGGAACCTCGCGTTTTCCTAGACATCCTTCACGCAATATCCGACACGATACGGTGGTGAACTCGACGTGAAGGTCTAGGGTGGAGATTTCTTCTGTGTGTGAACTTTGAAGAAGAGATTGGCAGCCATGAGTAGGGATGGGAAAGGTGATGGAGATGGAGCTAGTGGTTCAAGTGGGTTACCGAAGGTGCAGTTGGATCCGGCGACTGCATCGATGTTCCAAGCTTTCACTATGTTCTTACGGCAGCAACAGTCTGATAAGCGGAAGGAAGCTTTGGCAACAAAGGCGCTACAAGTGGTGGTCAGCAGGATTGATCAGTTTGATGGAAGATATGTCTCAAGGTATCTGAGACATTATGTGAAGGAGATGGAGCTGAACCGGGTCTCAGAAGATGAGATGATTGAGACGTTTGAGTTGGCAGCAGCTCTAGAGATTAGGGATCATGTTAAAATGCTAACGAAGCATTTTAACAAGGATTGGGAGACTTTTGTTCGTGCCTTGATGGATGAGTACTTCTTGGAGGACTCTGATCGAGTCACCAAGAAGTCATTCTTGGAGTGGGTTGAGCAACCAAGGAAGGGTTTACAAGCTACTGAGTTGCTCAGAGAGTTTGAGAAGCAGTTTTCACGGCTGACCAGGATGGAGAAGTTGACGTTGCAGTCCAACAACACAGAGCTATTTCTTCGGACTGCAGATGAGAAGTTGCAGGAGAAGCTAGAGGTACTTCTGGAAGACCGGGAGGAGGACGATGGATTGACCAGCAGCTGGAAGAAGGTTGAAGAAGCTGTTGGTCTACTTACCAAGAGGGAGCGGAGACGAGAGAAAGTTCCTGTTAGGAGACTGGCACCAACACCTACAGCTGTAACACCTGTTCTTGTAGTCCGACCAGTTCCCGTTGCTAGACAAGTAGTACCAGTTGCTCCAGCTGTTCCTGTTGTTCCAGTTGTTCAGGCACCCATGGTATCTCCGAAGAAGGATGACTCAAACCTTGAGGAGATATTGCGTGGAATCTTGTCTCTGTTTCAGCACACAACATCTCCACAGCCAGGAACCTCGCGTTTTCCTGGACATCCTTCACGTAATATCCGACACGATACGGTACTTGCTCGACCAAGTGATGACCGAACTGAATCCTGCAACGGATGCCATCATCCCTGGTGTAGGCTCCGTCGTCCCAACTCTAGCACTGAACCGCACTAGTAAGCGGCTCACTCGTCCCTCACCGGATTGCCAACCTGGTCCGTAAGATGTTGTCTCCGCCCAATAGTCGATCACGAACCTCATAGGGTACAACACAGCACCTCCAACCAATACATCATAAGACTCTGCGGCTGTAACGATGGCCTTGGCCCTCACCATAGAGCCATCCGTGGGATGATCTGACCGAACTCTCACCGTCAACATCTCACGTGTCATGTGTAGAGCCGTACCTCCTGATCCCCCTAGAGATGTCTGCAACTGGAATGGACATCTCTCCACCTCGGACTTCTTTAGACCCAAACCAATACATGCCGCCTTTCCCAACATCAACGGTTGGGCTCCAGTGTCTAACAAGACCTTCTGAGGTCGATACACTTTCTTTGAAGGTGCCACCAAATAGAAGATACCACTTCTGTTGTCCAACAACACCACACCTGGTGCCAAACCAGCACGGTCAATCGCCGGCCTAGCTGGTAACTCATCTAACCTAGCAGTCGCTGCTAGTCAAGTACCACTGGTAGCTGTCCTGATCCTCGACTCCATGGACACGTCTACCGTCTCTCGCTGAACTACTTCAGCACTAGAGGTAACTACATCCTCGTTCTCACTGAGCGTGGCCGCCAACTGGAACACTGGAGCCAAGTTGACTCCCAATGTCTTCATATCCGTGGCTGAGAATAGTGGGACTCGCAAAACTGCTGTAGCCGCCTCCAACATCGGATTCGACGTTCGCATCCACAGACGTCGAAGGTGGACTCACATCACACCCACTCCTGGATGTCGATGTCTCCAACTCTACTGCACCATCGGTAGGCCGTTTAGGAACCATAGATGTGGTCCTTAACGCCTCCGATAACGTGAACGACTGGGGAAGCCTGGCTTGTCTACCAGCCTCTCCGTGTTATGGATCCAACTCCACTGACGCACCTCGTGGCTCAGAGGTACGTACTGCACCTCTAGTCACTGCCGCAGATGCCTCAATCTGCGCCACACCAGCCATGAAGTCGAAGTCATCTCCTTCTCCTCCATAAGACGTAGAAGGCTCTGTTTCACCTGATCTCCGTTGAGCCATAGCCATATTAGCTATCCTCTGCTCCAACTGCTCAATCCGAGCAGTCATACCTGCTTCTGACGTCGTAGCAAGCGGTGGTCCGACTGGTCCTCTCCTAGGTGCTAGACCTCTACCTCTAGCTCGACCACCACGGCCTCCCTGAGCTCCTCCACCTCGTCCACGATCAGCCTTCCCTTGCCACAATTCGGGATGGAGATCAAAACAACGGTCACTACTGTGACCAGGTCGTCCGCAATGCTCACATTGCCTAGGTACTGCTTGAGACGTCCTTGACGTCCCTGACGTCTCATAACCTCTCCTCTGTGGACAGTCCTTTTGCTGATGAGGACCATCACACGTCCAGTAAGGACCCGCTTGCTGCTGACTAGAGAAGGATGGCATGGGCTTCTGCCCACCAGATCCTCCAACACCTCCCTGAGATCGTGACTGCTCCGCACGATCCTTACCACCACCACCACCACGCTTTTGCGTAGCCTGTGATCCTCGAGAAGAGGTGGTCGCTCCATGTGGTGTCTCCTTGCTGAACCCAGCAACCACCACCCTCTCCTCTAATGTCTCCACAACGATCTCAACATTGTAATCTCACCTGAACTCATGATAATCGTCCATCGGCGGTCCCTCCAAGTGCTGGAACAAACCCTTCCACGCCATGAAGGGTGTAAACAGCTGTGGGTTCCGCATCTGCTGCAGATCGCACCAACTGTCAAACTCCTGGATGAAGTCATCCAGCTCAATGATACCAACTGTACCGAGTAACGTCGAGGTCCCTTCGTGTCCCCATAGATCTCGTCCATGTCCCACAACAACGGTGTGGCGACACTAGACTCACCATCAGAAAACGTGATGTCTACGTCTGACTCGTCCTCTGGAACAACCGACGACAATGGTGTAGGCAGTCGGTACCTCACCCCACTCCGTGTATATCCACTGTCCGAGAAGTCCCCACCAGAACCTCCCGAGAACTCTGTGATGAGAGAATCCCGCTAACACACTCCCCAACCGGAATGTCGCAATCTCCTTCACCACCGTAACCACCACTTGTCTAATCCCGCTCCTACTGAGCTCACCTATCCCCTACTAGGACGGTCAAGATAAGGACAACCTGTATCTGTCATCATCACAGACAGCCTCTCACAGTTTGTTGGTCGTCACTCCAACCGCACCGTGAGAGAGACAAAGGTAGTCTGACTGGTCCGCAACTCCAGCCTCACTACTTGACAACACACTGGAGTGAACTCACTCCGGAAATCAAGCGCCAACACAAGCAAACGCGACGCACAAACAGGAAGTAAAATATGGAGGGATTCTAACCACAAGAAGTCCAAATGATAACCCTCCACACTCAAACATTCACATAAAGAGAAACCCAGTCCCATCCGGACTGACGTCTCCTCGTCGATGACCACATGCATAATATATGATCACCAACTGTCGTACCTGACCCTAGAGGTCACTAACTAGATGTCCACACCTCTAGTAGCTCCAAAAACATCCACGTGGTAGCTCTACTAGCTCACCCAAGACAACTGTCACCAATTGTCTCTATACACGTCTCTACGATATAGGCAAGCACTACCACAACTATAGCTTATCCCTAATACTATGGGGTCGCCCTACCACTCCTCTAGGGACGTGCGAGAAGGTCTCCTACTACCTTATACAAGTCCATAAGTACTTGCACGCATCTCTGTAAGACACCAAGAGCTATTGGTCTAGTGGTAAAGCCAAAGCTAAGACTACAGAGTTAGGAGTCCAGGTCCAGGAATAGTGTTGGGATGGGTGACCAGCTGGTTTTACACTTCCCACACAACTGAAGCTTGGATACCTCTCTCACGCACGCTAGCAAGCTGGCTTGCGGCGGACGCGGGCTTGGGCTCAGCTCTGCTCCGTCTCCGCACTCTCGCACTCTCACACTCGCACCTCTGCCCCTCGAAGCCTCGAAATTGCACCAAAATCTGACGTAACTAACCTTTTGGTACTTTCGAGTGACACGACAGCGAACTTTGACATGCCATAACTTCTTCAATCCTTGGCCAAACTCCACGAAACTTAGTGCACTAGAATCGTCTCTCCAATGCGCTTCCAAAGAGTCCACTCTAGCCCGACACTGACAAGTACTCTGTCTGCCACGCCCAAATGCGCAATCCGGCTCCAACAAGATACTTCAAGAACATTCTGCAAAATTTCTGCAGTGCTTCCGCATGACAGAAATCTCCACTCGACCCTAACAACAGCAAATCAATCTGCGACCAGCAATGTAGCATGCGCCCACACACATCGATCACAGCTCCAAACAATCAAGCACGAACAGCAACGTCCGAAGATACCAACGGATGATTTCAGATCAGCGGGTTCTTACTGAACTCCATCTCGACTTGCACTCAGTTCTTCGAGTAATCTGAATAGAGAAATTACCATCTCCAACACTACAACAAAGATTACTCACAAACGGTTAAGCCAAACCCACTCTAAGCACGAAGAGAATCCGGGTTACACTCAACTAGACTATCCATCATAGCCTGGAGCTTGAAGGCTCAACTCGAAGAACTAAGGCTTCCAAGCCCTACCTGCGAAGTATACCCCTAGTGGGCTCTCCCACCAACTCGCCCTAACGGCACTAACGGCCTTACCGGGATGCGTCACTTCGCACTCGGTCAACCTAGCCGAGGTGCCAAACTGACGTGACAATATCCAAACCTCACTTTATATACATTTCTCTCACAAAAATGAAGTGAGCAGACTAGAACAGTCTCTAGTCTTCACCCAAGCCCCTAACCTAACCTCAAAATCCAATCTTGGGACAAAACTATCAAAGTGTAACTCGAAATAAGAGAAACACTCATTTGCTAATAGTTAGCTTCATACCAGAGTCCCGCTAACCAACCCTATGTACAACAACCGCATTCGTAATAGCACCACTGTATTATCGCCGCTTAGTATATCACTAGTCATGTTGGTGGTCGTATCACTCTAACCCAAACAAGGGTCGAGAGTGCATCCAACTAGCTAGCAATACATGAAGCGTAACCCGTATCCAAATCCAAAAATCTGTAGCGTCTCCGTCGCTCACTATACCACTAGCACGATGATCATATCATCCTAGCCCAAACGAGGATCGTGAGTGCAATTCACATAGCTAGCGATATAGCAAGAATCGCGTCGACAGCTGAAGTAGACACACAACCCGTAGTAAAAATACCGAATAACGTCGATAAGGAGACTTCCTCCTTTCATCAAACGATCTTCAAAAACCGATAGAGTTTTTCCTCCTGGTTCTGTAAGCTCCAAGAACTCTAAGATCCGACACCCAACAGCCCAGATATGTCTAATTTTTGATCGTAGATGACCGAAACTTCAAAACCTCTTCCAGGCGGTCTAAATCTGCATACACCGCTCAAACAAATCACCTGATCTGAGATCCATCTTCCCTAATAGGTACATCTGGCTACCCTAAACCCAATGAAACTCCAAACAAGTTGTTAAGAGTTCTCCTTGCAAAACCACACAATAAATTTGATAGCATAAAGCAAAAAATTGATGTAAATCGCTCCCTTATGAGTCAAATTCACTCACCATATCCAAACTAGCAACCCAATTCACGTATTATCTTTTCCTCTGCATACTTAAAGACTCTCTACTCTAGCGAAGAACAGCCCAACCTCAAGTCGCATGCGCATAAAATCTGACGTAAGTACTTCTCTGAGTGTCAATTTCATTCAAAACTCTCAATCCGCTTGATGAAAATCCGTATCGTCTTCAATTTCATGTAGAACTCGAGGTTCTGATCTCGATGGATCCAAGGACAACAAGTTTAGACTCCAAAATGATCTGCACGGTCCAACTCTCCTTCACATATAACTAAACTGTTCAATCCTCCCTCCATGCGACTCAATTTCTTCAAAATCCCAATCCTTGATCCACCTCTGCACGAATCTATGCGAAGTCTGCACAAATCTGAAGCCAATGACGTCTTGTGCACTTGCGTTGGATTCATCAATCTCTCAAAACTGTCATCGCTAGCTCGTAAGTTCAAGCTAACCCTTTTCACTATCTATCACAATGCTTACGTCAAATCTCAAATCTTCCCAAGCTGACCTGTTACCAAAAACCTCCAGAAGCACAAAAAAATCCCTCAAAAAAATCCCAAAATCTCCCAAAACACTATTGACATACAAGTTATATGTTTATGAAATAACAATAAAATGTTATTATCCATCATAAATAACAATTTGTTGTTGTTATCATAAAAATATCGCTCCATCCCTCATGTCGCTCTACTCTTGGATCACCCTGTAAATAACAACGTGTTGTTATATAGATCGTCCGACCCTGAGGTAGTTTCACTTTGGGCGTTTGTTGCTTCACCTCCAGGTCGCTCCATCCAGGGGCGCCTTGTAAATAATAAATCTATAATCTATAATATTAAAATCATCGTAACTTTTTTATCTTTGGTTCGTTTACAACGATATAAATACCCGTTTTGATTTTCTTGAAGAGATCTATCCAATGCTGTGGTAAAACTGTGTTAGCAACAAGTTTTGAAAACTATTTTTCTTATGATATTTATTTCATGCTATAGCCCGTGCACGAGGAGACACCGCTTGTTTCATGCGTTGTCAACGGTTCCTATATTGTCCGATACCTCAAGAAGGTGACCTCAACAGCGGATCTCTGAATTATTTCCTCCGTGGTCTCTTTTTTCATTTCTTCGATCGCGGCCACGACACCCTTCAGTCTTTATCGTTTTCCTTCTGAATGGACTATTTGCGATGCGTTGTTGGCATTTTCCTTAGTTACGTCATAATTTCATGTCGTTTCTTGTCTATTTTCTTTCTCTACGCTCGCTCTTTGTTCTTTCTTCGGTTATACTTCAGTTTCATTCCTTCTTGCTTCGCAGCCACCGTGCGTTCCTCTACTTGCACTATGCGTAAGTCTATCGGTCCCACTTTCCTGTCTCTTTCACAAGCTATAGAATCTAGACGCGATGTCACACGAGACGGGGAGGACATGCTGGCAAATACATGGCATCAGCAACGTTTTCCGCTGGACGTGCTGTTCGTCTGTTTATCGTCTATTCGAGCTACCACGCGGTCCACGGCCATGTATCACACTCCACATTTGCATGGTATCCGCTATGCTTGCAGTCTCCAAGGCTCGAAGATGAAATGTCCTTCTCCGTCGTGTGGACTTCTCTCTTCTTCTTGCAATGTCTCACGTAACGAAGACAGTAGAAACTCTCCTGGCAGAAAGCGAGCTCGTTATAGCGAAGCCTCTTTCTCCACGGACTCCAGACTCCAGGCTCCAGACTACCCTGAACGCTTTTGAATTTCTCCATATAAGTTTGGATACGCCGCGCTTTCCTTACCTTTCTCCCAAGAAGCCCATGATCTCCTTCGATGAGATCACACTGCTGCTGACGCAAAATTACTTATGCACATGATGGGAAGAGTAACGAAGATCCTGAGTACGACAACGACCACGAGACGGTAGCGTTTCCACTATTTCTGGCCTTTGTAGAAGAAACAGAGGAAAGTTTCGACTGTTCCTGGCCTTTGTAGAGTCTCGACGATCAGCGCCATTACAATATTTGTGAGCTACCAGGAAGAATACAAGGCCGAAAGTTTTCGAAACAACGTCACGAAAGCGAGTCCAAAAGTATACCGGTACGAATAATCACTAACCAATTGTGCTTGAGCTTCGACTCCTTGAACTTGTCACCACGGGAGCAGATGTCAATCGCAAGACCTTTCCGAGCACTTCATTCGTCCAGAAGAAAAAGCATTTATCTTGCATGAAATATACTCTCCTCCTCGTAGCCTGCAAACGAGTGTAGGGTGAATATGCATGCCTTCAAAGTGGTGATTGACTGACTCATGACATCTCAGCATGTTTAACTTCAGAGAACTTTTACAAATGATGTCACTGATCTTTCTGTTGTTTCTCCTCGTAAAAACATGAATCATCAGTGTATGATGTTCATTTTTGTATAAGATGTGACACACACTCATGGACAATTCATAATTCCTCCAACGAATTTTCACATGTTTACTCTCGTCCCTCTGAGTATACAAACAAACTCGCCTTATCAGACAACTTGTACTTATTTAAGCGTGAAACCATGCGGCACTACGGTATACTATATATTATGGCAGAGGAGAAAAAGAAGACAAGCGTTTACTCAACTCATAAAATTATCAACGACAATTGGCTAACTGGTTTCAGAAGAGTTTAGCCAATTGTCGTTGACATCTTGGAAGTTATTCCACAAATTTTCGTCCACTGCCCTTCCCATTCTCGTTTCTAGCTGCTGCTTGCTCGCATGCTGACGCCTCTATCTGAGATTATGCTCACTATTCTGCCTCTTCTGTATCGACATTTACTTCTGCTGCCTTCTCCTACTAAGCAACTATATTTCCTCTTGCTGGTCACTTATTGCCGGCAAGCGTGGTCACAAAAAAGATGAGGAAAAACATGACTGATGCTCGACTAAACCAACATTTTAGAGAGAAGGAGAAATAAGTGATAAATTCTATAAACTGTTATTGTTGTTATTTGAGACGAAGGACCTTTCTAGGCATATGCAGATTCCTTTTGCAGAGTACAACTTCATTGCTAGACTATACTTCTCTTTAGGGACCCGCCCACCACTTGCTTGTAAGGCTGTGTCATGTTCAATATAATCAGTCAACAATAAAGAACACTTGTTCGCTTGTTGGTATCGTGAACGACCTTTTTACACCGAACGGTGTGGTTCTATTCCCTTGGTAGGATCTCAATAAATAATGCTGCATCGTGAACATGAAAGGTAAAGAAGGTAAAGAGGATACTGTAAATTTATAGCCAAGGAACTAAAACTGATAATGTCATCACAGGAAAGTTTAAGGTTAAGAAGGAAACATAGAAGATATAATCTCCTCAACTCTCCCAAAGTTCTGTACATTGTAAGAGAAAAAAGATTAATCCCCCCAACTCTTCAGGTAGGGAGAACCAAAACGGTAATCAAAAGAAATATACAATGAGAAGTTGAGAACACGCATGGAAAGTGAGTCGATGAATGTAAATTATATTTCATGCTTCAGTATAAAGTGTAACTGACTCTGATGCGATTATGTTCACTATATATATAACACATATGTAATATATGTATTTGACAACTTAGAGAAAGGAATCCCAAACTGTGAAAAAAGTTTGTTTTGTCTAATTAACTTTTTTCTGTGTTTTCCCAACTGGCGAGGATATTGTAAGTGCAACACCAATGTATCTTACAAATAAATACTATGTTTGATTACATGGCTAACGACACCTAATTAACAACGTTAAACTTATAAGTATAAAGGCGTGTCAAAGCTGGAACTCAGTTCTAACTATTTGAAGGTCTCGGATACAGATTATGGCCCTTTATCTTGAGAGCATATCCTGAGACGCCCCGCAGGAACTGAATGCGACCATTTCCCTTCAGCCCGTAGGATCATTTGGTCGCGCATGGAAAATACTCTGGTTCTTTTGTTATGTAGCGTATCGAGCAGAAGATCCAGTCTTTACAGAAAATGAACGCTCAAAATTTCGCCCTGCAACCATGGCCGAGTTACACTCTTTATAGCCTTGGGCCATTAGAGAATCTACTTCCCCAAGCTTTGGCACTCTCCCTGTTAGTTTTGTACAAGTCCGATTAAAAGGCCAAGACAATTCGACCAGAATTTGCAAAGAAATTCTGGGCTACCTGATCATTTTTGCAACTAAATTTCTCAAGTTGTCATAAAAATTAGAATGTTTATCGTATACTTCAATGCAACTTAGGTAGATAAACATGATCATATATAAAAACTGACTGCCGTACGATATACATGAAGATGAATATGGATGTATCCATACAGCTCGAGAGGTCACTAACATATCTCACTGAAATCACGGTTTAATCACCTAAGTGTTAAAACATGTTAGTATTATATCTTAAAACTCTAAAGAAATCATCCTGAATGTTCTACTGAAAAATGTCATATTCGAAAATAAAAGTAGAAACAAAATATATTCCGACTTGCAAATGGTTTAAGCTTATATAACCAAGTGAACTCGAGCCTTGCAGCCTTAGAACACTGGAACATGTAAATCTGGCTTATTGGCTTAACTACGTGAGATTACCAAGGCTGCTTGTTACCCAAGTCACTATTGCGTCTTTCGATCCTGGATGAGCCCGCCTTACTGTAATACATGGTAACTGTCACACAGTGTTTAGTGTTATATAGTACATCTAGTAATTGTGAAGCGAGCTTCCAGCTTAAAGAAATAGTCCAAGAAACTCCAGAGGAGTCTAGTCAAGTGAGATTCAGCTGGGGTCACTGCTTGACAGTTTGCTATTCTAAAGTACCATACAGATTTTACGCAAAGCCCTTACATGTGATTCCCTTTGGGAATTGTCAGAGCATAGTAAGAAGATAAATATAAAGGTAAGCAGATACTGGTTACCAATGCATTGGACAGCGGTGAAAATCCTGCACCACAAAGCTCGTCAGAACTTTTGCTTTCTGTTAATATGTTAACCTAGCTTAAGCATTAAGCTGGTTTGGTCTGACGAAAAGCTGGTCAGAAACGAACAGCTACAACTAAGCAAGATACTCCTTGGACTTCCAGAAATTCATATTCTGAAGGAAAGGTCCCATTCCGTGTTTCACGGATTATCGTACAAAATGGTGCAAAATCTGCACTAGTGTTACCATTTTCATTCCTTTCCCTTACTCCTAGAATTTTCCAGCATTCAAGAAGGTAGCACTACTTTACATTGAATAATATCCCACCTGCCAAGGAAAATATGGGAGAAAGTAGAGGAGTTGTGGATCTATACTGTCGTAACAGTCATGTTAACATAAGACCAATGGGAAATGAGTATTACTCTCACCCTTCCACTGATATGCTCGCTCTTGGATTCGCGTTTCTATGGTTTTGAAAATCTACTGTTGAGTCTTGCGCTGTTCAGATGTCCAGTGCATTGGGCATTTCCGAACATGACAAATCTTCAATTTTCTGTATCATTGCCACTATTGAGTCGCAGCTTTCATCCCATATTGACTTTGGCACAAAGCCCACAAAGCACGAGTTGCGAGCGGGGAGTCGAAAGAAACTGATAGACTGTAAAATGCGGTTTCTGTCCTTTATTCCCATGTCTAACTTTTGATGTGCTCAGCATATAGCCTGGGCTTCGTGCATGGATTGAGCTATGCGAGATTTTGGAGCACCTCCCTGGTAAGAAAGGGTATAAATAATATAATCGACACGGTATGTGAGAAACATTCTAACCCGAAGTAGTAACAGGGCGGTGGGTCGTAAATGAAATACAGTTAAAAATTAATAATATAAATACAGTTATAAATAGTTCTTCGTTGCAAATGGTTATAGCAATATGAGTAAAATATTTATTAATTCTAGAAGGTACACATGGAAGTAACCATAAGCCATTACTTTTGTTTATGGGAAAACACGCACTGAAGCATATAAAAGGAAAAAAGAATGTACGTTAAATGCTCAAAGTACAAGAAAAAAGAAGGTGGAGAAGCAGCCTGATAAGCACAAAAGACGACAACTACGACTAAGTTCTAGTGTAGCTGCCACCGACAGAAGAGGAGTCACTGAAAACGCAAGATAAGGCAAGATACATCAGCTAGTTTGTTTGATAGTTTCACCTGTTAATCAAAGAAGGTTGGAATAGAGGAAGGCGATGAAGCACCTTTCAGAAAGCTTGGAGGAACTTGAGAAGCTTCCGCTCTGCAGAGAAAATAGTTTCGAATGAGAGTATCCAGTTACTTGGGCGAAGAGAAGAGATGGAACCATATTGACCAAAAGAAGTGAAAATTTTGACACTCTGACCTAGTCCGCTGAAAGGCTTCACAGGAAAGTTCAGAAGACCCAAACAGTATTATACGAAAAAGATTCAACGATCCCGCAACATGCTGTAGTCCGAAGGATGCAAAAGGTAGGAAAGAGTTTCGAGTAAAGAAGTGTAGGGTAACTCAATGATGCATTTCATGAATAGTGTACCTGAGCACACCTCCAGGCTGACGAGGAGAAGGTACAGAAATTTCTTCGTCAACCAGAAAATTCTCTTGCTGCTAGCGGTCAAAGTATCAAAAGTGGATGAAGATGAGTAAGAGTAACGAGTCGAATAGTAGACCATGCTTGATTTCATATTTCCAGATCGGGAAATCAAGTCGAGTCGAGCTTTATGGTAGTCTTCTTGAGTCCTCAGCAACAAACTAACAAAATCTGTTGATCAGTTTTCTGGCATCTGGTGTCCGTAGTGTTTATGCACGGGGTTTCACTTCCTCAAAACATCTCTTTTACTTTCTTGGCTTTCTCTTGTTATACACTTGGGGTGCGATTTCTCTCTCGAAAGCAAGGGGATGTAATCAAATATCTGAGAGATGGCTCTCCTCCCAACTTGGAGTCACCAACCATACCTTCAGGACTGCCTCCGCGTTGTTCCATTGAACTAATCCGACTCCTCAGTATCCTGGCCTGGCGTGCGGAAACTTCCTCCTATCACGGTGAGGAAAGTTGGTCAGAGTTTCGTAGTTGCGTAGGAATGAATAGGTATCTGGTGGAACTGTAACCCTTCCAGATCGTCGAACCAGTAGTAATCTTGATGACAGATATCCTCATTTTCTATATGAAAGTCCTATCTTAAGGGTTTGATCGTAGCAAGAAATTATTGTCCGCCCTCGAGATCGTTTGAAAAGATAAACTGGACTAATAGGTTAATGAACGCCCTGAAAGAGCAGAAAGGTTAGAAAGACAAGGGTGCAAAGACAGCCTACACTTTGAGGCTTCTTTGTAGCTTCTGGAAAGGAGAGCACCGCACATGATCAGAGGTCTTTATAGACAGAGGTTTTGTGAGGAAGTCAGCGGGAAAAGTTAGTCTTAGAAGGAAAAAGATTCTACAAAATCGTAGTAAGAAGGTAGATTCCTCGCACGTAGTGAACTTACTAAACTGCCCTTCGTAAACATTCAATGTCTTTATTCTGCAAAACATGACCATCCTCTTTTTCCACAAAACATAAGGTTCAATATCCAAACATCTGTGCATCGCACTTGTTAGTCCAACGTTGGTTGGTGTGCGTGACGCTTAACATTCAGCTTGTCAAGGCGCAGACAATTATCCAGGAGCTCTCAGCACGGTATGATGAGTCGATGGATAAGTTAGTATGAGCCTTGCAACAAGAAACACGACATCCACGAATAGACCATAACTCTTCTCACAAATTAGACGGACCCGTAGGTAAAGAAACATTCCTCGAGAGAGGATATCTTCTGGAAGTACTGAAAACTGTCCGAAGAAACAGTCAATCTGATACGTTACTACAGTTTTCAGATGCTCATAGGAAAGACGACTATCACCAGAACCTCAGGTTGTCTGAATGCTGTACCCGTCACCTGTACAAATCTTTGGATGGCAAAGGAATTGAGTTTCTCGAAGAGAACTGCTAGGCTCATTACGGGCTAAGTAGTCTTTAAACTACCGGTGGCTCAACAAGCGGCAGAATAAACGACAGAAGTTGCTTAGTACTGTTTGGATGCCAAAGTACTGCTGGCCCGTGAATCAAACGTTCAGCTCTTGTGGCGGACGCGCCGCAGAACGAAATGACAGAAGCTCCTGTAGTTCCATTTGCTTCGAGTAGTTTACGGGTGAGCGCCAGAGGAACTCTGTTTTCGCAACTCGCAACTTCGCACTTCGCAACTCTGTTTTCAAAAGGCTCACTTTTGAAAACAGAGTTGCGAATGCGAAACACTGCATTCTTGTTTCAACTTTGACCAGCATGGCCAGTCGAGTTGTAGCATAAGAGGCGGGGGAAGGGTGAGTGGCAGATGTGAAATGTATTATAATGTCAGTATTCATTGGGAAGGTTCTGGAGGTTTGGCTGAAACTTGAAAGACAAAGGAGGTCAGTTGGTCTGGGAATGTCTATCGTCCGTCCGTGGAATATGGCATTGGTGGGACGCGGATGAGTGCGGAGCGGAAACTGCCTGGCCTAGCCGGGCCAGGCCGGACATCTATCTGGCTGGCTATAGAAGGTTACTACAGTAGTAGACGGGAGTGATCTGATAGTGAGTTTAGTGGGATGTGCGAGTGTACGTACGTAATGGTGATCAACGGATGCGTCATCTCATGGACCTACTTGGTCGAGTCTCAAACTGTGTTGCGTCGGATCCAGAGAAGGAGAGAAGTAGCGGAGCAAACAAGCATCTCTAACGGAAGTACCTTGTCGTCAAACTAGTTCCTTCTAACTACTTCTCATTGTGTCCTCCCTCACATCTTCACTTCCGCCAAGTTTGACTCCTGTGTTTCAGTTGCGTGGTGTGCATCACGCGCCTGAGCTGGCGGTCGGAGTTTTCGTCTCGATGGTCCAAAAGTCTTCCGTAGGTTCGTGCTTGGATGTCGGTCTCGTGACGGTAGTAGCAAAGCAAGTCGACTAGACGAGTGATTTCCTGTTTGTCTACTCAAGAGTCAAGACTACCCTACACAATCAGACCCTACCAGACACGCTCTTGGTTCTTGGCCGGACGCACAACTCCGGCTCACATTTTTCGTGGTACTGTAATGACATCCTCCTATTATCACAGAACCCTCGCAAGCGTAAACTGCGAGTTGCTTAATGATGAATCTGCCATTAGTATATTGCACGGACGTAACCGTATGGGAGGCACATACGGTTACGGCTTTATAAAAGGGAGAAAGGAAAAGGATAAAGAGAGAAAAACGCGCTGTGCTCGACGAGGAAGTTGGGAGAATTTTCATATCCCCGTTGCCTCTGCATACGGAGTTTATACTGCATGCCCACTGCAAGTACCATCCACTGCCCCTACCGCGCGAGAAACGGACTGGTGGCCAAGACGGAAGTTGACTGATTCAGTTCCCTATTCATCCAGGAAAGGAGGAAAACACTATTGATCCCTTTCTGCGTGCTCCTCCGTTCGGTCCGGCAGTCAGTTGGTCAGTCGGTCAACCTCACCGGAAAATAGAGAGCATGGACGTCTGTCCTTTCATTTCTCTTCTTTCTTGGAGTTTCTACCAGTCCAGGTCACTGGTAGCGTCCAGTTCACTTTTAGGTCGGAGAGAAAGAAAAACTCGTAGCGTCCAGTATTCTCAACATTGAGCTGACATCACCAACCACAGCACATGTCGACCCAGGAAATTTGTGTCCCTTCCTAATAACGTACGTTGCTTCATGTCCGTCCAAACTCACCATTCGTCGGTTTCACGGTACGAACCAACTGTGCTAGTGTTGTTACGTGGTTGTCAACTGGAAATCACACGTACTTCTGTAGATTCACGAAACTTCACAGAGTACTGAAAGAGGTTAACGAGGCAGGCAGATTTACTCTAACTATAATGGCAGATGAACTCCAAATATAGTACCCATCATGCCATCTAGTCCAAAGGAGAAAACCTCGTAGCATGCCGAACAGTGCACAACAAAAGGAACAAGTCACAAGAGATCAAACTATGAGATATTAAAGCAGAGAATAAAGAAGCGAAAAGAGGGGAGAAAATTGACGGGAATCTAAAGCAGGTGGAACTCGGTCCCATGAATTGATCCACAGTCAAGATCCATCCATAGCCATCCAACGAACCAACCTACATTACCGAAAGAACTGAGAGGAGTTAGCGAGAAAAGCCATGGCCAGCTATGTGCTTCGTGGCCGTGCCCAGCCAGCCGCTGGCACAGAAAATCAGCTGTCGATATCCATCCATACCCATCCACAACTTGCACGTTGCTCACTGTCACTCTCTTTCAGATTCGTATCCTTCCCATCCCCCAAATAGTAGCTTTCGAGCTTTCTCTCCGTCATCCACTCCTTCCACCCCAACCCTACTCCGTGGTTAGGGCAGTCACTGCATGTCGTCTTGTGGTCACGGAATCGAAATCTTAGTGATGACTTATGGCGCATTCACGTGAGCTAGTGAGCCGCCCGAACGGAGCTGCTGTCGGATAGACCCAGCGGTTTATGAGCGGAATTGAGCAGGACTCCTCATCGGGGGCCTGCTATATTACTGGGTGCTCCTGCTGAGAATTCCGCCGGTGGTGAAGTAAAGCATATACTGTAGTTATTCTTCCGTCGGGAGGTCTAGCACAATAATAAGTCGATATCAGAGCTCCCGTCGGGAGGCTACTTGTCACACTCTTGTGAGTTCTGACGCTTCCCTTTTGGACCAAGAGTCCTGTTAACCTACGGAATGTGAACGAATCCGTCTGTTGGTCCATGTCCGGCCAGCTACTCTGTCATGATGGGAAGTTGGAGAGTATCTACAGTTTGGAACCGAGTGCTGTGACTGCTGTCAGATTGTACAAGAGGAGCTAGGAATCTCAGACTATAATGGTGGCATAGTACGCGTGAATTGAGCACAGAGCAGTTGTGGTAAAGTCGACCTGGTTATGATACGTAGCTTGATTAGTTGGTAAATTTCGTGTAATGTCGTTTTCCTCGTTCAGTTCTAAATCGACTTTACGGCTTGGAGAAAGGCCACAGTACCGTAACCAGTACAGTACTGATTACCAAGTTAGCTTTGGTCTGAACGCTGGTCGCATCTCGACTAATGTTAAATTAATCAAGATTAACTAATGTTCCATCAATCGCATTATGTTACAACAGTAATTACAGAACGACTTTGAAGGTACTTCTCATCATAACAACTGCACTCTGAGAGGTTAGAAAAAATCAACAATGATCACGGGCTTTTTTTCGCGTCTGCTGCATATCAGAAGAAAGTTGGTTGATTTGGTTTCCAATTGTTTTGGTATTGTTCCGAAAATCTTAATTTTATTGACAATTGAACTAGTTCTACCAATGAGTGGTACAACTGGTTGTGCAAAATCAAGAAGTGGGTAAAAATACATCCAAAATTCACAAACAGGAAAAAGACAAATGTTTAAACAAACAATCAAAATAATCATGGACAACTTACTGACAACAGCCTTCAAAAAATATTAGTGAAACATGCAGTGTACTAAAGCACACAGTCATGAGGAAAAGTGCTCGAAATGGTTTACAAATTGTGACTTGTGTTAAAGTTTCTAAATTAGTTTCACAATTTAAAACTCATTTGGTAAATTGATTACGCCTGCTTACTTCAGTTCTACAAAACTCATAAGTGACTCATGCGAACAGAACCTTTCTCTGGTATAAAGATTTGTGACTCCCGAGAGTAAAAATAGTTTTAATTTGTAAACTTTAATTTACAGCCTAATCCTTCCAAGAAGAAGAGTTAAAATATAAATTAAAACTTTTTGCATATTCTTTTCTTCCTAACTTAGAAGAAATGAATATACATCCAAAGTGGTATAAAATTGGGTTTCAAACATTACTCCGTTCAAGTAGAGAACAGGATTAGGGTTCTGATCAGTATCTCATATATCGAGTTACAGAAATGAACTCGATGTTTGAACGGATATCTTAATTAATAGTTACGTGCTTTTAGCTCATAGGTTTTGAAAATATATTATATAAAAATTTATAATCAGATTTTAAACCATCAGATGAAGTGCATGTACCTACATGTGCCATTCTTCCTCTCCAAACTTTACGAGAGTAAAAAAGGTTATGAAATAAAATGAAATTAACCTGGAAATAAACTTCGTCTCGGTCTACTGTGGTCATTTCTCAAAAAAATTAAAATATTATTATTATTATTATTATTATTAGGAGACTACGGTTGCTATGGTAGAAGCTGTACTGCAAGATACCTCATAAGGTACCCCGCTCCTCCTACAGCCATTCCTGTACCATGAGGTTACAGGAATGTACGTCCCAGTTGCATGGTAAGGTTTGAACCCCCTAATCATCAGTTAGAAATGTCAATAAGAGTGACCTTACATTTGTCCAGTAGAAGGTGAAAGAGTGAAATAGGTCAGCTTGTGTTAGGGTAACACACTTGAGTTCCAAATTTCAGCCTTTCTCTTCTTCACTTTTCTGTATATAGAACTCATGTTTGTCCTCGCATGCTATTCAACTGCAAATATTTATATGAAATGCTTAATATCTGTAATATGCAGTCAAATGAGGAGAAAAAACCCGAATGGAGAACCGCTCAAAACCACTATTCTAAACGTATGGAAATTAAGTTTACTAGCAAATAAAATATCTATTGTTATATGTATGTTAAATGTGATTTATTTCTTCCGTTGATTGTTTAGTGTTTGTACAAGTTATTCTAATGTTGTATTGACTTTAGATGCTAGACACACCTGCCTCAATGTATTCATCCATACTTGATGGCTTGATCTCATTTACATAAATTCTGTCGTATTATAATTGTTTACCATCTCAATATTCACACATTCAAACAATTCAATCTTCATCCATGAAAATGCAACGATGTTTCCCAAAACTTAAATCCCACTCTTTACAAAAATAAAATATAAATTCATTGTGCAATAGATCAATGAATGACCATCGGGACCTAGAACTCTCTAAATACAAAATACAACTTGTGCGTGCTTTAGCATGTGCTACCACTGCCATGCCAAGAGACGTATAATTGTAGTTAAATTGTAAACTAATATTTTTTATATAATTATCATCTGATAACCCAAATAGCTATTTCTGAAAACTTCTTAGAATAGCAGTTCTGCATCAATATGAGCTAAACTAACGTCTATATTGTACTCAAACAACTCATGTGTAACTGATCTAATAATTATGTATTGATCGCGTTTTGATATGAGAGAATCTGATATACAGATGATTTGGAAACAAACAAAACAACCCAAGATGAGATACGGATCATCCAGATAAAAGAGAGCAATCTGATATATGAGTCTAATACAAGATAAAAACAATCGAACCATTCGGACAATAATCTATTGATCCGATCTATTGTTTCATAATTTAACTCCAAAAGAATTACAACATGTAATGAAGGATTATACTCAAGTTGTTATGCAACACAAGCTATCCTAACAATATTTGTTTTGGTTTGGTTTTTGAGGTTACTTTTATTTCGTAATACAGCAAAACTTGATAAGCTATCAAACATACATGGAACGCCTTTATAATTATGTCAATGTATATCCACAATAAACACCTTACATTTAAACCAGATCTTTGCCAAAAAAAGGAAAAGATGTTTTCTTTACCAGAAAAATATCGTGAATTGTTGTCATAAAGTGTAGAAAAACAAAAAGTGCAGTGGCGTTTTCCAGAGCAGAGAGCAAATTGGTCCTTAACAAACTCTAGAGCATTTTGCTGATTCACAAGTAGAAGCGAGAATCAGTCATATTCTTTTGGGTAAAATTCTTCTAAATGGTTGAGTTGTAATGGACAACAAAAGATAAATGAGAATAATAATTAATATGAGAAGGATTAAAAAATGACATAAAACAGTAACATGACCATTATGAGGTCAAAAGCATAGTGGGAGACACAAGACAGTAAGAACTTCAGCAAACAAATACAAACCAACAACATGTCAAGTATGAACTGTAATAGAACAAAACTTTGGCCAAAGACAAAGATAGATTAATTAGAATGCATCAATACATCATTATATACTCAAACTAAAAAAAAAATAAAAAAAAAAAAGATAATAAAATAAAAATCTTTAACGTTCATAGTCACGAGAGAACAAAATTGTATAACATTGGTATATAACTCAAGCTATTATAAAGAGATACACTTGGACTAATGAAACCTCGTATATTGTTCTTAATCATGGTAGCTTATACAGACGCTATAGCATTTCTCAATGAAAAGTATTTAAGAAGTGGTATTTTTATAATGATATGAACTTGAAAGATTTTTGCACTAACAGTAACGGAGGTTGGCTCTTTCGCATGCAAGCATGCAACATGCTGAATTCTTGACTAGAATATTGAAAATATTCTTAACTTATAATTTACTCGTAACATGAAAAGTACATCCTTAAAATATTAAGACAAAGTTATTTTTGTCATTTATTCATATTTTGTTGAGTTTTCTCACTTTGACAATCCAGAGATAGGAACAATATTATATCACGTTAACGTACATGAGGACTATTGCGATGTGCATTCTACACCATTAGGAACTGTTACGAACTTTGGATGATTATTAGTTCTTCATTCTTCGAATGTATATGTGGTTTTCAAAGGCTTATTATGACGTATGTGGATATGCTTTTCTCGGGTGCTTCAGTTTTAAAGAAATTTGTTGGTCTGAAATCTAATATCAAGCACTCTCTCAATGATCGAGATGGATGTCACGTCAACATCCGTAAACTAATCATATACACAAATACTAATTTTCGATCTTTCAGTAATGTCTAAGTGCAAATTGGAATATAAAGGATTACACACATTAAAATCCATAATTTTTATGTATGTATGGAAACCAAGACGAAGTGTTGGGATAAATTTTGTATTATTTTCACTCAAGCGTTGGGAATGCGAGTTATGAGATCATACGTGAGAGACAAGAATAGACTAGACAAGACAAGATCAAGAATACATAGTGATAATGTATATAATCAATTATTAATTAAAAATGGTATAGTTCATGTAAACTACAGTACTCTCGATGATCAAAAGTTTTGTTATGTTTGATAAATAGTAGAATTTGTAGCTCTTGTGACATTGGTTAATTTTTAGCTCATTATATGTAACTCTTTACATCAAAAGTTCTGATTTTATGCGTTATTTAATAAGCATTTTGATTGAATCAACAATTATTCATTATCGAGATCAAATGAATATCTCCAACCATCAAAACTTAAGTTTTTCTAGATGAATTCAAACATTTTGACAAAATAATAGTTTTAGATCATCAAGACTTCAAAATAATTTTTTGTTTGAATCAATAATTTACACTCAATGAAATCTCTATCATCGAGACCAGTCTCGACATTCCATTCAAGCCAACACAAATTATAATTTAGATCAATGATAATATAACAACATTCTATTTTAGTAACAATTAATTACCCTCGATAATCCAGACAATTTAGACATCATATTTTAGACAACTTTATTGCTGCAGGTGTGTAGATGACAATGAAAATCTCAGATTTCTTTGCTTATTTGTGATTAGTTCATCTAGAACGAAGTCTCTTATTCACAGGAACGAAGAGCTAAACCGCACCACGGCTTTCGAGACAGTTTTTAGGACTTCGCATGTGTGAGATTAGGTTCGGTAATAAGCCTGTTGCCCACACTAGTCACAGTTTCCGTTTTGTCTAGGATCACGAGCCGGGCTGTACAGTATCCAGCTTTTCAGAGACAGGCTTGCAGAGGTTACTGTTGAGTTTAGAGGCACGAGTTTTTTGACTTTACGGGAGTGAGATAGTTCGTCCCGCCATGGAGTTTCAGCTTCACACGAGTGGGATAGTTCATCCCGTCATGGAGTTGAGGTCCATATCCCGTGAAAGAGATTTGAGCGCGCGATAGTGCGTTTACGAGTTTGAATTCAGGAGCTTGAGAAATCTCTGATATATTTCCTAAGCTGCAATAGTTTGCACTGCGATTCATTCTCGTCCACAAAGGGTTGTGCTATTCCAGTCAATGTGTGGGGTGTGGAGCTTCATAGCTGTCATTTTTGCAGTCGTTTGGTTGTCAAAACAAGCACATAGTATCGTGAAAAAGAGTCACATGGCACTCAGAAGAGCTGTGCTCGAAATATTTGCTGCAGCCGAAGTTGAAGAGGTCCATGACGACGATTTTGAAGAGCACGACCAGACAATATTCAGTTTGGATAGCCAGAGAAGACCATTTCACAGCAATGTTCAAGCAAGTCAAAATGCCATCAATAGAGTTTATGCTCCTCCTCATAATCTGCATGAGATCATGGGTAGTTCTCTAGACGATGCTATTTTGCTAGAGCCAGATTTCGTAACTCAACCAAGCACTTCTTGGCCGAGTGCATCTCCAGCAGTCATGGCTGCTCAGTTCAATGTCACTCGTGAGGCTGTTTCTCGACCGAGTGCATCTCCAAGCGTCACGGCTGCTCAATTCAATATCACTCCTGGGGTTGTTTCACGACCGAGTACATCTGCAGGCATCACGTCTGCTCAGTTCAATGACAATCTTGAGGCTGAATCTCGACCTTCATCACCTATTCCAAGTAATGCTCAAACGAGTAAACGGTTTATTTGGCATGATTGGCAGATTGTTATACGGATAGAGGCAAAGCGAATAGAGGCAGAAGAGCAAGCTGTCAATGCAAGAAGTGATCTCATTGTAGGAGCTGAACCCAAGCTGAGGAAAGTTCAAGCTTACTTGCGATCCAAAGATGCTCTCCACGTTGACACTAGCCAAATCAGAAACAAGTGGGAAACTCTGATCAGCAATTACAGAAAAGTTCGAGATCACAACAAGATATCAGGCAATGCCCCATATGAAGCAATGGACAAGGATGAACGGAAAGTCAAAAAACTCCCTCTCGATTTTAGCATGCAGTTTTTTCAAAAAACTCCTCTCATTGACTGCTGGTATGGAAAATGACCTTCCATGACTCCACCTTGCATGACAGAGTCTATGGCTCCTAGCCATGGTCCTGCACCTGAACAAGAAGCAAGGCAAGGTGCACAACATGAGTTTCAGAATTATGTATCTCCTGAGACTGAAGAAACAAGTAGACATAATTCAAGAAAGAGAAAGAGATATATGTCTAGATCAGCTTCTGTCTTGAATTCAACCTTGTTTACATTTTCCAACTCGATTGTAGATGTTGAGAATAAGAAACTAGAGTTCTATAAGAAAATGGAAAGCCAACGGCTTGATGTAGAGAAGAGCAAGATTGAGAATTCTAATTTTCGCTCAGAACAGCTAGTAAGCGTGTTAGACAAGATGGCTGGAGCTCTGATAGATATCGGATCAGCTTTACATAGACAAGTCTAGACTGTTTTGGAGAAACCTCAGAAGCTTAACTTACGGCTTATGTAAACTGAAATTTTTTATATGATTATCACTATTTTTTGAGTGCGTTTGCTTTTGTTGTGCAGACTTTCACAGTATTTTGATGTTGATCATTTCATCAGTTATGCTGGCTATAAACATTGTTGTCGAACTAGAATCTAGCATGGACTTGGAGGATGATGAGTTTGGTCGGCTGTCAGAGGAGGTTCATCATTCATTGACAAACGTAGTACTCGCTGCTCATCACATCGTGGATGCACATCTTCAACAGACGAGTTCATTGTGGTGGGTAAAACCTAGATCTCTCATCTGGTTTGACTACTATTTGTGGACAAGTTATGATGATGACCGATGGATTAAAACACTTCGTACGCCAAAAGCTTTGTTCCTCGAGGTGGTGAGGATGTTAGCTCCTAATATAGTTAAGCAAGACACAAAATTCAAGAAAGTTGTGCCAGTTGAGGTTAGAGTAGGCGCAGCTATACTACGGCTCTCAACTAGTATGAATCATTTTCATATTGCTGAGAAGTTCGAGATAGGTGAATCCACTTCCCAAGAATGTTTTGAGGAAGTTGTCCGTGTAGTAAACCTTGTGTCCACTTTACATACAATGACCTATGGGAGCTGAAATGAAAAGGGTCAGTCGTGGCTTTATGAGGAAAGCAGGCCTACCTAATTGTCAAGGGGCCATAGACGGCTAACACATCAAAATTAGAGCCCTTCCATGTAAGGACTTGCCAGCAGAATATTTTAATCGGAAGCAATATCATTCTGTCGTTTTACAATGTGTTTGTGATACAGATGTTTCTTGATGTAAGATGCGGGAGGGTTGGATCATGTCATGATGCTAGAGTTCTGAAGAACTCTTCTTTGTTCACGCATATGAGAGATGGTAAAGTGTTGTCTAGACCAATAATGACACTTCCAAGTGGTTTTCAACTTTATCCTTATCTTGGGTGATTCTGGATATATGATGGAGCGGTGGTTATTACCTCCTTACCATTTGGGACCAAACTCAACCCAACTGGACAGACTCTTCACTGAGCATCAAATAAGAGACCGCATATGCATCGAGCAAGCATTCGGAGTACTCAAAGGCATGTTCAACATCTTGAACGTGGGTATATCCAGCAGTGTAAAGTGGGCAGCTGAAATTGTTAAAGCGTGTTGCACTTTACATAACTTTTTGGTTCAAATATAGGATGATAACAGATAGATCATTCACAGAGTCCACCAGTTTCATCCTCCCTTGTGGGGTGGAAGTACAACAAGGAAGAAACGCACGGAACGAAGTCAGAGAAGCTATTGCAGAGTTCCTTGCTTCAAACTGATAATGTTGCAGACATCAGCACAAAGTCCAGGTTAGTTCTTCGTTATTTCCTCTTTGATGCTTGTACCTGTTATCTCGCTTGGCATATCTCGAAGTCCTACAACGAAGTTTTCAGTTCTTTTCTCAAAGTTGTTGCACTCGCTTCGAGATCTGAGTGGCACTGAAATGCTAAACTTCATCACTCTGTTCTCACGCTTTAGCAACTACATAACACGTTGTTACGCTTGAACTTGCATTCTTTCCTGTCTTCAAGCTGACTTTGCTGTCTTCTTCGGAAGCAAGCCACGTGGGTGTGGCTTTCATTTTCATGCTATTTGCTTTATCATCTTTTATCAGCACTGAAATCCAGTTCAGGCCTTTCTGATGCTATTTGAGTTTTCCTAACGGCTACTCGCTGATTGCTGTGTGCTACAGGACTTCCTATGTACAGTTTGCTGGTTGAAGACGATATGGTACATGCTCCTGTAACTACAACACCACATATAGCTATGTTCTCTTGCACTGTACTTGTTTCTGAAGCAAAAGAATGGATTTTCAAGTGTAGTCCAGGAACAAAATGGATCTCTGTGTAAACAGTGATATTGAGCGCAATTTTCCAACTTGGTATGAAATATCCAAGCAATGGGAGTTAGATGCTTGGCTCGCAGATGAAGAGACTCCAAACATTGAAGAGTATTCGTTGTGTATGTTAGTTGCAGCTTCAAAATTCGTCTCAGGGCATGTCCTGAAACGAGGTGTGGTGAAAATGTTACTCTTGGAGATGTTTGAGGTGTCCAATGTGCACCAGTTAGATCCTGTGTTGGTAGATGGAGTAGATTCAACGTTCAGTTGCATTCCTCCATGTGATAGTTGCAAAAACAACTCTTTTCTGATCGCAGCAGTGGATTGATGTTAGATTTCTATTTTCAAGCAATAGCATCTAGGTACCGTTTGGACCAGAGCTTACAGAGGTTCGCTTGAATCTACGTGCAGTTGAGTCGAGTCACGAAATGTAGTCATTTCTGGTATTTTGTAATCCATCGGTGTTGAAATCCGAAGTCAATCCTGATCTTTTCACTATCAGACGTTGGTAGTTCATCCAGCTCAGAAATATCTCGCTTTTGCTGACTTTGTTGTTATTGACTTTCACTGTCATCCGTTTCACTTTCACTCCTCTGCTCGTCCCGATCATCGACTCTACTCGTCTCGACTTTCACCGACTCTACCCGTTCCGAGTTTCACTTGCTATCAGTTTCAGCAGATGGTACCCACCTCCAGTTCTAAGCTATCTCCACTTTAAAACCTTGAAGAGGAGCATAGGAGTGGATGAGGAGGTTAGAAATGGACGTGCAAGAGCTCAAAATTTTAGTTTTTCTGCAAAGATGTAGGGGAGGACCCACTCTTATCCGACTACTAATTTTTTTCTTCTCAACTCCTAAAAGTTCCATTTTGGTCTCCAAAATCTGATTCAAAGTTTTTGGTGGTCAAAAGAAATGGTTTCTTCATCGTTTCTACCATTTCTGTAACAATGTTGTCAGATACTCTTCCTCATACAATGATAATATACATATAATTTTAGTGAAACTTTATGTTATTTTCTTTCATAAAATTTTATTTTCCTCAGCTTAGATAGTTGTCATAAATCTCCAAAATGATCATCGAATATCCACTTCAGATGATAAAATTACTTTCTTCTGGTTGTGTTCAAATTAATTTTGAGTACTGTGGGCAAGAGGAGTCTAAAGTACCCCCAAGCTCCATGAAACGAGACTCTCGTTTGGAGATGAAAGTAAAGTAGACGTGTAAGATTGTGGACGATTCGCACGACTAACATTTATTATCCATCATCATTGCTAAAAAATAGCTAGTTCAATCTAGACGTGATGCGGTCTCATTTGTGTTTCAGTTTCAAAAAACTACAAATTATTTACCCGTCTAGGAGACTCGAAACAGTACAACTTTTCTAGAAAAACTGTAACTAAGAAACTAGGTGCGGTTTCCCTCTTCGTTCGTGTGAATAAGAGACTTCGTTCTAGATGAACTAATCACAAATAAGCAAAGAAATCTGAGATTTTCATTTTCATCTCCACACATGTAGCAATAAAGTTGTCTAGAATATGATGTCTAAATTGTCTGGATTATCGAGGGTAATTAATTGTTACTAAAATAGAATGTTGTTATATTATCATAGATCAAAATTATAATTTGTGTTGGCTTGAATGGAATGTCGAGACTGGTCTCGATGATAGAGAGTTCATTGAGTGTAAATTATTGATTCAAACAAAAAATTATCTAAAACTATTATTTTGTCAAAATGTTTGAATTCATCTAAAAAAAACTTAAGTTTTGATGGTTGAAGATCAAAACATTTGATCATCGAGAGTACTGTAGTTTACATGATCTATACCATTTTTAATTTTGATTATATACATTATCACTATGTATTCTTGATGATCGAGAGCTCTCTTCAAGACTTGTACTTGTTTCTACGAATATTTATTTTTTGGGATTGATTTTTAAATAGATACATTTGTTTATATACATTTATCCTCTCGATGATCGAGAGCTCATACTTTCATCGTAGTTTTGAAAGTCATATCATAAAAAGTAAACACTTAAGTATATTGTACATTTGAAGCTTTTGATATATTTGACTAGATGTTTACATCTCTCTACTAAGAAATATATATAAGATGTAGTTGACATATCTCGATGGTCAAGAGCTTATAGCTTCCAGTTGCAATCGACTACACTCAAACACAACTTGCTAGTAGTTAGTATTGTTTTTTTCAACTTCTTTCAATTTCTTTTCACTGTTAAAACTAGACGTCGAAACTTTCTCCTCATAGGAGAAAACTTATAAATACAACTTGAAGATGTACTTCGTTATGATGATCAAGACTTCAAGACTGTGAATATATCACATTTTGAAATGTAGTATATACACTATAATATGCTAACAGTTGGTCATTTTTGGAATGCAAACTATTGACGACAAAGACTTATAGGTCAAACCTTCTCTTGATTTATACAAGATTTAGTATAGATATAAAATGTAGTTCACATCTTTCAGTGTTCGAGACTTCCGAAAATCAAAAATATTATTTTCAGATATATTTTCAATAGTTGATACCTTTGTCACTCTGAATTTTCACTAATGAGACTTCATGTTCAAAATTGCTTCTTCAAACACAAATAAATTTTATATGAACTCACGATCTTGCCGTGGTCAAGATATAAGCCATATGTCAGTGTTAGACTTAGATGTACTTTCACATCTTTCAAAGATCAAGATTTTAGAACACAATTTATAAATCATTTTTTTAAATTAAGATTGAACTGTAGTATCAACCAGCAATCCTCGACAAGTGATTGATTATTCACACAATTAATAGCTTGTTTGGTGATGATTTTTCTTCTCATTGATATATGTGTCAATCCTACGATACGAAAATGTCACGATGATCCAACTATTGACGGTGACACTCCCAACTCTCGATACTAGCACTTCAACCTCTTGATATCAAGACTATCAAATATTCAGATAATCTCGTCAACAGTTGTACATATCACATGTTGCATGTCGAGTTGAGAACCTCAATAGGCAAAGAGAAAAGTTATTTTCAATAAAATTATGTATCAATAACCTATAATAAGAAACAAACCGGATAAAGGAAACAAACTTTTTATGTTATCTCAAACTATAACTGCCTAAAAATGGATAGCATAAACGTTTTTAACACTCTAAACCATCCTTAACAAAGTTGACACAAATGTTGTATATGATCAAGTTGGAAGGATCCAACAAGGTTTGAGGAAATCAAGATTACTAGCAAAAAACTGATTTTTTTTGCTAGTAATCTTGATATTAATATTAATATTAGTTTTTATAAATATTTTAGCCTAATTGTATGTAAATTTTAAACTGGAAATTCATTTTGAACATTGAAGTGCATCTATGTTAGACTTTGAATAAAGTTCTAACAATTTTGTACAAATTAGTAGTAGAATTAAACTTACGCCGGAAGTGGAAGACATGCCAGACCTCACAAAGTTGGGTTGCACCAACATATCCACCATAATTGAACTTTATCCTCTAAGCCATGTTTTGTTAGATCTCTTTCAAAAGAAAATAAACTATATTGATTACAATAGTTACTTGAAGCAAAGAACATATGCATGTAGTTAGTTAACATCAAACGCCAAGATCGCGACCATAGTCAAATGTGGAACTTGTTTGTGAAGCTGGAGGGTTCACTAAGGAAAATCATTAAAGAGGAGTGTGAGAAAACTATGTTAGTTTTACTTAACTGTTAATTAATGATAGAATCAGAGTAGGCTATTCTTATTCTTAAGCGAGCTTTCACATACAAGAAAAGTGGTTGAAAGAAAAACTATCTAAAGAATGTATGCATTTATCTAACTAAAATTTTATAAAAACAAAATAAGAATATTAAAATACTTCTTCCTCACACATTTTATCAGCAAATATAAATAGTTTTCTCTCAAATTGTGAAGATGATATTTATCTCAGTTTTACTCTCCTCGAGAATATTTGCGAAACATATGTAGCATATCACCTGCACTACACCTATGTAAACTTTTAGCTCTTTGGGTTTGTATAGGGTTCAGATTTCAATTGCTTTTGCAATCCATAACGGTATATTTTGTTCATCTTTTGCCACTACTCCCAAGAAAGTGTTCCTTGAAGCTTACTCAACTCATCCAGATGAGTATTACTGCTTGTGGTGAGTGGATGTGTCTAAGAACAAGTTGGATATCACCATTGTATATCTGCCTTCTATAGTCCAATTAATAATTTGCCTATAGTTACTATATGATCTATCATTGGTTATTAACATTCAATATGATAACACATATCTTCAAAGTGGTAGGTAAATAGTGGAGTTTAATTTGGATGGAAGAAAACAAATGAAGCTATGAAAATAAAGGTTTCAAAATAGGAGATGACCGTATCTTGTGAGATCAATCACGAGACTAGGAAAATAAATCCTTGTGAAATCAAGATACATAAGAGAGGTAATGGTAGTGGATAGCTCTCACATATATACTTGGTTAGCTAATAATCCACACTTGACTCGTTTCTCGAGTGATAGTTGACCGGTATTTCCTTCTTGTTGCCCTCTTGTACAACCTTCTTAGGATACTCGAAACGGTTTGTACCATATAGGCTATGATTAAAATTTTGTGTCAAAGTCAGAAGTTAAAAGTCAGAATATTTCTCTCAACTAATTTCAAGTCATGCCCAAAAAGCAAGACTTCACATGAACATGGAATCAGTTTGTTTTCTACTCAAGTAAATTGTTGGATGTTAAAATTATTTAAATTTCACCATTGTCTAGTGCCACAATTCTTTGTATTTTGTTGATAACACATGCGAGTCAACAAATATTATAATTTATTTATTTATTTTCTAAAATAATATTATATTTATAAATAAATAGATTATTCTCAAAAAAATATACATTTTTGTATATAAAATACTATATTTTAATTTAAAACTCATTTAAAGATAAAAAATATTTTATATTAGTTTTATTGATTTTCAAAAAATTTGCTATAGATAATTTAAAATATGGTATTTTTCTTTACACATGTTTCTAACAAAAACCGTCATTGAGACACATGTGTGATGGTATATATTCAACATATTCATAAATTTATATATATTACTAATAAATTAGTACTTATATATTTCACAGTTTCTATCCAAAATATTTATAATTAACTTCAATAAGTAGGCTGCAGAAATATTACAATGGATGAGACTTTATGGAACAAAGACACGAACTCCAATAAGGGTGTCTTCCGACTAAGTTTTTAATGTGTTTATCAGATATTGTTAGATTGGTTCGGTAATAAGAATTGACTTCCGACTGTACTTTCGCAAGTGTGCCAATAGTATATTCGTCAGCATATAGCATCTCCACGGTTTTTGGCTGGGGGTACCTCAGAGCTAGCATTTCCGTGTTTTTCGCTTACAGGAACTCTCTCAGGCGGACGTGTGGACACTCAAAAAAATGCACGAAGGGTGGTAGCTGAACTGGAACTCTCCGTGCCCTCGTTCTGGACTTTGACAGGTTCTGTCAGTTTATGAACCAAACTCCTATGATCCACGTACTGCAGTGAGCCTCAACTTTGTGTACTACTCATGTCGCGGCACGAGATTACGTTTTCTCCGAAAATCCCGAAAGTAAATAATGTGTGATGAGAAGACGTTCAATATCGCGACTAGAGTAGTACCCAAAAGCTGGAGGACTAGAAGCTGTATCTTTCAGGTTCGGCGGGACCCATTAGTCGCGTTAAAAAATATAGTCGAAAGAGACTCTAAGACATGTATGACACTATACTATAATAAATAGGTAGAAATTGACTGGATATACTAATTCTTTTGCTTACAATTGCCTGAAGATAACTATCACATAACTATCGGTAGTATCCCACTTGCTCCATTTCATAAAATGCATCCTGTATGTTTCAGATTGAATCTGTTGAAGTTTGGACTCAAAGTCACAACAAACTCCTCCTTTATTCATTGGTTGCAGATCATATAGTGAATTCATCACCATTTTGCTACTGAAAAAGATTACAAGAGGCGCAACATCTAAAGACTTTCATATCGTTTCTGGTGATTATTAAATAGTATACAAAACCTTGGAATACATAGAGGATAACTGATTAGTGGAGGAAAAATGAGTATTGGAGGAAAAATGGCCTCGAATATTAATACCAAACATCCGTTATGTTGATTTGCGAGGATAGTGGTCTTTTGGAGCAAAACTTAATAACTTAAACTTAACTTCCAGCTTTTTGTAACATAAGATTGTAATAATATGCAATACTTACATATGTAATAATTTATATATACGAAATAATGTAATAAATTTATATATAATTTATTAGCATACAAGTATAATAGAGTATACTAATGTAATTCTTTTTTGAAGTGTAGTATAATAATTTCCATCTTTTGTTAAAGTAAATAAAAGAAACTGTATCAAAATCAATTGCTAAACAGGGTGACCGAATGTCAAGAAGAGCTGTATAAACGAAGATTTCTACATCCAAAGGAGTTGACCGGGCACAGTGCAGGTGAGGATGCATAGGAAGATGAGTTTAAGGCGTCTTTTCAGTTAACAAAACGACAAAACGACCCAAATCGGTGAAGATCCGGAAGAGTGAACTGACGTGACGTGCGCTCGCGGTTCGTTCGTTCTTCTTTCTATTTGGCAGAATTAGTCAGGCCCGCTCTACAGAGCGCCAGATAGATAAACTGCGATACAGACTGTATTGAGAGAAATGGTCATTTCTTGTCTTTGAAAATTTACGACGAGAGGGCCTGACCTGACCTGACTTGATAACGACGGAGTAGAAATGCGATTAATTAACTGTGGGACCGAGGGCTAAACAAACGGCGACGATGAATAGCTGGCTAGGCGCGCCTGACTCCTGCCTTAACGGGAGGGTAAACGTTCGTAGACGGTTCAGTTGAAACTGACCCTAAACTTGACCTGACCGGACTGGGTTGTACTAGCCGGGCTTGCTTGCTTGCGACCCTGACCTCGAGAGATGCGGTGTATGCCACCTGACTTCACTTGACTTCACTCACATTTGCAGTTGGAAATTACTGCGCACTTCATTTCAGTTTCTGCGCAGTTGAAAGGGTACAGTCATTCATAGGCAGTTGAAGGAACCATAACATTTGTCTGACCCGTTCTAATCATGGCGGGTTTTCTTGTCACAGGATACGACGCCGCCGAGGGGGAACTGTCACTCATGTTCCCCGATCACGGGTCACGATCTCAAGGACATGTTACTGCGCAAAAGAATCGACAAGATGTATTTTCACTGTGTAGTATCGCAGTCGAGCCTAAAATCCAATGTGTGTGGCCCCTCAGAGACGGACAAAGTGGAGTGGAGTCAAGTCTCGTGGTTACCTTTCGTGTCTGGTGACATTTACTGCACTGTACTGTAGTTTCCTGACTGAGGTGCGGTGAATGCGTCCCGACTGTGACGGACCGAGTATACTCGTGGTTACTTATCGCCCGGTGAATGTACTGCTATGCACTGTACTGAGGTTAGGGCTGGTGGGTGAGGGGAGGAGAGGAGAAGTCGTTTGGAGGACGGAGTGAGAACAGAGGTGAGAAGCTATGGCGGCAGAAGAGAAAAGGAGGAGGAGGAGGAGGAGGCGGTGCGGCGATGGAAGCGGCGTGAGGGCGTTGAGTCTGTCGGGATCGAAGGTCATGGCGGAGGACGGCATCTTAAGCAGAAGCAATAGCAGCAACTGCTGCTAATGTGATGATGATCAAACGAGGAAGGAAGCAGAGGGAGGACGGCGGATGGACGGAGACGGAGGGGGCATGAGCTGATGCGATAGACGAGGCGAGTCCGATGGAGGGGACGAGAAAACGAGCGAGATAGGCAGGCAGATCAGAGCGAAAGCGAGAGAGGTTTATTAGAGGTACGAGCGCGATGGGAAGGAAGAGAACCGTAGTGCAGTGGTAGTAGGAGTAGTAGTGGTAAGTAGTCGGAGTCAGTCCGTGATCCATCGCTTCTCGCGCTGCTTACCTGCAGGAAGGAAAAGACGGGAGAGGCGTGAAGAGAGGGAGTGAGTGAGTGGCGAGAGGTGAGTGGAGAGGAGGAGGAGGTGGAGTTGGCGAGGCAGTGGAGAGACACAGAGAAAGACGAGAGAAGAGAGAGAGGAGTGGAGAGGAGGAGAAAAAAGGTGAACACTCCGTCGTCGTCTGTCTGTGCGGCGCCTCTTTCCCGTCGTGTCTCTCTGTCTGTTGTCTGTCTATGTGTGAGTGGCGATGCGCCTGCAGCAGCAGCAGCTGCAGCAGCACCACCAGTGAAGGCTGAGGGAGCAAAGGAAAGGAAGGGGGAAGGGGGAGGGGGAAGGGGAAGGATAGCAAAATAGTCGTATGAAGAGAGGGAGAGAGGGGCAGTAGTGACATAGCACACAGCTAGCAGAACATCGTGACTGAACGACCGAAGAGAGTGAGTTGAGGGTTGTGGGTGAGAGGAAGGAAGGAAGGACGGTGATCGAACGGAGAAAGATGGAGAGATGAGGAAAAGGAGAGTAGACGGGGACGAGGAGGACGGGGAGGAAGAGGAAGGGGAGAGTGGAGAAGGAGTCGAGGTGACCGTCGGGGAAGGAGAAGGAGGTTTGGGTTTGGGCGTTGGCGGTGTGGAGCAGGTGGACGGAGTAGTTCCCCGGGGGGTTGAGGACGATGGCATGATGGCGATGAGCCAAGATGAGGAGATTGTAGGAGCCGGAGCGGTACCTGCAGGCGTCGGGCTCGTCGTTGCACCAGCAGGAGGAGGAGGCAGCACTCCCGGTCCTCCTTCTGCTGGAGCCGGAGGGAACAACAACAACAGCAAGCGAGCTAGGTCCGATGCTGCGGAATGGAGCGAAGCTGCGATCACAGCTCTCTTGGATGCTTTTGGAGCTAGGTACATCGCTTCGCATCGAGGAAACTTGAGAGGCAAGGATTGGGCTGATGTTACGCGCGCTGTCAATTCCCGAGGTGTTACTGGTAACAAGAGCGTCGAGCAATGTCGGAACAAGATCGACAACTTGAAGAAACGATTCAAACTGGAGCGTGAAAAAGGAACCCCTTCTGCATGGCCCTGGTTCCGCACTCTTGACGCCATTGTTGGCCGAGCTCCCAAGCGAGCGGGCATTCCAGGTGGTATCGACGGTGGTCACCGCTCGGACACCGATATGAAACTCACGTTGCCGACTGACGTTCTACTTCCTCCCCCACAACAACTACAACAACCTCCCCATCCTCCTCCGATGCCTCTACTGCAAGGCGTGGTTCCAGTTCAAGATGACAGTGATCCGGACAACGTTGGGGAAACACCTTACTCGAGTCAGCGTGATAGTCACACCGACTTCCCTACCTTCAAAGGTACAGGGAAGGATGTAATGTCGGAGATGACCAATCCGAACCCAAAGGCGAACAATAATGCTGTTCCCAATGGACCCGGGAAACTAAATCGCAAGAAACGGAAGAACGTGTGTCAGGCTGGAAAAGATGTGGCCGCGAGCATTGCAAGCTTCGCGGAAGTTTTTGCAAAGATTGAATTTGCAAAAATGGAATTGTTCAAGGATATGGAGCTTAGGCGGCTTGAGATGCAGTACAAGCTCGCCAAATTGGCTCACACGAGCAAGAAAGGACGAACAAATTCTGTATCTTCGAATTCGGAATGACTTGAGGTGAGGGGAGCTGGTTTAGGTGTCATGAGATATAGTTACCAGTTCCTTCGTGGGTAAGCTCAAGGTTGGCAAGTCCGCATCAGTTTTAACTTACGGAGCGACAAGGTCATCCTGTTCTGACTTGTTTGAATTCGGTGAGCTGCCGTAGGACGGCCGATGACCGACGGTTACAGGCCTCACCTCATCTGGTTGCAGATTCTCTGCTCAGAGTCACCTGCGCTTCATCGATTTTCCTGTTCCTGATTTCAATCTCGTTTCCTCGTACTCAGGACAGTCCATGAAGACTTGGTGTCACGCGGGGCCCGAAGAAGTTGTAGTTAGCCTCCTGTCGATCTTATTTTGCAGAAAGCCCTGATTATCATCTGTCTTGGTCGGTGGAAATTAGGGAGTAAGTGCAGATGCGCCAGGATGGACGGGTCAAAGCACGACAGCAAGTAAGGGACCATACGTCTTATACAATTCAGTCTCCACAACTCTGATAATCACTTCTGTCTTCATGTCGTGTGCCTAGAGTCAAAAGTCGTGCAGTTTGGGAGCGGCGAATGTATGGTTGACATGAGAAGTCATTATCCCTCAAGTCCAGCAAGTTAACTATATGAGCCAGTAAGTAGCTCATGTCATGGAGGAAGCACTGAGGTTTACGGCTCTGGACCACGCCCAGCATCGGTGCTGTGCTGTTAGCCCTTGTAACTTCATGAGCCCAAGGTCCAACTGGTGCACCAGTCAGTTGAGGCTTCTAGCAGACGAGCAGGCAAAGGGAAAAGGAGACATATTTGCTTGCCAAGCTCTTGAGCTAGAGTGCATCCTGTGAAGTCGCAGGGTTTTCTGCACTCAGGTTTACTGACAAATTTAGGAAAAGGTTGAAGGCGAGAAAACCCTAAAAAGATTCAGACGAGGCAGACGAACGTGAACTCGTGGATGCCTACACTTGTTCTTGAAAAGTTGTATACTAGACTTTTGAGTTGATGTAACATTTTGGTACGAATACTCTTGTAACTTTATGCCTACTGCCACCGTTCCACCGAGGTTTTGTCCGGGCTGTAAAGGCCCGTTTTTGGCCGGCTTCCTACATTTAATCGAGTCTCTTCTGATGTGAAGCTTTCCCGAAGCTCTCATATGTAACTGATGACGCTCGGCTCGTTGTCATTCTGTCACATCTTCCAGCTGAGTTCTTTTACTTCGGATGGATCCTCTCATTCTATATCCGTTACTGATGACCCGGTGGGAGGGACAAACGATTGGCGTAGTGGCTTTTCGCACCTGCAGGTTTAGGGGTCTGTAGTGGTGCCACCGCTAGAACCATCCAGAACCGGACGTCTCATTTTCACTCTGTCCAAAACCAACTTTACACCTTTCCACAGTATCCATGTGATTGCTACTGAAGATGGGGAACATTCTACGTGGGAAGCATTAACATAGAGAGCGGTGATCAGTCTACCTGCCGCCTCAGTCCATCTGTCTGCAGATAGACTGAGGCGAAGGAGGTGAGTATACTCAAGGTGGGCTGAATACTGGCAGTGATATGTCATGTGCCTCGAATCTTTTGTCTACTAGACCAGGCGACATGATTAGAAGTTAAACAGCCCATAATCATCACCTAAAGGCGAGGTGCCTCCGGGAAAAGACTCACGTCATTTTCTTACATAAGGAAATTTCCGCACTTAATGCCAGGCGCGTCCGGGCAATGATTCACTGTCACTTTTTTACTTAATTTGCACTTGATTTGCAGCTTTTTTCTTCCGAAGTTGAACTTTTTTTTCTCATTTCTCTTGTTTGTTGTTGTCATCTGTCGAAACGGATTATATCGATAGAGATTGATGTATTTTTGAAGCAGTAGGTGATTATATCAATAGAGATTGATGTACTTTTGAAGCAGTCGATGCGGGTCATGCAATGGATTGTACTTCATGTCAATAGAATAGATTAAAGAAGCGTGAAAAAAATATCTTTTTATTATTAGAAGATAGAGAATGTAAAATGAGTTAGGGTGTCGGAAAGAGCGAACGGAATTAAGGTGTTGAACACAGTTGCGTCTTAAGTTTTTGATGAGATGAGGAAGTTAGATGAATATAGAAACGATGTCAACTCATTGAACTCGAAGAATGTATGGACAATCTGTTTTCTCAATGAGTGTCAATTTCTATTCAATGCATAATAACAAACAAGCTGTCGAATTATATCTTCTATGCATACATTTCTCAAGGTGTTATAAACGTGTAAACTAAATAAACACGAATGCGAGCTTTGTTAAGAAAGTGTTGTATTTCAATAAGTCACATCCAATCAAAAGCTTTTACGTCCATACGATCAAAGGGGAAGCATGAGACAATATTGATTTCACTTGGGATTGATTGATTACATTATGAAAGATCGTCTAGAAATAACATTATCAACAGAGACGATAGTTGTTGATGCATAATAATAGAATCAGAAACTGTGTTAACTCTTTTTTTTTGATCCTTTTGTTGTACGTCCAGTTTCACATTTGTCAACTGCGTGGACAACACGAGCCTAGAGGACTGCGACTCTACTATTGGCTTTGAGGACTGCGTATCAACATCTTCTACTTCATCATTATCGTTATCATCTCCATCCTCTTCTTGATCTTCATCATCGTCATCAAAGTCTTCCTTCTCTCCATAGCTGCTGCTATTCATATTCTCAAACTGATAATGATTTTGACTACTTTTCACAAGTTTTGGAGCGTGCTCATCATGTTGTGAATTCATATGGAGGTCTGCTTACTCATGACTGGTCGTGCTGAGTGATGAAGAATAAGACTTATTGAACTGATAAGTATAAAAAAGAATCCCAGAGGAAGCCGTGAGATCGTTACATCGCTTCCGCTTCTGACTAGAATTACTCACGGAAATTGATGTCAAAGAAGAAAGAGAAGGGGAGGGAGAAAGAGTAAGCGAGTCGAAGTTCTGTGACAACATGGTGCTTACTCGAGTAAGCTCATATTGACTTTTACAAATTTGTCTTTCGAACTTGAGTATCAACAAACTTTGCTCCAAGATTTACCTTTGAAACTCGGAATTTGTTGCCATCATAAAGACAAAACATATGAAAATGAATTAGAGAGCTTGAGACAATAAGTGTCACTCCATCTCTTCGCAGATGTTGCATCTATTTTCAACTTTAAGTGAACCTGACCTGGTTGCCACTAGAGACAATAAATATAAACAGATATCAATGAACACCTTGAATGAAAGTTGAAAATCATAACTAGTAAAAAATGGGTTAGATTTGTATGATTCTAGGTGTCCCGATATTCAGTTTTCATCTAACTGACCCCGTGAATGTTACACGAATTGTAATGTAATCTCTACCTCATTTTTGCGGTGTGATATTTAAATATTTCATTCGAATGTACATACAAACAGATCAGATATCAATCGCTGAGCTCACAACCCAGATTATAAATATACGGCTGTTGGTTGCAGAGGATGGCTTGTCTTGATGGATGTCTCAGTTTGCGCTATGAAAAATTGAGAAATCTTCTCACTTGAGAAAATGTATGAAATGCATGAAAACTCCATGTGGACTGATCTCCATATGAGATTAGCCTCCTCCATGGTAATCTTCTTCCATTACTCTCTTAGGGTCAAAAAATGATCTTGAGCAAAAACCTGAGAAAATCTACTCTACACATAAGAAGCTGTCTCCTCTAGAGTAGAACCTCAATGAAGAAGCCAAGATAATGGGTTTTAAATAACTCTCTATCACTATTGATAGTGAAAAGAGAAAAAGATAGAAGATGGATAACATTAAAAGGATGATCGATAAAATTCTTCACTGGTCATCCATCATCAAAACATCTCTCGTGCTCAAGTTATGCTGATGAAGAATCATACAATCTTTCAAGTATGGAAGATTCTTGAATATTGCTTCTCGAACAGTCTATACTTGAATCACACGTCTTGAACAAACACTCTACATATTTGATAAAGAAATAAAATGAAAGTTAGAACAACTCAATTCTTCAAGAGCAACAAAATATAGACTTCAAAGAAGACAAAATTTTAAGATCAATCAAAGAAGTAAGTATAGAAGAAGTATCATACCTTCCTACTTGCAACTCAAGACATGTGGTTTGATCTAAAATCATCTCCTACAAGCAGATCTCACAATCTTCATCCCAATTATTCTCCAAACAAGAAATTCGGAGTTTTTTCCACAAAGAACAAGGAGCAATACGATTGCATGAAGTCTAAAACTATCATTACTTGATCCCTTGGTACTCAACTTTGCTTGTAACTCACAACATAACTATCCAGTACATTTACAGTCTTCTCTTCTATGTAGATGAAGACTCTTTAATCGTATTGACACCAAGAACCAAGAACTTGATCTATCAATAGTGAAGAACAGAGCAATCTTAGGTTACATGTGAACAAAACTTGACAAAAGCGTCTCCAGATGAGCTAATCTACTTTACTTCCATAATCGTTAGAAAGAACTTCATATCGACTTGAATTTCTTAAAGAAATCAGTGTTTTGATCCCAATTGATCTAAGGACATCAAATTTTAGACTCTTGAATAGTTTGTACGGTTCAGTTGTCACTTGTAAGAAATAAAGTATTCATTCTTTTTTCCTAAATCTCCTGAAATCACCCAATCCAATCCTTCTTTTCACAAATTGTCTTCTTTTATGCATAGTATGAAAGATCTAAATCTTGACACATAGCTCGCATGCATTAAACCTCTAAGTCTTTCAAAACATCTATCAGTAAGTTGTAAATGCAAGTTAATCTCTAAGTTAACTCCTTATGTTCGTCTTATGGTACATGGATTGATCCTATAATATGAGCAAGCAGATCTCTTGATTCCTTAACATAGCTTATTACCTAATCAACGCTATGTACAATAAACAAGCTAAGATCTTTCTTCTTTTGAACTCCATAACGCCGCAAGTAATATTCAAACGGACAAATGAAGTATTCATGACAAGCTCTATCACTTGTGCAATGGGAGAGAAGATTTTTAAGTTGAATAATCAATATATTTTTGATCTTATAAGCATCTTTGAAGCAATAATGCAAAACCTTGAAACTTTTATTTCATGTAGAAGCATGTCCACAACACTACACATCAGGAAAATAAAAAGCTTGACCCCAGTGGATTATTTTCCAAAGAAAAGCAAGGACTAATTGGTCTTGACTTATGCATGACAATGACTCAAAGTCATCGATGATAGTGTATCATATGAAGATGAGATCATTTTTCATCATCTATGTTCAATGAAAAACATCTCTAAAGTATGCTCATAATGTACTTATAGTTCTTGGTAAAATGGAGATCAAAAAGATAAACTCAACTTTATTCTTTTCTGTAGCATGCATTACAATACAACAAATATAAAAGCTCTCATTCTCTATGCACTGATTTCATGATTTATTTGACAATTAACGTAGTCAAGAATATATGAAATTTGTTATGAAAATCGCCATAGATAAGGTATTTTTTTTTTTAACAAACAACAACTTACAGAAGATACTTCCAACAAGACAAAAATCTAACATGACAAAATTCCAACACAAGCAGTTGAAATACATGTTGTAACCATTAACATCCGAGCCGATTGGCTATAGATTCCAGGACTTGAATGATTTCATCCGTTCTAACGAGAATGAAAGTTCAAGGTCTAAACTTACAATCGTCATCTATGTGTATCAAACTTAAAAATCTAATTATAATTAAGATTATGAGTTTCACACAAATTTACTTGATCATTCATGTAACAAAAAAAGTCCATTATATTCCTTACCAAATTGATAGCATGAGACTGATCCTACAAGATGTGTTTTCTTCTTCAAAATGTTACAAAGTATTTAGACGGCTATTCCACAGTAACTCATTTTTCATGTCGATCTCGTCAAGATCTACTAAGAGGTTAAACGTCAAGCCCTGAGGTAGGTTTGAGACTCCTTATAGTTTTGTCGTTATTTTCCTATTGTTCCATCATACATAACCTCATCTTTCTCCCTTGCGTAATGTTGCAGATGGAGTATGAAAATCCTCTCTTGGAAGGATTGTAGTAGGAATCCAGCTGAGGGAGTATTTCATTGTGTGTCGAAGCAAGCTTATGCACCACCTCTAGAAACTTTATGTAATTTTTACATTTTTGTTTATAATTTTGAATATAATATCGTTTCTAAATTTATATTGGTCATTACTCATGAATACCTCCATCTCCACACCTTAGAATCCATAACTAGAGGTGATAGTGTCCTCGTATATCTAAATTCACATTGTTGTAACTAAAAACAGAAATCTGTTTCATTGAAAAAGAATGTGTTGTGAGTCTCCCTAGAGTAGACAAATTATAACTAAAATAAATAATTATAGTTCTAGTCTCCTGCGTTAAAATGTGAATAAGAATGCTCAACCACCTTTGGGGAATTTTTGCTCGGTTTCTGTTTTCAAGAAAAAGTATAAGTGTTATACAAAATTTCTATGGTGATGCCTTATTATATTTTATTTAGGGAATCTCCACTCGAACACGAGAAATGACACGCAAAGATCCAGTTCCCAGTCGCTTCAAAACTAAACGTGCGAGAGAATATCATGTCTATTTTTTATTCGAGAAAAAATTAACGTGGATGTTTACCAGGACGATACAAGAAATAAATATTCCGTGAAAATATAACATTTATCATAATTTTTCCACCAAGATGACTACTGCTTACCAAAATTATTTCAGTGCCGAGGTATTTGCAAAGCTGTGGTCGAAATGCTCAGACATTCGGATAAATCGTTAATGCATAGCCCTGCAATTCTGTTGTTCCACACGAAGAAAATATGTAAAACCGAGATAACCGGGATAACTTGTAATAAAAAGAAAAAAAGACGAAAAGAAAAAAAAAAAAAAAAAAAGAAACACCGGGATAACCAGTCAAGAGAAAAATGGAAAATTTGAAATTTGAAGCCGCCAGCTAAAGTTTTCTGGCCAAAACGAAAAAGTGACACCCCCTAATATCAAATAAGTATTTAGCAAACCGGACTGATATTATATAATGAGAGAAGGGAAATTATGCTCGTGAATAGGGTAGGCACTTCGCCTAATTCGACCCCCGCAAAAAACCCTAAGCAAAAGAAAGACGGTTAATCCCCACTCAAGGTCTAGGTCGCCCAAGCACTACTACCGTTTGCATACGGCCGTCTACTACAGGCAGTCGCCTCCCCGTAAAGCAGCAACCCCGCGCAGTACGGGCAGCTTCTGTATAGAGCGTGCATTGTAGTTACAACAGTTACTATGGGTGTACTTTCTTGAATATTTTCACTTCTTCCAAGTTAGGAAAAGGGGAATATGCAAGGGAGTTTAATTTTCACCTAACCCTTCCGACGGGAAGGGTTACGTGATAAAGTAAAGTCTAGAAAAAATCGTTATTACGACAGGACAACAGTTTGCATTTATGGTTCTTGTTTCGCATTACATTTTACTTTTTTTATGGGTTTTTTCCGGAAGATCCAGCATGTACTCTGGGGTTAACATATAATATATAAAAAAAGAAATAATTTATTTTAAAATTATTAAATATTTTTTCTATATCACTTATGTAATTTCCATTAACGCCTCGACGGCATCCACGCTTTAGTGCCCAGTCCAGTGACGTTTGTAGATTATTCGGTTCTCTTTTACTTTTGTCCTTTTCCTCGGCCAAACGTGAACTTTAGATGCATATTAGCTGTAGATTTCTTCCATAAGAAGGAGGGTTCCAAATCCCCTACACTTCTCTATGGGAAAGTAAGGCTACTCAAACTTTGGCTGTAAAATATTCCAGTAACTCCTGTAAAAGTTTTGACAAGTTTTTGCCGTAAATTTTCAACGATTTCGTGGAGATCAGTTTAACGGCCATTAGCCCTTGACACTGTCTGATACTTCATTTTATTGCCCCTGAACACTGTAAATTTTGTTACGGGAAGAGGTTGGAGTGACTTTACTATTAATATGCAAATAACTGGGAGTTCCCGTTAGAGGGAAGCAAAAGGATAATCACAGAGCACGGAAGGTAAATGTTGGAGTGCGATCGACACGGACAATGGCGGGCATTGTTATGAGAATTATTAGTTTCTTTTCGTTTTCTTCTTGTGAAGGTCTAAGACTTTTAATTTTTTGTAAATGCGCAGCAGAAAGTTGAGTGAAAAATGTAACAGTGTATAAAACTCAGTTAGTTAAGGCATATAGTGTGTAAACAGAAACATGCCAGTCAACCCGGGTAAGAAGAAAAGAAGAAGTGTTATATAAACATGTGTAGTGAAAGAAGTATATTAAACTCATGGAGATTGCTTCAAGAGGCTGGACATGTCTAGTGAGAGATGGATAAACTCATAAAGTAAGTACCATAAAATCACAATCTAATATATAAAACACTCTCTCTTGACGAGTGGAAATTTTCTCCTTAATTTTCTCCTTAATACCAAACCTTTATACAAAGAAGATTTCAAGAGTTTGCTGATAAATTAAAGTTCTTATATTTCCCTCTCCTATCCACCACTTGGTACACAGAAGATCGGTGTCCCAAGTGTCGCGCTATTTATCTCCCAAAGATGGAAGAAGCCAAACATGCATGCAAGATCTACTTCTAGGAACTTTTGCTTGCTTGTTGTTATCGAGAAAATATATAAATGTTAAACAAGGGAGCATGGACGGAAACAATCCTCATAGTATATATGCAGACTGCTGATTGTCACCCGGGCACACTCAATAGAAGGTTTAATTTATTATCTACCCCTTCCCAATGATGTAAGTAGTGTTACAGTTTAATCTACATAAAGTCAATATAACACTAGAAACAACATCGCTGTCCAACTGAAAGCTGTCTATTAACCATACTGAAGTTAAATAGTCTATGGTCTAACATGTGTATATATACATAAGGGTAAAGTAGAGTTAGTTGTAGTTGTTGAAAGAAATATAATTATTGACAGGGACATCCGTGCACATATTCACCTCCTTCACTTTCAAATGGAGGAGGCAAATATACAGGGGGTTTAATCTGTGTCCAGATTAACTCTTTCTTCCAAAAAGGTTTGATAATAAATTAAAACAACAAATTTTAGAAAACAGAAAGATGATTAGTTTCCTCAGAATGATGAAAAAGAGAAAAGATACTTGTTATGGATGTGTGAATATTCTGAGTGGAGATCAGTTTTTCAACTCATCAGCTACATTCTTTTGGTTCATCGACGTCCAAAAGAAGTACATGGAAAATTAACTTTATATGTGAAGAGTAAAGTAGAAGAGAGTGGAGAAGATTATGATTGGGCAGAGTTCATTTTAGACTCTTTGGATGCTGAGATTTCTTCTATGAAAAAATATATGAGTAAAGAGAGAGTGATGAGACATCTAGAGACTTGGATGAGTATGATCTTGATTCATCTCATGATACATGTCGGTATACTTCCCGAGTCGCATATCATTAGAAGTTCAGATCAAGTGGACTCTTCTATTCAAGACCTTGAGTCTTCTCAACGATATCAAGATCTTCAATCTTCGCTGCGAGGTCCTCCACTATCCAGTAAGATGTCTATTTTTCTCCACCATCTTGTAAGATGTTTATTTTCTACCATTTTTCACCGTCTTGTAAGTTAGTTTTGAACGTTTAGTGAATTTTAGATATTGACTATGCTCAATTACATATTTATTAAACTTAAAGTTGTGCAGGTGAAGAGGTTATTCTCATGAAAAGGATAAATCAACAAAAAGAGGAAGCTGATGTTTTAACCAATATCATCAAGGAGAAGAAAGAATAGCTTATGAAGCAGACTTGGAGAACTGAAGGCTATGGAGTATGAGATTATAGTGAGGAAAGAAGAACTGTCTCGTATACAAAGGTCTGAAGAGTTCTTATCTTGTCTCATTCATCTTATTATCATAAGACGTTGTCGGAGTGTGATCCGTCTACCTAGGAAAGCGCCGGGCTTCTGGCTGTGGTTGTTTACTCAAGAGGTTGGCTTTCAGGTCACAACAGGAGCTATAAACACTCACACAGGAGTGTAGGATCCTCTGATATGCTCAAAAAGCGAAATTTAGGTCTCACTGGTAGTAATAGGCTTAAGCGGTGAACTTTGACACTCAAAGAGAGGAAAACTATGAAGGTTTAGACCTCTAAACTTCCCCTACATGCAAATGAGGTACTACTGAACTCACAGACGAAGTTTCAACCTGAGATCAAATTCTGACACGGAGATATGAACAGAAAAGTTCTGAATAAGAGAATTATGGCAATTTCTGGTACCTAGACAGCTATTCAGACATAGAACAGAGAATTGGCTCGATGAATTTCAAATCTTCTCACAGTATTTGAAGTCTACAGGATGCTGAACATCCCTGTGAAGTTGGGACTCCTGAATGTTTGTAGAACTCCAGATCTCCTTTTCTAAAGTCGCTGCTCTAGATTAAGAGCTTTTCAGACCCCCTCTGCTTTAGCGGCCGCCCTGAATTACTCAATCACTCAAATGATTCGAAACTTTTTGGACAGTCATAGCCCTCCTGACAGTGAACGCAACCACGAAGTTTTGAAGTGATTTCCTCAATTCTGCTGCAATTGGCACCGAAAACCCCAAAATCAACAAAAGTGATGCAGTTTTGGCACAATCCGAACTTCAATTGGGCATAACTCCTTGTTTATTGATCCAAATCGAGCAAAAATTTCACTGACAGTGCTTGGCACGACGAGCTCTCTCTTCCTGTGTTCTCAGATTTTGAAGATACCTCACCAATTGCTCGAACTCTCCTCTAGAGCTTTGTTTCTAAACTTAGAGTTTTACAAAAGACAAAAATGGACCAATGGGAGTTCATAGCTCCACTTGACTGTCCTTTTGTGCCTTAAACTACCTGGTAACTTTTCTACACTCATAAGCTACCACGTCAAGCCCCCTAGAGTGCCAGCATATAACTTAAACTACCTAAAACGACACGTAGCCCCGAAAAATAACTTAAATTAGCTAGAAAGCGTGCATGGGCGACAAGTAAGTACAACCCATGAGCTCAAACCCCTATCAGCATGGAAACCCTAAGTTATGTACAGTGAACGTCATAGACAAGTAAGAAGTCACTTGCACAAGCGCACAAATGCTTGAACAAGATAACTAACATACTATCAGCCTACTAGGACTCAAAATAGTGTTAACACCGTATGCAAAGGTGTCAAACATATACATAAAGGACTAGAAGTAATATGAGCTAACTTCTAGAACTACTAAACCTAAGCGTCGGAGTAGAAGTCAAGCATGTAGCCGTCAAATGGCGCGACATCCACCCCCTCTGAACCTGCACATCCTCCGGTATGTGCCAAATCCAGATCAAGACCCTTCAGCTTCAGCTTCAAATTCATCTTCAACCTCCATTGAGTCTTCAGCTTCATCCTCAGTAAGTTCTGCAATGTTCTGGTCCTCTCCTCTTCTTCTAAAGAGCTTGATTCTCTTCCCTGCGACTGGTATCTTGAGCACTGCACCATCTAACTCTCTCAAAGAGTATGTGGCATTATCATAAACTTCTAACACCACATAAGGTCCGAACCATCTCTTGGAAAACTTTCTGATAGCGCTATGCTGATTATCAAGACTACTATCATAGACTAACACCCAATCACCTTCCTTAACTGGTTTGGGTCGTAATCTATGCGTTCTATCAAATCTGCCTTTGTTTCTCTCTCTAGCAGTCTTTAACCTTTCCACAGCTTTGGCAACATCCTCAGGTCTTCGTTCTAACTGCTGGATCCTTAATGCAAGAAGATCCTCCGTACTTCTACCATCTTCCCATGGCAAAACATTCCAAGTAGGCACAACCTCCTCAATCGGCATCACAGGTTTTTGTCCTAGTATCAACTCTGCTGGCATGTAACCTGTAACGGTACTATGAGTTGTACGATCTGTCCATAAAGCAAATGGTAGCAGTCTAGGCCATTCACGGATCTTACCCTTGCAAGCTTTTACCAAAGCTTTGATGATTGGCGGATGACCTCTTTCGCTCTTGCCATTCCCTTCAGGATTGTAAGCAGTGGTTAACGCCAACTTGATTCCCAATCGCTTGAAGAACTCAACTGCTTCTTGTGCATCCAGCTCACCCCTATCTGCAGTGATCTTTCCCACACATCCATACCTACAAATAACATCTTCAAGTAGAAAGCGGCAGACACTAGCAGTGGTCTTCGTCCTCAGAGCACGGCCTTCGACTTGGTTAGATAGATCTTCTCTAGCCAAGACTAGATACCGCATTTGTCCAAGTCCAAATGGCATAGTTACCAGATCAACTACCCATTTATAATGAATGGCTAAAGGATAAGTAGGATGCAATCCATCACGATGACGTACGTTGGAATACATCTGGCAAGGTATACAGGATGAAACAAACTGTACTACATCCTTATACATACCCTTCCACCAATACTTTTCCTTCATCTTGGCAAATGTAGCCCAAACTCCTCTATGAACAGCCCATAAACTCTCATGGAACTCCTTGATCAGCTTCTGCTGCAATTCTAGGTCACATACCACCCGCTGCGGTATACCTCCTTGTAGCTTAGGGCGCTTCCATAGATATCCTCCATGTAAAAAGTACCCATAAGCTGTTCTACGGATTCTCTTGAAATCTGCATCAGACCAGCCTTCTTGCCTTTCCAATGAACTCAAATAGCGCCCAAGATCCAACCACTCGCCATCATACATAGTTTCCTCAAAAAACTCCAACGAGGCTGCAAAACAGCTTCTATCTCTTCTAGCAAGAGCACTAGAATAGAACTCTGTTCCCACATCCTCCTGATCATCTATCATTTCCTTCTCACCGTAATACCTAGCCCTTGATAACATATCTGCCACAGGATTATCCTTCCCTGCAATATGTCTAAACTCTGGATTCAAGGACTTGATATATGCTATCCACCTCAACATAGCAATATCTGGAGTTGTACAGCTAGTGATCATTCCCAAGAGAGGTAAACAATCTGTCTCCACAACCACAGGTGCTCCTATCAAGTATTCCTTATCACTCTTCATCGCAGTAACTACTCCCCATAGCTCTCTCTTGACCTGAGGGTAGTCTCTCTGCCGTGAACTTAACACCTTAGCTCCAAAACGCACCACATATCTATTTCCATCCTCATCGTCTTGTCCTACAGCCCATCCAATGCCAATAGGACTAGTATCAACAGTAAGGATAACAGATCTGCCCAACTCATATGTTACCTTCCGTAGAGTTGGTGGTGAAGACAACAGATCCTTCAACTTCTTCATAGCCTCGCTTTGCTCCTCTTGCCACTGAAATCTTTGCCCCTTCCTCAACAACTTATACAGCGGATCTGCTACATGAGCAAAGTGTGGAATCCATATATGGTAAAACACACATGCTCCTAGAAACCTTCTCACCTCAGTAACCGATCCACATATCTCCTTCATCCTTCGGATGGCATCAACCTTGTTTGGACAAGGTTTCCGACCATAAGATCCACACAGATGTCCCACTATTAACACCTCTTGTACTCCAAACACAGACTTGGCTCCTGATAAAGTCAAATGAACCTCCTCCAGTCGACTCAGTATCTTATCACAATCAGCTATGTGATCTGTTACAAACTTACGGCACCCCCTCTGATCTTTTACCTCATTCTTCTCCTCCTCAGCACACCCTTTGATCGGCACATCATCAAGGAATGGCATAGTTTTTTCAAGAATGAAATCCCTCAAAACTTTATTCATGCCATTCATCATATGTGCTACAGAATTGGTAGCACCTTGTGGCAAGGTGCACATCCTTAGTAACCCCAAAGGCGTCCTCATTGTAGTCAAGTCTCTACTCTCAGAGGATAATTGGAACTGATCATAACCTGAATATAAGTCTCCCATGGAATAGATAGCACGACCAGCAAAAGCCTCTGCAAACTCGTCTACAATAGGTCCTATACCCATATTTCTGATAGTTACCTTGTTAACTGGCTGCATATCTTGAATGAATCTCAAAACTCCACTTTTCTTCGGAACAGTAAACCATCTGCTAGAATATGGAGCTATAGATGGTTCCAAGATACCCATCCTAATCCTCTCATTGAGCAAGTCTATCAGCTTTGGCAGATGAGCTCTAGGCACAGGGATAGGACGTAGATTCCAAGGCACATGCGGTATAGTAAAGATTACCATAGGTGCAACTACACTTGGATCTACACATCCTACTTCATGTGACTCAAACGCAAACGCCTTACCATGCCTAGATAGCATCTCCCTGAAGCTCTTCTTCTCTTGCTCAGTAAGAAATCCATCACCTCCAATCCTCAGCTCCTTCAGTGTTGTTTCTGTGAACTGGTGTCCAATTCTTCTCGGTCCTCTGAGCGTCGGCTCTCGTGCAGCTTGCTCCATCTTCTGATTGTAATCGAGTGGTAAAGGCAAAGCCACTGGTTTGACTTTCTTTGCCACTGACTTGTACTTGGTCTCCACATACACCTCTTGTCGATCTATAAACTTATCAATTACATCATAAAGCTCCTTGGAGCTCACTCTCACCACTCTATCTACATCATCTATAGAACTTTCTACTATAGATTTCAACTCCCCTATAGTATCTACCAAATACTGCTCTTCAAACACTCCAGATATGTATTCATCTCCGGCTAACTCTCCATTATCCCACAAAGACTGTTGTACATACTTCACATGTTGCCTCTCAAACCTCTTCAGATTCTCAACCTTCCTATAACATACTGATCCACATGACGTCAATCCCAAGAAACTAGTGGATAAAGCTTCCTGCTTTACTGGATCAGGCGAGAATCCTATCTCTACTGTACCGTTGAAGTCTCGCTCTTCAATGGTACTCTGCCAAAACCCCTAGACTCTCTAAACTCCTGAGTAATCGTAGGCAGTGGACGGTCTCTCAAGCTATCACGATTCCTCTCATGTTCTGCAGCAACAGTCAAAAACTGAACAGCTCTTTTGCCGTCTCTACTACGTATCCTAGCATAGGCTGAACCGTCATCCATAACTCGTGTCTCCATTCTAACAGCAGTAATGTAAGGCTGCCCTAGAATGATAGGATAGGTTGACATGTCTTGCACAAAGAAATTCTGAACATCACTGATGTCACCCACAGTTACCTTGATGTTGGGGCAAGCACCATAGAGTTCTCCCCGCTGGTTGTTGGCAGCACGGATAAGCCACCCATGGTCGGTGTCTATGGGCCACCTCCCACGCTTGTACAGCTCCTTAGACATCAGATTAATCTCTGAGCCGTGATCAATCAATGCCACCACAGGTTCCTCTAGATCTCCCAGCTTCACTAAGGTCTCTGTGGTTGCTCTCGCCCAATGGTTGTGTGAATAATGACTCTTCTGCGATGCTTCCACCTCATCTTCAAACCTCACGTGTTGATCTGATCTTCCCTCTGATACTTGAGAGCAATAACCAGCAATCTCATCTTCCTCATCTTCTGACAGTTTGGTCCCTAGAGCGTTAAGCGTAGCTGCTTCACCCAAAATCTGACGTTTCCTCTTGATGATATCTATAATAACCTCATGGAACTCACGCTTTGCAATCCCAAGAATCTCACCCAAAGTAAACTCAACTTTTCCATTAAAGATACGGTTCTCTAACACCTGCTTCAAGTCTGTAGCAATCTCAATGTCAGACTGAAGTTTGTATGCAGGCATCTTACCCTTCTCCTTGCTTCTCTCCTTCTCCTTTGGTGTTGTAGATGGTAGATCCTCCATAGTCTCCTCCCGAGTAGGTGTTGTCTCCTGCCTTGCATCTGGTCTAGCCCTTTCACTCCTTGTAGCAGGTCGTTTGGCTGTAGAAGCCTCACCTGCATCCTCCCTCCTGCGTTTTTCTTCTAGTAGAGCTTCATGCTGACTTCTTGCAACATAAGCATGCACTGACATAGTATCCACAGGGTCATTCCATCCTGTAGTTTCTCTAATTGAGTTGCCAACCCTTCGTAGCACATCCTTGTCTAGCTCTGTTCTAGCTACGGATCGCACTACATCTGACCACAACCCAGTAGTCCCTTTCTCTCTCTCCATTTCCACTTTCACTCCACACGTAGCAGCATTCACAAGAGAAACAGCATGTGATGCTGATATATCATTCACAAGTCTCTTCATACCACCCTTGCCAAAGTTGGTTCCCAGCATCATCCCAGTCTCTCTCAAATGGATCTTACCATCTTTGAAGAAGATAAGATCCTTCCTCAATGCATCTGAAAACTCCTCACAATCTCTTCTTACATGGTCTAGGCTATCACACCATATACAACGGTGAACAAAGCCTTCTCTCATCTGAGGTCTCTGCATAGCAGGCTGTACATTCTGCTCCTTCTCTTCTAACCTAGTGAGCTTAAGCTTAAGCTCCTTCATACCCTTAATCAACTCATCAAGCGGTGAGTCTTCCTCTCTAGCAATTACCAAAGCGGGCTTAGCAGACAACTGCTTGACAGGAATTATCAGAGGTGCTGCTTCACTTACCACCACCTTGTCCCTTCTTCTCTGTCTCTTGGTCAGCAAAGAGACAGCCTCTTCAACCTCCTTCCAGTCAGTCTTCAATCCTCTCTCCTCACTCTTGTCTTCCAGCAACAGCTCAAGCTTCTCCTGAATAGTCACGTCCGCTGCTTGTAGGAAAAGCTCGGTCTTCTCCACCTCTAATGTAAGCTTTTCTGTCATAGAAAGCTGAGCATACTGACGATCAAATTCCCTTAACAACTCATTTACAGACAAACCTTTGTTGGGCTTAACCACCCACTCCAAGAACGTTCTCTTGGTCACCCTCTCTGAATCTTCAGTGTAGTACTCCTCCTTCAAAGCTCGCATAAAGCTCTCCCAACTCTGTCCTTGCTGCTGCTTGAGCTCCTTCACACGCCCACGAATCTCAGGGACAACAGCATGCTCAAAGTTCTCCACCATCTCCTTCTCAGGCACCTTGTTCACCTCCATCTCCCTAGCATAGTATCGCACATACTTGGAAATATCTGTACCCTTGAACTGGTCCATCTGGTGCACCACAGATTGCAACGCCTTGGTTGCTAACACCTCCTTCCTCTCTGTGCTCTGCTGCTGCTGCATGAACATGGAAAAAGCCTGGAACATCTTCATCGTAGCAGCATCAAACAGAATAGGTTGCTGAGCAGCAGCAGCACCTCCACTTGATGATCCTTGGTTGGCCATGATATCTGATCCTGTAACACTCTTAAGAAAACTCCCACCCTAGGTGTTTCACGTCGAGTTCACCAAAAAGAGAGTATGTCGGAGTGTGATCCGTCTACCTAGAAAAGCGCCGGGCTTCTGGCTGTGGTTGTTTACTCAAGAGGTTGGCTTTCAGGTCACAACAGGAGCTATAAACACTCACACAGGAGTGTAGGATCCTCTGATATGCTCAAAAAGCGAAATTTAGGTCTCACTGGTAGTAATAGGCTTAAGCGGTGAACTTTGACACTCAAAGAGAGGAAAACTATGAAGGTTTAGACCTCTAAACTTCCCCTACATGCAAATGAGGTACTACTGAACTCACAGACGAAGTTTCAACCTGAGATCAAATTCTGACACGGAGATATGAACAGAAAAGTTCTGAATAAGAGAATTATGGCAATTTCTGGTACCTAGACAGCTATTCAGACATAGAACAGAGAATTGGCTCGATGAATTTCAAATCTTCTCACAGTATTTGAAGTCTACAGGATGCTGAACATCCCTGTGAAGTTGGGACTCCTGAATGTTTGTAGAACTCCAGATCTCCTTTTCTAAAGTCGCTGCTCTAGATTAAGAGCTTTTCAGACCCCCTCTGCTTTAGCGGCCGCCCTGAATTACTGAATCACTCAAATGATTCGAAACTTTTTGGACAGTCATAGCCCTCCTGACAGTGAACGCAACCACGAAGTTTTGAAGTGATTTCCTCAATTCTGCTGCAATTGGCACCGAAAACCCCAAAATCAACAAAAGTGATGCAGTTTTGGCACAATCCGAACTTCAATTGGGCATAACTCCTTGTTTATTGATCCAAATCGAGCAAAAATTTCACTGACAGTGCTTGGCACGACGAGCTCTCTCTTCCTGTGTTCTCAGATTTTGAAGATACCTCACCAATTGCTCGAACTCTCCTCTAGAGCTTTGTTTCTAAACTTAGAGTTTTACAAAAGACAAAAATGGACCAATGGGAGTTCATAGCTCCACTTGACTGTCCTTTTGTGCCTTAAACTACCTGGTAACTTTTCTACACTCATAAGCTACCACGTCAAGCCCCCTAGAGTGCCAGCATATAACTTAAACTACCTAAAACGACACGTAGCCCCGAAAAATAACTTAAATTAGCTAGAAAGCGTGCATGGGCGACAAGTAAGTACAACCCATGAGCTCAAACCCCTATCAGCATGGAAACCCTAAGTTATGTACAGTGAACGTCATAGACAAGTAAGAAGTCACTTGCACAAGCGCACAAATGCTTGAACAAGATAACTAACATACTATCAGCCTACTAGGACTCAAAATAGTGTTAACACCGTATGCAAAGGTGTCAAACATATACATAAAGGACTAGAAGTAATATGAGCTAACTTCTAGAACTACTAAACCTAAGCGTCGGAGTAGAAGTCAAGCATGTAGCCGTCAAATGGCGCGACAACGTAAGACTCCTATCATTGATTTGAATGATCTTTTGATACAAGTGAGGAGGAAAGAGCATGAGTTGATGTCAGCTCGTTAAAGATGATACGTAGTAGATACTACCGTGATTTTAAGTTGCAAGGAAAATGAGGTTCTATCATCTGTGGAAAAATAGAGATATCTTGGTTATCATGAGTTGGATATGAAAAAGAAGACTCTATTGACATTTAAAGACCCTTTGAGAGCTATCGGTGGAAAAAAATAGGTTTTAGATAGGACTTCTTTGATACATGTGTTATCATTTTTGGCGTTTTTTGCTCGTATGAGTTACATTAGTTCATTTTTGACTTGTAGGTAGTTTGCTTTTGCAAAAAGCTTATACATAGAATATATTTTGGATCATGTTTTGGTATGTGTTGTGTTGTTTCGAATCTTTTTGTTAGCAAACTGATGCTTTTCTTGCATTGAATTGTGTTTTGGTGATATTTGTTTTAGACTTGGGTTTGTAGACTTGTTTAGAGGTTTGATGCACATTACAAACTGCTTAAGTTTGTTTACCAATGTGTGTTATATAGAAAATGTAGAATTATAAATAAAATGAAGTTTGACATATAGATAATGTATGTTCCAGTACTTGTTTCTCTTTCTCCTCCATTTTGTACACAATGTTTTCATAGTAAAAAAATCTAATGTTTTCTTAGATAACCTTCATGTAAAATATGATGTGATAACAATATTATGTCATGGACTGAGCAAGATGAAAACTATGATCTTGAGATTAAACTTTTCTAACTTCCTTCAAACAAGATTTGGACAATATCATTATCTAGGTCTCCTTAAGTAGACCAATATTCTTTTATGGAATTATCTCTATTAGTTAAAATGTTCAAGTTATGGAGTTGATGGTTGAAGGATGTGATGTGACAAACCAAATGCTGATGCTGACATGAGAACGACTAAAAATTATCGATGTGGCAGTTTGATTATGTGTTAAGTTGCTGATATGGTTTTGTTGACAATTCACTTTTGTTGACGTGATATTCTATTGATGTGACATCTCTTATTGGATTGACATGGTGATGTGACAATGATGATGACATGGCACTGACAAACGATAATATAGTGTTGATGTCACAACTCGAGGGTTCACTAACGGTCTTTGTTATAAACACGTGCAAGTAAAAATCAAATATTTTGAAATATTTTTAATATAATTTTAAAAAGCTGATAAAACAAAAATATTTTTTATCATTTAATAAATTTTAGAGTAAAAATAGGATATTTTGTATACAAAAAAATATATTCTTAAAAAAAATAAAAAAAAATAAAGGTATTAAAATATCTCTTGAGTCCCAAGTGTTATCAGCAAAATACAAAAAGTTGACCCTCCAGTGTGACAACTTATTTTGACATGATGGTCACAAAGATGTGACAATGTACATGTATGATACATGTCATTTTGCATAGATGTTTTGTGTGATTGCAAGCATTTGTGTATGTGGAGGTGGTGACATTTGGATCTAAGAGAGTTGGCTTGTTAAGAAATATAAAAGCTGAGCTTCCGAGGACAATTTAGAGAAACTTTGGGTCTAGAAGTGAAATTTGATCTAGACTTTGGATCTAGCTTTTAATTTTGGTCAAGGTTGGGTGGGGTCAAATTTAGAGCGTATACTCAGTTGAGACAACACAAAACGATGAAACTCGTTTCGAAGTTTACCATGGCTCTTATCCCAAAGTAAATTAAGACATCTTGAGAACTTTGAGATACGTCTTGAACTTGACGTTGGGAAGGAGAACTTTTAGATGCATCATGAAGTTAATAACCAAATAGGAGAACATGATATGTTCCAACGTTGAATGTTAAGGAGTATAAAACTAATTTTGGAGTTGCCTAACTTCTTGTTCGAGAGTCCGTTCTAGATGTGTAAGATATTTAAAACTTTTGTATCTCGTGGGAATATGCATTAAGTTAGAAGTTTGATTCTTGAATTTTGAAAATAAGATTGTTGTGAATTTCTTCTAGTTTTTCCGATGACTTAAATTCTACTATGTAATGTTTTATTACGTTAAAAGTTTCTTGCTCATCACAATATTGATAATATATCTTTTCATGTCAATCAACCTTAACAACGGAACACTGATAGTAATATCACTGAAATGTACAAGTAATTTTGTTTGTTTAGCAATTTAATGTTAAACAAAATAGTCAAAGTTAAATTAATCAAGATTTGAATACGATTTAAATTCATGTAAAGCAAACCAAATACCAATCAAATCAAATGAAGGCAACAACGGTTCTTGGATTTCATTTCATATTAAATTTATTTGTAGACTCTGATAAGTATGACCTAATAAAACCCAATGATGATCAATTAGATATTTATGTGTAAAATTAAATTATAAAATCAACTTAAAAAATAAAAAGATTTACACATATAATATTTACTTGCGATGTAACGGGATCATTTAATTGGGATGGAGTTACAACATAATATAAATAATTATCATGGTTGTATTTCATATGAGGTTACAATAGTAATTACCAAAATAATGATTATAGTAATTAATTGTGATATACACTCTTTGTAATTAGTGTGATTCTCACTATTTCAACGACATGTAAGAAATCTGTCCTTCCAAAACATAGAGTGACTCACTGAATAAAAAGTAACATTATTCAAGTCAAATTTAATAGTAATATATTCATACTGACTGAGACTAGAGGAATTTCTGTAGATTTTTTCCAACTCCAACCCTTGAAGAGTTACATAGAAAACTCTAGTCCAATGCTTTTGAATAGACACTCGTATAGAGAGTTCTGCTTCTCAAAAAATCACTCTTTCTTGACATTTAAGTTCTAGATGCGTCTCGATGTTCTTTATTGAAAACTTGCTACGTTTTCTAGATCGACATGCTCAAACTCATGTCTATAAAAATCGATTCCAACGATTATTCTAAACACTTCTTCAACAAACCTTAACAAAAGAAATTACGTTTCTTCAAATATCATCCTTTTCCACCTCCCTTTCATTAATTTCAAAAAAAAATTGCAAAATGTTCTAGATCTGAATTCCCAAATGTTTTTTTTGGAAAAGGTCAATTCTAACGACTTTTATTCCATCATCAGTTGATGTGATATTTCTTCACAAAGAATTCGAGTTGTTTTTGTCATTAAGACTTTTAGATTACAAAAATGGTAAAAACGCAATAAAATATATTAATCGATTTTTAGGTAACATACATGGCAATTGATTACAAGCAAGAGCATTTGACACTACACTAATGATAACTTCCTCTCACTTTCCACAATTCTATCATTCTTGAAACATGGTTGTCAAAACATCTTGATGTTCTTGTTTGTTATTTGAACACACTTGCTGCAAGTATAACATAGTGTCTACTCAAATATCTAGAGGATTTCTCTTGGAGACCCACTAGACGTTGACCTTTACTTTCATAAATGTTTTCTTCTTGTCTTCATATTTACTTTAATTCCTACGAATTAAATGTTCATAATTCTTTGATTTAATGTAATATATTCCTCTATCTTGTTTTCTGTAACTTTACATTCTTTTGCCACATCATTATTCAATGAACAGTACACTGGATCATTTACAGCGGGACAGAACAACATTCATGCCTATAAATTCTACGACACATCCATAAACTCGAACTACTAACTGTCACTATCAACTCTAAAAGTGCTCTTTCCCCACAATCTTCTACAGAAACCCAGAAATCGCGTGTAATGACGAAACGAAATGGAAAGAATAAAGTCGCACAATTAAATCATATTCTGCAAAAAGTATTCTTAGCTGAAAACTCTACGAATGCCACAAAGAAGCTACAAAGGAGTATGAGACCGCGTGAAACTTTTCCTTCTTACTAAAGAAGTGGATAACATTTACCTGGTATTGGCTATTGTGAGTAAATATTTCTGCAATCCAAATTTGTCTAATAACTGAATACACGTCAGATAACTGCTAAGAGAACTTATGTATGCATTCCGAAATGTCACTATCAAAACAGCTTATCATAACATAGTGACTGGTTTCGCAGTCTATAGCCAATCAAGGGTGTGATGAAGCAAAATATTTATACGAGGGGTGGGATCAAGCTCAAAAAACCTATTGGGGGGTGTGATCAAGCAAATTTCTGCTTCGGTCTGAGTCAAACACACATGGTGGAGGAAGTACGGAAGCTCTGTGAATCCGTATCGATATGTATGGCCTGATACTCGAGACAAGGACAAACGCGACCCAATGAATTGCAAACGGATGGGAGGACCCCATCAAGCCTTACAAGGGAGAGAAGGACCCGAAGGGCCAAGCAACTACCACCCCGAAGGGAGGCTCGAGACAAGAGATCACAGACGCTGCGAACTCGATTTGGAGAAAACACTATCTTCAACAAACCAAGTCACGCTGCAACTTAGAGACTCGCGAACAAGAGGAAAATATCCTGCTTTGATCATTTTTTAGGTGATGTCATCGCAAGGCTGTAGAGGTCATCAACTACCTTTCAAAACCTAAAACTTCTCAGTGCCCCCTCGCTCTGCAGTCAATCTGGTTGGATGCAAGGGATGCCTTCTACTTAGATTGAGTTGGCTTCCTAACTTCCCACTTTATTTCCTCATGAGGCTCCGAGAAATCGAAGTATCCACAGGGTAACCCTTCTGCATACACAAGTTACTTTACTTGCATCCTTCTCTAAAGTAGCTCAACGCCAGCGACTATCTCAGCTACTCCTCAAAACTTGAACAAGAATCCAGCAGCTAAGGCCCAAAGCCACCAGTCGCTAGAAACTAGCACGAAGCAGTAAGCAGTATGGATGCACACACTGAACACGAAGAAGTTGAGGAAAGACTCTTAGCTCACTGTAACCAGGATAAACAAACGGACATGGTGTTCAAGATCTCACGCAAGGTAAAGAGGACGGAGATGCTGTCGTCTCATACGAGCTGCGCCATTGATCCTGGAGGAAGAAGTGATCCATATCTGAGTCGAGCTCCAAAGTGTTCATTCCGTCTTTTTAAGAACTTTGTTGAATAAATCCTGCTAGTCGGAGAGCAGAAACAGAGCTTTTCTGGAGTCTCTCAGAGGCGTGCTTTGCGAGGTGGAGTTGATAAGCCTCCAACGAGTTTTGTCGAGTCAATCATGGCTTTCCAACTTACTCACTACAAGAATACTGCTGGTTCCGAACTGGATCCGAAGTCCAGCACATTCTGTCTCCGTGGGATCAGTTTTAAATGAACAGCTCAAAATCTGATAGCAAACACTTGAATAATGATGAAGAGCAACAAACAAAACTAAACAACTTCACTTGAGGTAGTCACGAATTCATTTCCTAGTCCTATCGGGACATGAACTGGAGCAATGTATTCAGTCTTCATCTAATATGTCTATTTCTTTTGGTCAATGGAATTGTACAGACGGTAACAGTCGTCGGAATCGGAACGTAGTTTCACATTTGTAACCGAAGTACAGAGGAACACATAATCATTGGGTGACAAATCATGACAACTTAAATGTTTTCATCATACGTATGATGAGATGCGTAAAGAAGTGCAGGCTAGGAGTCAACAAGAAAGATCCGAACATCAGAGAACACGAGCAGAAGGAGCCCGAATGCCTCCTGCTCATGTTCAGCAGCGTTTATGGTTTTTGATCGATATCAAATTGCTTATAAGGCCCCTCTCAGGTCTCCGATCGCTTAGGAGACCGAACGGGAGTGTCATCCTTTAGCAGTTTTCTAACACAGCACTTGTTACAGCAGCCGACATGATCATCTCCTGAGTACTGCATCCGTGCCATATACAGGAAGGGAAATGTTCCAGGAAGTTTGGATAGACATCAGGAATTATCGTATAATTGCTTCAATAGTATATTCCTCTGAAGACACGGGTAAAGCAGCTTTCAGAGAAAACAGTGACTTCGCCCTCACATTAAAGGTAACCCCAAGATAGTTTTGAACCCATGTAAGTACAAGGTGAGTAAGGAAGAGTGGGAACATGTATGCTGACTTCGTTTGAGAATTCAGGAGTGAATATAACCAAGGTCGGGCCAAGAGAAAATGTGTAGAGTGAGCATATTTCCAAGATGGTACCCTCTGGTGGCAGTAGGACAAAATACTAAGTATAAATGCGATGCCTAACGAGCTGAGCGAGGAAAAACAACTAATATCGGTAATAATTGAGCGAGCAAACGCAACAGCTAGACTGTCAAATGAACACCAGGATGAATAAGATGAACTAGCAGACTAAGGCCTGTACTCTCGGTCACAATTTAGTACTCCCAGAGCAAGTCTGTTAGTGAGATCAGAAAGCTGATACCATCGGACCTGTTCACAAGATTCAGTTGCCTGGAGTCGAAACCCAAAGCAGCTTTCTTGTTGTCAAAATCTTTTTGGGTCTCTTCTGTCGATGATCTAGTAAAATCCTTCCTGGCTGAAACTTGGAAGGTGAGGACGAACGTCCTCTACAGTAAGTCGGTCTTGAGTCTCCCCTTACTCAGGTAGCTGTCTCATCTGCTCTGTCTTCATTTTCTCAGCCCATCCGTGTTTCGAGCACCGTCCAGACAGGGTCTATGGTCGAAAGGCACTTCACGGCATGCAATCCTTTATGAGGACATCTCTGTCGTCTTGCTTCAGTTTAAGATTTGTGTGGTCGTGTGATGGGGGTTGAAATCTAAATAAGTAATCTCCCTATATGTGACAAAACATGGTTTGCAGAAAAGGTGTGCTGTTAGGATGATTGTTCTTGGGATTGATTCAGCCAAACTCGTGCAGTTTGTTCGGGTGGCCAGTGTCACGACTTTTGAGAAATCCCTTCTAGTACTTCTCCGGAAGTGCATCTGTCCGGTGTCCTGTCTCACCAAGTATACTATTTGTATCGCCGGGATTCTTTGGATGCCAAGACCAGAAACTGTGAAGAGGATTGTTAATTATATGGTATTGCGTGGTATTACAACTTTAAGCCACAAGAGTGGCTAACCGTTACTGTAAGCTGACATCCATGTGATCGGTTTTTACACAGCCTCTGTTTTTCACCTTCGTTATGCTGTGCCTTGGATCATCTCTTCTTGCCTTTACCTCCCTCATTTCCTTCTGTTTTTCTCTTGCTTGACATACAAAGTGTTTTACTTTCACTAATTTTTTTACATCACAAGCTCACGATCCACCACTACACTAAGAACGGGAGCTTGCCCTCAGATGTTCCCGGAACTTAACAGAAACTCCTGTACCGACAAGGCCCTTCTGAGTTGGAAAATTCCTGAACTCCGCTTGATCACTTTTCCTACTCCTCTATTGCCTAACCCTCCCTGTTGAACGAAGTCAAGGAGCCGGTTGAGGTGCATGTGGCAGGAGTGTGTTCTGTTGCATTCTCTGCATGTACCTGTTCGTAGTTGGGTGCACACCTACTCAATACCTAATGCTGTGTCCGTGACCTTTGTTGAGAGATTTGCTTCTAACCTCTATTTCGGGATGCTACCTGCTCGAAACTTAAATTCATCCTAGTACCTAGGGTGAAGTTTAAGGGTTCCTCTTAGGTAGGTCTTGAAGCCAGGTTCTTCCCGGTACATTCTCCTCAAAGAGAAGGATGACCTTTGTTATGCCTACATCACTGTTTCATGTTGGGAAAGCCTGCGCATTGCCCCTCTTTCCCAGTCTTATTTCATTTCGCGTTGAGACATGTTCCAGAGCTTCTCTGATATGTCTGCCATCTTCTTTGTCCAAGTCTTGGCTTGTTTAACTCGCAATCCTGCACCCAACTGGTGTTAAACACCTTCTTTGGTATCTAGTTGCTCAAGTTGCCATTGCCACTTGAGCTTCGCCATGTGCCTTCGCTCTTCCAGTGGTTTTTCATCAAATTCCTCCTGCCCCGCTACTCGCGCAGTATTAGAGCGGTATCGATCATTAGCCGAAGGGCTTTCAACTGGATAATCTCCAGCCGTGGTCTTTGCTTGGTATTAGCATCCCAAACAGCAGCTCCATATTGGAGAAGAGGGCGTGTGGTGTGCAGGAATACAGTCCATTAGCTATGGATGTAATGTCTCTGCAGACTAGGAAGTTGCTTAACCCCTTGTCCCGCGCGGGATGGCCCTTCTCGACAGTACGAGAGATGTGACCGTCGCACATACAATTTCCGGGAATTCCACCCCTACCCGTAGTTAAGTCTAAGATTTCACTCTCGGAACGAGGTCCGCGCCCCACTTCCAGTTCGAGTGATTGTCTACTTTCTCCCTTGACCCATTAAAACCCGTCACCACCCAGTTAGAAATATTCGCCTCCAACCCACCATACCACACCATATTTTTGCACACGTTTATCACCTTTTGGAGCTTCTTCGTAATTCTCCCAGACCAGCAAAGACAGACAGAGGTAGATTACCAGAGAAGTTATCAGGAAACGTGGAAACGAAGTATTCCTCTCTTTGAGTGAGCCCGCGGAAGCAAGAAAACAGACTAGCCCTTCGAGACGTTCACACAATGACACTAACTTGAATACAAGGACTTCGCTGAAACAGATGCAGTAGCCAAAAGAAACCTCTCTGCTTCCGTCAAGATCGGGGGCAAACGTGAAAACCTGACAAACCCCCTGGCCCGTAAACTCCGGTACTCTCCAAGCATCTTCGGAAAATCGCACTCCCCTATGGTATGTGTTGTTTGGCTGTCAAGGCGATGCCGTTACCAAGAGAAGAGAACGTATCATGAGACTAGTAAGTACTCAGATTTGACTGCAATTATCATTTCTCGTGTACAGTTCACATTGCGCAACTGTGCGCATTGGTGATGAAATTACAGTTTCGGAAAGACTCCACAAATCCTCAGGTAACTTTACTAAACAATGTAACGATGGGTAGGAAGGATGTCGAAACAAAAACACCTGTACAGCTACCAACATCATACAGACATCCATCGTCTTCCAGATCTATAACATTCAAGTGATTGACGACCTCAACGTTCTAGGGTTAGGTCACAGGTTTCTAGCAACGATCGAATGCACGTTTGCCGCTTCAATGTGACCCTGTTCATATCATCATTTATACTGCTCAAAATCAAAGCCGGCTACCAAAGTTGTAGAATTACGTATCTGTAAGTTGGCGTTCACTCCTGCTTTAACTGCAATCCACCCAATGTGCCAACCGAGCTTGATTCCCAAAGATTCGTACATTATCCTCTTCGTGGCAAGATACCTGGAATAAGAGATGCGGTTCCGCCATGAAACATTTAAAAGACACAAATGAAAACCAATATAACCACAGGAACAGATCAGTAACAGCTCGGGAGATTCTCATGAAGCTGAGAACCAATTTAACATATCCCAACTTCCTCTTTTCATGTCAACTTCCTCCCCTCCAACACCAGAAGTTTCAACAATACACCGGATGTATGATAAAAGGAAGGGAGTTCGTTTTCCTAGCGCTCAAAGCCAGTTTTTACTTCAGACTTCCATTGGAGTAGCGCCAAGTTTGCCGTAACTCCCAGATCAAAATGGTCCACCACCAAAGTTTATGCCTGCTCAGGTGGCCCGGTTCGCAGGTCAGATCGCGTAATGGACAACGTTTACCCCATGATGGCAATTTGCCATTTGGTTACCATGGTGATCTCGTAGTCCAGTAGACCGTGTGTAATACTTTCCGGTCATAAGCAGTTTCGATCCATGGGGTCTATACACACTGGAACTGTCGGAATGATCGTGATTAGCCTGACTTTTCTGTCCCACGCCAGCTTCAGGCATTCCGTCTGACGATTCGTGTACATCTTTGGGCCACATCACGGCGCCAGCTCCAAATTCATTGGGATCTTCAGAGTTGTTAGTGCCTTGATGTCCGTCTGCGGTAGGCTCTTCATCCAACTTTAGAGGGTCAGTCCTTCTCGCCGTATTCCCGTCCGTACGCTCTTCCTTTCGTCTTGTGTATACCGAAAGACGAGTCTCTGCAAGTGATGACTTCGGGACGTCCTCTGTCCTTAGTGCAGTCCGAAGATATTGAGGACCGGGATCTGACTTTTTGAGAATTATCGTAGTGTACAAGCTAAGTACATCCAGAGACTGGGCATTAAGTTTTCCTTTAGAATCCAGCACAGGAACTCCTTTGGAATCCACCAATGATCCACAGCTACCCTGTAATACATCGGCGAAAGGACCATAACTGTCTTCGTAGAATTCTTGTAAATTTCGTACTTCCACACACTCCAGATCGAACTCTTTAGCCAGCCTGATGAGACTAGGAAAATGTACAAGTATTTGAGGCTGTGCTGGAAGTCCATCGTCAACGAATCGCAAGAAGAATTTTGAGCCGAAAGCGTGGAACCTGTCATCGTCAAAACTTATCTTGTAAAGGTCAGCTCGCACACAAGGTAGTGTTCCGTTGACTCTCAAAGAACCTGCTCTCATGGCATCTTCCACAGCCTTCTGGTACTTGTACCAGATGGTAGAAGAATCCGGAGCAGTACCAAGAAAATAACCCCCTGACCTTAAAACTGTGGCGATATTCTTCAGAAAGCGTCGGACCATATCTTCATTAGTAAAACAATCTTGCAAGTGTGAGAAACAGCAAACTACGTCTGCAGGGAGGCCATAATCCTGAAGTTTATCCTGCAAGTCAGCCATGCACGGATCTAGCTCACAGAAATTTGCGGGGAACGGCTTTTCTTTTTGCTCCCACTGCTCTCGAGCCTCCTCCAGCGCAGAGGCTGATAAGTCTACACCAATGTATCGTCCAATTTCAGCCTCAGACCATTTTTCAGTATCCAATCCTCGTCCGCAAAACAGGTCACACACCACGGAGCCCGGTTCCACCAACTGTCGTAGAATAACTGTCCTCACAAATCCAAGAAGACGATTGTGTACACACAAATCAGGTGGCACCCCGATTACGCTTCCGGGAATCCAAGAGGAGGCTGCCATCTGTTTGTCTCTCTTGAAACAACAAGTTGAAGTTGAAGTTCCTCTTCTAGATCAAGAGTCTAAGGAAGCGAGTATGTTCATTGCTTCGAGGCTCAAGCTGCCTTCTAATGTGACGGCACAACTTTGCGCCTAACATTCTCCTAATCTTCCTGAACCTCCTTGAAATTAATCTGTCCTGTCACATGGAATCAAGTCCGATGAGCGCGCGGGTGATTCTTTGAGCGTAATCAATACGTCCTACCTTTGCTGCGTGATCCAAGACAAAAGAACTGATTCACATAAAGGTTGAATCAGGAGGAGAAAGAATCTTGCAGAGACGTCATCTCACCGGTCAAAGGAAACAAACAGGAGAGGTTCTGAGTCCATGACGACCTTTTCCGCTCCAAAGCCCTGAGGTTAGTGCGAACGTCCATTTCAGATGAACGGGCACACCGAAGAATGATGGAGCACGAATCGTGTCGATGAGGAAGTCTGCGAACACAGAAAGGACTATCAAACAACTGAACGGGGCGACGTTGGTAGAGCAAATTCCCTAGTGCAGTAGGAAATGAGCATGCGAATTATCTAGAACTAGAACTCAGCACAGTATCCCCAGTCGCAAAAAAAAACAAACGGTCCATTCGAGGCCAGAGAAAGCCCCTGAAACCAGGATTCCACATGAACCGCCTGAACGCGCAAGCCAGGGGAAGGAAAGAAGAAGTATCAGCCATGTGCACATCATCAGTCGCAACAATTCTTGTTTCTCAGATCCGCCGGAATCCAGTTCTTCTGTGAAACAGCTACACAGTCTTTTTTTATGAGGGTTCTTTCCAAAGATGCCCCGGAATAGAATGACGGTAAGCTAAGGCTAAGGCTATCTTAACACTGACAGAGTATGCTCAACCTTCTTGCTCTAGTGTAGCCCCACAGCATGAGCAGACGAGATTTTTCCAACCTGAAAGTTCAAGACGCTGAGTAAGATTCAACTGCTAAATTGTTTCTGGACGAACTCGGGCTTGATGGATGCACATTTGTGAGATTAACTGTGAGCTTGTGAGCTTACCAACTCGTGTTTGTCGAGTGAAAACTAAAGACATCAGTGCCAAGAGAATAGCAAAAGCAAAACGAGCATCTCCTGTCTAAACACAGGCTTCAGGGCTAGTGCGGCTTGCACGTGTTTGGCTCAAAGCAAAGAGCGCCGGTCGTCATTCGACGCAACAGAGTGTAGTGTAAAGCTTGTGACATACGCGTACTCCTATGACTGATATAATCTTCTTTCAAAGAGATGCGAAGGAAACGAGTTTCACAGATTTGAATCAGAAACTTCGCTCCGTGGGTCTCTAGCTATCCGGTAGTCAGGCTGACCTTTGATGTTTGGAATTCTACTGGCGATGGAATTCTCAGATACTTTACTGGTAATATCCTCGCCAGAACCTTCTACACTCTTTCGGTGAATTTTCTTGCGTCAAATATTATTGAAAAGCAGGTAAGTGCTAAAATAAAACAATGAATAAAACAAATAAATTAAATGGTAAATGGTAAAAAAAGATATTATATCCGTTCCCAATGTGCATATGATTGCGAACTTTAGGTCTTTATGTTCATAATGATGTTATGCTTGCTATCCAAGCTGGAATTACGAAAACAACAAATAAGCAAAATGTATATAACTGCTCAGTTCTTGAGCGGTTCAGGAGCACTGCTAGGTGAATAAGTGGTAATTCTACTGCCGGCAGCGAATGAAGAGTCTCCACGTGGACACTCATTTACCAAAAATCTACACTTACTTTCTGTTGCAGTAGTGATAAACAAGCAGTTACGCTTGCAGTGGAATTGTTAGTGTATTTTTCCGATTTTTCAATTTTTTCTCTTTTTGGTTTTTCTAACGACTCCATCCGTACGTTTTGCTATATGAACAAATATCCCCCCTTTTCTTTCCAGTTTTTCACCATCTACGTATATATTCGTGTTCATACACACCCGAAAAAGGATCTTCAGTTCAAAGTTATTCTTAGAGATTGATAAAGAATTTTAAATCAACGCATATGGCCGGAAACGAGAAATTGTAGAAAACTGATTACCTAGTAGTATTCATTTTTCCTTTTTGTAATAGTGTTGATGTAAATCTAGATATATATGTTCGGTATGTTCAATATTATCACCTTTATATATATGATCATGTTTCACCAAGCACCTTATATCTTGAAGTTTCCAGTTTCTGCATTTGACATAAACTATAATCTTTTGAACTTATAATTCTAGTTTCCAAGTTAAACGTAGTATTGTACAGATGGAAGAAAGCATTATAGGAGAAGTTAGATTTGGGTGTTAGAATGAGAGTGAGGAGTCGAGTCCTCATTAACTTATGTTATGAGTGAGTTGTCAAAGTTAACAATGGATTCAATTAAGTTTTGTAAAAATTAGTGAAACTAATGTGAATAGTCTAAATATAGATTTAATTCTCATGTTGAGATGATTCACTTTCTCATTGTCATGTAAACAACCCTTACGTAATAGTTCTATCTAGACTACATTTTCGGAAATTTACTTGACTACACCTTTGTTACGTTATTCAGACTTGATCTAACCTTTCTTAAGATTACATTACTTGATTATATTTTTAATCGGCAATAGCAGGTTTAGCAAGTAAAAATATCATGTCATATAATGAGAGACATGCATGTAAGTAGCCGGTCATGTATTTACATGAAAATTTTAATTAAAATATTTGTACAGTAGTTTATCATAGCTTATCAGCCAATGAGATCTCTTATTTGTTTTGTGTAATTTCTTCACATGGTGGTAAAAGTATTGAACCTACTGATGTCATGGTGTGATCAAGTAATGCAATTTTAAGAAGGGTGGGGTTAAGTTCAACAAACATATGAGAGATAATTTGAAATTTATAATCTAAACTATGAACTTTAATTTAGTTGACTTATGTAATCTCAAAAATAATAAAACGTAGAAAATCAACTGACATAGTTTATATGTTTGTGGTAATATACTTTAAAATACTCTAATATTACAAATGAGACAACTTTAACTCTAAGAATAAATAAAGATATATTTTCAAATAAAAAATTTAATATCTTATTAAAATTATAATCACTTTGAAATCATAATACCTACTTCAAAATACATTTGTTTTACTTGCATGTCTTCTCGGCAAAAAATAATAAAAAATTTCTCAAGATAGAAAAGCTAAATGATGTGGAGATAGAGTAAGAGAAGAGAAAAGATGTTCGGAATGTTCCGAACATTACTCGAGAAATTCTAAAAGTATAAACTATACCCTTCGAAAGATGAGGAAGATAGTAATTTAAAATTGTTGCTTTAAACAGAAGTTGTGTTCCGACCACATTTCTGGACTTCGAAGGTTCTCAAAAGACTATGACAATCTTTTATGTTATCAAATTTTCTTACGTTAAGATGCAAACCTTTGAAATCTAGAATTAAGATTAAAATGATTTTAGTCATTAAGTAGTAGTACAGAACTGAGTTTCAAAGTGAATCTCACATTCAAATTCTTGAATTCAAATTCTGAAAGTTTTAACTAAACTAATTTTAACCATTAGTAATATTCTAATCTCTGAGTACTAGCTTTTACATTCCGATATCGATGGTGCCTTCCAGCACCAAGACACGCCCGGAAGCACGCGGGTGGCTGTAAGGAACATTCACGGTCCCGGGCGGAGCTATGAGGAGAGTCCGTCGAGTGTAGCGAATTATTGATGTTGGCTCTCGTGATGGAAGCAGACGGAGCATCAAGGGGTGTCAATTCCCTAACGTCAACGAAATTAAGGGAGATATTCCCTGAGAGGTGAAAGGTAAAAGACGGGAACTTTCTAACGGAAAATTTTTGATTTGACGTAATATTAGGGATGTCAAAGTTAGTAACTTTCGGAAAGATTCTACATCAGCAAGAAGGAGTTACGATTTCGGTCAAACTTTAGATACTTTGAAGTACGTGGTGAGCTCGGGATCGGCTGCAAAACCCTGCAGGCTCCGAAAACTAAGAGCGGCAATAAGCAAAGTTGCCATGAAAGTGGATGACCCATCTCGATCGATCGCGAGAAACTCTGAAAGGAAATAAGATGTTCAAGCTCGAGCCTTGCGTTGCTTAGGCGCGGATAATTTTAACCGTAAAAGGTCGGTCTGAACTTTTGTGTACGTATATGAGAGGTTAAGAGCAATAGAAGATATGATGGATTTGCTTCTCTCACTTCTAGAAATGAATCGATGTTATGTGATTAACTGGGTGCTGCTCTCGATTCTTATAACCAGTGAACTCCCATTCGGTCAACAGAACTTCAAGCCAATATTCAAGCTAGTGTTCACGCTGCTAGTGCAAGGTCACGGACGTTACCCAGTGAGACCAAGTTTACTGATTTCTTCTTGTGGGGATAAAACTGTATCTTAATGCAACAATTTAACGACTGTTCTTGGCTGAAGTAGTCATTAGCCGTCTTCCGCACGCTTGAAACGCAGTGGATTGTCAGAAGACGCGGTAAGTTATTATCTAATTAAACCACAAGTAGTGGTATAAAAGGGAGAGGTGCCGACGTGGCATTCCTCTCCTCCCAGTGTAGCGAATGTGCGCAAGTGGCCGGAGCGCTCTTTCCCGGTCAATAACTTCTGACCCTGCTAGGTCAAGCATACTCAGGTCCTTCTGTCATCGTTGCCGCGCGTTCTGCCATCGCCGCCGCGCTTGTGTCACACACATTTTTGGTCGTTGCTCGTTGATTCGGAGGTGGTGATGGTGTTCGTCTGCTTGTGTGGTGGGGTAGGTCATCACGCAACAGTGTTAAGGTGCTTTTGCCATCGCCGCTCCTGTTTTTCAAACGTTCTTGTGGGAGGTTCGTTGTGACGGAAGTAGTGGTGGGTCACTCGCCTGGTTGTGTGGTGGGGTCGCCCTTGCTGTATGATGAACTTCGACAGAGAAAACTGCCTGATGGAAGACAGCAGAGTCGATAGAAGCGAACATCGTCGTCCCAGTTTTATCTAAGTAGATTACTGTTACTGCAGATTACCGCCATCGTTTCTTGGTTGTTTATTTGTGAGTTCTCGACTTATTTTGTGGGCTAACATATCGTCTTTTTGGAGGAACCGCGGTTCGTGGGTGCTAAGGCTCACATTTTACATTGCCAGCGAGCTAACACAACGTCTTTTTGGAGAAACCGCGGTTACTAGGTGCTAAGGCTCACGCTTTACATTTGCAGTGAGCTAACACTGCGTCTTCTTGGAGATACCGCGGTTACTGGGTGCTAAAGCTCACGCTTTACATTTGCTAAGGCTCACGCTTTACATTTGCAGTGAGCTAACATTGCGTCTTTTTGGAGATACTGCGGTTACTGGGTGCTAAAGCTCACGCTTTACATTTGCAGCGAGCTAAGTTATCGTTTTTTGGAGTAATTGCGGTTCTTGGGTACTCAGGCTCACGCTTTACATTTGCAGCGACGACTTATAACGGCGACTATCTCTGAGCAGGGTTCACATCGATTTCCCAACCTTACTCTTTCCTTCTCAATCTCGGACGACGGTTGTTGCTTCTCGGTTTTCTGAATCAGCCTTTTCTGTCCTCAATCGGATCTCTTTCGAGCCCGTCGATCGTTTTGTTGACTTATATCAGCCTCATAAGGATGCTGTACAAGATTTACATTCCAAGCTCCGAATAGAGATTTGCTTGGAAGGTGTATGGAAATTTTCATGGGTTGGCATATTCAAGTATGGTACATCAGAAGAACCCATTCGCAAAGCCAAGTTCATTTCCGTTCCACGATTTCGAGTTCTTTTCGCGCATTTTTGTGATGCTTGTGATCTTTTCGCAGCCACACTGGAAATGGACGTGGAGCCTTTCATTCTTTGTGCTGCTTACTCTTATGCGGAAACAGTACCCAAGGAGCAGCGATTTTTGGTATATCGGTATTTAGCTTACTCTGCTGGGTGGAAAGAAAGGACTCAGTTTCCGGAGTACTTGCAGACAGCAGTACAACAGACTTGGGAGGAGCCTGGCGAGAAGCACACATGTTTCGTGTCATGACCATTGCAATGTACGTTTTGTCTTCTGTCTGTACGTGTCCATTGCATATCTTTTCTGTCTGTGCATGTAATGATTTTTGCTGTATAATAGTTTTGTACTGTACGATATGAATATGGTTTCGCGGATGTGTTCTTGACAGTTCGAGAACTATTTGTCTTTGCGTTTTTGAGTTTTTTTTCATCAGGGTGGTTTGCTTTGCCTTTCTTTATATCTGTTGGGTTTTTCGTTTATTTTGTTGGCTTGTGCCTCCTCTCCTCTTGTGAGGAGAGTGAACCTTCGCTGGACTGGCCAGCTCTGTTGGGTTCAACTCCCTTCGAAGGTGATCTTACAATCGATTATGGGGATGAGGGTTCCTGTGCAAGTAGTTGGCGCTGTCAATTTCCGTGTTCATGCCTTGTGTGTTCTTGCCAAGACATGGAGGACATTTATTCTTCCGTTGATTACCGGAGGGAGACTGGAAGCCAGCTCGAATGTATGACCGACAGAGGGACTTCCACCTCTCGAATCAGAGCAAAACACCTAGCAGAGAATTTGATGACCGGTGGCCCGGCCTCTCCTCTCTCTCTCGAGACTCCAGTCTGCAGTGGGAAACAAACGCTGTTGCTAGACATTGTTCAGAATTTCGATGAAGTACACACTTTGATTTTTATCGAGGCTCCCCTAATCCTTCGGTCATAAGCTGTGCTCCGGGGTAGAATCTGGTCAAGGGTGTATATACAACAAGCTGGTCGCGATAACCCCATTCACGTAGTCTCGTGCTCATTGATCAAGCAAGCAGACCCTGTACAAAGGCCACCTCTGACTTCTGCTCAGAAGTGAGTAAGATGTGGAAGAATTTCATCTGGAAGTGCTTTGTGATCAGAGGGATTCGGCATGACCTCGTACACTATGGTGGTGACAGCGTCCCTCTTTAGTGAAGTGGCTTCTCCCTGCAACCCAATGTACTGGATCTCGGTGACATCACCACTAAAATTCACGGGGAAGTGCAGAGTCAAACTTGCAAGACCTTGGAACCTAGCATACCTGGTCTGATACTCCAACTCACCGTTCGGATTCTCCGTAAGATCCCACTCTTGCACAGCACTCAATCTTCAGCATTTGAAAAAACGATAACCACGCGGTTCATAAAAGCCCTCAACTTGGCCGGGCAAGTGCCATTGGGTCCACCGATTACAGAAATGCCTTTGACTTTCAATTCAGTAGTGAAAGGAAAGAACTCAACTCCGGATCGCCTTCGTTAGTCTGTAAGCAAACACTTGAGAACTCCAATCGACGTTCCTAGCTCTTGAAAACAGATTTCGCACTATCCTCAACAGACATGTGATAGGAAACTAAGTGCCAAGATTTACTGCTAACAGAGCGGGCACTGTAGACAAACCACTTCAAGTTTACTCTAAACACTATTCAAGTACAACTACTGAATGTTACCTAAGTGTGTATCATGTCACCAAAACCGATAAGTAGTGTTGGAAAATGTGGATGTTCAGATGGGTACGTCAAGAGAAAATTCTGACCATCTTCAATCCCTATGACGTTCACCGAACAAACGCTCTCTCAATGCTGACTTCCATGTTGTTGTTCGAGGAGGTAACACCCGCGTCGTAGATTTCTTATGTCGTACGGATGTATGTTGTGGTCTACGTTGGAATATCTTGATCGGCTCTCGTACAATATTCTCGTTCCAATCCAAAGCGCATGCTGCAAGTCGCGCCTCGTGCGTCCGTGCAAAGTGAATCTTCTTCGTGGCAAACTTATTTATCACGGAGTTGAAAGTCTCCGACATATAGTTCTCTCTTGCACGAGTGTAAAAACGCATCTTTGCTGGCGTAATAGCCCGATGCAAGAAAGCCACCATGGCTAAGTGAGTGGGAGAATCTGCAGTCATCAAGTTGATATAAGCCTTTACATTGCAGAGATTCGTACTAATCCAAAACTCAAGCATCCAAGGGTTCGTGAACTTACTCTTCTCGTAATACTTGTCTGATGCAGGGCGGTTCAGATCTGGGACACTGCAACAAGGCCGAAGTATCCCGGTGGTGCACTGAAGAATCTCGCAATTCAAGTGCTCTCCCGCCTAATGATCTGCGGCATTCTTGATGTCCAAACATAAAGTGCTCGTATCATCCTCCTCTTGCTCGTAACGCCCGTCAGGACCCACCATCCTCCGAGCATTCAGCTGGGCACATGTGTAGATCCAACCCTTTAGCTTATCTGCAATCCCGTGTTCTTGTAACTCTGGATACATGAACCTACGAGATCGTATTGGGTCCCCTTCCTGTAGAGCTCTCATTTGTGCTACCCGCTGAACAAGGATGGGCTTGTTTCCAGTGATTACAGCTCCTTGACCACGCAACCAAGCAGTAAGTTGTCGTTTCGTGAGAAGCTCTAAGTCTGTAGCCACTTCAGCTTCCTCTACAGATCGTGGCATGCATTTCTTCATTTGCAACTCAACCAAGAATTTTTTGATGACATTCTTGCACTTGTGCCAGAGGTCCTTCTGTGACACAATGCCATGACGAGCCAAGATGACATCCACGGAGGATTTATCGTCATGCACCACCTCATCTGGTACTATACCACGTGCAATCATCCGTTCGATTCCAACCTCGAATGCGCGATCTTCAATCAACCACAAGTTGTTGTCAGTCTCAACGCGTGTCATGTTCACCAATTCCACGACCTTGCCTGAACTGGAGTCAATGAACGCACACGTGCCATTGTACCCATTTCGTGTAGAGTCGTACCTCAAGTCGGCATATACAACGAAGTTACCTGTTTGGAAAACCACAATACTGAATCCATCCAAGGTTTGCAGAAATATAACAAAGCAAAGCAAGCAGCATCCGTCAAAGCAAGCAAGCACTCACCACCAGCTGGCATCTCATTCAAGTTTGGAAAGTGCTTGATGATCACTTCCGACTGCACCTCATCCTTCAACCTTGCCCATCTATCCAATGTGGCCTCAACCCATCTTACATCACGGTGTTTACCCGTCTGAAACCCGAAGAAGTGGGTCCTAGATACCGGAGCCAACCCTCCCTCTCGATACACCGAGTCCAGCTGCTCGTAACCCAAGCCCGCGGATAAGACAGCGTGGTACATACGGTTGGTAACATCCGGGACATGATTGTATATCTCCATCTCAGTGGACCTCCAACCATATGTATGTCTAGCAGGACACATTAGCTTCAAAGACCAACTCTGGTGGATAGAGGAAATGATGGGAGGTAGGAAAAATTGCTCACATCCGAAGTGAGGACATCGCACTTGGAAGATCTGGAAAAGCTCTCGTAACTTAGAACTCGCTACAAAGCCATATATCGGGAGGTGAGATTCAGGATCCTCTAGGGTCGATGACTGATCCTCGTCTGTACGAAGAGGAATATGGGAATCCAGAACAGACTCCAGCGGGGCTTCTGAGTCTAGTCGAACGGGCTCTTGGACCTCGGATGCCGAAATATCCTATACAAATGAGCACTTGAATCACAATTGCAATAGATATTTCGTATATTCAAGTTACCAACAATCTTGTACATGTCCAACCCATCATGCATTCAAATACTTCATGACTTCACAATAAGAAAAGGTTTTTGTTTGGTACCTGATTGAGAAGACCAAAAGCATGTAAGACTGATGGATCAGCAACTAAGTCATCCACTGTAGCTCCAACCGCATCTGTCTCCAGACCACCCTCCTCTGGAATTACATCTGGATCCACAAGTCGTGGCTCAGCCTCCCTCGCCATTTGGTCTATACGTAAGTCAGCTGTGGCGAAGAGAAATCAAAAGACGGCAGCGTGTCCAGTTCCTGGTCCTAGAAGTCTCATGACTTGTACATATCTAGGGAGCAAGGACTCTGGGATCCTCACCATACCTGTTGGGACCTCCGGACATCCTCTAGGTAAGTGCCGGTCTCCAGATCGTCTAGGATGTACTCTAGGTGGCATAACTACGATAAAACTAAAAGTATGTGGTACCTATCCGTCCGGAGGTCCGACCCACCCTCTAAATGGATATCAAGCACTAAGTAATCCCTAACATGTATATGCTACCGCACTACAACATTCTGGTTTCTAAATAAAAGACCAACTAAGATAATATAATATGCAACTACATCAAAGTAAGAAAGTAGAAGTCTGGAAATTAGAAAATCACACAAAGCACAGCAAAAAATAAAAATACCGATAAATATGTAATTCAGAAAAATTCGTAATAGTGAAGAACCAAGAGGACAAAAAAAACACAGCACTAAGACTCTTATGGAGAAGTAACAACAGAAAAAACACTATGAAGACTTCAAATACTCAGCAAGACCAGAAAAGAGAAAACTAAAAGAACAGCATGTGTGCAAATGAAGAAAATAATACAAGAGGCTTTTCATATACCCCCTGCGCTCTTCCCACTCCCTCCCTCGTCGAGGCTATAGGAGGGGCAGCGCCTCATGATTCGTGAGACGCACTGTCCACTCCCTCCCTCTTCGAGGCTAGAGGAGGGGCAGTGCCTCCTGACGGGAGAGGCACTTCTACCTGTACGGAGGTGCAATTTTCCGACTACCAATTTCTTCTTGCTGGAAATTTTTATTTTTCCGTTTTCTCACTCAGTCACCGGCCGTGGACCTCTACTGCATTGCCAGGAAAAATAGGCGTGCCAGAAGTTCTTGTGTCTCTTGTCAGGGTCCTTGTACAGAGATTTGATTTTGCACAGTAAGTTTTCAAAATTCAAATAACGAATATTCTCTAAAAATCCCTTTTTGTCCCCGATTCTGTTTCCGCTCATATCTCAAGCGACTGACGTCTGCTGAGAGCCAACGATGGCTCATTTTATAGGTGAAGAAATCCCGTGTCTTTCAAGCCAAACCTCGACCGATTCTATCCAGTAATGCCAACATAATATGATTGCGCAAATCCGGTGGGCTAGCCCGTCTCACTAATCCCGTAACTAGTTATCACTAAAATGCTTAGCGGTGGTATATCCCACCGCTTTAGTAGTAGTACTTGTGGTTTAATCCAGCAGGATCAGGACCAGTCCGACGTACTCCGGAATATTTTGCCTTCATGTACACACCTTTCAGTATATGTCGCTATCAAGTGCATACAGAGAGAAGGCGAAGGATCAGATTCTAGTGATTTGTAGCTCTCGAGATTAGGAAACACTAATTTTGAGGCTTCATCGTGATCATGATAATTACGCTTGAAGACTCTGGTTTGTTAATCTCGTTCACCCCTACATATATGAGCACGAGTGATCTGACCATATGCAGCTTCATGAGATATGTACGTGTTTACAATGCTGTCAGTGAACACTGAGGAAAAGAAACTCACTAACATTCGAGAAGCTTATAAGGAATATTGGTCGCGATTGACGTTGCTTCGTCACGGGGGCTCCGAGTAACTTTGTCAAGAGATCGATCGTATCTTCTGCATTTCTTGCTCATATAACTAGTGGGATCAGGTTTGATTTGCTGATCAGTTCCTTGTGCGGACAGAACTGTATCTTCACGCAACGAGTTAACTGTGCATCGCTGGAGAAGTCAATAGCCATCTGACGTCTGCACGAACGCAGCTAGCACAACAAATATAATGTGGGCCGGGTGTGATCAAGCAAATTTCTGCTTGAAACGGTCCCTCTCTCGCATATGCGTGTATGCACACAAACTGATCTTGCTCCTGCTACGTCTATACAATAGTCAATTGAGTTATCGCGTCATTTGAGAACCCCATTGCAATTTGATCACACCTCTCTTAACGATGTATTGTTTATCACACCCGCCACTTGCTATTGACTGTGAAACTAATCACTTTTCCATGTTAATGAAATATAGGGACTTCATACGAGCATATATCCTCTCACGTGTATTTTGTTGTTAGAAGCTATTTGAATCGTAGAGTTATTTAGTCACGATCGAAGGTAGTGAAATCATTAACGACATGGAAATGATTGATTTGATTATCGATAGCACGTCACAAGTGTGATCAATCACAACAAACCTACTGGCATGGGGTGTGATAAACCAATTTTCTCCCGCTTCTAAGAATCCGATAGAGTTGAGAGAAACCAGCTACTGCTCGAGCTCTAGGGATGCTCGTGACTAATTCTGGGGCTTCATTAGCTTTAATTCTCAGCATGGTTCTGCCATTTCCCGACAGAAGCATGATCGAGGATGATCAGCTTGCTATAGCTTCAACAGATAAGTGTAGTAGTACTCGAATCGTCTACCGAGAGAAGCATGATCGATCAGCTTGCCATAGCTTCAACAGATAAGTGTAATACTCGATCGTCTCTTTGTCTGCCTGAGCTTCACATGCCCGTCATGCATAAAGCATTAGCTATCCATCATCTTGTAAAGCTGGTGAATAGCTTTAAGTTAGATACCTTATAGTTTTAAGTTGATTCTTTATTTTGCAGATTCCAAGTTGGGATGAAAACTTAATCACCATAATCTTGTTCCTAATAACGGTTAAATTTTTCATTTCGCTGAAAACAAAATAAAGTCTTCCAGGTCACCCGGAGCAATTGTAGTTAAACTCGAGTTACAATTCTTTGTCTACTGGATTAATTGCACTGTGCAGCTAGGATCCCTTGCACTATGGGAGACTGCGATGATTACTGTAGTATATACCTACGTACGTGACCGCCCCGGTGTTCAAATTTCAAATGCATCGACTTTGTGTTTGGACTCTTATAGCTGTTACCTGCTGCTGCATGGCAGTGCATGCCCACAGGTACGTATGTGGCACAGAAATTGAGTAAAAATTAATATTAAATTAAATTAATTGATTATATTAGTTGCAGGCTAATCATTTAGTTATCGGAGTCTTCTTACTTTGCGTGTGTTATATCTACTAGTTTATACTTGCAAGGGTTTAATTTATCACTTAAATTTTTCATTAAGAAAAGTTAGATATCAATTAATATTTTGATAAATTATACTCTGGTGGTAATCAGCACAGCAATTTGCTTGATCACACCCCCAGTAGATTCCTCGAGCTTGATCACACCCCTTTTACGTTGTATGGCTTGATCGCACCCTTGACTAGCTGCTGCCTTAAAACCCAGTCACTTTGTGATGTTACTCACATGTGAGAGTGCACATATTAAATTTTCGAGCATGTATAGTCTGAATAATGTTAAATATTTTAAATTACAGTGATATTTAATCAAGGTTGGAAGTATTAAAATGATCAACCAAAAGATAAAATGACTGGTTCTACTGTCAATAACCCGTCAGGGGTATGATCAAGCTTAAGGAACCTAAGAGGGGTATGATCAAGCTCAAGGAACCTACTGGGGGTGTGATCAAGCAAATTTCTGTAATCAGCATCTTGAGTATGTACTCTGGGGAGCATGTATGTTAGTACTCCTCTTCTGGGTCAGTTCCTGGCTGGTTAAGATTTAATATTTCTAAATTTTATTTTGTTTTTTTTGTCAATTTGATATAAGACTTTCAATTAAAACACAAGTATCACTACAAGTGCTCCGGATGGCCAAGAAGACTTTATTTTGCAGGTTTTTTGTTAGAGAAGTGAGATGCAAAAAATAGTTTTTGTGATTATTTTTTCATCCCAACTTGGAATCTCTGAAATAAAGAATCAACCTAAAACTATTCACCAACTTTACAAGTTATGATTCATCTCGAAACAAAGCGAAATAAAGTTTTGAGTACTGAAAAAGATATGTCAAAATGAAAATTTTGAGATTTCTTGGAAAAAAAGTCTTGAAAAAGTCTTGAATATTCTATTTCATGAACAAAAATTCTCTTTCATGCTTCTATACTAATACTAGAGTTTAACACTATATCTTTTCTCTATAGCAACAAGCTGGCAAATTCCCATAAGTTGATCTTGTATGCATATCATATTCAGATTACCGTGATTCTAACCGTTCATGTAATAGCATCCCCATCGGCTCGCAAATCTTCCGTGAAAAGTTTCCGACTATAGTTTGGAAAGTACTAAGTAACACGATGAAAGGGTTATTTGTAACCAGTTTTTTACCGTGAGTACTTGTATCTGCAATGCACAGTAACAGCTATTTGGGATAAGTATTTTAAACTTTCTCACTTTTCCAATTTAACATATTCAAATTTCAAAAATTTACACCTGACTTTTCTTTGGTGAAGGTCTAAATGAAAAATAAAATTTCAAACTCTTGTACATTTTGTTGTTTCCTATGGACATATATATAATTTTAAAAATAAAATAGCTAAATGATAGATCAAATATGACTCATCATTTAACAATGCACTGTTTTGTAATAGCGTTCTCCTCGGTGAAATATCCATACGTTCCTTTAACTAAGTAAGAAGCGGGTTATACCCACGATGCCATTATTCAGAACTCCTTTCGCCGTGTGGCTTTTTATAACCGAACGATGTTGCACTTTGCACGTACTGAGCACCAGGAGGACTCGACCCACATCTCTCCGGCTATGGGTCTCCGGCTATGGGTGGATGGGACTTCCAACAAGTTAAATATAATATACATTCAAACCGGGAGAATTGGAAATCAGAGGAAGACGACAGTCAACAAAAACGGATGTAAAATACTTGCGGTGGATACGTTGTGTTACGGGTTTTGAATTGTTATTGATGCGACGGCTAGGGTTCTGGAGAGGGCGCTTAATATGGATGAACTCTGGAACCTTTTGTTCGTTTAATGTTATTGCGAATATATATATATATATATATATATAAAAGTTATATATTAAATAAGTATAAATAATTAAAATATTTTATAAAAATTTTCTGTTAGTCTATGTCTAGAAACACGAGGAGAGCAAGAGATGAACCATAAGTCTTGGTTCGTCTGTCGCGCTTCAGAAAATATAAGTGCGGTCAGCTATACTCATGAATACCATTACTTATGCAGAGTTTAATTTAATACCTAACCCTTACTGCCAGAAGGGTTAGGTACTAAATAAACTCCTGTATATTTAATATACATGGATCTGGAAAAGCTAATATAGAGCCACTGGAACTTATTTTTATGGTTTTACAGTCATCATCGTAAACATTTTTACAATAAATAGACGTATCATTTACGTACCACCAACAGAGGTGATACAAAAAATTTATAAGTCTCCGGATGTTATTCTATAAAGTTTATTGTCCGTAAACTGATCATCATAAATGAAGGTACTTTATGTAATAAATACAATGACTCACATGTTAGAGATCCCATCAAAGATTTGTAAAACTACTATTCATAATAAACTTATATTAGTACTGCAGAATGTTTACACAATGGTCCGCACACCTTTGTAAGTGGGGAGCGTGTACAAGACGTTCCGCATTGTGTTTACTTTTAGGTATGAAACGATGTGACTGATTTAGCTGTAACTATAAAAGTCTTTTACAGTTCCTATTCACACCTGAAAATCAATAAAACCACTCATGAAGTACTTTATGTATGTTTATGTTTACTTAACTCCTGTAACAGGTTTGAGGTTTGAGCCGCCCTAATGCTAGTTGGCAAAATAGCCATACGCTCCAAAACAATGTGAAAACTTCTAATTCAAAAACAATATGAAATCGGGGTGAGAATGCTTGAAAAATCCATTTGTTTGTTTATTTTTTACACCACCCATGCAGCACCCCGCTCGCGAATAAATAAGCATCCAAAGGCCACATCCGACCCGGAGCCGGAAGCCAAGCGGGAGGAGTGGCGTTTTTCCGGTTTGCGTGACGGGTTAGGGCGGTTTTGAATTCTCGACGTTCCGTGGTGATGAGTGAGGGAGAGTATTATTTTCGACCTAATGTGCTTGCTGTGTGACGGTAATCGTTCGTGCGAGAGTTTCATTTTTCGACCTAACGTGCTTGCGGTGCTCTCTGGCCTTGTGAACGATACTTGTTGTAGTTTCGTTTTCGACCTGACGTGCTCGCGGTGCTGTCGGGCTTTGTGGACGATGATTTTTTCGTCACCACGCTTCGTTACTTGCTGCTGGGTGGATATTATCGGTTGTACGATATTTCGGTCTTTTTCTTGTTCGTTGTTTTGTTGGGCTGGAATGACAGCTGTTACATACCGCAAATTTCGGACATAACCTATAAGTCTTGTACGTGAAAATGCGCTTCAAAAGTCATAATTCCGTCTTGCAATCTTATAAAAAAATAGATTTTCTAAAATCTTTAATTTATCACCTAACCTTTCCTATCAGAAAAGTTACATGATAAATTAAAGCTCTTTGGATATTCCCTCTTCCGAACTTAGATGGGGTGAATAATATGCATGCTTCCTCAAAGCCATGAATACCCGGGTCGCCCATGAGAACCCGACTCACACTCCCACAAGCTAACCCCAGCCACCGGCCGGGGTTGAACCCCCACCAGCACGCTAGGCGTGTAGTCTAAAGGAAGATACACTTGTTAGCTTCCGGCTCGTTTGTTACAACTTTATTGTACTACTGTTTCTCAGGCAGGCGGCTTTTCTTCTGTCAAGAGTTGACCACATGCGACAAATTTCGTCTGCGGACTACAGAACAAAATTTTGACGTGTACTGTTTATCTGGAGAGCACGAATTGTGTGATAAGCATGATATGCCTCACTAGGTGACTCTGAATGGAAGTAGGTAGAACTTATAACACCTAGAGTCAAATACTTCCATGGTGATCATTATCATCAGGGATCAACAAATTTCTATGATTCACCAACTGTCGACATTCAAAAGCTTGCAAAGGTGAATTGAAAACCATGTCCTGAGGTATTCAGCTCCTATCTACGTATACCTCTGGCGCCCGAACTCCAAGAGCATATGCGGAGAGAACCCCCTGCTGTTGGAGCAAAGTCAGCTCGTTCCTCACCTGGCTATGATAAAGTAGAAAAGCATGATACCTACGGATCGCTATTGTAATACCCATTCAAGTGACGCAATGCTAGGTTTTCAACGACCGAAAGTAACTGCAGTGCGCGATGGTCTGATTACTCTCGGTGTTTCTCTTGTGCACGACAGTATTTACCAGCCTCAGGCATCTCGATTCTAAAGAAGGGAAGAGATAGTCAGTTTCATGGTGAAACAACGTCTGCGTCTGCAATCTAGTATGAAATCTGAAACCAGAATAACAATATTCTAGAGCTACTCCATTAGGACCTGGATATACGAAAAATCATGACCATCCTTCTTTCTTGCTCCTGTCTGTGATGGAACCTACAAGACCGCAAGGTGGAAGAAGCAGTGCAACAAGACAGCCCTCTCCGTATCATAACCAGTACGGTCACCGTCTTGTCGAAGAAGTCCCAGATTCGAACTGTTAACATCCGTTCCACGTCTGGCTTTAAGCCCTCTCGCTCCAGAAGCTAGAATCTCCTGACACTATCAGAACCGACATCACGCCTCCGACTGAAATTCAAGAACCAGCTTCGTCCTATTCAACACGCGAACCTCCAGAATGCGGTGACCATTATTTAAGAAAGGACCATCTATAAGAGTACTGCCACGTGGAACACAACAGTAGATGGAAAACCCATCAAGTTTACTTACAGCATCTTCTTCAGAGGTAGATTTCTGGTGTCCTATATAAGGTCTGAAACTCAACCTAAAACTCTCGAGATGTTTCAGTGATGATTTACACGATCGATTCAACTCTGTAGGATGCCTCTTATGTACAATCTTCTAGTACTGAACAGAAATTTTACGAGTGATTCGCTGCCCACAACAGCAGGAAGTCCACCATCTCATCTCCTCCCCACTCTTGAGCGTAATCCAGGGCTGTGCCTTTATCTTGACTCTCGGCATGAATGTCAGCACCTGAGTTCAACAGAGTTCTAGCTATGGCGACATTACCCTTCAAACAGGCCAGCTGTAAGGGAGTGTTCCCGCTATTATTCCGAACTTCTATGTTCGCACCCGCCTTGAGCAGACTCTGAACGATTTCCCCATGGCCGTAGAAGCAAGCCAGATGGAGAGCAGTCCAGCCCGCCCTGCTCGAACTGGGTAGATCGACGTTCACTAAATTCCCCTGAAGCAGCTCCATGACAACTTTCAGATTTCCTCCCTTCGCCGCATCCTTCAACACCTCATTCTGATCAAAGGTGTCTGGGGCAGCAGAACACCTGACGTTTCTAACCGCTCTGCAAGGTTTACTGGTATTTGCTAGACTGCTATTGAAACTCAGAGATCGAGCGCCAGGAGCAAGAAGACACAGAGAGGAAGGAGTTTCGAGCCTGTAAGAGCATGATGAGCCCACGACCACGGTAGCAAAGGAACTACAGCCGACGCTTGAGCGGGCTGCCATTGCCTGCAATCCCAAAGCTTCGCTCTGCTGACTGCCAACTTCTTTCGACGAGTATCAGTTCATGGTAAAGCGGAAATGTACCATCACACGAATGTAGGTACTTGTTAGTCCTCCCCGGATTTCTCAGTGGAACGCAGATGATGTGTTTATAATCAAACCACTCAGAACTTGTCAAAAGCGTTAGGAATGTCGCCTGGAGAGATTCATAGAGTATGAATATCTTATCTACAACCGGTGGCGCTCATGCATCGAATGTCATATTTGTCGTTTAAGTCTTCACCAACGAAGCGACGATATGAATAACAAACGGACGGGAAGACTGTATCAAGCCGAACAAGAGGGAAAAGGGACCCAAAGGGCTAGTCTAGCATTAATACAACATATGAATGACTAGACCTGTTCTGCCGAAAGTCTCCTCCATTGAGCCAGATTTCCAAACCGATGCTGACAGTCATGCGATCAGTCATGCTAACTGATTTTCTCTATTACTACTCTGGCGAACTGCTTTTCTAAGTTGATCCCGTGACGGACACCGTTGCAAATAAGGATTCAATCACAGTGAGTTACACTGGTTCAAAGAATATGTCTACGTTATTGACATGGTTACGAATCCTTATTAGTAATCTACAGCTTTTACACCAACATTGGCATTGGAAATTGGCAATTGGCAGTACCGTAAAGTCGCTCCATAACGAACAGGGCATTGGTGGAAACCTTGGAGTTCATAAAGGACTTTTGCGAGCTACCCTACCTCTGCAGCCGTACATTTCCAGTGAGTACGGTACGAGCTATCGGTTCCAGCCTTCAGTTGGAATGGGAGATCCCAGTAAATGGGTGTATCTGTATTACCTTAACCTGCTTCGGCTCCGGCTTTGGTCCACATCGATCTCCTTGTTACACTGCTGGCCTCCATTGCAAGTCGAGAGAATGTTATATCTTACATCCATCAGCTCCTCATTAATTAATCAAGTCACAGGTTGAGCACCATGGTCTCAAGAATCCTATTAACGCAGCAAGAGCTTTCCAGTGGAGTTCTTAATATGCTGGTGATGCAGACGCTTTCACCTTAAAGGCTTTGCTCATCCTTTTCTTCCGGCTTATGCCTCCTGCAATTCCAGCAAGAGGGTTGTTTAAAGGAGTTGGACAACTGACAATATCTCACCAGAAACTGGCCAGAATGGACGGGTTAGTGTGGCAATGGCTAAACTCCATTCGTGGCTAAGCAGGGGGCTGAAGAAGAAAGTCTTATTATAAAGCCCTTGTTCAACGTCAGCACCTGCTCCGCCCAACCATAAAACCGGAGACAGTACAGCGAGCAAAGAAAACTGGAAACCGCCGCCAAGTTTCGCCCACAGTTCCGTTTGTTGCTATGCATTTGCCTAGCTATCCGACGATTTTGCAAGACGACAAAAGGGAAATGGAATGTATTGTGGTTTCACGCTTTGACTTGATATGGATTTCAGTATTTATTGGCATGCCCCTCACATTCTCTGCTGTACCGAAGGGAAACCAAATGCTTAGCCTCGTCATTCCATTGTGCAGCACCTTGTTAGATTGGTCTCCTACAGTGAAGGTTCTGTAAGTGTAGTAATATCAGAGGTTACCACCCTTAAAAGACAAAGAGTATTAATAGTGGTCAAAGCTGTGCCAGTGATGGTTGGACATTGTCTCCTTTCTTAGAAAACGGAACACTGCAGTTTGGCTACTTGACGCAAGAGTTTCCAAGCTGAAGCGAGTTCCATTATCTTTACATCGGATTATGTTGTTCAGCTCTAAATAAGAAGGATGAACCACACCCGAACTGAAGGATACCCGAACTGAAGGATGTCCCTAGGTTTTATCGAGAGACATGCTCTCGCCCTCCAGGTTATAAGTTATGTAGTATGGTGTAATTAACTCCTGAGCCTGAATGCTTTTCGCTACCGTTGTAAAGGTCATTCAGGCCGGTTGCCAGTTAGCTGCTTCCCCTGACTGGGAACTGGAAAACAGGACTGGAAACACGATTGAGTGTTAGTGAGGGGGTTCGGGACCTGACACTCGCACAAGATTGAAGAATTTCGAACTGCTATCTGCAAGCAGCTGTTGAGGATGGCCTCCTTCAACCTGCAAATACATTCGTAATTTTGTCAGGTTTTTCCTACACATGGTTCCCCAACACTAAGACTATTCGTCATCATTTCAGAGGCTTGACGTCCGGAGTGCAGTTTTGTAGCATATACTGTGGAGAAGACGTAGCCCATTATTAGTCAGCTCTCGCAGCAAATGCAAACATCTTTAGTGCACGAAGTCAAGTTCTGAAACTCGAAATATCTATTTCATCCTCTACTTCCCAACGCGATTTGGTATATAACCTCTTACTTGTGACAGGTTGTTAGAACATACTGTGACAGTAAAACGAACAACAAACGTGACAAGGATAGAAAGTAGACCATTACCAAGGATCCATGGTCCATTATCAGAACACTATTCACATCCAAGATTGTGGCAACACAGTCATTTCTATTGTTGGACAATAAAAAGAGAAGCAAAGGCGACAGTTGGACAGGCGGAAGTTGGTCATTACCAAGGATCCGTGGTCCATTATCAAAACACGGTCCAAATCCATGATCGTAGCAATACGATGTGCTATAGTCAACACAGTTATTCCTCTACATACTGATGCTACAGTCTCCATAAGTACCGTTGTCGTCTCTGGGTCAATATTCGCTGTGCATTCGTCCAGGCAGAGGATCTGAAAAGAAACACATTAGGCAACAAACGGGGAACATCAAACTAACTTATGGATGACCAGACTTAACATTCTAGCTCGATCAAGCTACAATCGAAGAAACTAACAGTTGTGATGTCCCCAACTATCAAGAACCTGAGATGAAGAGCATGATCGACTATGATTAAAAAGCAGGAAGAAGATCAAAACATACTCGAGAACTACTCAGAAGGGCTCGAGCAAGACACAGGAGCTGTCTCTGGCCAAGAGATAGACTCTCTCCACATTCAGAAACATGTAAATCCAAACCACCGGCGACGGAAATTGTGTCCTTCATGTGACATTTCTCTAACATTCTCCAAAGCTCCTCGTCGCTAAAGCTTCCAGGCGGACCTAAATTTTCTCTGACACAACGACATCCATGGTTTCAGCGGCAAACCTTCTTCACTAAGCACCTATGACGGAACAACAGAGCTCCAACCACGACTAGTAAAGTTTCTGCAAAGGTCATCGATACCTGATGGTACCCTCAAAGAGCATGGGACTCTGTGGAACAACAGAGAGCCGTGATCTCAGAAGTCGGAGAGGGATGTTGGAGATGTTTACACCGTCAATAAGAATACTCCCGCCAGTGAGAGGGATGAGACGAAAGAGAACACCAAGTATACTCGACTTCCCAGCTCCCGTTCGTCCAGCAATTCCTACCTATGGAGACACAGACAAGTGCTCCTTTACTTTGAGTTACAAAAGTTCATCGGTCTCACCAGCATGTCGGCTAATAACCTTTTCCATAATGTGCATATCTGTTTCAGTGAGAAACTTGACTTCCTAGTCAGATCGCTTGCCAGTGACAAGGGATAGGAACGGTAGCATGTAGTATACTTGCCGAATCTTACAGTTTAGGTTAGCGTAGTCTGCAACGGGACTTGGATACTAATAGCACGCATGATTATAACCTTCACTAACATTCAGCCATCTGAGATTACGCTGTTACGCTGTACACTCCAACTCAACAAGACAAGCCTCCATATTCAGAAGCCTCCGGAGAGTGGGCAGCAGAAAAGAACTGAGGCGAAGATGGCTACAACGGGTTCTGCACATCAACCTACGTAATGGGAAACCGTAACAGTAACATCTATAAGATAAAAGTGGACTGCACCCGAACAGATATCTCCACCCTTAGATGCATCTCTCATCCGCGATTTACTTCTGATCAGGATCAGAGTTTGATGCATACTTTTAGCATGTCTTTTATGTCCTCACGAACTAACGTAGAATATTATATTAATCGTACAAAACCCTGGCTCCTTAGTCTGTACGGCTATATTCCAAGTTAGAAGCGTTCTGGCTAAATTGTCTCCACGTTACCGGCTACTCTTGGTGTTTCAAAGACGAGTATGATAGGTCTTGGTCTAAGTTTGATGGTGTTAACTGTACTTACTAAGAAGCTAAACACGCCCACAAAAGACGTACCTGCTCGCCAGCGTAGATTTTGAATGAGAGTTCACGTAATGCTGGCGGTAAATTCGGCAGATACACGAGGGTGACCTTGCAAAACTCAATTACCCCGTTTGCTGGCCAGTCAGGGGTGACCTCCACGCTTCCATCAGAAAGCTCCGCTTCCACTCCCATATACTGGTTTCACATACCAACACAAACTGAGTACATTTGAGCCCTTCCCTCGCCGCACACGTAGAAAAGTGCTGACAAAGAGAAAGAGGAATAAGAAAGTCGGTACTGGTTTGCACCTGCTTCGACACTAGAGCCCCCAAGGAATTCAAAGCAGGTCAAGACATAAACTTCAAAACATCATATTAGTTCTCGCCAAGAAGTCAAAAGAGGTTAGCTATAGAGACCAGAAAAAATTATAGAGGTTATATGTTTGCCACAAAGAAGACCACTGCTAACCGAGAAAGCTGTGTGAGGGTATTACCTGCTGAATCCGCTCCATCGATACCATGTCCTTTTCAGTCTCAGTGAAGCTTGCAAGAAGGTTATTTAAGGTGGTTATAATCGGGGCGGCATAAGAAAGGCCAAGTCCCACCTATATCAGCAAGCACCGATCAGTTCTACGGCCAGACGCAATCCTTTTACTCGACAACGTATGTACACCTGAAACCTCAGTCCGATGAGTTAATGTCCTACGACTTTGGATAAATGTCCAGTATTTGGAGGTCAAAATTTCTGCGTCATAAGTATTACTCACCAATCCAGCAGACACCGGAGCGATGGTTGAACTATTGCGATGGCTGAGGATGGCTACAATGCTGACCAAAAATACCACAAAGGCCGCTAGTATCTGGAATATTAGGTGCACTAATAGTCAGTTCAATCATCGGAGGCAGCATTATGCTGACCACGTATTAGCTGTTTGTATGGTTACTCGGATTCTTCACAAGAAGTTCTTATACAAGAATCATCTAACATCGAAGTTCGCTACCAAACTCAGCTGAAGACCATTTTTGCAGGTTTTGCAAGATATTTGGAACCTGTAGTCTTATGGAAAGCCACAGACTTGCTGATAACTCGTTGAAGGAAGCACGCATATTGACTCCCACTATTCCCCGATTCGCGGTGGCGAATTGAGCCTGTTGGCAGTATTGACATGCATTGTACACTTCAATTGCAGACCGTGGAGTACGCTAGTTCCCAGTTATGATGCTAACAAGGTAACTACTTACAGAAAGTCACACTCCTAGAAACTCTTCTTTTGGGGAAAGGCATACCTGTTCTCTGAAAGAGCGTATAGTTGGTGCACCCTCAAGGGCTTCTGTGAATGAAGTGTATATCGGTGATCGAGATATACCATCGAGTCTACGCAGCTCCCGCGATGTTGCTCTGTAATACTTCTGCAATATGTTTCGCAAGGAACCTTGTAAGTACAGAGACGTTAAGGTACGTTTTCCCTGTACGTTTTACTCGCTCAAAATACAGACTTTAAACTTACGAACATGCATTCTCTCAGACAACGATACCACTGGAGGAATTGCTTGATGAAAAAGGTACTTGTTCACTGTAGACAGGAAGATAATATAGACAGGATTCAACTTAACACGAGAATATATGAACAGAAGGTGATATCAGAGCATGAAAAGACAGATCTTAAAAGTGCAGTCGTACAAAACATTCAGTAACAGATAGTTTTCACAGTGAGTGATTAAGGATCCAAAGGTACATAAAAAGCGGACCTGCAGACGATGGTACGTAAACCCCAAGGGCACCATTACAAGCAGAAACGTCCACTGCAACAAGAAGGAAGCCACCAGAGACATTAACCAGATATATAATTTACTAGCACCGCCATCATCCTACTCCCTGCGTTCACAAGAGCTCACTGAAACCTACTGTATTTGCAATTCGGAGGTTAAGTCCACCAGGAGGGTGTTCACATCTTCCCCCACAAACTGCAGAGTGACACATGAGCGAGTAATCTCTAATGGAGTACCAAGCGCAAAACGAGATTGTTTCGAGTTCGAAAGTATACATACCTGCACCCAGCATAAAACGAACACGATACCGATCAAACTGAACAGTTGCGCAATCAAACTATTGACCACAAAGGGGAGCGAGTCATCGACGGTATATTGATCCGAGGCAAACCTGCATGTCCAGTAATCTTCAATATGGGGAAGTTTACAATGCGCCGATATAAACACTCACACACATGCATACCTGCATACCTGCATAATCTTAATCGCTACCTGGATGCCCTGATTGTATAGGATGTTTGTCAAATTTGTTCTACAACTGTGTAGAAAAGACAATGTGTGCTTTGGAACTGACGCTTTATGAACACTAGTCAGAATAGGCATTCAAGACTCTTGGAATCATACTCTTCAACCTGAAATTCGGAACACTAAAAGGCGTAGTAGTAGTATTTATAGATCGGAAGCCTACGGACTAATACCTATTAGAATCTCTCCTATTCAGAGCCTCACCCAACCTGTTCAAAATACGGCCGCTGGGATTCTGGTCGAAGAACCTAACTGGAGCAGCAGTTATCGTCTTTAACAGAGCTTCGTGTACTCCCGAAGCAGCATTCAAGCCTCCGTAGGCGAAAGAGAACGATCGAACGAGTGTGACAAAGGTGTTTGCAACAGCAATGGAAACAAATACGTTCTGCATTGAGATGGGAGAGAGCACATGTCAGACCTGAACTTCCGTGGACTCACCATGAGGATCCAGCAGAAAATAAAGAGGAAAAATCTTAAATGCATTTGACTTCCACGCTCGTACCAGATAAAAATGAAGAGAGTCCCCTCCAGCATCATTGTGGTCAACCCAGTGAGTTAGCCACATATCACTACCATTCCGGGTTGCTTGCATTAGAAATATGCTGGTTAAAATGGTAGCGATGACCGACCAACCTACAAATCCTCCATACGATCTGCACGTAGCAAGTCAAGCATGACAATCATGAGAACAGAATCCTCTCTGATCTTCACGTCCTTAGAGTGAGTGGACAAGTATATGCATCATGTATGCCGTTGGTTACATGTTCTGTTTCGAACAAAGGACTGACAAACGTTCTAACTTTGGATCACTACTAATAAAGAGTAGAACGTACTTACAGTCAGTCCAGATTGCAGTCATGTTTCACTACATCACCTCTGTACAAAAGTCTATTCTCACCTGTACACTGTTCCCTGTACATGTCCTTCACTTCTATCTTCCTCCTCGATCAGCTTAACTGCCTTTGAAGTCACTGGCTGAGGTTGTTGATCACCAGATGCATCTCTAGACTTCCTGCGCCCTCTTAGCCCTAAACCAAAGACGTGATTTGTAGGGCTCATAAAATGAGATAAACCTCGTAACGACTGCTCACCCAACGTTATAGGCCGTGAGGTAGGTTTTGAATTGCCGAATGTGGTTTCCTGCGACAGAATGAGGGCTATAGGAGGATCTGGGATCTCCGGTTGTACCCAATCATCACATAGTAGGTCGACTACTTCCGATTCCTGTGCTGATTCACGATCGAGCTTCTGGAGGTCCAGTGATGAACCTGAACCTGATCCTGGACTTCCACAGTATTTGACACGGCCGTCTTCCATTACTACAACTAAATCGGCCATTGGAACAGCCTGGCAAACAGAATGCCAAGAAAGAGGTGAACAACTTTGAGATTTGCTTCCTGTCTCTCCTGAGAAGGAAAGAAAATTGTGACTCAGAAGTCTCAATCTTTGCCAAATGAGAAAATTATCTTCGGACTATCCAAGATCCAGCCGTCGTGTACTCTCCCCCTCCAATCAGTAGAAGTTACACTCTCGTCAACGAACAAGAGAACGTATCTCAACATGAATACTCTAAATCTGTTTCATCTTGTACATCGTGGCGCGTACCTGGGTGTGATGTGTACAAAGTATTCTGGTCTTTCCCGACAGTAAAGGTCCTGCAATGGCATGCTCCAGTATCCAAGCTGCTACATGTGCATCCACTGCACTTATCGGATCATCCAACAGGTATGTATCACTGTCCTGATACAGAGCTCTGAACGCGCAAACAGCTTACTGTCAGAAAAATCATCAAAGATACAGAGATCCAAGCCATGACGATGTGAGTTGCGTCTGCTCAAGTGTCCGGTGTTAATCTCGATAGTATCCTCATACTTGCACTTCCATACAGTCCTGATAAACCATATCGACTTCAAGCACGTTATGGACCCGGCTGCATACATGAAAACTGCTGACAGCTAAAGTGAACGAGTAGAAGCTACCAGATTCAGAGAGTCATGGTGGACAGCTTTCCAATAAGCCATGGAGCAATATTACCTAAAGTAACAGATCAAAGAATAAACTGAGGGGTCAATCTCAAACATTTACGGGCAGACTACTCTGTCACAAGAACCTTCTCCAGTCCAGAAGTGTAAGAGAAACAGTTATGAGATGATAATCTTACTTGGAGCGTTGAAGTCAAACTAGATGGAACTAATTACCGTGCTAGTGATAAGCGTGCTCTCTGTCCACCCGACAAGTTAAGACCCCGTTCTCCTATCTCGGCCAAGTCACCTCCTTGCATTTGTTGAATATCCACATCCAGTGCACAAGCGTCTAATACTCTCTTGTACCTGCACGTTTTACACTCTTCGATGGTCATAATCTGCGGTGCCAATGACATCACGTGAAGTGTTGCTTAGGACATAAGAATACACGGGATCGACTTCGATCCTTTCCGGCAGTATTTCCCCATTGGCACAGCAGATAAACAGCATACAGCGGAGTAATGTAAGATTCTACCACATGTCCTTAAGATAATCATCTGGTAGTAAGGCATTGCCCTTCTGACGGAACAAAAAGTCTGGATAGTTTAACAGTTTCAAGGTATGATGTCCACACATGTTAGAGATCCGACCTATCAACATCGAGTGGCTGTCCAAACAGAACATTGTCGCGGAGTGTTCCACACTGGATCCAAGGTGTCTGTTCCATGGCCAATCGATCCATATACAGTCAATCGAACAAGTAAAGTATGCAATTCGTCACCAGTACAATCAATTGCGGAACGGGCATGACGTACGACAGAGGAAGGTACAGGCAGTTCCATCATAAGCCTCCTGACCTGAGCGACATAACCAAGCCGACCTCGTACCAGCACTGACCCTTGTACACAACGCATTTCTCCAAGGATAGCGCTCAGCAAAGATGACTTGCCGCTTCCAACCTGTGAAGACCACGAGACACAACATCCTCAGCAGGCCATTACCAAAAACATCGCGAATCACTCTCTCAGCTAACCATTACTGCTTAATGCGTGCAGTACGACAACTTGCTGCCAGATGGGTAAACGTAAACCGAGGAGTTGGCTCTTTCTGAGAATGATGCCCTTTTGGAAATAAACTATCGGAGCAGTCACATCTACAGCTTGGTCAGTCTTTTCCGCCCTTGATTTACCAAGGAGGAAACACCAAAATAAAAACTGATGATTCACTTTTGTTGTCAAGTTCGACAGTATTAATACCTTCCCCAAAACAACTACTAAAGATCCACTTGGAATGGCCATGAATATTTGTGATATGACCAACTGCGGGTCCTCGACGCGACTGTGAGACCAAGAAAAAGCCGCATTCTGCATAATGACTGCCGTGCAAGGTAGTCTTTCTTCTTTCCCGCTCGTCTCTCCAGGATTGAGTATAATTATCTTCGTCGCACATCCTGTTGTTTGTTCCTTCCGATTCTCCGAAAGAAGTAAAATTTCTTTCGTCCACTCTGAGTCCACGTCTTGCAAAGCAAGAAACTTGCATAATCGACCAAGAGAAACCTGGCCCTGCAGTCACACAAAATCATTTCCTTTCAAACGGCACTGCGGTCAAGAGTCTTGCTCTCACTCTAGTCACCTCTCCAACCCAGCGGCAGCAGAAAGCGTGTAGCAGCAAAATCCACTTCCTGTGAGCTCAAGAACTGAACTTGACAAAACGTTCAGACAGTCATCCCAGATCAACCAAAACTGTTCGGATGCAAAAAAGCAAAATGTTGATACCTCTACTACTCCGTTGATAACCCAGGAGAACGAATTCAATGGAGAGATGAGAATGTTGAACAGAGCAAGGCATGTGAAGACCTGCATATTCAGAAATGAATGGTTAGCAGTCTACTACACCTTTGACCGAGTGTGTAACGTTTACTATGTAGGGATGTGACATGTCACTCCCCTGAACAAATTTTGACTGCATAGAGAGAATCACATTGACGTATAGGATCGGATACCATGGCAGGAAAACCGAGAATAAGTATACAAAGTGTTCCAGATCTTACAGTGGATGCAGTCAGTTTGTATCCAAGTGACACAAAAAGGCCAAATGTAAGGAGTGAAAATATGCTCGGCGTGCAAGCCCAGAAATAAACACACCACGCATCCAGATACTTTCGCGTCTGCACGTCCCACATTTAATTCTTCAGAAACTCTAACAAAGAAAAATCAGAAACGGTAATAATTTCAATCCCAATGCCATAAATCGCGACTACAGTATTCAGGTCATTTCATTCTCCATCAGGATACCTCAATTAAATAATCCGTAAACGTACGCAGAAGCAGCGACAGTCAGATGTGTCTACTACGTGAATATAGTGCGCGTGTTCTCTTCTGGACAGTGATTCCGTCATGAACGAATGCACCTCTATCCTTTTCTGGTCACAAACAGTCCACAAAACGCTCTCTCCTCACCAGGTGTCCCCTCCGAGCGAGGCTCAGATGACTGTGAAGGTCATCTCGTACAAAACTGAAAACAGTAACAAAGTTGATTTATCGTAATTTCATACTTACAGCCAGATGTTTTAGTTCTTGCTCCCTGATTTGCAGCACTCTCTTGACAAGAAAATGCTCCCATGTATACATCTTTAATGTACGTATGTACATAATAAGTTCACTCATCCGACGGATCCTGCAAGTAAATGCGTTCATTGTGCAGGTCAAGATAATCATGACATTCCCTTTAAATGAAGAACAAGGTGCAGAGTGAACGAACCTTGACCATTGTAGACTAAGATTTGCTCCTAAAGATGTACACTTGGACTACAATTATCAGAGATTCCTTTGTGTATACGAAACAATAATGATTTCAGTCTTGGTAACTCTGGCTGGAGGGAAAGATCTTCCAAGTCATGTTCTCTTGTTGCTGCACAGGTCCCAAAACCAGTTTTCCAGCAATTGCTTTTCTGGCTCAGGTGCAGCTTTATACCTTTCATCCTTCTCCTTCATCATCAAGTCATTGGCCACAGAAATAAGTTTAGCTAGCCACTTGTTCACTGCAAAGTTCAAACACCTTCACTAAATCAGCTCCACAATAGTGAGGTTCTGACTTCAGATGTAATATACGACAATGGTATGACGTTAGCGTCGAATCTAATAGCCAAAAAGAACAATTTAGGGTGAGCGTAGATCAATTTACTGTTAGCAAAGACCAAGCATCAAGCCGATGGACGAAACCCGTTTAGTGTAAAGTTCAGAAGCCAAATTGGAAATAGTGACCCCAACCTGGAATGAGCAAGATAATAACACCCAAGCCTGCAACGAATGCGAACTTCACTTGCATGTACAACATCCACAACGCAACTCCCATCTGCAGTGGTAGACTAGCAACATTGAACCAAAAGGAAACAAGACATCAGAGGATCTAATTATCTCAGGTCACCAAATGGCACGTTCACGGTTTTAGACTTGACAAACTCTCCTTGTGTCCAATTCCAGGTCGACAACTGCGAAATTCGTACGCACTTAGTTTCTACTTTGTTAAACCAGTCCCTGGGTCAAATTACCTCCATAGCTCATGGCCACAATTCACCAATTGTGCAATCCGTTCCGCATCCACGGACATAAACGTCTGGATTTCTCCGCTTGAGAAACAACTGCGCTCGGCCAAGCTGACGCACAACGCCTGACATGGTTCCGACACACACTTATGACGAATATACTCTATTGCATTAAGAGATGATAGGACGACAACATAAGCATCAAGCTTTACTTGATCTTACCATGACAACGAACAGAAGTAGTGATTCAAACTGTTTCATGACAAAGAACATCATTTCAACAGCTTTCTCCAATTTACTTTTCCCGGACTTCCTTACACAATCGTGCCTACATCAGCATGGATCCGCGAAAATACAGAATCAATCCTTAAAAGCGAAGAATTTACGTTGAGATTTTACGCCAGAAACAATGATGTAGTGACTTGCAACCACAGAGGAACTCATTCTGCTATCTCAGAAATGGTTCCGTCAACGTCACCAATCTTGGATAATGCAACCGTCAATCTGGATATAAAGTCATAAAGCACTGGACGACTGAGCTCTTCATCAGAAGCTCCTACCTTCTGGTAAACCATGGTGGTTATGCTTGCCTTCACTTGCAGTCGTAGTCGCAGGAGCAAATATGTGTAGTGAGTTCCCAGAAATGCTCTACAAAAGTTCACTCATTCCTTCGCACGTCAGAGACCTCAAGGTCCGTAATTGTTGTCACCAGTTCAAGAAAGTCTCAGTATTTGGTTTAGACGACAGAGCTAAGGATCACGGGCATTTAGGCACAACTTCGATCATTGCTTTGAGGTCAGAGAGGTCATTCTCAAGCATATACAAAGACTGGTCTGCAGGAAAGAAAAATTTAACCTGATAACTGAGACAAGTCCGAGCCCAACCGCGCTCTGGTAGCCATGAAGGAGATTCTTATCTCCTACAAAGAGAAATCGAGATATAAAAAACAAATCTTTTCAAGGCTTGAACAGACAGGCAAATGTACTCTTAGAACTCTTGCACTTTACCGACTGGGAAGGGAATGCGTACCAGTTTCCAGAAACTTCACAATTTCATTCAGAAATAGGGGTCCTGTAAAACTCAAACTATCATTGATAACCTGCAGACATTTCCAAATTGAGTATCCAGTGAGAAGGCGTTCTGGTAGATATAAATTTATATCCGCCCTCTACATCTAGAAGATCCTGTGAATATGAGAAACTATATATCAGTCTTAACCTGTTGAAGTTGAAATTCAGCACATAGCAATACGATCGGCAGCTCGAAGAATGACTCAATCCATCCATGTGTACTGTATACCAGCTTTCACCTTGATGACACCAATCATGAGCCAGGTCCTGCCATACGTGCTGAATATGGCCTTCAAGAGTGAAGGAGCCATTCCTTGCTTTATCTTCTCCTCCTCCCAGTAAGTACAAAGGCGACCACAGCAGAAGTCTGGAGACATGTCTTTGGGCAGTTGAAAGAGATCATCCTGGGTCAGCTGTCTAGTTGAACCGGTGTCCATTACAGGAGTAACCCACGAAAACGTAAGTACACTCCACCAAGAGCAGGATTGTGCATCCTGTCAAACAAGAAAGGACTCGGTGTCAAGTTGGCCAAAAAACTTTGTTCTGGGACTACTGTCGCCCTCCATGGTCGATCACTTAGCACGACTTGCATCTTCATAAGTAATGCTGAAGTAGTAAGTGACTGCAACGGAGAAACTCAAATGGATGTAAAGATAGGTTCACAGGTCACACTAAGAAACTAGGCCCAAGGCCTGCTCAGCGCCGAAGATTGATAGTCATAAATAGTATCATGTCAACCCAATACGTTTTTCTCGTATTGTTGTGCTTAACAGCTACTATATTCATCGAGTATAGAAAACAATGAGAGATATACCCAAGCGACATCCCTTGGCGCCCCTCCTTCTTCAGCTTGTAGCAGAGGTTCTTCGGGCAGATCGTCGTCCCTCCTACTGGATAAGGCAGTTTCACGATCTAGATGTTAATCAAAACATGGCACTGCCTCCCAACACCGGCGTACATACGACAGGAGAGATAGCGACCACTTCCGAACATGCACTCCACATTTGCAGACCACGAAAGCTTCGCAATGTATTGTCATAGGAACAAAACAAGCTTCTATTGGGATTGCGGTTGATTTCACCTTCCCAGAAATGAAGCCATGAAGCGTCCAGTTTGAGTCCGCATTTCCAAGCCCGGCTGCTCACCCTCCCAGTTTTGGAAACGCTCATCTAGTAGAGCATTCCTCTGTTCTCCAAGAATTTAAGATGTCAGGAAAGAAATTGGCAAGAAACGCGAGTTCAGTCGCAGGTCTAAAGCTCTCACTGTGGTCGCTTTGCGCCGTTCACTGGTGAATAAACTTAGTGCGCCAAATGTATTTTTACGAGATTCCATCGTCTTGTTTCATATGGACCAGTGATCGGTAATTTAGAGACATGCAGGAGATTCAACTACATCGATTCCGGGAGGAAGGATTCGAAGAACTTGCCGCCTTTCGGATCTCCGGAGACATTTTGAAGATTTAAGTTACGTGCAGCCCGGAACGAATTCCTCAAAAATATTTACGAAGAACTTCGTCTCCAAGAGTAGCGTTAATAAGAACCATAATCCATGATAGCAAAGATATATTACATCACAACCAACCTGTTTCCTGTATACACAAGAATGTTGGCTGGGAGGAGTACAACAAACGTCCGCCAACCATCCCAGTTCGAATCCAACTCCAACTTACATTCACGTGTTTTCTCATTAAAATCAACGTTACAGAGCATCTTTACGTACTGTCGAACTGATTTTAACCAAATTCATTCCCCAGAACTTCTGCATGGTTCGGCTTGCATAGAGTTCTTGGGATCTCCAATAAGCAGCAAATGAAATACCTCTCAATTGTGATCCACGATTTAGCAAGGGTGCAAAAGCCAATCCCAGACGCGTTCACAGGCCTAGGCACCAACAACCCGAACAGACCAGAGCAGAAGATGAGCTCCCGCTCCAGCCCTCCATATAAACGCCTAGCTGCGAATGGTAACGCAAAGTATGCTCTCCGCAGCTCCGAACTGGTTCGTTTTGGTGGGGGCCGCGTATTTCTGAGCTTTTATTCGTATTTAAATGTCAGGAATCTAGTCAACAGTCAGATGCAAGTCCACACAGTAAATCTTAAAGATTTGCCTCACTGCGGCTAGAACGCGGTCTTTCTCTCATCCACCACCATGTCGGCAAGGTTGTGCAAAGGTGCGGCAAAGAAACGAACTTCATTCCCAACCGGGAAACACCACCGCGTATACTACATAATGCAAACTCATAAGTCACAACCGCTGGCGAACTGTTTGACTTCGTCATAGCTTCGTCTTCTGTTTCCCAATATTATTGTCGTCTTGTCGACTTTAGTCATCTTTTCGTCGTTCGTTTGCGTCTATAGTTCGTTTTCTTTTCTTTGCACGTGTTGAGGATGTTCTTTCTTCCCTCTGCTTCGGAGATCAGATATCTGGAAATCATGCGGTCTGCGGAATTCGACTTCTCAGTTGAAGTCAGTTCATTCCTCGGGCCGTGGGCTATTCATGCTGTTGTCGGACAGCAACATTGTAGTAAAGCTTCCCGTCCTTCTCCATACCGTTTCCCAGCAATTATCGATGCAGCGCATGGCAATGTAGTTTCTTCGTCCTCCTCAATTCATAGTGAACGGTGAAAACGGTCTCAGAACCTCGTGGAAATAGTAATTGATATCAAGTTGGCACTTCCTCCCTGTGTCGTGAACCTTCACAGATGAGGACTTCCAACAACAAAGCGTAAAGGGCTTACTGTGGCTCAACTTGGCCAAGATTCGGTCCCGTTCGATGTTTAGTTACAACCTAACTGTGATGGCTGTGTACACTTACACCCGTCAGAAGAACATCTCCTTCCTATCAAACGGAATTCCAGGAGATAAACTCCCTACTGTCCTAAAATACTCCGTCACCGCTACTCCGCGTGGGCGTTTTATCTCATCAGTCCAAAGGAAGGTAATCGTCATCTCACCTGCCCATTCGCTCCGTGCGTACTTCCCAACTCTTCGGCAGTGAAAATCTTGAGATTTGCTACGCCGACCAAAATTTGCACTATAATGAGCGTAATGTTAAAGTTCAATTTCTGCACGTCGCGCGGGATACGGAATGGAGAGTGTCGAGACTTCATGCGTATGGTTGACAAGGTGTTTTAGTTGAAGTGTTCACGACCCTGATGTGTCGTTTCGCGTCATGTTCAGTACCTTCGGTACGTCGTTCATAAGGCGCTATCGCAGAGTCCCAGGTCATCGAGCCGAGGACACGATAAAATTTGCTATGAAAGTTCCCCGGCCCATTCGGCCGTACTTGGAAGGGGCTGCTCCCCTGTTATGGAATGGAGGGTCGGGCAGTGGAAACAGGACAGGCCCAAAACCCACAACAGGCGCGGATGGTCTCCTAACCGGAACGCGGGTAACTGGGCACTACCGTACTAAGTACAGTCTTAGAAACCCAGTTATTTACTTGTTTCACTCCCCGAAAAGGAATGATTAACTTCCACCAGAGATTTGCTTGATCCACCCCTCTTAACTATGGCCTCCTTGATCGACCTCTTAACTGACAACCGCTCATTTTCTAAGTGGCTTTGTCACATCAGACGTCCAGTCGGATAGTCATGTCAACTTTCGATACCTGACGTGTTATAATGCTAGACTAGTGCACGAGAAGACAAGCGGGACTGCGCAGCTGAATGAGTACTGGCATGATACAGTGTTCCACATTGAACAGAAAGAATGACTATGAACAGTGCATGGTGATAACAGTGAGACATCTGGGACAGAGATCTGCAGTGCATGTAAGCACTTAGTGATAATGTCAAAAGATAATGATTTAGATTCTCTCGATGGATTATATTTTGAAGATGAAGAGCGAGAATTTTTTGGACGCAAGAAGTGACGAGGAAGAAGACGAAATGATCTTGGAGCGATGGTGACAAGAGATGACTGACGCTCGTGTTGCTGACCGCGTGTTCAAGAAAAAACACTAGACGCCTTAAGAGATGCTGCAGGGAGATTGAGGTTGGGAGAGAATTTCAATGCTGGAAAGATTTTGATTTTGCTATAGATTGTTGGTGTTTCTTGAACAGTAAAGCTTGTAACAAGCTCAAGTCATATTCCACTCACAAAGTGCGTGTTTGTCGTTATGACAAACACGGTACCATCCATACCACGCAAAGATCTAATCGACTATCCCTACTATATACATCGAGGAAAAACCCACCGTCTAGTAAGAACGACACTAAGAGGTGGAGTCAAACATGACATATGCCAACCTTTAGAACAACCATCACACACCAACATACGGACTGCTCCACCAGCAGACCCACACAAAATACACCTCAAGCCCGCACTTACAACTGCTAAGCTTGGGTCAACGGTATCATCGATGTTGAGAAGATGACATGGTGCGCAATTACGCACATGGTCCTTCCAAACAACACCATCACGGTCCTCTAACATGAGTACTCCAGAAGATAACACCTCACGCACTCGTAACATAGTGCGCCATGCGATCACGTCCACGTCATCGGTGCAATCTGCTGTAGATAGATATAATCATCAGGATGAAACCTGCGAATCGATGACCGATAACTTCCTCCTCGAATAGTCGCATATCGCAACGTGTCTCTATGCTGAGCAATCGCTAGGTTCTCAAAAGCCATAAGCATAACTCTCCGAAATGTCTCTGCTCGTTGAGAACATGCGACCCACATATCCAAGTCATCAAGGTTCAGCACCTCAACAGAATCACGACGAATGGCTGAAGGTAGATCTGGATCTCGACCATACAATAGAAAATACGGTAAGAAGGAAGCCAAAGACGCTTGTCGGCTAAAATAGTAGCTCATAGTCAACCATGGTAACTGCACATCCTAGTCTCCCAAGTGGTCCTTCTGCAAGCCATACTTGCGCAATCCTCTCTTCACCGTCTGAACTACCCTCTCCGCCAAATCATCCGTCTCAGGATGATCTCGAGATATAGTTCGATGATCAATCAGCGCTTGATCACACAAGGTCTGAAACTCACCAAGGAACTCTATACCTTGGTCTGTCAGCACTTCAGTTGGTGCTCCAAAACGACTCAGCACTCGATCTAAGAACGCATACGCCGTCCCTTCACTCGTCTTGTCCGATAATGTCACCAACTCAATCCACTTGGAGAAGTGCTCCACCATCACCAACACAAACCGGTGGTGACGTATGATCAACGATAAGGGTCCCGCAAAATCCAGACTCCGACGGTAACCCAACCCCATAATCGGTAAGGGGTGTAACTGTGGAGTAGGAGCATTAAACGATGCTCGTACTCGATCACAGATCACACATCGTGCGACCAACTGCTACACATTGACGTGCATACCACGCCATCAATACTGTCCTTGGAGTAAGCTATGTGTATGCTTCACTCCAAAATATCGCAACTCCTCATGGGCATATCGTACTAACTGTGCCCTCTGAGATAGATGTAACACTATCTGTACTCTCTCATCATCCCAGACTCGAAGTACATGTCGTCCTTCTCGTTGAAATCTCTTCGCTCGTTGAAAGACACGATCTCGTTCCTTGGCACTTATTGTGTCTACCACCACGCCAATACGTAGATACTCCGTTACAGTCACATCGTCATGGATATCTCGTTGGTCTGGTACACCATCTCCACCCTCAGGATCTGGAGACTCATCATTTACTCTCTGACCACAGAGAGATACGACTTGACCCTCCATACTAGAGTTCATGGTCGACACACAAACAAAAGTAGATGCATGCCACCCTGGCACTATCTCCTCATCAACCTCGTCATGCCATCGAGCCCCAGTCTGATCTTGCTGACTCGTACATGAGTTACAACTCAACCCATCGGCATCTAGGTTTGCAACTCCAAGTCTATGTACTACCTGGAAGTCATACTCTTGTAAGATAAGAGCCCATCGTGCAAGCTTCCTTTTAAGCTTGTCGGACTTCATCAACCACTTGAGCGGCTGGTGATCAATAATGAGAGTAAAGGAGTTCTCAAACAGATAACATCAGAAGTGTGCGACAGCCCACACTGCAGCTAAACACTCCCCCTCGTACGAACTGTATCTCACTTCCGCCGAATTGTTGGAGCGACTGGTATACGCCACCACAAACTCATGTTGAGTCAGCACTGCTCCAAGTCTCAACATACTTCAATCAGTGTGCAATTGGAAAGGACGCCCCCTAACGGGTCTCCTCAAGATGGGAACAGATGTCAACATATCCTTGAGCTCTACAAAAGCTTGCTCTTGCTCATCTCTCCACTACCACTCTTGGTCCATCTTCATCAGCTTGGTCAATGGCTTTGCAATTGCATTAAACCTTTTCACGTACCGACGATAGAAGTTCGTCAAACCAACAAATGTCTGAACTCGACTCACATCTGTGGGACGTGGGATACGTGCAATAGCCTCAACCTTCCTTTGTTGAACACCCAACCCACCTGGGTAGATGGTGTGACTCAGATACTCTACCAACTCTTGGAAGAACTTACACTTCCTATGGTGTAACTTCAACCCATGAGCTCTCAATCGCTCGAACACATCTCGTAAGTGTATCTCGTGCTCCTCCACAGTAGCACTATAGACTAAGATGTCATCAATGTAACATCTGACAAAATCCAATCCTGCTAAGATCTTGTCCATCACCCTCTAGAACTCAACAGGGGCGTTCTTCAACCCAAATGATAAGAACCGCCACTGATATTAACAATCCTTGCCGTGAGAATGGATTCTCAGAATGCTATCTTGGACTTATCTTCTTCTCTCACTAGCAACTGATGATACCCTGCTCGAAGATCCAAAGTACTGAAGACCTTCACATGCCCCACTGCATCGAAGATCTCCTCAGGTGTCGACATGACATACTTATCGGACTTCGTCTACCGATTGATAAGACGGTAGTCTCTACACATCTGCCTATCCGTGTAGTTGTCATACATATCCTTCTTTGCTGACATAATTATGGCAGATGCATGCTCTCCAGGCGATATCTCTACCAACCCAACCTCCAACAAGGACGTCAAAAGATTGGCGTGTCATTAGCAAAGTCGATCCATATACCTGGTCCCTTCAAGGTACCCAAATCCTTCATACTAAAGACAAAACAATTCCTGTAGCTCTTCAGGAATCTCTGAACTCTTCATCTCTCCTCTCTTATAAGCTTGGGTCCAATCTCTGACTTCAAAGTATCCTTTGTCACCATGTTAGAGATAGAAGACGAAGTCATTGACTGCTATCTTGCAGCCTCTGGAGCAGTTTTTTTCTGCTTACCATCAACAACTTCCACCGTCACTGTGCGAAAAACTCCTACAGTCCTAGCTGTAAGCTCCACACTCTCTCCTATGACATCTCATGATGTCCAAGGATGACGAACTTCACACGCCTCGCCCCCAGCCTTTACCTCCACCGACTCAATAGACAAAGAGCTCAGAAGTGTCCGAGCAGTAATACCCGTCGATCGCATCCGATGTTGCTCAGTCAATCCAAGACTAACAATCCATGTCAAGCAATTTAAGTCCATTGCTTGATCCAATACTTGACGGCGTGAAGTCTCCGACATCGAAGCTACTATCGTCGTATTCGTAGTGAAACTCATCGCTCGCTCTCTCTCATCGACATTGGGCTCCACCAACTGCCGTAACTGAGCATCCCACACAAGCTCAGGTCCTCCATCTCTGTCAGCATATGACGCTGGAAAGCTCACCAACGCTACCATGGGCTCAGTAATGCTATCATGAGCTATGCTATCATGAGTAATGCTATCATGAGCCGTCTCACTAGGTTCATCATTGTCATGGGTGATGTATCGACGACTCTCACTACTTGAGATCGTCGTCTTGCATCCAAGATGTCATCAACTGTGAGGTGTGTTGGTCGTCTCACTGCATCATTTGTGCGCTTGAGCACCTCCCTCGGTAACAAATTCGTCCATCACAACCGTGGACGATATGCACGAGATCTCACTCTCGTTGCATCTAACAACACTGCCGGTCCGACTCAAGACCGCACCTGGTACACACTCGTCATCATCTGTGTACGAGCATCACTCAACAAAGGAATGTTCTCCAAGATGTATGTTGGAGAATCCACTTGATGCATCTGGAGATGTCGTAAGATCCGTAACATCTCCTAGAACATCCTAGATCACGGGTCATGTAAACCTTGACCTCTCCCAGCACGCATTGTCGTAAGGCGTGAAATGTGGTCTGGGAATACACGAGGTATCTGGCTGTGGAGAGATACAACGGGATCTACGATCTAACCGATGAAAACTTACGCTCTCACTATTTATATATCAGTCTTCTGTCTTGGTTACTATCGATCTAACCTGATCTAAGTGCAACAATGTACATCGCATAAACGACTTGGAGCTCGATCCCATCCTAGATAAAAGCAAGGCTCATACATGATACGTGTCTACTTTAGATCTCAAGCACTTCTCATACAATCTTTCATCAACATCCGCTTCACTACTTCTTCTCGACAAACTACCTAAATTCTAGACTCTTGCCTTCTATCGTTCGTTGATACGAGCTTTGCTCAGGAAGATGTCCACAGCAAAGGACCGCCTACTACACAAGCTTCCCAACGATACAAGACATATCGGCAGCAAACAATCAAAAACTCGAGACGTGACACCGAAGATAACAGTACCTCAACTTCAGCAAGACGTGACACCTCCACTGAACGTGATCGTCGTACCAATCTCACAATACAGCCTCCTTGTCATCCATGCAACACCTCCAAGAAGCCCACCTCCAATCTTCAAGTCGTTTTGTTCTCCAACCAAGAGATTTAGGCAAAATTTCTCTACGTCTTTCTCGTCACGCTGTAAATTGAACTTCGACAACCTCGTGCTCTTACCTCAATGATCCAATCAGGCTCAAACTTCACAAGAAGTCCCCTCTGACCCTTCTCTACTACTGTATGAAATTTCAGTCTCAGATCTGAACCCAACTGTCTGTGATGGATCAAGCCACCCGCCTATGCTAACTTATGAGCTTTACAGATCTCGATGGCCAAAATCCTAGATCTCCACACATTCTCTTACCCAATTGAGCTAAAATTTCACATGTGACTAGCTGATAGGGCACACTCTCATCCTGGAAAGTTTCACTTAGAGATCCAATCCCATGTGTACGGAGCAACTCAAGCTTCGGACCCAAAGAAAATGGATATACACATATCTCTCAACTGTAACAGCCAACTTCAATCAACCATTTCAAGAGCAAATCCAACCCAAATGTAGGATTGTTTAACATCAATGTTACCAGCACGGAGTGAACTACTCGATCCCCTTGACAGCTCCTAAAGATCACCTCTCAAACTCCCGGATCACTCCAAAACGTGGCTCGGGGTACCGATTTGACCCCCTGACTTTCAACGTCCATCACTCTCTCCTCAGAACTCCAAATCGCCCGATCTTTGTCTCGAGAGTGTAGCCCATCTCGAGAGCTTTCCAACAAGACCATTCACTCCTCGAAAGACTCCTGGAAAGACCTCCAAAACCCTAAAGCCGTCTGCAGATCTAGAATGGAGTTGATTGGTCGAAAGTAGACCAATAAGAAAACAGATCTGAAAACCACTTTTCCTCCTACTTGGTACCCTAGAACAACTATAACCCTAATACCCTCTCATGCCTTCAAGGCATCGGCTCCAACCTTAAGGTAATTACACTCGTCAAACTATAGAGATCATACTTAACACTTAAGATTCAGTACAAAGTGAAGATGACGACCTGGAACCGATCTACGATGAAAGGTATTACAAAAGGAAGTGGAGAAGCCATCACTTGATTACAGTACTCCTCACCAAAGTTTCTTACGATCCACGCACGATGATTGATCTTCCGCCGATAGTGACATCGAACATCCACCCAGATGTTGAAAGGAATGTTGGTTGGATAGTTCAGGTCTATTCGTCCCTCGTCAAAGTAAGATATACACTGTCAGGTCCCAGTTTTCTCCGTACGTGACAATTGATAAGATCACCGGAGTAGGCGAGTCCATCATCCTCCCCATGAACTCTTCTCCAAAATAGACGACAAACCACTGTCGAAAGTGATCGCGGTGGATGCAGTGAAGCTTGATATGAAATGGGTTCGGAAATGGAAGATTCGGAACTCGATTTAGTCCTCCATCCATAAATACAACTCTTGCAATCTCCACTTATCTCGTAAGACACTAAGACGTACTCATGAAATCCACTCGAGAAGAATGCCTCACAAACTCTCGACCCACTATCTTATACCTAAGTTTGACAACAAGAGCCATTCACGTGAATGTTCACGGATCACTGAGTCAGCACATCTTGTTATCGTGCGATCTCACATCTAGATCTCTGTGAACGCGACACATAATACGCTCTCATCTGAACTACACGAAAGGTTCATCCCCACACAAAAGAAAACACAACACCCGTTTTGAATTGAATTCACATGTGAGACGTCTCACAACACGACAGCGTGTGACTTTGACATGGCCACCCGGCTATCACCAAGTGAATGATATCAACAAACGTGAGATCCTGCGTCTCCAGCAGCGAAATATCTGATGGTAATGCTTGCTAGTATCTTCTAACGGCTGATATGGACAACAACTCAAGACATCTTTGCACCAAACGTACCACATGACGCAATGAGATGTGTCTCGCAACCTCATCTCTCTCCACATACAAGTATCGCTGTACTTGTATGTTTGCTTGCAATACCGCAGCCAAACCTGTGCTGATCTCTCCAAACAGCTCCAGCACACATATACCCACCTCTGGATACTGCCACACAATGAGAGTCGTCAACAGTGATAAGGTCACATGGTCAGTAGCAGGAACAACCTTTGGTTCCTCTACTGGTGGTACAAAGACTTCACTCCAAACTTGCTGCACCAACCGATCAGCATACTGCTGCAACTCTCCACTCGAACTCCAGAGTGGAACATCCAAGGCAGATGGTACTAACATAGACATGCTAGGCATGTCCTCCACCTCCTCAAAGACCGGAGTATCCTCCGCATGAGCATTGTCCTCTAACAACTCATCCGGTCAAGTGATGATCGAACTGAACTCTGCAACCGATGCCATCGTCCCTGATGTAGGCTCCGTTGTTCCAACTCTAGCACTGAAGCGCACTGGTAAGCGGCTCACTCGTCCCTCACCGGACTGTCAATCTGGTCTGTAAGATGTTATCTCCGCCCAATAGTCGATCATGAACCCTATAGGATATAACACAGCACGTCCAACCAATACATCATAGGACTCCGCGGCCGTAACGATGGCCTTGGCTCTCACCATGGAACCATCCGTGGAGTGATCTGATCGAACTCTCATCGTCAACATCTCATGTGTCATGTGTAGAGCTGTACCTCCTGATCCCCATAGAGATGTCTGTAGCTGGAATGGACATCTCTTCATCTCAGACTTCTTCAAACTCAAACTAATGCACGCCGTCTTCCCCAACATCAACGGTTGGGCTTCAGAGTCTAACAAGACTTTCTGCGGTCGATACATCTTCCCTGAAGGTGTCATCAAACAGAAGATACCACTTCTGTTGTCAAACAACACCACACCTGGTGCCAAACCAGCACGGTCAATTGTCGACCTAGCTAGTAACTCACCTAACATGACAGCTGTCGCTTGCCAAGTACCACTGGTAGCTGTCCTGATCCTCGACTCCATGGGCACATCTATCGTCTCTCGCTGCACTAGAGATAACAACATCCTCGCTCTCACTGAGCGTGGCCGCCAGCTGGAACACTTGAGTCAAGCTCCCAATGTCCTCATATCCGTGGCTGAAAATAGTGGGGTTCGTAAAACTACTGTAACCGCCCCCAACATCGAGTTCAACATCGCATCCACAGACGTCGAGGGTTGACTTACATCACCCTCACTCCTGGATGTCGATGTCCCCAACTCCACTGCACCATCGATAGATCGTTTAGAAACCATAGACGTGGTTCTCAACGCCTCCGATAACGTAAAGGATTGAAGAAGCTTGGCATGTCTATCAGCCTCCTTGCGTGTGGATCCAACTCCATCGACATGCCTCGTGGCTCAGAGACACGTACTGCACCTCGAGTCACTGCCGCAGATGCCTCAATCTGCGCCACACCCGCCATGAAATTGAAGTCACCTCCTTCTCCTCCATAAGACGTGGAAGTCTCTGTTCCACCAGATCTCCGCTGAGCCATAGTCATACTAGCTATCCTCTGCTCTAACTGCTTAATCCGAGCAGCCATACCTACTTCTGACGTCATAGCATGCGATGGACCGACTGATCCTCTCTCAGGTGCTGGTCCTCTATCTCCAGCTCGACCACCACGGCCTCCTTGAGCTCTTCCGTCTCGTCCACGATCAGTCTTCCCTTGCCGTAGCTCGGGATGAAGATCAAAACAACAGTCACTACCGTGACCAGGTCGCCCGCAATGCTCATATTGTCTAGGTACCACTTGAGACGTCCCTGACGTCTCATAATCACCTCTCCTCTGTGGACAGTCTTTCTGCTGATGAGGACCATCACACGTCTAACAAGGACCCACTTGCTGCTGACTAGAGAAGGACAGCATGGGCTTCTGCCCACCAGATCCTCCAACACCTTCTTGGGATCGTGACTGCTCCGCACGATCCTTACCACCACCACCACCACGTTGTTGCGTAACTTGTGATCCTCGAGAAGAGGTCGTCCATGTGGCGTCTCCTCGCTGAACCCAGCAACCACCACCCTCTCCTCCACCATGTTGAGCTCAATCCGCTCGGTCAAACCAAAGACAACCGCTAACGTCGCAACGGTGTCTCTAAGAAGAGTGACATCTCTGACTCTCTTACGTAGCTCTCGATCTAGTACCCCATATCAGAACTGGACTGATTGTGCTTCCGTCACTCTTTGGATAATGTTGATCAACCGCCTCATGTGAGTAAACGACTCGTGTATGCTCTCTCTAGTCTTTTGCTGGAACCCTACAGACTCCTCAACTTGTCGATCCGCACACCTTGATAGTTCTTCCTCAAACACTGGAAGAACTGAACCACAGGTTTAAACCCTGGTGGTATCCTGCTCACACTACCACCTGCTCCACTACTAGTAGACGCACCGCCGGTAGTAAGTACTCCGCCACATGTGGATGTACCACTGCTACTGACACCCGAACTCGTAGGTGCTACGCCTCTTGAAACTGCGTCAATAGTGATAGAAACGTAGTTGGGAGACCAATGTTGTCTCCACACTGTAGTCTCGCCGGAACTCATAGGAATCGTCCATCGGTGGTCCCTCCAAGTGTTGGAACAAACTCTTCCACGCCATGAAAGATGAAAATAGTTGTGGGTTCCGCATATGTTGCAGATCACACCAACTGTCGAACTCTTGGATGAAGTCATCCATCTCAATGATACCCACTGTACTCGAGTAACGTTGAGACCCCTTCGTGATCTCATAGATCTCGTCCATATCCCACAACAACGGTATGACGACGCTAGACTCACCACCAGAAAACGCATTGTCCGCATCTGACTCGTCCTCTGGAACAACAGACGACAATGGTGTAGGTAATTGGTATCTCATCCCACTCCATGTATACCCACTGTCTGAAAAATCTCTACTAGAACCTCTCGAGAACTATGTGATGATAGAATCTCGATAACACACTCTCCAACCAGAATACCAAAATTCTCGTCACCACCATAATCACCACTTGCCTACCCGCTCCTACTAAGCTCACCTATCTTCTACTAGGACGGTCAAGGTAAGAGCAACCTGTACCTGCCATCACCACAGGTAGCCTCTCACGATCTGTTGATCGTCACTCCAATAGCACCGCAAGAGAAACAAAGATAGTCTAACTGGTCCGCAACTCCAGTCTCACTATCGACAGCATACTGGAGTGAACTCACTCCAGAAATCAAACGCCAACACAAGCAAACACGGCGCACAAATAAGAAGCAGAATATGGAGGGGTTCCAACCACAAGAAGTCCAAACGATAATCCTCCACACTCAAACATTCACATAAAGAGAAATCCAGTCCCATCCGAACTGACGCCTCCTCTTTGATGACCACATGCACAATATATGATCACCAACCGTCGTAATTAATACTTAAGGTCACTAACTAGATGTCCACACCTCTAGTAGCTCCAAAAATATCTACGTGGTAGCTCTACTAGCTCACCCAAGACAACTGCCACCAACTACTTCTAGACGCGTCTCCACAGTATAGACAAACACTACCACAACTATAGCTTCTCTCTAATACTGTGGGGTCGTCCTACCACTCCTCTAGGAACGTGCGAGAAGGTCTCTTACTACCTTAGACAAGTCCATAAGTACTTGCACGCATCCTTGTAAGACACCAAGAGCTATTGGTCTAGTGATATAGCGAAAGCTAAGACTACAGAGTTAAATGTCCAAGTCCAGGAATATTGTTGGGATGGGTGACCTACTGATTTTACACTTCCTACATAACTGAAACTTGCATATCTCTCTCATGCACGCCAGCAAGTTGACTTCCGGCGGGTTCGAGCTCGGACTCCACCTCCGCCTCAGCACTCTCGCACTCCACTTCTCACGCCTCTGCACTCACGCACCTCTGCTCCTCGAAGCCTCACCAAATTGCACCAAGAGAGGCTGGAAAACAGCAAAAATAGCTCGCGGGTGCACACGGGTAACCAAAAATCTGACGTAAAACAGCAAGAACACCCAAAGTCAACCTGATCACCACTACAACAGGTTCGCGAATGCACACACACACACAAGAAAACTCCTAAACTCGACTTTCCACACGAAATTGCACAAAAATCTGACATAACTAGCCTTTTTGTACTTTAGGGTCATACGGCAGCGAACTTTGACATGCCATAACTTCTTCGATGCTCGGTCAAACTCCACGAAACTTGGTGCGCTAGAATCCTCTCTCCAATGCGCTTCCAAAGAGCCCACTCCGGTCTGAAATTGACAAGTACTTCGTCTGCCACGCCCAAATACGCACTCTGATCCAAACAGATCACTTCAAGAACATTTCATAAACTTTATGCAGCGCTTCCGCATGACAGAAAATCTCCACTCGATCCCACAACAACAATCAATCCGTGAACAGCAAGGTACCATGCTCCCACACACACCTCGATCACAGATCGAAACAATCAAACACGAACGACAACGTCCGAAGATACCATCGGACGATATCATATCAGCGAGCTCTTACTGAACTCCACCTCGACTTGCACTCAGTTCTTCAAGTAATCTGAACAGAGAAATTACCATCTCCAACACTGCAACAAAGATTACTCACAAACGGTCAAGCCAAACCCACTCTATGTTCGAAGAGAATCCGGGTTACACTCAACTAGACTATCCACCATAGCTTGAAGCTTGAAGGCTCAACTTGAAGAACTAAGGCCTCCAAGCCCTACCTGCAAAGTATACCCCTAGTGGGTCATCCCAAGAACTCGCCCTAACGACACTAACGGCCCTACCGAGATTCCTCATTCTCCACTCGGTCAACCTAACCAAGATGCCAAATTGACGTGACAGACTGCGCGGACACGGACACGGGAACTGTAATGAGAAGTGAATGTTAGAAACAATGCAGCCGAGAGCGATTGAAGACGGGAGTGCAATCTTCGAGAACTCCATTCGAAGGCGAGAGACAAAAAGCAGATGTTCATGTGCTTGAACCTCTTCTGACAGTGTAATCAGCGATTGTAGTCAGCAGTGATTCGTTTGGAACCGCTGCATTTGCCACCATAGCTTCAATGTGTTCGTTGGCTAAACTTGAAGAGTGTATCAGTAACATACTCTGCATGTGAGTGGTTGCTTCTATTCAACGGATAATCAAAAATCGAAATGGAGTTCTATTTCGTATGTGGCTTGCAATTTCCCAGGGTGTTTGAAGCAAGTGGTAGAACCTACGCAGACCTCGTCAAGCTCTGCTAAGAAGATACTATATTTCAGTCAATCGTAGTCGAACAGTAGGAAGACTTGGTATGCTTGTGGTCAGAGGAGAAAGAAGAGACAATATCGATTTCATTTAAGATTGATTGATTACAATGTAAGTGATCGGCCGGAGGTAGCCTTACCAATAACTATTGTTTGGAGTATTGGAGAGAAACTCTTAGGGATGGCTGTAGAAGAGTTTGAAAAGTTATCCTCGGATGAGCAAGATAGACTTTTCAATGTTGTTTGTCTGAAGAAGTTTTCGAAATTAGCTTGAACACGAAGCAGAATCGATTTACAGTGTTCGACGTGGAGCATGAGATAGAAGAATCAGACGAGTTCGGAGACCGCGATAGAGGATCTTGTCATTGTCATGGACAATGTAACATTCTATCTTTCGGTAGAAAGTGAGAAGTCTACATTGGGTGATAACACAGAGCTTGTGGAGAGGGAGTCTTTACACCATCGAGTAGTGACACTAGTTGAAAGATCAGAAGAGATTGAACTGAGCTTGGAAGGTATTGCTCGAGATTTACAAGCTGTAGTTGAGCTCCAACGACAACAGAAGGAAGAGCAGTTGGAGTTAGTTGAGACATTATGAAAACTTAAGGAGTTCTAGGATGGTTCTAAATCGGTCCCGTAGTTATGGTGAATGCGCATTGCAGGTTGAATGCGCATTGCAGCGTTAACTGTACATCTTATACTTCGTATACGGTTTGCATCTTATAATAAAGTTGAACCGAAATCATTCTATGTGCACTGCTCTCTTCTGTCTTCCTCCAAATTGGATGTGAGCAAGATACCGTGTGCTTTTAGAGCAAACTAAGGTACGTGAAGGGTACAATTTATCACAGTTAGTGATGTTTCACATCTGCGATCGTGAAGGTACCTCACGAATTTATCGCAGGGAGTAGAACAAACTTGTTTCATCTCAACAATTAAACGGTGAAGGCATGATAAAACCTTCACGAGCAAAATATACTTGTCTCGCTCGTGCGAGAGACAAAACATATATGTTTCGCTTCGGGATTAAATAGTGAAGGTTTTATCACGGTGAGCGGTACATAAGTGTTATGTTTCGCGTCTCCCGATTAAATCGTGAAGGCAACCCTGCATGGGCCAAACTAGTGGCCAATGAAGAAGCCAAGGCAACAAAGTGGCTTCTAAATACAACTCTCTATCACTGTCCAAGAGAAAAAGGAGGAGGATGGATAGCATTAAAAAGATGATTGGTGCTGTTTTTGACTGGACTATCATCCACCAACAAAACATCCTCGTGCTCAAGTTATGGTGATGAAGAATAGCAAAATCTTTCAAGTACAAGTGATTTCCGAATGCAGCTTCTTGAACCGTCTTATATTTGAAACACATGTCTTGAGCAAAAACATGACATACTTACAAAAGTAAGAAATAGTTATTAGAACACAAGTCTTAGATAAAAAACATAGCATATAATACAAAAAGATGATGAAAATCAAAATTGAAAATAAGTATAGAAGAAGTATCATACCTTCCATCCTGCAATTCCAGGAGGTAAATAATTCACTCCTTCCATAGCGCGTAGTAGCATTCTTGTGTTTAACAAAGTTCGAGATGTCCATATGATGACATGAAACTTATCTAGACATATCTCCAGAAAAGCTTTTACTCCACGTTGTCGTGATGTGAATCATTTTACATTGTAAATAATTCACCTCTCTGTCAAGCGTTAGTCTCTCTGAGTGAAATTAGGACCTCAGAGAAGTCGACTCTAGAGGATGTTATATATTTTTGAGTCTTAGTAGGTTGATTACCATGTAGATGGAGTTAAGCTCATGGGTCGTAATTACGTGTCGCCCATGCATTCTTCCTAGCGAGGTTACGTTATCTTTCGGAATTACGTGTCGTTTTACATGTCTTCGCATGTAGTTTAGGGTCTATGCTGGCACTTTAGGGGCTTGACGTGGTAGCCTATAAGCAAATTCAAGTCACCACGTGGTTTGGGACGCAAATGGACAGGGGAGTGGAGCTATGAACTCCCATTGGTCCAATTTTGTCTTTATGTACTGCTAAACTTAGTAGTAGAGGTCTTAAGAGGAGTTCGAGCAATTGGAGAGAAATCTTCAAAATCTGAGAGCACAGGGAGATAGGGTTCGTCGTGCCAAGCACTGTCAGCGAAATTTTTGATCGATTTGGAGCAATAAAGAAGGAGTTATGGCTGATTGAAGTTCGATTTGTGCCAGAATTGCAGCACTTCTGTTGATTTTGGGGTTTTCGGTGTCAATCGCAGTAGATTTGAGAAAATCGCTTCAAACCTTCGAGGTCTCATTCATTGGCAGCAGGGCTACGACCGTCCTCAAATTTTCATGTCAATTGAAATTGTGAGTAATTCAGGGCGACCGCTGAAGTAGAGGGGGTCCGAAAAGCTCTCAATCTGGAACAGCAACTTCAGAGAGCGAGATCTGGAGTTCCGTGTACAATCAGGAGACCCAACTTCATAGGAGTGTTCAGCAAGCTGTTTACTGCAAATCCTGTAAGAATCTTCGAAAGTGATCGAGCCAATTCTCTGTTCTAGGTCGAAATAGCTGTCTGGGTACCAAAAATTGCCGTAATTTCTCTGCTCAGAACGTTTTTGCCCATATCTCGACACTCTGATCTGATCTCAAGCTGAAACTTCGTATGTATGGTCAGTAGGGCCTCATTTACATGTAGGAGGAGTTCTGAAGTCTGAACCATTGTATGTTTCTGATTCTGGACCGTTAAAGTTCGATGTCTGACCTTATTACTGCTAGTCTGATCTGATTTTCGCTTCCTGAACATACTGGAGGGTCAATTCGACCTGAGTGAGTGTTTATAGTGTTTCCTTATGATCTGAGGCCTACCTCTGTATAGTAAGAAACCGTAGCCTGAAGTCCAACGCTTCCCTGAGTAGACTAAACACAGCCTTCAAGATCTATCACAGCCATAAGGTTCCGCCCTTCCCAGGAAGACTCTCAACTCGACAACGTCGAGTCATGTATTATACAGACTGCTTCAGTGTAGTTTCTACTACATATCCTCTTTCACGCGTTGGCATCAACTCATGCTCGTTCCTTCCTACTTGGACCAAAGCAAAAGTTCAAAATGTTTTCAAAAGTTTCAAAGTAGAAGTAAACTAGAACTAAACCCAAACAAAAATCTAAACTGTAAACTTCTTATCTGATGACGGAGGAACATGATGTGAAGATTGAGGGTCTTGACCATGAGAAGAAGAGTCCAACGCGGGATCTGAAAGCATCATTTTAAGTGAGAGTTTAATCAATCAATACTCAAACATAACCCTACCACAACAAAGAACTAAATAAAAAACTGTAAACTTCTTACTTGATGATGGAGGAACATGATGTGAAGACTGAGGGTCTTGACCATGAGAAGAAGAGTCCACTACACGATCTGAAAGCCACATTTTTAAATGTGAGTTTAATCAATAAGTATTCAAGCATACTAAACGAAAAGAAAAGTAACTAAACTAAACGAAACCTAAGACAATACTAAACAGGAAATAAACATCTTACTCGATGATGGCTGAAGTCTCTGAGAGAATCCACTCGTCCTCCCTCCTGAAGTATACCGATATGGATCATGAGGTGAGTCAAGATCATACCCACCCAAGTTTCTGGATGTCGTATCAATTTTTCCTTACTCATATGATTCTTCATAGATGAGATCTCGGCATCCAAAGAATCCAAAATGAACTCAGTCCAATCGTAATCTTCTCCACTCTTTTCTACTTTACTCTTCACATATAAAGCTAAATACTCATGAACTTCTTATGGTCTTCGATGAGCCAAAAGAATACAATTGATGAGCTGAAATACAGGTCTCCACTTTGGATATTCACACAACTACAATAAAAATCTTTTCTCCTTCTCATCTTTTGTAAGGAATCAATCTTCTATCAAACTCCTCTTCACATTATGAGGACGAGGCACTGTTGTTCCCATGGGTAAAACTAAAGACTCGCGTACAAAAGACTTATCCAATACAATCTCATGTCCTTGAACAATAGCACGATGACTATCCTCGTCATATGATTGGATGAACTCTATACAAAACAGAATCTACAAAACATAAATTATAGTGAGAATATGCATCAAAATAGATTTTAATACACATATATTTTAGACATGAATACAAATACAATACAGAAAAATTATTACTGAAGATTACTTACATCAGGATGAGGGAAGTCAAAAGATAGAGCAACAAGCAATCCAAGTCGATCGAGAGCTTCTTCCTTTTGCTCTACTCCATGCAACGAATTCTTCACTTCTTCCTTTTGAACCCAACACCACTTCAAATGATATCTCTCATCCTCCTCATGAGTATATTTGAACATAGAAGGTCATTTCTTCATGCTCTCCAATTTCATACCCGCTAAAAAGAAATGTTATAGACAAAAGTTAAAAATGATCTGAAACAAAAACATTGTAATATGCAAACCATTACAATTGCAACTAAACGCGAGAACATACAAGTTTAGTTGTCAAGAGAAACATCCACTTCACAAATCCTCAAGCTCTGAACATACAAGTTTCGTCTCATGCCAAGGTAAAACAACTCATGTTTTGTCTCATGCTAGGGCCTCTGTACCCCTTCATGACTAATCGCATGAGATGAAACATGTATGTTTCGCCCACCCTGGATTAGTCATGAAGAGGTACCTCTTCACGACTAATCCCATGAGACGAAACATGCTTGTTTCACCTCAGGGTGGGCGAAACAACCCATGTTTCGTCCACTCTGAATTAGTCGTGAAAGGGTACCCCTTCAGGACTAATCTCATGAGATGAAACATACATGTTTCGTCCACCCTGAATTAGTCGTGAAGGGATACCCCTTCACAACTAAACGCATGAGACGAAACATACTTGTTTCATCTCATGCCAGGGCGAAACAATCCATGTTTCGCCCACCCTGAATTACCCTTCACCCTTCACGACTAATTGCATGAGGTGAAACATACTTGTTTTGTCTCATGCCAAGGCGAAACACTTATGTTTCGCGGACTGTGAATAATATCCGAAGGGTACCTAGGTGAAACATCTATGTTCTGTGGACTGTGAGTGATACACAGCAATTCACTTTAGCTAAACGGCGACACATCATGTATCGCTAACCTTAACATAGCGACACAGATTATATCGCTAAACCCTAACATCGAACAACACATGAAGAATCGAACAACACATGAAGACAGAGAAACAGCTCGTAATTACAACACATGACAATATGATAATTAACTTACAGGACCCTCCTCGCACCCTTCGCTCTCTGGAGACTCCACCTCGATCTCGTCCTCTTCCATCACCTCGACCTCGACCTCGACCTCGAATTGAAACTCCACCGTCATCACTACCACCACCTCCTCTCGTTTTCATCACAGCGATTTTCCGTATCTCTCAGAGTAGATAATAAAATCTTACAACAATTCAACAACCTCTTATACTCATCCAAGAACTCACTCTCTTATTGTCATTCTTGTCTCATAGTCAGAGAGTGCATTTTTTATTTCTTCACACAGACCCACGGTTCGGTCCTTCACCTCTACAATATGATCTTGAACTTGACGAAACCTCGTCAATGCATCACGACAATGCTGAACATGATTGCTAATGATCACTATAGGCTCTTCCATCATCAATCGATCCATGTCTCAAACAATCGATTCCATCCCAACTCGCTCGATAGCATCAGAGATTGGTTGTGAACACTCGGGTCTCACGCTACAAACACTGTGCGCTCTCTACCTTTTCGGTTGAGGTCCGATTTGCAGCTCCCAAAATCCTCACAAAATAATGGACCGAATAAGTTCCTTCTGCTCCGCTTCAGACAGAATGCAGAATTCTGCTGCTGTCATGCCTAAGAGCAAATTCCCAGCTTGCCACACTGTGAAAACACCGCAGTCTTCAACTTCCACTCCTTCGTTGACAGGTCCATCAGTGACATACCGAATCTCCAAGCTCGAACAATAGGAGCATGATAACAACAACTGCTTGGAGAGTTAGCTCCAAGAGATCGGAATTCTATTTGTTTAGACACTCCTCCGGCAGCTTTCAAGCATCTAGCACAAGCCTGATAAGTCATGGAGCTATTGCAACTGCGGACGACTTTCACTATCGCACACCTGGTCCATCGTGGCTCTACTCTCATCCCAATCGTTTCAGTTTCATCGTAGAATTCGTGAAAGGAGAAAATCTGCATCGCCATTGACAAGAATGTGCACCGAGCACCCTAAAACTGAACTCGACCTTGCTGCAATAAACTCGACCTACTGAACAAAACATCCGATTGTACTTCACGGACACTATTCTAGCACTGTGACATTCTGCTGCACAGTCCCGGTTGTCTTCCCGCGCACTAGTCTAGAACTGTAACACATCAGGCACCGAAAGCTGACATGACTGTCCGATTGGACGTCTTCCCGCACACTAGTCTAGCATTGTAACACGTCAGGCATCGAAAGCTGACATGACTAAAAGCTGACATGACTATCCGACTGGACGTCTGATGTGGCAAAGTCACTTAGAAAACAGACAGTTGTCAGTTTGGGGGTCGATCAAGAAAGCCATCGTTAAGAGGGGGTGGATCAAGTCCAGCATTCCTTCTGGGGGTGGATCAAGTAAATCTCTGGAACTTCCACCCCTTTTCATTGAATACTTGTTTGATACATTCCCTCACTTGCAGCAGGCAGTTTTCCAGGTTATGATGGTATATCAGATATTTGCTGTACACTATGATAGTGTGCAAACTGATTCAGATATTGAAGGTCTTCTTTTTGAATCACTAGATATTATAACGCATCAATAATAATCGTGATCTAAAATTGTAGTGTAATACACTCGTCTCTTACGTGACATCATAACTGAGAGAATTATCTGCTACCGGTCAGAGGATTGATCAAGCAAATATTCACTAATAAAGGATGGATCGAGTTCATCATTCCTCAGAAGGAATGGAGAAAATAAATTACTGCTTAGAAACCACAAAGGGGTTTACTGTAGTAGCTACATCACGTTGGGTGTCCGTCGTGTACGTCTTTCTTTGAGACTATGAGCTATAGCCATAGGTTTCTTCGAGAATGAGAGGAAGCACGATACTCAGTCAGTTCTCTATTGTAGGTTAAGGATGAGGGTTCCCCAGGCTGCGAGGCAGTGCGAGCTAAGCATCGTCTTCGGTTTAAATCGGTTTCTAAAAGTTGAAATTAAATCGTTACAGACCGAACTGGTTAAAAAAGTCTTAACTCAAATCGAAATCAAACCGAGTCATTTACATGAGAAATTATATAAATCAAACAAATTTAACAACGAAATGATTTGAACAAAACGAGGTAAACCATGAAATCACTTAAACCGTTTTCAAAAAGTTAGAATCGAATCCGTAAGAGACTGAACTGTATAAAGAAAATTTTAAGGAACAGTAACCAGTTACCTCTTTTTCTTATCTACTTGTTCTTCTTATTAAACCTAAATCATTTAGATACCAAACCGTATAATTATTAGTTTTGTTTAACTCAAAATCATACTAAACCATGATTAAAGAACCTAAACCACTTTAAGCCATGATTTTGCAATTCGGTTCAAACCGAACTGAGGTGGAGACCTACTTACAAGAGCTCTTTGGACATAAGGGCATGGTTTTCCTTTGAGTGAGTCATGAATAAGAAATTTAAAACAAAAAGAGAGGGAACTTTTTCGCTCTTCGTTAGAATTCATATCATATCTCCTTCTGAATTATACTGTGATTGATTTTAATACCAAAACATTCTTCTCAGAGAGAGCTACCAACCACATAAATTTATTTTACTGGTGACTTTATACAAATGGTTAAAACCAGAAGAACGCTCTATAGTTTGAATTTGATGTGAAAATAAATTCCTGTTGTTAGTAGAAGGATCCGTGAGACTTAAAACCATAAGTACCGGTATAAAGACTCAAGGACACCAGAGTCTTCTATTTCTCGAGTTTATCATTACGAAGCACACTGGAAGGAAAACAACCGTTATAAAAATAATGCTTTTCATTGAAATTCATTCAGTCATGGAATCAGAAGAATAAAAGAGATTCATATGAAAGCTATTCATTAGCTTTTACTCTTTGTGAAGACAATCTAGTTAGCATTGACTGAAATATTTGGAGTTAAAAGTTACAAAGTTCCTTGGAGAAAAAATAATTTCTTCTCCATTACCTGAAGTAAAAAGGGAGAAAAATGGACTATTTGCTTTCTTTTTTTTATCCAGTACTTGCCGTTTAGCATTAAAAAATACATGAACTAAAATACAAAGGGAAAAGAAAGAAATATTCAAAGGTATCCCCGTTCTATACCAAAACTTGCGGTAACTAGAGAAGGTAAAACGCACTTTCACACTAAGTTAGAGACGTGATGTTTAATTAGTATCATATTAATTTTACTATCAAGTGAATTCTTATACGTAAAATACTTTTATATCAGTATATATCCCTAAAAGTCATTCAATATAATTTATTGTGTTATATTAATTCCTAGCGACATCCTAGTGTTTTATTTCTATAAGAGACATGGTCAGAAAAAAATCACTGCAACCCGAATGAAAATGGGTCTATAAAAGGTTAAACTATTAGGGTCTCTAAAAAGTTAAAAGCTGTACTACCATTCTGTAGTATCGGCATTTACGTGATGACGTCTTCTGGGTTACCAGGAGCACTTATATAGTCATACGGGGTTTGCTGGATTCACATGGCTCAGTTTTCCCGTTTCCAACTAGGCGACAATAGTTTTTCCAGTGTTTATATATTTCATTGTCTGTAGATGGAAAATTGCATTCTCAACAAGAGCAGCATCGGATCTCGCACTTGGTTATCGACTGGAGAACAGTTGTTCAACATGAACTTCTGGGGAACAGTTGTTCTCTTGCTGTTATCGGAAAACACTTCATGTTAAATGAATTTTATATTAAATTTAAATAATATATAAATATTTATACATATTAAATATTAGGTCAACCTATATACTGTACATAACCCATAAGAAAAAGAAACTGGAATGCGCTTCCAGCAATATATATATCCGGGAGGTTGGAAGCAAAAAAAAGAGAATTAAAAGAGATTCGATTTATAACCTAACCCTTCTAGGGTTAGGTAATAAATTAGCCCACATGCATATTCCGAATTCAGAAGAGGGTGAATATGTATGCCTAAGAATATATGAATAACATCATGTAGAAAAAAGAACCTGACACCAGTCATCCTTTCCCATTTGTTGGTCGAGCACAGGTATAATGAAAATTATTGTGAAGTGAACACAAGTCTAAAGGTAACTTGCAATAGACAGTCGTTATTAACGGGATACTTTTGTTGAACAGTTTTTGCTTTTTGTTTTCTAGAGATTTGATTTTTTATCATAATTTCACCACAAAGTTTTCTCGATCGAAAGTAGTACTTAACACAGAAAGATAAAATTTTGTTCTCACGCTGATCTCCACTAGCCAGACAAAATTTCCTTGCCCCATAGTCAATGAGTTGCGAGAAATCGAGCTTGCTTCTCCACGTTCTTGGTTGTTGATATGCATTAGCTAATTATATATGAATAACAAAAAGAACAAGTATATATAATATATTTTTGTCATATTATCATAGGGAAAAGAGGGAGGAAGAGATTCAGTCAATATCAAACCCCGAAAAGTCCGAAAAAGAGTTTAGATCCGAATAAATCGTTAAGTACAGCCTTGCAATTCTGTTGCAAACATATTGTTTTCTTGTATAGTTAACTGTCTATTTTACAGAGTTTAAAAAAGAAGAAGTAAAAAGCAAAAGTGATACTCTTTTGTCATTCTAATCTAACATGATTCTCAAGTAAATGCATACTTTGGCAGTATTATTACAAGCGTAGCAAATTGGCTTCTTACCATTCTGTGCTAATGACAACTCTCTTGACAAACGGAATTCGCTGACGAGAAACGGAAAACCGAAAGCCATGCGAAGTTAAAGTGGCTTTCAGTAGCCAACGGGGTTTGCCGCTCTTGCTTATCCGTATGCACAGGTTTCAAAGTAGAGGACTGGTTGAAGATTCTGTTGGTTACTCTGAACGTGGACAAGAGAACCACCACTCCTCGAGACAGTTCGTAGAAGTAATATTATCTAGATACATGGAAAGGTTCCAAGACTTCTCCCGAGTCGGTGGAACGGTTAGCGAAATATGCATGCTCGATGAAGTTATGGGGAATTTTCGTTCCCTTAATTTCAGAAGCGTGAGTTTTTGCGTTTGTCTTATGGGTTATATCTGGATCCTTTGTAACTGTGATCTGGTTTGTCTCAAAAATTTAAATTCAATTTAATCTAGAATTGTATATTAATAATTACATAGTTTCTGATAACACCAGAAGAGTAAAATTCCTCCAAAGGCGGCTGCAGATGCTTGGCTTATGGAAGCAAATGTCACAGTGGCTGCAAAATACTTGTATGATGTCTAACAGCGGCCGTGACTCAACCTAAATAGTTTTGTTATTTGACCAATAATTCACCAACAGGTATAAATATATTATTTGAATAAATATAACTAATAATATCCTAACTACAACCTTATTTAAATTTATATAAATAACAAATATTAAACGTGAAAACCAAATATTATACTAAGCAGAGTAATGCAGTTGAGGTACCCGAGGCGATCATGTTTCGGGTCTTCCCCTCGACGGACTGCATTATCCTGAACGTAAAGTGAGGCAGAGGTTTAATTTATTACCTAACCTTTTCGATTAAAAAGGTTAGGTAATAAATAAAATTCAAAATTAATTAATATATTAATAGTTTTAGGTTCTCGGACTTCTATTTTTTAAAGCACGACAGTGTATTCATGCATAATGATTTACATTTTGGTCTTCTTACGTTTTTAGACCTGAGTTAATAAATAATATTTATAAACAATATATATATTTTTATTTAATACTTATATATTTTCCCGATAATAGCCACCGAGCAAAAGTTCCCAGAAGTTAACTGGCATGAATATCTTTTACCGTGTTCAAAGTTCGGAGAGCAAGGGATTCCATGAAACTCGAGGGTTCCAGATATCCATCTTGTCTTGTTCAAGGCGCTCCAGAAGCATCTCTAACTTCGAAATCCATCCAAGCGACAATCACGTCTACATACATCATAGGGTCTCTTCCGACTACACCCTTTAACGTGCTTAATGAGTCCCGCCGGACCTGAAGGGTACAGCTGCCAGTCCTGCAGTAGTTACCAAAACTGCAGATCGCGATAGTGAATGTCTTCTCATCACATATAGTTTACCTTCGTGCTTTTGGAAAAAGAAAGTAATCTCACGTACAGAGACAGTCAGAATCGCGTCAGTTCCACTTGAGTATCCACGCGTCTTCCGGAGAGAATGTGTGTAAGCGAAATACACGGAAATGTTGGCTCTGAGATAGTCTCACCCAAAGGAGATGCTATATGCTGACGAATATACTATTGAGGCACTTGTGAAATTACAGTCGGAAGACAATTCTTATCACCGAACTAATCTGACAGTGTCTGACAAGCACACTAAGGACCTAGTCGGAAGAGACCCATAGACGAATCGCCAGCTCACCACATCGATGCATAGATTCGACTCTGGACAATGTAATGCCTTCCCGAAGTATGCATGCGCTTGCAAGGAGAACAGGTCACAAATACAGCAACCAACAGACGTTTCCAGTTGCCACGGACGGGAAAGATAACAGAACGAAATATAAGTTCAGCGAACACGTATTCGCCCCGGCCTGGCAAATCCAGGCCTGGGGTTCGAATTCCCCGACAGGGGTTCGCTTGAGGGGACCTACTGTCGGGTGCTGAAACTTGACCGAGTCGCCGTCATGGGCGACTCGGGTAACGGGTACTACAAAGGGCAATCTGCGTAAGAGCAAAAAGTTTCACGGACTAAAAATACAGATTTTAAGAAAAAAAATAGCTTTTACTAATAAATAATTAGAAAAGAAATGCACAAATGGTTATTACATACATAGTTATTCCAGTGAATGCTTACAACACCACCGACTTGTTATCACCTCACCATCGAGTGTTATAGTATAATAGGGCCACTCAAACCTAAACTCGTAACAAAATTTATAGGAACCTAGAACCAGATGAAAAGAACAAAAATTACAAGAACCAGATAAAACATCGTAAGTCTTGAATGTCAGAGATAATAGAATATTTGTAGACATCCGATTGGATTTTTTCTTATGTTTCGAAAGAGATCAAGTCTACAAGCAGAGATAACAGAATATTTGTAGAGGTCTGATTGGTTTTTCTAATATTTCGGAAGAGATCAGGTCTACGAGCAGAGATAATCGAATATTTGTAGACATCCGATTGGATATTTTCCAACGTTTCGGATGAAATCAAGTCTACGAGCATAAACTGCAAACATAAATTATTGTAAATTCTACATACCACCTATGGAGATGGTATATAAAATTTACGTGAAAAACCTGTAAAAAAAGTTGACAAGAATTACGGGAATTCTTTACGGATAAGGTTTGTGTGGCCCTAATACAATGACCGCTTACAGCAGTCGGCGCCCGTCCCGTACGTACATATTCTGCACCCAAGAAACTGTTGATATGGAATCAACAAATTATGGTCATTCCGCGACGACTGTGCATGCAGCTGTCCTCAAGATTGTCAAGAAGCGTAAACTTCTGAGCCGTATTCTCGTACATACCGAATCCTTGAGGACTCTCTGCCAACGGGCCCACGAGTAAACGAAAGAAAACTGTTTTGATTGAGAAACTCTGTTCGTGTCAGTTGAAGAGGAATATCGACATGAAAGAGGGAACCAACCAGTGCACATGCATTTGTCTTCTTCTAGATTTGGCTCGTCCTGTCTACGTTTGTATTGCACTGAGCTCAAATCGTTTTTCTTCAAACTTTCGCACTCATTCCGCCCAAAGGGATCAGTATAATATGCATGTAACTTAGACTTCTCGCGCAAAGGAAGAAGAGGACAAGCGTGGCAAGCAAAAGGTAAATTTTCGGGTACGATTGTCATCATGGTATCAGATGTTATTGTGTTATCAAGAGTAAATAAATGACGGTTAGTGAGAGTTGTATAAATATTAAATTATAACTAAAACTAGATTCATGAATAAATGAATAAATATATATTAAATTAGTAAAAATTCTAATCTATATTCTACATGAAACTCTACTCTAAGAAAGTTTTAAATAAATATTGTAATTAATAAAAATATATTATTAGTTTATCATCTAACCTTTCCACATTGCGAGTTAAACTAGAACTAAAACCACCTTCTATATTCCCCTCTTCCTTATACATGAAGACGGAAGCGGTGCTCAAGTGGAAGAGAATAGCTATGCAGTCTCACAGTGGTGAACATGCATCCAAACTTCACTTATAGGAAGAAAGAAGAAAACGATAAAACTTTTAACAAACGATTAAAATAATCATCTGTGATTTTCTTATAGCAGTCTTCAAAAATAATTTAGTGAAAAAATACAGTGTATTAAAGTGCACAGTCTCGAGAAAAATACTACTCGACAAGATTTACAAATCGTTACTTGTGTCAAAGTTTTATAATTTAGTTATACTAAATTTAAAGTACTAGATTTAGATCATTAAATTTAGATCTCATTTGGTAATTTCATTACACATGCTCACTTCAGTTATACAAAATTCATAAGTCACTCATGCGAACAAAACCGTTATGTGATATAAAGATATGTCACTCCTAGGAGATTGCTTCCCTCTTCCATCTTCAGATGGACGAGGTGAATAAACAAGCTTGAATGGTGCAGAGTCTACGTTAGAGAGTTCTTTTACTTGATGAAATCCTTGCAAATTTTATGTTTATGTTTATTTTATGTTTGTGAGGCATGATCGCTCCGTAGTACCTGTGTGTTCCATACGTGAGCCTCATATATATTCTCTGCTGCTGCAGGAATATTTCAGTTTTGTATCTCTCATTCTTGTCTTTTCTTTTCTCTCAATGTCGGGGGCTTATTTCCGGGAGCGTGGACCGTGCCTTGAAATGCATGTCTGCAGAGTCCTTCCCTGATTGTCTTGATGCTCACCTTTGTCAAACTCCATGTTCAACGACATTATTTCTTGCAATAATGCTCTTCATGGGAGCAACAAGTACGAAGAGAAATGATGAATGTCTTGCATCGTCTTGCTCCTCGTTCTTATTACTAAATTCCTCCTTGTTATGATATTATTATCTCATAGGATTGGAATAAAGAAAATTTACATTCAATGAATCATATGAACAAAAACTCACATTCTCCTCGAGGAATGCTTATAATCACCCTCTCCATCGTCAGACTGGAGAGGGTGGCATGCACCTAAGCCTTTCAGAAGGAAAGATTAGGTGATAAATTAATAAATTTTTGATATCGATATCAAAGACTGGGTTCTATATTTTCGGAAGAGAATTTTGGTGTGTTTTGTTTTATATAGATTATGTCTAAATCAGGCTGTGACTTTATTCATCTATTATTTAAATATGTATAAAGACATTTAATTAATATACTAGTTCATATACAATATATAAAATAAAAGAAAACAAAGGAAGTACACGACGCAATAAAGCAAAAAATCAGAATCCTCCAGAAAAACTCTTCAAATCCATCCCTCCACTGAACTAATCCACTTTCTCAATCGTTCTTTGTTATCTCGCTTGTCCTCTTGCCGGTCGATGTTCGTCATGGCAGTTTGGATGCACATTAATGAACTAAAACTCACGTAATTAAAAAGAAAATAATATAAATATATATAGGATATTCACTTCTTCCAAAGTTTGGAAGAGGAGAATATGCAAGGAGGTTTAATGTATTATTTAATCCTTTTTTCAGAAAAATTAAGTTATAAATTAATCTATTGATTATTTGAACTGAATAAGCTGCTGCACTTGTATCTTCCAAGGTGCATCTGGACCCTTTGCACTTATGAATTAAATCTAGCTTAATTCTGCATCTGTGATCCAACTAATATATAATAATTAAAAAATATTTTTATAGTTTTATTTATTTTAAATATAATTATTATCTTTCCCTATATCATTAAACCCCGAGTATCAATATAAAACCATGATAAAAGAATATTCTCTTTTCATCCTTTTGTTCTTTGAGTCTGAAGAAAAGATTTTGTTCCTCTCCAAGAAACTCCGAAATCTTCATCTTCACATTTCTCTATCAGTACTAATAGTTTGCTTTGAGATCAACTACTAGTGAATATATTCTCAATTCTTTGAGGGAAGACACACAAAATAATGTATTATGGGGGTTTAAGTGCAAGACCTTGGTATAGTATGCACATTAATTCATGTAAACATTTATATATTATTACTAAATAAATTAAACTGGCTCCCCTCTCCCATCTGCAGATAGAAGAGTTGGATCAATAAACAAGCTCACTATGTAGTGAGCTTAGGGAACGTAATTGATGTTACTTAGTCTAGCGTAACAATTCAGATTCAAGGCCAAATATTACATTACGACTAGTGAAAATACTACTGAAAATAAAACTACTGAATATGCATGCTCGATGAACTTCTGGGAATTTTTGTTCGCTTGTTGTTATTAGAAAAATATATAAGTGTTAACCAAGATTCTTGTACTAAACTCATAAGATAAATAAAAAATCGATAAATGTTAACTATTAAGTAAACCTGAGAACATCGGAAAAGCCAAAAATAAACCATAAAGGGAAAGCGGACAAATACGCTCCCCAAGGTACATATCCGGGTCATAAATCGCCATTATTAGATGAAAAATTATAGTTTAATTTATTACCTAATCTTTTTCAACGAAAAGGTTAGATAATAAATTAATCATGTGCATATTTGTCTTTTTCATCGAAAGATGGAGAAGATGAATATGCATCCAAAGCGAACCATCGCCGGGGGAGGAAAAAGACAAACAGGAAAGGCGCGGTGGCGTTGGAAGAAGCCTTGCATGCTGGATGAACTCCGAGAACTGTTGTTTGTTTAATGTTATCGAGAATATATATATATTTAATAAATAAATATACTAACTAAGTATAAATGATCAAATATTTTATAAAAATTATCTGTTAACCCATGCTTGGAAACACGGAGAATAAATGATAACCCATAAGAATTGACCTGAGTGCCGTGCTTCAGAACGTACAAGTTCTAAAATCCTTACCTAAGTTTAATTTATACCTAACCCTTCCCGAAGATGGAGAAGGTGAATAAACACGCACATGAAAATACTCGAAGAACGAGACCGTGAAAACTGGATAGTAATTTACGTTTAATTCGAGGACTGCTTTGGAGTTGTGGCGTAAGAAACACGTGTAGGGGGTCTAGATCACGATCCAAAGAGCCGGAACTGTGAGGCTTTACGTCCGGTCGCTCACTACTATAGCACCAGGAGACGGCTGTCTCTGGAAAAGTCCTTCAGAAACTGTGGGCTGGCTAATATAGTCCGTATTGTTGCCACGCACGTTGGTCACATCAATACCACAAAAACGACCGCACAGTCCCATGAGTTCCAATCTCTGAGAATAAGGAAAGCTATCTCATCTACGCAGTACTCGATCTAAACTGCGATGACGGATACTCTCGAAGCCGAACTGGCGAGAGTTTTGTCACGGTTCATCGACCCCGTTCTAAGTTTTATATCGTACGAAACGTAATAGAGGGTGTCAAAGTTGAAGGAAAAGATTTCAAAACGAGAGGAAGAGAAAACCCATAATTTATCATTGGATAACTTCTTATCGAACCATGGATCACCATGTGAAGTGTTCTTACACAATGCAGTGAACCATGCATATTTGAGTTGACAGTATTATTTCATCATTAACAAAATTTCAGCTCTGAGTATTAAATTTCTCTACTGCAAACCAAAGCAGAAACCAGTGTAAAACAAGTAAAAAATCCGCTATGGTGTTTTTCTCCAGGCACTTTCAGAAATATTAGAAATATTAGGGGTGTCAAAGTTAAAACCTTATCAAATATTAGTGGCTCGCAAGAGAGTTACAAATGCAGACTTCGACCAAGCGCACTTGTGACTCTGACAATATTATTTTCTCATTAATTTTTATCTGTCCGACATTTAGAATCATTCCCTTGAATTTCCCTATTGCCTGGCAATATTATTTTATTAGTCAAAGCAGAAACGAGTGACAGTTGCCAATTCGGCTTAGAATCCACAAAACGAATGAGCAAACAGAAAAACCGCAGTAGACTCCAGAGATAGAACCTATGAACGACTGGTTGCTCTGAAGACGGCAATGCCCTAGAAGCTTCTTACTTGCTTTTCTCTCGTTTCGATCTGAAATTTGACAGTAGAGAAACTTCAAAATTTCTCTACTGTCAAATTTTGATACTCTAGGTAATGATTCCAAGTGTCAAGAGGCAACAAAATTTAATGTTGAAATAGTACTGTAAACTCACAAGGACGCTCGTTGGAGATTGAGGTTCTAGACGAAGTTATCCGATGATACACTTCCTCTTTTCTCTTTCCTCCTGTTTAGGAATCTTTTCGCTTAACTTTGACACCTTTAATAGTGCCCTCCTGACACAATAATCTCGTCAGGTTTTTATCGTGGAAGGTGATCTAGCCTTGCTAGAAACTGAGCCCAATTGTTGCTTTGTTTCGCTGTTTACATAATGAAGAAACCGAAAACTGAATATAGTGAGAAAAACTGAACAATCGCAGTCGACATTTCGGTTTACTGATGTGACCAGTCGTTGAGAGAAACCGTATCGCCTTCATCACTTTCAAACAATCCCTTTGGAATGAAAGGAATCGCTTGCTAGACTGCTGTTGTCTAACTGAACGTCCGAACCAGAACTGTTATGTCCTCCTTGTTTGGAAGACAGATTTATACGATGCCCCAAATAGAGAAACTCATGCCTAAACAAGCGTGGTCCAGTCACCGACGAACAGAACAGCAAGAGCTGAGCCCACTCAATGCGAGACGTGAGACGTAGTAATAGCACGTCTCACCTTCTAAGACCTATCATGATGATCTCAGCTGGTGTATCTCTGAGCAAACAAAGTTGGTTAAGCTGCTCATAATGAACTATTTGTTTTTCTGTTCAAACGGAGAAGAAAGTTTTGGATAAATGAACATTTGAGATTGAGTTGCGATGATATTGAAGAGCTTACACCCACTGAATCTGCAGTGACTGGACTGCAATCTCTCCAGAAACGCCTCCCTCACAACTGTCAACTCCCACTGTCAATTGCATGTGTAGTCGCAGAAGTGTCACCTTCAGGATGATCCCATCTTCCTTCACATGCACCTGCCAACAAACTTCACACAGTATAATTTGAGGCCATTCCGCGCCCAGATGCTTTCACACATGTGATAGTAATGCTCTCACTGATTCCATCTTTAAGGCGTTTCGAGAACAGAAATGCGAGACCTCGAACAGCCGTAGAAATTATCAACAGCAACATGTGTAGAAAGCCATCATTAAGTTTCTTCTACATATTTGTCACCGGCTTGGGTCCATAATTAACTATCATCTGTAAAACAGGCATAGAAAGACATCCAGTCATACATGGTAATGACGGATCGCGGAGAGCTGCATCCAGCATGGCCTTAAATCAGTAACAGCAGAACAGCAGGTTTAAAACCTCCTCCCTGTCGTCTCTGGATAAATATACCACGCTTCTCGGAAGCACCGTGGAAACTTGACGTTTGACAGGCTTCAAAGTAGGTGAGTACACGAACTGCTACACACTGCAGACGCATTTGCTCAGTCCCGAGCAAATGGGACTGAGCAAATGCGTCCGATAATGTGGTAAGATGAAGACGTCCATCGGAGTTCAATTTCCTCTGCAAACCCAATACTGTATCACAATTAGTCTTAACCAAAGTTGTAAGCTTTCAACAGAGTTATCACCATCACCACTGAACCAGCTTCCTCCACAAATAGAACCCTTCTTATTTAGAGTGACTCCTACTTTGTCATCAACCATACAAGAAAACCCTGAAGTCGTGTCTTCTGGTGTATGTCTCTTGTCCTGCAAATTCTGGTCTTCGTGATTCCACTGGTTGTTTTCAGCAGTCCCAAAGTACTCAGGAGATCCTGCGAAAAAACTGTACTCTTTTGCTTCACCCATTTCCGGACGGGCTTTATCACAGAAATTCATGATGTCTCTCTAAATTGGCATTCAGGATATGGTTGATTTACTATCCAGCATTCCCTAAAGAGGAACTATAATACGAACAATAGATGCTGAGGTGAAAATATACCAGGACCTTATGTCGCGATCTCAGCCTACGGATGCCTAGCATAGATAAATGCTGAGACTGATTAGCAGGAGTCTTAGCTCCGACCTATTCAGTCTCATCCTCTTCATAGACACGCTGCGTGCAAGACAGGCGTTCGTTCTGTCTACAAAGGAACAAGTTCCCGAGACCACCACTGCCATCGCGCAGACAGAAGATCTTGTACCATGAGGTATAACTTTGAGATCTGAAGAGAATCGGGCAGAAAACACGACAATCAGCATTGAACCAAAGCCGACGGATAACGAAGTGAACAACAAACTTCTGGATAACAATAACTTCGAACTGGCTTGTAGATGCATTCTCTTTCATGCACTCAGAAGAATTTTCCTCGAAATGAATCGTTCACTATGGAAGGCATGCATGACCAAGGCACGACGGTAGCAAGATGCCGGATAATCACATTTTCAACAAGCTGAGTACTCGAACGACAACGAAAACTCTTGAACGTGTGCTTTACATCTAACTACACCGCTCCCATTCTTCCACAAGCGTTTGAAGAATCTGAACCTCATATCCAACCGCGCCTCATCATCCTCTCTCAGATGTTCTGAGGCCATTCACGCAGCTGCAAAATCAGTTCGAAGTACCTCCTAAATTTCGTATTTTTACCAATGACGAGGTACATCGAACTGATTTTGCAGCTGCGTGAAATTACTCGTCATAGTGAAAATCATATGACAGGGTACTGACCTACATATGACTGCGTGACTTTATTGATGAAATGCAACTGCTCAGAATCAGCAAAGTAAGAAGAACCCTTCCGGCAGGAAAGGATAGATATTAAATTAAACTAAGTGTATATTAATGTCTTAATGAATATGGATTTTCGTTCTTGTACGTTCTGAAGCATGACACTCGGGTCAAACCTTATGGGTTATCTTCTACTCTCCTCGTGTTTCTAAGCATGAACTAACAGTATATTAAATATTAAATTATTTATATTTCTTAATATATATAATATATATATATTCTCGAGAACATTAAAAGTAAAAAAAACAAAGTTCATCCAGCATGCAAGGAACTCCGGGAACACTTCCAACGCCACCGCGCCTTCCCCGCTTGTCCTTGTCCTCTCCTGGGCCGGATGTATGCTTTGGAGGCATATTATTTACCTAATGCAGATTTTACTGAGAATCACAAGTGACACGGTTGGTGTGTCCCACTTAAGGTCGGGTCGGCCTCCCCCACCTAAACTATAGTTTATTGTTTACCGTCGCATAAGTTAAATATTCTCAGCATTCATAGGTTAAAGAGGACACGTGTGCATACCGTGGTTTTTTCTGGACGGCAAGTGTCGAATATGAGGTAACTCCATGCTATAGAGGTACAAAAGCAAATCACGAAGTCTTTTTATCATATAAAAAGATTCGTATAGTGTATGTGAATCCCCAGAAGTACTTATACTACAAGTGGATAATCGAGGAGAGTAAAGTGTCATGACAGCTCGACAGGTCTGGTGATCCACGGCTGAGAGAAGGCCAACTCACAACAGCGAAGCAGTCGAGTTGCTATTCGCGAAATCTGTGACGAAACCGATGAAGTGTATACTGGTATTTGCGCCAAGTCAGCACTCATTCACTTGAAACAACTTCAGTGCCCGGGATTAGGAAACTGGTGTTCGCATTAAGCTTCTGCCGAATATCAGTAAGCAAGTTTTCGTGGTAGAACAGTGGAATTCCCCTGACGAGTAAGTTCATTTCTGCAAGTGAAAAGGCCGGAATGGATCAGGAGACCGAGCATGGGCTTCGTTTTCATCGACACGACTTACACTACACGGCTAGTTATTTATAGCAAGTATATTCAAAGGACCAAAATAGAAGCACCTTTCTCGTATCTGGGTGCAGCAGCTCCTTTGAGGGTAGGAGCGGCGAGCGGCGAGGCCGTGCGGAGAACACCGTCGCAGATCGACTGTCCTGGAGGAAGAAGAACTTGAAGTAAGAAGGATTCTCGGTGATTTTGACGGGCTTGTCTACTCTATAATGATGTGTTAGAGATTATGACGATTCGAGAAAAGGAGGAGGAGCCTGAATCTACCTAGCTGCGGAAATTCAAGAGTCGCGCACGATGTAAGTGATTTCTCGGGTGTGATGAAATCATGCGCGAGGGTTCTCGGATGAACACAGAGCAATCTGGTCTAAGAAATGATATGAATTTTGGGTGACACCGTGATTGTTGAGTTTTCCTTGGAAGTCATTTGGTGTCGCAGAGGAGTAAATCTAGTTTAACCAGTCTGCTTTTAATTGGTCTTGTAAGCTTCAAGTGTTCTTAGCTCGCGTTTTTAATACGTTGTCAGCGCCAGCTTGGTTGTGCCCTCGTGCCTCGGAATTTCTAAGCGGTACTTCCTTTAGCGGAGTTTAATTAAACGGGTATTTGATGACTTAGGCAAAGAAGAGCAGCAGTTTCAGAGAGTTTTGGATTCCCTCCCACAGTTTGAGTCCTTTGAATAGAAACAGCTTTGGGTTTTCTGTGTTTTTTGGCAATTCTTGCAGGTTGTTGTGCCGTGTCAACACCGGAACCGCCCGTGTAAATTCATCCGGAGAAAAACTACCTCCTCTGCTATCTGGACATGCTCGACAATTGTCAGTTTCAAATAAGAGGTTCATCAAACTTCAGAAAGTTTGTGGGAAGTACATGAAAAGAAGCCGGAGCAGATCCTGGGGAATGTCAGGTACTCGAGCTCATTACGAGGCAAACGGGAGGGCGACGAAGATTTACCTCATTTCTGATGTACATACCGATCATGAGGAAAATTTTGAATGGATTCGAGCTTTATCATCGACCGATTATAAGGAGCATACCTTGATTGTAGCTGGTGACGTTACAGACAATCTGAAGACCTTTGAAATCACCATGACTTTGCTGAAGGAGAAATTCCGGAACGTATTTTTTGTCCCAGGCAACCACGACCTGTGGTGCAGGCGGGAAGAGGATAATGTAAGTACAGTTCTTATTTTTCTTCTAAATAATACCCGCTGAACTCTAATGGTTCCCTTGGGCAGAAGGGTCAGGGACTGATTCTACCGTTATAGCACTGACATAACGCACCGTTTACGTCCTGGTAGCGCTTAGTTGACAGGGCTCAAGTTTGTCATTTGTGGTTATAGGTGAAAAGCGTTGTGCATGAAGTTTTTAATTCTCCATCCTTTCAGTTTTGTTTCCGTGTTGGAGTACGTTACTCGTGATGAACCTTTAAGAAAATTTTCTTAATACAGGTAGCGGATTCACTGACCAAGTTGGAGAAACTGACAGAAACCTGCAGTTCGGTTGGTGTTCTGACAACTCCGTCAAACGTAGGTGGAGTCTGGGTGGTCCCACTTCTTTCTTGGTATCATGAGGTACCTCTTCTGGCCATGGAGATAAATCTGTCCTAACTGCTTTCGCGAAAGTTCATATGACCATGGCTGTTGAATTTCATCTAGTATGTGTAACGCAAAGCTTCGTTGTAGCGTTTCGGGAGTTCAAAGTCGTTGAATCTGAATCTGAGGAATTGGAATACGCTTCTCGCAGAGCTTTGACACGGAAAGGGATATTGAAGGCTACAATATACCTCCTGTGCAGAAGGTTTGTTTTCTTTGAAATCTTCTTTTTCTCTGTTCGTCTCGGTTTCTTTGGCATTCTTGTTGAGAAAGTGTGTTTGGTACCGATCTAGACTGGAGTAGATTGTATGGAATAGTATCTCAAACCAGATTTGGTGTTAACAGGCCTGCACAGATTACTCAGCTTGCAAGTGGCCAGCTCCACTTGACCCTTCAGATGATTCTATAGCCCGTCGTATTGATGGGCTGAACGATGCAAACTTGCGTAGCCTCCCGGACCTTCAGCATGCGAATTGTCAAGTTATCACTTTCTCCCACTTTCTTCCAAGGTTTTCCTTCCTTTCCTTCGCTTCTGAGTATGATGTGAAATACAAGGTCTCTGGTCCCAGGGCAGTGACACGGGTACAATAGTAATGTATCTCGAGGAAACTTTTTGAGGTAGTGTAATGCAAAACAGTACTTGGAAAATAAAATTACAGAGATTGGTAAATAGGCTGTTGAGTAAAGAAGACGTGATAACTTGCTAATTTCGCACTTGTCATGCTTGTGCTAACGAGACGTTACGCGAACATGTTCACTTGTTTTTCTGCTTCACGTGACCTTTGGTAGAGCCAACTTCTCGACGCAAGTACTCACCTGGCTTCGTTTTTGAACGAACCGGAACTTTTTCCTCTCGTAGTCCTTTTTCATCACTCCTAGTACATATTAGTGGTTGCGAAGCTTACAACTCTTGTGTCAATTCCTCATCACTCAGCTTTCGTAAAGAGGAATGACCTGTTCGACAGGTCAACCTAATATCAGGGCGTGACTTTTGTAGGCTTGAACTTTGCCCTGAGAAACGAATGCTTCTGTACCCCAATCTTCCGAAGATGGTTGGCTCACATTGGCTGGAAGCCAGAGTGCGAAAAATTCATGGGCAGTGGGGAAATGCAACGGCTTGTCATTTATTCGGTCATACGCACTTTTCCTGGGATACAACTCTGGAGGGAATAAGGTAAGCACCTAAACCCTTCCCTTCGACTTTGGTCGGCGACTGTCCGTTTTTGTCCGATCATCACTAATTCTACCTTAGAGTGAACAAAGCCGAGGGAGTGGCTGCGGGGAGCGGGGAAACAGTTATCGGCTAGTCTTATCTGCTTCGGTTTAATAGGAAACGTCTAATCCTAGGATTGGATTCGTGTTTGCGCTTTGAAAGTGTATTTATATAGTCTATTTATGTAGACGATATACCGGAACGTCCATAATCGTGCCTGGTTGTTTCTTAGTAGAACTTTTGCGATTACCAGGTTTAAGGTTTATACCCACTAAGAAATGAAACCGCTACTTTGGTTGAAAGTTTTGGGAACAGCTTTTACTGGGTGACATTGATGTTCTGAGGCAATTGCATGTTGTTCGCAGATATATACAAGCACCTCTGGCTTACCCACGAGAGAGGGCCCGGAAGCAAGTCGCAGAAGAGAATGAACTTCCTCTGTGTATATATGACTCACAAAGTGGCGGGCTTTTACAAGGCCCTTTTCCATCTAAATGGTCCGATTATTACCGCCGTCATAAACGGGATCCGAATAATCAGCAGTTAGCACCGTGGGTTGAAAATCACTATCATCACCAGACAGATGGATCTGAGACAAAATGTTCGCTAACTGGTACCTGAACATACATTAAGCAGTGATGTGTTTTGGACAAACCTGAGCGCTCATGTGACTTCCACTACACGAGAGGGACCAAGTAGGTCACGAGTTGTGATGGAAGTCATCTGCAGCACCAGCTACACAATATGGATATCACCATTTCAGTGTGGTTGTTGGAGGTTTTTTATGCTGACGTAGATCGACAACCTCGCCTAGCGGATTTAGAAGCTCAAATGGGTGCCGTGCGGTGGGCTTCGCGGTTTGAAGTCGAGCCTTTGACAGCCCTGAACAGGGTTGCACGAGGTCATACCGTTCAGCGTAAGTCTCTACTTTTTAGTGATCACGTTCATGCCTCAGTCGTCCTTAATTAGTCTAATGATGGAAGGACTCAGTCTCTTATTTTGGACTCTTGAAATTATCAGCCAAGTGCCAAACTTGTACATACGAAGGTAGACTTTATTATCCAGGACTCTTTCATAGGTGAATTTCAATGATGATGCGTAAAGCAGGTCTTCATCATTCTAGATGTGTAGTTCATTAGATCTAGTTGACAGGTATTTAAGTACACGCTGGTTGTGGGTGACCTTCTGTAGGGGCACGGATTCATCACTAGGACGGAAAAGATCGGTGGACGATTTATATAATACAAGTAGAAGAAGAATGATCGGTGGAAGATAGACGGGACCATCTTGCGGAGGAGTGAAACCGACTTGTAAATACGAAGATTTCAAGATAAAGTTAAAGGTTTCACTGATGAGCACATGTGGTTCAGCGGTAGGAAAATCGTCAGTGTACTACCCAGCGATTTTACCGCTACTGCCTGAAAGGTTATGCTTATACCGGATACTGACCACAACGCTGATTTCTTGTGAAGGATTTGCCAGGTTCCCGATGTATGACACCTCTCCTCTCGGACAGACTCCTCTCCTCTCTTACATATCACCAGGTTTGTCACCACGCTTTACTGCAAAGCTTTAAAAGAACATGATTTCGGATTCTCCTGACTATGCGAATAGTTCAAGAATATAACCCCATGTCGTGAATACGGAAGCTCTGGAGTCTCCGCCGCAACACTGGAAACGTTAGTGTCGTATATTTTCCGTTCATTGTTAAAATATATTCTTTAATTATATATAAATCTAGTGAAATTTGAGCAAGACGATAAATACGGTTGATTAGCACCAAAGAGCTTAGTGTACTGCGGAATTTACAATGTCCCAGTGAAGATGCTCTAAGGGTTATATATATAGCCTGGTAGTGCATTCCTGTCATCACCTAATGGTATGAGATAATCACGGCATCATAATACCTCCAATAATCCAAGAAAAGACAGAACTGAAGAAAATGAACTTTGATAACTTAAAGTCTTACATTTCAACTCAGGCTTCCTCGCAGTGTATTTGGGTGTGACTTAACAAACATGATCTAAGGAATCTTGTTTGTTAAGGTGTTTAGTGTGCAAAAGTTTAGTTAACTAACGTTCATTTATTTATCGTTCTCTCATAATATGGTAAGTTAACGTATATTTAACGTGGGTGTGTATAAAGAATTGCACGATTAAGCATCCCCAACCGCTGTTGGGGTCAATATTGCAGAAAAAGACAAGTGTCGGGTCACGTTTTTAATCCTTTCTGGTGATTGGAAAAACATCTGTTAACCTTAGTTCATATTAAGGAGGAAAATAGATTACATAGTATGGTTGGGTCTTTTCAAAGCGAGTTTTTCGAGAGACTTTGAACGTTGTTTTATCTATATCATGTGTGATGTTTTATAATATTTTTTTTGCATTGTCTAGCCATCCGAAAGCCAACTTGATATCTTGTTATGTTAAAAAGATTATTTTTAAAAAGTATATAAATTCTAAACTATATAAATTAAAGATTTTATTTTATTTAAATAAAACTAAAATTAATATTTTTATCTTTCTAAATAATGATGATTTTAAACTTTTATAAAAATTTAATAAATTTGTGAATGTATCACTATATGGATTCATTGTATGAAAAAATATTAAAAAAAGAAATTAATATTTCATCAAACAGATTTACTTGTTACAAACATAAAACTTACAAGTCAAAATATAAGATTCATCTATATTATATTTATGATGAGTTAGAAATTTTTTTAAATTATTCTTTTTGAACTTTTGAGCTCTTTCATTTTTCTGTTGCAATTAAATTAATTTTAATAATATTTTAATAATCTTTATTATAATCATAATCTAACATTATATAATATATTTTTTTTCTTTTTAAACAAAATTCTATATTAAGGAGCATATGGTTTTGTAAGAGGTTTATTGAAGTTCCCTCCGAGGCGAATTCCACACACCAAACGTTTTTCTGTTAATCTCTCCCAAATGACTTCGGTATCTCATATTGCACCCGTTCTAAAGATGGAGAGGTAAATATGCATTGGAATTTATCATCATCTATTTCCACAAGAAATTGATGGTACTTCGTTTGTATGGAATACATTTATATTCCCCTGCTCATAAATTTAATGTACTCTTTATTCGCTGATGATTACGAACTTTATATCCAAGGGGTGCGCCTGTGCACGCTGTGCATACTATCCTTAATATGGTTTCATTTTTTCTTCTTGTCAAAGACATTATTTTGCAAAGAAAACTGCAAAATACATTGTTACTGAAACTTGAAGTTAATATCACATCTTACGTAACATAACTGAATATATAATTGATCAATCTAGATAGTCATAATAATTTTTTTTAATATCAGTATATCGACATAACTGTTGGGGTAAAACTTTAAAATTTTAGGTGACATAATTTACATGATTATAACATATGTATCGGAGATAGTTTAGAAACATTTATTTTTATGAGATAATGATTGTAATGAACTTACACGAAGTTTTACTAATGATATCTCTAGAGGCAGACAGCTTTCCATTTGCTTCTTCAAGCTTCCAAGTCCAGTATTCAAATGATTCAGTACACCGTCCATCTCACTTACCTTCGTAGATAACTAACATTTAACCGAAATAGAGGTGGCGAGAGCACAGTGTAATAATGGATTGCCGTGCTTTGCATGCACAATAAGACCCCGTCCCGTCACTCCGGAGGCATATATAGAAAAAAATTATAACCTTCTACCGAAGGTAGACAACAGCGTGCACCAAAGTGACCATCTATATCCAATGGCATACACGAGCACTGTTACGGAAAAATGACAGTGTCTTCTCTAACAGCCTAACCCCGTAAAGAAGTCCGTACCTCGTTTATGGAAAAGCTCCATCGATAGGCAATATATAGAGAGCAAAAGCAGCCAACTTTATTACATCTTCATCATCCTAGCTCCATCTACGGGATGATTAGTGGAGACTGAACGATCTGTGAATGGCATGAAAAATGTCTGCCAATAAGCAATCTTAGATGTACGACCTACGAAACGATGAAAAGAGAAACTTCGAATAAATCAGGAGAGAATGGAAGCAGATCTGAACTTAGTAAGATTCTTCCTACTGGAAGTACAAATGTGTCGATGGTCCTCTGAGGTGACTGCTTGAACTGTGAAACAGATCCTGAATCTGATACAGAGTGAGCAGTTTAACTAGACTTATGATTCCGATAAACGTAGAGAAGAAAGTACCGATATGCTGTCCACAGTGGTTGTGGGGAGAAACGCTACATGCTTATAATCACACACGCGCTCATGACATTGTACATAACGTTTAACTTATCAGAACTAAGATTTGTTGGATTTAAGCTACGTCACTGCACCTGTGAATCCGAACCACTAAAATTGCAGTGTTCTCACTTTGAATAGTACGTTCTGATGCTTGAACTATCTGGTTGAACAAACGCTAACAAAGTTGGACCTCTAGCAAGTACAAGGAGTAAGTATTGCTTGAGCAAACGCTAACAAAGGGTCCTCTAGTGGGTAAGTAAAACTGGGAAACCTAGCTCCGCGCTGTCTTCGAGGAATTGCCAATCATTCAGGACTTGTTCCGTACTGGATCGATATCCTTTTCTCTTAGCTTATAGCTAGTTGGACTGAAGAAAAAGCATGATATGAATAATTACTATCATCTCAACCTGCTGCATGCGAATCTTGTGCCAGGAATTCTTCTACGGTTTTCTGATATACGATATGCTCGCTCAAATCTCAAGATCTTGTAGGCTCCTGCCTTTAGATCAGCTCGATCCCCAGATCATGATCAATCCTTCTTTGAATCCCCATGGCCAGCTTTGGGAATGATAGAGACCTGTCAATAAAACGCAGGTTCAGATAGATTACGCTACTTACAGAACGGAATTATAGGACTGTTTTGTGATACGGTAGATAATCACAACTTATTGTTGCCGAAGTACACATAGAAGCACGATCCCGAGTGAGCAGTAGATTACAACGATCTCGATAGAACTCATGTTGCCTAATAACTTTAATTTCACTTGAGGACCTTGACTAAATTAACAAGAGTATAACACAACAATACTTGACTGATCTGCTTTTTCAAATAATTTGAATGTGTGCGTTGGTAAAGACCTTGAAAGTGGAATGATCGACAAGGCTGAATGCCGCTGTATCCCCTACTTTCAGCTTGTGGTCTAAAGCGAACCCACGCCATCCACCGCTGAGACCCTTCCTCCGATGCAGATACACAACCTCCCAGCGCTTTCCTTCTTCGTCTTCCAGTTGTACCATATTTGTATTCTTGGAAAGATGCGTATCGCAGAATTCGCTTGGCAAGGACTTTTCAGTGAAACAATGTACACAATGTCAGTATTCATATGCCATATCACTGAAAAGCTTCGAATTTACTCATAAGACTTCCGAGTTAAGAAAACTACAGCAACTGCTGATACAAATACAACAAATATATCGATATCCTACTGCTTCCTACTTTATGAGTAGAAACTTGAAGGCATAAATTATAATTGTTGACTGACCATGAAAAATCCTTTGACTGTGTGTCCTCTCGTCAGAACTTTCTCAAAGCATGGATAATCAGAATCAATTCCGCTTGTCGAGCTCCTTTCCGTTTGCACCTCCGCTTCTGGGAGTTTGAATCCTCTTCCGAGGCCTTGTCCTCGAGCTCGGCCCTTTCTGCGAAATTGAAACGTACTTCTGTACTTTCATAATATTCTTCTTAGACTGGGATATTCACATGGGAGAATCCATGCATGAGAGATCATCATATGACAAATTCACACCCAGAAGAGGTATAATCGTTGAGGTACTGAGTTTTTACTGGGTAAAAACTCAGTAAACTTGACTCGTCTTTCTACAAGCTCACCGAATTAGTTTCTGGTATTAAGCCTCAATAAAAGACATGTAAACACAGGAATCCAGTAGATCATCCAGCATCCATCCAAATCAGGGTGGGCTTATGAGCTGTACTTAATAGTTAAACACTTATTAAGCATCAGACTGTCCAAAGACATGAGATTAAGATTTGAGGAAACACAGATTGGATTAGTGCAGATTATTTGCAATGAACATTATAATCGCAAAAACAAGTCAAATACAAAGAGCTACTTGCTTCTCATGAAATCGACCTAGGATCGAACTTACAACTGCAAATATATCAGATACCAATTCTAGAATTCGAAAGATGGACCGGTGAAAGTGTCTCGGATACGAGTTCTTGTACAAATTATCAACAGCAATAGGGTAAAGCACAGTCAGAACGTCTCACGTACGACCCAATTCAGATTCTACTATCGTACTGCACAAATTCGTGGTGTACGTGCATATATTCAATACATTGTCAACAGTGGCTGTCTGTAGTGCTCCCTCGAGAAAGACTAATTAACCAATTTCAAGAAGTGAGAGTAGGCTAACAGGTTTACCTCTTATGAAGCTTCTCTGGCGATGTTGTTTGTGCTGATTCACTGGTCCTCTTGAAAGACTTCTTATTTGTCTTCAAGAGATTCAGATGAAGGTCTAGGCCTCTCGACTTAAGCTTATCCTTCTTTGTTGCAGTTACCTTGTCTTGGTTGTCCCCATCACCGATCTTTTCCTTTTCCTCTCCCACCAGTACTGATTCTTCTAACAATCCTGCTGTTTGATTGACCATTTTCTGATCATTATCTCCCGTTTCAAGCAACATTTGGCATTGTTCATCCGAATGACCAATCAAGAGTCCATCATCATCATTCTTCTCACCGCAAGTTAGAATTTGAAGTTTGTCATCTGCTTCTCCCGTAGTTCTAGATAACGGCTTCCTGATGAGGTCAACAGATACGACTGAACCATCCTCTTCATTTTCCACCTTCTCAGGGAAGACATCTGCATGCGAATATAACAATCTTGACGTTGTTTAGGGTTCTACTACATAAACCTATAACCTTGCTAACATCCGCTGACCAAAACTCAGTTCTATCTAGAGTGATACATTTACCAGAATCTATATACTATAATATCACAGCCACAACTTCTTGACAAGATTCGACGTTGCAATTGCAAGTTTTAAGTCATGAAGATTCAACTTTAAGTTATTGGTAATGCAAGGAGAGTCACATGTTCCAGCACATTCTGTTTGAAATTACATGACAGATCAACATGTATACTAATTATTACAAGACTTAGTACTGACAAGAACTCGACCCTTAATATTTATCCGCACCTTTAGAATATGTGTTGTTAGCGAATGTGAGAGATATGAGAGGGTCTCTGCCCTTCTCTTGATCTTCTCCTTCTGCTTTGAGAATTCTTCTGGTGGCTTCATAATCCGGTGCGATCTCCAAAGTCTGTTGGTGATTATCTCCCACTGGGCTGTTTCGTGGTTTGGGATCATCTGATTCCACCACTTCGTCTCGAACTTCGGATTCTGTGTAAATCCTAGAATCAGGCACACACTGAAAATCCATTTTGGTACGGGATATCTCTTCCTTATCATCCATCATCTCTGTCTGTTCGATATTTTCTTCAGCCCCTGCCGATACTGATGCCAAATCGGGCTTATCTGAGGAGGAAGGTTTCCCTGTCAGTTTCACCTGCACGTTGTGAATCAGTTTCTTACTTAACACTTGATAGTCAGAAAGAAGCTGTTATGGTAGCTCATATCCAGAAACTTAATTGAACATCGAAGGTAATTACAAAGATTTGAGGGCAAACGCTGATTCAGAAGCTAAAGATAAGAATCAAAAACCTTGAAAGTGAGTGGTGTGGTTCTTGGCTGAACAAGTTCCATGGCAATTTCTTCCCCCGCCTTCAACCCATGATGTTTTGCAAACTTGCCCCAGCCACCGCTGAGTCCTCTGACCTTGCGTCCAGAACTGGGATGAAGAAATCTCACAGGCCATTTTCTGCCGGATTCGTCTTCGAGGAAAAGATCTGTGTCTCGTTCTAAAATGTCCGAACAGAAGTTCTTTGGAAGGTACTGTTCAACCACCAAGCAGAGTAAGGTGGATCGTACACATTAACATCAGAGATAATTGTACTTCTGATACGTTGTCGAAGTTGAGTTGTATAATCTGAATAGCATGACATGAGTAACCAAGAGCAAAAACAAAAGTTTAGGAGTTTCCGATTTCTGAATGGGTTACTAGTTAACTTACGAAGAAGAAGCCTCCGGCGACGTTAGATCTACTCAACAGTCTTGTAAAACAGTAAGTGGTTGGTTGCATTTCCCCTCGCATTTCCCCCTTCTTTGTCAAGTTCACGAATACGGTGGGTAAGCAATCTTTAGGAGCTTCGTTGTGGACTGCCTTCGGGCTCCTTTTGTGCTTGCTGTCCATAGAACGCGTGACGGCAGTCTTGTTGCCCGCTGTATCCGCATGCTCTCGGCATCTCTTGAGAGTGTGCTTGATACCATTCCTCGACCGTGCATGTGAATAGCCATTCTTACTGGTAACTACTTTGAGCTTACTCCTGGAATTATGCATGGACATAGTAAGTAAACCGAAACTAGTGGCTTAGAATGGGTCATATACTAGGTCGTTGGACTTTTAAAATCTGGGGTCCCGTCTTTACTGCAAACATCATATGCGCTGAAGTAAAGAGTTAGATACGACTGCAAGTATCAAAAGCTAATCCGAAGCTACAAACGGTCTACAGCACAATCAAGGAAGTAGTAAATGAGGCAATAGTTTACAGTATACCTTTTAGGGAATGCAGCAAACGGTTTGTGCTTTGGCCCCATCTGCTTCATCGAACCTGTATCCAAGGAGATGAGAATGTCTGTACAGACATGTGGAAGCGACAACAGCCTAAGTTTTCTTCGAGAGACTGTAAGAATGAAGAATACTTGAAAGTCTCTACCCCTCTTAATGTTGAACTAGTGTTCACAAACAAGGCTGCTCAATACATCATAACACGACTTTCGCGAAGCTCTTGGAGAGCAAACTGAGTTTCGAACATCATATAATGTAAATTCATACCTCACAACAAATATTGCTGTCCCTCGTTGCTCGCAACTAGTTCCGGTCACGCGATGCTTCTAATGTTGTCCAAGCGATAACAAGTTCAAACCTCGCTCGGAAAGATGCTTCCAATGATGTCCAAGCAACAAGAAGTTCAAAACTTCACTCGAAAGTTTGAAACTTTTCTTGACGGCTCTCGAAGAGAAACCTAGCCCATGGTGGGAAAAGCTAGCAAAACGATGTCTGATCTGCTCTATAAGTACTTGAACCTAACTGCATCTCATTGCATCTAGAGTAATATCATTATCATCTAGTGCATTTGGGTTTTCAGTGAAACAGCGAAATTTCCCGCCGCGCGTACTCCTGTATTCCCCATCTCCTCGTTGGAGGTGTTGATGATCAATCCCCTGCCCATGTACATTTTGGTTAGAATATCCCATCACGTACTAGCATTTTTACTCTAAATATAGGTTCAGCTGTCACTAAGTATTGGCAAAAGGAAATTCTCATTATTCAGAAAATGACCTCTGATTTCCTTACATGGTCTCATTCTTCTGAAGGTTGTCACTATACATAGGATAGGTAAGAGAACTTTTCCTTGTACAGTTTTATAGTATGTAGATTTTATTGCTTACAATATTTTCTTTCTTTATGGATCATACTGTAGATCATATAATATATTTTCCCATACAAGAGTTTTATTGCAGTCTGCGCAGACGCAGCGAAATGCAATATATGCTCTAGAATATGGCATATTCCGTCAGATTCCGTTTCATATTCACAAGCATGACATGATGGTTCGGTTGGCTTATGTTGGTCACGCGAAGTCAGGCGGTTTCCAGTCGCCAATAGGGTTCTAGGACGATTTCCATTGGCCAATAGGGTTCTAATGAGCGGGAGTTTAGGGTTTAGGTAATATGTGAGAGCGAAACTCACATTGAACTCTTCTTTTGACCAAATTGATATATTCAAAAATGTAGTTCAGTTTGAACGAATAATGAAATCCAAAGCGAATTGTGGATAGCGACAGAAAACTGTTGCATTTGGAGTGTACTCATAATAGAATTCCAAACTGTAACCAGAAGAAAAGTACGTTACAGAGTTCGTTAGTTCCACAGTGACTATGCATGACGCTACTGATGTTGATGTGATTGGTCGTTACTGTTACTTAACAGATTATTGGTAAACCATTCCACTATAGAAAGCTACTCTTTCTAGTCCGGTAGTCTCCGTATTTCTGGGTTGCGTCAGCCCAGCCGAGGTTTTTCCTGCTTACCTATAATTTGCCGGTGGATTTTTACAATTGACGGACTATTGTGTTAATTGTGTTAATTCATCGACTATTTTTTAGTAAATTTTGAGTGTTTTTTCACTTTTTTGGTTATTTTGAGACAAAAATTATCCGACGCACATTACACGGGATGCCGGATCTAGCCTGGAGCTGGTTGCATAATCTTAACTTACAGTGTACTTTTAATGAAATGACACCTACACTGTCAACTACATTTAGTGCTATAAGATTATTTTAGTGATAATTTAAGAATATTACAAGAATTCTTATGAAAGTATTCTCACAATTTAACATCTACATAATTAATAGTATATATCTAATCATTTTAATTTAGTGTACATAATATTATAATATTGGTCAAATTACATGATACTAAGTTATTCATGACATATATGTAGGAAAGTATCTTATTCGATGTACATGTCGTTGGTTGAATGATACTTTTAACACTAGGAGATTTAATGGTTTAAATTTCTAGAAGGTAATTCTTAAGATTTTTGACAATTAAGCTATCTTAGTTAAATATAGATTTTAGTTAAAGAAAAATAATAGTATATTGCAGATTAAGAATATGTATAATATAGTGAAAAAGATGATACAGAACTGATGTAATAAATGAGTAATGAATATTTAATCTGATTTGATATTACAAATGATATAAAACATATATCATTATGTTCTATTATATAGTATTATTTCTTATTTTCTTAATAAATAAATTATAATATATGGACTGAAATAAGAAGATCTGTTTAGAATAAAAAGTTATAAATTCTTATTATTTATAAATATGAATACTTCTCACAGAAATATGTTTAATAGATGACACATGTTGTTTTGCAAATAGTGAAGAGTACTTAGTCTAATGATCCTCATGTCTTCTCATCCTTGAGAGTTGGATTTTATATTTTGGACCTCAACTTATCTAGTTAAAGCTCTCATACAGATGATATGAATTCATAAGAGCTAAAACCTATCTCATATTATCTCTTAGTTTCATCTCATTCGATAAAGAGACTAGATCAACATGTATAATTCAACAATAGTAAGTAAGAATCAAGTATATAACAATTTTCATAGTTGAATCTACTGGAGTTTCTAGAACGTCTTAGAGCTTTTACTTCACTAAGACGAAGTGTGCAAGATGATGTGCACATTTTTGATATGATTTTGTCATATTATCCATCTTTCTCTCTAATATTTACCAACTTTATGAATCTTGGCAGAATTTTAGTAAATAAGCATCCTATTTGATCATGTTTATATCCTCTTTAGATCATTTCTCCCTATTATGGATTTATATTAGACATAATACTGTTACATGAAAATTTTAAGGTCTTGTTCTACATAATACATAGCTATCCTATTCTACTTGTTATGAAGTCCATATATCATTGAATTTTATCACTTTTTATTAAATAGGTCATTCTTGGATTAAGAAAAGGTTTCTTACATTTGATCTTCTAATAATAAATCACAGTTGGATTTTCTTACGGTTTGTAAATTTTAAATTTAAACTATAGCCTACATAGTGTCCCACTTATGCATGACAGAAAATCAAGTAGCTCATATACTTGTTTTCGATAGCTTAGTGGTCAATACTTTTGTTTTCGATAGCTTAGTGGTCAATACTTTTGTCTCACCAGCGTGAGGTTTATGGCTCTATCGCTGATGACCTTGACTGACAGCTCCGCAGGCCAGACACCTTGATAAGCAGTTAAGTCTTCAATCAAAAACAAGGAAATATTACTAATAGAAAAACTCCCCCAACCAAATTTCTTGTTTTATATAAAATTGTACTTTAATCATCTCGTACTTCATGTGAGCAAATTCCCCAGAAGTTCATCCAGCATGCATATTCATCTCCCTTTATGTGGTTCGTTGCAACACAGAATTGGATGTGATTAGGGTTAGGGTTTACTCCTTAGTCTGACTATCCACCACGGTATCAGTTACTGGTATTTGTTCTACTGTGCAATTTCTCCATTTGTCAACACCCTCCGGCATCCCAAAATGTAAGAGGAAAGAGTGTTGTAACCATTTCCTCTCAACAATCTCCGGAGGAGTAATAAGTGAACAAGGTCAACCTATTGTAACAATAGACTTTAGATTTTACTTAAATCTATTCATTTTTATCTTTTGATCTTTTTGATTAAAAAGACACTATTCTATTCATTCTATGACTTTTAAAATAGAAAGGGTTAAATTTTGATTTTAAAGAAATGGTAGTTTAATTATAGAAATAAGTAGAAGTGACACCCAAGTGTTAAAGTTCTCTCTGAAAAGTCACCGTCTAAGGAGGAGATTTTTCCGATCGTCATGTTCACAGATTCACAGACTAGAGGATGACAACTTTATTTATGACTGAAAACTTTATATCTTACAAAAGTTCAATCAAATTACAAACATAAACATTAGGAAGTACAGTATGTACGAGTAGAGCGTCTACCGTGACGAAGTTAGCAGATCCTCTTGGAGCTTCGATTTCCTAGTGAAGTACTTTGCCGTAGTTGGTAGAATCAACTATATTCTTACTTTGACACGTTCTATTAGTTCTGCGAACAGAAGGTGTAACTTAAGTTCTTTGAAATGAGACGTTAATTTAGCACAAGGCATGGGTAATCAACCAGCTGGATTTTAAAAAGTCAGGTTTAAATTATGTTCAGTCTGATTTTTATCGGTAAAACTTCGATAAAAAGATCATTTGATACAAAACCCAATATTCAAAAGTCGGGTTGAAATTTTGATCAGTTTGATGTTTTACCGGCAAAACTTGTAGATGACAATAAATTATGACCTATATCATCTATTATATATGATATCCACTATCATATGTTATTGCCGCATATTTTTTTGGCAGATCAAATGAATTGATCGCAAGGTGCGCTTGACACCCTTAATGTAATGGTAAATAAAATCAAGCTCGGAAGACACTAATAAAATGAGCAAATGACACTTATCATCATGAGCAAATAATCAAATGACACTACATGCTCTCTCTGCAACAACAAATTCGTTGCTTGTATACATTTTCTCATTAGGAGCTATTGTATTAGTGCATGTCAAAGTATACTTTAAAATTCACTCTGTAATTATAATATTTTTGTAGAGTTTGCTACATACAGATGACATAATTACTTAAAATGATACTCTCTTTCAGAGAAAAGATTTAATCCCAGTTATGAACGCTAAAGAGGTGACAAGTAAAACTCTTGGAAGGTTCACTGTTGTTTTTCTGTTGAGAACGAGTGTAAGTAAAAATGATTTTTAATAAAATTTTAAAAGAACTAATGGTTCTAAAATAGGATATTTTATTTAACACTTCTCGTATTTAAAAAATAATATTTTATTTTATTTTTAAAACTCTTGAATTTCTACCCATTATGATGTTTTTTATATTATTAGATATTCATGTATCAAGTTTGATGTAAAATTCTAAATTCAAGTATAACGGTTGATCTAAGCAAACATATATCAACTTATTATATTACTTGAAGTTAATAGTTTAGGTCAAACTATGAAAAAGAAGTTTTTGGCACAGCACTCACAACGTGCATCCTTCTCAACCTAAGATTTTAAATAATACTTAGATTTATCTTATTAGTTTCTCAAAAAACTATATATTACAAGGATCCATTGTTGATTTTGACAAGTTGAACTAACATATAACTTATTCTTTTTTAATTCAAATGAATCGGTTTAAAAAACCATGTGTAGTTTAAACTCAAGCTCTAAGGCATGATCTCATTTACTATAAGTGAGCTAGAAGCCCTCAACAGTTTTTCTCCAAGAATTATATATAATATAATCAATGTCTTAACACATAACACAATTCTTAGTTTGTACTAATCATGTTAAGATAAGATATAATATTAGTTTTGTTTATGCTAATTCCTAGAAAATAATATTTTATTTAATTATAAAAATATAACTAGAATATACATTATTTCACTGAATGTTTTACAAAATATATCTCTGAAAAAAATTTAATAACTAAATTAAGAGTTTTAATTAAATCTCTACACGAAAGTATTTTTTCAAAAATATGACCCGAGGTAAAACTCACAATGATTATTGCATCCGAGGAATTGAATTGACATCTCGTTAGAGCTAATGTACCTACTAGAAGAAAGTTTTCTTTAAAGATTCATCTTTTCAGAGGCACTAATGTAAACCATCGTTTGCTCTTCTTAGCACCAGCTGGATCAAATTTTGTACTTGTTTGTTGTTTTGAGTTAAGGAGAGTTTCAAGAGAATGTTCGAACAAAAAGTAGTTGAAGTGTTCCTTTGTAAAGTAAGTAGTTTCTTCGAGTTATAGAGGGCAAGTTTGGGAAATAGACCATGTCGAAGATACTGCCTTTGGATGCTCAGAAAAAGGAGAAAAGATGCAATTGGGGACTTGACATCAACCTTAACACAAACCTTCCATGACAATGTGTTTGTCAAGTTTGCATTGAGTATCTAAAGTTCTCAGAGCAAATCTCTATTTTGTTCTAAATATTCTCTTTCATGATTTTTGGTACATCTTTCGTGAATAAGAAAGCTGATCTTTATAACTAAATAGTGTCCATGACATAAGGAAGGTCAGATAACTTTGTACAGGCAATATCCAGTCGTCCATATGAGAAGTTCAGATTGAGCATTCACCTGGTTACTCACCTGTCACTATCACATTAGTGAATTCAGTCTCTAATAATAATACCGTGAGTGAAGGGAGACAAGCTCTGGGACCACCAACTGAATGATCCCAGCCCAAGCATGATAAGGACAAAAGGTTTTACACATGGCATCTTGATAGTGATCAGGGGTATCGATGATCGCCTAAGGAAGTCATTTAGGGATGTGTTGGAGAGCGTTTTCACATTAGGATGGATCAATTTTTCTCAAAAAAAATACAAAATATAAAATTTTGTGAAGTTTGGATTATTGCTCTTCGACCTATAACCAGTTTCTAGCATGTTTGGTATGGTTGGAAAGCTGAGAAATGGCACTACATGCTTATTTATTTTTCGGCACCAACAGAGCTGAAGAGGATTGAGAAAAAGACATTTCAAAACTGTATTCCGTTTTCAAGTAGTAGTACTTTCTGACCTTTGGCGACCTTATTGATCGAATTGACTTGTGTGTTTAGAAAATTTCTATGAAATTTCTCAGAAATATTCTTTACTTGTATAGAAACATGCACAATTTTTTTTTTTAAAGATAGCTCATCAAATCCGCAGTTCTGAGCGACCAAAGATAGCCAAAAGAAGGTCCGGACCCCTTTGCATGACACAAAGGTTTAGGAGGAAAATAGATTTTGATGAATTTTTAAGCATTGTCGTCGATGGTAACAATTGTGCAAGGATAGTCGCTTGATCATTTTTGAAGAGGAGCACCAATGAGGAGAACATGTGCAGATCAACTTTCACATGTGGTTTGAAAGAGAAAGCAAGAAGACACATGAAAGACTACAAATGAGTTGTTCAAAGCTTTTCTTGATCTTTTTTCATGTCCTAGTTATCCGCGAGCACCTTCTCTACCCACCTTCAGCATTAGCTCCTGATTTGCTCGAAGATTTGCTCGTGATTCTTTGTGCTTTCCATACCGACTCAATTTTTGCAGGTTCAGAAGAAGAAAGGTTCAGACAGCTCATGGGACCTTGCCGTGTTTTGGTTTGATCAGTAGGTCTACTTTTTCACTCTAGCAATACAAGCATTTTTAGATGAGTCGCATTTCTGGATCACAATCGTGAGTTGCCACATGTGTTGTCTAGAAAAGAACAAGACCGTGCTAAATTGCTGACTCGTAACATCACTAATGTCATGGACACTATCAAAGAGACTCACACCCAAGATGACGTGATTGACAAGAAGTGTGCACTCAGAATGTGTGCATCTCATAAGATACTTGACAATCGATTTGGTAAGACAACCTCCCGGATTATGAGACTTCATCCTAGAAACGTACGCATTCATGTTGATGGGAGAGGTGAAGCCTTATAGGAAGACGATTTGCAAATTGGGCAATGGGCTGGTGTTAGACCCGGCAGAAAGCAAAGATTGGATACTTTGTTGTCAGAACTGAAAGAGTTGGTCCTAAATTGGTGGACTGACATGACACAAGTTTCTCCTATTGCGAAGCATGTTTTGAAACGAGAGAATAACCATCCTGTGGATATAACTCAAGTCATTAATGTGATTTATCATGTTCAATGGTTGTGCTTGTGCAGGGACTGTGTTACAAGATATGTGTATTTGTAAAATTAGCTACTGGTGATGAGTGCAATGCAATTATTGGTTTGTTTTTTACTGTGTAATGTTTAGAATGTTCGACTGCAACAGTTGCACTTCATACGACTTATGTATGAAAGTCTAGATATTTTTGTTTAGTTAAATGAGTATTGCTTTGTCAGTTGAACCGTTATTGTTACGAGATCCGGATGTTGTTTATGTAGGTCCAAATATTATTTGAGAAGATCCGTACGTTATGTGAGGACGTTCAAACGTTTAGCAACAATTGAACTTCTTGCATAAGGTCCGGATCTTCTCAAATGAAGTCTAGATCTTTAAAGGAGTGAACAATAGCAAGGTCCAGACCTTATCTGTTAGATAGTTCGTACACATATATTGCAGCAAAAGGTGTAGATCTAGACATTCCAAATGTTGCTCGCTCTAGTTTTAAAATAATTGTACAGTAATTGTCTTTAGTGTGTTGGTCCGATCCTTATGTAAGTATAGAAAAAATATGAATAATATTGTAACCAGTTGACATTTGTGAATATTTGTCAACTTCAGACAAAACATTGTCCGCTGGTAGAGAAAGTAATGAATTGCATGATGTGCTAATCTTGTATGTTCATTTCGAAACTGAGATTTGTTCTAGTATTCACATATTTTTTTGTCTCTGAAATCTTACACACAGTTTTTTTTTTTATTTCCTGGATGTGAATCCAACATTCACACTCAATGGTGAGGAAATAGAAGTTCGTATCAGTCCATGTTTACAAAATAAAACCCGAAGTGGATGAAGAAGGAGGTTGATCGTTACATTTGTTGCTGCAAATATCATGTCAAGTTGAACTTTCTGAAAGATGCACTCAACACAATTCACAAAGATCCGGACTTTTGCATGTCAACATGATAACTGTCGAGTTTGTCACACCACCGAGACAAGCATAGAGGTAGGAGGTGAATCGTCAAGTCGATGTCATGTTTCAAAGAAATGTTTTCTCAGTTTAAGACAACTGCTCAACACTTTCTTGTGTTCTCTGATGCACTTACCAGCGGGTGGTATTGAGCACTAGTATTGCTACAAACTCAAATGCATCATGCAAGAGTTTGAGTTCTATGTCATCGATAAGTTTGAGAGATTGTTGTGTCTAACATACGAGTATACTGAAGCAAATAAGTCCAACAAAGAGCAATTGAAGTGGAAGCGGTACGAATATGTTGGTCAAGGGATGAAGACCTGAACGATCATGAAAAGAAGAGATTAATCTGGTCCATGTACAGACAGGTAGGTAGACATTTACTAGTTATATGAAATCAAAGCTAAGGTTATTTGTTTTTCATGACCTCTACCAGAAATGGCAAGCAAAGCAATACAAAGCGTGCGTGAAGAATTTTCCTATCGGAGTAAATTGTATCTGTGATAGACTACATGGAGAACTACACCTTTATACCTCGAGATGAGATCCAGTAGGAATACTATACAAGCAAATTGATGAAAATTCTTGTTCACATCTTCTATTATCATTCGACCTTATCTACAAAAGAAGGACGAGATGTGAAGAAGGTGGTCCACTTCTACATCTCTGATGACAAGAGACATGACAATTTTTTCATACAACATGCTTTCAAATTGAGCTGAGATTGGATGGAGACCGAAGAGATACGATACGAGACCCATTGGGTGTGGTCAGACAGTGCGTCTACCCAATTCAAAAGTTCCATTAACTTCTACTTTGTCTCAAGATACTCTATCATTAACAACGAGAAGGAAATAATGTGGAATTCCTTTTATTTTGGACACGGAAAAGATGAACCTACCGATCAAGGAGCAGTGATCAAAAGTGACTTGTGCAGACATCAGATGCAACTTGATCATACTGACATATTTGATTGTGCAGAAGATGTTGTCAAGTACTGTAGAAGCAAGTTGAGGGTACAAGACCGTCAAGCTTTGCAAAACGAGCATTTGAGCAAGCCAAAATCAGACGTGTGTTTTGAGAAATCAAGTTGGAATCAGCTTAAGGTTCAGTCTCATAAACAAGGTCAGGTTGATCATTTTGCAATGGTCTCATTTTGAAAATGCTCAAGAGAATGGAAGTGTATGCACACGGATCCGAATAGGTGGGTCATGCTGCATAGAATTCCTTGCTCTCCCAATAGAGATATAATCGTGGTGTCTCCTTACTCCTAAACTCTCTGAGTGATCTAAGTGATCAGTTGATCTTGTACTTGTGTGAGAATAATGAAATTTGAACTTGATTTTATTTCTCCACTGTTTGCTCTTCGAGAGTCAAGGTCCAAACCAGTTTGGTGAATTATAGAATGATAGAGCACACAACATAAAGATGTGCATAGTCATGTATAGTTAAAAGTGCTTGCTTGCAAACATCCAGACGTGCATAATCAGAAGAACTTGCAGTAGACTTTTATCATCATATGTTGCTTGTAAACACAAGGTCTGGACCTCCACAATCTAGAATTGTCAAAAGCTAATGTTAAGTCTATATTGCTTGCTGAGAGAAGGTCTTGAGCTCCAAAGTTAGAATAACTACTTGAAATTAACGTTTAAGTCTATATTGACACAAGGTCCGAAACTCCACAGTTTATAACTGCCGAAAGATAACGTTAAGTTTATATTGCTTGCTGACATAAGGTCTGGAGCTCCAAAGTACAAACTGCTTGAAGTTCATGTTTAAGTCCATATATTGACACAAGGTCTGGACCTCCACACTTTAGAATTGCTGAAAGCTAGTGTTAAGTCTATATTACTTGTTGACACAAGGTGCGGATCTCCACAGTTAGAATTGCTTGATGTCAAAGTTGATATATCTTGATACAAGGTCTAGACCTCCACAGTTTAGAATTGTTGGAAGTTAACACATAGTCTATATTGCTTGTTGACACGTCTTGATGATTATTTGCAAACATCTAGATGTGCACAATGAATCAACTAACTACTCTTCAAAACAACTACGTTAAAATTGTTCGTTCAAAGACAAGAAGATGTAAATTACACTGCTTACAATGAAGATGGAAATAAATTAAGTTGATAATTTAAGGAGGTATATTTTGGAGCCAAATTTGATTATACCACATCTGAAAGTTAAACCTGAACCTCAATACCTTCAGAGCATAGTAATCATCTGTACTCAATCGTCTATCTATCTTCTACTATTGTTAGATTTATTGAGATCTAGTCATACCATGGTGATGAAAGCAACATATTTGCAAGTCCACATGTGGGGTTCGATCCTCGTCGAGATCAAAATTGTGTGATTATCACCAGGGTTAGGACGTGCTCTCTGCATGAAATAACTAGTGAAAATGACATAAATACGGATATTTGACTATGAGTAACAGAAAGAAACCCTCGCCTTGGTGACAAGATCACAGCTCCGGAATCATGACATCTTGAGTTCGAATCTCATTGTCAGTTTTTTAACATTCTAAGAAAGAATTGCATCTATGTTTGAAGCACTCATCGAAGTGCATCGTGTCTCCTCTTATTCATTCCGCACCTTGATTGCCAACTTCAAATATGTGCGGGCCGGACCTTGACCGACTTATTTTTAGCTACGGACTTGTGTAACAATGATATACTCTACTTCATGTCAGACGTGCAGACGTCAAATCTAGGATCTTGCATGTTCAAGTCCGGATGTCTTGTCTAGTCAGTATAGACGTCATGATGTCTTTCTCATTCACGTCCGGACCTTGATTGTTTATGCTTTTCTAATTTGTGTGGGTCTGGACGTGTACTATTACACAAGTCGAATCCATTCCAAGAGCATACGACGGTTTGACATGCAAGCAAGTCTAGATTCACTAGTCGGGATCAAAATCTTATGAATTGATTGGTAAGTTCGGACTTAGTGGACAAGTCTGGACGTTCGAGATCTTAAGCTCATTTGATCAACTTAATATAATCGTTATCACAATTTTTTCATCATTTGTTTCTTTTTGTTATACTATATTATCAGTCCCTAAAACTTAGAAATTGCTTTCAAACTGACAGAAACATCATGCAGAAAATCATAATTGTGAATAAAACTCAATTGGTTACTCGGTTAACACATATTTAAATATTATAAACTATATCTCATGAATCTAAGACATACGCCTAGCAAGTCAAAGATCCATAATCCTCATTAACTCATCCGACATGAAGTGTGATAGCAATTATGTCTAATTTGAGACGATGTCGTGTCGTTGACTGACTCCTACCTACAAATCTATTTTTGATACTTATCATTGTTGCTCCGAAGATGCTCATAGGACTAAAATGAGCTTTTATACACAACTTCTGATCTTCACTTTCATTACATCAACTGGTAGAGCTCGTTGTCAACTTTCCATGGACACTTCATCTACTTTATTTGGATGCCTAGTGGTGAAGTACGAGACTCGAAAGATGGGAAAATCAAGCTAGATCCTAGCTTGCAAGATTTGTGCACAACTTCGGATCTTCACTTTCATTACATGAACTGGTAGAGCTTGTTGTCAGCTTTCTGTGGACACTTCATCTATTTCATTTTTGCCTAGTGGTGAAGTTATGAGGATCGGAAGTGAGCTGAAAGCTGAGCTCTAGCTTATTGTTGCTGACTGGGTATTTGTGGTTCCTATCGTTATACTAAGGATGCAAGGGGCATGCTTGGTCATTATTTGTGCAAACCTTCACGTACGCGATTGACGTAAGGAGATAACTTAAGGGGTTAGATTATTTCTGCAATCTATGGATAGATGGTTTGGAGAAATGTGAGGTCCAATGCATGTACGCAAGGTGTCATTGGGTTTAGATCTGTGCAGGCTACGTGTTGGTTAAGACGGTTCGTGAAGAAGCAGATCATGTTCTAGAGGAAATTGAGACGCATAGAAACGGTTTGGAGTGCTTCAGTGATCTACTAAGGAGAGTTGGACTGTTCGGATCATTCTGGAGTCTAAAATTGTTGTCCTTGGATCCATCGAGATCAGAACACCGAGTTCTTCAGGAAATTGAAGACGATATGAAGTTTCATTGGGCAATTTGAGAGTTCTGGGTGAAATTGGCACGCAGGGAAGCGCTTACGTCAATTTTTCGTCGTCTACGACATGAGGTTGGGTTGTTTTTCGTGATCAGTGAGCCAAGTTCTTTGTTCTTGGTGGCTATGCGATCAGAGAGTCTTCACCTACGCATAGAAGAAGACTGTATGTGGATTGGATTGTTGGTTTGGGTGTGGTGAGCGAGTTTGAGTCGTAGAGAGTCGATTTAGTTCAGTTTTTTGCTTCTTGCAACCAAATTTCTTGCGTGGTTTCATGAGAGGAACTCCAGACAACTTGTTTGGAGTCTAATTGGGTTAAGGGTAGCTAGATCTACCTACTAGAGAAGACAGATCTCAGATCAGACTATTCATTTGGACGGTGTGCGTGATTATAAGCCGCAGGAAGGAGATTTTGGAGGTTTGGTTATCTACGACCAAAAATCAGCGATATCTCGGTTGTCAGGAGTCGGATTTGGGAGTTCTTAGGACCAACGGAGTCAGGAAGGAAGGCCTTATCCACATCTGAAGATGGTTTGGTGAAAGAAGAAAGTTTCCATATAGGTTTTTTCGGTCCTTTCGCTACAGTCTTCGTCCTTTTGAGTTCGTTAGAGTTCTAGTTGGTTATGTACAGCTTGTGGTAGCTAGCTTTAGCTAAGGGTTTGTACATGGATGTTGTTTGGACTTGGGTTTGAACCGTGTGACGCTGATACAGCTCTTTTTGTTAGCAAAGAGATGTTTCTCTTGCTTTGAGCTACGCTTCGATAGTTTTGGATATAAGTTGAGATTCAAAGACTCGTTTTAAGGGGTTTGATGCAGATTACAGACCGGTGCGGTCTGTTTTCCAGTTTTGTGTTCTTAGGGAGAAAGAACCGGCAGTGTATATAAATTAGGAGTTTGTATATATTGTGAAGTTCATTTTCGTGCTTGTCTCTCTCTTTCTTGTCTTTGTTCAGCACACGATATCTCCACAGTTTTCTTACATTTTCCTGGCAACCTTCACACAAAATTTGATACGACAACACCGAAGCATGACAATGCGACAACTGTCATTGTGAAACGACTAGCACACTCGAGCTCGTGGAAGGACCGTATGTACCTTTTCAACCATCATGATTCACTTCAGACCAACTAGTACACACGTGGAAACTCTGTGCCCGAACAATCACATGCACGAGCGTAAGTACCTGTTGTATGCGATCCGTCCACGCAAACGGCTAGGAGTGGAGCAAAGTTCCAATGATATCTCTGTTCATGTCAGACAGATTTCTTTTCAAATCTCATTTCTGTTCCATCGTAGCTTCGATTAGACTCAGAAATAACGGAAATGAAAGATGACTTGCCAAAATTGAGCCACCCCAGCGTGAAACCATCGTGGAGACAAGCCCTTAGACCTACACTTTCGTCCAATCTCTATAATCAATATTAGTCATAATCGTGCAAGTACAATAGTGTACTTATGGTATGTGCAATCACTTTCATTAATTCTAATTACCAGATTCGTTATACATAATTGCCTAAATGTATATTCTCTGCAAGTGCAATATTGCACTCGTCAAAGTATGTACTTACTAGACACTTACAAAAATAAATTATAGCACTTGTTGATTGAGTTTCGAAACCATTCTCACAACAGTTCACTATACCTGTCAATTCACTTTACATCCTCATCTCATCAACCAAAAACTACAGTTTACATGATTTTGCACTACAACAAAGAATCAAATAGGTACTAGAATTTATGTTTCACTCAATTTTGCACGGAAAAAAAAAATATTCACACAAGAAGTAACAAATCCGGATAACACAATTATGGATAATAGTGTTTTTTGTGATACAGAAATTGCTGACGTCTCTTTTCTCCATGAACTTATCAATGATAATTTTCAACCGTAAAGTAGATTTCTTCCCTTGAGAAATAGTCCGCTTGTGTTCAAAAAATACTGTTTTCTTCTTCTTTTCTCACCATCGCAATAAACTCATTCTTCTTATCATGAAATCCAAACTACGAAGAAGTTGATTTCTATCCAAAAAAAAATCCTTTGTAAACAGAAAAGGAAAAAAATCTCGATACAAATAAGTTTATTGTGCTTTGCACTTATTCTTTAGTACAAAACTTCAACAAATTATACTTATCCACTATTTGTACTAATATATAAATACAAAATTGATATAAGTGCAATCAGAAATACACCTTACATATCTCCAAGATCGATTTTACTTAACCTCAATTGTTCATGGCCGCACGATCAATCGCTTGTATGTAGAGTTTACGTTACTAAAGCTGATATTCACATCGTGAGATTTAGTATGACTCCCTCACTTTCTAGACTTTTTGCTTATCGTCTATTTTAAACTCTCACGGTTAATTTTACGACCGTTGAAAGGCACTGGAAGTCAGATATCGATGCAAAACCTCTGTAACTCGAGCTTTATAGTATCTGGTTATATGTTTTTAGACAGCGAGTTTCTATTGTTCTATAGAAAACTTTAGCAAGAGTGTTCTACATGCGAATAATTATAAGAAATAATGTTACTTCATGTGCACTTGTTGTTTGCAAAAATTTTGACTTATGAATGTACGATATTTTAATATCGATAAGAGACCTTAGAGTTACTGATAGCGGGGCGTTGGTTGTTTGTGGCCCTTCGGGTTCTTCTTTCTCTTGTAAGGATTGATGGGGTCTTTCCATCCGTTGGCTATTCATTGCGTCTCGGTTTTCTCTATAGCCAGATAATCATACCTGTACACCTGCATAGTGCGGTATAGTGCGTTTGGGTTGCAACACCAAATTTTGCACGCACCAAAAGCGGCTCTGAAAACTGCAACGGCGGCTGTCTCTTCCGTCGACGTAGCTCAGCCGCATGTGAACGCAGCTTAAGATTAGGACACGCGTTATGCCGCTTATCGACAAGAAAGTATCTAACGGACACTCTGATTCCGTACTGTCGCTAATTACATGGAAACAAAAAATAATTTATTACAAAAGAATTACATGGCGTATTCGAAGAGCTCAGGTCTTCCCGCAGTACAGGACTCACGGCACAGCGAGCCAGCCGGTCACGGTCAGGTTGGATGTAGTACGGGAAGTACCCTTACGAGTCCTCATTGTAAAGGACACGGGAATCTGACACAGTAGTCTGGCATTCATACCTGATGACAAATTCGTCAGTCAAACCATACCCAGAAGAACTGAAAGGCAAACTCAGCTTCATGAACCATCAAGTGCTGACGCCTTTCATGTGACTGATTCACTTGAACCCCCTTTCGAATCTCCAAACGCGAAGTGGACAGCACAAGGCTAAAGTTTTCTTGCTGCAGTACGCCATGAGTACTGCTGCAGTCGGAATCAGATCACTAACAAGTTGTTCAGGATTTTCAACCTGACCAAGTGAACTCCTCCTTTAACAGCCTGGAGCATGCCGGAACAGGAAGGAAAGCAACAAGGATTGAGAAAAAGCATCGTAAATATTTCATAAGTACTGCATAGACGACAAGTGAGGAGCCATGAATCGGTGACTCCAAAGTCCTCTTCTTTCACTTGAAGCAGAGATGGAAGTTTTTCTACTGCTCTGCTTACAAAACTGGAAAAATTACTGGATAAGTTTTGCACAACCGAGGACCATAATTCAGTTTGTCAGTGACCAGTCAAACAGGGAGATCTGTCTGTGTAGAAACCCCATCAATTGCCGTTGAATGTACAATCTCGAACAGTACTGCCAAGTGATTAATTATCGAACTGATCAAAGAAACCTAGTGCAGAAAAGTGTCGATTGGAGAAGGGGAACATTTCTGTACAGAAGAAGGACAACACAAACTCCAAAGTCTAGAAATAACAAGCATGCAGTGCTGGCCCAATGAGTTTAGGCTCAGTGAATAGTAAGGAGCAGGCTGTCATCAGACTAGCTATCCACTGATAAGCTGGAGGAAAGGAATTGCCCGTAACTATTTTGATATCTCTTCTACTCGGAGCGTAGTGTGATCCTCGATTTCAACGGCTTTTCCATGACGACGGTGAACTCCAATTTCTCCGACAAGTCGACCTCGCTACCCGGATTCTCAGTGCTCCACTCGAAGTTCTGAACGAGGTGAGAGAGGATGAGGTGAGCGTGCTTGAGACCCACACTCATGCCGGGGCAAATTCTGCGCCCGGCACCGAAGGGCATGAACTTCATGCTCTCGACTCCATGAGAACCGGTCATGTCGTACTGCTTGGGATCACTGCCGAGGAAGCGCTCGGGCATGAACTGGTCGGGTTTCTCCCAGAGGGAGGGGTCGTTCTGCAGAGCCTGGACGTGGAAGAGAACGAAGCAGTCCTCTGGAATATCGTAGCCGGCGAGCTTGCCCTGAGAAGACGATGCGTGAGTGATCCCGAACGGTAAGGCCGGGTGCTTCCTCAAGGTCTCCTTGATCACGGCTTGAACGAAAGGCATCTTGTCGATGTCACTCTCGCTCACGGGCCTCGTCCCGCACACAGACTTGATTTCCTCGTACACCTTGCTCTGCATCTGTGGGTACTTGATCAAATTTGCCATGGCCCACTCCAACGTGTTGGCGGTCGTATCCGTACCTGCTGTCAGCACCTCCCCGAGCAGCCCCAGGATGTCGTTGTCCACGAGGCTCATTTCATTCTGTAGCGTCAGAAGAGAGTCCAGATAATCTCCTGCAGATAGTCCCTTGGCTCGGAGCTGGCGGTGCTCCTGGATCAAGGGCGAGAAGAGGCGGCGCATTCGGTCCAGCAGAGCCTGGCATTCACTCTTGTGCCTGGAGAAGGCCTGCGTGAAGGGGAGAAAGTCGATCACTTGAGGTGCCAGGAGGATGAGCAGGCTCCTGAGAATCTGATCCAGCTCCTCCACGCTTTCTTCGTCGAACCTTTTGCCGAAGCACACGTGAAGAAGGATGCTGAAGACGGTGTAGCGGCAGTGGGAGAGGACGTCCACGACGTGGTCGTTCTTGGCAGCCTGGGCCTTCACTCTCTCGATCAGCGTTTCCAGTTCTTCTTCTCTGAACGGGAGGAACGATGCAACTTTCGACGTTGAGAGCGCGTGGGTCACCAGATTCTTGCGTACCCCCCGCCAGTATGGACCATACATGGCGGAATTCACACTCCTCCAGCCTGTGAAATTCAAGCGAGACACCAGCTTGGGCCGGGACGAAAATGTCTGGTAGTCCTTGACCAGTGCATCGTACGCGATCTGGGGGGAAGTCACGACCACAAAGTACCTCATTCCTGTTTTCAGCGTGTAGATCGGGCCCCATTTCTTGGCCATATCGCTCAAGATGATGTGAGTCTTCGGGCCCCTCGTTTGCAGAAGAGTTCCCAGGATCGGATACCCTGTCGGTCCAGGCGGCATCTTGAGCTTGCTGGTGAAAAAGAATCGGTTGATGATGAACGTGGTGAGAACCAAAACTACGGTAGCGACGAAGAACACTGGAAAACCTCTCGCAGCGTCGAGCTCCGCCGCCTCCAGCTCGACGAGATCACCGTCCTCCATTGCTGCTCACTCTCCCGGTGCACCCTCGATCAAGGACCTCCTGCGATCAGTCCTCTAAATCTCGAATTTTACTCTACAGAAATATGCGAACGATAAGAATGAATGAACCACCACCCGAACCGAACGTACTCAATGAATCATGTTCCCTAGATCTCAAAGATGGCGTTCAAGATTTTCAGTTCCGAGCCCTGCACGAGAAAGAAGCGGAATTGAACCCTTTATTTTAATTTTCTACCTCGTCCCGACCACAGAGGAAAATCGGATTCGGAGAGTTACACTAGATCTAGACGAGCTGATCCTGACTCCTTTTTTTCCCCGGATGGAAACGAGGACGGACAGGAAACACAGCGCCACCTGCCTGGACGTACTGGCCAGCTGAAGTTCTAGTTATGAGCTACTTCGGCAGAAAAAGGCAACCTTCTCCGCTCGAATCCAGCCTCTACAGAGATGAAGTAGCTAGGCGTCTAACGGTTGACTTCCCCACATTCAGCAGCAGTGCCTGCCTGCACCACTACGGTACATGTTCGCGTGTGACATCAGTGACAAGGCACGCTTGGACTCTTGGAGGACTGGTTCCCCTTGCCCTCACCTCCTCTCCTCTCCCGGTCTCCCCGACCTCCCCTTCCAGAATCCAGCCGTGGTTCAAGTCAGCTTTGATTCTTACGGTACTCTGCTTTACAGACACTGATTTAAATTTGGCGAACACTGTGAAAACTCAACTGTTTTCCTCCAGTCCAGTGCAAGCATCCGGTCGCCAGAGAGGGAGAGGCTCAAGCCAATGCTAAAGCTTCGCGTACACTCCGATTGATGACTTGGTCAAAAAGCCCGACGCTTTGGATATCGCCTACAGTTGGCCCTGGTTATATGTTACGCCTCGGGTTAAGGGTTTGGGGTAACGAATAAGAAGATATATCGGAATATAATAAATTGTCTATTATAACTAATACTCATTAGAAATAAGAGGTATTAATTGATATTAAATACTAAGTATAAACGTTTTGTATCACAAAACTTTTGTTGAGTTTTTTTGTATTCAGATCCACTTTGTCGTGGAAGAGAACTCAAAAGCATCTAGGTATGTTGAGATGGACCTCAGTAATATTTCTCTGAAATTTTTTCTGATAAATATATTTTCTGCTAAATATTTGACAAATGTATTGTTTAACCGAATTTACATGCTCTAGATTTTGAACTTATAGTAAATCGGACAGTTATCCAAAGAAATGTATTCCAGAGCATAGTGATAATAAAATCATAATTTACAAATAACATTCTAAGTTACTCAGCTGTGCAAAATAACGATATTTGCTGATTCCCGGGTTGTGCTAATTCCATACGAATTAGTACTGCAAAGAATGTCCCCATTACTCCAGCAATAGCATCGACAATTATGCATATAATACCTATATTTTTCGACTAAAGGATTAACCTTTTGAAAATTTAGAAGCACGCAGACTTAGTCAAGGAAAAGTATTCAGAGTAGAATTTATTTGAATATCAGTTTATAAGTAAAAAGCCTTCGCCAACTTTCAAATTACCAAAACAAGAACACTATGTAAGAGTAGAAGAACCTAACCTGTACTAAAAAGAAATTATCATTTCTCCAAATACCATATAGTCAGGCACATTTGTATTAGTTCTTTGATCCACGTCCAAGTTCACATAACCATTCCGGATGTTAGGAGAACCAGTCGTGAGGAATAATAAATACAACCTGGAGTTTCAGCAAGAGGGAAGGAAGATAACAAGTTGAGAGCAAAAAAGTTAAAATGTATGCTCGATGAATGATGAGAAATTTTGCTCGTTTGTTTTTATCGAGGAAATATATAAGTGTTAAACTAAAATTATGTATCAATATTATAAAAATAATTAAATATTATATTTCTTATTAGTTTATATAATTTTATATTTAAATTTTATATATTTATATATTTATATAATTTATTACTAAATCTTTCTTGTCATAGGGTTAGATAATAAATTAAACCTCTAGATATTTACTCTTCAATCGAAAGTTAGAGGAGGTGAATATGCAGGTGCTCTGAATGAATCAATCATGATGTAATTGGCACAAACAAAAACCGGGAATTGTTTCTAGGAAAAGAAGGTGGAATATTCGTATGCTCAATTAAGCCTCTCTTTGTGTTATCAAATATAATGAAATGTTATATACAAGTTCTAGGCTCAAGTAATATAAGAAAATAAATTTTCTTAATTATTATATCTTATATAATACAAGGAGATTCAGAATAAACCCATAAGGCCATTACACCCATACACGCTTCTATAATAATATGTATGCAACTTGCGATTTTGGCAATAAAGAAAGAAAAGGAGTAGAGAAAGAAAAGGAAAAGTGGAAGTGAGGGTGAAAATTCATGTCGACCATTGATTACAGTCTACTTCGGAGGAAAAGTAGATTACCGTGACATGACAAATATTCTAAAATATTATTCAAACACGTGTAACAAAGAGGAAAAGGGGAAATAGCAGTTTTCCGGGAAAGGACAATTCAAATAGAACGAATGCATATTCATGAGAATATGCATGCAGGATGAACTGCTGGGATCTTTTGTTCGCTTGCTATTATAGGAAAATATTTTTATATTAAATGAAAATGAAAATCTTATACCAACGAATCCATGGGAATATGCATGCAGAATGAACTGCTGGGATCTTTTGTTCGCTTGCTGTTATAGGAAAATATTTAAATATTAAATAAAATCTTATACCAAGTTGACAAAAATTCAAAATATTCTAAACCTAGAAACGTAGGAAGACCTAGACATATACCATAACGGAGTAAACTGCCTCGCTTCTGAGGATACAAGGCCGGAACCAGTAATGATTTATATATTAATTTATTATGACTTTAATTTATTATTTATTTTTTGCAAAAAAAATAGATAATAAATTAATCATTTATATATTTACCTCCTTCATCGAAAGTTAGAAAGTGCTCTGAAAGAACCGACCATGTATGGTACCCAGACGGCTCGTACAGTTAGGTGTTGGTAAGCAAGCCGTTAACTCTACTCATATTAATTACTATATTGTGTACAAAATAATAACATATTATTATTTTTCACTTTAACGGACGATCAGGATTCATGGAGACTCGCAATACATCAATTAATATGAATAGAGTTAACTGTGAGTGATGGTAAAGGTATACTGTAACGGTGGTTTCACATGAACCGTGCAGAATCAAAGCAGGCATCCACATGTAATTTGTGAGACAAAGAAAATATTGTTTAGATATATAGATATATATTCAAACGGGGTCTATTCAATATCAGAAAATAGTTCATTCACGGTGGTCGATCATGAGATACCTCGTTTGCGCATTCGAGAGCAAATGATTATTTCAGCAAATGACCTTTTTGAAGTTCGATGCGAGTAAACATTAAACTTAAATATTTTTAGTATTATTTATTTAGAATATTTTGGACATGCAAGACTGAGAAACGGTCTTCTTTTCTTCAACCCCTGAAATCATTCCAAAACTTAATGATTTCCATTTAAGACAAACTTTTCCTGGCAAAAAGGTCTCATCAACGAAGCGACGTATACAAGAAAAGGTTCCTTCGTTGGAAGGAAGGACTTCATCCGGAACCGGAGAACTTCCTTTCCCTAGGTTTACAGTTTTATTAGAAGGTCTCTTCCTTGTTTATTTCACGGCAAATATGCAAGGGATGGAGGAATATATATATGAAGGGGTTTAATTTATAGTAAACTATTCTGTTGAAAAAGGTTAGTTACTGAATTAAAATTACAATTAATAAATGTGTTTGTGAGCAGCTTCTCATATATGTAGTTTTTGAAGTTAGTCTGTTCGTGCTCCTCTTATGGGTTATGTCTAGATCTTCCGCATCTCTAGGTTTAGCTATCACTTTAATCTTTATAGATAAATTTACATAACATTTATAACAGCAAGCGAGCAAGTTCATCTTGCATGCATATCAACCTCTCTCTCTAAGTGTCTGGCTCTGCAAATGTTCCTTTGGAACTAACTATGTCTAGAAATATAAAATTATTTTTCTTTCTTAATTTTCTCCTTTGAAATGTTAAAACTTGAATAAATTCCATTGAAATATCGTCCCTGATTTCGTATTACCTTCCCGTTCCTTTCTCCCTTAGTTAGTGAACATCCTCTTTTATTTTATTTTGCACGTAATCACAAGGTAAAATTTTCTCTAGTAGATTGCGAACAATATTAGAGGTGCATTTTTTCCTTGATTAAGGTTCCGTAGAACTAGAACTCGGGGCAGTGCTGGGAAAGTTTGCGGTGAAAATCCATTAATTCAAATATCCGATAAGACGGGAAAAACAGAAATTAGTCCATTTTGTCAGAAAAATTTCGAAATATACATTGAAAAGATGGTTTTTCCACTCGGAAAATATCCAACAGATTTGGTTCAGAAGCGGAAAATCTCAAAAGCTACCGGAACTTTAACAAAAGCGTACCGGATTTCCTCGAAGTTTTTGGCTTCATCTTCCTGATGGACAAATGAAACTCTTTCCATCCGGGGATTACCGGATGGACCTGCTGCAGAGTGGTCCCACCAAAGGCCTACGCGATTCATAAGCCTACGGAAGACCGGGAAGAGCGTGGTGAAAGTGGTACGACCGTTATGGACATGTTCTCCGGGCATAGAACGGAAAGCTGCGTGGGCTAGGTAATTAAGGACAAAAGCTGCAGTAGGGTATGCGAATCTAGTCTATCCTCTCAACTTGCGGCAGGGCAATTCTTCTATCCTTATTTAATTAAAAAAGAAGGAAAGAGGAGTTTCTTCTAGCCTTTAATTTGCTGAGTGGAGTAAAGCCCAGGGGGAATAAGATCAGCCTGCAGCTAAAATGTGAGAAAAGATTTCACGCGGATATATTTGAACCATTAATGTTAAAGCGTTCTGACCTTGCACTGACTGCATCATGCAGGCATCCAAACCTTACAGTGGTTGGGTTAGGGTTACTAGAGGTATCTAGGTATGATAGTGCGGGCTTTTACATGAGGTTTACACCGGCTGTCGGAGGTCTTCTATAAGCAGTAAATGACGGTCAGATTTCAGAAATATATCTATATTAGGGCAAGCTAAAGCTTAGCAAATAATAAGCTTAGAGGTCATACAAGTTATAACTTGGTCACTGTGGCTGGACAGAATTTTGACCGAATGATTTTATGACCGGAAGATCATGGTTAATTCTTGCGATCATCCACAAGATAATTTAATGGTCTTAGTTGTAACTTTTGTTCACCGTTTTCAAGTGTTTAGAATTGATTTCAACTTTGACACCTTATTATGTGGATATATTCGACTACCGGCTATCGTAGAGCTCGGTCATCAAGTCACGAGTCAAAACTTACAATCATACCCAGAAGGTTAAATTTACACTATTAGTATATTGAAGTAGTTTTTAATTACAACTTTTGCTATTAACTTTAGTTATTTTTACTAGTAAAACACGAAAAGAACTGAACCATCCGCATGCACGATATGAAAAAGGTTTTGTTTGTGTAGAACGAAGATTGGAGAATTCATCTTCTTGCTAGGAAGGTCACTTAGTAGATAATTTAATATGATGTGAGAGCTAAATAGATATAAAAATATTCAAGAACTAAATATCTTTAACCTTTATTTTAAAGTATACTATTCAAGAAATTTATTTTAACTTTTGAAATAATTTATTTTAATTTTTATATTCATATTTTAGCTTAGGAAGTAGCTTTCTTGACTATAATTAAAATTATCTGATAATCTAGTTATAAAGAAAAAGATAAATATAAAAATTTTACTTTATAAGATTGAAATATAATAAATAATAAAACATGATATTTTTAGAGAATATAGTCTTAAAATATTATTAATATATAAATTCAACAAAATATAATCACGCAATAGTACAAAATTACTCTAAGTGACCTCCTCTGCTTTTCTCGTCTAATTTATTATTTGTCGAGAATGTGCAAGCTGACTTTAGACTTATGGATGTTGGTAAGCAGAAAATTTAAAGCTTTCATGCACGACGATGACTGCAAAATCTAAACATATCATAAAATATATTCACTTATAGACCTCTGCAGGGAATGGGAATGCTAGTAACCAACAATTAATTTTAGGAAATATCTCCTGAAAGATAAACATTGGAACATCGATAATTATCCATGTTATAGTTATCTATCTTTATATTTATTTTCTAAATTTTATTGATATCAAAAGTTTTTCTAATATCTGTTATTGATTGTTGATAGACTACTCTTCTCCATCTCTCCACAAGAAATAAGTAGAGATTAACTTTGGATAGGTTAGAGAGATGATGATTGGAACACATTGTCCAGAGTCTGTTTTTCATGATCATTACTGCATGTTCAGGGGACTTCGAAACAAGAAAATAAAACTAAATATATAAATATATGAAAGAGAATTCAGATTGAATTCTCTTTCTTATTATTATTTTTGAAATAATTTATTTCATTAATAGATAAGTTACTTTTTTTATATTTCAGAAAAGCGAATGTTAACTGAATTATCAAAGTAAGAAAAAAACTCTTTGTTCCGTTGCCATGGTACAGGAACGAAGCATTATATATAACAAGACATGAAACCTTAACGCGTTAGCTTCGAGACTACACATCAATCTTCCTAATTATCTTTAGAACATGTATTGTTTTAACAATTTTAAATTAGTTCATTTGTTCTATAATGCCTGACCTATTCTCTCATGTATGGAATCAAAATGTTACTGATTGCACGTGGTAATCCTCGACGTTGAGCAAAATTTCAGATTATATTCATAATTGTTCCAACGTCGGTAGCCGGTCACGTAAGCGGTGGGACGGAACACTTGAATCACGTAAATTTAGGACTGCATGAGAGAGATAGTACTTGGAGCGCTCTGATTTTGGAACTCCAGTATAACTGTTTCAACAGCAATGCAGACACCAAGACGATCAGTACGAAGTATCAATATCTTTACTCATTATCTTAGCCCGCATTATAACCTGATCCCAGTTCAGTTCAAGTATTACAGTGGTTTTGTATTTCCAAGATATATTATTTATTCTCACAACGAATCAGATGTCTCTTGGATTACTCTAACTCTATTTTAATTCTTAATTAGTCCTCTAATTCTTTTGAGAGAACATGAATTTTTTTTGTCAAATATTCGTTAGATTAACACTGTAAATCTTCATTAAATCATCTGCCATGCGCTACTATGTGCAGAGGAGGGTCTGTCGGTTTTGAACTCCCGACGTGGTGCTTCAGGCACTGAACACTATTCACTGGGCTAACTTAGCATACATGTAAAACCTGAGGCCCTCCATATCATATACTTACCTATGTACATGTGGCCAGTGGCAGTGTAAGTGACAGACATGGGATGAAAATGACAGACAAGTGGAACAATTTTATTTTTATTTCTCATTAATCCTCTAAACAGCTCTGGAGGAGCGCCGAAACCAATCCCCTTTTGAATATTTTGTACCCGTGCAACACGCTTGTCATCTTCTTCATGGTTGGCTGAATGGCACTTTGCATGCATAATCAGTAGTCTTACTTGTGCATGTCATGGTTAAATATGCATGCTGGATGAACTCCTTGGAACTTTTACTCGTCTATTGTTATCAGGAAAATATATAAGTGTTAAATAAAAAATATATATTAAGTGAATATAAATGATTAAAATATTTTATAAATATTATCTGTTTGTCCATGCCTGGAAACACGAAGAGAACAGGAGATAAACCACAAGTCTTGACTCAACTGCTGTGCAGAATATATAAATCCGGGAAACTATACTCATTAATATATTAATCTACTCCGAGTTTAATTTAATATCTAACCTTTTCTGTCGGAAGGGTTAGGTATTAAATTAAACGCCTAGATATATGCTTTCTCCATCGGAAGATAAATGAATATAAGTGCTCTGACGTGATCCGTTGTTAATTCTAGGATGAAATATTATTGTCAACTCACAAGGGAGTCACCAGCGATCCACGATTCTATACAAAGTTATTGATTGTTTAGGGTTGATTTGAATTATTCTTTCGTTACGTGGCTTTCTGCAGCCGTGTGCGGTTGCCTTTGCATTACAATTCACTTCTTCCATGTTGAGACGGAGGAGGAATATGTAGAGGTTTAATTTATGATTAATTTCCTTTTCTGGGAAGAATTAGATCATAAATTAAATATTATTATTCATTCGGGACTGTCTTTTAGTAAGATGACGGGCTCCTCGCAAGAAGTTCGTAAGTTCAGAGCAGAACCAATTATTTAGAAATTTTAATGTAAATTTAAATATATAAATTCAGATAAATTTAGAAAAATAAATTGAAAAGAATTCTCCAGTTAGTTTTCTCATTAACTTGTCTCTTGTCTCTCATTGTGGTAAATCAATAGCCCGCAGATCTTCCTAATGCCTCGATTTATTATTTATCATATGTGTTTTCTCCAAAATAATCTTTTCAAAGCAAGAGGCCACGTAGAGCAAACTATGTTTGACGATAATTTTATTACTATATTAGCGCTTGTCCGTTTCTTTCTTTCTAAGCCAAAGGTAATGTTACATATAATATATTGAGTCAACGAGCGTTAGCTTGTTGGCGTCCCCATCTGTCCATAGCCGAGGCGGCGTGAGATCGATTCCTCTCACCGAGAGGGTTAGGTTTATGCAAGGGCAACCGCTTCGGGTTGCAGAAAGTCTCACGGTGAAAAAGTGACCATAAAATATGGAATTGCGAGCCATACCCGCTTTTTTCTTGATAAAAAAAAAGAAAACATACAATATTCTAAAACGCCCCAGTAGAAGATTCGACTGGCCCGGGGACAGGCGGATTGGGTTGCCAACAGGCTACTGCTTGCTTGTTGACCTACAAAGTTACTAATAGGTTTTATTATTTATTAAAAATTTCTCACGGAGAAACTTGTACATTGCCGTGTAAGAGCTCATGCGCAGCGAGAACTTTATCCACGTTACCTTACCATGCATTTTCATTATATGTTCCCGTTTCTCTCACTAGGTTCATCATATCTTCTTTATCAAATGCGTAGCCTTAGCCAAATGGACTTTGTTCTAAATGACAGATTATGACCATTTCGTTAAGTAACATGTGCCTCGTGGGATTAAGTCGTAATCGCACCTGGTTTTTTAAAGCCGGTTTTTCTCCAGAAGAAGCGTGTGAAGTCTTCGGTTGGGGATAAGCTCCTTCACCGCACAGTGCTCAATTTCGAGTTTGGCAGAGTTTCGAGTTTGGTTTCGAGTTTGGCAGTTTTCGAGATTAAAACAGTGTCGTATCCATAATCTTCCACTTACGAGGCGGCAAAAGGGTGGAATCTGGCAGACGGGAGAGTTTTCCTCCCAGAAATTTGCTTGATCACACTCCCAGTAGGTTCCTTGAGCTTGATCATATCCCTTTTAGGTTCATTAACCAGTCATTTTATTTTTTGGTTCATCATTTTAGTACTTCTAACCTTGACAAAATATCACTGTAATTAAAAATATTTAACATTATTCAAAATAATTAGACTATACATGTTCGAAATTTAATATCTGCAGTCTCACATGTGAGTAACATCACAAAGTGACTGGTTTTACAGGCAACAGCCAGTCAGGGGTGTGATCAAGCTCAAAGAACCTACTGGGGGGTGTGATCAAGCAAGTTGCTGGTTTTCCTCCACTTCTCACAAGTCTACTCTCTCCACTAGGCACGTGAACTAAACATTTAGATGTTCACTTGTGGAGATGGTCGTATGGTGCGGTGACAGTCGATTCTCACGCGAAAAAACTTCCGTCCAATAACTCGTGTTTGCAGCTTCGATAGTCGACAGATTCTCGCGTTAATCACGAATTAAACTAATTAAAAAACTGGATGCAATTACGGTTTTACTCTGCGATGATCATGACTATATATATATATATAATACTGACTTTTTATTTTTCATTTTAAAATTTTTCGTTGACTCCATTGACGGTTTCCTAATACCTACCACATTCCACTACCCAGTTTCACGGCGACTCTTCAGAGACCAGTATGCAAAAAGCCAACTCAAATGATGTGGAGGCAAGCTAGCGGTTGGAGGAAGCATCTTCAAAAGCCGTAAGATCTGGCAAATGTTCAGAACTAGGTCAGATAACTTTCTACGCCGACCAACGTTAACACTGCTAGCCTGGGCAGAAGTCGTCGGAAGAAAGCCTTGAAATGGGTACTATGCATCAACTTTCGCTCATGAGCTTTCGATGTGATATCATTCGTTTCCTTCAACGTTGTAGCCAAGTGTGTAAAGTCGTTCCATCGAGAATATATTAGAGGAATACTTCGAGAAACTGGAGACTGTCAATTGTATTGGAGGAAGAACTGATCAAAGACGTATGAGAACTGATCAAAGACGTATGAATTCCTTCACCTTGGCTCTCGGGATTTCCTGGTGGGCCTGTTTAGGTCGGCAGAAGCTGATGTCAGGCGCAGCTGCATGAAGTTGACCTGAACTTATATCTTTGTGCTTGGTCCGGTCGAAGCTTCCCACGGGAGTAAAACGAGAGCAACGAAGTGGACTGATAAGGACTATTAGGGTTTACGGATCTCGAACCTCTCCCTGTTTCCAAGACTTTTTTCTCCGGTTTGCTTTTTGTCTGACACTTTTTCGTCATAGGATTTACTCTAAGGTTGTATCGAGCACAGAAGAGAAGTTTTACTTTGTTTATGACCTGAACCCCAACTAGCCAAGGTTTCTACCATCCCTTGTTCAGGAGAGGTGACATGGATCGATCCTGCACCTTAACGTTGGGAGGTGGAGACTCTCCCCATCAAGTTAACTCGTGATGGGTCTGTGAAGCGTTATTGTCATTTCTCCTTGTGGACATTGTGAATGCTCTGAAACCACAGGCTTACAGGTTCAAACCTTAATCCTGTTCTTTATTCTACTAGTAAGGTTTTGGGAAGTATCGTCCAGAGCTTTTATCTAGACAGTGAGGTACAGTTTCGTTTCAATTGGCAACTGCTACTTATGGACTAGCTATCTGGTTCAAGTTTCGTTCCTGACTGATTGTTAAGTTCATACAGCACAGAATCTCAAAGGAGGCAGTGCAGATGGAACCGATCTTGAACTCATTCTGTAAAGCACACCGACTGACTCAAAGAACAGATGTTCTGAAGTCTGGGTAACTCTCAGCTACCGTGAATCTATATGTTATACACGAGAGAGTTCGAGACCTATGCTAGACCGAGTATGTGGACTGCACAACTTCGGAGGAAGGAAGAATAAACGATTGAGAATGGAGAATGTCATACACAACGGAGACCGATTCATGGAAGCTAGCCTGACAAATGCTGCTCGTTCTCATTTTCCCCCTCTAGCAGTATTTTACGAAGGGAAGAGCTGACGAAGAGCATGAGAATGGATAGAAGATTGACTTTATACTCATTGACGTTGACGATGGTCAACGAGAATTACGCAAGTCACCGAGCATCATCAGGTCACCGGTCCGCATTGGGAAGGAAAATCTGTCAGGGGGGATACAAGAAAGCCTACTGTTTTCGCTTTCCTTCTACTTTCGCTTCACTTTCGTTCTGAACATTACAGATTTCACGTGCTAGGTTTAAATGCATATGTACGTGGCAGAATTTATTCGCTTTTAATTATGAAGTTGTGGGTCCGAAATAATGTGTATATGCCTGTATAGTCGTCTCTGGATATTTCTTACCTTTTCAACATTGATGTTAGATCTTTTTATTCTCTTTTTACTGTTTATTCTTTTTATTCTTTTCATTTTTATCTTTTTAGGCTATTATTTAGCTAGTTGTTTGCAAGTTTCATCCTGCTCTCTAAATAAATCAATCACTATATATATCTTTGTCGAATGGATCAGTTCTATATAAAAATAAGTATATCCTAGAACTTACTTTAGTAATAGAGTTGGGACCAGCCACTCTTTATCACTCTATCACCAAGAGAAGATTATCATATATAAAGAATCATCTTGTTAGAGAAGTTCAGCTGACCGTAATGGATAACCATCAAGCAACAGTGTCAACGCAACTTCGATGAGAGTTATGCAAAAGGTATAGTATAAACCATGAGAGGGAGTGGTTTCTCAGTCCTAAACCACTCTTTGAGGTAGAACCAACCGGAGTGGAATGTTTTAGGATGTAGAAGTCACGAATATTATCGTGATTTTGCAGCATATCAGATAAAAAAAGTCTCGATTGTTTTACAATGAGATCTAATAGTTTAAATGTATTTCTAAAAGTATCACGTAAAGATAATAGCTTATTAAATTAATATATAAAGATCATGCTTTATTAACTAATAATGGTATCAAATGTCTTGCCTGATATTCCACTGAGGAAAATGTATAGAATATAAAGCTATTCCCAAATACAAAAGAAGAGAAACTTATAATTTCAGAATCCTTTATGCACATATAAACAATCAAAGAAGCAGTTTGAAAATGAAATGAATGTTATGAAAAGAGAGTAAATAAAATAAAAAGAGTTTATTCGAATCTCCTTTAGATAATATATTTTGTCTATGATAATAGGATATATTAAAGCTAGAACCTTTTAGAAATATTCGTCTGCAGCGGGAGAGTGTTACGGTTGCAATCAAGAGGTCATGGATGTTTTCTACGGTTACCTCTGGAGGCACCCGCAGAAAACCGCTGAGACCTTTTTGAACTTTTTGTTCAAATCGTTCGTGAGTTTCAACCTTAAGTAAATTCAAAACTTAAAAAATTTACTACAAAAAAGAAAATCAAAAAATCAAAAACTTACAACAATTCAAAATCACCACCCTTAGCGATACACAACTCTAGACAAAGCTGTCTTTGTACAAACTAAGACATTCTCCTTTTAGACGGAAATCTTTCATTCTAACTTTTACACTCCCTAATAGTATCTTATTTTGAATAAAGTCCGTAGTCGTAAACTATCACTACATATTACGAGGTTTGGAGTGTGCGAGGGAAATTACTGCTTTCTCCCGAACTGCTTTACCCGCGTACCATGATATACAATCACGGCACGCAAAGTTGCTTGCGGAGTTCCGGTGTTTGTGTTTTGTTACTTCCGGTCTTTTTTTCCGTAGTTGTCTGTGTTATACCAAATATATCGGCATATTTCCGGGGAAAAGATCTACTTGTCACGTAAACTGCACAGTTTCCGACAGAATGCGTTTCTCGGTTTTCTTTTCCTTCTGTCAGAAATGACATTCTAGTTCTCGTAGAGAATGATACCAATTTTTGGATTTTTGGATTTATCATATAATTTAGAATTTAAACTGAAATAAGTAATCTTGCAATAAAATACATTTCCTGGTAAGCGATATATGCATGAATTAATCACAACACGAATAGATAAGCACGGAAACCGAGCCCTATCAATCAGCACTTCAGTACAGAAATTTGCTTGATGAGGGTCTCAGAACTTTTGTCCAGTTTGAGGAGACCCTCCTTTATGTTTTGTTACTCGATCAGACCCCTGACTTGCTACAGCCTGTAATTCAGATATATAGATATCTGACTTGTACGTATCGTCTGGTGAATTTGCAAATAGACAGAGTTACTGTAACATCTAATGCAATATTTTGAGAACATGCACTTGAAATCAACATCACCTAGCTTAAATTTTCACAAACATTAATGACAGTTTTACATGGCTAGGGTATCAGAAATACATGCCGTAGTCAATCAAAGGTCCGATCAAGTGACGAAATGTTAAGGAAGATCGGATCAAGTTTGACAAACGTATTGGAGGGCTGATCAAGCAAAGTATACCACTTCAGTACCAAGGAATTGCAGTGCAGTTGTTCAGATATTCTGGAAGGGGAAGGTAGCCTTCGATATTCTTTACGAGCGAAATACTGAGTCGTTTTCTTTCATTTTCAGAATAATTGTTGTGTAAGTTTGACTTTTGGTAGGGTAGTAGGAGGTCTTAAAGCACAAGTATGACTACAAGTGCTCTGTTGAACCAGAGATCTTATTTTACGAGTTTATTTTCAGATAATTGAGAAATAAACCGTTATGCAGAAAATGATTTTAGTTATAACATCTTCATCTCAACTTGGAATTTGTGAAATAAAGAATCAAATTAAAACTATTCACCAGCTTTACAAGTTATGATTCATCTCCAAACTTTTGAACTACTTAGTATTGACAAAGAAATGTTAAGAGAAAGATTTTGAAGTATTTTGGAGCAAAAGAGATCTTTTCTTCATACTCAAGAACACTACAAGAAGAAAAAGAATATTCTCTTTCATACTTTTATACTCATACTCCGGGTTAAAGGTCTTTTTCAACTGAATATATACACCCAAATTTCATAATGAGAAGCAAGTTGTTATGACATTAAACAAAAAAAATACAAAAAAATAGAAGTTTTTTTTACCAAACTTACTACTAACATAGTTCTGACAGCAGCATTGAGTAGATTTTGTCGAGATGATCAAAATTGATTTTTAATCGTCATAAACGGAGCAAAGAGAAAGAGATTACAGCGATTTTCAACTTATGAGTTTTGGGCTGAGAATACCAAAAATGTTGTTATTATCAAGGCGTCTCATAGAAAAGGCGACCGGGCGCTCTTAAAGCAGAGCGGCCTGAGGGTGAAGCAACCAGCACCCCAAGGAAAGAGCGACCGCCGCTCAAGATAAGCAACTAGGATGACGGGCACCCCAAGGTAGGACGACTTGGCATGGTAAATAACAACATGTTCTTATTTACCGAGTGCTCAAGGACTAACGTCCCAATGAAGAGCGACTCGAGGATGAACGATAATGGCATGGGAATGACAACATGTTATTTATAATGAATAATAACAACTTATTGTTATCATAAACAAATAAGATATGTTTCAACGAGCAAAAAGAACTCGAATATTCTTTTTGGGAGGTTTATTCAACTTGGTTTGATTAGGAATTGACATACGAACTATACAATAACAGTGAGAATGGGTTAGCTTGAACATGCAAGCTAGCAATGGAAGTTTGGGGAGGTTGCTGAATCCAACACAAGCGCGCAAGACGTCATTAGACTCATTTTTGTGTAGGCTTCGCATAGGATCAAACGGTCACACAGAGACAGATCAAGGGTTGGGATTGAGATGCATGGAGAGAGGATTGGACACTTCAGTTACATATAAAAGAGAGTTTGACCACTTCGATCGTTCTGGAGTCCAAACTTGCTATCCTCGGATCCATCAAGATCAGAACACCGAGTTCTACATGAGATTGCAGACGATATGGATTTTGATCAGACAGACTGGGAGTTTTGGGTAGAATTGATTCGCAAGGAGATGATTACGTCTGATTTTTGGTTACTTACGACTAGAGGTTGAGCTGTTCTTCACGAGCGATGAGCCAAGCTCTTTGCTCTTGGTGCTGATACGATCAAGGAGTCTTCATCTACGCACAGGGGAAGACCGTGCATGGGTTGTAGGATTGGGTGTGGTGAGCAAATTTGAGCCGTAGGGGGTCGATTTACGTCGATTTTTTTTGCTTTCTACGATCAAATTTCTTGTGTGATTTCATGACAGGAACTCCAAACGACTTGTTCGAAGTCTTGTTGGGTTCAAGGTAGCCATATCTACCTACTATGGATGACGGATCTCAGATCAAGTGATCCATTTTATCCAAGTGCACGGATTTAGACCGCAAAGAGGAGGTTTTGAGATTTCGATCACTTACGATCAAAATTTTGACATATCTTGGGTTCTGGGTGTCGGATCTTAGGGTTCTTAGAGTCTACGGAGTCAGGTGGAAGGACCCTACAGGTTTCTGAAGATCAGGGTAGCCATATCTACCTACTATGGATAATGGATCTGAGCTCAGGTGATCCATTTTATCCAAGTGCATGGATTTAGACCGCAAAGAGGAGATTTTGAGATTTTCATCACTTATCATCAAAGTTTTGACATATCTTGGATTTTGTGTGTCTGATCTTAGGGTTCTTGGAGCCTACGGAGTCAGAAGAAGGACCCTACAGGTCTCTGAAGATCGTTTGGCAAAAAGAGAAAATTTTCAGATCGGCAATCTTTGACTTTTTTACTACGGATTGGACGTTCTAGGATGCTAGTTGCATGGTCTGCGCACTGGTCTTTTTATGGATCGCGACGATTTGAGCATTTCTGCTAGTGTCAGGGACCAATATAGAATGACAGCGATGTAGTGGCGCTATTACGGATGCGGCTGTTGTACATAAGTTTGAGTAGTAAGACGATGTTGTAAAGCTAATTGTTATCAAAAGGGTGTTTATCTTGCTTTGAGTTACGCTTCGATAGTTCTTGTCCCAAGATTGGATTCTATGGCTAGGTTAGGGACTTGAGTTAGACTAGCCATTATTCTAGCCTACTCACCTTATTTTGTAGTACATTGTGGATGTGTGAGATTTTGATATATTGGTGTGTGCGTGTGTGTGTGTCTATCTCTTTCTATCACTCGCACATGATATCTCCACAGCCATATATCCCTCATATTCTTGGACAAGTTTCACGCACAAAAATTATGACGATATGATATGCTGGTGAACTCGACGTGAAAGTTCATGATGAAAATATCTAATATGTTGAAACTAGAGAGACGATCTCAACAATCATGAGCGAGGATAAGGATAGGGTTGGTTGTTCAGGACGATGTTGCGGATTGAGGAGGAACGATATGTAACAATTTTGGGAGGATTGGATTGAGAGGGAGGGAGGATAAGGACAAGCCATTACAATGAGACGGGATGAATGGGTCAGCAGAGATACCAAGGGTGCAATTGGATGCAACAACTGCATGAATGTTTCAAGCCTTCACTTTGTTTTGTTACAAGAGCAACCGAACAAACAAAAGGAGGCTTTGGGACAACGGCGCTTCGAAGGATGATCGACAAGCTTAGTCAGTTTGATGACAAAGACATCTCAAAGTTCTTGAGATATTATAGACGGAGATAGAATTGGATCAAGTATCGGAGAACAAGATGATCGAGATATTCGAACTCGTTGTGGTGCTTGAGATAAGGAAGCACATCAGCGATCTAGCGAAGCATTTTGGGAGGAAGTGGGAAACACTTTCAGATGCTTTGAGAGAGAAATATTTCTTGGAAAACTCAGATCGTGTAACCAAAAAATCATTTATGGGTGGGTTAACCGACCCAATAAAGATCTACAGCCTATTGAGAGAAGGTTCTCTCAACTCTCACGAAAGGAAAAGATTATCTTGGAAACCTACAAGATGGAGTTGTTTCTTCAAATTGTCGATGCGACATGGCAAGAGCAATTGGAATTACTTCTAGAAGATAGAGAAAAAGAAGAAAAGTTGACAAGGAACTGAGAGGTTGTGCAAGAAGCGGCTAAACTCAAAGACGAAGAAGTGGTAATTTTTACATTTACGAGTTTTGGACTAATAACAACAAAATATTGTTATTATCAGAACACCTCAAGGATGAGCGCCTCAATGGAAGAGCGACCGGATGTCCCAAGGTAGAGTGATTTGAAGATGAAGCAACAGACGCTCATGATAGTTGACCGGACGATGAACCTATCGAGGGGAGAGTTTCCAAGGAAGGACGAAACCTTCTAGTTGTGATACGATCGAGAAAAGAAGACCAAAAGCCACACACGGAACACGAATCGCAAAGACATCTCTAGCATGTTCTCGATTCAAACAAAACACACGGCAAGAATGTAAGTCCTCAACTCCAAATCATCAACCTTTTCGTCAAGACACCGAAAGAATGACTGACTCTATCCACGTCTTGATAGAACATCATCTAGAAAAGACACACATGCATATCGGATGCTAGATCATCATACAGAAATTATTCCTGATGAGGACACAGGTATACCGGATGCAGAACTGTCAAATGAAGAGAACTCGGAATACTTTACCCAACCGACTCTAAGAGATCTCTTTTGAGACATTTTCGACTCAGGTTGGTTTGTTGTGGATCCGAGAGATCTCGTTATATACAGTGTTTGTCATCAGGACAAGGTACTCTGATAAGTGTTCGAGTGCAGTGTCGATAATGACGGTGAGGTTTATGACATGTTGCAGTCACCGTGGAATTACTGTGAAATTACGCTAGGCTGTTTACAAAAGGTGATGACATCCTGTTCAGACTAGAAGTCAGGAACGCAGTATTCTAGAGAACTGCTCCTGTGAAGCACTAGCGCGTTCACTTAGAAGCTTTGCGTTTTCATTCAAAATGATATGCGTACAAGTTGCAGTGCTACTCTCTACTTGTTTCTGTCCTCTAATCTCAATTTCTTCAATTCTTTTATGTCAAAACTGTCCTCAGTCAGAAAATCCTCTAGTCGTAAGCTCCATAAAACTCTCTCCTCAACTCTTCGATAACTCTATCCGATAGTGATAAAAAAGTCCCTCCTCTGTAATACACCCCCTAGGATTTTTTCTTCCCCTCTACTTGATATCCACCGTCACCTAATAAGTGTAAAATGATGCCTTAGACAAGTGATAGATAAATAAAACTCTGGCAAAATTTCAACACGTACTACTTTTTACGTGACAAAAAAGTTAATTAACATGGCTTCGAAGATTCATTGTACTGACGACTTCCGAGTCGATCGTACAGTCAGCTTTAGACACCTCCATTCGAAGTAACTCCACCACGGCTACCTCTGATCACCGAATCATCTCGTTTTTTACACCTAGAGCTCGAGTTATTGTCATTGTCGTTCTCCAGCCTCTTTTAATTTCGAACTGTCGTAGATGTCTCCTCAAGTATCAGTTCGATTTGATTTTCTGATCCAAGTATATCACATGATGAAATCTATATTTCTTACAATAGAATTTGTATCGACTTGGACTATCTTTGATGACATCTCGTTATCCCAAGACTTAGAGGGTCGTACACCAGATTTGTACTAATTATCTTGACATCTCGAAAGAGAGTTAGTCCTCTAGCATAGGGTCCATTTCGAAATCCGGCGGTAATCTCTCTTTAGCATCCACACGAGGTGACTGCACTAGTGCATGCGTCGACGGAGATGTCTTGCATTCACGATACGTTTAACAGACATCTAGTGTCTCATCCTTAGGCAACTTGGTACCTCACATATTCTCTCGAAGGGGCAGCCTACTCCAAGCCGGTTGTGAGTCTGAGAGGATTTGATCTTGAGACCTCCTCCCTATAAGTTTACTTAGCTATCCACGGAAGTCAATCTCAGAATTGGTTCCAGAGATCAGTTTCTAAGCTTATATGCTAATAAAGCACGCTATTTCATTTTCTCTTTACTAACTCGAACCACCATAACTATCTCTAGACGTGGTCCTTTTTTACATTTCAAGATGCAAACGTATACTACACACTACAATCTACATGTTGAAAAATCTAAAACATAAATTTTAAACTCACTCAAATTTATGATACATTTTCCAGAGAACTCCAAATAACTTTTGGTCTACAACTCTGTTTGTAACTTTTTAACATATCGCGGTGACCAGCATATGAGACCTACGCCATGGTGCTTTCAGATTCTCAAATGCTCACTTCCTCCAAAGTCGACTTCTCTGAGGTCTTAACTTGACTAAGAGAGTCTAACTTCAGACAAAAAGATGAATTATTTACCATGTGAAATAATTCATATCACAACAAAACCCCAAAGTAGGAGGACCTACAGGTGAAGCAACCTATGCTCCAGGATGAGCGACCCAAGGGAAGGGTGAATTGACATGGTAAATAACAACATGATGTTATTTATTTGATGCTCTAAAACTAACGTCTCAAGGAGGAGCGACTCAAAGGTGGATCACAATAGCATGGAAATGATTACATATTGTTATTTATAGTGGATAATAACAACTTATTGTTATTTATAAATGCATAAGAGATGTATCAACCACCAAAAGGGCCTCGATTATTCTTTTTGGGAGGTTTACTGAAAGCAGGTATGCTCTGATGGATTGAGAATTATTGACGTACGCACTGTACACTGACAGCGGGAAAGGACTAGCTTTAACTTGCGAATTAGCTGTGGAGGTTTTGGGAGGTTGGTGAATCCAACGCGAATGCACAAGGCGTCATTGGATTCATTTATGTGCAGGCTGCATAGGATCAAATGATTCGTGCATAGGCACATTGAGGGTTGAGATGTGAGAGGAATTGAGACGCAAGGAGGAAAGATTAGACGTTTCAATTATCTGTGAAGGAGAGTTAGACCGTTCCGGAGTCCAAACTTGTTGTCTTTAGATCCATCGGATCATAACATCGAGTTCTACAGGAAATGAAGACGATACAGATTTTTAGTATATATTGTATTTTTTCTCAAAAATATATATATCTTGAGACGATATGTATATTGTGGTAAAATCCCCTTAGTTTGTCTATGAAGCATATAATAAACTTTGAGGGCTTTTTCTTTCTTCTATTAACAAAGAAAATATAATTAATATATAAAATCTAAATAAATACTGAATATTGAATTCATGTATTAGTATTAAATATTATACGAACTAGGAGTTTCACCAGATCCACCCATAACTCTAGCATGTGAAGACCTCGTGAAGAAATGCTTTCAAAACTACAAGAAGGAGAATCAAAAACCAAATAAACATTAATTTACTATTTAATCTCTTCTAATAATAATTAAGGATTAGATAATAAATTAATAGCATGCTGCATTCTCCAGCTGAAGATAGAGAAGATGAATATGCATGCTTCATGTATATCTGAAATTACAATCATACTGCATATTGAGGTCAAATGCGGTGATAGCAAACTTAGTTAGTTATCTATCTCTTTCTTTCAGAAATATTAGATAATAAATTAATGTTTAGATTAAATTAATATATTTTGTTAACATGCTCTAGTACTTATAGTTTCAGCTGTGCATGAGGTTACGTTTGGTTTGTGGGTTATATTTGGCTCTGCTCACAACTCTAGGTTCCATTATCATTTAACTGTTATAAAATAAATTTATTTTTCTAAATAACTTAATGTAATATTTATACATAATATTTACATTTTTTGATAAAAGAAATTGAAAAAAAATCCTCAAAAGTAGTTGGAGATGTTTATTCGGAGCCATTTCTCGATTCCAATTTCTGCATTTGATTTCAAAAATCCTCAGGAAAGAAAATCTGTCAACCAGGTACATTTCGTGACAAAGAATAATTGTTAAAATAGTTGAAAAGGATAGAATATTTATAATATGAACTGCTTTCGAAATAAAAGAAAGATTTACAATTTTATAACTGAAACTAAACGTTTTGTATCTTTCTCTCATTTTCTCAAATACCACATCCGCCTTGAGACGGACCATGCCAGGTGGCTACGGAGACTAATATATGTATCTTTCTATTATAATATTTAATTTAATTTATTGTACTTCTGAAATCCCGAATCGACTCCAAATGAATCATCATGTCAGTGCACCTTTGAAAAGGTTCGGGAAGAATAGTCGTCTTCGGACTACACGCTTTTTATATGCTAATAAAAAGAATATTCATGAACATAAAACATTTCCAAAGCTTTTAGGTATTTCGTACAGACATTTTGTGAATATGCAACCAAAATGCATACTAGATACCAGAAAGCAAGAAAATGACAATTGTGGAAAATGGGAGAGAAATTTGAGGGCGTAATTGACCCGTCAGAATAATAGATTGTTCTAAGTGAGAATTAGTGCAAAAGACAGAGGCCATGCTAATTCCTTTTCATGACTTGTTATTGACTGTTCTGTAAGTATTATACAACCAACATAGACTAATTTTAAAGGAATAATATATTTTTATATATATAAATATTAAATGTTATCCACATTCGGGAACTGGTGGCAAAAAGCGGTAAGTAATGCACCTCAAACCGTGCTATAGGGGACATAAGACCGGCTGCGGATCCCGTAACAGAAAATATTTTATTGCAATATTTTATCACCTAACCCTTTCGGCGGAAAGATAGATGATAAATTAAGCACTAAATGTATTCCACTCTTCCGAAGATGGACGAGGGTGAATAATAATATCGTCCCACAGTCTTGTACATTTGTTAGGCATTTCCTGTTATTGGAAAAGCTGTGAGTGTTATGTAAAAAATGTAAATTAAATTATTACAAAAATAATAATTTTGTTTTTAATTATAAAATATTTAGAATTGCGAGCAGATCTGAACATAACCCATACACGAACCGCGGACTCACATGTGCAAGATTTGCTAACAAAAACTCATCAATTTATTTTATTTTATTTTATTTTTTAACCTTTATTGCAGGAAACTTTAGGGAGTAAATTAAGTGAGGGCTAACTTCTTTAAAGAAGTTATTTGCAGAAGAAGGATTGGCATATTTCACCACCTCTTTACAGACAGGCAAATATGCAAGGGTTTAATTTAGCACCGAACCCTTCCTGCGAGAAGGGTTAGGTGATAAATTAAATATTATATTATATATTATATATTATATATTATATATTATATTATATTATATTATATTATATATAATATAATATTATGACATAATATTATGACATAATCTAATTTATATATTTATGTGACAGGAGAAGAATCTAGTCTTATGGTTCTTGGAGTACACTTCAACATACATGGCTTATGAATTTTCTCCAGAGTTTCTGGTATGCACTATGTAAATAATAAATACTATTTATTTATTTAATGTTAATATTATTTTCTGTTCCTATTTAACAGATAAAGAATTATAATTAACAGTCCATGAACCGTTATCATCTAACACTGATTATTACCTCGATAAGACTTCACTACTCTATCCACTCCAATTACGCTGTTAGATTTAGCTCCTCTTTTACGCTTGTAATCTTTCTTGTCTCATGCATTTTCGTAAGTTTGCTCTTTTCATAGTCTTTTCAGTCGGATAGTTATCACATTATGATGTTCTGTCATTCTGTCGTAATGAGCGATATCACGTCCTTTGAGCAGCGTCCGGCGCTTGAACGAGGCCGAACGTTGGCGGCAATCCTTTCGAGGATCTGTAGGATTCTGTACGTCCCCACTAGCGTGTGTCAAACCTGTCCCTGTAAAGTTCAAAACGGGGATTCGAGTTTGAACACGTAAGTACACACAGAATGTCAGAGCATGAAGATTTACAAAGGGCTGAAGGGCCGAAAACAGACAGCGTGCGACAGTTCTTGTACCCCGTTCGTTTCACGGGGAACCCCATAAGGTTCACCCGGGAGGTTTTTACGAGAGAGGTGAGATTCGCTTACCCGATCGGGCCCGGCGCGATCTTCCGAACACGAAGTTCTTACTTCCTTGGGTTTGAACTTGTTGTCACGTCGAGAACAGGTATCACGTTCTTCAGGTGGTGACAGTATCGAGTAGTATTCCGTGAGAAGAACAATGGAGGGGAGAAAAACTTGACCGAGGTGGAAAGATGCAGATTTACAGTTGATATGCTTTACTTATTTTACAACCTTCTTTTCATTCTTTTCATGTTGATATGACTTGACTGGTAATTGTTAATGTGACTCTCGTATTCTCTTGGAGTCTATGTTATCTTGTCTTGCTTTCTCACTCAAGTACTAACGAGTTGTGTTAATACTCCATTCTTCATGCTGGTTATGTTAATATCTCTCCTTCTGTGAGAAATGATACCTCTCTGATCTCCGTTGTTACCTTTTGCATTGTCCTTCGCACTCAACTCACTTTATCAATGCGATCTACTTACAATTATCACCTCTATGAGATTCCGAACGAGTCCCTTAACGAGAAATGTCTCTTGAATTTTTAAAGCATCTCACGAACTCTATAAATTCGTGAGATCTCCTTGAGCCCACAAACTTCTGTTTCCCTGGGATTCATTGTTTACAAATTCTGGTGCAGTCTCTCGAAAGTTATTGCAAGCAATCTGGTCTCTATCTGCAGCAATTGAGACCTGCGCAAGCTTAAATTGATATGTTGAAAGGATAATTTAAAATATAAGAATTGAAATTTACTGATTGCTGAATGTGGAATATGGTACAGAACTTGTTACAAACCCGTAGTAAGGAAAGTAGATGTTGTACTGTTGCAAATGAGCAATGCGCTATATCTCCGTTTCTTAAAGAGGACAGGGGATGATTCCCTGACACAGTCCCTAAAGATCGTAGCTTTCAACCATCTGCGCTCCAGAAAGAAGACCACGGTAAAAAGCAAGGTGATAATCACGCAACGAAGCTATCTCCAAGCCATCGATTTCTCACCTCTGATCACAGTATACCCTGAAAACAACATATGAATGACTACACCAGCCTCGCACAAGGAACCCCAAACTCGAGTAGTTTCTCCCCGATTATAGCGATCATCTTCATATTTGTTACCCGACCCGTTCTACAAATAGAAGAACACTACTGCACAACCGAGAAGATACCCATAGCCAGTTCAAAGACCAAGGAAGGACATTTAAGACTATCATTCGAGGCCCGAGCGTGTTAAAAAGATCGTGCAGGGGTGAGTAAACAAACGAGAGAGCTTTGGCACTCCCTCTTAACATAAGGCTACTCGACACTCGAGCGGTGGTTGCATCAGGTTTCTACGGATGTGTGCAGAACCTGATCGTAGGAGTGAATAAACGTAAACGTTTCACCTTGATTCTTCCCTTCTTTCAGATAGGGTACGCTTGTATAAACTAGGGTAAGTTGCTAATATCGCTAGTTGACAGCACGAGTTCTATAGAGTGTAGTAGGAGAGGTCGCAGGCATGCATATCACCAATTCTCAAGTCTCCTGCCTAAAAAGAATGCTTCTGATGCTAGCTAGTAGGCAATGGTACCGGTGACGCCGAATGGTTAATGATATCCCTCTCATGTGTGGCGGCGGGAATACAAAGCAAGGAATGGTCATCCTCAAAGTCATGTCGGCAGATTCTGAACTGACTGATTAGTGCGTAATGCCTAGAGATCTTGTGGAAAGTTGAGACGAAGAAGAAGAAAGGAAAGGGAGGGAGCTGAAGGTTCTTTTACAATTGCTCTCCTCATCTTGTGCTTGAACTGCTGAAAGCACAAGTTTCTTTACTCCGTTACCTTCATGGTAAAACTGCCACCCGCAGCTGTGACGATTTAAGTCCTCGCCGACTGTGATCGATTTCCCGCAAATTTTCCCAACTTTCTGGAGCTAGCGGAGGAAAACATTTTCACCAACTAAATTGCCTGGTTCGTGACTGACATTCATCCTTACCGGTACACCAGATTCTACATCTAACATATCTTCATGTCTACCTGGGAGCCTGGGAATGATCCTAAAGCTTCTTTTGTCGGGAGGTCATAGCTGAGGGTAAAAAACTGGAAAAACTGTGAACAAAGGTAAGTAGTGTGAAGTCCGAAATCCGTGAAAGATTCCAAATGCCATTTACGCACAATCGGCGATTTACTTCCTTTAGTTGCATTTCATAGTACGGAACAGCTTCGGGAAATATTATCCTCTAGTGTACGGCTGGAAGTTCTCTTTGTGTTGATCTAGTTTGACTAACTGAGAATGCTGTCAATCCCGTGCCGACCCGTCAGTGCAGTGCGTTGCTCTATGAACCTCCCTTCCTAGCTAGGCAGATAGTTTTTCTCTCGAAGTATATCCTGATCTCCAATCATGGGAGAACGATAGGAGCCGGTGGCTCAGAAGGATACTGCGGTATTAACAGCTTCTGTCCGCTCCGGTAGACATACCGGCTGTACTGTTCATATCCGGATCGTACATTCTTAAAACTTTTACACTTCCAAATATGCTTTAGTAGAAAGTCAAAGAAGGTGAGCTTTCTTGGACTATTCATTGACAAAATTTGGTGCTCTGATCAGAGCGCAAGGCCTACTACAAGTTCCAAACTTTCACCTTGTTCGGGATATTTCGTGTTCGGAGGAGCGTTGCTGTCAGAGTGTAATGTACAAAGTCTCTTTCATTCTTCGCATTTGTTCCCTCATAGGAGAGCTTTCCAGTGGCTGAGAGTTTTCTTGCTGATCAGTTACCGCCTTTCTTTACGTCATATATCATTTCTAGGACTTATCTTCCTATCTTCCAAGGATTAGCTGCAGCAGTCGAAGTTACTTCCCGTCAAATCCAGCCAGTCAGGACTCTTGGAGCAGAGATTCACGGGCTATTGTCTCTAGATTGACTGAGTTTCTTCTCTTCCTTTTCTCGGGCTTTTTCCTCTTTAGCACGAGCCTTTTCCTCCTTAGCCAGCCTTTTCTCCTTCTCCTTCTCCTCGCGCTCGCGCTCTTTCTCTTTGTCCTTGTCCTTCTTCTGCACCAGCTTCTCTTCCTTGTCACGATTTTTCTCTTCCTTTTCTCCACTCTTGTCTTCCTCCTCTTTGTCCTTCTTCAAACTCAGCGGCTTCGAATTTCCCCCCTCCGTCCCCTTTCGTCTCACTTCCAGTTCCGCTTTGCGCTTCGCTGCCACCGACTTCTGCAAAGCTGACTTGAGACTGTTGGAGTCCCACGGCTTTGTGACAGAAAAGCCTCCGTCCAGCACGAGATTATGGCCGCTCATGTACGAAGCGTCATCACTAGCAAGAAACAGCGCTGCCGCAGCCACTTGCTCCACCGTGAGTACCGATCCTGGAATGTGGCTGCTGGCGGCAAGCAGTTCCTGGAACTGCTCCACTGTAAGATCCAACTTCATGGTTTGTTTGAAGTTGGCCACGCTCATGGGAGTTGCCACCGTGTGGGGAGATATGGCGTTCACTCGAATCCCGTGCCTTCCGAGCTCGGCCGCTGAAGATTTGACGATCGACATGACCGCTGCTTTGGCCGCGGAATAAATTGGGGGCCCCGATGCTCCGAGTTCTGACGCTACGCTTCCTGTGAATAAGATCACGCCTTTGCCTGCAGGTACCATAACTCTCGCTGCGTGCTTCACTCCAAGCGCTGCACCCTGTTGCCAGTAAGTCACACGTGCTCGCATTAGCTTTTGTCCGAATATTTTAAGGACCAGGGGCTGGGCCGAAAAGGCCACGGAAATGGGTCGAAGACCATTATTTCCAAGCTAGAAACTGTCGTGACTGGAAGATGAATTCTGTTGTTTCCGTTACAGTAGTAGGAATCTGAATGGCATGTAGATAAATTTCTCAGTCCGGGTGAGGTAACTTTCAGTCTTAAGATCTCCAACCTCCTAAACTAAGCTTGGCACTTTTCGTCGACAAGAGTATTCAAGGTTTGTTTTACCGAAAAGCAAACTTGAAAAGGCTGGAATCTGAGGATATCTTGGCTTTGAAGCATATTTCCACTGTTTACAATGTGCATAGCAGGAGCAAGCGACAGTGAGCGGATTATATGGACGTCCGATTGCGCCAATGTGCCTTACCCTGGTCTCTTGAAAGTCGCAAGGAAAGGTCTCTCGCATTATCCACGGTAGGAAGTAAGTTCAAAGGTCAGCAGTTAGCGTGCGGCTTTCAGTCAGACGGTCTTACTCTGAGAGGGGCAAGATAAAAGCCCAGAATTTTTGGGTCATTCTCTAACGCTCTGTCTACGTTACAAGTAATTCTCACCACAACCAAGACGAAGTAGCAGCTGCATGAGAATTCGAAGAGCAGGCCTCGAATGCAGAAATCAGCAAACTCAGCAGGTGTCGACTTGAAGCACTAGGGTTTAGAGTGCTTCCATTCCGAAAGTCATCCGAAATTCTTCAAACTCAACGTTTTACTGAGTCTGATCTCATGGCCTCCTAACGTCCATCTACTGATGTTTCGCGTTTGCGGGGTGTCTCGTGGATGGTATTCAACAGAAGTTCCCCTCCAACGCAGACGGTCAGTAAGTTTTCCTCTAACCCGGGAACTTGTTTAGCCTTTTAGCGAGTGAGCCAATCTCGTGTCTGACACAAAAGTCACTAGAAACCTTGAAGGGAAAATAAAATTTAAACCTTTCGTGATTTACTTGTCCTCGTTTCCTTCCCTGCGCTAGTTGCTCAAGAAGCGATGTTCCAACTGGGAACACACGGGATTGCAGCACTGAAAGCCGAATAACTTTCACAACTCAACAGTCGACGTAACAGACTCTGACTGACAACATAGTGTATACTGGTTCCCACGGGATGAACGAGTTAACTGGGTAATCAGCTTGCTGGAATGGATCACTAGAAAGTCACTCAAGCTGCAGTCATCGTCAAAAGTTGTAAACCTGACAGTGACTCAAGACACAGTTCCCCTCACCTTTACGTGTACGGCCATCACGTTCTCGAACTCATTCAAATCCAGATCGGCGAGGCCATTTAGGGGACCTTGGATGCCTGCGTTGTTGTACATAATGTCGAGGCGGCCCCACGTCGAGATAGCGTAATCCACAACACCGGCGACATCTGCCTCCTTGGTCACGTCGCAGTGGAAGTAATGACCGTAAGATCCCAGCTCCGAACTGACCTTCTTGCCAGCTTCTGCTGCAACGTCCGCGATTATCACCTTCGCTCCCTGGGACACGAAGAGCCTGGCAGTGGCAGCTCCGATCCCACTTGCTGCCCCAGTTATAACCGCCACTCTGCCATCCAGCCTGCATCGCCACAATTTTCACATATTCATCCGAAACAAAGCCTTGTGTATCTGAACATCACGAAATATGACGTGAATCTAACTTGCCAGTCGGGAACGTGCTCCTAGAATACACAACGTTCTCGGACCTTGTATGGGCATCAGAACATCTTCAAGTGAACTGTGGACTCGACGGATGCATGAGCTATAAAGCTGAGACTTCATCCCCATAGGTGACACATACTAATCATTCATTCACAGAAACCAATCGAAATGGACTGCACTTGACTCTTTTTGGTTCGCTTCGATTTCTGTTCTTTCTGTGCTTCTCTCTGGAAGGTCTTATCATCCATTGTATGTGTGATCCTCGCTGAGAATGGAACTCAAGAGCGAAGAATTCCTGACGAACAGACCGAGAGCGAAGCAGATATTCATTAAACAGGAAGGTAATCGAGTACCTCAAACTGGTTCGGCCGGAAGGTTTCTTCCCGAACATGCGCTTCATGGATAAGCAAGAAGAACCCTCGACCTCCCCTATTGTGGCAAGCGTTCAGACTTGCCAAGTTCCAACGGACTCCGTTCTCAAAATTGAAGGAACTTCCTGTACGAGTAACAGATTTCGTCGTGCAATATTTCAATCCCACGCGCACTGGTCGTTGACTTTACTTAGTCCAGATTCCAGTTACTTTCACAGGACCGCTGCACCATTCGCGGCGATGGCGATTCATCGACAGCTTACAGTTAATTATAACGTTCTGACTCTTTCAACAAAACCTCACATCCACTCGACTCCCGTTTGATATCCTATGCTTCTCGTTGCCTCTTTTTGCTCTAGGCCTCTCGCTCTTGGCTTTGCAAGCATATACATACGACCGTGGAACTGGAATTGGACTCACAGCCTAGTTGTAGATTACGGATTGCTTGCCTTGCGCCGGCGGTCCTCGCCGGCTGAGGATATCATGATTCTGGGTTTATGCACATGGAAGATCTGAAGCCCAGCCGCTGATTGGAGATGAGCTTGACAGTATTCTGACGTGCTGCAAGCGACGAGTGTATGAAGAAAATGTCCTCAAGTCCTTGTCCGCTTCGTTTGTCGTTGAGCTCCGCATACTTAGAGCTCGAGAAAGGCCGTCCAGGCATATGCGGGAGACAGCTGGGCCCTCTGAGACACTGAGGCTCATTCGCTTTTGGGACCTACTCGACTGGTTTCTTGATGGCTTCCTTCCTCGAGAACGCCTTCCACTGATTCTGTTCATGAAAGTGACCATTCTTCTACAAACATTCCGTTGACTGGTATACCGTCGCTTGGCGTAGACGGTGATTCTCCGTTGCATTACAACCACCACGAATGCTTTCAGAGAAGAACCATCGAAGATTTTCCGCGGAGCTTGTGTTCTTGTCTGCTGCACGCATGCCAAAATCTCCAGGCCACCGGAAGCTCATCATGTACGGCTGAAACATCGATGCCTCACTGTTGCTGTCGACTGTACAGCAGAATAATAGCTCCTCCGCCCCTTGAAACAGACATCCGAGGTTTGCTCCGCCACTGCCAAATGCCTTGCCGACAGACGCACTGAAACGACGCGCGGAAAGAGTTGCAAGAAGTGATGCCCAGGAGGAGGAGGAGGAGGAGGCATATCGAGGGCTGCTGGCAATGAAGTATATAAATGCATCGTGAAATCAAACTTCAGAGGGAGGAACTACATGGCGATAGAGGCTGGTTCTTCTTTGAGCGACCTTTGAGCGGCAGTTACACTTATCAGTGGATGGTCCCAGTCACAGGACTGTGACCATAGTAGCAAACGTCAATCGTCGGTGATTATGCATGTAGGAAGAGTCCGACGCGGTTTGTTCCCTAAGTCGTAGGCAGTTCGGGACTCGAGTTCGAATTCCCAAGAATGTTAGAAGCGATGGAGATTCTCGAATGAGTCGGCAGGAAGGAGAGTTAGAACAGTGGAACGTTGAAAGCATAGAAACGGTGGTTCGAACTGCGAAGACGCTACGGGCTCGCTCTTCGGACACGTGGTGATAGAAAGACTTTCAGAGAGTACTTTTCTTCGATACTTCTGGAAAGAGAGTATGTTGACTCTCTGGTAGCAGTGGTTTACAATCATACTGAGAGAGTTGAGTTATGCCCGCGAACGTTCACGTAATTTCGTATCGATCCTACTCCCTTTTTCACTCGAAGCTTGTATTCGCATAAGGCCCCGCGCAGATGCTCATCCTCTGTACTTTTGGAATCATTCCTGACTGAGAATCTCCGCAACCTTGAAGAGCACCCTGCTGATTCCCGACCTACTTCACATCCGCGTTTCATCTGCCTCTTTGATTCCTCTCCAGCTATCCGCCTCTCTGGGCCTCAGAACCTTACGCATCGCGGCATTCAGTCACTCCTCCTGGATACAAGATTCTCTCGGAAAGAGAGTAGGGTCGATATGAAAATATGTGAACGTTCGAGGACGCAAAAGTTGTGGTTCAGTCTCATTTCGACACGGAGAGCCAACCGCGGGACATCATGCTTTTTGTGCAAACAATCCAGAGATGTACGCTGGCGAATTCTCGTAAGTGATCCAGTTGCTAGCCAAGAGAACTCTCCCTGCTATTGCAAACCCTCTACTTAATGTGTTCCAGGACGATCGCCGAACATGTCGGTTCTAATTCTAACCGACATGTTCGGCAACAGAACCCTTTGTTTCTGCTTCAAAGTCAACAGGAAATTCGAGCCGGTCAGGGCCTGTTCATGTCTTGTCTCTGGGTATTTTCTGCATCTCGCCTTCAGTCTAGCCAGAACGCTTCTTGGGGTGGCAATCTCCAGCAATAGATTCTCTTAGACTTCCAGCACCATTAGAGAGCTTCTTGATCATCGAGCGAACCTGCAATATTAGTAGCTATATAAATTGCTGAAGATGCTGTTGCACTCCATCTGGAAACATGGGACTCGTAAGGGAGAAGGCATCCAGGGAATTTGGTGACGAATTTACGTTGCAGACAGAAAGCCACATTCCGCACTTGATAACAGCCTCGTCGAGAAGCAGAGTCGCTCAGCCTTAAGAGGAACATGATACCATTGTGTATACTTTCAAACTAGCTTCTCTACACAGCAGCCAACTTATCACAAGGATACTTCAAAAGAAGCACCGCTTGTACTTGCGGTTCGAACCGACACAAGGACTCGTGAAAATACCTACATCTGGTTAGTAACCACTCGTGTAGATGCAGATATTCCGGTAAAACAGAACCAAAACCTTCCTTCCAATGTAATGAAGAAATGCTTTTGAATTGCCCTTTCGCTTGTGATAGTACATTATGGAAGGTATCTGTCAAAATCTGAGCAGGAAAACTGTCCAATGCTTCGAAGTTAAAAGTAAGAATCATTGATCTGCCCTACTTATGGGAGCTACTCGCGCGAGAGATCACGATCTGCTGATCGAGCACTGCAAATCTCTTGTGACCCGCTAGATTTGCAGTGCTCCTCATTTGTTTGTCGGGAGCTATAACAGGGGAGATGTGTAACTGTCAGTGCAGAGAGTCCCCTTTCCTTTATATCGCAAACGGACCCAATCATTAGATGACCAACCAGCTCCATCTTTAGTCCTCACTAAGTCATGTATCCTCCATGCCTAATCTATCCTAAACCCGATTGTAATCTAAAACTTCTCTATATCTACAATGTCTCAGTCAAGGGATCAGCCTGGGGGGGAACGCTTAACGGATCATCTCTAGGAGGAACTGGCTTTGACGCTTGGGCAGGAGAAGTCTGGGAAGCGCTTCCGTCCATGAACATTAGCCTTCCTGCATCCACCGTTGACAGGACAACTGGGAATTATTCAACAGCCATGAGCTTAAGCTAGACATCTGCGGCAACGAGGAGCTTGGCATCGTCCAAAGATACTGGAGCTACCGAACGATGGCATGACTACCAATACAGATGGACATCAGAACAAATGAACCGACACCTGAAGCCAGAGAGGACAAGATCCACTGATCTCCATGCAACTTCCCAGACAAACCAACTGAACAGAATCTCACCGTTGCTACGGACGGCGATCTCTCTGATACGTTTCACTACTCCATTATTGGGGTCGTTGTATATCCTGCTCTCGATATTTCCTTCCAAGTATACCTGAGACCTGCGGAAGCCAAATGCAGCGACTTTGTCCATAAGCACAATATCCTTCCAACGGTCCTAGATGACATTGTGACGATATCAGGTTACAAGATGGAGACTGTATCCTAGCCAGGCCATATACTTACCCAACCTTCACGTGCTGCATGACCAGCCCTGCTATTCTATCTTGGTAGACAGCTACTCTGTGCCACTGAGTGTGGCTCCTCTCTGCGAATTCTTGAGAACTTTCGCCTTCAAATGGTCTCCTGTTGTTGTACATCCCCCCTGTACCAACGGAGAAAATTGTGACCGACTTCCCGCTCTTCAAAATCTTTTGAATGGGTAGCTGACCAACTTCTCCAAGGATAATGGCCTGTATAGCAGAGCAAGACAAAGCACGTCAGTACACGTCGAGGGTCAAATTCCGGCTCATGATATTGCCCCTGGCTGCTGAATGACGCTTAAACACGAGAAAACACTCCCGAGGGGACTCCTCTTGATCTTCACGGGGTGAGGATGTGATGGCTGTCCACTCGAGATCAATATCACCGTCCCAGTTCAGACTTAGAGAGGTAAACAACGGAGCTGTGCTTACCTTGTACACTCCACGAGGTGTCTGGAAATTTCTAGGAGGGTATATATTCTTGTTATAATCAATTCTGTAGCCTCCAGTTTTCTCGAGGGGTTTCGATCCAGGCTCTGGGAATCCGTCAGAAAGGGGACTGCCTGATGGCGAGTCGAAAGAGAGAATTGGGTCGGCTGACGCATCTTCGGGTCTTTCCGAAAGGGGATCTTTGAATCCCTGATCTGAGTATGCCCTCGACTGCATGACACTGGTAGAAGCAGCAAGACTTCTCGAGATCCCTGCACGAAACACTTCACTCCAGTCAAGACTTTATCACTCTCACGAATGCTTCTGAAACCCAACCTACAGCCCACGAGTCTGGAACTTTCAGATCGCTACTGTTAACCTATAGCGATCACGCAAGAGAGCAAACACTGTTGTAAGAAATCGCCTAGCTGGTCTTCTCACAACTTCGAAGGTATTTGTCATTAACTTACGAAACCCGTCACTGGGTAATCAGCATTTGAGTGTAACATGCAGGTGGAAAACACCAACGAATTGTCACCGCTTAAGGACATAAGCAGTAGAACCGAGAATGAGTTTGTCTCGCCCAAAACGGCCTATCTCAACTAAGGATAAGAGGTGGCCTCAGAATGAAGACTGAAGTATATTATTTTTCGCCTTGCTATCTCAAATGAGATAAGTCCGCTGACATCTCAAATCATAGGCCACACTCAAACCGCTTGGGTCTGCATATACGCATTGGGTAGATGAATTTTTAATAGCAACGGGCAATGATGACCTCCATCTGTAAATCTAAACATCTGAAGTTCCTCACAAAACATTTAAAGTTCACTGCGAGGACAATACGCCTCTGCTTCATGCTCAAAGAAACCGAAAGAAGGCCGTGCGAGCCCAGAAATCTCTAGTCCTCGAACAGACATAAGAGGAAGGTTAATTTAGATGTTCAGACTGCTTCAGATAATCTTCGGTCTAACAACAATGTGAGTTATGTGCCGGGCGAACTCATATCGCGGCAGCCAAACTTCAAGATGACAGATTAGCCTCCAACCCACGAAATTGTGCGGGAGGAAACAAGGACTATAAAACCCTAACAAGCCTACAGGGCACCTGACTGGGCTTTGCAATGCAGATCCACGTGACTACTTCCATTTTTTCTCAAAATCGATCGTGAAGAAGTAGTTTGTTTCTCGCCATACGATCTCTTAAAGAGATACGTCCGTTAATAAGTGCTTGGAAAATCACAGGTCACACTCTTCACGATCAAGGCTGCATGCGCAGAGCCCGAGTCAAATCACTATTCTCTTCCAACAAGTGAGCAACCGGAAACCCATCATGAAACACGTGACCTCAGAAGGTAGAAGACTTCAAGATTTCACGTCATTGGACCTCTGAAAAGAGATACATCCGTTGATACGTGTTTTGTACATCACAGGTCACGGTCATCAGGATGAAACCGCGTGCCCAAGTATCAACCCTAATCCCTTACCTGACAGAAAAGCATTAATTAAGGAGGCTACCAACAAGAATAGCCAAAGTACCCACGCTTCGGGACATCGGCAGTCCCTACCACACGGGGGGAAACACGAGCTCGCTCAGTTGCCAGGGCAGACATTGCAATTATTGGACAAATGTTTTCTCGAGAAATATATATGGTGCGGAAGTCCTATCCGTCTCATAACAACGATCCTGTACTTAAACTGGAACGACAGCTGGCTTGACGGTCCATGTAAGCTGATAGGGGACTAAACTTCGAGGAAACCTGAGCTCTGATGATCGCAGGCGTACGAGCTGGTCGTTGGATCGACGGTACATCTAGACTGATGGACTGATCACAACTCTCACAGTACTTCACTGGAAGTCCAGTTTCCTACACCTCCGATCACCAAAATATGGACCATTCACAATTCGCACATCTAGTATCCAATGTCAGTCGGGGAAAGAGTGGAAGAAGGAAAGCCACGAGACTCCATCAGCAAGCAGCAAGCAATTCCAGCTGATCCATTCTCAAACGGAAGATCGGGGAGGAAACAAAGTCCCAACGCAACCAGCCCAACGAATTGACAGGAGAAGCGCTAGAACATCGACGAGGAGCCCAAGCTAGAAAACCGACTGACAACTTTCAAGTTCAGTAGGGTCTCCAGCACTCACAGAGCTACTAGTAAAACCCAATGCACTGACCTGCAGCGGCAGAGGACCATGATCGCGAGAGTGAGCGCGACATCCTCACAGCCGGAGACGCCATGGCCAATTCCCTGGCTACAAAGTGGACACTCCCTCAGAGGTTTCCCACTTATTCGTCTCCCTGAGTGAAATCGCAAACCAGAACACAGCCTTTTCCTCCTCTTTCCACTCCCCGCCCACTCTCGTCTCCTCTGTTTATCACAAGTGACAGTAGTGAAGGACGTTCGCCGCCCGGCGAGTGCCCGAGTGACAAGGAACGACGAAGCTTAGGTTTAGGGTTTATAAGAAAAACCCATGGAAGTCACTTACGGAACTTTGTGCTCTCCGTGTCTCTCCTTCCTTTAAACCCTAGACCCCAGCTTTGCTTCTCTTCTGCTGGGAGTTTGTTTGTTGAGGCCTCAACAGTGGAGTTTTTGGATCTTTCTCGCGTTCCGCCACATGCACCGTTCTACTTTCCACCTTCTTCGCTGCTGACAGCTTCGACATGTTCTCGTCTTATTGAATCGTGAGTTTCTTCTCTTCCCTTCTCTTCTAAAATGAAAGAGGTCACTTCTCCCGTAGACTTTAGCTTCGGTAGCTCTTGTAGTAGAGTTAGTTAGAGTTAGTTTAATTGCGGTTTAGATGGGATAAGACGTACAACTTTCCTCCTTCCTCCCTTGAAATTCGTCTCTTCTCTTGTCCGATGGCGTTATTGCTTTTATGTTACCCTTGATCTCAGCGTTTATTACCTTTGTTTCGCTTCATGGGAACGGGTAGGCTGTTACATTACATACAGACTTCTTTGCATATTATTATTCAGTATTCAGAGCACCTGCATATTTATATTCACCTTCGGAAGAGAGGGTTAGATATTAAATTAAACTTCAGTGTATGTTAATGTATCAACGATTATAGAGTCCCGGTCTTGTATCTTCTGAAGCGCAACACTCGGTTCAAGATTTATGAGTTATCTCCTGCTCTCCTCGTGTTTTCAGGCATCGGTAACAGATAACTTTTATAAATTATATTAAGTTTTTATATCTACTTAGTATATATTTTTTATATTACAGGCATCAGTAACAGATAACTTTTATAAATTATATTAAGTTTTTATATCTACTTAGTATATATTTTTTACTTAATATATATATATATTCCCGATAACATGAAGAGAGCAAAAATTTCCTTGAATTCATCCAGTATACATATTCACTTTTTCTTAATAATGCAAAGAGGTTTAATTTATCACCTAACCTTTTTGACGAAAAAAGTTAGGTGAAAATTAAACTTCTAATAGAATTTTTTATATTTAAGTTTTGATAGAGAAAAAGTTCGTCTTATGGTTCTTGGAACATGCTTCGACATACCTGGTTTATGGGTTTTCTTCAGAGTCTTTTTATGCATTATATACAGAATATATAACATGTATCTCTAATATACATTTGTTATTGATATTACTTTCTATTTTCCATTTAATATTTAAAAAATTATAACTAACACTTCATAAATAACCATAACCATAATCTACCACTGATTCTTAATTCCAGACGTTCGATAAGACTCACTGCACTGTGCGTTTAATTACTCTATTAGATTTAGTTTTTCACTTCAGGCTTTTCTTCTTCCTTTTCCTCGGCTAGAAGTGAATGTTGTAGGCATGTTAAAGAAAAGATACATTTAACCGTTATACGCAAATTGTTCTGCTGATAGAATATGCTTGCCAAAACAAATTCAATTAAATAAAAATTTAAATCAAAGTCCCATAGCTTAACACTATTGGATTCAATTCACAACTAGCCATTTAGTATCTCTTGAGATGTACTAAAGTTCGGGTAGTTTCCTGGAACAAAATTGCATCTTTTCTCTAACCTAAAGTACAAGGGGAAGAAAAAAGAAATATTTTATTTCGTTGCTTTAGATCGGGATATGGGGTTTAAGTGTTAAGCCAATATCAGCATGTATCTAACCTAAAGTAGACTGGGAGGAAAAGAAGGAATATTATTTTCTTTGCTCTATATCGGCACCTGGGGTTTAAAGTGTTAATCCAAAACAAACAATACATAATGTTCACAAATGCGACTCGGGTTAAGGATAAATACATGATCTAAGAAATTGTAAACTAATTTTACCTATGGACTAACCCCTTCATTCACCGAGTTTAGCATAAATTAAACTCGGTGAATATATACACGCTTCGAAGATAAAGCATTGTTAGAAATGAGTTAGCACTAAGACCTTACTCAACAGCTCTGACAGTTGTGGATGATCGGATCATGATTTGAAAGATAGCTGAAGTGATAACAGTTTACTTGCTCTTCCTCTTTTCTCGTTATCTCTCATGCTGCGGCTTCTCACACGGCTGTAAGAGTGGGATGTCCTTGGGTTTCAATCAGTGTATGTACATGATTGATGCCGATGTCCCAAGTTTGCCTTATGTGAGTTTCCACGTAAAATTATATACAATGATACCTCTTAATAGCACCAATAGCTTAATAGATGGTTGATTCCACATACTACATTCTACAGATATAACTCAATGACCTTTACATTTCAACGGGATTAACACTTCACATGCTACCTGCTAGAACCTAAACACAGTGAAAACCTTCAAGAGAACTACAGAGTTCGTACGCGGGCAAGATCTCTCTCTAGCAGCCAGTGTTCGGGAATCGTCCTAAGTGAAAACTTTAACAAATTTCGTGCACACAAGAACGGTTCGAAAGCTGTAGCATCAAACACCTAAGATTGCACTGGAACGACGATTTTGGAGTCCGACTTTTCTGACGAAATCCATCAACATCAGACATAAATAAATCTTTCTCACTATTTAAACCTAAAAGCCGGAAGTCGAAGCACTGCTTGCAGCTACTACTACAGTACAACTGTCCTTAACCCTAACTCTCTACATATTCCAAACTGATATCATGGTGCTCACAGACCACCCAGCCGTAATTGTTAAATTCTACGAAGCCTAAGAGGGCCTTGAACGACAGTCCTCGACTCCGCTCTGTTGCATGGTTCTCGGAGCACTTCTTCATAATCTTGCCTACAGGAAGCAATACGTGATACGTCGTCCTTAAAGCAAACATAGTGTAAAACGATCTCGCGTATATCATGCATACCATGTGCTGGCCTCTCCCACAGCTTTTTAGAAGTGCTGTGTTGCAGTGTGCTAAGTTTTTCGAGGCCCACAGGGAACCTCATCGTTGACAAATTCATACTCGTCGACTTGCAGAACAGGACGTACCGCTCAACAACAACCGTCGACCTCTATGATTCTCCAGTATCCAGGCGTCTTTTTCAGAATGCAGTAAAACGTGTACCCCGATATTCAGGAGGACCATCCCACATTCAAGTGAGATGGTCGCCAATTCACCATCACCGTATTCACAGAGAAAGTCCAGAACTAAATCAACACCGACTGGATCAGTACACAGCCATAATTCATCCCTTGTCTCCACCTCCAGTTTGGCACGTCCAACCTCAACCAAAATGAATACCTGACAGGACTTGAGGCAATCTGCACCACTACCTGGCTGCCATTCGACTAATCAAGCTTTTCAAGCATCTCCCTCCCCCTCACTGCCGCAAGCGACTGGCTCCCATAGCATGTCAATCCTTTCAGGTAGCAAGTGACCGCCTTTCAGATCGCTCACAGGTCTCAGAGTACTACCAATGCCGTGTCCACGAAGCATGTCAACAGAATCTCCTCCAGATCAGGCTACAATCCGCGCGCTTTTTGGTGCGTAATAACCAGAACACAGGTGAAGGACCCGAGATATCATACACTTATACACCAAACTCTATATACACGAGTGAAATTTTAATACAATAGCCAAGACCTTTCGTACTGTGCAGAAGCCTAAATTATACATAACGTATGCTCTTTTTGTCAGAGTGATTAATGCTGATATTACAAAAATGTTGTAGAAGGTTTAGAAGTCTTCTTCATACCAGATCTCCATTTCAAAATTTCGTGATCGAGACCTAGAATTACAGGATCATTGACAGTATACAGACCAGAGGACAGCAGATTGAGCTTGTGCATTGATAGTTTTTGTGCTTCGGCTGCCCTCATGGATTTTTCTATGTTACAAGTGTCGTCATACTCTCGAGTGGGCAAGGCCAGGCTATCTTCAGACAGCAACTCGTCCAACCTTTTGTCGGCCCACTTTCCCTCTCTCGAATTCTTCTCCTCGGCTCGTCCAGTACAACTAGTTGTAGCGGCTTCCTCCAAAAGCAAGTCGCCTTCAATATCCTCAGCTTTCTTCTCGTTTACTTCTTGTTTTATGAGCTCCATAGGAAGCTGATCAAAACTAGAATCCTGTTTTGATGGTTGAGTTAGCTCCTCTCCTGGTACTCCTCTCAATTCGAGGCTCTCGAGTTGTTCTTTCAGCTGTCGGAGTTCCTTCCTTTCTTCTTGGGCTCTCTTCGTGTGTTCCTCCACCAGAGCTGCCACGCACCGTGCGTCCTCATCGTCGCCTTGATCCTCAGACCTCTTCGCCTCCTCGCGGAATTTCAAATGCTGTAAGCTGGCCAGCTCCTTCGCCATTCTTAAAACCTGCAAGCCATTACATGACCCGTAAAACATTTAGAAGTGTTTTGAGGTCCTGCTAGAGTACCCGTACGCTACATGCGGGTAAAGTACAGGATCCTCCTAACAGGGTCTTACTCTATACATCAAGATGCGTGAAAACCTAGACACAGGCATGAATAGGAAGCAGTCAACAGAATGGAACCTATGTCTCCGAGCCTTCAAAGTGCATACTACTCTTAAGAAAATCGGAGATCGACGTAACCGTGTCCTTGGAAAAGGCTTTGTCTCCCTAGTGATGAGTGCCGCTTGTAACACAGCACGGTACATACCTGTTCTTTGTATTTGCTGCGAGTTACCACAAGAGACTCCAACTTTTGTTGAAGGTCTGAGCACTGTTGCTGCAGCGACAAGACTTTGGCAGTAAGGCAGGCCTCTGATGTGTTTCTGTAAGCTGCTTTGAGTTCAGAAAACTGCTTCTCTATTGTTGCAAGGGACGCGTTGGTGGTCGCAAAGCGTTTTTCCAATGCCTTGTACTGGTCCTCCAATGCTGCATACTTAAGCTGTCCTAGCTCCAGTCTGTGCTCACACTCAGCCTGAATTCTCTTCACAGCCACCTGGAACAAATAGTCGAGTAGAAGTTAGATCGAGGCCCTTGCAGTACAACCGCTTTTGGTTACACCAAAATATATGACTCGCCACAACTCCTGACGAGCCTCCCTTCATTTCGCAGGTAGAGAAACGGACCTGAGCATCAGTGTTGTGCTGTAGAAGATTTCTCTCCAGAGCTTCCCTTCTCATAGAAAAGTGTTCTTCTGCCAACACAAGAGCTTTCTCTCTCTTCTCCAATTGCATTAATTTGACCCTATACACACACACACACACACACACACACAAGTACGATATTCCACCAAGAAGTGTAAGATGATGTCCAAGGGACTTGACAGGGTTCCTCTCCTCTGCCCAAGTTCTCAACGGTGCACGGAGCTGCGTACTACTGATTATGTAGACCACGCTTTATACACACATTACGCACTATAAGCAAAGAACCTTGCAGAATAATCGAGACTCTATGATCAACTCACCGGAGCTTTTGTTCAAGACCGATGTTCTCGTCTTGAACCCTCTGGATCTGATATGCCATCTCATTTTCTTTCTTCAACCAGTTTTTCTCGAGACTGGTTATAGCTTTCACCTCCTTCTCTTGAAGGTCTTGACGCCACTTCGCTTCCTCCGATCGTCTCCACATTTCAAACTCCCACGCCAATTCGTAGGCAGGGTGCTTCTGCAGATCTGTGACCAAATCTGGTTGAATGTTGGAATCGTTGAGACGCTTTTCGCGCTGGTCATTGTGAAACTCACGTTCATCCTTTTGCTCTTCTTCGTCGAAAGGATTGTTGGTATTTCCGGGTGGTGGATTGCCAGACTGCGCATCATCCACTCCCCGATCCACTACCCCATCCTTGGCCACCTCGCGAGTTGGTCCTATAGCTCCGTACCTGTACTCGGTCTTTAAACTCTCAAAAAAGTTATCGAACGTCCCGACAGACCCTGATTTGTGCAAATGTGAACCCGGGTGTTTGACAGATTTATGAGATTTCTCCTGCATCATACGGACCGGTCCAAGGTCCTCCATGGACAACACTACGCGCAATGCTCCAATGACGCACTGCCAGCAGGAATAAAATTAACTCAGTTCAAACACGTCAGATATCATACACGGTCAAAAGAACCGGATCTACCATTTGATCCAGAGACACCACGACTGTAGAGCAAGATACCTGGTCGGCATCGCCACCGGAGTCGCCAGACTGACTGAGAACAGGTGCGAATCCATCGAGCATTGGTTTATGCATCAGCTGCACAAGTGGAATCGATGCCGTGCCAAGAAGGCTGTCCGTGGTGAATCTGCTCACATTGACATTGCGGCAAACAATCAATATAATTTCGAGGAACCAGAAAGAACTCTTGCACCAGATTCTAGGGTGGTTTGAGGTGCAACTTGTCCGATCACACCACGAGATCTACAGCCAGTATGATTCACGAGATCTATAGCCAGTATGATTCAACAGCCAGTATGATTCACGAGATCTATAGCCAGTATGATTCAAGAGTTGCAGTATCAGCCCGTGAACATTTGCATCAAGGATTGCAACACAAATTCTGGATTCTCTTGAACGAACACTTCGACTAGGAAGAGGTTCTGCACTTTCTACGCGGAAAAACGTGATAAACTGGAGGCGGTAGATTGAAACTATCGCGACATAAGAAACTCGCCGAGGATGAATCCAGCTTTGCGAGACCATGTGATTTGATAGATTGCCGGTACGGTTTGCAACAAGAGGCTAGCCGCTTATAAGCGAAGTCCTGTTCTAACCGATCCGTATGCGAGTTACTCTAGTCATTCGGCTGTTCATTTAAGGTCACCCAGCTGTTCGAAGAAAATGTGCCAGAGTTCACTGCAAACTTTACTCATGGGAAACAAGTCTGTGCGAGCTCATAACATCAACATGAAGAAGAAGATGAACTTTGGACTCATGCTACGTCAGTAACAGGTTCCCTTGATGGTCCCAAAGAGCTCTAACCCAGTCGAGAAGAAGGTTCATCTTGTATAGGAGAGCGTCAAATCTGGGAAAAAGCTAGTATGAAGTAGAAAGACATAATTCTCCTGATTTTTTTCATTACCTGTCAGAGTGGAGAACTTGACCGACAAGTTGAGGCTTTTGAGCCAATGCCGAGGCCATATTCCCGACGTATGCAGGAAGCTCCAACGCTACATAGCTGAAAGCACTCAGACCGCACCAGCCAAATATCCATCAGCATTTCATGGCACGTTCATGTCTGTCCACATCAACCATCCGCAGCAGTAAAAACAATGTCAATAACCCCATCTGGCCCATTTATCACGAAACTAAGTACTGTACCCGCGTAACTCATTCTCAAATCGCAATATCAAAGAAGCTCAAACGTAACACACACTTAGACCCGACGGGGGACTACACTTTGTAGATCTTCCTAAGGTCTGGAAATTCTCCTAGGGAGTTCTCTTGTGCGGCAGGCCAAAACTCAGCGTCAGATGAATTCAACTTAACTCAACAGTCACCTATTAAGAAACATTTAGCCCTTGGAAAGCCCGACGGGCAGGAAGTTTTAACCCAGAAGACCATACATCGGAGACAAGGAGAGTTCGAGATAGTGAGAAAATATCCTGCCTTTAAGACGGCCCTGACGCTGAGACGGCCCCTGAGAGGAAATGAGACAAGCAAATACCTTCATGGACAGCAGGAAAGTCTGGCTTGATTCTTTAATTAGGGATTCCTCTGAGATCCAATGGAACTTTGAGTTTGCGAGTGAATTCCAGGTTGAGATATTGACCCGTTTGGTATGATCACTTCCGTGCCTCTCTGGACAGCAACAGGAGGATGAGTTCGGTGGGGAGTCGTCAACTTCGAAACACTTCCAGGCACGGGAGAAGCAAGGCCAAGATCCACGAGCTGCTGCGGCATGAGTACGCGCACGTAGACATTTACAGCCCTCATCTGAAGCCGCAAATTTGCCTTAAAACTTCTCACATCAATACCTATCCTGAAATGCCGTAAATCGTCGTCCCTGATCCTCCCATCTCCACCTCCACCATGCCCAGCTTCCTCATTGCTTCCAGCTCTCGCCGCCGAGGTGTCCATCCAAGCCTCCATCTTTCCACCTCCCTCACTTCCTCACTTCACCCCCAGAGTCTCCGGATTCTTACGATCAATCGAACACCGCTTGCAAGTCTCTCCACTCGCTTGCAACTCTTCTCGTTTCTTATCCCCTTGTCGCACCTCTCAACTGCTTCAACGACCTGATCGTGCGACGATCTCCGCCAATTCATCCATTCAATCAGTTACACAGAATTCGAACTCACAAATCTTGCGATGTGATCAGATCGAAGGTGCACCACCACCCTGGTCTGATCCGAGCAGGCTACGCAGGCCCGCAGCACTGGAGAATGGCTCGTGCGATGTGACGACCATCGTGCTACTCTATGCTTGTCAACAGCTCGCTTAGGGTTAGCCAAAACGGGAGCAGAAAACGGGTCGTTATTTCCCGCTGCTTCGACTTCAGTACTAACGGCTTAGATCAATCCATCCATCAGCGTGGACAGGTTTAACGTGTACACTACTAAATTCAAGGAAACGATCCGTCCGTGGCTCCTGTGAGATAATACCGTACCGACTTTCCATTTCGTGCCGTCGCGCACATTCTTCATACGACAGTTATCCATTCGCGCAAGTTACTGATTTGTTCTTTTGCCTGCCATGCTGGAAGTCGTTTTTACGTTCAGCTTATTGGATTAGATAGCTCACCTTCTGCGAGTAAAAGCTTGGAACAACTACACTCATTGATGACGTGGCAATACGAAACCGGAAACTAACGGTTCTTGAGGTTATTTTTAACTTTTTATAATATCACTTTTAGTAATTTACGTGGCTACTTTGAAGTTTGAAGGTGGGATATGAATTAGTGCGCGATCTGGAAAGCCGGTGTGGTAGTTGCGAATTTAAACGATTAGTACAGTAGAGTGCGTGCCGTTCGTCACATAGGGAACGAATAATTGCTTACTTTTTAAAGGAAAGTGATACAATTTTGTTACTTGATTTTATTATAACTAAGCTAAAAATAATAACCATGCTCGATCAACTTTGGTACAAACGTTGCGAAAAAAGACAATCGAGATCCACGAGATGAAAACCCGAGTATGTCATTTGTAACAGTAGGGTTTTCTCATATTCTAGAAACAATTTATTTTCTGATGTCGAGGAGAACTCTGCTTTTATTTTTATTTTTATAAAAATATAATAGTATTATTTTTTCTCGAACTCTTTCCATGTTCACCACGAGACGAAAATCTGGATACGTCATTTGCAGCAGTAGGGTTTTCTCATATCTTAGAAACAGTTTATTTTTCATGTCTAGGAGAATGTTGCTTTTATTTTTATACTTTGTAAAAGTAAAATAGCGAAACTTGTTCTCGGTCTCTTTCCATACTCACTATGACAAAGTTAGAGGATACATATGTACTTGTACAATAGAGTGGCGTCTTGGTAACAGAGTGGGTCTGGAGATTTAATCCACGTTAGCTTGAATCTCACTTTGAACAGAATCAGAGAAGGAAATTGATCTTGACTATGTGGAGAAAATATATTCAAAGTCAACTGGAACCAAGAGAGTGAAAATAAAAATTGAAATGAACAGTGAAGAGTTAGAGGGTCTACTTTGTAGTTTGGTTATCCTCAAATGTTCTAAGACTTGAAATGAGTAGTGAAGAGTTATAGATGTGTCATTGTAGTTATAGATGTGTCATTGTAATTTGGTTGTCCGTAAATCACACAAGGATAACAAAAGATTCGTTAAGAGTGAAAATAACTCAAATTAAGAAAAAAAAAGTTCAATACAACGATCGAACCGGGTGTAGTGTGAATAACCATGGCAAAGACAATACTGTAAAAACCAAACGGTTGGGAAGAACTATCAAACCGAAAAGGAAAAAAAAGTACTGAAAGGACCAAGCAACCAACACCCAAGAAATGAAAAGAAAATAGAGGTTCAGTCTCGTCATCCTTAGTTCTAAAACTGTCAATTGTTTCTAAAATATCAAATTATTAATCATTTCTAAAATACAAATATAGGTAAATACAAATATTGTATATATTTGTAATATATTTTAATTCATTTTTAGCTAAAAAGGAAAAGAATATTACATTAATACTATAGTTGTATATACAATATTAATATTCTAATATATAAAAATTTTATCCATAAAGTAGTTACTCAAGATCTGGTTCTTTGGTCAACTAAATTTTTAAAGCAATTCGATGGTTAACTTTGATGAATTTTTTGACGAAATGGATCGGCGTTTACTGTATGTCAGGAGCAGACACCGATTGCCAATTCTCTTAGAGCCAGATCGGATAACTTGATGGAAGATCATGCAAGCTAGGATTTTCCGCAAAGATGTGGAAGAGCACAAGCGATGAGCATGGGTTAGAAAACTCTGTCACATAACTAGATTGGTCAGATTAGGCAACTCTTAGAGTTTTAGATTTAACATTATTTCTTTTCATATTTATATTTGAGCTATGAGAGGTTTCACGAAAGACAAGATTGGACATCTTGCTAAGTTGATTTTGCAATCTTGATGACTGCAATCTCTGAAATATAAATATCAGAACAAGTGTTCACGTGTCTCATCAAGAAACTAGACGCTGTAGACAATGAAAATTATCATGGAGAGTTTCAAGTTCAAAGGAATGAGAAAAAATTTAAACCCATAATAGAAATGAATTCTAACATTTCGAAGTTATGACATATTGTCTCGCACTCGTTGAAGAATATTTTCTCATAACTTTGACATCCTCTAATATTTCTTAATTTGATTCTGATCGGACAGCACTATAATCTCAGATCTTGCATTGAGTGGCTCAAAGGTGTTGCAAGTTGCTTCTCATCCAAGTTTAACATGTACTGATTTTATTAAAACTATGGATTTTATTAAAAATTATTGATGCATGTGTTAAGATGATGTGATGAATTCTTAGAAGGATTGTTGTTGTAACACACAATATTTGTATTTTATGTAGATCTTGATGTCTATACGATCAAGAGGTCCTTATCTACGCATAGGAGAAAACCGTACGTAGATCAAATTGTCGTGTTGTGCGTAGTGCGTGTTAAGTCACAAGAGAACAATTTACGTTAATTTTTCACTTCCTACGATCAAATTTCTCATCGTTCTGCGCGAGAGGAACTCCAAATTGCTTGTTTGGAGTGTCATGGGATCAAGGTAGCTACCACTAGAGAAGACGGATCTCAGATCAAGTGATCCGTTTTGCGGGTGTACATGATTTTAAATCGTAGAGAGTAGGCTTTCTCATGCACCCCCCATGGAAAGCGTGTGGTAGCTAGTTTTAGCTAAGGGTTTGTACATGGATTTTGTTTGGATCAAGATTTGATCGTGTGATACTAGTGCAAAGCTTTTTGTTAGCAAAGGAATGTTTTCTTTACTTTGAGCTACGCTTTAGTAGTTTTGGGTTTAGGTAGGAATTCAAAGACTTGTTTTAGGAGGTTTGCATATTACCTATCACTCAGGTCTGTTTCTCAGTTTTGTGTTCATAGAGAAAAAGAAACGAGAGTGTATATAAAGTGAGAGTAAATATATCTTGTGAAGCTTGTTCTTGTGATTGATTCTCTTTTTCTTACCTCTTGTACGATATCTCCACAACGAGAGATCTCGAATTTTCTTGGACAATCTTCATGTAAAATTCAATACGATAACGTAACATGTCCTCGATAGTTTGGTTGGTTCTTTTAGTTTATCCATCAATCTATATGTGATAGATAGTGACCATGACGAGTTTAATTTAAATAGATCAAATATAGTTCTTCAAAATAGAATAGTAAACTGAGGACTTCTATCTATTATGATCACAGGACATATCATACTAAGCAAAAACAACATTCAAGTATAACTAAGCAAGTTGAGGAGTTGAGACGTCTTTCTTTGTTGATCGAATATGGATCATCTTGCTAAGTTTATGTACGAGACAACTGTGGAGTCAAAATTGAATTGGTCAAGGCTAATTCATCATTAATTCCATACTAAAATGTTCTCAACGCTTGGCAGAGATATGAAGAGGTTGAAGAAGACCGATGGATGCATGATAGTAGCCTTATTTTTTTGACCCATTGCCCAACTCTTGGTGTATGATGCATCTTCTATCATCTTGCGTTAATAGAAAACTCGTTGGACTGGTTCCAATGTTTTATCCGCTCTCATGTGTCTTGCAATTATTGAATTATGACATTCGGTCAGTATGATGATATGTAGTTCTGGATCATTTGTCATCCATAACTTCTCTTCATGGAATGTTAATCATAATTGTGAGAAACATGTTTTGAGGTTTTGGCTGCTACAATCTGTGCATCAGACATTGTGTCATCAATCAATTTTGTTCAAAAGTGAAAATTCATCTTGTTTCTTGATGTCTTCGTCTTCATCTACAACTTAGAGGACGATATGAAAGTATCATCTGGATGTGATTACGAGTTAATACGGAAGACAACTTGAATGGATATAGTAAGATTGTCCGGAAATGTATTGTATATCTGGAATTGTTCTCGGATGTGGATCAGTCCGGATAGTTAATTTTATGGATTGATATCTAAATACATCCGGCTGTTAGACAATTCTTGATCTTGGTCTAATGGTCTACTAGCATGTTGCTAAGTGAATAGTATATAAGGGACTTTGTCGCTAAGGATCGTATTCTTTGATCGATCAATCAAGTGTATAAGAGAATTTTGTGTAAAAAGGAATTTATAATTTTGAGAGAAACTTGTGTACTGAATCTGAATGCATGTTTGATGATGAATTCAATGTTCAGATCCATTGATAAGAGACTTTTACATACCAATGTATATCACGAGTAACATTTTGACGACCATGCTGAGAACACAACAAGTGCAATTTGTAACTAGCGAGATCTTTACGACGGACGTGGAGTGATCCGTTTGTACATGGAATGAGAAGAGACACATGGATAATTAAGCAAATGAATGAGAGATAACTAGTCGACTTGGCTAGATGAAGAACTAGAACAAGAAATTGTCGAAATATACTCGCTACAGTTAGAAGAATTAGTCTACAGAACGGATGAAAAAGCAGAATTACTACAACCCGGAGAACTTGCGAACAAAATGTTGGCCCTAACTCTCAATACAGACTACATTCCTTGTCTTCGGAGTCCAATTCGTGTACATTCGATTAGAGATCAACAAAAACAACAAAGTTCTGTTTTCATCCATAAATAATTTATGTATCCATAACATGTGGTTGCACAATCCGAAAGAAAGAGATCTTAACATCGTACTACAACTCTACTAGAAGAATCTCAAAGTGTTATGCAACTCCGTAAAGATTCGTATTGGAATGTTGTTCTAGATAGAGATCAAATATGAAGTCTTTGAAATAGTCCCAAGAAACATGGTGAGACTACTCATCCGGAACAATGTTTAGAAACACGTCACAAGATGATGTAAAATCAATCCGGAAGATTGACTTTAAAGACTTATATAAAGCATCAACCGCATGAACTTTTCATTAGAAGATCTTAAATGAAAATGGTAGCAATATACATGTGGTATTGGATGTCTTATTGATCAAAGAACCGGAACAAAGATTTAAAAATCATGAAGATCTAAAGGAACTAAAGTCTAGCCGTCAACAAATGATTTCAACTGAGACTAAGTGAGAAATTACATGTGCAAACAAAACGACAATGCAGATCCTGGGCAATACAAGAACAAGATGGAGTCCGAAGTGAATTGATATAAGAAAATTAAATATTACCAAGACAAGAATGACAATCTCACATACTCTATGATGATTATATTTGATAGGAAGAAGGTTGGAGTGCATGCCTTATATCTTAACAAGTGGGTGGAGATTTTGGACTCCTTAGAATTGCTAGTGAAAAATAATCCACTTTGTATGATGGAGGTCTCTAAGCCTCTTCTTAATGATGACGAAGGAGGATCAAAGCCTCTATTTCTTGATGGTGATCTGAAAAATCAAACATATAGCACTTATACAACAATCAGATAACAATATTTGTAGTAAAAGTCCTTGTTGCTACAACAAGGACTGTCTTCTCATCCAGACTAATAGAACTGTAGATGACACACATGCGTTGATTAGCCGTGAACGAGTTCAAGTTAGTTAGAACGAGTTCAAGTTAGTTAGAACGAGTTCAACAAGCATAAACGATGAAAAATTAGACGTGAAATGTAACCTTCACTTGTTTTAAATCATATTGGTGTTACACTCAACAAAGGCCTTGCATATTGTTTGCTACTATTGAGATTATATGTCATTTGGTCGAGCTCATTGCAAAGATTACTTGAACGATACATAGTAAATGGAACTTGTTTCTCTTCGCCGTATCTATCTACACTTCGAGTTTCAAAACTCCATTCGCTCATATTCTTCAAACAATTAACCAAAATAGGTTGATTCTTGCTAGATAAATAGAACAATTATCCAATGTAGTTGATGAGTTTTGATGTCTGATTGTAAGCCTCATGCAGATGCAAAGAGGTAGAGAACTTAATCGAAGCTACTTTCTCATATCCCGAATCCGTTGGTGGATGAAATAACACTTGTTGTTATGATTCGATTATTCTTTGTTGCATACTTAGATGACATAGATAAGTTCAGACACATTTGGTGGATAGAATAAAATCCTCCTTGATATGGTTTGACTATTTCTTACTACACTTTTATGATGACACAAAATGAGTTCAAATGATATTCGAAGCACACATCTTTATGTTTGTGTACAAGTTTGACACACTATGAGGACAACGCGTGAATCATCTCGAACCTCAGACTTTGTTCAATTGCTAATAAGTTCATCAATTCACATTCCATTCAGTAATTCATTACAAAATAACCTCAAATAACGTTTGGATATATTTTCTTGCATTCTCGACAAAGAACTAACACTAGTAGATAATTATTAATTATTTTCACTCAAGAAAATTTTTGCTTAACAACTACAAGCGCATACAAAAAATATATGTATATATTTTCTAAAATACAAATGAAGTGTACAAGTTTAGAATTTAAGCTAACAAGAGTTTTTAAAATTTTATAACTTACATATATTTATAGAGGATGGACAAGATTACAAACTATCTCGTATGAGTATCTCTTGAGATATGCAGAGTCTCCACGAATAGACATGTTCAACCACTGTGGAAACTTTGGCTATGTTTTAATAAAAAAAAGATTTTTAATGTTAGATGGAGAACATATAATAAATTAGAAAAAAATTTAAATTCGTATATAGATATAAAATGATACTGGATTTACCGTTGAAGATGATCCAAACATAACTTGTAAGTGGAACATAACTGCAATGTTTTTGAGACTACCAGTGCAACTGTTTGCTAACGAGAAATTAATCTATAAATACATTAGATAATTAATTAAGCTTGCAATTGATAGATTGAAGATAGAAAAGATGGATATACAAGCAAACTCTTTAACTCACTATGAAACGAAATATGGTCTAAAATTTCATGTTTGACATTCCTTAATTTATCCATATTTGATAAGAAATATTTAATATTATCTATCGATAACAAATGGGAAACAGTTCTTTCTCATTAACCCGTGGAGTATACAAAGACAACAAGCACTGTCCGAGAGCTGATTGGAAGAAAAGTTGTAGATTGACACACCACCTTACATTCTCAGTTATCGAGCATGCAAAACAAGAAGCTTCGCTTGCGGTTTCGACCTTAGCTATTTATCCGGATCTACACCCCTTCTTTTCTTACATCCCTCTGTTCGTCTTATCAACGTCTTATCAGTACGTTAATCTTTTCGCATATCTACCGTCTTGTTGCATCAGCGGAAGCTCTTGCTCAGTAGGTCACTCACAACGCTAACTTACAAATCACAATCACACGTTATTGTTCATGCACCACTTACCTTTATTCAGTTTGGTCTGGACTGGAGCCAGATCGTCTCCTTAACTTTCAAGCTCAACATTCCTTAAGTCCTGACCTAGACCCGACTAGGTCGATTTTAAAACATGAACAAGTCATAATTTGACTTGGGACGGACTTCTCATACAGTATAGAGTCCTAAATTGTACTTCCAGCACACTTAGCGGCCCAACCATCCGTGATGTCCGTCTGAGTCTAGGCTCCCAAATGATGGTATAACTAGTCGTCTCGTTCTCTAGTATTGTCCCATCCCTTGGGTCGTTTCTAAGTCCAGACGTTCATGTTCTGGACCAAAATGTGTCTTGGTATTGACCCTACTTTCACCTCATACACCTAGAGTCCGTCCATCAAACTCTAAGGTCGGATGACTCGTCCTGACCCATCCAAGCATCGAGCCCCCCTCATATATACTTTTGGGAATCTACGGCCTCGTCTTCCTCTTTGGTCATTGAAAATTATACCACAACTCGAACACATGATCGACTACAACTATCAACTCTGAGGTCAGTTTGAGGAGTAATGTATATCATTGGAACGCTCTCACTGAGACCTTTCTAGTGATACCTTACTCGCCTCGAGATCTTACACGGAGCTCTGTCCACGACCCAAAACGTCACTAGAGCTCCAACACTTGGTAATTTTTTTGAGAAATTGTGATCCAATCCCAGATTAAGACTATGTGGTTCGGATTAGCATCTAGACCCATGTCTCGGATCCACGTTTCGGACTTACGTCTCAGACTTACGTTTTGATCTGTTTTCAAACTTGCTTTCGTAAGTCAGCATTCGTATAGGGTCGTCTTGGGATAGGCTCTTATGTCCTAACCTTGTACCAACCTTGATTCAGAGAACCACTTAGGGTTCATATGTTCTCGACTTCTCGGTCAAGCCGTTAAGTCCTAATCGCAGCGTTCACAACCTAACGCAACTCCACTAGAGTTCCGTTGTTCGCGTCTACGCTTGATCTTTAAACCGAAGGTCCCGACATTCATCTCCATTTTGGAGGTTGATGCCCTCATCAACAATGATCTTTAAGTTAATGTCAAGTTCAAAATGAGTAGCCAACCCCTTGATGTTAGAATTGAGTTCTGGTAGCTAACCCGCATTTCTCTTCTTGGCTTGAGTCTTAAGTCCGCGCTAGAACACTTAGAAAATTTCAACTAGTCTCGAGAAACTCTAATTTTTTTGTCATTCTTAAAAACTAATTGACAATTTCTAAACATTATACCTAAGACTCTAACTTGCTAACTTATAAGTATTCACTTACTGAGTCTCTAGAAGCTCACTTTTTGATCGCAACTTGATTTGACTTACGCGCGACTAAGTTTACTTTGCAATTAGAAAATCGCAATGCAAGATCATCCCAAGCTCCAAGACAAGTGTAAACTGTTCACACTTGCTTTCCCAATACTATGACAAACATAAGTCTTGATTTAGACGATTATCTAAACCAGTTCGTTTCCTTTGAGTGCGTTTTGTTCCTGTTCTTGACGATATCCTAAGCATCTGATCAGAACTAGTCATAGCCATGCACTACCAATACACTTAGACAATTTTCAAGAAACAAATCTCTTATTTCCACAAAATACGAGTCAAAGCTACAAAGTCCATCGGTCCAAATCGCCTTAAGTTGTTACTGTACGATTTGTCATTTCTTCACTCTTCGAGAAGATGTCCACATCTTGCTAACGCTATTTGTTGTCCATGTCACAGTTTGAAGAGGTCTAATACTTCACTTGCATGTTCCATATCGTCCTCTAGCAGCCAAGTTGCTTCTTTCAAGTGATATCCACGCCATTTGACCAAGTACTCTGTTTGGTTGGATTTGTGTCGAGATCACAAAATAGCCTCCATCTCGTATTCTGATTCGTCTTGCACAACATCAAGTTGAGACTTGAGAACTGTTTGCGCTACGGTCGTTAATCATTCTTGAAGTATTTCTTTGATAAAGAAACATGGAAGGTCAGATGCAACTGTCACTCGAGAGGGAGGTCTAACATATAGACATCTTCGTGCGGATTTTGGACAATGACAAAAGGTCTCGCGAACTTTGATGAGAACTTCATCAAATTTCCTTCTAGAAAGATGAACTTCTTCGTACTTAACAATACTTCTTCGCTCACTTGAAACTTCACTTGTCGCCGATGCTTGTTTACTTACTTCATGTAATGTTGCTATGCTTTCTCGAGGTTCTTTTTCACTTGGTCCTCGCGTCACTGCATTCGGCCACCAACTCTTCAACTGATGTTTATCATGTTTTTTGATCGTGTCAATGTAGAACTCCTTGCAAGTGTCAAGTAAAGAGGTCTTTCTAGCTCACGTCTGTAAGCCAACAAAAAAAGTGATTCGTCAATTGCTGAATGCTTCGGAGAGCAATATTCAGCAAGGTTGCGCCCAAAAACTATGGTCAACGTTTACATAATTCTTCAAGCATTGATTCAGAATCGAGTTAACTCGTTCCATTTGTCCATTCGTTTCGAGATGAAAAGTAGTACTAAATCTTAACTTAATCCTCAACTTAAATTTTAAATTTTAAATTCAAAAGATACTTGTGAACTTAAAATCTCGGTCTCAAATAATACCTCGAGTAATCCATGTAAACATCATCAAGTATCTAAGAACAAATGAGAAGTCGTGTACTCTGTTGCGATATCGAAAGTCGAGGATAAAATATGAATAAGTTATGTTTCGGCTGCATGTTCTACAATTTCACTCTTCGTTTGAACTGTTCCAAGTACATGTACTCTTTTGTCTGAGTATCGCCCATAGAATTTTCACATATTTGTCTTTCCAAGTCTGACTCCTTTAGATACATAACTTACATAATTTATGTCGACGTTAAAAAATATTCTTCTTTACAATTCAAAGCGTTCGAAATCAAATTGTTCTTTCTCGCTTTGTAGATTAATTTTACACTCTGTGAGCGCCAAATGTCATGCCATCATAAAATAATATTCTCCTCGTGTTGTGTTTCAAAATACTTAACGAAATATTTTCAATATATGATTGCATTTTGTACTGTCCTAAGTAATACTGTCATTTCTTCAAACAATGAACCATCTCATAACAATTCTTCCTCGTGAATCAATCATCGACTCTCCATCCTTAATAAATTTTTATTTCATACACTACAAATTTTCCATCTTACATCAACATTCCGTCAATTGTATAATTACTCCATAATTTAATATATTTTGTGTGAGACAAAATACACTAAGCCACGAAAGCTTATCCCCTCCTTTCCGACTTTCTCAGACAAGTATAACTTATGCTAACGCATACCTAAAGTTTTCACGATATATACCTATGATGATGCATAGGGAAATTCATCTGTAGACGATAAACGAAGACGTGGTCTAAACGGGGAAGAGACTAGAACAAAGTCGGAAAGTTAAACAGACGAATAACCTCGAGACTGTCACTCACCGTCGTACCTTCCACGTGACGTGTGGTGGTATTTTACCCGCTTGGCCTACCCGCTTGGCCGATCAGGTACGAACTTCTACTGTGTGCCAGTGTGGCAGCGACGCACATTCCTGCTAACATTTTTACGTTTATATACTGAAACAACTCCACAAACATCGGTGCAGTAGTGGCAGAAACGTGGTCCCGCTTTACCTCATCACCAAAAGGTTATCAAGCCTAAAAGTACACATGCCTCTAGAAAATCTACGGTATCCAACTTCTTGGCCTTCCGCCTCTTTCTCACGTTGCACGTCATCAATGTACGACTTGTTAGCGGGATCACCTTATTCCGACGTTTGTTCTATGTCGCTATCCTAAATAAGCATAACACAAGCAGGTTTTACGGGCCCTCTGACCCTACAAGCGCAGCACACCGCAGCACTGACGAGTTGCGTCCGCCAGGTTGGAGTCTTAAGTGTGCAGAACCATCTGTACGGGATGCAGCTCCTTGCTAACCAACGAGTCTTCCCCACGATGAGAAAACAAAGAGCCGTGCTTCGAGTTTGACAACCTTTCCGTCAAGACACCGGAAGAATGGCTGACTCTATCCACGTCTTGATAAAACATCATATAGAGATTACTCCTGATGGGGACACATGCATACCGGATGCATCTTGCTAGATCATCATACAGAGATTACTCCTGATGGGAACACATGTATACCGGATGCAGAACTGGCAAGTGGAGAGAACTCGGAATACTGTACACAACCGACACCCAACACAGTTTCCGCTGAATCTCCTCTGAGACATTTTCGACTCAGGTTGGTTTGTTGTGGATCCGAGAGATCTCGTTATATACAGTGTTTGTCATCAGGACAAGGTACTCTGATAAGTGTACGAGTGCAATGTCGGTAATGACGGTGAGGTTTACGGCATGTTGCAGTCACCGTGGAATTACTGTGAAATTACGCCAGGCTGTGTACAAAAGGTGATGACATCCTGTTGCTTGTCATCAAACAAGGGAAGTAGAAGAATCACGTCTCTACCAAGGTGATCTCCTCATCAAGAGTTGAGTCTCATCTGGAGAACTGTCGTCTTCAAGAGCCATCGCATGCACAGCAGCGGGACCGTACCTTTTGTACTTCTTTCTTGAGAGGCACCAAGCATCTCGGAAAGTGCTGAGCTGCAGTCCACAGAATCACCAATCAGAACGTAAAGTCATGAGATCTGCTGCAATGATAACCAAAAAACAGAAAATAATGTCATGAATCTTGACTGATTAACAGGCGGATTAACAACATACGTTACTTAGTATTCTGGCACCAACCCACGCTGAGTCTGGTCCATGTCTGGGAGCGAGAACTTCCAGACCATCCGCCAATGAAGATGACGAGAGGACTTTGCGGACTTCCTTTTCCAGCCTCGCTGCATTAACACCCAATGAAGCCTCCGATATAAGATACAAAAAAGAAGTCCCTTCTTGTAATGCTCGAATGTGTGAGCTTAGCATGTGGATATGCATAAATAGGGTAAAAACCATCATTTCAGATGATTAGAGCATTTCCTCTTATCTATTATACATCAAACAGACCTCACCATCAAATACAGCAAAAAGAACTCACCATCTAAACCTGGAAGACAAGCGGTGCCACCAGAAAGAACAACTGTCTTGAACCAATTCTCGTCAGCCTTGTGCGTAAGAGGCAAAGTTGCGGAGTGCTCGATACACAAGGAAACAGCCTGCTGGAGGCTCATGGTTCGCCTGTCACCCATGAAAGACCCAAATGATGTTTCAATACGCAAATTTTGTAGTGCATGTGACGACATAACATGTTTCCGGTTCCGCTTATCAAGCCTCTTGTATCTACCGTAGCATGACCTTGCAAGCGGTTTCAACTTGCAGCTTCGCATACTCCCCAAACGTCCAAATAACGTAATTGCACTTACAAGCGTCCAAGACGAGGCTGGAACAAGATCTCGGGAGCTCTAAACCGCTCGTCCTCAAGCGTGAATGTACCCTCATGGTTGACGGCAAAACTGGCCTGAACATCCGATCTGTTCAGTTCCGCCTCATAGTCCTGGGCAACATAGCACAAATTCTGCCACAATACAGTTCCGCGGAATAAAGGAGTGTCAAGGTTTGACCAAAATAAATCAGCCGAGTCTAAAGCTACTAACCTCCACGAAAACAGAAAAGAAAGACGAAGATATAATGTCGTGAACCAGACTGTAAAAGTCGAGGTGGTTCCGACAGCACTATCTCACCCAACTTGCATGATGAAAACTTGCAGAGGTGTTGTATGAGTAACCATTAAGATAATCTACCTCTTTTAGAGTGCGGACAGTGTACATGGAAGCAGCAGGACGTCTATTATGTTGCATGAGCTCGCCTAAGTGTTCTGTCAACTGCATAGCCCCTTGACCAACGATTTCAACACCAACATTCCTCATAACCTTCCCATGTAAAACTGCAAGTTCCAGAAAGAGTTTAGGATCATGTACATAATGGCGGCGTATGGTATGTTCAACGCTGACTTCAGATAAATAATAAACAGCACCACTGTCACCAACTTATACTCTCCCCTAGGTACAATTTAAATCACTATTGCTAAGAGCATACTTGGTACAATAGATGTAACATGAAACCCGATGTTGACGACGATTCCTGACGTCCGGTTTGCAGCAAAGAGCGCCAGAACTGCCTGTCATCACCATTAACTCGACGACAGTGAGAAACAGAATCAACCCGTATTGGTAGACCAGGAGGTTCAAGTGATAGACATTCTCACTTATCTTTCTAGTTCACGAACCATTCATGTGCAGGGGTTAGTGACTGCAATATGTTCCACTTGTCAGTGTGAGAAAAGGGTGGGTCCCGTTTCCTCTTACCTGATTCACATAGCAGATCGCAGGCACCCCCAACTCAAAAAGTGCGGAATGGGTTATTTCTCGCAACTGCTTTCTTGCTGCCATTGCAGTCTCTGTATCTGTGTTTGCACAAGGGCTTGAGTTACTTCACATGGTCTTTCCGGCACAAAAGAGGTAGTGCAATTATTAAACATCGGCACTCCACAGGTACCACGACGATTAAGGAATAGAGTACATACTATCAGAATGACTGATTGGGGCCGTCAGAACCATAGGCTGAGCGGAAGGTTTCGCCTGCATGCTGCACGAAAGCGGAGAATACACGTGAGCATCGTCCCATCACCTTGGACAATATCTGTTGACTGCGCTAACAAGTGGCTAAACTTAAGACTGAGTTGCGGCTCTCACCACTGGAACAGCGTCATGAACAGATCCTTCAGACGGGGATAGATTGGTGACTCGATATTTCCGAACTCCTGCCGAGAGTATAATACAGAACGCGTTAGTGCAGAGATATGCTTTCCACTTGTCTGATGTTTACCCTTTCGCTTGAGAGTTTTGTTTGCTGTCAGCTCATGTACAAAATCATTTTCACAGTGCTGCGCTGATCAGTACTATTCTCACTTCAAAACGCATTATTCACATTTAACGCCTAATTAAATTTGTCGCAGTTCCTAGACATGATTGACTTTTCCTTAGAAAGTGTGAGACTGGATCCTACTGTAACAGAGTCCATGACACTGACCAGAAATGTCGGTAACCTGTGTTCAGGTTTGTCCTGATCACTCCAGCCATACTTACAGTAGCCAGATCCACCTGATCACCATGCAGTAGGAAGCAATTACGATGACGAACGCGCGGACTAAAATCACCGTTCAAGTATACAATCATACATACTTCTTGCAGCTGATCATTCTCGATCAAGAGCTTACCGTCAATAATAACAGTGCGAGGAGTCCGCAATATTTCTCGATATATCGTGCAATAAGGAAGTGGCAAACAAGGTTCTCTGAAACAATGCAGGCGAATAAACAGGGTACACACACTCAGTATTCTGAGATTCAAGTCGGGTCATTATCTTCAGCCTCGATTACAGATACGGGTTCGGATATGATAGTTCCTCCGCTTCAGAACCTTGAACGGCACTCACGAACCACTCATCTTCCCGCAGTAATTCAGCGACAGATACAAGAACATCATAACAGTAAACAAACCGGTACAACAACAACCACTCGTCTGCGTCTACTAGACTGGTGGCCTCCTGGGGGGATCGCATCTTCTTGGAACAAATAAGACAAGAAGAAATTCTGAATTTCACAGGCATGTTTTCAAGGATGACTGAGTGCGCGGACTCTGGGTGGGAACCTAGGAATACTCCAATATAATGTTTGAAATCTAATGAAGAGTCCATAAGTCAAAATGAACTCTGGAAGCTCTGAAGAGGTAGCAGAAACGTCGAGTCAGACTATCACATATTCACCAGCTAAGGCACTCTGCCACTCTCGTTAAGTCCTATGACAGACTGTCCACAGCGAAGGATTCTGACATGCTCTATTCATACCTGATGGCTACGCCAGTTCTAAGGTAGCCCTCAGCGAACAGAACCGCTTGCCAGTGTGTCGGACCGGTTTCCTGCGCCAGGAGAGCTTCCCACAAGAGTTCATCACTGGCGACCCACTTCCAGGCCTGCGAATGAAGGGCCCTTGAATATTCAGTCAACCGTGAGCAGTGACGATGACCGTCAAGCGAAAGTAGTGAAGTGCATAATAGTGGACTGATCTAGTGAAAGGTAATTTACTGACGAATCACGAAGGTCTACAGATACGTGCAAAAGACCAAGCTTTCACTCAAAGATAACCCAAGTTCATCAATCAAGAGAAAGTTTGCAACAGCAAGCAAGTCCTACACCAGTCCCTACTCGAAACCGAGAGAAGATGTAAGAAGAAACTCTCCAGGAGTTCCAAAGTGGAATACAATCATAACGTATTTAAGTAAATAGAGCAGCAGCAGATGATCTCATACTAGAGTTCGGACCCAGAACGAAGGTGTAAACGACACTTGTCAAAACGTTACAGAAGAATACAATCAAACTACCTTGCAGACGAGGCTCGCCATCACCAAGTCTTTCGCAGGCAGGCGCTTAAAAATGGCAAGTAGCAAGTCCCCTGACAACTTACTGCACTCTGCTTCCGAGAAATCAGTATCCATTTCGTCAAGGAGTGTCGAAACGGGTATCCGATTACACATCGAAGTGAAAGCCCGTCTCAGCAGAGCAACCATCTTCTTGATAATTCCCCCCCTTCCGCCTGGTCTTCAACTCCGATTAAGCCTTTTGTGTATCTTGGACCAATGGACACTCGACTAGAACGCACAATATATCCCACGCCTCCACTTATTTAACCGTTTCTTAGTTCAAAGGTCTTGTCCTCAATTGTCCCGGTAGACCTCACTTGCTCCGCATCACATGTACTATGTCCTTCTCCCTCCTGTACGTTCGAACTCAAACTCCCCAATTACTGCTACTACTAGTTCAAAAGAGGGGCTCCGTTATTTTAGTCTCACGCGACACATAAGAAAAGTCGAATCTACCGTTAGCATCCTCTTACAAGCACACTTCCACTGGTATTCAAGCAGAAACGTGGGCAATTACATGTTTCCACGACCTCTCGACACCATTTGTCAATAACTGATCGGAAAAGAAAAACTAAAATCACGCTTCGAGATAGTACAGACTGGAAGCGCAAAACGCCACACTAGTCTCCTGATGCGCCTGAAGTCAAATTCGTATTTTCACGCCCTGCTGCGAAACTGACAGTACATCGCCGGCATTCTTTTCTCCTAAGTCCCCGTCCAACAATGAAATTTCATTCCTGAACACTAGGACGCTCGACAAGCTCTCGCTCTCCCGTCTCCGCGTGCCTCTGATAGACAAGTCTGTTAGGCTCACCGTCCAAGTCGCGTCTGCTCAGATTAGCTGTCCTCGAGTTCTCTCGAAGGGAGGTTTGTATGGCCTTCAAGATTCTGTAGGGAGCGGTGGATCGAATTTTACGCACTGCACCAGCAAACAAAATCGTCGATGGTGGTACTAACCTGGTACTGCTGCAGCATCTGCCGGTGGAACAACGGCGTAAGCCCAGTAGGCACTCTGGATCTAGCTCGTAAAGGACTAAGAGGACGCGTCCCCCACCACTAGCTCCTCCCTCTCCACTTGTCTCGTCTCGCCTCTCTCTTTTCCCTCTCATGTGGTTCCACTCCTGTTCTGACTGGACGTGGTTCACCGTACCATGGAGCACCGCCAACCCGACTGCTCGTCCTTACCACGTCCTTCCCCAACCAGCTCACATTTACGGTCGTTACTTTCCACTTTCCACCTCCCCCCACATGTTACCGAGCAACTTCTAGATTAGCATCAGCGCCACTCCCACTGCTGTACACTGTATATATCAACCCTTGTAATGTAGCCTTAGTCACCACAGGAGTTCAGAAATATTCTAATTTCTTTTATTCAACATGAGCTCTGCTCTCTGGCACGCGTAGCTCTTGTTGGTGCCACTGCCATTAAATCATGATTTATTTAATTCATAAAATATTTCAGGTATTTGATGCAGTTATAGCAGACCATAGTTGGAATAGTCCACACCACTGCTATTTTTGTGAATTCATAATAGTTTTCAGGTGTTGGAGCAGTTATAGCAGACCATAACTGGAGTAGAGTTTAGTCCACACCATTGCTATTTTGTTAATTCATAATAGTTTTCATGTACAGCCTTGTTCTTCTCTATTGCAGCAGCAACTTCTTTCGGCACATATATATGTTTACAACATACAACGTCCATCATCAGGTTTACGTCGAGAAAGTAAAACACCGTTTGCAAAGGTCTTTTACTTCGCAATGAAGTTTGAGAATCTGATCACACCTTACGAGTAAAGAACAAGCTGCTAGAAGACGTGAAGGACAGGAAACTCAACATCATTCGATCACGAACCTCTCCGTGTGAGCAACTGTACTCTAAAATCAACTAGTTCTGATTCAGACAACCATCCCGCCATTATGCAGGGTGGAGTGGGATAATGTCTTAAGATGTCTCTTCCAATATCCAGAAGTTCTCACCTCATCGTGCTTGGCTAGCACGTCGACAGCTGCAACATAGCAACGAGCCTTCATTGCCTTCTCAGCAAGATCTTCGTTCAACCCACTCGATGTTTCAGTCCTTCTCGGATAATTATCAATGCGTCGTAAAAATCCCTCCGCTACAACAGATGTACTTCACGAAACAAAGTGGTAAGAACATGTGGAGACTCTGTTAAAGGTCATCTTTACCAGATCAGTCACGACGAACTCCATGTCAGCAGAACTCTTAAAATGGTGGCAACATTTTCTTAGACTGCATCCCGACACGGTCACACGCACTGAGAATATACCTAAATGTACAACGAGCCTAACCAGTCTCAGCGGGAGCGAGGTAATACAAAAGTCGACGTTATAAACCGAGTGTTTCCCAGTTCAAACACCACTTTAGAAACAGCAATACATTCCTCTCACAAAGCCACATCCCAGACCATGGTGGACTAATCAAATATCAGATCTTAGAAAACAGGTAGCTCAGTTCGGGCGGCAGGTGAGAAAACGTGCTACTCAGAATTCTTTTATAGCAGTTTGTACAAAAATCAGATCACTAGTTCCGCAGTACTATAAAACGATCCAAGTAGAATTGTGCTGACGATTTAGTTGGGAATACGTAAATGTAGGTAGGCAAGTCTGCATAATCACCTTCTCCATCTTGTGATATGCTTAATTTATTACCTAATTTTTTGTTGAGAAGAGTTAAGTAATAAATTACCGTTATTATAGATTAATGATTATTTCAGAGTAAAGACACGGTCTTATGGTATTGGCAGCACGTGCTGTACGTAAGACTTCTCTCTAGACTCACATGCAGCTTGTGGTTATTGTAATATTTAATATTTATAGAATAATTAAAATTAAAATTTTCACTTTATAATTTTCTCTATATCTGAACAAAACATCACAACACACGTGAGAAAACAAATCAAAAGATATCAGAATGATACCCGAGTCCATCTCACCCTAAGAAATCAGTCCACTCTCTCTATTTTTTCTCTCATACCTCGTTTGTCTCTTTCTCGGATATCTTTGACTAGTTCGCTTGGGATGCATATTCAAGCATCCCAAGCTATAAGACTCTATTCCTCAACCAAATCAGTTAGCTCTACTTTTACTTTTCTACTCAAAACATCGTATGGTAATCTTGCATATTCACCTCTTGTTGGTAGATCTGAACATGTAGCATTAATTTATTACTTAATCTTTCCAGCAGGAAGGGTTTGGTAATAAGATAATGTCTACTTGGTGATACCTTCTTGTAATTCCAGAAGCGTGTCTTTGCACCCTAGACTTATAGGTTATGTTCGGAAATCTACACCTTGTCTTCCATTAACAATCATTATAATTTCTTTTTCCAAAATAATGTATCTAAAATGTACATGTAGTACTTACATTTCTAAATATCACAAAACAAAACAAAAGAATCTATAATCCTAACCAGCAAGATGAGTGTTCAACTAGTGTCTACTTTTGATAGTGGTTCAGGTACTCTTGATATCCATCTAACTATGACTCGTGCCACAATGTTTCCTAAAAAATGCAAGTTCATCTAGATAGTAAGGTATTAAATATAATATTTAGTAAAAAAGTGAGAGTTTGAATCTACATAAATTAAAGACAGAACTAAGCACGATAAGAAATTGTAATGACAATGATAGTGGTCATTTCAACTATCTTTCTCCACTCTGCAAAGTGGGGTTTCTCATGAGGTACTGCTTTTAAGCAGATCCCTCTAGTTTGACACCCTCTATTCTCCAAAAAAAAGAATTATATCTCCCATTGAGAACAACCCTCTTTCAGTCCCATTCATTGGCCGCTAAGTAGCAAACCTCGAGAGTCGAGACCTTCCTTGGCCCACTCGTATTGTACGGGAAGCTCAAAATTTCTTTTCTCCAATAGACCGTGGAAAGCGGCAGGGCCAGACGAGATCCCGCTAGGCATGGAATATCCTACAGCCGCACCTTTACTACAAGAGTATTTTTGCTTGTTCAGTTCTAGCAATAATTACAGTAGCTAGAACTTAGAACTGAACAAGCAAAAATAGTCTTGTAGTAAAGGTGCGGCCCTTGCTGTGCAAGGGCAGATAACAAAGTTCCACGAACTTGTTCTGCCATGCATGTTTTCACACTTGGGTAGTAGGGCAGATCGTAGTACATGCAGTTATTTTACTTACATGAGAGCTTGGAATAGAAGAAATGATACTCACTCTTCTCTTAATAGATGTCAAGAGTGCTTATCAGTGTGAAATCAGATACTCTATTTAGATAGTCTACAGAAATCTTATTCCTTGGGACACTGAAGATCGGTGTCCCAAGTGGTTTAGCCTACCGTCCACTAACAAAAAAGGTCATGAGTTCAATCCTTTGCGGATATGGTTGGAAGTGCATGCACTGTAAACTGTTAATGAAGCTACTGTTAATGAAGCTTCTGGTCCGAGTCTCGTTGTGGTTGACTCACATGGAGAGCCTCATGATCTGTGAAGATCCCAAAAGAAAAATAATAACATTTACTATTTTATTCTTTAATTGGATTTATCATTCATGAGCTCTTTAACAGAACCAGATCTTTTTCCCTTGATGATTAATGGAAGAGCAGTATCCTATATGTACAGGTCTTCCTCAAGGAGCTCCTGCATTTACACTTGTCTTCATTCTATCGAATATTAAGTTTTTACTTGTTATTAAGCAATTGGGGATTAGTCTAGGTGGGCTGATGATGTAGCATATGGGTATCAGGACCCATTGTGCAGAAGACGATAAACAGATCCAAAAGATCTTAGATTTTTTACGCAACAATGGGCTATTGGGGGTGTCAAAGTTACAAAGAAATATTCTTCAACGGACGAGAAAAAAATGTTGTAATTTTTGAACGGATAACTTTTTGTACAATCTCGGCACATTCTGGTTTGCCTTTGGGAATAGACACTGTGATGTTCGTATTAAATGTTTTCCTCGGCTGAGACTGAGAATAAGTAGTTAGAGCAATAAATTCATCATTGCAAAAAAAAAAAACGGGCAAAAAGAGTGAAAAATTGTCAAGCAGATGCGCGCAGGAAACCGCCGTGAATGTCTAGTCACAGTAATAACTCCCTCCAGCTGATCTCGAATCTTCCAAAAAAGTTCTAACTTTGACACCCCTATTCAACATGATACAGAATTCGATCCTAGTAACATGAACGAATGTATCCACTTTAGTCTTGAGCTGGATTAGTATGATTGTTTGACATTATCCTCCCAGATGGTAGTGTCAAAGCTCCACCTAAAACAACACTCCTTTCTGACAGTTTCTGTTTGGACAGAAACTGACATGTAGAAAAATGGACGCTGATCACAGATCTGTCTGCTCACTCACTCATATCTTTGGGCAAGTTCACATGTGGACGTGCCCAAACACATTTCATTACACAGTTGTACATTTCAATCATAGTTCGAAAGTTGGACGATGGGAGTCAAGTAGGGCGTGATTGGGTCGTCAATCACACGAACGTGCTCAACAAAATCAGAGCTTTGAAACGCGATCAAGCTATCACTGGAGGTTTCAGGACAACCTCTATCGTGGCCTTAGAATATAAGTCTTTCGTCCTACTTACTCATCTCGTCTACGAAGTCTTCACGACAGTAGATGGTCAGGATCCTTACCGCCTCCATTATCCATGAAGCATTTACCTCGTATACGCATATCAAAAGTTGATATTACAAGGCTAATTGTAGCAAATTAATCATGCTAGAACCCACTAATGTATTTAGCGAACTTCAGTCAGATGTATACTTCATCCAAAGTGTTTTCACAAGGTCGAGTCTAAAGATGACAAGTGAGGATATAAGGAAAACTTTAGATGAGGATTAGTTCTGGTCACGTCACGAAAGAGTCATACTTGGGTTTTCACATACGAGACTCACCTACCACCTACCAAATAAACATCAGTTTATTTACCTCACGTTAACCTTTCTTGACAGATAAATTAGGTAATAAATTAATGAGCATGCTGCACTCTTTCTGCGTAAGATGGAAGAGTTCATTAATAATATGCATTCTCGATTAACTTATGAGAACTTTTGTTCGCTTGTTGTTATCAGAAAATTTATAAGTGTTGAAAAAAATTATTTACTAAGTGAATATTTATAATCAAAATATTTCATAAATATTAACGGTTAGCATATACCTAGAAACACGAGATGCCTAAAAGTAAAACCATAACTCCTGAGTATACTATCGCACTTTTAGACGTATCAGTCCGAGAACCGATTAAATATTAATATATTAATTTAATGATAGTTTAATTTATTAATTAACTCTCCGGAAGGAAAGGTTAGGTAATAAATTCAAAGCTTGCATATTTGCCTCCTTCGAGTAAGTATTGACATTCAAACAAGTGATTATATTAAGTGGCTAATTATATTATGAAAAAAGAGATAAAAACTGGAATCTTTCCAAATAAGCAACATAAAACAAGCAGGACAGATGACAGTCCTTCAACTACTCCACTCCCACTTCCCCACTATCTCTTAGGTGCCAACAAATATAATTATAGCAATTTTACTGCAAGTTCTGTACAAATCTCGTCAGTTTGATAAGAATCACATTCACTCATACTGGAGAGCCTACCTTCTTCAAAAATAATAAAAGGTACTACATGAATATTTTTCATATCTCTGTCTACTCGGTGATCTACTGACAGATGTTATATAACAGGTAGAGTTGTACTTCAACAGAAGAAATTTCCAACCTCAATAATGCTTTACACTGTTTCTTAGTTTTATTTTCGGGAGTGAAATTTGTAGCAAAATAAGAAATATATGGGACAATATTAGAAGTGCTGACTGTAGTAGCAAGGTAAGCGCGACGCAGTGAAGAAGGCAAAGTGGCTTACTATAGTAGAAACAAACTGTTAGCTTGCAGTTGGTGAAGGCAACTTAAGGTCCGGCTGGGAAAGCTGACGCACGAATCCCCAAGTGACGTGGCAAGTATCTCCCCCAGGACGGCAACTCTGTACGAAACTGATAGAGGTGTCAAAGTTGTAACATTTTTTAAAGAGTGTGGACTTCCAAAAGGAGTGTTACTATTTCGGCCAGAAAATGGTGGGTGTTTCCAGCGAGCACTTCCGGAGGAATCGCTTGTAAAAACAGTTTGCGATATTTTTAATATATTTTTATTTTTAATATCAAAATTATTACATTAATAAAAAGTCATAGTATCCATTCACAATGACGACACAAAGTGAGCTAAAATTTTACATCAAGTTATCCATGATAGAATTACGGTATTTTTCTCTCAACCGTTGAAAAATATTTCTCTTAATCTTAGATGCATATACACCCTTAACGATACAGTGTATCTTAGATTTTACATTATTTAATTAAACTATTTTAGACTATATAGACTGTTTTAGACCTTTTCGTTATGGGGCTTTCCGCAGCCGAACGCTGCTGCCGTTGTAGGATTATACCTCACGCCGCCCTGGCTACAGGGGGGATGGGGATGTGGATAAGAACCTCATTGGATAACTTTGAGTGAGATCCAGACTACGGTAGGCAGATAGAACTACGTCCTCGTGCCGCCCATGATCAGGATCACTTTTCCGTCTCGATCTTTACCCGAACAGAGAATGGTCCATGCACTGCTCTGTGGATAGCGTTTACTATACTGCGGATACTTGGTGATTTTCTGATGCAGAGGTTCCACAGGAGGACCACTTCACCAAATACTCACAGTGTGTAAAAGTCATTGGATGTTGATGTACCATAGCCGACTTTTTAACATTATCGACAAAATGCCGTGTCAGAACAACAAAGAGAACGAACAGTGACACACGAACTGCAATAGACTTCTACGGTACCATCCACTACTACGGTAGTACGGAAAGCTTTTCAGCTTTCAGTAAAGCTGGAACTCCATGCTCGTTCCAGTGGGGCTTGTCACGATCATGTGCGTCGACTGAGTAAAGATATAGTGAAACTGCTTATGGTGTATGGTGTATGGTGGTGCAGATGTAACTCGGAACGTGTCGAAACTAGCGAAGTTTGGAGGACCTACTGTGTGTTTTTTCTGGAAAGAGACCACTAGAATGTGATGGGACGGTTCATACATATAAGCCCATCTTGATTCGATTGTGTGTGACCATACGGGAAAAGCACTTCATGATCAGAAGTTTAGAGTTCAGAGAAGTCTGAAGCGGAAATTGGAATTTGACCTGTGATTGAACGACTCATTTCACATCCCATAAAGCTAACTGCAGGCTCGTGGTCCTGACTCTTAAACCACCCTTAAGTCTCTCGATAAGGGCTCTCGTGACACGGGAGCTTCGAGTTCAAGTAAACTGTAAGAAGTTCTAAATCGTGTGAACAATCTGCTCCGCTTATAACTTTCTCGTCTGAAATCAGATCAACATAGTTAGTGGTGGAAAATATTCGTCTCGCTGAATGCAGCATTCACTTGAATTAATTCGATCTTACATTGTCTGTCTTGAAAGAAATATCCGTCGTTCTTGTTTAGTACCACGTCGACATTGTCGACGTACGTCTTTTACATGCAAACTAGGGTTATTGATAAAGAAGTTGGTCACATGATCATGCCATTGGACTGCTCAGCTCTTATACAGAGGTTCTTTTTAAGGGCCAAATTTTGTACATGTAAAAGATTAACGTATAGTTTCTTTCAGAATGCTCAACGGAGGAAATCCTATAGCTATGTTCAACGAAATAAAATCTGATAAGAGTATATTAGTTTTGAAAGTTAGACAACGGAACAAGAAGCTTTGGCAAAGTGTAGTTGTCAGATTCTGAACCAAGTAAAGTAGACTTTGAAGATTAAAGCTGACTATCAAGTCAAAGTTAAGATTGAAGCATGCTATAATCTGTGGACTATTTCATTCCCTAAACTAAATTTTAGAAGTTAAATGGAACTACAACTCTGGTTCATGATCATTACAAGTCTACTTCATTTAACTACAGATTAAAGCATGTTATAATCTGTGGACTATCACATTCCCTAAACCAAACTTTGCACAAGTTAAAAATTCCATTCTTCAAAGTTGTACATGTCATCTCCTCAGGATTGGTGATAGCTTTGGGAGTCGCTTCATTGTGAAGAAGCGTAAAGTCGGCCCAAGCTCATGCAGTGGCACAGATTCCACACTCCTCGACGGCCCTACCCAGGGTTGTGAATTCCAACTTGAATTAGACACTGACAGTAAGATAACTTCCTTCAAAAGCACGAGGACTGGTACTATGGTAGGTCCGAATTCAAAGAAACTATTGGGGAACTTTCAGTTCAGCCGCTCACGCGTTATCTACAATATATAACTATTACCATTTACAGTCGAAGTGTGCCATGAGAGTTAGACAAGATTGACATATCCTAAAATCACCGATCTAAGAAGTTCCAAGCAGAGCCAGATAAATTTCCCATGCGTTGTAAATTCGCAGAACTTTTGTTGGTTACTGGTTGAAAACCTTCTACGAGAAATGTGTGGCCTCTGCTTGACTACAGGGGCAGACGTGTCGGGCGGCGGCAGTGGATATATACATTGAATACACTGATGGCAGCAGTATTGATAGAATACTGTGTGAACAGTTCTTGTCCTTAAGTGGTTATTTTGAAGGGGCACAAGGGGCTAACACCCCTCGACCCTTTTCCCTTTCTCTTGTATATTAGGAGGACTCACCTGGTCCTCTCATCATTATCTTTATACAAACTTTGTCTTTGGCTTGGAGTATTCAGTTCTCTCTCTCTCGCTTCTTCTTTCACACATATTTTGTGTATGCCTTTTAGCTAAGAGTCTTAGAGTGAGTTGCCTTAGTTTCCTACATGGTATCAGAGCCCGTGTTGTTAGATGATTTATTAAGATAACATAGGTTCACTCTAAGTCTTAGACATTAGACACCAGAGCGATCAAGGGACGCCTTGATCGTTGCGTGGAGGATGCTCCCCGCACAGATCAGCGCAGCGTGAAAAAGGACCAGTTCAGTTCCCGCGATCAAGACTGCGCAGAATGACTTCACCATTCAACACCAAAGGATGGGAAGTATTCGATGGCACTTTCTTCACCTTTTGGAAGCATAAGATAACTCTCCGACTCGATTCGGAAGAAGTAGTCGGCGTGGTGGATGACACAATCCCACGACCTGGAGCAACAACTCCCGGCGAAACAGCGACACCAGCTACCGGTGTCGTGTTGTGGTTCGGCTCCTATGTGAAATTCCTGTGTAACCTATGTTGTGTTTCTTTTCTGTGTTCCGTGAACCGTATCGCGTAACTCGCCGAACGGTGTGATGAGTGTCACGTTTGTGATTATCTGTTTAAGTGATCACACGATAGAGAAACGTGCCAAGTCATCGATCTGTGCGCGTTCACTTCAGTGGTCCTTGTCGCCGCATTGTGTATAAAATGGTGGATCGAAGGTTCATACGACATTCTCTCTCAGCGGGTGATTCGTAAGGGTTCTCTGTGGTCTGCATGGAGGAGTGAAGAACTGCAGGAGTGGTGGTTATGGACGGAGGTGTGTTACCGGCTCCGGATCTTCCTTTCCTGAATCCGTTTCACATCAAGCTTCATTGCATCCACCCCGATCACTTTTGACAGTGGTTAGTTGCATACTTTAGCGATGAATTCATGGGAAGAATGATGGAGTTACAACTTCCGGTGATCCTTCCGATCGTAACATATGGAGAGACTTGGGATATGACGGTGTACATTTTGTTGTGAGGAACAATGGGTCTCAACTATCCATCGAACGTTCCTTTCAACCTTTGGGTCGATGTCCGGTGCCATTGCAGACGAAGATCAATCATGGGGCTTGGATCGTGAGAAACTTCGGGCAAGAATATTCAATCGAGTGATAGCTTCACCATTTCCTTTTGTCGTATCTTTTATTGTAGAACGTCTCCAGTTTGTAATATTGACGTTGTATTAGTCTGCGACTCATTGGTTTCATTCTGGTTGAGCGCTTCTGTGTAGTTACGGACCGCAAAGAATCCTTCGACATGTCTCAAGGATTTTCTGAAGTCTTAGAGTCTTGTTGATGTCTTGTGTCTCCTTGGGAGTAAAAATTCGTTCTAGAGGAAAAAGTTGAGTGGAGAAAAGACAAAAGTAAAGATCTTTTTGCTCTTATTGGTCCACTTTTGGACCAATGGTGTTCTAGTTGATCCTCATGACGTTTCTGTGGTTTCTGGAGGCTTCGGAGGTCCATTCACAAAACGAAGGGTATGGTTGGAGAGCTCTCGACCGGGACTACAATCAGGGCTGAAGAATCGGTCGATTTCATGGAGGGATGAGCGCGTTATGATCGATTGAGTGGAGGGAGGTGAAATTCGTACCTACTGCTACGTTTCTGGTTATTCCGAGAGACTCGCAAGGAGTTTTGAGGAGTGTTTGTTGGGTTGGAGAGATGACGACGTGTTGGTCGTTTTGATATCAATTTCATCAGGCTCTTGATCGATGAACGACCGATTGAAGTTGAGAAGTGCAGACGTGACAAGACGGGAACAGCGAACTGTGATAGTCATGGATAGTTTGCTATTGCTTAAGTTCTGAGTCAAATTTTTGAGTGAAACTTTCCAGGATTGAAGCATGTCTTATCAGTAAGATACTTGGGAAGTTTCATCTCAAATGGTCGAGTAGTTTGTTCAGAATCTTAGATCAAATGTACTTAGGTCTGTAAAGCTCTGAAGTTAACACAGATTACGGTTTGATCCATATCTGAGAATTGGTTTAAGATTTGGACCTGAAAATTGTTCAAGGTAGGAGTGAAGGGTCCAATCAAGCTTCATGTGAAGTTTGATCATCATTGGTCGACTGGTTTGGGAGGACTGAGGTCTCAAAGTTCAAAGATACTTCTGTTATTAGCAGTTTCGAGTTTTTTCGGTATCATCTATTATCATTTTGATCATTTTTGAGCAATTTGGAGAGGAGTTGTTGCTGAAACTGCCATCCCTGCATACAACTCGACATTGGAAGGTGTGGGGCTGATTTCAGCTCTTGGTGATGAAGGAGAACGGAGTCGCGATGAGTCATAAGCCGCTGTTTGGATTCTCGGAGCTTCCAGGTACTACCGCCGTTGGTGCTATGTTGAGATCTGAGTAGTGTCTTGAAGCATGCATGCTTTACCTTACTGGAATGCTTGGTAGACCAGGGTGTACAGAAAGTTGCATCGATACTCTATCAAGTTGATTGAGTGATCTTATAGCATCTTCTGGTTGTACTATGAAGTTGTGATAGTTGGATTGATGGGCAATTAGTGTCGCTGGAGAGCTATTCAGAAGTCATGCTTCCAGTGATATAGAAGAATAACTTCAGTTAGATAGTACAGAGCTGAGTATTTTTAGTTAGAGTACAAGAGATCTGTTTATAACACAAGTTTATGCAACCTATACGTAACCTTGGATCGTAGCAAGCTTTAAACTTGAGCTGAGCGGATACAAGATCACTCGAGCTAGAAGAGTAGATAGTGAAACATTTGAGTGGAAACATCCAGATCTGGATCCAACCTTGTCAATCCACATACCTCTGCACAGTCATATACCCAGTGTATTCCTAGACAGAAAAACACGTTATACGATACCAGACCGGGCAACATTGCAGAATGAGACAAGAAGAACAAGAACGCCTTAACTGCAATCAACGAGTGTTGTGCAAACTCAGTTGCTGGTCACATACTAGCTTGCACAACAGCAAATGACGTATGGACGACTCTGATCGTAAACTTTGCTGGTCAAGATCATGTCACCCGCATGCACCTCAGAGAAAAGTTCAGGCTTCTCAGAATGAAGCCGAACGATTCAGTCATGACCCACATTAACAACTTTAAGATCCCGTGCAGCAACTCGCATCTGCCGGCGTTATAGTAGACGCACAGGAACAGATCCTCACACTGATGGACAGCATGCCACCTAACTACCAAATCTTCTTGCACGCAATGCGCACGAACCCGAACTTGTCTCTACAAGATCTGATCTCCTTCTTAATTGAGGAGGAGCTCATGTCTCGAAAGATGTCAGTTGAACCTTCTACTGCCTTGTTCGTTGGACGCCGACAGCAAGGACGAGGACGAAGCAGCAACCAAGGCGGTTGGAGTCAACCCCGCCGTCGACTCCAAATCGGTAGCTCCAAATGTTTCGCTTGCGGCTCAACCGGACATCTCTTTAATGAGTGTCCCAATCGCACAAGCAGCAATAATCAACAGCAACACAACGGTCACAGACAGCAAGGCCGAGGACAAAATCAAAAAAACCGTCCCAAATCGCACAACAACAATGCACGTAGAGTCCTCATGACAATCAAATCTACTGGACTGAATATATTAGAGGAATACTTCGAATAACTGGAGACTGTCAATTGTATTGGAGGAAGAACTGATCAAAGACGTATGAAATCCTTCACCTTGGCTCTCGGGATTTCCTGGTGGGCCTGTTTAGGTCGGTAGAAGCTGATGTCAGGCGCAGCTGCATGAAGTTGACCTGAACTTATATCTTTGTGCTTGGTCCGGTCAAAGCTTCCCACGGGAGTAAAACGAGAGCAACGAAGTGGACTGATAAGGACTATTAGGATTTACGGATCTCGAACCTCTCCCTGTTTCCAAAAATTTTTTCTCCGGTTTGTTTTTTGTCTGACACTTTTTCGTCACAGAATTTACTCGAAGGTTGTATCGAGCACAGAAGAGAAGTTTTACTTTGTTTATGACCTGAACCCCAACTAGCCAAGGTTTCTACCATCCCTTGTTCAGGAGAGGTGACAAGGATCGATCCTGCACCTTAACATTGGGAGGTGGAGACTCTCCCCATCAAGTTAACTCGTGATGGGTCTGTGAAGCGTTATTGTCAATTCTCCTTGTGGACATTGTGAATGCTCTGAAACCACAGGCTTACAGGTTCAAACCTTAATCATGTTCTTTATTCTACTAGTAAGGTTTTGGGAAGTATCATCCAGAGCTTTTATCTAGACAGTGAGGTACAATTTCGTTTCAATTGGCAACTGCTACTTATGGACTAGCTATCTGGTTCAAGTTTCGTTCCTGACTGATTGTTAAGTTCATACAGCACAGAATCTCAAAGGAGGCAGTGCAGATGGAATCGATCTTGAACTCATTCTGTAAAGCACACCGACTGACTCAAAGAACAGATGTTCTGAAGTCTGGGTAACTCTCAGCTACCGTGAATCTATATAGGGAGCGTAGGTAGGAGTGTTTGGCTGGGGAATGTGAAATTGCGTGGTTGGGTGGGAAGATTCCGCGTTTTCTAGGTCTAATGCGCATTCTTGGCCTAGGACTATGGCAAGGAGGTAATGTGTCTCTATCTCGCGTGGCGACATGTAAGGATGCTGTCTGCTCGATTACAAACATTGAATTTCCCAGCAAATATAGTTCATTTGATAAGAGACATGAGCATAAACTGCGAGAATATTTATCTTCAAGGTAACACATGCCATTGCCGATTAAACACCAGCCTCCTTTGGAGTCAAATTGCCGTGCAGAAAAGAGATTTTTGTGTAGTGCAAGCACATGCCATACATCACGGATCAGTACCTTTTCTCCATTCAGCAGTTTGATCTCGACAGTCCCAGTGCCCTCGATGTACACAGTAGTGTTGTCTCCCAACAGAATTTTGTCATTTTGACGGCGCTCTTCTGAGTATGGAGTGTATGTAATGAATTGACGTCGATCGTGGGCCATGTGATGTGTTGCTCCGGTGTCCACATACCACATGCTGTCCACCTGCAATACTGCACCCCCTCCTTGGAATCTGCAATCCCGGAGTCAGACTCCCAACCGTCACCTGCGAGCTGACGCGTGTGCTCTCCCACCTCGCAGGAGGGCACACGCACCTAAGAGCCAAAGGCTCCACGGTGCGAGAAGGCCCTCGATCGCGGATCGAGGTCCTCCCAGGACCATGGATCCCCAAGGAGCACGAACCCCTACGCGGGGTCGCGTCCCCCCATGAGAACCCCCCACAACTCGGGGCGTGGGGGTACTCAACCCCACGCTCGGATTGGAAGGCAAGTCCTCACGGGGAGCACGTCCTCACATGCGGGGACACAGCCCCCAGTGGGGACTCCTCAGTCCTCGGGGCTTGGGGATATAAATCCCCACGCCTGCCCAGATTTTGCGCACCTACCGCCTTGTTGCGCCAGCGGAAGCTCTAGTTTAGTAGGTCGCAAACTTTACACCGCTAACCTGCAAACACAATCACAAGTTAGCGTCCATGCACCACTTACCTTATCTCAGTTTGGTCCGGACCGGAGCCGGACCGTCTCCCTAATCATCAAGCTCAGCAATCCTAAGTCCTGACTTAGATCCTCCTAAGTCGGTCCCAAACATGAGCAAGTCACAATATGACTTGGGGCGGACTTCCCATAAAGTCCAGGGTCCTAAACGGTGCCTCCAGCACACCTAGCGGCCCAACCGCCCGTGATGTCTATCTGGATCTAGGCTCCCGAACGGTGGTCTAACCCGCCGACTCGTTCCCTAGTCTTGCCCCTGCCCTTACATCGTTCCTAAGTCTAGACGTCCAAGTCTAGATCGGAACGTGCCTTGGAACTGGCCCAGTCATCACCTCATGCCTCCAGAGTCCGCCCGCCGAACCCTGGGGGTCGGGTGACTCATCCTGGCCCACCCAGGCATCGAGCCCCCCTCATATATACTTCTGGGGATCGGCGGCCCCGCCCTCCTCTTTGGTCCCTGAAAATTATACCACAACCCGATTGTGGTTCGGCCATAATTTCCAGCTCGGATGTCAGATCGAGGAGTGTTATATATCACTGGAAAGCTCTCGACGAGACCTTTCCAATGATACCTCACTCGCCTCGAGATCTTATGTGGAGCTCCGTCCACGACCTAAAACGTCCCTGGAGCTCCAACACTTAGCAGTTTTTCCGAAAACCTGTGGTCCAGACCCAGGGTCGAACCCTGTGGTTCGTCTACGTCTCGGACCCACGTCTCGATCCCGCGTCTCGGACCCACGTCTCAGACCTATGTCTGAGACTCATGTTTCAGTCCGTTCCCAGACTCGCCTCCTTAGGTCAGCGTTTGTCTGGGGCCCTCTTGGGATAGGCCCTTATGTCCTAACCCAAGGTTCCAACCTTAGTTCAGAGAACCACTTAGGGTTCATCTGATCCCGACTTGCCGGCCAAGCCGTTAAGTCCTACTCGCAGCGTTCACAACCTATCGCAAGTCCGCTAGGGTTCTGTTGTTCGCGTCTGCGCCCGATCTTGAGAATGAGGGGCGCGACACTCACCCCCACTTTGGAGGTTGATGCCCTCATCAACAATGATCCTTTAAGTTAACACCAAGTTCAAAATGGGTAGCCAACCCCTTGGCGTCAGAATTGCGTTTTGGTAGCTAACCCGCAATTCCCTTCTTGGCTTGAGTCTTAAGTTGTCGCTAGAACACTTAGAAAATTCCAACTAGTCTCGGGAAAAGCCTTACCTTTTTGGCTTACCCTAAACAAAACTAGTTGGCAACTTCTAAACATTCTACTTAAGACTCTAACTTGCTAACTATAAGTATTCACACCTACTTACAAGGTCCCCCGAAACCCACTTTCCGGTCGCAATCCGGTTTGACTTAGACATGCGACTAAGTTTACTTTGCAATTAGAAAACCGCAAAGCAAGATCACCCCAAGCCCGAAGACAAGTATGAAAGTTCATACTTGCTTTGCCAACGCTACGGCAAACCTAAGTCTTGACATCAAGACTTAGTCTTGATTTAGATGCTTATCCAAACCAGCTCGCTTCCTTTGAGTGTGCTTCGTTCCTCCTCTTGACAACATCCTAGGCATCTGATCAGAACTAGTCATAGCCATGCACTACCAATACACTTAGACAAAATTTCCAGAAACAAAATCTTTATTTCCAAATTCAAGACAAAGGTACAAAGTCCATCGGCCCAAATCGTCTCAAGTAGCTACTCGTATGGTTCGTCGTTTCTTCACCCATCGCTGGAAGGAGATGTCCTCATCTTGCTAACGTCCTTGTTGTCCTTGTCTGCGCTTGAAGAGGTCCAATGCTTCGCTCGCATGTGTGAGATCTTCCTCTGGCACCCAAGTTGCTTCCTTCAAATGGTAACCACGCCATTTGACCAAGTACTCCATCCGGTTTGATTTACGCCGAGATCGCAAAATGGACTCCACCTCATATTCTGCTTCGCCTTGCACGACATTAGGTTGAGGCCTAAGAACCTGTTTGCGCTCCGGTCGCAAATCATCCTTGAAGTGTTTCTTTAGTAAAGAAACATGGAAAGTCGGATGCAACTGCCACTCGCGAGGAAGGTCTAATGTATAGACGTCTTCGTGCGGATTCTTGACAATGACAAAAGGTCCCGCAAACTTCGACGAAAACTTCGCCGATATATCCTTCGGAAGTGTGAAGTTTTTCGCACTTAACCATACTTCTTCGCCCACTTGAAACTTCACTTGCCGCCGATGCTTGTTTACCTGCTTCGTGTATCTTTGCTGCGCCTTCTCGAGGTTCTTCTTAACTTGCTCCTCGCGCCGCTGCATTGCCGCCACCAACTCTTCAGCTGATGTTTGCCGTGTTCTTGGTCGTGTCGATGTAGAACTCCCTGCAAGAGTCAAGTCAAGAGGCCCTTCTGGCTCACGTCCGTAAGTCAGTAAGAAAAGCGATTCACCGGTTGCCGAGTGCTTCGTGGAATTGTAGCAATACTCCGCAAGACTGAGCCACTCCGCCCAATCACTTTGGTCCGCGCTCACATAATTCCTCAAGTATTGATTCAGAACCGTGTTAACTCGTTCCGTTTGTCCATTTGTTTCCGGATGAAAGGCGGTACTAAATTTTAATTTAGTCCCCAATTTTTGGAACAAGTGTTTCCAAAAGACTCTAATACCACTTTTCGTGCACCTACCGCCTTGTTGCGCCAGCGGAAGCTCTAGTTTAGTAGATCGTAAACTTTACACCGCTAACCTGCAAACACAATCACAAGTCAACGTCCATGCACCACTTACCTTATCTCAGTTTGGTCCGGACCGGAGCCGGACCGTCTCCCTAATCATCAAGCTCAGCAATCCTAAGTCCCGACTTAGATCCTCCTAAGTCGGTCCCAAACATGAGCAAGTCACAATATGACTTGGGGCGGACTTCCCATAAAGTCCAGGGTCCTAAACGGTGCCTCCAACACACCTAGCGGCCCAACCGCCCGTGATGTCTGTCTGGATCTAGGCTCCCGAACGGTGGTCCAACCCGCCGACTCGTTCCCTAGTCTAGCCCCAGCCCTTACATCGTTCCTAAGTCTAGACGTCCAAGTCTAGATCGGAACGTGCCTTGGAACTGGCCCAGTCATCACCTCATGCCCCCAGAGTCCGCCCGCCGAACCCTGGGGGTCGGGTGACTCGTCCTGGCCCACCCAGGCATCGAGCCCCCCTCATATATACTTCTGGGGATCGGCGGCCCCGCCCTCCTCTTTGGTCCCTGAAAATTATACCACAACCCGATTGTGGTTCGGCCATAACTTCCAGCTCGGATGTCAGATCGAGGAGTGTTATATATCACTGGAAAGCTCTCGACGAGACCTTTCCAATGATACCTCACTCGCCTCGAGATCTTATGTGGAGCTCCGTCCACGACTTAAAACGTCCCTGGAGCTCCAACACTTAGCAGTTTTTCCGAAAACCTGTGGTCCAGACCCAGGGTCGAACCCTGTGGTTCGTCTGCGTCTCGGACCCACGTCTCGGTCTCGCGTCTCGGACCCACGTCTCAGACCTATGTCTGAGACTCATGTTTCAGTCCGTTCCCAGACTCGCCTCCTTAGGTCAGCGTTTGTCTGGGGCCCTCTTGGGATAGGCCCTTATGTCCTAACCCAAGGTTCCAACCTTGGTTCAAAGAACCACTTAGGGTTCATCTGATCCCGACTTGCCGGCCAAGCCGTTAAGTCCTACTCGCAGCGTTCACAACCTAGCACAAGTCCGCTAGGGTTCTGTTGTTCGCGTCTGCGCCCGATCTTGAGAATGAGAGGCGCGACACCAAGCCCCCGAGAGGGCACTTCCTCCCACGCGGAGACACGGCCCCCGACAAGCTCTCGCCTGGCTTCGGGGCGTGAGGATATTACTCTCCACACAGGAGGGCACGTCCCCTCATGCGGAGACACGGCCCCCCACGGGCACTCGCCCGGCCTCGAGGCGTGGGGATAACTCCCCCATGCCGCCAAGAGGGGTCGCAGGCCCCCAGGAGGGCACGGACCCCTACGACGGGTCGCGGTCCCCAAGGGGCAAGGAGCCACCTGCCACCTGGACGGACCGTGCCCCTATGCAGGGGTGCGGCTCGACACATGGTGGGCAGGGGTTCCTTACGAGATACCTTTCCCAGCCCGCCACATGGGCGGACCGCGCCCCCACTAACAGCGGCCCTGGTCGCCTCCAAGCAGACGTTCCTTATCCTTCTACCGACGATGGGCTAGTTAGCACCATCCGGTCCATCACTCCACGTCGCGACACTTGTCAAGAATCCACACTCTTGCCTGCTCTCGTTTCTCCACTTCCCTACCCCGCAGCTAACACAACAGTCGCTAGCAACAATACTACACTATGGCATCGTCGCTTAGGCCACATTAGCTCACAACGCTTAGACCAGCTTAGACGCGAGAATTCTGTCATTGGTCTTAACCTGCGAGAAGTGAGAGAACATATCTGTCCAGCATGTCAGCACGGCAAGCAACCACGCACTAAAATCTCACGTGTAGCAACCACACGAGCCATAGAACCCCTTGAGTTGATAAATTCAGACATCAGTGGCCGCATTTCCCCTTGCACATATTCTGGCTATGAATATTTTTTAACTTTCATTGACGATTATTCTCGCCACACCGTTGTTCGGCTACTCCATTACAAGAGCGATTGCTTTCAAGCTTTCAAAGAATTCCATGCTTTTGCTGAGCGGCAAACTGGTCACAAGCTGAGAACACTACGCTCAGACAACGGTGGTGAATACCTATCCACAGAATTTGAAGCATATTGCACTGAGTTTGGCATCCAGCGTCAGCTCACTGTTCCACACACGCCTCAACAAAACGGCGTTGCTGAACGGAAAAATCACACCCTTCTTAATTCTGTCCGCACCATGCTGCATGAGTCAAGCTTACCAAAACCTTATTGGGGTGAAGCTATCAACTGTGCCAACTACATCCAGAATAGGTGTCCAACAAAGACACTCCCTCCTAAGTTGACACCATTTGAGTTGTGGCACAACCGTAAGTCTGATATTTCACACCTACGTGTTTTTGGATGCATTGCATATTCCCAGGTCCCAGCTGATCTCCGCTCTAAGTTAGATGATCACTCTCATGTCTGCATCTTGCTAGGCTATAGTGCACGCAACAAAGCATACCGCCTACAACGTAAATCCGATGGCCATGCTTTCATCTCACGAGACGTCATCTTTGACGAATCTCCTTTTCTTCATGTACCCTCACCTATTCTCCCCGATAATTCTATCCTCACAGAAGAATAGCATTGAGTCCTATAACAACCACCCAGTACCTCCCGCACAAGCTCCCACTCTAGTTTCAGTGGGAGCTCAGCTCCCTCCCTTAGTGTTCACTCCTCCTTTCTGAGGAATATATTCCCAAGGATTTATGCCAAGTTTTCAATATGAAAAAGAAGTTGGGTTTGCGTACAAAAAATTTGTCCATTGAATACACTAAAAGTGATTTATAGAAAGGGTGAAGAAGCATCTACTTTTTTATTTACGGTAAAACCCCTGAAGATACCCAGGTCAAGGCGCAAAGTTGACTCGAGCTTGCCGCCTCTCATTCCTCCTTTCACTGGTCCACTTGTACCTCCCGTCATATCGTCCAGTTCTGGAGGAGGAGGTGGTGGTGGTGGAGGAGGCGCACCAACTCTGACTGTGAGTTCATCCAGCTCATAGTCGACCCAGAACACTCTACCTACTGCACTGACAATCCCTCGGTCTCCAACGTCACCAACAAGTTATCATCGTGATCAATCTCCGGTAGCTGAAAACATGAGTCAATACCATCCCTACCTCAGGAGGACATCACCAAGCATCCAGCAACGTTGGCACCGTAGGAGATCCGACTCCTTGAGACTTCACCAACTGAATCTTCACAAGAGGAGATTCCTTCACCCACAAGTATTCATGTTCCTCTAGTGTTGAGACGATCAACAAGACAATCAGTGCCTCCAAGACGTGACCATGCTAAAGGCTACGAAAATCCCCTTGCTCCTCCAAAACCAAGAAAGCCGAGGAAACAGAAGGGCGCATTGATGGTAACACTCTCACCAGTCCCCATGGAGCCTGTGTCCTACAGAGATGCACTTTCTTTTCCCAATGCAGAACAGTGGGAGAAAGCCATACACGAGGAACTGGAATCACATCAAGCTAACGAAACATGGATGTTCACTGACCTACCACATGGCAGACGCCCCATCACCAACAAGTGGACGTTTAAGCTAAAGTTGAACTCCGATGGTTCCATCTCTCGATACAAAGCACGTCTGGTGGCTCGTGGATTCACTCAAATCTACGGCCTCGACTACACCGACTCTTTCTCCTCATTGGTAAGAGTTCAATCGGTACGTCTGATTCTGGCTATATCTGCACAACATAATTTACATGTGCACCAGATGGATGTTAAGACAGCTTTCCTGAACGGAACACTCAATGAGGAGATATACATGAATGTTCCGGAAGGAGTCACTGCCCCGATAAAAGGACAAGTGTGCAGATTACTACGCACACTATACGGATTGAAACAGTCCTCACGAGAATGGTATCTAATAATCGATGGTTTTCTCATATCCCTCGGGTTCACCAAGTCTGACGCCGATGGGGATGTTTACTACCTACATCAAGACAACCAGTTCATGATTTTGGCCTTGTATGTTGACGACATCATCATAGCAAGCAGTAGCATGGAGTTAATGACCAAAATAAAAAGACAACTCAGTTCTAGATTCCAGATGAGCGACATTGGAGAAGTACATCATTGCTTGAGCATAGAGATAAACAGAGACAGATCAATAGGATGGATTAGACTCAGTCAATCTCTATACCTCACTCAAAAGTTATTTCAATTCGGTCTGGAGAACTGTAAACCTGTCAGTACTCCCATGACTCCAAATGAGAAACTTCCTGCTCATGATCCTCCCACCAATGAGGAGGAGACGGCTTTATGCGCCAACTATCCATATCAAAGCGCAACCGGATCCATCAATTGGGCAGCTGTATGTACAAGGTCTGACTTGTCTTACACCATAAGCTCATTATCTCAGCATATGGCAAGTCCCGGCTCAACTCACATCACTGCAATGAAGAGAGCTTTCAGATACATCAAATGCACTTTGGACTATTATCTTGAGTATAGATACTCTCCTAATCCACGCTCCCTTTTCGGATATTGTGATGCTGATTGGGGAGGTGATGTTGAATAACGACGTTCTACTTCTGGAAACTGTTTCATTTTTGCCCAAGGAGCGATCAGTTGGTCCTCCAAGCGACAACAATCTGTGGCGTTGTCAAGTACAGAAGCTGAGTACGTAGCATTAAGCACATGTTCTTCAGAAGTGATTTGGCTACGACAACTACTCACAGATATTGGACTGAAGGATGAACAGCCAACGGTCTTATTTTGCGATAATCAAAGTGCTATTGCTTTAGTAGACACAATTAAATTTCATGATAGAACAAAACACATTGATATCCAGTATCACTTCATAAAGGATCAAGTCACTCTCAAAACAATGTTAGTTCAATATTGTCCAACGGCTGACATGGTAGCTGATATTCTTACTAAGAGTTTACCAACTCCTAAAGTAAAATACTTGTTATCAAAACTCGGATTGTTAAGGACTAGTCACTGAGTGGGAGTGATAGAATACTGTGTGAACAGTTCTTGTCCTTAAGTGGTTATTATGAAGAGGCACAAGGAGCTAACACCCCTCGACCCTTTTCCTTTTCTCTTGTATATCAGGAGGACCCACCTGGTCCTCTCATCATTATCTTTATACAGACTTTGCCTTTGGCTTGGAGTATTCAGTTCTCGCTCTCTCGTTTCTTCTCTCACACATATTTTGTGTATGCCTTCTAGCTAAGAGTCTTAGAGTGAGTTGCCTTAGTTTCCTACAAGTATTACATAGCGAAGTTCTTTCCTTTACAAGTAACGTTCACCAGGACGCGGATAATGAAGACAAGACTGTAAGATAATGTAAATGTAAAATCCAAGTTAGCAAACAACTGCGAAAAGACGAATATCTTTAGGAACAGAATTCCGTACTGGTTTCATGTAAATGATACTCAACAAGGTCCGTGAATCATGATACGTTGAAATTCTGTAGAAGCTGACCATTACGTTCAGGAAACAAATATAATGTTGATAGACTGAAACTAACTAGGGATCTAATGAGCCTTACTTGGTGACTTCTCCACGGTTGGAATGAAGTGAAGTTTTATCAACTGTTCAGAGACTTAAACCACCAGTGCTGGTATAAAAGCAAAGAAAGGAATATTTCATTTTCCTCCCTGGGTACCTTAGGTTAGAGAGAAGATTCATTCCAAAAACCACAACCAAAAATTCGTTTCCATATTTCTGAATCGATACTCAATAGATAGTTCTGAATCACCAGGTTTGATTTAAGTCATTAGTTAACAGATTCCTTTCTCGTAAAAAACTTCTATCAGCAAAACTGTCTTGGATATACCGGTAAATTTCTTTGTTCGCAGACAGCCCAGTGGCACCCTCAAAACGAATTCCTCCTGGTTACCACGCATATTTCTAGGGGCACCGGCGGTTTGTTTAATCATATGACACTTACTCCAGATCTTTCAAAAGAACTGAAACCTTCACAATTTCTCTCAATGATGATCGCATTTCTGTTCGGGATCTGCTAGCTTTTGGGGAAGACCAGATCAGGAAGACGAACAGAACCTGTGGCAAAAACAGGTGGGTTTGATGGCAGAGTCGGTCACTTGTGCGGGTAAAACATCCCCGAACAAAAGGCGATCTACAGACGTCGGCTATCTCGTCCAGTGCGAGGTGTTTCGCTTCGTTCCGATGACCCTCTTATGTGTTAAAGTGGCTTTGCGAACTGATTGCACCATGACTTTTGGACAGAAGTTCGAAGAACGGCGTTGAGAAAAGACAGAACCGTGAGTATTCTAACTGCGTCTTGAGATCTTTTGATCCACTGCATCATTGCGAAGAACTTCAAGATTGGGCCCGTTGGGAGGCATATTTCAGCAGTGGGGCCGCCAGTGTTCCTCTGGGGGACCACTGTACCAGAGACTAGCTACATACACGCAAAAAGTGTTGAGCCAGACACTTACAGATTACATACCAACAGTTGACGACCGTGGAGTCCTTTCCTGAAGTGCACCTCCCAGCACTCAACAGTGCTCCCGCCGAGAGGAGATCTTCCATACGCCTAGGCTTTTTGATACACCTGATGAGAAGGAAGGTACCAGCCTAAGAAACCAATCGTAAGGTAACAAGAGTCATATGTGATCAATACGTTCATAGCTAACTACAGCAGATCACAGTTCCTGCTGATACTGAACTCTCGAGTCCCGCGCTGCCGGGGTTCACAACGTTCCGGATCCATAATCTGATTGCTTTTGAACGCGGCGCATTCGAAGTTGAACGCATGCACACGTGGGCCTGGTGGAGTCCGATGCATGGAAGTCTAGAAACCCCGGCGTGACACTCAAGGATACAAGATGCTCGCCATCATGAAAAACAACCTTAAAGATAACATTGCATGCACTAAGACAAATCTCCGATGCTCACTGCAGTACTTGTGCTCACTTTAACAGCAGCTAGTGAAGTCGAACCCGCACCCTACCAGCTTTGTCTATAGTTGTGCACTCACTCCCAATCATGCATGATGCATTCTAAACTTGCAGGATCGAGATCGAGTCTGATTGCTGGTGAAAGAGATTAACGCGCCTGCGAGGCTCATGGTGCAAAGCACAAAATGCACATTAGACCTGCAGTCACAGATGAAAAGGTGATTTGAGAATCTCCTCGCGTTGTTTTCAAGGATCTTTTATGGATCTTTGTAACCTTTCTCGTCCTGTGAGGAAGAATGTTCCCTTAGACCATCTGGATTGCTATGAACATGGCAGACTATTTCAAATCCGTGGAGTTAAAACGAAACAACTCCCATAAGCCATATCCTTCTTTGGTAAGTAAATAAATCAAATTCTGTCTGAGTTGCTTTACCCTAAATACATTTTCTTGATATTCTATACATGGCAGATTTTGTTCGATGGTAAAATCACGCAAATCATCAAAGGCACGAGAAGGAAACATGGCCTAAGGGGCATGGCCTAAGGGGCGTCAGAAGGAAACAAACTCTCACGAACCAACTCCAGCATAATTTCAATTTGGTTTTGTGACCGCGCTGCCGCGCTTTGTGACGTGAAGCTCCGTGGACGCTTCACGTCTCCTTGCCATGTTTGGGTAAGTGCCAAGTGGACGCACGTGCGAAATATCACGTGGGTCTAACCTTGTACCTCGAAATTGGCATCTACACTGATTCTACAGAGAGAGAGAGAGAATGAAAGTCTTTTCGCTTTTATACAAGCACAGTATATAAAAGCAGAAAAATGAAATATAGCTTTTTCCTCCCCATTTACTTTCAGTTAGAAAGAAGATTCTTCTTTGTTCCAAAAAACCATCAGAATTTCATTTTAGTATTTTGATATGAATATTTAATAATTATTAGAGAAAAGAATCACATATTGTAAAGCTCCGGGAGAAATTCGATTTAGTTTTTATTTTACATTTATTGTTCCCGTAAGTAAATTTAATCAGTAAAAAATTATTTTGAGGATAATGGTTAAATTTCTTTGTTTACAAAGAGCACCCATGGAATGCAGTCCTCCTGGTTACCAGGCATATTTATAGATTTGTCACTTTCGCTTGAACGAAGACGTGTTTAGGGTTCACACGGCATTTTTCGGGAAGTGAAATATTGGGATCTGGATCTTGGGGTGTATGAGGGAGACGGTAAATTTTAGATCTCGAAAACTGCCATCTACCGGTAACTAACTCTTCTTTTCTTTTTTTTTTCTTCTTCGTCGTTGGGGTGTTGAGGGTTCTCACGGGTGAAGGGTTACTTGAATACCACTGGTTTACAATTCAGAATTAAATAATAGAAGCGGTTTTCTGCTTACAACGTGTAATTACTTTGAATTGGAAAAGTATTTGTGTAACTAACAGAAATAACCTTCATTCTTAACTCTGGTTACCATCTGACGCAACACGAATTCTAATATCGCAGTCCAGAAAACCAAAAAATGCTCTCATTTACAAACATATAAAAGGGACTTTTTCTCTTTGCATGTTTTTGTCACTGTAGGCTATGTTATGTTCGCTTTTCAGAATATGATAAAGGACGAAGATTCATTTACGTATAAACTGCCAGAAGTACCGTCGCCTTTCCCAAGTAGAAAAACAAAAATACAGATCCATTTATGCAAGAAGAACGTAAGAATGCAACTTCATTCCTCTATTAATATGCGTTTTCATAATTTACTATCGGTTTCAAAAGAATAAAGAAAAGAACAACGTAGAGGGGAACTTTTCGTAATCTATATTAAACCCCCTGTGCGGGTATAAAAGTAAAACATAAAGAATCTTGTTTCTTCCTTAGTGTACTTTATAGAACATTTCATGTCTCTAGACTTTTATGCCTTAGTCGAACTTATATCCGTTATTCTCTTATGCTATTTATAAATTAACTGAGAAAGCCTTTTTAGGTGCGGGTTAAATTTAACACAAACCCTTCTCTCTCGGAAAGATTTGGTGTTAAACATATTTTATATTTTTAATTCGCTAATTCTCAAATAGAGGATGTAAAAATTAGGAGAAAATATTCTTCAGTGGTTGAAAAAAAAATCGTCATTTTATCACAAGAATTTTACATAGAATTGCGATGCATTTTGGATTTTCTTTGTGAATAAAAATTATGATCTCTGTATTCATTTTTGTGCTGACATTAAGAATAAATATTTAGAACAGTAGATTCTCTACTGCAAAAAAAAACGGATACAATGAGTAAAAATTTGTTAAAATTGTTACTTGCAAGCCCGTCCGCTCCGCGTGGACGCAAGACGTAAGGATTTTATGGATAATCCAAGATGACCAATCTTTCTGTTTCAAATGAACCTAAAAAACTAAGCTATAGATAAAACACTTAAGGCTAAAGGAATTTCATAACTAATAGATTGAGCAGCAGCATCTCCAACCGAAATTGTAACTCCTTCCCACGAGTCTCGAATCTTTCTTAAAGGTTACAACTTTGACACCCCAATACTCCATTGTGACACAAGCGACGCTTTCATAGTTTTTTCTCGGTATTTCAGTTTTCTCCGCTCTCATGTTTTTAAGATTTCACTCTCTTGTATGTAAGTTTCTATCGGCATTGATGTAGTTCGACTTGCCATACTGGACACCGAATATATATTCACTCTTTTATAAGATGGAAGAAGATGGCACGCTCATTGTTATTAATGTCTTTTATTAGAAAGTTAAGAAATAAACTAACATTAAAACTAAAATCAATATTATTATGTGATTGTGGACCTCGGATCGATAGTTCTCGAAGCGTGTTTATATGCGCTGTCCTTATGGGTTATTTTTAGTAATTCTGCTAGTTTATAATATATATTTGTTCTTTTTTTTCCAAAGAAAGACGGCGGCACGCCTGAAAACTTTATTAAGTGTGAGACAGAAATCTACTTAGTCAGCCATCTCCAGCGATTTCACTACTCTGTCAATCTTAACAATTCAGAAGTTTCTTTGTCAACCTCCACGAAAGATGTACCGGGAAAGTTCTTATGATGTTCTTAACATAAAAATATTAGAAAAACCTAATGCAAAAATCTACTGTGATATGTTCTTCTACTAGCCATATTACCGGTTACTGGTTGATACGCCTTACTCTTACTGGTAATGTAAGGTACGGGGTTGACAAAGAAACTTCTGAACTGTCGAGGTTGAAAGAGTCGTGAAATTGCTGGAGAGGGCTGACTAAGTAAATTTTGAGTGTGAGGAGAGTAAAAACAACGGAGCCGAGGCTAACAAGAGAATAAGTACCGGGACCTGACCCCTAAAGCCGCTTGATACAAACGCTGGACCGAACAAAGCCCATGGGATTTCCCCGCCGCCAAAACGGCGCAGCCGGGAAACGGAATGCGCTACAACGTCCTGGGCCAACATCCTGGGCTTCACATGATTAGCGACATGGTGAGCCAATACGTGTTTTGGAAAACGGATAGGCGCTGGAGGAAGAAGAAGGAAACAGACGAAAACTGGGAACGGAGTAGGTAAGTGATCCAGTACCATCGAGGTCAGACATGTCATTTCATTTGTCTCTCCGAAGTAGGCTCGTCTTGCGCGGCGCTGCACCATCTCTTGTCAGAAAGAACCTTACCGAGAACCCAGCTTTCCGGCAACCCAAAATTGATACTGATGATATTGCATGCTGTTGATGTCGTCACATCAACAGCAAAATAAGCATGCTCCACCACATTTTGGGAACTTTTGGTCTGTTTTTGTTATCGGAGAAACTATATTATTACAGTAAATTATAACAGAAATAAAAATACAATTGTTAAATGTTAATCATACCAGGAACAATGGAAACATCAGAACCGGACTCATAAGTGAAGCGCAAGGAAACGTGCTTCCCATACTATAAGTCCGGTCGATTAATGACTAAAAAACAAATAGAATAAATTAAACAATGATGTGCAATCAACAAATATGATATGTTGTACATGTTGAGCACGTGTGGAGAATCCTCTATAGAGTATCACAGCGTGTTTCGGTTCAAGGAAAACCATAAATCACTGCTGGGAAAATTCTCTTTGGATTTCTTGGTCAATTTCATTACCTTATGATCCAGAAACAGTTTTCCTACGGGTATGAATACACATGTCAATAATGTAAGACTATGCTCAGTTTAGTTCAAAAGTGTATATTGACAGTTACAAACGTTAAGAGTGGAAACAACTTCCATTGTTTCAGTTTTCTTAACTGCAATTTATGGCACGAGAGGTTATGCAAGTTGAGCTTTAGGTATAGCATAAGTCATGTGAGAGATTATGTGTCCTAAACCATTCCCGAGTTGGAACAGACCGGAATGGAAAGTTTAGGCCTGAGAAGCCACGAGTACGATCGTGGTTTTCGCAGCGAAAAGGAAAAAGAAATATGAAGTCTCGTTTATTTTACGAAAAAATCTAACGATTAAATTAAATTATTTAAAACTCATAATTTATTAAATTAACATTTAAATTCATAATTTATCGATCAATCATAGTTTATAAAAATCTTATCTGTAATCCACTGCGAAAGACGATGTATCGTACACAAAGCCACTTCAAATAGAAAAGTAGGGAGACTTTATATTTCCAAATCCCATACGGATCTATAGGTTAACTCTCCTCGACTAGCGCCGGGAAGGCTACATCCCATAAAGCTCTCCTTACAGAGGAGCTTTCTGTCACACGTGAACTTTGGTGTCTCACCCACAAACCATCCTAGCGGTTCCAGACTAGCGATGTTCTAGAACCGCTTTTTATCCGTGCGTCCTTACCACGTCCTTCCCCAACCAGCTCACATTTACGGTCGTTACTTTCCACTTTCCACCTCCCCACATGTTACCGAGCAACTTCTAGATTAGCATCAGCGCCACTCCCACTGTAGATTCACCCTTGTAATGTAGCCTTAGTCACCACAGGAGTTCAGAAATATACTAATTTCTTTTACTCAACATGAGCTCTGCTATCTGGCAAGCGTAGCTCTTGTTGCTGCAACTGCCATGTAAATCATGCTTTATTTAATTCATAAAATATTTCAGGTATTTGATGCAGTTATAGCAGACCATAGTTGGAATAGTCCACACCATTGCTATTTTTGTTAATTTATAATAGTTTTCAGGTATTTGATGCAGTTATAGCATACCATAGTTGGAATAGTCCGCACCATTGCTATTTTGTTAATTCTTAATAGTTTTCAGGGGTTGGTGCAGTTATAGCAGACCATAACTGGAGTAGAGTTTAGTCCACATCATTGCTATTTTGTTAATTCATAATAGTTTTCAGGTATCGATGCAGTTATAGCAGACCATAATTGGAGTAGAGTTTAGTCCACACCATTGCTACTTGTTAATTCATAATAGTTTTCAGGTCTTGATGCAGTTATAGCAAACCATAATTGGAATACAGTTTAGTTCATACCATTGCTACAAATTTTGCTGCTATTTTGGTCAAGGACTTCAGAAACTCCTGCTTGGAGGGACAGCGTTGTAAGTTGTAAGTTGCTCTTGCTATAGTGACAAGTCTAGTCTAGTAAACATGAGAAGAAAACATGTTCACATGCCAACAATTGAGTACGGCGTGGGAATACCTTGTTGTGGATCAGTTCCAACAAGTGAATATTTCATCTCGTAGTATGCTACTATTCTTCATCTTGGGGCTGTTTGCACATACTGTGCTTTTCGTCCCTTCGAGCTTTTTATCGTATTGTTCTTAAATTAGGTCAGTTGCCGATGGACCCTTTTGGCTTTATGTATTTGTGTTGGAGATGATCCGAAGGTTGGTTGATTTGTTGGCCCTTGATGTTTTAGAATCCCATCTGGTTCCTTATTTAGCCATATCCAACAGTGCCATCATGTTGATAACAAGAAATGTCTACAGATTCTCATTTACATTTCCATTTGTTAGCATTCAGTAGCTTGTGTATCTATATCTTGTGTATCTATAGCTTAGTAGGTAAAACTTTTATTTTTTATTTTTTATTTTTTGTTAAACGTGAAGCGGCCGAGGCCGGGAAGACTTTATTAACCAGTTTTGGCAGAGGTTCCATCTCTTCTCAGTCCAGTGACTAGGAAAAACGTTTGCTTGGTACAAACATGTGTGAGATTAATGACCTCTGTCCTTTTAGTATACTTTCTAACCTCTTCTCTGCTTTCCTGTCTGCCGCTCTTCGACATCATCTTGAAACAATGGTTGGTGGTGTTCGTCTTGCCATCCGACTTTGTTTGTTCTTCGACCGATCGTTCATGTGGTCACGTGCTTCATTTCCGTTCTCTCTCTCTCAATTCGCTTCAGGCTTTCCGTGCGCAAGCTGATCCTCCCAGTGATGACGAGAATTTCTGTCTCGGTTTCTTCTGCGCAGGTTTCGTCTTGGTGCTACAGCAGAGCATGATGATCGACCGCTCTTTGTTCCTGGTCGGCCGAGTGAATTGGTCTCTCTCCTTGGTGTGCTTGTTTCTCGAATTCAGTCTCTTCTGATGTCGCAGTTTCGCTTGCTTACTTTGAATCCATTCTCTTTTGAAATTTCGCTTCTCTGGACTAGACCTCCTGTTTTCATCTCGTTTTGTCCGTGCATTTCGAATGCTTGTCACTATGATCAGGATTATAATTATCGCTCTTCCGTCTCGACTTCATTCGGATCCCTTTGCGATGAACCCTCCGACTAGCTTACTACTCTTTGGCTTGGACGTGTGCTTCCCTGTCCCATCGGTGTGTTCATGGTCCTGATCCCTTGACTCACATTTTCTCTCTGTCCGTGTTCCAGATTCCTTCTACTAATCTCTCGAAAACTTCCGATTTGGATGTGAAAGAAAGACGTACTGATTCTTTGCTTGATGCTCTCTATGTCGGTCTTGACAGATACGAGTTTTAACATCATCTTCTCGGACAGATTCATCTTATCCGTCATCGTCTCAATCTTGGTGATCACATTCTGGAGGATCACCTGAATTGGTATATCTTTGTTCTACTTTGAAACATCGTCTCGTTTCTTTCTTTCCAGATAGTGATAGTAGTTCCAGAGCGTCAATCTGTTTGGCTAGCTGTCCATTTTCGTTAGCATCATCTATGGTCTCGAGTAACAACACTGGTGGTGTGGTATGCAGTAAAATCCCTCTCACTAGAAGAAACCATTGGTTCCACTTGAGTTGGGCATGTACACAGTACCAAAAGTAGTGTGAGAAGCTTTCGGTGCCTTCTCCACATCGGTTGCATCTCTCTGTTCTTTTACTCATTTTTATCATTCGAGCCCTTGTTGGGAATCCTTGTTGAAGTACTTTCTATAGCCACAACTTGTCTTCAGAAGGAATACTCGTCTTTCACATTTTCATTCACCTTTGCGTCCAAGCTCTACTTGTGTCTTCTCTTCTCATTTCTGATTAAGACGATTGTTGTTTGTTGTCCTCCTTCAGTAATCTTCTCCAACCCTTCATCGTTTGTTCCTAGTTGTAGCTCTTTGTTTTGCATGTGTCCCATTTCCACCCTTGTCCATTTTGTAGCAGCGTTTTCTCTTGTGTTATCACCAACTCTTCTATCCATTGCTTTGCTCTCATCTCATTCCTTTGGTATGTGCCTCACGCTCCCCCTATTATCTTCTGCCAGATCTGGAAGTCACTTATCTTCTCCTATGATAGATTTTTGCCATTCTTCTGATCGCGTTGGCTTCTTTGCCGTTAGTGCACCTTCTCCTTCCGCTAGACTAATTACCTGTAAAACAAGTCTATCGTAGTCTACAATCTCTCTCGTAAAATCCATGTGAAGCCTCTCCTTCAGTTCACACCATAGATTTCTTAGGCTGTTATACATATGAGTTTTAGAAAACTTGGGAGGGTTTGTGATTAGCCATATCTCTTGTGGGTTCCATACCCTTCTCTTTCTCTTCCATCTTCCTGCCTTAACGTTCCTTCTTGTCATTTGCTCTGCTATCTTGATCCAGTCTTCTTCATGGCTCTTTATGAATCTCACACAATGTCTGGCTTTCAATGTTTTTTGCTGCAAGTCGAAAGCGATTAAACCCACCCCTCCTTCTTGTTTCATCTTTTTGAACTCCTCCCAGGCTAGCATCGGTATTTTGTTCTAACCTGCACTGTTTCTTCTCCATATGAAACTTCTACAGAGACGTTCCATCACTTCTGTGGTTGATCTTTGAAACGTGCGGCATGTCAAGATATGTGTGAGAATTGATCTAAGTACATGTTTGACTACCACTACCTTCCTTGCCATCGATAACAATCTGTACGTCCAGTTGCTTAATTTCTTACTCATCTTCCGTAACATGTATTGCGCTTGCTTCTCCTCCGTCACCTTCCAACCAATCGAGTAATCCATGTATCGTATTACTTCTTTCTCCTTGACCACGTGACAACCTATTTGTGTCATCCATTCTGGGACGCTATCCATCGCTATTGGGATAATGGTAGATTTCTCAACATTCAGTTTTGTCTCTGAGATTTGTTAGTATTCTTCTATCACGTCCTGCAGATTCTTGAAGTTTTGCTGCGACGCTTCTAAGCTTATCCCGGTATCATCCGCAAATAGTTGATGGAGTAGCGTTGTCTTCTCTTCATTCTGCAGTAGTATTCCACGGAGCTTCCCTTCTTGTTCAGCTTCATCCAACATGCACATTAGCGGTTGAGTTGCTAATGCAAAGAGTAACGAAGCTAAGGAGCAGCCTTGTCTGACCCCTCATTGAAGTTCGATCTCTTGTGTGAATTGTTCATTGACGTGCATCTTTGATACCGCTCCTTCCACTAACTCTTTTGTCAGCTGTATGAAATCTATGTCGATGTGCATTGCTTCGTTTGCTTCTCATAGGTACGTATGGTTAATCATATCATACGCCTTCTCAAAGTCTAGTTTCACAAACATAGAAGGTATGTGCATACTTTTTGCCCACTCTTTTCTCAGACTAAAAGCAAGTAGGTTATCAGCGATATACCTTCCTTTGATGAAACCTTTTTGGCGCTTGTCCACCAGAGACGTTATCATCTTCCTCATTCTATTCGCGAGAAGCTTATCGAGAATCTTGTATGTGTGCAGAGCATGGAGATTGATCTCCAGTTCTTCAGCGCTACTAGTTTCTCTTGTTTTTACAGCAATTTTATAACTCCTTGTGTCATTTTTCAGGTAAGTTTCTGTTCTTTCCAAAACTTGTGTATCAATTGCATGAAGTCAGCTTCCATCAACGGCCATAGAGTTTTGACAGCCGCTGGTCATGCCGTCAAGTCCTGGGGTCTTGTCGTCTTTAAGGTTATTTACAATCTCCTTCACCTCCTCCGTTGAGGACAGACTCCTCAGTCTTCTATTCGTCTCTTTGCTCGCTTTGTTCTGCTCTCTCGACCGTCTCATCCTTCGTGAACAATTGTTGATAAAATCGATGAATCTTTTTCAGTATTGAGCCTATTCTACTAACATTTCTCCTTCTCCTTCTTGTGTTTATAGAGTAGTTATCGCCTCCTTCAACCTTTTCGTCTTTGTAATCGCAAAGAAAAACCGAGATGGAGCTTCACCTTCCCGTATCCATTTCATTTTGCTAAGTTTCCTCCAGTGTTTTGTCTTTTCCGCTTCTAACTTGGAGCTCTTGCTCCAGTCTTGTTAGCTCTTTGTCTGCCACCTTGATTCTGCTCCGTGCTAGGTATTCTCTCATGTTTTCCAGCTGTTCTAGGCATTGCATTGATCTCTTGTTCTCCTTCCTTAAGTGTCGCCTTTGTCAAGTTCCACTTCCTTTTCCATGCTTTCCTGGGATATGTTTCTTGTGTTCCAGCATTTCTCCATGCTTGCTTGATGCTCTCTAGTATTTGTTGTGATTTAAGATAATCAGTGGGTACTTTAAAGTGCGTTCCCCTTCTCGTTTGTTGTCTAATCTTCGCACAAGTTATCATCACTGGTATGTGATCTGATAACAATTGTTTATCGTCATGTAAAACAATCGGTCTCTCATGTAGCCAATCTCTATTGTTCGAGAAATATATTCTATCTAGTCGTGATTGGTCTAGTCTCTGCTCCATTTTTGCTGTCTTGTGAAGTAAGGTCCTTTCTCGCTACGTTGCCATCATTAAGCAGTCCTCTAGGTCTAGTTGAAACTTGAGACTTTGTCATTTCCTCCTCTCCGTTCCATGATGTACCGCTATTCTTCCAATGATGTCCTCCGAGGTCTCTACAGAGTTTCAGTCGCCTCCTTGTATCCATTCTGTTTTTTCTATGAATCTGCTCATCCACTCCCATAACATTATCCTTCCCGTTCTATCATTAGGTCCATACACTGATGCTGCATGTAATATTCCTTCACTTGTTCGGATCCTTGCCCAAGCAAACGTGTCATCTTCTTTCACACCTCCTTCTTCTACTTCTCACTTATTTTTGATGATAAGTGCTGCCCCTGCTTTCTCATCTCTTGTGAAGTCTACTATTATGTTCCCCATCTTCGCTATTTGTTGTAGGTTAAAGTATGTTTTTTCTTCTCTTGTCTTCAGTTCCTGCAGCATCAAGATATCTGGTTGACCACCGCAACCTGCCATCCATTTTTTGATCCTCCTCATGCTGTTTGGATTTCCCAAATCGCGTACATTCCATGTTGCGATCCTGATTTCTTGTCGCATCTACTAGTGTTTGTTATTTTGTTCTTCGCTCCTTGGCTCTGTTCTCCTGCTCCTGCACTATTATCCCTTGCTCTGGCCAATGGTCTTGGTTGCACTACCATGCCCTTCACTTTCTCTTTGAGCTCTTTTTTCTTTTGCATCTCCACTGCATACTCGTGAATTGTCTTGAATTCTCCCGTTTCTTCTAGGTCCATTTCCTCCTCGCTGTTTCTTCGTTCTAATGGTGTGTTGTCATTGTAGACCAGTTGTGTTGGTTCTTCCATTGTATCTGCATGTGTCTCTTGATTTGTGGTCTTCGCTTCAAGATCTCTTTCTCTCTTTCTCAATTCATTCAGTCCTTCACTTTCACTTATTGTTGATTCTTGCTCATTGGTTGGAACTCCTTGCTTTCCCTCTTGTCTTAGCGTTTGTACTCCTTTTTGCGATCCCTGCACCTGCTCATGTTCCTTCAGTTCAGTCAGGGTTGCAAACTGATTTGATATTTGCGGCCCTCTTGATGTTGATGTCCCCCGTTCTTCGTGAAGCTTTTCTTCTCTTCTACTAATGTATATCGCTCCACGTCTGTTTTCTCTCTTACAGAACTTGAGTTCCTCTGTGTGTCTCTTTCCCCTTCTCTCCTTTTGTTCTTGCGTTGTATTTCGACTTGGACAGTGACAAACTAGATGTTCTCTTTGGTAGCAATGAAAACATGCATCAGGTAAGTTCTTGTATGTCACTATTTGTCTGTATATTTCCAGCTCGTCATCATTCTCTACCTCAACTTCCACATACTCGGTTAGATCTTGATCTAGATCTAGAAAGACACAACCTCTCACGCAGTGGAACTGACATTCTTTCATCTCATTGGTCATGTATAGCACTTCCCTTAAGCTTGCCAACATATCTTCTCCCAAATACTCATATCCTGTGTTGATTCTTGTCAGTTTGACCCACATTGACGCTCTCTTAATTTTGAGTTTTGACGGATCGAAAGAAGGTTCCCATGGAAAAGCGAACACCATCCTTGTTCTCATAAAGAGTGGAGAGATTGGTAATATTCTGTCTCTTTGTTCTTTCTCTACTACATGTATGAGAAAGCAGTTCCTTCCTAGTACCGAAGCGCGCCATGTTCATGTCAATCGATATTTATGAGCTTGCTATTTCTGCCCAATTCTGTTCTGGTAGACTGCATTCTACTATTCCATTGATTCTCTATGCTCCTTCCTTCGTTGTGTTCGCTCATTTTCCTTCTTCTCCCTTACTGCCACTGACTCCTCCTGCATTGGTGGTTGTTGCCCTGTGTTTCAGGTGGTTTATTTTTCGTGGATTCGGAGGTTGTTGTGCGGTACTGCTGTCCCCCTTGCTCAAGATTCCTCCTTCATATCGAATGATCCTCTTCGGCTACGGTCTCGTCTCTCTCTCACTTCCAAACTTCGGATTGGACGTAGTGCCCCTTGGTGTTATGTGTCTCATAGTACTTGTTCTTGCTGTTATCTGACTACTTAATATTTCCAGCTCCGACATCGTATCTTCTTTCGTCTTCTTCTGATGGCAGTGGCAGAGAGTGCACTGACATCGCTGTAGGCCTATTAAGCTTATTTGTAATATTCTGCAGTGATTTCCGATGACAATTGAATCTTTTGTCTGCTCCTATTATTCTTCGATGAGTCTCACTTCGCGGCGTATCCGCATTCGCAGTAAAGATAAATTCATAGTTTTTCACTTTTTTTATCTTCTGCGTCTCTGACTGAGCATCGTCCTGTGCCGTTGTGCAGTGCTCTACTTGCATGTCTATCCTATCTCGCACTAATTCTAAATTATGCTCTGAAGATCACTTTGTTTCAGTTGTAATGTTACCTCCACATGTTGCTCGATATCTCACATGCTATGGCTCGTCATGGCGACCATAGTCTACGATGCATTGAACTCGTGCTCTAGCCTCACCCTGTTTCTTTCTGCCTCGCATCCGTTGTTGAGCCTCTCCCCCTTGGTTCTCGCTATAGTAGGTATACAATGCTGTGAGCGACATGGACCTGAAAAGCCACAGTCAGTCATGCAAGAAGATTCGTGCGACCGTGAAGAAGATCCACAAGTTCTGATCATGATGCGAGGGTATGTTATCCACAATTTGCGTAAAGATGAATTCGAGTTTGAATGAAAGATATACTTCATCTCGAAGAAGGAGAAATATCCTTACGTAAATTTATGGAGAAACTCTTGTAGCAGCTCTCCTCTGTGAACTTCTTGAAGCGAGGTTCATGAAGTGGTGCTCTTTGAAAGAAGTTCTAAGAAGAAAGTTCCTGAAGCGAGGTTCTTGGAAAGAGGTTCTTGCAGTGAAGTTCTTGAAGCGAGGTTCATGGAGTTATAAATGATATTATCTGTCCCTTGGAGTCTTTGAGGACCATGAGACTGTCCATATAAGTCCACCATAGCGCGACTCGGATCAGAAGCTTCATTAACAATTTGCAGCAGCATGCACCTCCAACCGTGTCCACAAGGGATTGAACCCACGATCTTTCTCTTAGAGGACTGTAAGCTAAACCACTTGGGACACTGATCTTCGGAGTACGAGGAGGACGAAGTTCTAGGAAGGAAGTCCTTGAAGGAAAGAAGTCCTTGAAGCAGATGTTCATGGAAAGAGGTTCTTGAAAGTGAAGATCCTGACACGAGGTTCCACGGAAGAAGTTGCTGAAGTGAAGATCCTGAAGCAAGGTTCAAGAGAAGAAGTTGTTGAAGTGACTATCATGAAGCAAGGTTCTAGAGAAAGATGTCGTGAAGTGAAGTTCTTGAAACACGGTTCTTGAAGTGAGGCTCCTGAAGCAAGGCTCATGGAAAGAGATTCCTGAAGTGACGTTCTTGAGACAAGGTTCCTTAAGCGAAGTCTCGAGTGCGAGTCTCGACTCTAAACTTTCAAAGGACATTGCTCTTGTAACTAAAGCTCTATATGAAAGTGGTTCGACCTGATGCGACAGAACTCAATGTATCATTAATGTGCGGTCTCTAAGTCTTATGTGCGACGATTTCAATTCTAGCATGTTGTCTGCATGTATTTGAGTGGAGTTTGATAATGACACTACAAGGAAGGTTATGGAGTTGTTTGAAATGATGGACGGAGAAGACGATTAGCTCGATGAGAGTGAGATCAAAGAGATTCACGGAGTTTTGAGTCCTGATAGCCAACGACCACATGTGCAACCAATTCAAATTTATGTCGCTGATCATGACGAGAGGATTTATGCACCGATTGCTAACCTACACAAGATAATGAGAAGTTCACTTGATGGCACGGTGCTGTTAGATGAGAACCCACGAGAGGATGGAGTCGGACTGTTGCAGCCTGGTGGTCATCACAAGAGTTCGCAATCTGTGCTTATTTCAGAGGTTGACTTTAGATCACAACCAAGCTCACCATTGCCAGATAATAATCAAAACAATAGTACATTTGTCTAGCAAGATTGGCAAGTGTTCCAGCTGACTGAGGCGAAATGCTTGGAGTACAAGAAGCAGAATAAAAGTGTTACTTTTAAGAAAATGATCACGAGAGAATGAGAAACGAAGCTCTTGCAAATACAGTCATTCTTTCGTTCAAAAAATATTGTCGTGACTAACACCTTGTAGATAAAGAACAAGTGGGAAATTTTCATAACCAGTTATGAGAAGATTCGAGATCACAACAAGGTTTCAAGGAACGCGTCTTACTCTTCCTTAGATTGCTTGGAACGAGAGGAGAAGAAACTCCTTCTCGATTTTCTTGCTCATCACTTCCCGCTCATTGATTGTTGGTATGACGGTCGACCAGAAACCACTCCATTGTGCACGACCGAGTCACTTGCCTTGAGTCATGACCTTGAGAATGACGCTCAGCTTGCTGTACATCAAGAATCAGAGATAAGGAACTCGACTTCACTTGACACCGAGGAGAGTAGTCCACATAATTCTGGCAAGAAGAAGCAAGGGATGAGTCATTCCGCATCTACACTGAATCAAACTCTTACCACATTTTCCAACTCTGTTGTAGAGACTGAAAGGCAAAAGTTAGAAGTTGATAGATAAAAGTTGATCCTCTACATAGAGGTTGAAAGTCAAAATTGGTTGTAGAGAAGAGCAAAGAAGAATCGACAAACGTTCGTTCATGCCAACTTGTCAATGTCCTTGATAAAATGGCTGGAGCGCTTGTTGACACTGGCAGTGCCTCTCATAGAAGAGTGTAGTGGCTCTCCTTTGGTTACTGCATACAGCATGTATGATAATTTTTCAAAAATATGTCCAATTTTGTCTATAAACTGAGTTTGCGTATATTATGTTGCATGAGAATACTTTTATATTAAGTTGAGGTTTGTGTTAGGGGGAAGTCACTATTTTCATCAAAATCAGCTTTATCCATGTGTCATTATATATTCTAGACAATGATAATTAGAACTGCCGACTGCTTACTGTACTCTGTTTTTGCAGATACTTTTGATCTTGAGTGGTAGTAATTATATTGACTAGAGATGGCTGCAAAACCTGCTACAACTTGAGAGTCTTTCGAATAAAGCTGAAACCTCCTGGTTGTGTTAGCTCTACTGCATTTTAGAGTCCAAGTTAAAATTCGAATGGTTGCTTGGTCTTCGTGTAATGTTTTTCTATTCTAGATTACTTTTTGCAGATATTGAAGGAATACTGGTGGTTGTTATGACAGCTGTTGTCATGGCTACTAACATTTTTGCAGAATGGCGGAGGTTGGAGGAGTCAGAGGATGGTACTGTTGAGTTGGTGCAAGTTCCGGAGGACGTGAGGGACTCTCTTTCCAGGCTAGTGTTCACTTCCTAGCAACTTATTGTTGCTCATCTACAATAGCCTCAACAATTCGAATAGTGGGTTAAACTCAGATCTCTGATATGGTTCAATTTTTACTTGTGAAAGAGTTATATTGATGAGCGTTGGGTTAGTACGCTCTGTATGTCAAAGTCTTTATTTATGCAGATGGTTAATAGGCTAGGGCCGCATGTTACGAGACGTGATACATACTATCGGAAGACGGATCCTGTAGAAGTTGGGTGGGGGTAGCGTTGCTTTGGCTGGAACAAGTATGACTCATTTTCATGTATGAGAACGGTTTGGAATAAAAGAAATCACTTCTCAAGAGGTTTTTGTAGATATAGTTCAAGCAATAAACATTGTAATGGACCCACATTACATTCAGTGGTTTGCATGTGCAGCCATGAACCAAATTAGTCAAGGGTTTCATAAGAAAGCATGAGTGTCGAATTATAAAGGTGTGTTAGATGAATCTCACAGCCGCATCATAGCACCGTCAAGTAGAGAGTTACATGCGGAGTACTACAACCAGAAGCAATGCCACTCGCTTGTGTTGCAGACATCAAGGACCGGTTTCTTGACGTTAGCTGCAGTAGAGCAGGGTCGAACCATGATTCTCGAGTTCTGAGGACTTCTGCATTGTGGACTCACATAAGAGATCATAGAGTGCTTTCAGAACGAGTGCTAACTTTACCAAGTGATTTTATACTTCATCCCTACTTGTTATGAGACTCAAGCTACACTATGGAAAGGTGGCTGATGCCTCTTTATGCCATGAACCTGCAGTCGTCACAAATGCACAAGTTGTTTACAGAACGGTGGGTTGCCAAAATTGTGAAGTGTTGTTGTATACTGCATAATTATCTCGTGCATCACATGGTAGTAGTGGAACTCACTTTCACTTCAAGACAGTCAGCTACTATTGCTGGTGGGTTCAATGTCTCACGAGAGAGGGATAGAGATCAGAGGTCAGAGAAGCATTGACGGCATATTTGTAAGCTATTTCTGACAACTGATCTCCAGCAAACTTCAAACCGTGAGTGATATTTTTAAACCACGAAAGTTCTGATCCACTGTGAGTTTCATTCAAAAGCTAATTGAGCTTTTTAATAAAAAAATCTTTGTGAGCAAAATGCTATGGTTTATGAGTAAATAGTGAAGTAAGCATGAAGCAGTCTACTTCTTACATCTGCAGGCACTTGATACTTCCTCTCAGGAGCGCTTGCTGCTCGCTATGCTTCTTTGAACTTACCTTTTTTTATCTCTCATGAACTGCTTCTTATGGACTATCACTATAGTTAAGTAACTTTGATCTAATGTACTATCATTGTATCTAAGTTGTGCACTGTGATATAATCTATGAACGTAGTTCCTAGTCGAGAAGAACACGAAACTTCAAAAAATACTACTACCACCTACGCGATTAGCAGAGTTTGAATCTCTACAACTCAGATGCCATGAACCAATGGTAATTTCAGAGACCTACCAAATGCAATGTAGTATGAATGGCTTGGAGCAAACTTCTCACATGACCTCTGTGCATCTTCCGTTTTTCAATTCAAAATAGATGGTGGTTGCGGCTAAACTTCAGAATAGAGCAAGGTTAATTTCAGCTTCTATAATTGTGTATTAATTGATGTGCTGCAGTTCTTTTTGCCATACTCAGAAGTTCGAACTCGTGCTGGCTGAGTCCGGTTTTGATGAAACAACAGCATGGATGGGTCATTTCCTCGGTGTTTATGACTCGAGTTCAAATTTTGGACTTCGTTCACGCTCAACTTGCTGATCGCTCATCCGTATCTGCACCTGCAGGTAAACCTATAAGGAATGTGGCAGTAGAGTCTGATGAGAAGGAGAAGCTCACAATGACTTCGGTGAGTGCGACAGTGGATTCTAAAACAGAGCTTCACGAGGTCAAATTTCACCATGTGCTAGAATCAAAAGATTGGGAGGTTATCGGCGGTGATCTCGAATCTGCTAAGACGATTTTCCCTCGTGATTTGGAGGTCATGTTTTTTCTCTGGAAGACTCTATGCACATTGACTTTGCGATGGAGACTTTTGTGTGGATTTGTTGTGATTGGACATAGAATGCAGCGATGCGTAATGAAGCACTTGATTTCAGATATATTTTGACATAGTGGTCTCTAGGACGTAGATAGTGTGTTAATGGACGGGGTTGATGTAGATTTTCTTTGCAATGCGAACTGTACATCATGCACTAGATGGGACTGAATCGTCGAGGTAGTACAAGACGATTCATTTCAGCAGTCTCCAAGGTTGCATGTGTAAATTGGAGGGAGAAACTCGATACAGCACTCTCCAAGCTCGATATTTTGCCTACGATATAGTTCTTTCATTTTGGAAAAAAAAACATCGATTGACTTCTGCACTATACTCTTGCTGCACTTATCAAATTTTCCACATGCATTCTCGAATTCTGACCTTGATTCCGCATTGTACTCTCGCTGCACTTTCAAAATCCTGATTCTCGAGTTGCCTTTCAGTTGTTCAGTGATTTGTCTTTGAACGAGATGTCTTTCGTGCTCTCTCATGCTACAATATCTGGTTCAATATTTTGGTCACCTTTTGTGCATGATTCTGACTTTTTTGTGTAATGTCTCGCTGTCATTCTTCCGTCGTTCATCAGTGTGTTCATCCGTGTGTAGTTAGTACTGTATCAAATAACTTGTTGCTTTCAGATTTTGTGTTTCGAGCGATAGTTTAACAGTACTTGATTATGCCACGGTCTTATTCGCTCTCATATGTTGTTCTCATACCTTTCTGTCATCCACTGTTCGTTCATCTAGTTCCATTGCTTTTGACATAATTTTGGTTGTTCATTCATTTTTCGTGTTGCTTCTTCTTTATGTCTTTTCCAGATGATCTGTATAGAGAATGTATTCACTTCTCGGATTCCTCTCATATCCAGTTGATACGATCCATCCGTATTAGTCTCTTCATTCGATCTTCTCGTATGTTCTTCCTCCGTATCTTGGATTAATTCTTCCATTTCTCTCGTAAGTCAATCTCTTGATTGATAATATTTTTGTAAAAAAATCTTAATTTATTTTTGTAAAAAAATCTTAATTTATTTTTGTTTACATATCTGACGTCCATCCCGTCCGGTGTCAAAGAGAGTTTTGTCTCATTGGCTAGTAGGTGATATATCAGATATGATCTTTCTCTCTTATACTTTAACTTTTTCTTTTTAATTTCTTTCTTTCTTCTGATCTGAGTTTTACACTGTTGTTGGTATGCCACTTCTCTAGTATTTTCCAACTACAATAGATGCTTCATCCTCTGTTGTAAAACCCTATCCGGGTTAATTTCCTGATAATCCAGACTGACGGTATTACATATTCTACTGGTAATACTATTTCTACTCCGTAAGCTAAATGGAATGGTTCGAAACAAGCCAAAGCATAAAGGGAACTCCCTCACACTTGACAGGATTTCCTCTACTTTCCGTGGCATCCGCTAGTGAGTTCACCCCAAGTCGTATAATTATGGCTCGTAGCTTTAAAAACCGTTGTTGCGGAAGTCTGTCCGGTGCAGTCCAAACAACTTTTCTGTGACGGAAAAACTCGCTCGACCCCCATCCGTGTACTGGCTCCGGTAACAATCAGTTTCTCGTGTTTCTAAGCGAAAGGTCTGGGGTTCAAACCCGCCTGCTTCTTTGTGGGTAACCACGCTGTGGTTACCCACAAAGAAGTCCAATGTCCCTTGAAGGGATAAAGCGGACAAGTTAACAACTTTACTTTTACCTTTTAATCAGCAACGGTGTCTCACGCAGGGTGACTTCGGACAGTGTTACTCTGACACTCTGCGAAATATCAAGCTTTTTGTTTCATGCACGTTGTAAGAGAAAATCTTATTTTATCACGTAATCTGTCCAACATGAAATGGTTAAATCACAAGCCAGAAGTAAGATTTTCTACGGGTTTCACACAAATTATATGTTGGTAGAATTTGAAATATCAATTCCATTTTCCCTCTTAATGTGTTTGTACTGAGAAAAGCGTTCTTACACTGGATGTGAAAAGCACAGTCTCAGTCTTACAAAAAATATCCATGATAAAAATAAGTTGGAAAAGGACTCGCATTCTGAATGTATGGACGAGAGACTATCAAAAGAGACGGAAAATAGCTAATGGTTCAAGTTTCTTGTTTCTATCGCTTGCACGTATCAAGTTAAGGAACAAGGGTTTATAGACTTCACTGCTAATGAGTTCTGAACTAGGTGATTTTACCGTAGAACCCACAATGGTCTATAGTTCAACCTTTCACGCATCAAGAAAATTAGATGATGCTTCACTAAATTTTCTAGAAATAATTCTGTATTACACATTTTATGTAAAAGTTTAGATTCTGGTAGGAGCAAATCTCAAGAGAAATTCTTATTTGCGCGAAGTAAAAAGCGCTACGGTACTAAAAGTGGACGACTAAAGGGAAGAAATCAAATAGGAGAGGGAAAGGGAAAAGTTAAGCTCTTTAGTCAGAGGTAGAGGAGAAGGAACATTTGCCTGTTGGGAGTACAAGAAAGAGAAAAGGAAATCCTCTTGTCTGCCAATTGTAACCAATACCGAGATTCTAACGATAAAACTCGTGGACTGTTACTCGTTTGTCACCCACTGACCAGTCCTCAAGGGACACTGATGTTAAGACAGAAGCTTACGGAGATTCGCAGAGTATGCCACATGAAATTTAACTCGGTTACAGCCTTGCAGTGTCCATCATGCGATATTCAGTGATAAGCGTTTTAACAACAGTGAGTCCACAAAAGCTCAAATCCCTTGGTATGGTTACTAACTTGACAACTAGTCAAGAGACTCGTGTCGCGTAGGGAGGACGGACACACAAAGTTCTCAATTTCCTTGTTTGGCTTGTGATACTACTGCCACAAGTTTAATGGGTTAGCCGAAACCACTGCGCAGCAGAGATTAGTAGGGCTCTGCTACTAGCAAAACTCCACAGTTATCTTCATACGTAGAGAATGGCAGATATACTCAAGGACCACTCTCTAGTATAGGGGTATCACGCAATTAGCCAAGCCAAGTACACAGTGAGAATCAAATAGGGGCCGAATGTCCGCTAACAATGCCGAGATGAGTTAGCGAATTGTTATATAACCTGAGGGTGTGCCGATGAAAATGTGTAGTGCGAAAGTTCATTTCCAGAAATGGTTCCCCTCGGTATGTCAGTCGAATTCAAGTAGACAATGATAAGTGAACAAATGCAGTATGCTTCATTACCCATGCAGAAATGAAGCCAAATTAGATTTGTCTAATGCAACGTTGAAAGAAGCGAAGGTTATCCAATCAAAACGTAGACACCGATAACCATAGAATCTAATGCAGGAGTTGAAGAGCACTAACTTAGTCAGTGAATACAAGAATATGCATGCAACTTCAACTTTGGAAAACTTTTGTTCGTTTATCATTATCAAAACAAGTCGCTACGCATGCAATGGAATTGCAAGGGCTATGCGTTTGCAAGACCTCACAATCCTAGAAGGTGAAATCTATGAAGGTGAATGTTAAAAATTAAATCCATCTCATCTTAGAGTCGTAGAAAGTGATATATGTGAAAGTATAATTCTAGAGATGTGGATGAATGTTAAAAAAATGATGAAAATTAATATAGTCTTTGAAAGCCATGATAAGATTATCTTCAGATACTGAAAAAAGTAGTTTATAATTTTATGTGAGTCAAAATGAGCATCTTTCAACATGTCTTCATAAACTGGTAGTAACCTGTCTGCATCTTTTATGCAAATATATACTTGTGAATCTTCGGATCATTTTGAAGATAGTGATCTTAAGATTATCTTTGGATGTATGATAATGTAGAAGTTGATGAGTGTTTGGACCGATTCAGAGGTAGTGATCTGTTGCAACTGCAGAGAAAAACATTTAGAAATATTGTGGAGGTTAGGAAAGATAATTTCAGACTGTGTCATTACATACATTCAAAATTTATAGAAGTTAAGAAAGGATACATAAATGACATTGTACTAGTTTTCATTTTGTGTATGATGCAATTATTGTTAGGAAATATGAAGGACTATATGATGTCAGAATTGTTGAAATTAGCTTTAATTTGATGCATATGAATTTGTATTAAATGGTTCGATGAGCGTATGAAGAAAATAAATAGACTAATTTGTTTAGCTACATGAGAATATATTAACATATGATGATAGTTGAAATGAAAAAGTATACAATGGAGAATTTGAGAGATGTTGTGAAGATTATGTACATTGGAACATCAATAATATATAAGATATGCAAGAAATGTATAGAATGATTTGAATGTTGAGGTCGTCTTGAGAACAATGATGAATCGTAACTGCAAAATAAAACATTTGGAATATTATGGATGTTAGAATGAACATGTTTATATTATATTGAACAATTATGAATGCACACATTTATGAATTTTGTAAAGTCAATAGCTCATGACATGATGATGATTTACAATTTATATAAAAAATGTTTTTTTTCAAGAAATGTAAAAGAGAATACCTTGTTTCGCAAGTGTTGAAAATCTCTTGAATCTGAAATATATGGTCATGAACATCACTCGTATAGCTCGATTGATGAGTACACGAAGAAAAGAAGATTGGATTTGTTTTTTCACGTAAATGAGAACATATTAACATGTGATGGTTTTTTATAGAGAATAAAAATAGGATCATGATCTGTCCAATAAGCATGTGATGATGAAGAGAGATTTTCGTATTGAGGAACGTTAGTCCATATTTGATCTAGATTTGAACCGTATTTTGTGGTTGGTTTTGTAAAAGTTGGAAAAAAGTTGAATGAATTCATGAAAGATGCGAAAGATGTAGTTTGATGATCATCAATTTTGAGCAGATCGATATTGAAATCTCCTATGATTATCGTGGGATAATCCTTAGGTATGTTTTGAATAATGGTAGTAAAATTGATCAAAAACTCATCGACATGCATACGAGGAGATTTGTATACAACTATGATATGAATTGCATGACGAGTTAGAATGTTGAAATCTGCAGAAATTATTTCCATGTTATGAGTTCCAAAAATATTATGCCCCGAGAGTTGCATTGTGTTTCGATATGTTAGTAGCAAACCTCGACTTGTGTGCGTATGTATATATTGAAAGCGTTCGATGTCTATGAAATACGGAACAGAAGTAGGATTTTGTATAAGTGTCTCACTGAAGCACAAAATATCAAATAGTTGTAAATTATGATCTGCTCGAACATCAAGGTGATGTTTTATTAATGATCTTGTATTTAGAAATTGTATGAGCATGTAAGTGGAAGATGAGATATTCATTTGAAGATCATGGATGTGGAATTGCCACGATGATTTAAGTTTCAACCGTTCCATTTCGAGAGTGACTCTGCTATCTACAACTATATGACGATGCTCGATCGATTGTAATATATGTAAGTGCTTAGGATTTTTCACTCTGGATAATGCAGTGTATGTCAATCCGTGTCGATTTATGTGCTTAGGACTGAAAGCTACTTGATGCATGGTCAATCCTTGCGATCTGTGGATAGTTCGTGCAGATGCTTGTTGAACAGGGAATTGTGTTCTAGTGATCTTATGTTCTCTGGTATATTTATTGATTGGAAATTGTTGTGAAATTCTCATAATGGACGTCCAAGATGGATTAATGTTAATGGAATAAAAATGTTTTTGTTTGTTCCTCGTTTGTGCTCCAATCTTTGGATCAAAAAACTGGATCCATATGATTTGATCATCGTTAAATGTTGTTGTGGACATGAAAATCCCATCGCTTCCATTGGTGAGTCCATCTCGTGTGTTATAATTATAACATAATTCTACTAACATGGTAACTTTTAGAGATAAAATACTGTGTAATCCAGCTGTATCTTTTGGATTTATTGATATCTTAAATCTTTTCGATATAACAGAAGAAAAATGATCTTTTGAATGGAATAAATATTCATTCCCATCAGTTATACTAAATACATGTTGATTATGAAGTTTCGTATCTTTGTTAGTGTAAAATAAATGAGGTATATCGTTTGGTTTAGAATACATTTTTTGATAAGTTGAATTTAAATAATGTAGATCAGAAGATGTTTGTTGGTTGATGCGAATACGATTCAAAATTTGTATAAAATCTGTATTGTTCTGACGCATAGGTTGAGTCAGTTCATAGTGTTTGAAAAATGAAGACCATATGTTAGTGGCAATATTTTGAGAATAAATATTAGAAGACTGAAAAATCCATGAATCTTGAACAGGTTGTACTTGATAAAAATCACCGCAAACAATTATATCTATGCCACCGAATGGAAGGTTGAAATTCTGAGTTATTTGTTGTAGTCTTTGGTTTATGTAAGAGAACATTCTTGCGCCCACCAAAGAGATTTCGTCTATCACTAATAATTTAATTGACTATAATATTTGATGTATTTATCCAATCGATCTGGACTTAATTTTGACACGTTCATATCGTAAGAGTCTTTAGGGATCGCTAAGGCACTATGAATAGTCATTCCTTGTATGTTATATGCAGCTCGTCTTGTGTATGCTATCTTCAAAACTTTTATTTGTTCGGGATCATTAAATCTGGATTTATCATCTTCGTATATCCATGACAATCCTTGTATAATTTTTAATAAGGTGAATGTTTTACCGGTTCTTGCTTCTCCCGTAAGAAATAAATGGATTGGTTCATGTGGAAATTGTTTTTTTTATACATACAATCATTGAAGATTAGCTTTTGTTGTTTGTTCAATTGACGTAACTCAACACAAAATGATTCTATTGGTATTAGAGGATCTTTGATCGGGAAGGTTTCTTCACGATTCGTAGTCTTAGAAGTACATTTAAGAGTAGTTCGTTGCATTAAGTCGACATTGTCCAAATCCAAATTGCTTGAATCCTGTTCCGGTTCGCTTTGTTCGTTATGATATTCTCTTATTTCTTCAAGTTTTGCCACCTCATCCTCAAATTTCTTCCAATCCTTGTTTACTTCGACCGTATTGTACTTAAAAGTATATAAATTTTGTAACAATAGAATATGTGATTTATGTCTATTATATGTATTTTCCCATGTTTCAGTTGAATCTTTAATGTTGTTCTCGTCGTAAAGAAAAGGGACATATAACAGCACTTGCTCTCTGAAATAGTCTTCCGGTTGTTTATATTGGTCGAAACATATCCATCGAACGATTTTAGATTTTCTCAATCTTCTATTTTGTGAAGTATTAAACTTGGCTACGAATTCTATCAAAGCCATTGAATTTGTTTGCAGATGTTGTGGACGTCGTGCATACTTATCTATGATGGATGGCAATCCTATGTTTGTTGAAGAATCATCTTCAGAAGATAGTTGTTTGGAACTTTTGAGGAGGAAGGTTCGATCGGATGGACTACTAGTGTCTATGAATTGAAAAGAACGAGAAGCATGATACAAAGGTAATTTTAAGATTGTATAGATGGCTAATTGAGCCGAAACTTGTCTGGAATTCAAGAATGCATTGCCTAACTTTTTTATCCGTGTGGTTACTTCTTGATTTTCCTCGGTACATTTATTGTTAATTTTCTTCATCTCATTCGTTATTGTATTGTCTACTTTTGTTAGATATGAGGTACAATATTGTGCCGCAGCATGTGGATCCAACACGTATTGACAATCTGTGTTGGCTTGCCAAATGGAAGCAGCATTTTTTGGAAAAGAATTAATGTAAATATCTATTGGATGACGTTTGAGATATATAGAAGGTTTTGATAAAGAATATCTTAAAGCTAATAAGTAAGTTTCATATGTAAGTTCTAAATGTTGAAGATACTGATCGAAGTTCATATCCAATCCAGTTTTGAAAGAAGAAATGATGTTTGAAATTCTAATAGATTTAAGCTTTATATCTCTCATCGTTTCATCATCAAGTTCATCGTTAGTTAAAGGATATAATATTGTTGTTTTCGACATGGGATGCCATGGAAATCGAAATCGACAAGAAGATGAAGATCTTTTCTTATAGCAAGTATTTGTGTGATGATGAGTTTGACATTTGATCATCTCTTCGCTCAATAAGTGATGATCAGTAGAAATGTATTCGTCTATGAAAGTTGTTATTGATTCATCAGGATCTATCTTGAAAACAGGAGCATTTTTTTTCCACAGTAGCCCGTGATCATGTGGACTGCCTCTGCTTTGAAATTCAGTTACAAAAAAGAAATCGGATACATTTCCTAAAATTAATTGGTTATGTTGAATAAGCTTACGGAAACATTGTGATCTATGTTCGTAATATCGTGCACATGTGATAGGATCTTGTCTAAGAAGTTGTTGTTTTTGTGAAGAACTTAAGGTTTCTTCATCGTCCGGCAATGGTATATGGTTATCCATTTTGTTCAGTTTGAATAAGGTGTTCATCAACGGTTTCCAATTTTTTTCGTTCGCAGTTAAAGTAATGAAAAATGTAGGTTTTCCTAATTGTCGGATCATCGCGAAAAGATTTCGCTTAACGACTTGGTAATAGTCTGGAGTGAATCGTAATTGGGACAAACAAGGAAAAGCTTGATCTGATATAAGAAGTTGTTGTTTGAAATTGTCATCCTTGACTTGTTTCGCTGTCAAAGGAGAGCCTTGTAGTTTACTTTTCCTTACTCGAATCCAAGAAATGCTTAGAATTTTCTCGATGCAGATTTTGGACATCTTGAAAAAGATGTTTGGTAAATGTCTAGCAAATTTATGAGTTTTGTATAATAATTCCCATGAAGCTAGTTTGTGATATGACATCTTCGAAACGATTTGTTTGTTTCTTCCGTGGCCAAAAAACAAACTAGGAAAATTAGTCTCTTCACAAAATTCATCTTTGAATAAACTCAAAGGGTGATATCCCTCGCTAGGAGCCACAATAAGTTTATATTTTTCATTGGCGTAAATCATTTCAGGATCTAAAAAGTTTGCAATAAATGTATCAGTGTTTGTGTACGGTTCGTGATTATTTTCATCGAACTCGTTATTTGTTTCGATGGTTTCTACTTCATCGAATCGGAGTTGTTCTTTGGAATAATTGTTGTTGAAAGTGTGAATCCAATTTTCATTCAGCTCGATATTGTGATGTTTGTATAAGTGTGTATCAATAAGATAATGTAAAGCTCGCATTACTTTGTTAGGTCGAACGTAGCTTGTTTTATAGATTGATTTTAGAGTCAGTTTTCTTTTGATTTCCACTATGATAGAACCTTCTTCATCAGCCATACGTGGTAAATGTGTTTGGACCATGTTTGTATTTGAAGGGATATTGATAACACTACCTCTTAGATGCCATTGTTGGAACCCATTGTATATATGAATGTTTTCGAACATGACTCGCGGTGAGATCAATCTTTCTTCGACTTCGTTTAAACATTCAAGATATGATATCGTATTGTTATTGTAAACTCTAGATATCTCAAAGAAAAGAGGTATTTTGTTATTGTTTATATATCGCATACACATCAAACAAATCCTTGTATTATCTTTAAGCTGTTCGAAAGTTATGTTAGTTGTTTTAGCATAAGAGCAAATGAAATCGTAATGAATTTGATTGATATATTTTAAATTCTTCAAGAAATCACGTTTATAGCATATGTCACACGAATGATATGGAACGTCGAGTAAAGACTTGGAGTAAGTATCTACGTGTTTTTCTTCTAATGATAGTTTTTTTCGTTTTTTAGAAATACGATTAGATGTGTTAATTGAATTAGTCTTATTCATTATTCTGTATTGTTTTATTTTGTCAGAAAGTGTTTTTTTCATTCTAAAGAGTTGTATCTCATATTGTTTATGAGATTGTATGAAATTCTTTATGACATCTCTTATGGATAAATACGGATATCTTTGATAGGATAATAAGAGTTCTGAATATAGAATGTTTAATTGGTGAGAGTCAATATCTTGCAAAGGATGATTTACTTTGGTCTTTTGGAGATTTAGTTTATCTATACCTAGTTTATAAATTTTAGTTTGAATAGTGTTTAAGTCGTTCTCATAAATAGGATTTTTACTTATAAATTTACGTATTAATTGTACTATTGGTACATTTAGATGAATTAATCGTAAATCTTGCAGTTGTTTCACTATATACTCCCATTTCTCAGTAAGAAATTCATCACGAATCAATACGATTGGTTCGTAATGACCGGAACTACCTTCATTATCATCATATAGAAGATTGAAAGTAACATGATACGAGTTGTTGTTTGGAAATTGAATTATATTCTTTCCAGAAGTAGAACTGTAGATGTGTATATTTTTTTGTAGTATGGAGGATAAAGCTAAGAGACATAAAGAATCACCCCACGCACCACCTTCTTTTGCCATTTTACCAACTTTGGTTATATATTCATCTACAGATTCGACACGATGTGATACTCTCAATTCATCTTCCATGAAATAAGATAATATTAATGAATCATGTGTATCTCTAGCTCTTGAGTAGATATTATAAAGTTCATTTTGAGTTTGATTTCGTAAAGATGCGGTAGAAGATTTATGATGCAATAAATATTTTATCGAATCAAACATACAATCTCCTGGAGTATATACAAAATCTTCACATTTTTTAAATTCAGACAAATCTTTAGACATCTGAACAGAATAATAGAAGATTATGTTTGTTGTTTGATAAACTTACAAATTGTAATCCATGAAAATTATGCAAAGGTTGTAATCCACTTACTTGATTATGATGACCGTCGTGCTGTTCAACTTGGGTTGTTCGATTATGGTTTGATGATGAAGTTTGAGTTCTCTTTCTTCTCCTCTGGGTAGTTTTCTGAGCAAGAACAATGTGGAGCAGAAGCACATAGATCATGTAATCTTGAATATTTGCTACATTTCATATGTTGTTTCAAACGTATAAATTAATATACATTTGATTTAATAATATAATCTGTTTTTTATTGCAATAAGTGTATATATTATGAAGCATGACTGACTTTTGTACTGCAATGCATTTCACCTTCTAAATTAGAATAAATAAATTTTTGAACTTCTTTTTTAAAAGGTGATACTTTTGCACAAATTTCTGCAATAATTAGTTTTGATTCCATTGAACTAATAATAGACTTTTTAGTGGAATAGTGATTTTGTTAGCAGTTGGAGGTTGAATGTATCTGCAGTGATGTTTTACGGGTCTTGATGACTCCTTCACCTAGGACAGCTACTACGCTACTGTGACATCTGTCCATACATGCTCCTTGTTGTATGCAAAGGTTGTAATCCACTTACTTGATTATGATGACCGTCGTGCTGTTCAACTTTGGTTGTTCGATTATGATTTGATGACGAAGTTTGAGTTCTCTTTCTTCTCCTCTGGGTAGTTTTCTGAGCAAGAACAATGAGGAGCAGAAGCACATAGATCATGTAATCTTGAATATTTGCTACGTTTCATATGTTACATTAAGTTTAAATTTCATACATTTTCACTGCGTGAAGATGTTTGATGTAATTTGTATAAAATGATGTCACGTTTTAAGAGTAATGAACGTTTCTGAAGTATTTACCTTTGAAATAATCTTGAATTTTCCGTTTAATGCAATTAAATTTTACATTTCGATTTATTTTTGTTCGCAAAGATGTTTGTGAATCACATCACGTATGAATGGTAGTAAATTTTGTAAATAATTGTCCTTTCAAAAGTGTTTCAAAAGCGTTTCAAAGCGTTTCAAAGCATTTCATAGCATTTTTTGTTTTTGTTTCAAAGCGTTTCAAAGCGTTTCATAGCATTTTTTTGTTTTTGTTTCAAAGCGTTTCAAAGCATTTCATAGCATTCTTTGTTTTTGTTTCAAAGCGTTTCAAAGCGTTTCAAAGCGTTTCATATCGTTTCGTATCGTTTCGTATCGTTTCAAAGCGTTTTTTGTTTTTGTTTCTCCCAGTTTATATGTTTCTCCGTGGACGTTCTTGTTTCAAAGCGTTTTTTGTTTTTTGTTTCTCCAAGTTTATAGGTTTCTCCGTGGACTTTCTTGTTTCAAAGCGTTTTTTGTTTTTTGTTTCTCCCAGTTTATATGTTTCTCCGTGGGCTTTATTGTTTCATGTGTTTCGCACGTTCATAGAGTTGCACTTGGAAAAGAGTTTCAAGTTCTACATATATCATCGTAGGTCTGACTCCGTTTGATCATGTGATATATACCTGAAAAACAACATCAAAGAAAGCGTTGTTGGAAAACTTCAAGCAATGTTGAATTTACCTTGGAATATTTACAATTGGTATTGATTTACTTGAATGCTTAAACAAAAATGCTATAAAATAAAAGTCAGAAATAAAATTTATTATAAATTAGATATATGAAATTAACTACAATGATAAAATTATAATTATGTAAAATATCATATATATAGTGAAAATAAATGTAGAAGACAAAACAGATCTTGAAGTGTTCAATGTTACGTATGTTTGTGTAACTAGATTATTTAGATATAAAAAAAGTTCTTAGAACTTTACCGATGTTGAAAGATTAACCGGTTGGAATTGTGGAGGTTTTCGACGATTCTCCCTCAGTAGATGTAGTCTCCTTGATCTGTTAAAAAGAAAAGTTAGACGTTCAATGATGTCATTATATTAGTGGTTTTGTAATATTCGATAGCGATTCTTATATTGATGCAATTAATTTGAGATGACATGAGTCAATGTTTTAAAGAAATTATCAAAAATCACCATGATACTTCTACAATTGAAAATGAAATAAAGTATAAATTGTATACCCGATCAAATCCACAAAAATCACCGTTTGAATTAAAAGAGAAAATTCCTATTGTTGCGATCTCCTCAATTTGATCCAATAGCATATCTCGATGGTTGTCGTTGTCATAATTTGAGACAACTTCTGTTTCCACTAGGCCCGTCAGATCTTGGAACCAATTTCCTTTTGCATGGACCATGTATTGTTTACCATTGGAAAGATCTTCCACATACCTTTCAATCCATGGCACAGGTCGTAATTGATAATCCAGATTACAACTTTTGCAAAAGCCTCGAAGATGATTCAAATCTTCAATTTGTAAGTGCGTCGAATTGCATGTGACGCATGTGTATTTGTAGGGTCTGTCATCATAATTACGTGGTTTGAAAGTACCCCGTACCTAAACACATGGAAAGAAGTTATAAACATAACATATATCTGCGAATAGGAAAATTGATTCTGATTATTCACATAAAAAATTAATTATATACCTTGATGTTTTTATTTTTACTTGTGATGTGAGTGTTCCGCGCTCTTTTCAAAACGTCAATTCTCGATTGGATCGAAGGAGTTGCCCATATAGTCGCTGCGTGTGTATGCAGCTTTGGAAGATCATTTTCTTCTCTTGTGGACAAAATCTGTCTTGATATTTATTTCAAGTGCAACAATACAGCATGTCCAGAGTGAAAACGAGTCTCAATATTTTTATACTCTGTTGTGAAATCATAATGGATGATCAACTGCAACATGAAAAAAAATTGTGTTAGTCTAGAAGTTTCATGAATAGCAAAAATTTGAAATCAGTTGCGGAATAAATTTATAAACGTAAGTTATTTAATGTACATAATTACTTACCGTCATCTTGTCTTCTTCAGATTCACCATCCGTAATTGTGATCTCAAATTTTTGATATTCGTTTTCACCGTGTACAGCAATTACGGCAACAGATATGTCTACTGTCGTGAATCGAACAGTAAGATGACGCATGCACATTCGGAGAGGCATGAAGTGTCGGAATTTGAAAATTGGAGTAGAACTCCAAGGTGTGATGGTCTGAATTGTTGTTTGCTCATCGATCAAGAGGATGAATTTGACATCCCCTCTGTGACTGAGAGTTTTTACTGATCTCTCTACCTGCACGGCCCTACGACCAAAGTATTGTATCCTACAATACGTATTTCTATTCACTTTATCTGACCAATTTATAGCGTTGTTGCCTTGGGCAGTACATGTAATCGTCTTTTCCATACGACGATCAACCATATCGAAAAGAAGAAATGAGCTTTTTGTTATAAATCTATTAATATTACCATATTTGTTTAATATAATTCCTTCAAATATATCATTTCTTTTCGCATATTCTATATTATCTATAAATATAGATAAGTTTTTATCTACTGTTGGAGTTTCAGATGGAATAATTGTGTCTTGTTCTTTTTTTTTCCTTTTTGGAGACTTTATAGGAGATTCAGGAGCAGAACTTGGCTGCTTCAGTATTTGTACTATGGGTTCATTCCCTTCTGTATCATCAGTGGAAATCTTTTTCATTTTTCCTTTTTTGGACGTTGTGGAATCCATTGTATATATGACATTTAGACTCTACATTGCGCAAGCTTTCTTCCAGCTGAGCCACTTTGTCTGCACTTCCTTTTATTTTAGTCTCACTTTCACTAACTTCATTTTGCAAAGATTGGACGGCATCTTTGTAGACCTTGAGATCGTCCTCACAAATGACAACCATATCCTCACGGTCCCTAACCTCGCCTCTTATTGTCTGCACCTTCCAATTACTAAAATTGCAGTCGCGAACATCAAACAAACAACTCTGATTCTTATATCACGAAGGTAAGAAATCAAATGTTTCTTACCTTCGTGAAGAACAGCTGAATATTGAGAGAAAAAATATATCATTTTCTATCCAAGATAGATATAATATATATAATCATGACAATAGACAAAAAGCTATTTCAATTGGATGTCTTAGGTCTTACCTTCGTGAGTAAAAGTAGTAGTTATGATCTCCTAAACTTATTTCAGAGATAAAACGTCGTTATGAAAGAAGGTCTTGCTTTGGATCGATACTATCACTTTGCTGCAGGTAGGTCTTGCTTTGGATCAATACTATCACTTTGCTTCACCTGCAGAACATAATCACATCATATTCATAAGAATATAACACAAGTTATAGAAAGTGGTAGAATTGCGAGACTAAGGAAATTTAGACAATCAGCTTAACTCTCGCAACTCTCACAGAAAATAGATTTCATGAATATGATTCTATACGAAACTAAAATCTGTTAAATGAAAAATGAACTTACATCTATTCATCAATTTCACAAATTACAATGTAGTCAAACATAGGAAGGAAAGAAGACTGGCTGGAGCTGGAGAAAGGCCACTTCTTCTTGCTTGAGTTTATGGACTCATTCACGCACTGGACAAGCTATATAGTCAAAACATCAGAGTATAATCATCATCTTGCTGCATCTGAATACTGGACTCTTTACATCTCTCATGTAGTGTAATCCATTGTATATATGAACCTGAAAAATGCACATAATATCATTTTTCATCCAAGATAGATATAATATATACAATCATGACCATAGACAAAAAGCTATATCAGTTGGATGTCTTAGGTCGTACCTTCGTGATTAAAAGCAATAGTTATGATCTCGTAAACTTATTTCAGAGATAAAACGTCGTTATGAAAGAAGGTCTTGCTTTGGATCGATACTATCACTTTGCTGCAGGTAGGTCTTGCTTTGGATCAATATTATCAATTGTTTCACCTGCAGAACGTAATCACATTATGTTGATAAGAATATAAAAGTAGTTATAGCAAAGTGGTAGGACTGCGAGACTAAAACAACTTCTCTTCAAATGACCTTTACAGTCAGCTTAACTCTCGTAACTCTCACAAAAAATAGATTTCGTGACTATGATTCTATACGAAATTAAAATCTATTAAATGAAAAATGAAGTTACAACTATTCATCAATTCTACAAATTACAATGTAGTCAAACATAAGAAGGAAAGAATAAAGGTGTTCAACAAGACAGAAGAATTATTGGACTGTAAGGTTTAGGAGACAGGGTTGAATTCATGTCCCCTTCTTAACACAAGTAAAACAATCCTATCGCCTGATCATGTCGAGTCAGAGTGAAATAGTTTGAAATAGTTCAAGTTACGTAGCAGCAGACGAAGCAAGGCCACAAGCTGCCCCAACGCGACCTTCACGCGCATCATCATCATCGTTATTTGTCGCTCTCGACCCACATACTTGGCTCAAGATCAATGACTATCAATACATAAGTTCACAAGACCAGCAGCAGCTAACGAGCCCAGCCCCAGCTCAGTCACGAAGAGGAAAACTAGATTGACAAACTATATTTGTAAACTATATTTATAAAAAATATTTATAAGATTATAAAAAATATTTATAATCTTATTAAACATTACCAAAGAGTGGAATAATTAATATTCTGAATATAAAATAATTTGGCATAAAGTAAGGAAAAGAACGGTTACACAAAGTCCTGATAATGTAGTATCCTACTCTTTGTCAATGCATATTGGTATCAACAATATGATGACCTTTAACCTAACTAATACATGAAGTCGAGGTATATACGGCAAGATTGAACTTAAAAGTTCAATCTGCAGAAGGAGGTCCACATGATCCCACAATGCGTTATAGATTAGTGTTGCATGGAAACTATTCCAAGTGAAGAGTTGTACTTATCTAGGAATATTGGCTGGAGAAGAACTACAGGAGAAACATATGTTGCGGCTTATCACAAGCAAAATAATCGACAAATGAACTCACAGGTTCAACGCTTACAGATAATCGTTTCTTGAACTAAAGAAACATCAATGGTCAAAAAACAAATTTCATAGAATCCTGAAGGTCTTACATAACGGGGCTCTGGACCTGAAGGACCGTGGACTGAAGATCCTTCTGACTAGAGGAGTTCTTCGCAATTTCTGACCTCACTTCATCTACCTCGAGCTTAGTTCACTGCAGTAAATCTCTAGCTTCCTTGATCTTCCGTTCATAGACAGCAACCATACTTTTTAGTTCTACAATTATCCCTATAGAGTGGATGACATCATTCTCTTGCAGTTGTGCAGTGCTCTAGTACTCCTTGACATCCTCTTCGACAGTTTTCAGCCTCTCTACAAGCTCGATACATTTAGACTCTGCATTGCGCAAGCTTTCTTGGAGCTGAGCCACTTTGTCTGCACTTCCCTTCATTTTAAATTCACTTTCACTAACTTCATTTTGCAAAGATTGGACGGCATCTTGTTCTAATGTTCACAGTACAAAATCAACAGAGCAGAAAACGTACTATCCTGGAGCCTAGATGCTCAAGTCTCCTTAAGAAAACGAGATGCTTGGATCCGTCCCTGTGATACACGAGGACGAGAAAAAAACTACATGCCATGTCTGAGATGTTAGCATTATGCTGCACCGGATTCAAACTTCAACGTTTGCTTAGATAGCAACGTTCTGGAAGTTGAGGATGAACTGGATGTGTGCTAAAACTCTCGTGATGTCTGGCCCTGCACTTGTAAGATCCGGACGTGGCGGTGATAATGGTGGATTCTAGTGGCAGGTTACCCACTTGTCAGTTGCAGCGAATCAAGGCAGTCGTATCGCAAGTTCATTATAGTCGGAGACTCTTCCAACTTCCAGTTCCAAGCAACCGTCACAGGAATGAGTCTTTTTATTCTTTTGGCGTGAAGAACCAGTAGTTTATTACCAAACGACAATAGAGGAACACAAAGTGTCAGCCTCACCAATAAGACCCCAAGCAAGCAGCACCAACTCACCACGCAAACAGGAGGGCAACTGGATAACCAAAAGCGCAGACTCATGAAATGGAGAATGCCTAGAAGCAGAGTCGAAACACTAAGCGTGTACACCACAACAGAATCAAGCTGCACAATTGCATAAAGCAAACATTGAAAAGCTAAAAACTTCGTCGTGCTAAAACGATTTGATCCATGGAGAGAGTGTTGCAGTAGGGACGGTCAGTACATTCAAAGAGCTTCCATGACGCTCCGCAACCTTCGATAATTTCCTCGCGGGAGGTAAGATAAGAAATGAAGTATTTTCCCTTAAGTGTGAAGGTGAAGACCTCTTAGTCCCCATTGCTTCGTGAACTGTCTGCATTTTTACAATCCTTTGTCCTCATGGAAATGATAATATCGACTGTAGTGTAATCTGACTACAGTACGATGGTAATTGCACTCGTCTATGAAATATGTATTCATTCCGTTCGATCCAAATGAACCACAATGCAGTTCTCCGAAGAAGTTCCCAGAGTGGTTTGAGGGAATGAGTACTTGCGCCTTTCAGTGTCGATCAGTATTTGAGAGATTCAGTACACAGGGACTTAACAGTCCCTGATTGCCTTCGACGATATACTTGCTAGCAAACATGGACGATACACCAAGATGTAAAATATGGAACTCTAAGAGACTCCATCAGCTAGATATAACGCTAATGCTTGTTTCTCATGAAGCACTTGTGCTAGTTAATACCTGACCGGAAAGATTGGAAGGTTACCTTCACCTTCGATGTGTATGCTACCACCCTCTAAAATCATGGATTGGGAAAACTTGGGTGTACTCGCTCAACGTCTAGGATCTGACAAAATCAAATTTGCAAGCTGAGTGATAGCTCTCAGTTTAAGAAAACCTCACTTCAATACATTCCCACATTAGCTAATTTAAGATACATCCAGCTAGCATTGGCTGCACAGTGCAGGCCAGATCTGAAACCTCCAGCATGCCAACGGGAGGAACTCACCTAATACGTAAGCCAGGGGTTTCTACTCAGTTCATCTCTGGGCGAAACCCTGTCTTTGTGAAGTGGTAGACCAGTGAACTTGGCAGAAAGATGGCTTCATTTGCGTGGAGGAACGCAAATGAAGCCATCTGCAACAGCATAAAGAGCCATCTTGACAGCTTAACTTAACTGTAACCGGCAATAACTGAATCCCGAGGAAAAGCACGAGGAGCAAATAATACAGTAAGTTTTAAGAACGATATGAAAGAAGGAGAAAGTGCACATCTATTCATAAACCACATTAACGAAGGCAAACAACAAGCCAACGCCCACGACCCAGAAATACATAACCAGCAATTTTCTGAACAAAAGTCACTGACACAACTGTCGATAGTGAATATGTGTACACTGAAGTACCTAGCTACCATAAATTACACTCAGAAGAGCATACCGGTAATTTACACTTCTCTTTGCATGCCCTCAATCTTGTCTCAGACTTCGTCAGCCCTAGCACAGAGGATCAGGCTATAGATGAAGAGGAAAGATGGTCAATCGTAACCGAAGACATTTCCAACTCAACAGAGCCTCATCAGTCCATGGCTACAGTACAAGGAACACTCGGGAGTATGGGAGAATAGAGTAAAGGTGCAGTAAACCAGAACGTACAGAAGCCTAAATTGTAACTTGTAGATCCGTTTAGTGCCTCTCTGACAACAGAACTGCCTTTTCGAGCGTCAGTTTGGAGCTCTGTTCATAAACCACATTAAAGAAGGCAAACAACAAGCCAACGCCCACGACCCAGAAATACATAACCAGCAATTTTCTGAACAAAAGTCACTGACACAACTGTCGAAGTGAATATGTGTACACTGAAGTACCTAGCTACCATAAATTACACTCAGAAGAGCATGCTTGTAATTTACACTTCTCTTTGCATGCCCTCAATCTTGTCTCAGACTTCGTCAGCCCTACACTTGGTCATGGATCAAGAGTCGTTATGCTTCTTCCATGAGTACTACTTTAGACTTGGGCAGTACCCTACATTCTATCCGTGGACTGGTTAGCTACTCAGTGCTTCATTTATGAGAAGTATCGATGTAAGGAGCATGGAGTCCACTTTCTAACTGCCGGCACAAGACGCCGACAGCACCCACCAGCTAGATACCCCAATATGAACGGAGTGACGAACTTTCACTGCTAAATGTTACTACCTGAAGCAGAAGTTTTTGCTCTGCAGGTCAGTTGGTATGAGGCTGATGAAGGTCAACAACGCCGTCGATCTTGTGTTTGCATTCCACAGACATTGCTCCTGTATGGGAAGGAACAGTTCAACACAGTGCGGTGACGAGGTTCGAGCTCGGTGGGCAAGAACTCACTTCGTACAGCGCTCTATGACTCTTGAGCTGGAAGAACAGATAGCACGCATAAGCGACTAGCATAATGACACTGATGAACCTGGAAAGGATCACTTCAAACGTGAACTGGTGAAGTTCGGTATGGGTTGCGTGCAGGACCGCTGGGAAGAGCAGTCCCATGACGGCCATGAGCAGCAAGCTGGAGCTCACAAGAGCAGCTGTCTTGTTGAATTTCTGGTCCTTGTGCGGATGGGTGATTCCGCCAACGAAGAAAGCGCAGCCTAGGACCAGAAGCATGTTCGAGAGGATGGAGCCCAGAAGAGAGAACTGGACGACACGAATTAAATTCTGGCCGAGCGCGAAGATGCAAATGATCATCTCTGTGGCATTACCGAAGGTGGCGTTCAGAAGACCGCCCAGGGTCGAGCTCGTGTAGAAAACCAGCTGCTCAGTGAAATATCCAAGTCTCTCGGCCAATGGAGCAATGAAGCCATCTGCAACAGCATAAAGAGCCATCTCGACAGCTTAACGTCTCGACAGCCCACTCGACTTGAACTAGGAAACAAAACTCAATCTATGCTAGTCACTACTTCCATACCATTGCAAACCACCATAATCCCCCTCTTATGCCCTAGACGCGAGATATAGACTCAAAGCTCGTCCTATCGACAAATTCCATCTCCTCACACCGGTCATAACTCTCACGTGACTCGATCTGTGGAGCGTCGTAAGCATACAACATCGGCGTCCCAGACCTTCTCCATGCACGATGGCCATGCTCGGAGCAAGGAGGTCAGCAATCCCGTCTACCTGGAGGCTCCTTCGACCGCCTGAACTTTGCCTACGACCCTGACACCTTCGCTGAGCTCAAGGTGAAGGAGCTGAAGAATGACAGGCTCGCCATATTCTCCATGTTCGGATTCTTTGTCCAGGCTATCGTCGCTAGCAAGGGACCTTTTCGACCGTCTGAACTTGGCCTAGGACCCTGACACCTTCGCTGAGCTCAAGGTGAAGCGGCTGAAGAATGGCAGGCTCGCCATGTTCTCCCATGTTCGGATTCCAGGCTATCGTCGCTGGCAAGGGACCTCTTGAGAACTTTCTGACACTTGGCTGGACAATCCGTGGACCTATGCTATCAACTTCACCCACTGTACAATAATCGAGAACAGTTTCAGGAAGGAAGATTCGAAGAGAGAGCGATGTGAAATCTTCAAAATCGCCGTTCCGAAGAATACTCCCATCACTATAACATTCGGAACACTCCCATCACTATAACAGCTTGCAACGTCCCAGAATCGCCACAACACAAGGAAGTAGGCCACTGCCCTGCGGGATGATAAGAGAGGTATCATTTCTTTCAACGGAGACTATATTCGCTTTGACGCGAATTCTGCATGGTCTCTAGGCTCCAAGAATCTCACATGGAGACAGATTGCCTCATGCGCGAGTTACATCCACGCCCAGAAGCCAAGGGAAGCGTTGACTGCAAGCAGGCAGACACTTCCTCAGAGTGTGATAAGAGACTCATGAGCGCACCTGACGCATACAAAAGTCGGCAGGTGCGGGAAACCTCACTTACCAATTCCGCAGGACAAGAGGCGATGGCGATGACTTTGATCTCCTCTTGTGCAGAATACACTTGAGGTCAATATAATTGGCATTGAACTGAACATCGCACGGTTAAATTTCGATTCCGATACCAAGAGAAACCCTCACAGAGCCATACAAAATCAAGCGCAGAGCGACATTCTCACGAATTCACCATCTATGTTCTATGAAGAAGATCAAACTAAGACAACTTCTGGACTCGTAATCGACTAAAATTTCTTCCGCTTTCAAGGAACAATTTACCTGCCACTGATTTCACCCACCCACCAGCGAAACTAGACAGGAGTGTCACAGAAGAACAAAATGCAACGCTGATCCAACAGTATTAGACATTCGATTTGCGGTGTCCATGACTCATCTGATATATACACAAATTATTCTTGAATGCTTCGGCAAATGTTTTCCTCAATAATTTGATGAATCGAATGAGGTGCAGAGTATCGCCACGGATGTTTACCACAAGCTCTTGAGGTGCGGAACGTCACGGATGTTAAACGAGGTTTGTGTCATCCGTTCTCCTTGACTGTTAAGACTTTGTAAATGCTCGTCTACCATTCCATAACCGAGTCATTCACTGAATCGAATGCGCTCTTGAGATGCAGAGTATCGCCACGGATGTTTGCCACACACTCTTGAGGTGCGGAACTTCATAACGGATGTTAGAACGAGGTTTGTGTCGTCCGTTCTCTTTGAATGTTAAGACGTTAGTAACTCCTCGCTTATCGTTTCATAACGGAGTCATTCACATTGCCCTACAAACGATAACGGAGTCATTCACATTACCCTACGATGATTATCGATCCGATGGTGGAAAAAATTTTCTATATTTCAGGAGTTGATAAAATCTCAAAAACTGATAGTAAACTATGCGTCAACGCATAGCAAAAATATATAAATATTAAAAAAATATATGTACTAAATAAATATTGAAAATATATATATACTAAAAAAAATAAAAAAATATAAAAACGTATTTATTAACCTATTTCTGAAAACACGAAGAGAATAGAAAAAAACCCATAAGCACTGAGTCAACTCTCGCGCTTCGGAAGGTACAAGACCGGGAAGCTAATACTCATGAATTCACTACTCTACTCAGAGGTTAATTTATACCTAACCTCCGGAAGAGTTAGGTATTAAAATAACATGCATTTCGTATGTGAATATGCATGCCTAACAAAGAAAGAAAATGCAGACAGAGGTAGTAAAACAAGAGGTAGTTAAAAGAAGAGCCTGTATTTGCCCGTCCATCATTGATGCACTTAAAGTACTGAATAACTGTACAGCCAATAACCTAATTACCACAATAAGCACTCGTCGCATGCACCTCAACCTGCTCTCTGACTTCATCAGCACCCAACAGAGAGGGTTAGGCTGTAGATGAGATGTAGATGAGTTAGGCTGTAGATGAGATGTAGATGAGTTGGAGAAGTGGTCAATCAGATGAAGACTTAACCGACCCATCAGGCCTTATCGGTCCAGGAGTTTCTGTTCAGTTCCGGGACATCTGATGGCAAACTCCCGGTCTTTGTGCAGTGGTAGATCAGTGAGGTTGGCAGAGAGACTGCAAGCAGCGAAGTAGTGTAGGAGAGAATGAAAGAGGAGCAAAAGAATTGAGAGTGCCCTAAAGAAAGCTCCACAGTTTGCACTTTTCTACTTCCTGGGAGAGTAATGGTGATCTGAAACCTTAACATGTGTTTTTCTCCGAGCAGGCAAACAGAGCGGCATGGCCCGCTTGTCCGCGATTAAACTACCCAATACAGCGTACATATGTTGCCACGAGAGGGCTTCAAATGTGGGGCATTCGTGCTCTCGCACCAACCCTTTCTGCATGTTCGTCACGTTGAGCAGTAGAATTTAATTGCAGTACATTGGAAACACTGGACAGGTTTTGTTTGCAGTACGTGAGTCTCAGAACACCTGTGGCAAAACTTTATTGAGGCATCTTAGCTGTTAAGGTACCTGAAGAAGGCCAGATTACACTATGAGACACCCGTGCTTTTGAGGACTGACAATGCCGTCAGCTAATTTACTGCTTGCAGAAAAATGAACTCCGTAAGCCGCTACACTGATTTTCGAGGGTAATTTGTACAACTCGTCAGATCCGACTGGTAAAGTCTTGATCTGAAGGCTTCTTGCACCTGTGCTTCAAAACCGTCTTCGGTTGAGCCTTAATGACTAGAGGTAAACGTTACAGTACATCGAAGAGGAACCTTGGGGTCAACCTTCGGGAAAACTTGTCCCCAGTTTACTGAACTAATCAGGTAATAACTGTTGGTTTGCTTCGTCCTGTGAACTCCTGCAACTTTGATATGGACAAGGCAATATCTGCATCAACACCAAGCAATCGAATCCTATTAGAAGTTGTTAACATATATCCAAGAGACTGCATGTTACCCCCTACTCGTGAAGAGTCATAACAGGTACATAACAGAGTGCGGAGGACCAACCGATCAGGGGTTTCAGGGCTTCTTGAGCATCAAGCTCGTGTTTCGTCGTATCCCGCTCGTATTGTTCAATATAGATTCTTATAGTCGCACCTGCTGAGCCTGTTCCCTGTTTCCAGTATCATACAGATCATACACTTAAGTAACCGGTTGCTAGACAATACTGCATGCTGTTTTGTTTCTAGTAATATATTTTGACCACGGTCGTCTGGGAGAAAACTTACAGAAAGGCGAAAGATTATACGGGATCCATCCGAGAATATGAATCGGATTCCTTGTTTTGTGGCAACGCTTCCGTCAATCTGTAGTGCACTCAAATTACTCAATTAGTTTTCTCCGCAAATAACAAGCAGAAGGCTTCAAACTACAAAGGAACGGAAGTTCGGTTCCATAAGGAGAAAGACTGCAGACAGTCTAAACACGCGGTGAATTGAGTATATTTTTCAGATATCAGGTATCTCACTCACCGGGTCAGTGTAGGCAAAATCGTCTGCAACCTCCAACTCGTAATCACCTGTACATTTAATTTTACAAAAGTTAAACAAAAGCTGATGATGTAAACAGCAATCTCCGGAAGGAGTTTTAAACCATTCTTTTGACCAGAAACCTTACCAGATTTGGATATTCAAAGGGGACGTATACAAGGGACTGATAAGATCCAGTCTCTATTATGAAATGACCACGGTTCATGTGAGGCCTTACCATATTTGTCTCCCTTCTTGCTATTTGAAATTATCCTTTGTAGGTGCTCAACCATCTTATTTGCAGCATCCGACTCGCATTCCTGCAGAGGTTAGGAGTGGTTAAAGGAGGACAACGAAGAACACAACAATTTCAGTCATGTATCAGCTGACAAGGATCTGTTGTACAAAGAGGTCACAAGACGAAACCAACTTTTTTGAGTGAAACACTACTCACGAAGTATGCAAATAGCTGCCCTGGAAATTCTAATTAAAAGGAGTGCCTACAAATTTTAGTCGGTAAAAGAGGTGAATTCTTCCGAACCTAGATATGAAGACTCACCTCATAATCGTATCTTGAAAAGAAGTTGCGTCCGTACTTTGCCCAGTGTTCTTTGGCTATGTCTGCTACTGAAACTAACTTCTCTCCTGCTTTCCTGTTGCGGTTCTTATAGGCCACGATTGACAGCCACGCCAACACGGCCCTGCATATACGAACATAGGACGTGGGGAGTCAGAGCGCTTCTACGCTGAGATACTCATCCCCTGTGTTATAACACTCGACACCCTCCTGCATCCCAGCATATGTGTCACAGATGACTTCAGATCTTACCAAATTCCATCTTTCTCACGAACGTGATCTGAGCCAGTTCCAAAGCTCTCCTCTCCGCATACAGAACACTTGCCGGCATCCATCAAGTTACCGAAGAACTTCCATCCTGTAGGAGTCTACACAGCGAAGGTCGATACCTTAGAACGACCGCAAATGCTACTGACAATTCACTTTAATGTACCATATTCCCTGTAGCAACTGCCGACAGGAATGGTCGAGACCTGAAGAACTGGATAGCTCCCTCGTCTAGTTATATATAAACAGCTCCGCACAGTTTACTCTCCATTATAACGTCCTGAGCTATGAACGAATGTACACGTCACACTTAGCACCCGTCAATATCATCCTGACATATTCACTGCGGTCCTTGGTCTTTCCCACTATCTCAATCCGCGTATACAGTATGTATCCATAGTATGCAGATATAACAGCTGATTTATAGCAAGAATCCATAAAGCTCTGAATTTTCATGCTTGGTGCACGAAAATTCTCTGTGACCTTGTACACAGCAACTCAAAGGATCACCACTTATAGCGGATAAATAACCGACCTCAAAAAATGGAAGCCCCAACTCCTTGGCTACTCTATCCAGTGCTCCGCTAGTGGGCATGGAACGTGCTAGACCCTGCAGCGTACATACCACGAGATGTTAAGAGGTATCAATTCCCTCCTACAACTGCGAAGTGAAACCTGTTCCGGATACGTATTCAGAAAGTAAGGACACGCTGCACCACAGATAGGTGGCGAAAATGAGTGTGATCAAATACAAAGTCACACAGCATGCGTCAACAAGAAAGATGAGATTCCACCTTCAATCCAGATTTGAAGTAGGGAATCGCTTCTGCGTTGGAGGCAATCATGGCAACTGAATCTGACGGGGTAATGAAGAAGTGGTTTCCCAAGATCATGTTACGATCGCCATCTCCTGCGTTGGACCGAAAGTGACATTTCAGGATTCTGTCAAGCCAAACGAAAAGGGCAACCTGATAGATTCCGCTGCAAGCTACTTAAGGGTATACTAGTACAACATCTTCTTACCGTCACTAGCAGCTCCAAAGTCGGGAGCATCCGGTCCATACATAATTTTCACAAGTTCTTCCGCGTAGCTGTACACACATCAGGATGTCAAAAACCTTCCGAGATGCGCCTTTCGACTCCAACTCGACTCAAGGCCGACCTGGATATATGAATTGTCCGGGAGAACGCCAGCTCAGCTAAGGAGCAAGAACCACGCTCAAAGATAGAGGTAACATCCAGTAGAATAACCCAGTGAAGTAATTATATTCGTACAGCGAGAATGGCAGATTTTATCAAGGACCACTCTCTAGTACAGAGGTAAATACGGGGCCAAGTACATAGTAAGTAGCCAACAGGGGCCGAATGTGCGCTAAACTGTCATGCGGAGTTAGCGAATTATTTGTAACAGAAGGGTGTGAATAACCCAGTGAAGTACATAGAAAGTTCTAGAAAAGAAAGGTAGCCTGTGTGCTATCTTGGAGCGTCAAGTTAGCGTAACTCTGTAACCTCAGGGGACTGACCAGTGGAAATGTGAATTGCGCCACACATTACCTGAGATAGTGCCCCTAGGTATGAAAGTGCAAAGTAGTGACATGTACAGTATGCAGTGCAAGCTGATCGAAACGACATCAAGAAATCTAATGCAGAACTGAAAACCAAGGCTAAATTACAGTAAGAGTGAACCCGCAAAGAAAGAGTTAGTGTACAAAAAGTCGGAAGGGACGAATATGATAAAAAGAACTAGTCAGTCAGAAGAATATACGAACAATTTAGGCACAAAAATCACTGACGCAGCTGTAGGACCTGGATATATGTCGGTCTATGTGGATAGCAGCGCAAGGCAGTGAACACTGAATCCACAGGCCGACCTGAATACAGATGACATCATGAGTGCCTAAAATTCTTAAGCTTATTCCTGCGAAGACTGCTTCAGCTTGACAAGTTTAGAGATAAAGACATACGTAAGGTTGGGGTCTGGGTGACCACCGCCAAAGTCTTCAAGTGGTGTCCCGTTGAATACTGAGTCCTGCACAGACGCTTACTTACGTTTCAGAAAAGATTGGCTGTTGGGCTTGACATCCATCATAACCGACAAAGTACAATATCACGACTTCGCTTTAAGAAACAGATCAGTGAGAAATCTTCACTTAAACGAATTCAGGCAACACACACTGGGACAGCGAGCTGTGCATCGTTCGTTTTAGTCTGAAAACTGATATTTATCACCACAGCGTGCTTGTACAAGTCGGTGAAAGGGTTCCTCTGGTTTAGCATACCTCTGCAGCGCCTAATCTATCCACGAAGATGGGCTTTGCATAGGCGCCGGTGACTGCGTGCATGGCATCAAACTTGAACCTGGTATGAAGGCAAGTCATACAATAAGCATACAAAAAAAAGATTACAGCATACCGACTATGACGAGAGCTGTAAAGATTTCACTACAGCATAAATCTGTCCCCCACTTGCGAGGAAGAATGTGGAATTGAACCTGAAGTCATTGCTTGTCAACAGACTCTTGAGAAGGCCGAAGTCAAAAACTTGCTGCACAGTTTACGAAGTAAATCTGGTTAGAGACATATGTACGCTACCTCTTAATCAAACGAATCTGTAGTTTCTATCTGTAGATCCCTTGCCCATCGCTTCTCAGAAGTAAGTCTAACTAGTTTCGCCCTAATTCCGCATCAATAGATGAAAAATGACTGGTATGAACAACAGGACTAATGAGAATTCGCGAGCCCGAATTTCGCTTTTCCCCGACTCATGTCTTCAAGTTCAAGTTCAGTTAAGAAGGTACCTCCAACAGTTCCAAGTAGTCAGCAACAGGATCAATGACCTCCACAGAGAAGTCACCGAACTTGCGCACACCTAGCTCTGAAAGATCGACATCTGGAATATCGGCTTGTTTGATTTCCTTAATCTGCAAAAGATGCACACCGAACAACGTTACTGCGTCGGGAACAGACGGCCAGGTTACCTCCTATACGCTCTTAACCGATTATTGTACTGGAGGTAATCAAGCTTACTTTAAACACTCAGTTCCATGCAAATTTTTATGACCAAGCGGCCGGGGGATTATTTACTAAAGAGGAGGGCTCAGATAAGATAGCTCAGAAGCTGTACCCAGTAAATCACTGCTGGTCGAACTATTTGACAAACCTTCAGTAGCTGACAGGGCGGAACTTACGAAGGGAAGTTAACTTACAGACTGAGTGTTCCCATAGATCTTATCGGTGATGGACTCAGGTGCAGGCTGCCCACTGCTGTAGTTGAACTGCGAGAAAACGAAACTGACAAGATAAAGCCACCACTGATAGGAATCACTCCACATTAGCTTCAGGTTTGTGGTTTCTCGGTGTGAATGGATAAGACAAATTTGAGAGAGAACTAGAGAAAAACTAGATATCCTCACAATAGCAACTGGATCCTCACAGGACGACAGTGCCCCGAAGGGTAAAGTATACCTTAATGCCCCAGTCGTACTTCGGTCCGCCGGGGTTGTGACTAGCACTCATGATGAAACCACCATTTGCCTGCGCAGGATCGAAGCACCGAACAGTAAGAACTCCTACAAGTCCAGGGGAACTATTCGGAGACATCAACAATATGCGGAGGCACATACCACCGACCTTTCGTGCACGGATTATGGCGGAGACTGCAGGAGTGGATGCAATACCGTCCCTGCAAGTTACTCCATCCGTTAGAAAAAAAAGAGCTACATAACATAGACGCGTATAGGTATGAATCTACATGTGACAGTCGAAGTACTTACGCTAGAGGCAATGGTGAGAAAAGGATGGTCGTTTCCAAATTTGGCAAAACTTCGGGCGCCAATTTACTCTAGGAGTACCAACGTTCGAATTGTAAATAATTTCAAACAAGAGATAGTTGGATTAAGAACTGTAATAAAGACACTCTCATGTTTGGAAAGGTAGATCATACCTTCCGACTAATATTTTAGCTACTCCATTGCCTGCTGCTATCTTGATGATGATCTGCGTATCCATGATAGGTTAATTAGTCACTTCAACGTATACTGGCATCAGCACAGAGTGTAGCCCAGCAAGCGTTTAGTAAACCAGGTACCGTTATGTCGAGAGTAAACATCGGTCCACTCTAGGAAGCTAGTTCATCACGCTAACCTGTGAAGCTTCCTTGTTGAAGTAGCGACCATCGCCTCCAAGAACCAAGGTGCTTCCTTTCACATCTTCGGCTGGTAGAGAGTCAAACAAGGCCTGTGGATGACGCGCGGAAGTACACCCGCACGAGCAATATTAGAAATAGGATCGTTCTTGTTTTTTCTCGTAAGGTTGACTACGTAACTTTTGAAAATGACAACATTAATTATCCGCCAGAAGGCATGGATGGACTCGACGACAACTACTGACAGATCTCACCTGAATCCAGTTCGCAAGGTAATTCGGTGACTGGAATTCTTTCACCTGGAGTGGAATTCACGGTCAGTCTTTCCGAACTAAAAGCAATGAATGTCGATCACCCAGGAAAAGGAAAACCAATTGCACTGACTTTCAGCAATGATCCAGATGTTAACCTTCCTACCGAGAAATAGAGACCGAACAGAAAGTATCTTCGTAACTTAACAGGTAGCGCCTTTCAACCTACTTTCTTTCTGAGTCCACTGGTACCAGTCTTCTGCCCATCGATAGGTTCTGTTGGCAAAGATGTAACCTGCATTCAGAGATACTTAAGGTCAGGAGTGAAACAGCCATGTACGAATACGACTCTGAGCACGAATGCATGCAGAAGTACTGAAACAGCATCTTCCGTGCGTTCCATACAGCACTTCCACCGATCCTAAATACATCAATAAGGAAACGATTGTGCATAGCGAACTCCCACGAGTACTCCTACTGTACAGGATGACACGTGGCTCCTGAAGGGTAACATTTACCGCTTAAGCTGCCAGCTTCGGATCTCTTCGAAAGTGAGAGCTATGATTCACAGTCCAACTGCTATACTCTGTACTTTAATTCCGATAATTGCATCTGGATTTTTCTCAAGCAGTTTAAGTTGAACAATACGTTGATGCGAATGTGCAAAGTACGGGTGGAGGAATGTGACAAGAAATGACGAAGCAACAAGGTAGAACATCGGAGAAAACAATAAAAAAATAAAACAGCACAAATACACGAGACAACTTGATGAGGGTCATAATCGTGACGGATGATTCGTTTAAAATTTTTACCAGTGGGTAAAGGGGTTCGTGTTTAACCAGATGTGCTCAAGAATGTGACAGTGAGGTAAATAGCGGCCGTGCGGCTGTGAAGAGCTCGACCACGAATTTTCATAGCCACTGGTACCGGACATTCCGGGAGACATATCAAACACGCAGAATATTACGGTAGAGGTTTCAGAGTTGCACGGGACGATTCTGAATGCAACGACAAAATGTGCAGACCCGACCCTCAGCGCTTAATGGAGGTCTTAGAGATCGTTAGAGCTGTTCTGGACGACCGATGTGGATTTAAAGGTCTTGTGCGGTGGAATGATCCTGAATGTGTACGCGGCAATCTGAAGCACTGGACCACGACGAGCTGCAGAAAATACAATGCAGCATAGCACACCTGGAATCCTTCCGGCTGGACAATTGTGCCAGCTCCAGCAGCTCGCACGCCGAGGTCTCCTTTGGGCGCTAGCCGGACTGCGCCTCCATGGGACCACAAGAATTCTCCCATTGCAGAGCATGAACGGGAGGAGGACAGAGACAGCGCATTTCCGCAGGGAGAGGACGCTCCGAAGCTCGCTAAACACCTGGCACCTGCATGCTGCGAACTCACGGTAGCCGCACTACCCTTGCCAGACGCCAACAGGGACGACAGTTTTGTCGAGGCGGTTTGCACCGCTACTGCTGCTGCTGCAGGGAACGCCATAGCCGCACGAGGAACCAAATTCCGCAACAAATGAAATCTCCCAACTCCCTATTTCATGAGGGAGAATAGCTACTCCCTCTGCTCTCCTCTACGAACTTCTCCTCCTCGTCCCGGTATGTGGGCACAGCATCAGATTCGCATCTTTCCTGCCCATGTTCCCTCCGTTCACCGTCTTTACACTTAATCCACCAAAATCCGCACCCAGCAAATCCACATTCCACCTGCCTTTCCAGAATCGGAGCCGTTCAATTGCGCATCCAAGGGCGGTTCACATTTGTTCTGTTTTGAGCAGCTCTTTCATAATCTTGCCATGGTAAATTCAAATGATGGGACGCCGCAGGCAATCCACTTGGCGTCCTCTGAAGTTTCTAAGGCTTATTATAAAGGAAGAGTATCGTTGTCGCTTTTCACTTTGCAGTACACCACAGGTTCTCTGGCCCCAGTTTCCACCTTCCATAGAGTATAGAGTTGGCAGTTAGCATGAGAGGATGTGCTTCCTTTCTTCCAATGCGTCTTGTGCAGGTGTGAGGAGCGATTCCGGTCGCAGAGAAACTACTATTTACTGCATTGGTCATCCATCCGATCCGGAGAGCATTACTGTAACCGCCAGCAAACAGGTACTGTATGCGTTTTCCTTGTTGGACAAGATCGCGAGGAAGATATGGGCCCCGCCCATCCTTTCTGCAGAGATCTGAATTATGACTTCCTGGTTCTTCCTTTTGTCGACGAAATGCACATTCTGCTTTTAGTCACGTGATATGGTCTTCTCGAATCCCGTCCATCCTTTCGGCCCTCCTATACCAGAACTTCATGCCCGCATCAATTGACCAGAAGACTCCTCCCTCTATATCGAGTTGTGTGGTTTTGTCATATTTAGTTTCACTTTTGTTGAGAAAATTGCCATTAGAAAAAAAACATTACTAATCGACCAACAGTGGACCACTTCATACCAAAGGCAATTTGTGTAATAAGGACCATCCATGGTCAATAACATATCATATTCATAGGTGTTTTAAATCTAAAGATAATGAAAAATTATCAGATTTTGAAGACTATTTTCCTTTCTTCTTCTGCAATCAGTAACAAAATGTGATTCGGTGTTCATTTCTTTTACAAGGATAATAACATAAAATGTTGAAAAGATATTTTCATCTGATAATGTAAACTTAATTTTTAAAATAATAAATTATTTTTAAAATTTACCCTATAGATTGATGTAGTCCATCTTAGGAAAATGTATATAATTTTCGTCATCTATACTGATTTTGTGAACTATGTATTCTAAAAGATGAGAGCTGAAAAACATATTTATGAAAAGTGTATGTATGATCATCAAGTATCTTGAAAAATCTAAACAATTAAATTATAAAATATGCATGATTTGATAATTAATCAATCTAGCATATTAGTAGATTTGATTCTATCCCATCTAAAGCTATTTATCTCGTTGATTTTGAGAAGTCAATATTTCCTATTAATTTAATCAAATTATCTATAAAGATAATAGTTAGAAGAAAGAACACAAAATCTTTACACAAACTATTTATCATTGTTGGTTCATAAAAAATAAATAAACTTATGTTTTAGATTTAATATTTAAAATTAGTTTGAACACTTTTTCATGTTAACTTTAGAATTTTAAAAAAGTTCTAAAGTGATCTTAAAAGATTGAAATACTCAAATTCATATTCAAATTACTGAAAAATGATTGAAATTTTTAAGTGGATCTGATTGAAACTCTAAGTTCAAAATTATATTATTTTAATTCATACTTGTAGATGATAAAGATTAAAATTGACTATGATTTCCACTTGATATTTTTGACTTGTTAAGATATTAAATCAAAGTCAAAAAGTAATCCTTTTAAATTTCAAGTTGTTAAAGTTAAAATACATACATAAGCATATGTATTGATTTTCCATCATCTAAAATAGAATAATTTTCAAAAACATTACTATAAATTAATAGTGATATTTTTTACAATTATATAAATAGGAGGTTGAGTAGTGCAAAAGCATATTTTGTGTTAAAAATTGAAATAATATTTATGCATAATGGAGTAGTATAAATAAAATTTGATTTTTTAAATAATAAATTATATGAATATTTAAATCTTTTGTGTGTATCTTATAATGATCGACCAAGAGTTCGGACTACCAGGATGAGTATATTATGCTATGTTGAATTAATCATTTTTAACAACAATTTGCATAAGATGGGAAATTTTTTTTGTAAAATATCTAAGGTATTTATTGTTGCCATATCTAAAACAAAATAATATGACATATGATGTAATATAGAGATATTCAAATCATTAAAAATGATTAAAACTTTTAAATGAATGTGATTGGATCTCTAAGGTAAGAAGTGCATTATCTTAATTTATATGTGTAATGAGTTGAAAAAGACATGTATGTTTTGTTTTGTGTGTTTTTTTCAATTCCCGTTATGTTTTTTGTTCGATTTTAATTTTTAGGACGTAATTCGATAATACTTTTGTTTGTCATTAGCATCACACTCTTTTTTGTTAGCATCGAGTCTTAGTCTATCTCTCAACACTTTTGAGCTACTACTTGTAAATTTTGTCAACTGTAGTGTTTGTGTTTTATGCATCAAGTTTGGTACGTTATTGCTTGTGTATCAATTTTTTTATTGTTCATATTTAATTGATGGAAATTTTATCTTTTAATTTTAATTTTAATTTTAATTTTAAATGATTAAACTTCTAAAAATGAGAAGTCAAGTTTATAAAAATTCAAATAAATTCATCTAAATAACAAGTATTATTATAATAAAATATCAAGATTATTACATGGAAAACAACACATCATCATCATAGGCACAACAAAAAGTATAATGATGATATAATCTTTTAGTAATATTTTTCTCTAAAATATTTCGTTATTAAAACTCGATGCATGACTCTAAGTTATGTATCGAACTCTATTAATCAATTGGTGTTCGAAACAACTTCAATCGAGGGTTGATTGGTAAGATTTTCGCACTTGGTGTTAAAACTAACTTGTACAAATCGATTCAAATACATCTTTTTCAAATTATGATATAAAATATAAAAAAAAATTATTATTAAATTACAATAAGTAAGTTACAAAAATGAGTGAAAACATAACTTGCATGATAAAATTATGTCTATATAATCTTGTTAAAAATTGTTGAAAACAAACAAGTTCAAGAAACATCAATTAGATCTACAAAATAAAATTTGATTGTCGATAGAATCCTCTATACATATTCATGACATCTTAACTCAATACATAATAAATATTTTCATAAAGTTTTGATATCAATATGAGTTCATACATCCGGATGCTACACTACAATCTATTTACAAATAGTGTCACAAAAATTTCATAAAATCAAATATCTTCTCATGTCACTCTTTTTTATTTTATATCAATAAATTAAAAACAATAAGTGCATATCCATCAATCATACATTTGAAGATAACGGATTGAGTAGATGATACACATGCACATAATATATTTTATTCATATTATTATTGTGCAAATCTCATCTTGGAAATCAAAATTGATGTTTTGATTGTCAAGAACAAAGTCAAGATGAAAATTTATGGATCAAAAGTTTTAAATTTTGATAAATGACAAATGTTGAAGTGACATTCGATGTCGACGTAATGAAATCTTACTTGATAAAACATTTAGTGATGTGACAAAAATCGATCAAAAGAGATAGATGTTGACGTGATAATATTACTAATGTGTCAATATTTTTTTACGATGACAAGTGGAGGTTGACATGGACGTTGTCGTGTTGTGGGTTGGCTATAGTGTACAACGTGTATATATTTTTATCGTACGTGTTTTGATTTTGTAGATTCATCGGGATCTTATCGTGTGAAAGATAATATTCTATGTGAAAGATCCGTGTACTCTCCGCTAAGTGAAGATAAAGATTAGTACTCTTGTCGTCATATACGAATATGTTGTATATGAGGAGAGCTGTGAAGAGTTTTAGACATCGAGTGTGGAGTATCTAGGTCTAGTCGTGAGTGTTATGAGCATCATCGGATGAAGTAAAAGACAATAAGAGTGACAAGCATGAACGGAGAGTCCTTTCGTGTTCTTAATCTTGCATTTGTGAATCCAAATGTTATTAAGTTTCATTGTCTGTCGCGTGATCACTTCTGAGTGTTTATGGTGGTTCATTGAAGAGAGTTTATGATTGCGATAATGAGTACTCCGAGTCTTATCATTCTTCTGATAATCATTTACGACGTTGTTTGATATCTTACGATCTACATCTTACTCTGATGTGATATGGATCCTCTATTGGATAAGAACTATCTAGCAAGAGCTCCGTTCAACACTTGGATCGAAATACGTTGTTACATTCAATTAAAATCGACGCATCGAGAGTTTATCGTGAAGAATTTTGAAGAAGATTATTACAATCAAATATCCTCGTCTGTTTCACATGTAGTTTCACATATTGTCAACCGTTTTATGATTGTTATTCTTATCTTATACTGAGTGTAGTTTTGTCTTTCGTGTTATCGTGTCTACGTGCTTTTTGATCAACGATGTCGTCAACGATATGTGTTCGGAGTGTGTTTAATAAAAATCGTAAGTGCTCAAATGATACTCATGATAAAAAATCACTCCTTGTGTGTTAGTCATGTGAGTAAAGACATACACTTTTGTAACTTGTTTCTTATTGCTGGAAAGTTTGACCAATCATCTTCCACCAAGTTCTTTTCATATTTTCGAGGGTTGGAAACACTTCCTATGGTCCATTCGAGGAACTCTAGATATAGTTAGAAATCTAAGAAGTCAAGGATGCTCGTGGAGTCAACAACTACTCAATTCAAGACTCGCATGACAAAGTTTCGATTGATTGAAGATGAGGGGTCAAATTCATGACCAATTTAGCATTAGTTACAAAGAATAAGCCAACACTAGTTCAGCGAGTGGCAGTGATGCGCGAGATGACTTCGAGTACTTCTCTCGGCTCTTGATGCTACATGTTCCCTGAGGTCAGCACGCACGATCTAGCTGACAAGTTGAAAAGATGGATATACACTTGCTGTCAACTGAATGCGAAGAGGATAAAATTGACTGACAGCATCTAATTTGCAGATTCTTTGGAGTTGAAATTGACATAAATAGACCTTGTTGTGCACGAGAGGACTCGAGCTTGCAACAAGCCGACAAGTATTATGACAAGGATAAGTCGAACTTCAATCAAATTTAAGTTAGTGTATGTTTTCTATGGTGTTTTGCATCTGAGTTCAATGATCACTCCATGTGTAGATTCTTCAACGTATCGTGCTATGGTTGCATTTCTTGACAAGCATATTACGCCTGTAAAGATGCATTTTTATATTCGTGCGAGAGAGAAGCCATCCCACCAACTGGATCTTTGTAAGAAGCTCCAAGTCCGTTGGAACTTCACAATCTTCTACACCACCCGACGCTCGTTTCTTCTTCACCACATCTACCAAAAACTTCTTGATGATATTCTTGCACGTCCTTTTGAGATACAATCTCGTATCTCAGCAAGATAGCATCTACTGAAGTCTTGTCATCATGAATGACCTCGTCAGGAGTGATCTCTCGTGCAATCAACCGTTGAATTTTTTTCTCGAATGCTTTGTCCTCGATCAGCCAAGCATTGTTATCTTTCTCCACTCGAGTCATGTTCATCAACTCGATACAACATCCATCGTGCTTGTCAATGAACGGACATGTTTCATTGTATCCATTACGAGACGAGTCGTATCTTAAATCAACCATTATCACAAAATTTTTTACAACAAATACGGACATGTAAGAGTTTACATACACATCACATCACGAAGACAATGAAACTCACAAGCACTCACCTTCTATCGATGTCTCATCGTCATTGGGAAAGTGTTTGGACATCACTTGGGACTGAATCTCTTTTTTCTCGATTGTCCACCTCTCCAATGCTGCTTAGATCCACCCAACTTGTCTATCCGTGCCGGACTGAAATTTGAAAAAATGACTCTCCGAGACCGGGGCTAAATCCACCTCTCTATACACATTGTCCAATTGTGTGTATCCTAATCCGGCTGACAATCAAGCATGATAACTACGATGTAGTACATCTGGGATGCCGTAAGTGTTTCTGTCGATCTCCATCCATAAGTGTGTTGCGCGAGACATTTTAACTGACCGACCAAGTTTGATGGCTTGATAGTCGGAGACAAAAAATACTCCGCACATCCAAAATGAGGGCATTTCATCTTATAGTCCTGAAACCATTCTCTAAGTCTACTCAAGCTTACAAACCCGTATGTCGGCAAATCATCTACTGGTAATGACTCCACTATCTCATCAGCCTCTATAGTCGTAGATCTTTGAGAATCACCCACATTGCCTATTGGAGCTTGGAGTCACATATAACCGTATGCAAGTTTGAGTGTGGTGTAGAAATCTAAGTAGAAAAAACAAACAACTAATGTTATGCAAAATACATACATTCAACGTCATATACACATAATTTGATACTTGAAAAACTAGAACAAACTAACTAAACATGTTCGAGCCTCTTATCGATAGAGTTGTGTTTTGAATACCAAAAGCATGAAGTATCTCCAAAGGAGCATCGAAATCAACCTCTCCTAGTGTTACGTCAAACCCATCAGATCACCCTCCTCTGACATTACATCTGGTACCGTCTCCTCGTCAATGACGACATGTGCTCTTGCAATCGTCTCTCTCGTCAAATGATCTATGCGAGGACGAGCAACCTCAAAAAGAAACTGGAAAACAGCAATGTGATTTGCACCCGGACCTAAAAGGTGCATCAATTGCACATAATGCGTCATCAACGACTCTGGCACTCTCACCTTCCCTCCTGGTACCTCGGGACATCCTCTAGACAAATGACGGTCCCCAAGACGTCTAGACCATACTCTCGGAGGCATCTTGCCTCTGAAGTTCCTCAAGAACCTCACTATAACTATAAGATCTCTACAACTAGAAATATAACAAAAGAAATATAAAAAAAACAATGACAACTGAAAAAATAGCAAAAACTAATGTGTGCAAGAGTTTACAACAGATATAAAGTAACTAGTGTAGACCAACAAAAAATGTAAAAAACATAAAAAAATAAAAAGAATCAACAACAAAAAAACACACAGAAAAATTCAAACAAGACCATAACTAAGATGTAAGAGAACTAAAAATAAATGAAAGTGAGAACAAACTAAGAAAAAACAAGAATCTTGGAGGAAGCCACTCGTTAAATCCAGATCTTATTCTCCGAAATCATCAAGTAAGATAAAACAGACTTTCTCCGGACCGAGATGACCATGACGAAGTATGGAACCTTGATCTCTGCAACTGGAAGATCCTCGTAAATCTTATAGGAGTCTCTAGTTTCAGAAAAATTAAATCAGCATAATAGTACGAAAAGAATCGACTCAACTGAGAAACGTTGAGTCGATATTGAGGCTCCATATCATCAAGGACTATAGTAGAGGAATGATGAAACTTGGATCAGGGGGAGAGAATTTATCCGCAGAGGACCGCCTGTCGCGGATAACCTCCAGTGTCCTCAACATAAACTACATGTGAGCCGTTAGGATGTGCAACTTAATAACCTCAAAGGTTTCGTCCTTTCGCATCCCCAATGAAGAAGAGTACGTGAGCTTTCAGTAGTTCCTCCAGGATACAACCGTTTTTAAATGGGAACACGTTATTGCCTCACGATGATGTGAATCCAAAGGTGAAAAAAGTTTCCTATATTTCAGGATTTAACAAAATTCAAAAAACTGGTAGTAAGCTATGCGCTAACGCATAGCAAAAAGACTAATGGAAAAATATAGAAGAAGAGAAGAGAAGGAAGAGGAAAGAAGAAGAAGAAGAAAATGAGAGAAAGAAGGAAAATGAGGAAGGGGGGAGTAGTATACTCTTTTCCATGGAGAGAGAAAAGAGGAAGGAGAGAATCCTTCCTCCTCACATGCGCGAATTGAGGAGGAAGGACTTCCTCCTCTGGAAAATTCGAATTTTCCATGGTGCTTGGAAAATTTTTCCGACAGGCGACAAAATTCCGACAGGTGAGAAACATCTCTAGTTTAGAAGTCTTCATACTTCAGGTGTCTGTTTCATGCAAGACTTTTCAGACCATGTTCTTCTATTCAACAATCTGGTCGCTGTAACAAAATATGCTCAATAGGGTCACCTCTAAAATTCAAATTTTGAAATGATTGGCTCAAATTGCAGCAAAAGTCTTTTGACCTTTTCTCAACTGTCAGATGTGCAAATTGGCTCATCAATGGCTCTAAATGTAGATCTCAAAGAGATGCTCATTTTGAGTCTTAGATGGAGATCAAGCGACGACGAATGAAAACATGTCAACAATGCGCATTTTGCTACGGGGCCCCTTACTTTCTTAACCTTGAGTAGTCATAACTAAGAATGCTTAGAGGTGAGAGCCCTCACCTCTAAAGTAGCGAGAGGGGTGGTTTAAGACGACGTGTGCTCAGGTGTCCCAAGTACCGATGCCAAAGTTCAGCAGGGCATATCGCAACGAGAAGTAAAATTGGATGAAAAGAAAAGACCGCTGGGAGGGAAAAAAATATTCAAGGAAGGAGAGATCTGGTTGAACGAACGAGGTGGAAAGTCACTACCACGGTAGAAGAGAGAAAATTATGGACAAAGAATTTTGCATTTTTTTATAGTTCTCTGGGGTTGTTGGAGCGGAGTTGACTATTGCTCAAAAACTCTCGAGATGAGATTGCTGATGGGTTCCAAGATCGATCTATTTCAAATTGGAGTGAAAAAATTATAGTCGGTTGAAATTGAGTACCTCAAATAAGAGATTATGAGAATGAACGATTATTATCAAGGGACATTGAGAGTGATACTGAGAGCTTGAGGTAGGTTTTGGCTATGAAACTTTTCATGATATGAGAGGATATAGTCAGCTAGTTACATGTGGTTCATTTGGATTACTGGGTTAAATGATATCGTTGTTTTTGTGTACAAGGGTCTATATATCGCCTTGTGTCATTGACAGTTAGGGTTTGGGTCATTCCGAGAGTTTGGTTTAGGGTATAGTTTTGAAATTTAAAATAGTGGTAGTGAAAGAAGCATTCTAATTTCTTGAGAATTTTAGACTTTGGTCAAATCGTTTGTGATATATTTGATAACAAAGTTCTATCGAAAGTGTATCATGAGAGGTTCATAAGAAGATTGAGTGAATGTCACATCTGAGTTGATTGTGAGAGTTTGGATCTAAAACTTTCTAGAATTTTTAAAAAAAAATTAAAGAAATTAGAGGTCGAACTTCAGCTTCAGAGCATCAAGAAGAAAGGAGTTATGGCATGTTACACTCCACTGGCCGAGTTTTTGATATCCTCAAGTATCACCATCTTTGGTGTCCTGTTGTGTACTCAATACAACTTAGATTCATCCATGCCATATCTTGTTGGAGAGTTGAGTAGATGAAGTTTATGAAGATGTAAAGGTTTCTATTAATTGACTAGTACAGAAGAAGATAGTTGTGAGAATAACATAGTGTAGTTCTGTGAATGCTATAAAAATAATAAACTTTGGAAGGGTATAACTACTAACTCAGAGATGATCTCTCTACATATAATATTTTAATAAATAACTATTCTAAAAGCTATCTATTGGCTTGATTTCGTCTCATTTAGAGCTATGTTTGAGGAATGACAGAGAGATAAAGTTGAGAAATTCTTGTCTCGAAAGACGTAAGATTTAAAGTTCTTTTGGAGAACATGAGTTGTAGACTATGTCGGAACAGTTGCAAGTTGAGGGTTGTGATTAAGAGCTGCAAGACTATTAGCAATTTCAAATCGCTCTTTCAAGTTCTTCAAAAAAGTCTTAACTTGATGTATGTACTCCTTAATTTCAGAGTTATTGGGAGCACCAATTGTAGCACCATCATTTGCTACTCCAGCATTATGAGTGGATGATCTAGATGAGTTACTAGTAAGTGGATCAAGTGAAATAGAAGCTTGAGAAGGTGCATGTGGTACATAGCTTGGTGGTGTATGTTCATCTACAAGTGGGGTAGGTGGGATCAGGTGATGGAGGCCTGGAAAGTCCAACCTCTTATCTATTATTCTTTTTCTTCTTAGGTGGCATGGTGTCCAAGTTGTTAACTCACTGTCCTCTCAAGAAAATTCGAATTTAGACCTGAACGGAAAAGTGAACTCTAAGTTTTTTGGACGAAATTTTGACTAAATCACAAGAAACTGAAAATTGGTCATGGGTTCCACTGTAACAGCTCCAATCTGAAATCTATGACAGAATGGTATCAGAGCGTTAAAAGTTACTTCTCTTGAGAGCAAGAGCGAATTTAAGACTTGGTGTAACAAATGAGTGAATAATGACCATTGCGTTGACCCATAGATTATTCAGAGAGAATGTAGAGGTCATTGAATAGCCTAAATAGTTCATGATGATACATGGAAGGTTAGATTGCAGTTGTTTTATTGTCTGCAGGGATTCTTTTTGCTGTTACAATTATTTCTTGATTGGTTCTTGAAAGCATCATGTAGATTTCGATTTAGCCATGGTACAGGAGAACCTTGGCCAAATTTTTCAGTTTCTTGTGACTTAGGTGAAATTTGACTCCAAAAGATTGAGAGTACACTTTCTCGTTCAGACCTAAATTTGAATTTTCTTGAGAGGACAATGAGTTAACAACTTGGACACCATGCCACTTGGGAAAAAGAAGAAGAGTAGACTGGAGGCTGGACCTTTCAGACCTCCACCACTTGATCCCACTTACCCCACACCTGTAGCTGAACATATCCCATCCAGCTATGTACCACCTGCACCTTCTCAGACTTCTATTTCACATGATCCAGCTACTAGTAACTCATCTACATCATCCACTCAAAATGCTGAAGTAGCAAGTGATGGTGCTACAATTGGTGCCTCCAGTAATTTTGAAATTATGGAGGTCTTACATCAGACGGAGATTTTTTTGAAGAACTTGAAGGAGCAGTTTGGAATGGTTGATGGTCTTGCATCTCCTAGTCACAATCTGCTGCAACTATTCCGGCACAGTCTACCACACCTGCAGGCAGTGGAGTTGCTGGACCAGATGGAGGAAGTGTTGGAGGAGATTTCAGTGACCATAGAGGTTCAGAGAGTCTTTATCAAGACAGCAATAATGAGGAGGAACAAGTTGCTAAGAAGCGGAGCAGGTGCACGAGAGCGTCATCATCTAAGAAACCAGCGGAGTACTATGAAGAGTCATCTCTCCATATATTCGAATTGTGAGTAATGTCCATGGAGAATTACCTCAAGCATTACTCCAAGAGTGGCAGATTCGTGTATGTCGTTAGTCGTCTACGTGGAGATGCACTAAAGTGGTTAACAAACCATTAGAGGGAGAAAAGCAATAGTGACAAGCAGGAGATTAGCACTTGAGAGGATCTCATGGATTGCATACGCACCTATCTAGTACCCAAGAATGAATACAACCACTATAGACAAGAGTTGGATAGTTTACATCAGAATGTTAGAATCGAGGATTACAGTCAACATTTTGGACATCTATGGAATGCCTTGACATTGATAGATCTCAAGGAGAAGAAGTACCTATTTCACATAGGTTTACTACAGGGCTGGTACTCTTATGAGATGATCAGATATGGCTAGGAGCATGATCTGAAAGACATCTTTGCGCACTTGGAACTACTGAAAAGGGATAGACAGAAGGGGAAGTCTGGAGAAACCTCCAGACCCTCTAGAAACCTCCAGACCCTCTAGAAACTTTCAGAAGTTCAAGAGAGGGCATGGTCTGAGGTTCAGGAGGGACCGGAATCAAGGGCAGTGCATGCCACACTTGTCATCAGCCACCATAGCAGTAGACGTCGCAGGAGCACCATGCGGATCAGATCGGCGTCGGCAGCGATCCGGATGTAGGGATCAGCGGTCACAACGAGGCGGAGTTGCGCCCAAGAGACCATCTAGGCCTAATCAACCTTCCCCTACGCTGACGCAACACAGAGACGGCTGTTATCACTGTAGACAGCAAGGTCACTTTATGGGGGACTATCCCAACCGAGCCGAAGGTGTCAACCTGAGAGCTGCTGCTGCTGAGGATCATGCGCGTGTTACCTCATGGCGTCACTATCCATAGACGCCAGAGGTATGGATTATGCGCCGGGAGGGCCAGCAGATGTTGAGAGAGGTATATCAGAACCTACTGAGTGCATGCCTTGGGTGAATGTTCGGATAGCGGGACACACTATATGCATGTTAGTCGATACGGAGGATGTAAATGTGTTGGCTGCTAGTAAGATCTTGCAATTGAAGTTGATTCCTAGACGATTAGCATCGCCTTTGGTCGTCTATTTTGTGCAGAGGACTTCAGAAGTCACTCAGGCCGTGTATCAATTAACAGTAGAGTGCACCGAAGTCTGCAGAAATTCTTGTCTAATTCTTGGCTTCTATTAAACTACAATTTTGAAAAAAGAATTGTGCGTAACCATACTGAAGACATATGAAATAAGTTTTTAAATGTCAACACTGTACATGTTTTTCTCCTTTAGTTCATTCTGGATGTGCAATGTCTTGCTTGTGGAAAACTGATCTTGTAAGATGCACTTCCCGTATAAGATCGTAATTGTGATAATGTGACTATAAGATCATAATTGTGGTAATGCGGCAAGTTCAAAAGCATTGATCTGTTCGAAGAGTGTTTATGTGCTACGAAGCGCGAAACAAAGTTCTTTTGCTGCCTATCGCAAAACTGAAATTGGAGCATAAGTATGAGACTCGAATTTCATATGTTTGATGAGAAAGGCAAAAGTGAACCCGTGAACTTTATTATGCTTGAAGAAGGTCAAATATACAATTAAGTTGAATATTATTTGGTATGTAATATTCATGTTGTCAAGTTTATGACTAGGTGGAGGTATATACAAAGCGCAAAGATCACTCTAGACATAACTCTTGCATATTAGATGTATACATTTGAGCTTCTCTATGTACATACATTTCTAGCTCAGATCAGACTACACAGTGGTCTTGATAAAAGAGACCCGTAACGGATCCTCGCGTCTTCTAGCGCATTCTGCCAGCCTTTCCAATCTTCTAGTCTCTCCAGGAAGATGTGGATTTGAGAAGCTTGGAAGATCGGGAGGCACAGGCCTAGTTCTCAACTTCCAACTTCTCGAAATAACAAACAACTCACCAAGCCACTCAAGATTCGTACCAAGCCTCTCTCAACACAAATCCACTCCGCTCTTGATACGAATTACACACAGTCGTCTTCCGAAGACAGTCAGGCTTCCGATGCGTCTTCCGAAGATGTTCAGATTACAGAAGCGTCTTCCGAAGATGTTCAGATCTTCCGAAGCGTCTTCTGTTCAAGGTTTCGGGAGTAGAGGGATGGTAGGGTAGGGAAATTGATAGTTGTGATCTCTAATTTGAGAACGATGGGTAGGGAAGCTCGAATTGTACTTGGGAAGAAGCAAGAAGATGACTGTCGAAAATTGGGCAGCGCTTCTGCGCCCAATGTCTCAGAAGGAAAAATGTGGGGAAGGAATCAATCGATCGGTTTGTCTGCAAACAACCGGGGAAGCGCGGGGGATACCAAGCAAAAGACGAGAAGCGGTGGGAAGGAAAGAGAATCATGAGAAGAATCTCAAACAGTCTTCTACTGCTTCCCGAGCTGCCTTCAATCTTCTGCGCGCTTCCGACTCTGACCCCAGCTCCAATGCGACTCCACAGAAGGTGCTTCCGCTGTCAATTTCTTGCTACACCTCAATCGACTAAGACTCCACCTTCGATTCTTCTTAGCCGTCCTTTAATGTCTGTTCCCGGGAGTCTCTAGAAGACCTACTCTCATCGATTTGTCCTCGTCCTTTCTCTAGCTACGAATCGATCCTGGCTCTACTCAATTCCACTCTGCTGTCTTCACTCAACTCGATTACCTTCCAATTCGATCTTCTAGCCCAAAGCAACCTCGATCAGGAAGTGATAGTGTTCTGCGCTAATACGCTTCCTTCGCATCTTCTCTCGCAGTTTAGAGGTTTTCGACCTACCCGACTTACCTAATCTACTCGGTGCTACTTGGTAGGTACACCTACTTCTTACATGGTTAAGCTTCCGCGGTTGCCGTCTTCCGGAAGATACGTGTCTTCCGTCTTCCACCTTCCGACGTCTTCCGCCGTCTTTCGTCTTCCACCGTCTTCAGAAAATACAACTGGGAAGACGCTCTCCGGAAGATGGCCGTCTTCCGAAGAAGTCGACTTCTTATTACAAAAAAGATCGTAAGATCATCTTCCTTCTAAGGAAGCCGTAATCTTAAGTAACAAAACTTCTTCAGTTATACAAACAAGTTATTAATCTTAAAAGTTTCAAAAATTCGTGAATCCTGTAAATTGTGAGCACCACAAAGATCTCTTCAAAACCCAAGGAGTTTTGTTAGATCTGGAGTTCATTAACGAGGTGTATGAAGAAGAGGGCATTGAAGATACTCTTGAGGAGGTTTTGTCGTTTATAAGCACCAATTCTTTGGTTAATGGATTAGTCGCGATCCGTTCACGTGAGTTACATGAGGAGATTACAAGATTCGTCGAGGATGGCTACAAGGTTCAACTTCATATGAAAGGAGATCATGAGTTGGAGTTAGAAAGGAGTAGAGCCATGAAACACCAAGAAGCGCATGTTCATAGAAAATACAAGACTGTGGCGCGTAAAGTGAAGCCGGTGGCTACTCAACTACCTGAAGACTCTAACAACCAAGTGGAACGAGCATCGACGGAACCAATTCTGCGGGATTCACAGAGAGTAAGACACAGGTTCACAAAAGAGACACTCAAACGACTGCAGATTGGAGGGGGTGAGTTTCTCACTGGGGAGAGAGAAAGCGTTTTCATGAGATGTTGAGAAGGCATGGAAAGGCTTTTGCTTTCAGTGCAAAAGAGATTGGATGTGCAGATACGAGTGTCGTAGCACCCATGGTGATCTTCATAGTACCACATGTGCCTTGGGACTTGAAGCCTATACCAGTGCCACGAGCTATGTTGCCAAAGCTTGTTGAATTGTTGAAAGAGAAGATACGCATGGGTATTTTAGAGCCATCTATGGGACTTTACTCGAGTCGGTGGTTTACTGTAACTAAGAAGTCAGGGGCTCTTAGGTTCATCCAAGACATGCAACAGGTTAACAAGGTGACTATTCGGAACATGGGATCAGGACCCATAGTAGATGAAGTTGCAGAAGCTTTTGCTGGCCGTGCTATCTACTCGATTGGAGATTTATACTCTGGGTATGATCAGTTCCAGTTGGCAATAGAGAGCAGAGATCTCACCACCATGCGTACTCCGCTTGGGCTTGTAAGGATGTGCACATTATCACAAGGAGCGACAAATTGTGTTGCTCATGCGCAAAATGCAATGAATAAGATTTTGAGAGAATTCATTCCGAAGAAGATCATACCTTTCATAGATGATATTCCTATGAAAGGGTGTGCGGCCAAAGACAAGGATGAGAAGCTGACTGAGGATGGATGTCTAAGATTTGTGGTTGATCATATTCACGATGTGGAGATGATCTTAACAAGGCTTGAAGAGGTAAATCTCACTCTTTCAGCAGAGAAGTCGAGCTTTGGAGTACAAAGATTGTTGTTGTTGGTCATCTTTGTGGAGCTTTTGGTCGACGTCCGAACCCATCAAAAGTTGATACCATAGGGAGGATGAAAGATTGTGCCAACACCACAGAGGTTAGGAGATTCTTGGGAGCTTGTTTGTTTTATCGAGTGTGGATTCCTCATTTTGATCATATGTCTGAACCATTGTATGAGTTGCTGAGGAAGCGAAGAAGGTTCACTTGGGCTGAGGAGCAGAGGGTCGCTATGGTGCGACTAAAAGAAGCATTGAAATCACCACCAGTTCTACGACAGTTAAGTTATGGTTGTGGTAGACCCATAATCATTACTGTTGATACTAGTCTTATCGCTATAGGATGGACAATAGGACAGGATGATGGTGAGAGAAAGAGGTTTGCAACAAGATTTGGTGCTCGTATACTTACGGATCGACAAAGGAGATACCCTCAAGTCAAACGAGAGCTCTGGGGCGTTGTAACTGCAATGAAAGCTGAGAAGGAGTATCTCATTGGAGCACATGTACTACTTGAAACTGATTGCTTATCTTTGTTGAGAATGATAGCAAATTGCACAACGCATGATATTGCTATGTTACGTTGGATAACTTACATTAGGTCGTTGAATCTAGAGTTGAGACATATAGCAGGGAAGATGAATTCGATGGCAGACATGTTGTCTAGAGGTATGTACTCTCAAGAAGAAGATATGGAGACAGAAGATATGGATGAAGATGATGTAGAGGAGGGGCAAGTTCTACAACTATCAAGTGAGGACCGAAGTCGCTTGGATGGTGTTCTTCCTTTCAAGGAAGAACTTCACTGTGAGAGGCTCAAGGAAATCGGACGTTATCTAAGCACTCTTCAGAAGTATGAAGAATGGACGGAGAAAGTCTTCAAGGAGATACGACATCAGGCCAATGGCTATCTATTACGAGATGGATATTTGTGGAAGAGGTCAAAGAGGAGAGATGGAGTACCCTTGAGAGTAGTGGATGATGCAGAGACCAAGAAACAAGTATTTGAACAATTTCATGATACCTTATGGGCAGGACATCGAGGTACATGTGCAACCTTTACCAAGATCAAGGAGAAGTATTGGTGGAAAGGATTGTATCGAGATGTAGAGAAGTTTGTTGGGTCATGCATTGAATGTCAATTCCAATCCAAGTTCAGTATAGAGATGGATTGAGACCTACATATCCCTTGTCCATTCATTTCCAATGGATTTTGGATTTGGTTGCCATGCCACCAGGAATTTGAGGCATGCGTCATTAGTTTTGGCTCGGGAAGAGTTATATAACTTTGTAGAAGGGAGGGCTCTACGCACCAAAGCTACTGAACCTGCCTGTCGATTCATATTAGAAGATATCGTTTCTAGATATGGAAGCGTAGGGAGAATCCGTGCAGATAGAGGAGAGCTGAATGCACATGAAGCACGTGAGTTCTTCAACAGATATGGAATATGATTGAAGTTGACCACTTCGATGAACCCGGAAACGAATGGGAAAAGCAAACGAGGGGACCCACCAATCATCCAAGCATTGATGAAAGCGTGCAGGGGGCGTCATGAGGATTGGCCTAGACTTCTTCCTTTTGCGTTGTGGGCTGATAGAACTACTCATAGTACTGTCACTGGTTACATGCCTACAGAATTGATGACCGGTCAAAAACCTATCATGTCAGCGGAAAGAGACGTTCCTACTTGGGTATGTCTACCTTGGGAGGATAGTTCTGATAGGGAAGGACTATTGACACCACGAATTCAGCAACTTGAGCGACGTGAGGAGGACCTCGAAGAAACATTGGTCAAACTCAAGGAGGCGAGGTTGAAAAACAAGGAGCGGTTCGACAAGACACATCGACTGCGAAAGAAGTCAATCCGAGAAGGTGATTGGGTCATAGTATATGACAACAGTTTGGATAACCAACACAGCACTATCAAGAAGTTTGCACAACGTTGGTTTGGTCCTTATGTTGTTGTTGTTGTTCACGACAACGTCACATATGGTTTGCGAGAATTGGATGGTACACTCTTGAAGTTACCCATTGCTGGTAAAAGGATCAAGGTTTCCCGAAGACGTGAAGGATTTCTTGATTTCGATGAACTTCTCGAGTCTGATTCTCATCTTTCCAGACCTTATGCGAGAGAAGATGATGATGAACTTGACAATTCAGAGCATGATTAGGGCTAAGATGATGACTATGGATAACAAGTTGGCACATACCGGAGGATGTGCAGGTTTGGAGGGGGTGAATGTCATGTTGTGGGACTAGTTAGTATGTAAATTATGCGTATAAGTGCATTTTGCGCACAGTTGTAGAAGTTGTGGTGTAATGGGATCTAAAACTTTGCTCTTATGAGCTTAGAATGCTCTATTATCTGCTGGGGGTCTCCATGGGGTAGAAAAGGACAAGGTTGAGTCCTTTAACTTCCCATTGGTCCTCCAAAAAGAAGAGATAACTTGTCATCTATCTAAGTGTGTGCTCGGGGAGGATCGGGGCACTTTGACGAAGGATTTTCGAGATCAGAGGGCATGGGCGGAGAGCTCTCGACGGGAGGAGTAACCTGAGCTCAAATTTCACTCGATTTGGAGGACCAGGGCATACGTTATGGCCATTTGAAGTTCATAGAGTGATGGAAGTACATAGCTTTTTCTTCCAATTGTAAGATTAAGGAGTTTGAGTGATTGAGCCGTCAGATTGAGACCAGATTTCGTGAGCTTGTAGTCTGTCAGTTACTGAAGCTCTGACCCCAAATTTCACCACCGGATGTTTTGCGGATTGAGCGCAATGGCTATTTGAAGACGACGGGGTGCAGAAAGCTTTCAATTTGGAGCAGCAAGTTTGCAGATTTATGGAGGATGATCAGAACAGTCAAATCGGCTCAAATTTCCTGAGTAGTGAGTTTATCTTCTGAATTGATAGCACAGGAAGTTTGAGTGGAAGTGGACGGTTCATTTAGGCGAAGAAGCTTCTGTCCTGAATCTGAGATTGGAAGTGCGTGTTAGTTTTTGAGAATTTGTGTTAATTGTGGGAGGAGATCTAATCTAGATCTCCTCCCACAATTAACACAATTTAACACACGTGAAATTTTGCTGTTTTTCTGTCGAGTTGTATCGGCAACGGTATCTAGTCCAGGTCCCGAGTCTCGTTAGCGGCAGCTGGCAGAAAAGTATCCAGTGTGACGTTTGTATTGCTTTGGGGAGTATTCTAGGCGTAGATAAGACTTTAGCGGCCTATGTTGTAACCACGTCATGTGGTTGTCAGGTTCGTACTCAACGTGGCAAAATGCGATCCTTTATCTGTAAAGTCGACTATCTGTCTAGCCTAGTCTCTTGTATTGGGACATGTTACGGTGCATGCATTAGAACCTTTCATCCAGACGACCTACACGTGGATGAGTATGACGGCACCAAACATGCGATGTGCATGTGTGCCACCTCATCAGCTCGTGTGGCTTGGGTTGCTCGGTTAGGGAGCTTGCACCTATCCTTGTTTTGTGTTGGAAACCTTTAAGCAAAGGGGAGTGACTTGTGTGGGGGCATTTGACCTTAAGAAAATTCAAGAGATTGTTCATGGAGAGATCGTGAGAATCCTATAAGATTGTATCGATGTTCTGTGGATCGAGATACCCTTGTAGTTGGAGTGCAAATGTTGTGAGAGATGGACGAAGGACTCTACTTACCACCCAGATTCTCTTTTCGAAACCCTTTCCATATTAAACTGATGTACATGGAACTAGTTCATTTCCAACAGTTTCTGATATGATCCTTCGGGCATAACTTTACCGTGCAAGTCATGCTCTCGCTTGTCCCTGTGTTCTTACTTGTTGTCACTTACGGCCAAGAATGGAATCTTACAGTCTTTATCCTCATCTAGTGAAGGATGGATCTAAATCAGCTCCCTCCTGTAAACTTTAACACCGAGTGCGAGATAAGACACATCTGTCGTCCCAAAGTCATGTACGAAGCCCTAGTAGTGAGAAACTTCGGAGAGGAATACTACCGAGAGATCATGTCATCGCATATCCTGTTTGTCGTGCCCATGATCATCCAATGTTTTCGTGTGATTATCTTGACCCTTTTACTGAGAGAAAGAAAGTGCTTAGATATCGAGGAAGTCATAGAGCAATCTACATGATACTAGTCGCTCTGCTGTGCATCGATCGCTAGCCACAGCCAGAAGGTACGTCCTTGCTCAAAGGAAAGGCTCTCGCTACGACAACGTGCTACATACAGACATGTATTCCGGTAGTGCGTGGACATTTTGAAAATTTGGTATAATTTGTGGTGGTTGAAGTGTGAGAGATGCTACCAGTATATATTTCTCCTCCTCTATGATATCTAAATCTGGCTGATCGACAATAAAGTATTGAGCCATTGTCTATACGAGAAAACATTGTCGATGTCATCGATGGTTATAATTTCCAGACGGATGATTACTTCCTACAAAGAATCACTATGGGTTTTCTGTATGTTGCATGTCATGAGCCATCTACACGTTGTGGTATACTTTTCTGACCGAATTATAGACCTCAGATAGGTCCTCAATGTGATCCTCAATGTGTGTCTACTCCTAAGCTTGTCAAATTGCAATTGCTCATGCAGAATGTTCGTGCAGTTGAGCTCTACTTGGTTTTTGGTGTCTACATCATCAAATAGTGTAAATAATTTCTCATCATTTTGAAGCATATTATCAATAATATTTTCATAGTGGACGGATGATGTGCCTCAACTTTGTCTTTCATGCAGTAGTTGATCATACCAACAAAGATATAAAGACCTCTGTTCGTGAACTATTTGACGCACACTTCCCCTACTAGAGGTTTATCGGCACCTTTCCAACCAAAGGTGACAATGATGCACTATTTCACTTGAATATAACTAGTAGTTTATAAAAAACACCCCTGGACATGCAGATGTAGAAAAGTCCCTCTGCTTTCAATGGACAATAAGCCACTTCTCATTCATCATGGAGAAATCGACACAAAACATGCCAATAACACGTAACAATGTCGGCTTTAGCGCATTTCACTCAGAGAAACTCCAAGCTGTTTGGGAACTAGAACCCTTCAGGTCCCAGTCGCATATGCTGACACGTTCACATGTTTTGCTCTGACCACTTGTCTCAATAGCATTAGAAGGAAAGAGAAAATGTTTACAAGCAAAGCAAAAACTGAGAAAGATCTATGTCATGACACACCAATGCGCAAACTGTAATCAATAAATAACATAAACACTCGTCTTTGAGAGGTTTGTATCTAGAGGCGGTTGCAAGAACTTGGGATAGCATAACATCGTGAAGTTCCTATCGCGTAATACTAGTCATGTTCCTTCGAACTCGATATAATGTAAAGGACCGATGAGCTCTTGAAGACAAGCTACCACCATTGAAAATAATTTGCAGACCAGAACAAAGTCTAAGGCGGTAGAAGGAACTCTAGAGGAACCGTATAGAAATGAAAATCAACGTATATGTAAGGTCTGGATCGGTATAATATTGTATCGCATAAGGAACAAATAGTTTCAATATAAAGAACACGAGGTGGAGAGGTGATAGGTCTCCAGAAACGATCAGTTGTGCATTGAACGTTGTGGTGGCAAGTTGTTTTGATGAAAGCGAAAAAGAATGTAGATAGTAAGTTTATTCTAGCTTGGTCACTATGTTTGGAGTGTACTATATCGATTGAGATAAATCAAACGTAGAAAGAACATATACAACCAACTCCAACAAATCATCATCGGCTGTCATAGACGACGGACTATCAGATACAACTTGTACAGTTCTAGATATGAAAGAGACAAAAAAGATAAGTGTAAGAAATGTACATTCTACTCGAAGAAATACAGAAAGGAGAGAAAACTTTCTTTGAGTATGGGCAGAATTTTGAACAAGAAGATCCAACCAGGATGATAGTACGAGTCAGAAGCTACCAATGACACAAAAAGAGAGTTAATATGAAGAGAAATAAAGTACAAGCTGGCCGGTGGTAGCAGCAGTAACAAGTGAAATCTTCAATTGTACTCTGATACGGATGCAACACGAACTCATGCATTCTAGCATAAATATGATCCATAATGTAAGCAATAACAGCGGAAAGAAAGCCATGAATTGAGAAGAACCAAAGACGAATTTGAAACAAAAAATATCCACATACGCATTGTAGCCAGCCAAAGATATCAAGGAGAAACTACGAAGTATATCACAGAACCGTTACATTCACGTGAACCAACCACCAACAGCAGAAGTATTTCTTTCTTTCTCCAACCTTGATGCTATTTGTACAAAGTCGTGGGGCAGGATATTATCATGTGGCTATCCCTTTAGTAAATTTTCATTGCTTCAGAAAAGAGAATAAACCTTGACAAGTCAATGTAAAATTCATTTACTAGAGAGAGCATGAGTCTTATTATTGAACCTATCCTCCTCTAAAACACAAATCTAGGTTTTAGGGGATGAGACGAAGTCAAAACAGACATACATCCAACCAAAATCCAATTTTTACCAGTATCTAATTTTTCTCTGAAAGTAACGGAGAAAGATTTGAGTTCTTGTAAGAACAGTTTAAAGAAATACGAGTAATTCTTAGAAATATAGTGAACTTTTCTTGAGGTGCATTGTCCATTACAATGGACCTCACTATAATAACATTCATGCAACCAAAAATAATCAAGATACTGATATACTTGTCTCCGGATGGAAGATAGGACAAATATGCATCCCATAAGGTTATCCCAGAAATGGAGAAGCGTACTAACATGGAAGAAATGGACAGAAAAGATTGATTGCTGCTAGGGTTATAGGGATGTTGCTAGGTTATAGTGGCTGGACAAAAATATATAAGATGTAACTACCACTCGGTTTGAAAGAGACACATATGAAAATAAAAAGATACACCTCTGAGATATTTTTCCAAAATTTAATTATTAAATTTAAATGACTAAAATGACTGAAGTTGGTTACACATGGAAGCTCATATCTAAAACCCATGAGTAAAGTAGATGACATGATATCCTTCTTCCCATAAACTCAGTTCCTTTCAACGAATAGAAGTAGTTAAATATTATAAACTACATTTATGACCAAAACCTTTCCAAGAGAAAGGGTTTGGGCATAAATGAAGCATCCAGTAATACATCCTCCATCTGAACATGGAGCAAGTGTTATTATGCATATTATCATAATCACTGATAATATGCAAAGAGGTTTAATTTCTGGTCTAATCTTTACATCAAGAAATATTAGATAATATTAATCAAATTTATTTTATCATTTGAGAGTCTTTCATTCATATCGTCTTTTGAACATGTTGACAAAATGACATAAAGGTTTAAGAGTACGTGTACTAACACTTCACTTATCGGCTTTTCTTTAGCGCACTATTATAAACACTTCACATATGGAGGGATTTCCCGTAACTCCTGTTTGTTACATTAGGTAATAAATTGAACGTTTTAACCAAATCTATTTTGTAACTTGCCAGTATGTCTACATATAGTTGGTAGAGAAACACTTCACTTGTGGGTTCTTCCTGTAAGTCCGCCTTGGAAGTAACATCTAACAGTTAGATTCTAGTTAGATTTTTCACAATATTTAATCTATAATTTTACTTTTTAACATTTAATGCACATAAAAATCAAGAAATGAAAATCTACAAGAAATGAAAAATTCACAGAAATCTCCCACAGTTATTAAGATGATTGCGAGAAGAAGAAGACTGCTGCATGATTCCACCCGAAAGAAAAGTTTATCACAACAGAATGAGACCGTAATGCTTGTTTTCTTCCACTATGATACAACCCAATCTCCTAAAACAATCTCACCCGATAGTTTGGACGATAAACAAAGAAAACCGTTGCTTGATTCCACTTGAAAAGATAAATGTTCATCATATAAAAAGTGAAAACCTGAATGCTTGTTTTCTTCCACTCGTGATATAACACATTATTGACGAGCTTTACACAAATTAACAATTGAATAATAATACCAATAATTTATTCTCACAAAAGGTGCGACAGCAAGAAGTTTTACGCTCGGTGGAGTTGGGAGGCAAATATCAGTCTGAGAATCAGTGTATTTCCGGCTGTGTCGAACATCGAACACGAATGAATCACATAGTACTCAGCAGCCACGTGTTAGGTGCGTGAATGAACGTTCTGTAGGTACGACATCATCTGGTAATAGTCCAAATAAGCCTTCAAGATAAAAGGTTAAATCATTTGAAACTCTTTCTGTGAGACAAACCGGTAAAAATATAATGCGCAAATTTGTATGGTTGAACTTTCTACACCTAATCTAGACTGGAGATCCGCATCTGAATCGTCCCAAGTATACATCAATATACAGTCAAATTTCTATCGTTTAATTTCTATTCCTAAACAAGACTGGAGATAGAGATTTGAATAATATCCTTCCTCGTGGCCTTGTATAGTGAATTTTGTTTTCTTTTATCAGAAAACGTGTAAATATTAAACATTATTACAAAAAATTATTAAAAAATAAATTAATTCATAAAGAATATATGTTGACCAGTATCGGAGTAACTAACTGATCCAAATATAAACTATAAGTGAAGACCTGGTTGATGAGTTGTTGAGATATAAATTCGAAATAATAATTTTCAAAACACATAATTCTGTGAAGACATTAATTTATGATTTAATTTTTCTCACGGGAAAAATTAGGTTTAAATTTATGTAAACTTCTAAGTGTATATGAAGTGAATATCCTACTCTAAGAGATAGAGATCTGAATAAGCATCTCCAACGGTCGGAGTTAACCGAGAGCGAGAGCACCAATATCTGGTGCCCATCTGGAATTTCTCATTGGACATTGTCAGTATAATGCAATTTTCTCATGAGACTGTTTCTGTGCCAGAGTCGGCCGCTGCAGTGAGCCTTTTTTTCTCGGCGTTTGCTACGTCTTAATGTTATCACAAACTGTTATAAAATAAATTTATATTAAACTGAAACGAAAATCATTGTTAAATTATATAATTGTAAATATTAGTCCAGCGAGAACAGCAGAAATGTCCCTAGATAACCGATAGGTGACACGCAGAGTAATGCGCTGCTGGGGGTACAAAGCTGACCACTTGACGATCCAATAAATACTTTACTTTATTAATTAACCCTTCCGTGCCGAAGAGTTCGGTAATAAATTAAGTTTACTTTTCTCTTTCGTTTTCAGATGGAAGAAGTGAATAATATGTATCCGAATTTCACTTCTAAGAAGAAAAAAAGAAAAAAAGCATTTAACTAATAACTAAAATTATCATCGGTAATTGACTGAAAATAGTTTTATCAAATAATTTAGTGAAAAGTTTAATGTGAAGCACACGGTCACTGTGTTCGACAGGGTTTGCAAATCGTTATTTGTGTCCAAGTTCTATAAATTAAGTTTATTTAATTTAAAATGTTAAATTTGAATCAATTTGAATTCACTTGGTAACTTTATTACACATGCTCACTTTAATTATATAAAACTCATAAGTGAGTCATGCCAATATAACCATTCTTTGGTATAAAAATCTATTATTTTCATGAATAAAAATATTTTTAATTTATAAATTTTAATTTATAACTTAACTTTTCCAAAAAAATTAAAATATAAATTAAAACTCTTTGTATATTCACCTCTTCCTAACTTGGAAAAGGTGAATGACTCCGATGGATCATACAGCGAAATAGTGAAAATCAACAAATTATCTTTCTTCCTTTGCGGTTTCCCTTTGGAATGAATCAAAGTCGGATCTTATACCGCCGTGCTTTGCTAGGTGTCTGAGCAACACCCTTTTGCTTAGACCCAGGTGCTGGAGGAGGTGTCACCTTAACGGATCGTTAAGGGGAGGGGTCTTTGCGGTTGTAGATAACATCTGAACCGGTTGAGTCAAAGCATCTTGAGCAGCCTTGTTCTTCTCTATTGCAGCAGCCACTTATTTCGGCACATATATATGTTTACAACATACAACGTCCATCATCAGGTTTACGTCGAGAAAGTAAAACACCGTTTGCAAAGGTGTTTTACTTAGCAATAAAGTTTGGGAATCTGATCACACCTTACGGGTAAAGAACAAGCTGCTAGAAGACGTGAAGGACAGGTAACTCAACATCATTCGATCACGAACCTCTCCGTGTGAGCAACTGTACTCTAAAATCAACTAGTTCTGATTCAGACAACCATCCCGCCATTATGCAGGATGGAGTGGGAAAATGTCTTAAGATGTCTCTTCCAATATCCAGAAGTTCTCACCTCATCGTGCTTGGCTAGCACGTCGACAGCTCAACGTAGCAACCAGCCTTCTTTGCCTTCTCAGCAAGATCTTCGTTCAACCCACTCGATGTTTCAGTCCTTCTCGGATAATTATCAATGCGTCGTAAAATTCCCCGCGCTATAACAGATGTACTCCACGAAACAAACTGGTAGGGCCATGTGGAGACTGTGTTGAAGGTCATCTTTACCAGATCAGTCACGACGAACTCCATGTCAGCAGAACTCTTAAAATGGTGGCAACATTTTCTTAGACAGCATCCCGACACGCATTGAGAATAGACCTAAATGTACAACGAGCCTAACCAGTCTCAGCTGGAGCGAGGTAATTCAAAAGTCGACGTTATAAACCGAGTGTATCCCAGTTCAACGGAACGAGGATTAGACTTCCTTTGACGAAATGCTGAGCCAGATTTCCTTCTACAACTCACCACTGACACTCCAGAAGGAAGTTCCTAACCCATGAAAGAGCCACCCTTCGTCACAAGACATAGACAGTGACCTTGGACGAAGTCATGACAGATGGTGACAGGAGTCCAACCAGCATGAGATTGTATTTAGTTTTCGCAAAATATTTTTGATTTATAATGACATTATTGTATAGTAAAGTGCAGTTTCCTAATTCTCATAAAACATTAGTATGAATATGCATACAACATGAACTTCTTGGGAATTCTTGTCTGCTTTCTCTTTTGAAACATTACCTATAAATTCTAAAGAAAAATATAATTTAATAATAAGTGTTGAATATTAACTGCATCTATTGTTGGAACGCGGTAAAACAGAACCCATAATGAGATTGCGTATAGACGTATTTCAGAGACTATAAGTGCGGGAAGCTAATGATAAACATATATAATTTAATTTATGTGTGAATTATTATTACATTAACTTTTCTCGATAAATTAATAAAAAAATTAATATAGTTTCCTCCTTTATCAAAAGTTAGGAGAAGGTGAATATGCATGTCTTAATCTAGCACCATACATAGAGTTCGTTACGAATTTTGCGCCGTGTTCTTACGGTTTTCTGGTGAGTGATCTCTCACATTTGCATATTCACTGCTTCTAGCTTCCGATAGAAGACATTTATTGGTCGACATTGGCCTCTATACCCTAGAGGAAGACAGTATTTTTAATTCGGTGCAGTATACCGTTCTCTTCGTTTTTTTTATACTATCCTCCTCGGCTTCCATTCTGAATTCTACTTGGGCGCCCGTATTATAAGGTGTTTTCAGCTGTCCCCTTTTCTCGCAGGTTTTTTAGTTCCACTATATCCTCTTGGCAGGATTTTCCGGTTGAACTTCATCTTTTCGGTTCCACGTTTGACCACACATACAGCCTTCGGCACGGTTTCTTCTTTTCGCTTCCACAGTTGCACAGACATACCTTTTCGGTTTCACGTTTGAACATAGATACAGCCTTCGGCACGGTTTCTTCTTTTTCGTTCCACACTTGCACATACATACAGCGCTTCGGACGGTTTGTGACAAGTAGGACTGCAGTAGGCCTTCAACTTGGAAATCATTTATTGAAAATGGTCTGTCATTTGTATTCTCATAACACGAATGTAAGGACTCTTGCCTCAACAGGAGTTTATGTAGCTATAAACGTCAAGCTAAGAGTGTCACTTGCATGCGTCTACAATTTTATTGAAGCACTGCGAACTACACGAATGTATCGACTCTTCACTGTGAAGTGGACTGAAGACGAGTTTATCTACCTATACAGCTGAAGCTAAGACTGTCAGTCGTCTGCGCCTACACAGAAACTGACAATAAACAAATAAACATAGTATCGAATGTGACACCCAAGGCCATGATGAAGGGCCCAGTTTGAAGAGTTGGGGCTGCTTGCTTGACATGTAACCTTGTGAACTCCAAGTTGTCACCACCGGTTACGCCTGGCTCTGTAGTCCGCTGCCTCCGAAACGCTAGTTGCATGCTTCCTCACACGCGCGTCCATCCTCCGTATTTACTTCTGTGTACAGGCAAAAGTGATTGTCAGAGAAACAAATGAGAGGTCAGATGTGGATGGTTCGTTGCGGATGCATGCGTTACCTTCAGCGCGTCGGACGGATGTCTCTCGATACAAAGCTGAACATAGTGGCATATACTCCGGGAAGGCGTGGACATCTTCGAAGAGTGGACCATCGCTGTCCACCAAGGGGGAAGGTAAACTAAGCAGACGCTCTTCCTCTTCGGCAGGAATAGGCGAGAAGTATCTCCTCCTGTCTTGATGACTCGAGAAGAAGATAATATCTATGTCCCTGATGGTCACTGTTTCTGGAAACACGATGGACTTCCATAATGCTTCACTACGAGCTCGCTGCAAACCGTTCCCCATAAGCCACTTACAAGATGGAGAGTACTTCCCTGAGCGAACCATGGATCTGAGCGAAGTGCGCAATGTGCTTCCCAGAGGGTGGCGGCTCTTATACTTGTTGTACTGTAATGCCCGCTGCAGAATGTTGTTGGCAGTTAGCTCCACCCTGTTCTTAGTATCTGCAGCGCCGAAGAGTGTAAAAAGTTCTTGTCCATCAGCCAGCATAGCATCAGTGATGTTTTTCATGGAACAACGGTGGTGTACCTCAGATTGGTCCTTCATGCAATAGCCTATCATACCGACGAAGGTATGAAGGCCCCGATTGTTCAACTTCTTAACGCACACCTCTCCACCCAGGGGTCTGTTAGGACCTTTCCAACCTAGGACTAATATGAGTCGGTTTTTGACATGTATAGTGCTAGTGGCTTCCAAATAAAGCACACCCTGAACATGGATATGAAGCAATGCACCCCCTCTCTCAACAGAGATAAGACCACTGTGACAATCTTGGTGTAAAAACGTGCACAATGAGTCCCAACAAGCGAGGTCCAGATCTCTCCCGGTCTGTGCAACAGTTAGGGAGACTTCAAGTGTTTTCAATGGTGTGGACTTCTTCGATCGGGGGAGAGGGTTGCGCATCGCGCGAGCATCTTGTCTCATCTGCATCGGATGGAAAAGGTCGATGCTTGCATGCAATTCTATAAAGGCGTGTATTGAATCCAGTACAAATGCACTTCAATGTCTTTAGTCTGTATACTGAGGTCACCACCGGCTTTAGAAGCTGAGCATCGTCACGGAAATATTTGGGATAACAGAAGGTGAGCGATCGACTGTCCCTGAGGACGAGCCACAAGTCGTTGGATTCTACAAACAAGTAAGGGTCTTTGATGCATTGGTAGCATCGGCTAGGAGTTGAAAAAGCGTAACCAATTTTAACGTAATCAAGGCCAGGGAGGAGAAAATCTGGAGGTCTGCGACAGTAGCGGAAGTCGATATATATGTAACTTGTAGTCAAATACAAATCGGTTTCGGAGAAAGAAAGTAGTTTTGAAGGCAAGACTGGATAACTAGCTGCAATGGTTGGAAGAGCGAACCGTTCCAGTTGGCAACCGTGGGAACATAAAGGCTGTATTTCTTGTAGGAGGCTGGACGAAGACGGGAGTAGGGGACTGGAAGGCGAGTCGGCGGAGGGAGACGTCGGAATTGGAGGACTGGACGGCAGGAGAAGAGGAGAGCTCGGAATTGGAGGACTGGATGGTACCAGCAGAGGACTGCAAGGTACAAGTAAAGGGGGAGTGGAAGGCGAGTGTGGGGAAGGAGATAAACAAATGACAGGACTGGAGGGTACAACTATAAGGCTACAGGGTGTCAAAAGATCGATGCACTCGGACTTCTCATCATCGGCTGGAGGCATTACAGACATTAAAAGGAAGAGGAAGGTTTGTATGTACCTCAATTCTTAGTTAATGTACGTGAAGAACGAACAAGAACAAGTACATACGAAAAGAGAGCAGATGCGAACGAAACATTGGGCTTGCTTCGGGTAGAAAGGATGGCTGCAGCGTTCTTGCTCCAAATTTGGAGCAAGGGACGTCCACTCCACGTCCTGCACCAGCGCCACATCCACTGTGTCGAGAGACGGCAACAACTCCATCGTCGACCTGTAAATGATGGATTCGACATGGTCAGACGCTTGGCCCCACATCGTGAGCCACCAGCTCTTCGACGGAAGAAGTGGTGGCTCACGACTGGGACGACCGATGAAGAAATCGCCATCCCGAAAACTGGTGACTACCAGCATCGTCACAACCGCCATCCGAAAAACCCCGTGGATCAGCTAAAGCTTCCACTAACAGCAGCGAGCAGAAGTTGTAGAAATAACGTGGAAGCAAGAAACCGAGGTCGAGTTGGAGAGCAATCCCGTCGAAAGAAAACAGTGGCATCCCGACAACTGCCATTCGAAAACCGCCATTCTGACAGAAGTGCCCCCGCTACCGCATGTAGACAAAACAATAGCGACCTCCTGTCAATAGTTTGAAAAGAAGCATCGCCAAAAGCAAAGCGGGGAACTGCAGGCAAACCACTCTCGGTAGCATGAACATGTTAACAAATCATCGGAAAGAACCAGAAAGATCCCTAAATGAGAACGGACGCCTCCCGTCCGCTTTCCGCCGACAGGCAAAACGAACAAACATCGAGAAGGATGCCATAAAAAATAGAGGCGGTCCCACCGAAGCGAAGAACTCTCATCGTCAAAACCAGTGAGTTTCAAAACAAGCATCGCCAAAAGCAAAACGGGGAACTGCAGGCAAAGCACTCTCGGTAGCATGAACATGTTAACAAATCATCGGAGACCATCTTTCATCCACAAAGATCCGAATATCAGAACGGACGCCTCCCGTCCGCTTTCCGCCGACAGGCAAAACGAACAAACATCGAGAAGCGGTCCCACGTCCTGACGTCGAAAGGAAGTCCAAGTTGCTGCCATAAACAATAGAGCCGGTCCCACCGAAGCGAATATGTGACAAACAAGAACGTCAGTGACCAGTTCTCGTACGAGAAGGAGAATGAGAGGTCCGCGTGAAGCAAAGGCAAACGAGGTGTTGTAGAAAGCCTCGAGTTCGAAATTGTGGGTGCGCTAATCTAAGCGATTTCAGGCGTTGTCGCGCTACTTGGCGGCTACATGTTATATTTCTACTCCGACGCTTGAGTTTAGTAGTTCCAGAAGTTAGCTTATATCACTTCTAGTCGTTTATGTATATGTTTGACACCTTTGCATACAGTGTTAACACTATTTTGAGTCTTAGTAGGTTGATTACCATGTTGATAAGGCTTAAGCTCATGGGTTGTATTTGCGTGTCGCCCATGCACGCTTTCTAGCTGATTTAAGTTATTTTTCGGGGCTGCGTGTCGTTTTAAGTAATTTAAGTTTTACGCTGGCACTCTAGGGGGCTTGACGTGGTAGCCTATGAGTAAAACTAAGTTGCCACATGGTTTAGGGTACTAAAGGACAACCAAGTGGAGCTATGAACTCCCATTGGTCCATTTTTGTCTTTTGTTAAACTCTAAATTTAGAAACAGAGCTCTAGAGTGGAGTTCGAGCATTTGGTGAGGGATCTTCGAAATCTGAGAGCACAGGGAGAGAGGTCTCGTCATGCCAAGCACTTCTAGTGAAAATTTCGATCTATTTGAGTCAATAAAGACGGAGTTATGAGCAATTGAAGTTCGGATTGTGCTAGAATTGAATCATTTTGGTTGGATTTAGGGTTTTCAGTGTCACTCGCAGCAGATTTGAGGAAATTGCTTCAAAACTTCGAGGTTTTGTTCTCCGCCAGCAGGGCTACGATTTCACAAAAAGTTTCATATCGATTGAGCAACTGAGTAATTCAGGGCGGCCGCTGAAGCTGAGGGGGTCTGAAAAGCTCTTAATCTAGAGCAGCGACTTCAAAGGAGGAGATCTACAGTTCTGTGTACATTCAGGAGTCCCAACTTCACAGGGATGTTCAGCACCCTGTTCAGCACCCTGTAGACTGCAAATCCTGTAAGAAACTTCGAAATTGATCGAGCCAAACTCCTGTTATAGGTTGAAATAGCCAGCTAGGTACCAGAAATTGCCGTAGTTTTCTTGCTCAAAACTTTTCTGTTCATATCTCCGTGTCAGAATTTGATCTCAGGCTGAAATTTCGTCTGTGAGTTCAGTAGTACCTCATTTGCATGTAGGGGAAGTTTAGAGGTCTAAACCTTCATAGCTTTCCTCTCCGTGAGTGTCAAAGTTCACCGCCGAATCTTATTACCGCCAGCTAGACCTGAATTTCGCCTTCTGGGTATATTACTAGATCTTACACATCTGTGTGAGTGTTTATAGCCCTATCGTGACCTGAAAGCCAACCTCTTGAGTGAACAACCACAGCCAGAAGCCCGGCGCTTTCCTAGGTAGACAGATTACACTCCGACATACTCTTTTTTTGGTGAACTCGACGTGAAACACCTAGGGTGGGAGTTTTCTTAAGAGTGTTACAGGATCAGATATCATGGCCAACCAAGGATCATCAAGTGGAGGTGCTGCTGCTGCTCAGCAACCTATTCAGTTTGATGCTGCTACGATGAAGATGTTCCAGGCTTTTTCCATGTTCATGCAGCAGCAGCAGAGCACAGAGAGGAAGGAGGTGTTAGCAACCAAGGCGTTGCAATCTGTGGTGCACCAGATGGACCAGTTCAAGGGTACAGATATTTCCAAGTATGTGCGATACTATGCTAGGGAGATGGAGGTGAACAAGGTGTCTGAGAAGGAGATGGTGGAGAACTTTGAGCTTGCTGTTGTCCCTGAGATTCGTGGGCGTGTGAAGGAGCTCAAGCAGCAGCAAGGACAGAGTTGGGAGAGCTTTATGCGAGCTTTGAAGGAGGAGTACTACACTGAAGATTCAGAGAGGGTGACCAAGAGAACGTTCTTGGAGTGGGTGGTTAAGCCCAACAAAGGTTTGTCTGTAAATGAGTTGTTAAGGGAATTTGATCGTCAGTATGCTCAGCTTTCTAGGACAGAAAATCTTACATTAGAGGTGGAGAAGACCGAGCTTTTCCTACAAGCAGCGGACGTGACTATTCAGGAGAAGCTTGAGCTGTTGCTGGAAGACAAGAGTGAGGAGAGAGGATTGAAGACTGACTGGAAGGAGGTTGAAGAGGCTGTCTCTTTGCTGACCAAGAGACAGAGAAGAAGGGACAAGGTGGTGGTAAGTGAAGCAGCACCTCTGATAATTCCTGTCAAGCAGTTGCCTGCTAAGCCCGCTTTGGTAATTGCTAGAGAGGAAGACTCACCGCTTGATGAGTTGATTAAGAGTATGAAGGAGCTTAAGCTTAAGCTCACTAGGTTAGAAGAGAAGGAGCAGAATGTACAACCTGCTATGCAGAGACCTCAGATGAGAGAAGGCTTTGTTCATCGTTGTATATGGTGTGATAGCCTAGACCATGTAAGAAGAGATTGTGGGGAGTTTTCAGATGCATTGAGGAAGGATCTTATCTTCTTCAAAGATGGTAAGATCCATTTGAGAGAGACTGGGATGATGCTGGGAACCAACTTTGGCAAGGGTGGTATGAAGAAACTTGTGAATGATATATCAGCATCACATGCTGTTTCTCTTGTGAATGCTGCTACGTGTGGAGTGAAAGTGGAAATGGAGAGAGAGAAAGGGACTACTGGGTTGTGGTCAGATGTAGTGCAGTCCGTAGCTAGAACAGAGCTAGACAAGGATGTGCTACGAAGGGTTGGCAACTCAATTAGAGAAACTACAGGATGGAATGACCCTGTGGATACTATGTCAGTGCATGCTTATGTTGCAAGAAGTCAGCATGAAGCTCTACTAGAAGAAAAAGCAGGAGGGAGGATGCAGGTGAGGCTTCTACAGCCAAACGACCTGCTACAAGGAGTGAAAGGGCTAGACCATGCAAGGCAGGAGACAACACCTACTCGGGAGGAGACTATGGAGGATCTACCATCTACAACACCAAAGGAGAAGGAGAGAAGCAAGGAGAAGGGTAAGATGCCTGCATACAAACTTCAGTCTGACATTGAGATTGCTACAGACTTGAAACAGGTGTTAGAGAACCGTATCTTGAATGGGCAAGTTGAGTTTACTTTGGGTGAGATTCTTGGGATTGCAAAGCGTGAGTTCCATGAGGTTATTATAGATATCATCAAGAGGAAACGTCAGATTTTGGGTGAAGCAGCTACGCTTAACGCTCTAGGGATCAAACTGTCGGAAGATGAGGAAGATGAGATTGCTGGTTATTGCTCTCAAGTATCAGAGGAAAGATCAGATCAGCACGTGAGGTTTGAAGATGAGGTGGAAGCATCGCAGAAGAGCCATTATCCTCACAACCATTGGGCGAGAGCAACCACAGAGACCTTAGTGAAGCTGGGAGATCTAGAGGAACCTGTGGTGGCATTGATTGATCATGGCTCAGAGATTAATCTGATGTCTAAGGAGCTGTACAAGCGTGGGAGATGGCCCATAGACACCGACCACGGATGGCTTATCCGCTCTGCCAACAACCAGAGGGGAGAACTCTATGGTGCTTGTCCCAACATCAAGGTAACTGTGGGTGACATCAGTGATGTTCAGAATTTCTTTGTGCAAGACATGTCAACCTATCCTATCATTCTAGGGCAGCCTTACATTACTGCTGTTAGAATGGAGACACGAGTTATGGATGATGGTTCAGCCTATGCTAGGATACGTAGTAGAGACGGCAAAAGAGCTGTTCAGTTTTTGACTGTTGCTGCAGAACATGAGAGGAATCGTGATAGCTTGAGAGATCGTCCACTGCCTAAGATTACTCAGGAGTTTAGAGAGTCTAGAGGTTTTGGCAGAGTACCATTGAAGAGCGAGACTTCAACGGTACAGTAGAGATAGGATTCTCGCCTGATCCAGTAAAGCAGGAAGCTTTATCCACTAGCTTCTTGGGATTGACGTCATGTGGATCAGTATGTTATAGGAAGGTTGAGAATCTGAAGAGGTTTGAGAGGCAACATATGAAGTATGTACAGCAGTCTTTGTGGGATAATGGAGAGTTAGCAAGAGATGAATACGTATCTGGAGTGTTTGAAGAGCAGTATTTGGTAGATACTATAGGGGAGTTGAAATCGATAGTAGAAAGTTCTATAGATGATGTAGATAGAGTGGTGAGAGTGAGCTCCAAGGAGCTTTATGATGTAATTGATAAGTTTATAGATCGGCAAGAGGTGTATGTGGAGACCAAGTACAAGTCAGTGGCAAAGAAAGTCAAACCAGTGGCTTTGCCTTTACCACTCGATTACAATCAGAAGATGGAGCAAGCTGCACGAGAACCGACGCTTAGAGGACCGAGAAGAATTGGGCACCAGTTTACAGAAACAACACTGAAGGACCTGAGGATTGGAGGTGATGGATTTCTTACTGAGCAAGAGAAGAAAAGCTTCAGGGAGATGCTATCTAGGCATGGTAAGGCGTTTGCGTTTGAGTCACATGAAGTAGGATGTGTAGATCCAAGTGTAGTTGCACCTATGGTAATCTTTACTATACCGCATGTGCCTTGGAATCTACGTCCTATCCCTGTACCTAGAGCTCATCTACCAAAGTTGATAGACTTGCTCAATGAGAGGATTAGGATGGGTATTTTGGAACCATCTATAGCTCCCTATTCTAGCAGATGGTTTACTGTTCCGAAGAAGAGTGGAGCTTTGAGATTCATTCAAGATATGCAGCCAGTTAACAAGGTGACTATCAGGAATATGGGTATAGGACCTATTGTAGACGAGTTTGCAGAGGCTTTTGCTGGTCGTGCTATCTATTCAATGGGAGACTTATATTCAGGTTACGATCAGTTTCAGTTATCCTCTGAGAGTAGAGACTTGACTACAATGAGGACACCTTTGGGGTTACTAAGGATGTGCACCTTGCCACAAGGTGCTACCAATTCTGTAGCACATATGATGAATGGCATGAATAAAGTTTTGAGGGATTTTATTCCTGAAAAAACTATGCCATTCCTTGATGATGTGCCGATCAAAGGGTGTGCTGAGGAGGAGAAGAATGAGGTAATGGATCAGAGGGGGTGCCGTAAGTTTGTTGCAGATCACATAGCCGACTGTGATAAGATATTGAGTCGACTGGAGGAGGTTCATTTGACTTTATCAGGAGCAAAGTCTGTATTTGGAGAACAAGAGGTGTTAATAGTGGGACATCTGTGTGGATCTTATGGTCGGAAACCTTGTCCAAACAAGGTTGATGCCATCCGAAGGATGAAGGAGACATGTGGATCAGTTACTGAGGTGAGAAGGTTTCTAGGTGCATGTGTGTTTTATCATATATGGATTCCACACTTTGCACATGTAGCAGATCCGTTGTACAAGTTGCTGAGGAAGGGGCAGAGATTTCAGTGGCAAGAGGAACAAAGCGAGTCTATGAAGAAGTTGAAGGATCTGTTGTCTTCACCACCAACTCTACGGAAGGTAACATATGAGTTGGGCAGATCTGTTATCCTTACTGTTGATACTAGTCCTATTGGCATTGGGTGGGCTATAGGACAAGATGATAAGGATGGAAATAGATATGTGATGCGTTTTGGTGCTAAGGTCTTAAGTTCACGGCAGAGAGACTACCCTCAGGTCAAGAGAGAGCTATGGGGAGTAGTTACTGCGATGAAGAGTGATAAGGAATACTTGATAGGAGCACCTGTGGTTGTGGAGACAGATTGCTTACCTCTCTTGGGAATGATCACTAGCTGTACAACTCCAGATATTGCTATGTTGAGGTGGATAGCATATATCAAGTTCTTGAACCCATAGTTTAGACATATCGTAGGAAAGGACAATCCTGTGGCAGATATGTTATCAAGGGCTAGGTATTACGATGAGAAAGAAATGATAGATGATCAGGAAGATGTGGGAACAGAGTTCTATTCTAGTGCTCTTGCTAGAAGGGATAGAAGCTGTTTTGCAGCTCCATTGGAGTTATTTGAGGAAACTATGTACGATGGCGAGTGGTTGGATCTTGGGCGCTATTTGAGTTCATTGGAAAGGCAAGAAGGCTGGTCTGATGCAGATTTCAAGAGGATCCGTAGAACAGCTTATGGGTACTTTTTATATGGAGGACATCTATGGAAGCGCCCTAAGCTACAAGGAGGTGTACCACAGCGAGTGGTATGTGACCTAGAATTGCAGCAGAAGCTGATCAAGGAGTTCCATGAGAGTCTATGGACCGGTCATAGAGGAGTTTGGGCTACATTTGCCAAGATAAAGGAGAAGTATTGGTGGAAGGGTATGTATAAGGATGTAGTGCAGTTTGTTTCATCCTGTATACCTTGCCAGATGTATTCCAACGTACGTCATCGTGATGGATTGCATCCTACTTATCCTTTAGCCATTCATTACAAATGGGTAGTTGATCTGGTAACTATGCCATTTGGACTTGGACAAATGAGATATCTAGTCTTGGCTAGAGAAGATCTATCTAACCAAGTCGAAGGCCGTGCCCTGAGGACAAAGACCACTGCTAGTGTCTGCCGCTTTCTACTTGAAGATGTTATTTGTAGGTATGGGTGTGTGGGAAAGATCACTGCAGATAGGGGTGAGCTGGATTCACAAGAAGCAGTTGAGTTCTTCAAGCGATTGAGAATCAAGCTGGCATTAACCACTGCTTACAATCCTGAAGGGAATGGCAAGAGCGAACGAGGTCATCCGCCAATCATCAAAGCTTTGGTAAAAGCTTGCAAGGGTAAGATCCGTGAATGGCCTAGACTGCTACCATTTGCTTTATGGGCAGATCGTACAACTCATAGTACCGTTACAGGTTACATGCCAGCAGAGTTGATACTAGGACAGAAACCTGTGATGCCAATTGAGGAGGTTGTGCCTACTTGGAATGTTTTGCCATGGGAAGATGGTAGAAGTACGGAGGATCTTCTTGCATTAAGGATCCAGCAGTTAGAACGAAGACCTGAGGATGTTGCCAAAGCTGTCGAAAGATTAAAGATTGCTAGGGAGAGAAACAAAGACAGATTTGATATAACGCATAGATTACGACCCAAACCAGTTAAAGAAGGTGATTGGGTGTTAGTCTATGATAGTAGTCTTGATAATCAGCATAGCACTATCAGGAAGTTCTCCAAGAGATGGTTTGGACCTTATGTGGTGTTAGAAGTTTATGATAATGCCACATACTCCTTGAGAGAGTTAGATGGTGCAGTGCTCAAGACACTAGTCGCAGGAAAGAGAATCAAGCTCTTTAGGAGGAGAGGGGAGGACCAGAACGTTGCAGAGTTTACAGAGGATGAAGCTGAAGACTCAATGCAGATTGAAGATGAGTTTGAAGCCGAAGCTGAAGAGTCTTGATCTGGATGGCACATACCGGAGGATGTGCAGGTTCAGAGGGGGTGGATGTCGCGCTACTTGGCGGCTACATGTTATATTTCTACTCCGACGCTTGAGTTTAGTAGTTCCAGAAGTTAGCTTATATCACTTCTAGTCGTTTATGTATATGTTTGACACCTTTGCATACAGTGTTAACACTATTTTGAGTCTTAGTAGGTTGATTACCATGTTGATAAGGCTTAAGCTCATGGGTTGTATTTGCGTGTCGCCCATGCACGCTTTCTAGCTGATTTAAGTTATTTTTCGGGGCTGCGTGTCGTTTTAAGTAATTTAAGTTTTACGCTGGCACTCTAGGGGGCTTGACGTGGTAGCCTATGAGTAAAACTAAGTTGCCACATGGTTTAGGGTACTAAAGGACAACCAAGTGGAGCTATGAACTCCCATTGGTCCATTTTTGTCTTTTGTTAAACTCTAAATTTAGAAACAGAGCTCTAGAGTGGAGTTCGAGCATTTGGTGAGGGATCTTCGAAATCTGAGAGCACAGGGAGAGAGGTCTCGTCATGCCAAGCACTTCTAGTGAAAATTTCGATCTATTTGAGTCAATAAAGACGGAGTTATGAGCAATTGAAGTTCGGATTGTGCTAGAATTGAATCATTTTGGTTGGATTTAGGATTTTCAGTGTCACTCGCAGCAGATTTGAGGAAATTGCTTCAAAACTTCGAGGTTTTGTTCTCCGCCAGCAGGTCTACGATTTCACAAAAAGTTTCATATCGATTGAGCAACTGAGTAATTCAGGGCGGCCGCTGAAGCTGAGGGGGTCTGAAAAGCTCTTAATCTAGAGCAGCGACTTCAAAGGAGGAGATCTACAGTTCTGTGTACATTCAGGAGTCCCAACTTCACAGGGATGTTCAGCACCCTGTAGACTGCAAATCCTGTAAGAAACTTCGAAATTGATCGAGCCAAACTCCTATTATAGGTTGAAATAGCCAGCTAGGTACCAGAAATTGCCGTAGTTTTCTTGCTCAAAACTTTTCTGTTCATATCTCCGTGTCAGAATTTGATCTCAGGCTGAAATTTCGTCTGTGAGTTCAGTAGTACCTCATTTGCATGTAGGGGAAGTTTAGAGGTCTAAACCTTCATAGTTTTCCTCTCCGTGAGTGTCAAAGTTCACCGCCGAATCCTATTACTGCCAGCTAGACCTGAATTTCACCTTCTGGGTATATTACTAGATCTTACACATCTGTGTGAGTGTTTATAGCATTATCGTGACCTGAAAGCCAACCTCTTGAGTGAACAACCACAGCCAGAAGCCCGGCGCTTTCCTAGGTAGACGGATTACACTCCGACAGCGTTGTCGCCAAGACGGCAAGAGCAGCGAAAAAAAAGGCAAGTTATACTTGCCAATAATGCCGCCGCGCCTGTAGTTCGCATTTCTCACCTTCGGCTACAAACCCGCCAGCGAATTCCGTTTTACGTTACACGTTCACGTTCGCCGTTTCGCGTTGGGGTTACTTATACGCACTCCGTATTTCAAATGATCTCGTCTTAAGTATGTACTCCTGTAAATCAAAGAGGGTTTTATTTTATAGCTCGACAGCTCCGGCACGTGCACCTTTCGAGATATATCACCATACACGAAACCACCCAGGCGACACTTATTCTTAGAGGAGTCAAAGATAAATACTTGTCCAAAGCCTGGAAGTAGCAAAGTAAACTTATCCTTATATTTTCTGACAACGTCAAACCATTGATGTAAATCTTACACTACACTCCCAGTTCCAAGACTGCTGCACACAAAGAAAGACGACACGGGCTTTAGTTGAAGATTGAGGTTGAAAGACAAATGGGACAGTGGAATCGCAACCTTGTGATATGCTACGAGTGAGTGCAGTCCACCGGAAGACAAAAGTGCTTCCATCAAAACTTGTATATATACGAGAACGTACTTTGGAATGGTTCTTGTTAAATAATATGCATGCAATATATTGTCGCTTTCTGTTATCGGAAAAAGACATAAGTGTTAATGGAATTTATACTAAATTGTAAAGAAAAGTTGAGTTTAGCAGTAAGTGTTAAATAGTTAACGTAACTAGAGTTCTATACATAACCCATAAAGAACTTCAGAGACTACGAGTGCGAGAGATAGTTGAAGAAAATACTTAATTTAAACCAAATAAATTTATTACCTAATCTTTCCTAACGGAAAGTTATAATAAACTACATATTTGCCTCCTCATATATGCAAGATAGACTCTTGAATTCCTAACTTAGTCCTTCCGTATGACTACAAGTGTTCCTGGGCACAGTAGATCACATTTTGTGGGGTTTGTTTCTAGAAATTTTTAAAATTTAACAGTTATGCAGAAAATGATTCTCGTGATTATATATCATCTCAACATGAAATCTACGAAAGTAAAAATCAAATGATGAAAACTCTTCACTATACTATTTCTGGTATCACATTAATTTTGTGCTTACACTAAATGTATTACACGATGTAGCTTTACAAGTGGTGATTGATCTCAAAACAAACAACTTAGTCCTGAATAAAGAGTGTTAATTTGAAAATTTCAAGGTTTTTTGGAACTAAAGAGAATCTTTTATTCATACTCAAAGTAAAATGCGAGAAACAAATTCATTTTTTCATACTCATACCGGGGATTTAACTAGGATATTCACCCATGTACATTTGGAATACCAGAAGGTTTTCATTAAATTTATTCTCTAATCTTTTTGACCAAAAATACTAGAAAAGAATTTAACGTGTGAATGAATTGATGTGCTTTAGTTTACAAGCTCTTGCACTTATAATTTTGGCAGAATCGCTTGTGGGTTATGTCTGGACCGTTACAACTCCAGGTCTGGTTATCGTATAATAGTTGTAGATAAATTTACTTTCTCATACCAACTTAGTACAAGATTTATATATAACAACTAAATCTTTTCCAAATGATAGAAAACGCAGTAAGATATACAAGGCCGTGGGGAAGGATATCTATCCTATGGAGTTAAAAAATACGAGCGTATATACTTCTTTGGCCGGACAATGAATACAGTTGGGCTAACGTTTCTGTAACGTTCGACCGCAGATCACGGAATCGAGTCGTCCGTCTCTAGCCAATGAATCGCCGAACGTGAACCTCCTTGAAGACCTTATACTATATTTGTGTCTCCAGATCCAGTTCGTTAAACTTTCCGCTAATAAACACCAAGGAATTGATAACCGTCGGACGGGTTTAGAATAACCAACTAGTCTTCTGCAGGCCCTGCTACTAATCTCAGGTTTCAGAACACTGTGGAAACTATTCCAGGCTTGAGTTTGATAAAATTTGGACAGCGCTTCCGCTACTGGTGGTTAAGTCGGAATGCAATAAGCCCTGCAGGACTACAGCCAGGACTAGGAAACCTAGTGGATGCTAGGAAGTAGGAAAGTACACAAAAATAGAGTCAACTCCACACCAGACGCTTCAATCCAACTTTGGCACTCAATCCAAACTTGCTTATCATATAACAAAGCAAATCACGGGCTCATATACATTACACGGTGTTTTCTTGCTGACAGGGTCTCTGAGAAACGCTCAGACCGGCAATCCTTCCTGCTACTGGAACTCTCTGATGAGAATTTAGCTTCGGAACTGGAATTTCTCCAAAAAGCTGGTTTTCTCTCTAAACGCTCTGATTACTCTAAAGACTAAATTGACTCCAGAATTCCTCTGGTAACCTCAGCCTGTAGCTCTTAATCAAGGGTCTTCTCTCTGTGGAATCTGGTCTGGGACTCTAGCCTGCCAAACGTCTTCTGTGCTCACGAAGTATCAGTCTCTCTACTCAGCCTCCGCTCTGCTGCTTCAGTCCCGCACTCAGGTGAAAATGAAAAGAAGAATGCCGTTTAGGGTTCGCGACCCCAGTTAAGTACCTTGGAACTTCACTTCAGGCTTTGCTCCCGAGACCCCAGTCTGCGCAGCGTGTTTTCATCTAATCATTGCCCAGTCAAGTCCGGTTATAATAAGTAAACGGCGTTACAATCGTCCCAACCAAGAAAAAGCAGTTCTTCCACTGAACTGCGGTATCTGCAATACCACGTTAGGAATAACACTTTCTCAAATCCAGAGAAATACTACCCCCATCCAGGGTAAGCTCTTTCTCAGAGCTATGCTCCATTACCGAGCATTCATTGAAGCTTTCGGGTGAGACAGAACCCTAGCTTCCAGGTGGTGAACTCGTCAGTCTCCTTTTATCCACCTCCTTACTATGATATACACATAGTAGCGTCAGCCTAAACTTGATTGACATCCGACAGTCATAAGAAGTCAGCAGACCACAACTCCACCTTTAGACGAGCAGATTGGCCAGATCTACTCGGTTCCAGTGTCCTTGAAGGGCCCTTAGGCATGACTCTTCTGACTCGATTCAATCCACCGCTTAGCTGGAAGAAACCACTGCAGATTGTCGTCTCACAAAATATCTACGCAGTGGTTCTTGAAACTTGTACAATGCTAGATCATCTAGGTACTCCCAAGCTTCACTTACCAATCCCGGAACTCTACCTGTTCAATGACATAGGTATTGAGTAACGGGTTCTCCAGCTCCATCTGGATTTGGTGATGCCCGATGATCTACTATCTCAATCAACTCAAGATCATCAGCTCTTGGTAATGCTTCTAACACTGGATGCCATTTCTGATATCTTCCTGACAACGATTCTAGTTCTTCACGGAACATTTTCAAGTTAGAAACATGAATGATGGGGTGATAGTGCTTCATACTAGCCGGAAAACGTAACTTATAGGTCACATGACCTAACTTCTTCTCGATCAGGAACGGTCCTGCCCACTTTGGAAGAAGCTTCTTGGCTAAATCCACCCCTGCTGGAATCCTGAAGTTCTTGGTTCTCAACCAGACTCTCTGCCCTTCTTCGAACTGTACGTCTTGTCTACCACGGTTTGCATACTTGGCATACCGTTGTTGTGCCTTCTCCATGTGTTTCTTGGCTTCTTGAAACACAGTTCCCTGAACACGTATGAAAGTCTCTAGATCTGGAGGATCTTGGTTCGACCTTCCTGTGTTTTCATGCCCCTTGGTAGCTAAAGCTATAGGAGTCCAAGGTGCATGAGAGCCCCGATAAACCACTTCAAATGGTTTAAATCCTGTACTCAAATGCTTGGTGTTGTTATATGTAAACTCCACCAAGTCCAAGTGCTCGCTCCAATCACTCTGATCTCGCATGATATAGTTCCTCAACCCTTGTTCGACTATCTGGATCGTCCTTTCCGTCTGACCATCAGTTTCATGATGATAAGAGGAACTGAACTTGAGGGTAGTTCCGAGTCTTCGAAACAAACCCTTCCAAAAATCAGCTACAAACCTCCTATCCAGATCTGAAACAATGTCTTTAGGCATCCCATGATACTTAAAAACATATCGTATAAACAGTTCAGCGGCACCTCTTGACGTCACTGTTTCCCTACAAGGGATAAGGTGAGCTTGCTTATTGAAACGATCTATAACAACTAACAGAGCATCAAAACCTCCTGATTCGGATAAACCTGTGCATAAGTCCATACTTATGCTCTCCCAAGGTCCATCAGGTATTGGCAATGGCCTCAGCAACCCTGCAGGTATCCTTCGCTCCGTTCGTTGTTGTTGGCATGTCAAGCAAGTTTGCACGTACTTGACAACATCTTCCAACATGGACGGCCAATAGAACTGCTCTTTAACTCGTTGCAACGTTCTATTCTGCCCTCCATATCCAACCAGTTCACAATCATGACATTCTTGCATGACTAGTGTCCTTAGAGCTCCAGCTGGAACATAGACCTTGGTTTGCTTATAAAACCAAAGACCATTGCGAAATGAGAGATTACGTACCAATGGATCTCTCTCTTGTTGGCTGGTCCAACGTTGAGCCTGAGGATCATCTGGCAATGCTTGTCTGATTCGATCCAAAAGCTCTTCACTTGTGTCCTGAGTTGTTAACGCCTAGACACGTCTGCTTAACACATCCGCTGGAATATTTTCCTTCCCTTTTTGATATCGCCATTCGATATAAAAACGAGCAAGTTCCACTTGTCATCTCTGCTGTTTGCGAGACAAACGGGGTTTACTCTGAAAGTATGTATTACCCTCGCAGTCCGTCACAACAGTAACCTTGCTTGGTAACAAATAATGCTCCCAACGCTTCAGACAATGAACAACAGCGAACATCTCCTGTTCATGAGCAGGCCATTTTGCCTCAGTTTCTGAAAACTTATGACTTTCGTAAGCCACCGGATGCTTTCCTTGCATCAACACCCCTCCAATCGCCCATTGAGAAGCATCTGTGTGAACCTCGAAAGGTTCTCCTATCTTGGGAAGAGCTAGCACGGGCATCTCTGTCAGTGCTTGTTTCAACTCTTGAAACGCTCTTTCAGCTACTGGATTCCAAACAACCTTGGAAGCCTTGCGCAATAAGCCAAACAAAGGTGCGGCTTTATGCGCAAACTGATAAACAAAGCGCCGAAAATATGTGGCTAACCCAAGAAAAGATCTGAGCTCATGAACACTCTCAGGTCTCTTCCATTCAACAATGGCTCGAATCTTAGCCTTGTTAGGATGAATACCCTGCGCATCGATCAAACATCCTAGAAACACCACACTCTCTTGTCCAAAAGAACACTTGCTCTTCTTGAGGTAGAGTTGATGTTCTTCCAAGCGCTTAAACACTGTTTCAACATCTACTAGATGCTGATCCCAAGTGGATGAGAAGATGATGATATCGTCTAAGTACACGATAACACTCTCATCCAAGAGATCTCTGAAGATCTCGTTCATTAGCCTGCAGAAAGTACCAGGTGCATTGGACAATCCAAACGACAACACTGTATACTCAAACAAGCCATACCTCGTCCTTACAGCTGTCTTCTCTTCATCTCCTTCTTTGATCCAGATTTGATGATATCCAGAACGCAGATCTAGCTTGGTGAAGTACTTTCCTGTGGCCAACCGATCGGTGGTTTCATCCATGAGAGGAAGAGGGTACTTGTTCTTGACAGTAACCTTATTGAGTGCACGATAGTCCGCACACATGCGAATACCACCATCTTTCTTGGTCACGAACAACACCGGGGCAGCATAAGGTGATATACTAGGTCGTAAGATACCTTGAGCTACCAACTCTTTCAACTGAGTCTTCAGCTCTGTCAGCTCATCAAATGACATCCGTCTTGATGGCACTGCAGTAGGGGTAGCCCCAGGAACCATATCAATAGCATGATCCAAGGCTCTCCTCGGAGGAAGTCCTGTTGGTAACTGATCCGGCATTAGGTGAGAATACCTCTCAATCAATGCTTGCATATCAGGATGTATGGGAAGAGCAGCAACACGTTCTTCCTCATCCGTCTCCACCTTGGGTTTAGACATCACTGTAACCCAAGCTTCATCTACTGACTTGATCTGCTTTCCAAACTGTCTAGCTGTGTAGATCTGAAATGCCACCTTTGCTCGTTGGAACTTACGAGCAGCATGGTTTGGCTCTTTGGGTCTCTCTTTGATGATCAAAGGATGGGGTTGACCCAAGCCCCATCGGTCCATGACTATGACATTCCCTTCTTGAACATCTAGCTTTGCCTTGGTCTCTTGTAACCAAGACCAAGACAAGATACCCTCCATCGTGTCACCCAAGTTCATAACTAGGAATTCATGCTTCCTGGTTACCCCTCCAACAGCAATAGGAACACTCATGAGCTTTTCTGTAACGATTGTGCTACCTTGCACAAACCTTACCAACAACGAGCTCATGATCTTGGTTCTAGTCACCCCTAAGGTCTTGACCAGCTTTTCATCCAAGACATTCACATCTGCTCCAGTATCTATAAGCAAACAACACTGTTGGCTTCCTAGTTTCACTTCAATCCACGGCAGAAAATCCCCATGTTCTACCAAATGCTCACCAGCACATACCTCTGCTTCAGTAGTCGTCTCAACTGGTTCTTCAACATTGGTTGTCTCTTCAGCTGTCAACCCACGGTGTCGTGTGACGTGCTTTCTTATCTGGGAATACACCGGGTATCTAGCTGTAGAGAGTACGTGTCGCACTCCGTGACTCAGAACCAGTGACCACCCAAACCTCTCTCTGATCTCCAAGTACACTTTGAACCTTTCTCGCTACGATATCCTCACGTCCTCTCGGCAGATCTCTCTCCTACTCGACTAGGAATAGAACCGGGATAACAAGCACGGGCAACCTGTTCCTGCCATCACCGCAAGCACTCTTGGGTCTGCTGGTCATCACTCCAGCCTCACCACAAGAGAAATACCAGCACTCCTAATAGAAAAGAAACCTAAGCGCAATGCCCGCACACAAATTCAATCAAAACCAACTGGGCGTACAAACAGGCATGCGGGTATGGAGAGGATCCAAACACAGGAAATACAGTCAACAACTCTCCATACCCATGATCAAGTGCTCTGAAGCACTGGCAAAACCTCCAGGTCGACCTGTTCTTCAAAAAGAGTCTTAACTCTTGCGCCTTTCGGAGCAAGAACCTCTCAACTTTACCTCGCTGTCACTCCTCAACCACTGCTCAGAATGAGATGAAACCAAGGCCAGCAGATAGCCTGTAGAATAATCTCTCTATTAAGGTATTACATGCAGAGAGATCATCTCTGAGTTAGCATCTATGCCCTTCCAAAGTTCGCTGTTTCTATAACACGATACTATTTCAACAGAACTTTGCTGTTCGATTCCTCACAAACCACTCGATCAAAACAGCTCAAACTTCTCAGGAAGCTAATGTGTCACCATCACTACCACTCTGTAAAGTTTCACCAGCAGATCCTCAACCAAACTCTCGGAATGATCCAAGCTCTTTTCGTCAATGACACAAGGCGATATGCAGACCCTTGTGCACAAAAACAACGTTTCTCTTCAACCCAATAATCCAAAATTTCACAGGTAGGTAGCTGACTGTACCTTCTCAGACCCTGGAAGGTTTCATAGCAAAATTCGACCTCAAACTCCCCATATCTCTCTCAATGTCTCATGTTTACATTCGCCTACTATCATAACCTCCGATTTGAGACACCCAACTTCAGCTGGCCATAACTTTTTCACTCCGGCTTGGAATCGATTGATCTCTGAGTCCATCAGCAAGCCCATCTCAAGAGCTTTCCGGCAACAGTCAATTCATCTCCAGCAACCTCACAGAACTCCCAGAAAGCGAGAAAGACCTCACGGAAATGAAATTGGTCACGAATTTGATCCCCTCAGCTTCAATTGATCGTAACTTTCTCATCCGCGCTTCAAATCCAGCAACCATTGAGTCCACGGGCATCCTCGTCTCCCAAGCTTTCCAACCATAGCTCACACTCCGCGAATGGACCACGGGAAGTGACTCTACCCTCGAAAACGTGAAAGGAACTTGGTAGAAGGTGATTGGTCAAACTTTCGACCAATGAGAAACAAGTTGACAAAAAAGTTTTTGTCTTCACTCACATGACAAACACACAAAGAACGAATTTTTTATCCAAGAGTACCATTTAGGCCTCAAAGTTTATATTGAACAAACTCCAAACACGTGCCGTTGACGATGCCGTCAACCACGAAGCACGTAAACACGAAGTACAAACTACTCTCAATAGAGAGTCAGAATCCCGACTCTAAAACGGTTGACAATAAACGGAACTACAAAAGGAACAGATGAAGCTATTATCTGGTTATAATAATCCTCACCGAAGTTCCTCACGACAAACTCACGATGCGCCACCTTTGGACGACTGTAACATCGTATTTCGACCCAAGTGTTGAACGGAACTCTCGCTGGGAAGTTCAGATCCAACGGAGGATCCATACCACATCAAAGCAAGATGTAGACAGTAAGATCCCAAACAGCGTCGTAAGTGACAATGGGAAGAACGATAGGGTCCGGAGTAGCCATCACCGCAGCCATAAACGACTCTCCCCAATGAGCTACCATAAATACTCGAAAGTGATCTCGCGGTAGACAATGGATCTTAATGACGAACGGATGCGCAAGTGGAAGATCAGGAGCACGAAAGGGTTCTCCGTTCATGCCTACCACTCGCACTGCCGCTTACTTCATCCGATGATACTGATCACACCCCACTAGACTTGGATACTCTACACTCCATATCTCAAGCTCCGCGCACCTATCTTCTTATACATCAATCTCCCATGTGACGACAAGAGTACTACTCTTATCTCCACTCAGCGAAGAGTACACGGATCGTCCACGTGGAGTCTTATCTTTTGACCAGATAAGGTCCCAGTGGCTCCTCAACACCAAACACGTACGAAGGATATGTGGTGGTTTCACACCCTAGCCAAACCACAACACGACATCCACCCCCTCTGAACCTGTGCATCCTCTGGTATGCACCAACTTAATCATACGTTGTGGTTGGCATCATACCACTTCTTCCTCATCTTCTTCTTCGGGAGTCTCCCCTTCAGGCTCTACGCTCTCATCTGGACTCTCATCTTGATCTTGAGAGAGATCAAACTCGTTACTGATCTCCTCAATGTCTGGATCTTCATCTCGTCGCTTAAAGAGTTTTATCCGTTTTCCTGCAATCGGAACTTTAAGGCGTGCACCATCCAACTCACGTAGTACGTATGTGGCATTGTCATGAATACGAACAACCACGTAAGGCCCAAACCAGCGTTTAGAAAACTTTCTCAACGCTCTATGCTGGTTATCCAAGCTGCTATCATATACCAATACCCAATCATCTTCCTGGATCTTCTTAGGTCGTAGTCGATGTCGCTTATCAAATCTGTCTTTGTTCTTCAAGCGAGCTTTTCGTAACCGTTCCAGAGCTAGCTCCACATCCTCTGGTCTCCGCTCCAACTGACGAATCCTAAGAGCGAGAAGATCCTCTCTAGAGAGATTATCTTCCCAAGGTAGAACACTCCAAGTAGGTATTTGCTCTTCGATAGGCATGATCGGTTTTTGCCCTTGCATTAGTTCTGCTGGCATGTACCCGGTCACCGAGCTATGAGTTGTACGATCGGCCCATAGAGCAAATGGTAGAAGCCTTGGCCATTCTCTCACCCTTCCGTTGCAAGCTTTCACAATCGCTTTCCTGATGGGAGGATGGCCACGCTCACTCTTCGCATTTCATTCTGGGTTGTAAGCCATGGTAAGAGCTAACTTGATTCCCCGCCTCTTGAAGAACATATCAGCTTCGTGAGCATTCAGTTCTCCGCGGTCTGCTGTGATCTTCCCAACACATCCGTATCTGCAGATCACATCTTCAAGTAGAAATCTGCACACCCCTTCTGTAGTGTTTGTGCGCAGAGCGCGTCCTTCGACTTGGTTCGATAGATCCTCCCGTGCCAAAACCAAGTATCTCATCTGCCATATCCCCACCGGCATCGTAACCAGATCTACTACCCACTTGTAATGCATTGCAAGTGGATACGTAGGATGAAGCTCATCTCGATGTCGGATGTCAGAGTACATCTGGCAAGTTACACACGTTTCCACAAATCGCACCACATCTCTGTACATGTTACGCCACCAATATCTCTCTTTGAGTTTGGTAAAGGTGGCATAAATACCCCGATGTCCAGCCCATAAGCTCTCATGGAATTCTTGAATGAGCTGGGTTTGCATCTCTTGCTTACACACAACCCGTTGCGGCATCTCGCCACTCCGCTTGGCGCGCTTCCATAGATAGCCCCCTTGTTGTATGTAGTTGTAAGCCTTCCTCCTGATCTGTTTGAACTGAGCATCATTCCATTCTGGTTGCTTGGTCAGCGAACCAAGATAACGCCCAATGTCTAACCATTCTCCTTCGTATAGCTCCTCCATGAATGAGTTTTGATGCTCCTTCATTCCTTTCTGAGCTCTACAAAAGACGGTCGTGCCTATATCCTCTATGTCTTCTGTCAAATCCTCTTCATCCTCATATCTGGCCCTAGACAACATATCTGCTACCGGGTTATCTTTTCCCGCTATGTGTCTAAATTCCGGATTCAATGACTTGATATAGGCAATCCATCGCAACATAGCGATATCAGGGGTGTTACAATTCGTAATCATCCCTAACAGTGGCAAACAATCCGTCTCCACTATCACCGGTGCTCCAATCAAATAGTCCTTCTCAACTTTCATCGCAGTAACTACCCCCCATAGCTCTCGCTTTACTTGTGGGTAGTTTCGCTGTCGCTCACTCAACACTTTGGCTCCAAATCTGATTGCAAACCGGTTTCCATCCTCATCATCTTGTCCCACTGCCCACCCAATGGCTATCGGACTTGTATCAACCGTGATTATCACGTGTTTGCCATCTTCATAACTCACCCTTCGTAGCACAGGTGGAGAAGACAACAACTGCTTCAGCTTCTGCACCGCTTCGATATGTCTCTCCTCCCATCTGAACTTCGTGCTCTTCCGTAACAAACCATAGAGTGGATCTGATACATGAGCAAAATGAGGAATCCACACATGATAAAACACGCAAGCTCCTAAGAACCTTCGCACCTCTGTTGTTGAGCTACATGTGTCCTTCATCCGCTGTATGGCATCCACCTTGTTAGGATCAGGTTTGCGACCAAACCATCCGCATAAGTGCCCCACAATCACAACCTCTCGAACTCCAAACGAAGACTTAGCACCAGATAGTGTCAAGTGAACCTCCCCGAGCCGTGATAAAATCTGATCACAATCTAGAATATGATCAGCCACAAATTTTCGACACCCCCTCTGATCGACTCTCTCATCCTTCTGCTCCTCTACACATCCTTTGATTGGAATGTCATCTAAGAAAGGCATGGTCTTCTCCGGGATGAAGTCTCGAAGAACTTTGTTCATCCCGTTCATCATGTGTGCAACAGAATTTGTTGCCCCCTGCGGCAATGTGCACATCCTCACCAAACCCAACGGTGTCCTCATAGTAGTGACATCTCTACTCTTTTCAGCAAGCTGAAACTGATCGTATCCAGAGTAGAGGTCTCCTATCGAGTAAATGGCTCTACCAGCGAATGCTTCAGCAAATTCCCCCACAATAGGTCCGATCCCCGTATTTCTGATGGTCACCTGATTCACCGGTTGCATATCCTGAATGAACCGTAGCGCTCCGCTCTTCTTCGGCACTGTAAACCAGCGGCTGGAATACGGTGCAAACGATGGCTCAAGGATTCTCATCCGCATCTTCTCCTTTAGAAGCTCCATAAGCTTAGGCAGATGTGCCCTAGGAACGAGAATTGGTCTCAAGTCCCAAGGCGTATGCGGTACCGTAAATATGATCATCGGTGCTACAACGCTTGGATCTACACACCCAATATCTGAAGGCTCAAAAGCAAATGTTTTCCCGTGCCTACTTAACATCTCTTTGAACTCCTTCTCCTCAGCAGGTAGAAGAAAATCTGTAGAACCAACCTTCAACTCCTTAAGCGTAGCTTCTGTAAACTTGTGACCTATCTGATCAGGATACCGTAAGCTCTTCTCCTTTGAGGCTTGTTGAACTCGTTGGTCAGAGTCGCTAGGTAGCGGTTGTGCAACCGGCTTCACCTTTTTATCCACTGTTTTATACCTGGTCTCAACTCTGACTTCAGGTATCTGGAATGACTCTATAGCCGAGTAAAGCTCCATAGAACGTATGTAGACAACTTGGTCTTCATTCCCTTGTTCAGCCTTACGAAGTTCTTCCAAAGGATCATCCAAATCCATCTCCATGTAAACGCTCTCTATCTTATCCTCCTCACTAAGCACACCAACTCTTTTTAGATCTTTTTGGGTTCTTTGCACAGCTTTCTTCTCCCATTTCTGAAGATGAGCAAGCTGTGTATACACAGCAAATCCACTCTCCGAATATCTCACCACTCCTGTACAAAAGGCACTATCCTTCTCCAACGAGAGTACCTTCTCTTGTGTATCGGTACCACTATACTCTCGCTCTATAGTGGCCCTCTGGAAAAATCCTTAAACTCTTCACTGACTTTGGGTAGAGACACGCTCCGCAAGTAATCTCGGTTACGCTCATGATTAGCAGACACAGACAAGAACTGTACCGTTGTTTTGCCATCCTGACTCCTGATTCGAGCATAAGCAGAACCGTCATCCAACACCTTAGTCTCCATCCTTACAGCTGTAATGAATGGTTGACCAAGAATAACCGGATAGGAAGTAGTATCTTGAACAAAGAAGTTTTGTTCAAGTACCACATTCCCTATCTTCACCTTCACATCCGGACAAGCACCATAGAGTTCTCCTCGTGTGTTGTTTGCTGCTCGGATCATCCAACCATGATCTATATCAACAGGCCATCCACCCTGCTTGTAGATGTCTTTAGAGACAATATTGATCTCAGATCCATGATCGATGAGAGCAACCACCGGATCTTTCATCTCTCCTACATTCACTAAGGTTTCAGTAGTGGCTCTTGCCCAATGCCCTCTAGTGTAATGACTAGAGATCTTATCGTCCTCTTCCTTATCCACATCAAACCGAACTTTACGAGTGTTGTAAGAATGAACCAACTCTCGCTCCTCTTCCTCTGTAATCACTGTGTCTAGAGCACTGGACACTGCGGTCTCTCCCGTCAATTGTCTCTTCCGCTTGATAATGTCAATGATGACATCATGAAACTCCTTCGCAATCCCGAGGATCTCTCGCAAGGTAAACTCAATCTTTGTATTGAGCACCTTCTCCTGCAACACCTCTTTCATGTTGGTTGCTGCTTCAATGTCTGATTGCAGCTTATACATGGGAGCTTTGCCCTTCTCCCTACCCTTACCCTTCTCTGTACTCCCAGAAGGTAGGACGTCATCCATAGCTTCTTCTCGCAGAGGTGCAGTCTCCTGTCGGAGTCTATCTCCTCTTAGTTGCCTCTTGGGAGCCGCTCTCTCCTCACTTGGACCAGCCTCGTCTCTCCTACGCTTCTCTTCCATGATAGCTTCATGTTGAGCCTTGGCTACGTAGGCATGAACGGACATAGCATCTACGGGATCATCCCATCCAGTAGCACTCCTGATTGCTGTGGCTGTTCTGAGCAACTCCTCCCTTGCCATTTTCCCCTTTCTGTTCGTGCTCACAGCGTGACTCCACATATCAGTGGTATCCTCATGTTTCAAAAAGGTACTCTCCTTTTTGCTAATCACCTCGACTCCATAGGTAGAAACTTCTACCGATGCCACATCATGCACTGTTAGATGATCCTCCAAAATTTTCTTCATCCCTCCTCTACCGAAGTTGGTCCTCAGAGTCTCTCCGTTGTCTCTCAAGGCGATTTTTCCTTCCTTCCAGAAAATTATGCCTTGCTGCAAGGCATCAGTGAAACTCCCGCATTCCTTCCGTTGATGATCGGTGTTATCACACCAAATACACCTCTGAACATATCCTTGTTTTGGTGCAGGTCTCCCTTCAGGTGCCCCATCCTTCTCCTCCAACCTTGTCAACTTGATCTGTAAGTCTCTCATCTTCTTCTCCAAATCTTCCATTGCTTGATTCCGTTGTGGTACAATCGTAGTGATAGGAATAGTAGGAAGCGAAATAGTAGGTAGAGGAGCAGTCTGCACCGTTGGTTGCCTTCGTGGTATCACAATAGGCGGCGGTCTTGGTGCTTGACTCACAACCACCTTCCCTCTTCGGTATTCTCGCTTTGCAAGTACTCCCACTGCTTCACTAACATTCTTCCAATCAGATGTAAGACCATTGTCTTTTGTCCGATCTTCCAACAGCAACTCTAACTCCCTCTGTAGCTCGCTGTTGGCTGACTGTAAAAATAGCTCCACTTTGTCATTCTCAAGTGTGAGCTTCTCCATCCGAGATAGTTGAAGAAACTGTCTCTCAAACTCCCGAAGTAGTTCGGTAGCAACTAGTTCCTTGCTGGGTTTGTTCACCCACTCCATGAATGACTTCTTAGTCACTCGATCTGCATCCTCCAAAGAGTATTCCTCCTTCAACTGAAGAGAAAACTCCTCCCAGTTAGCTCCATGAGCTTGAATGAGCCCCTTCACATGTTCCCGTAACTCCGGGACAACAGCAAGCTCAAACGTCCGTACCATCTCCCTCTCTGGTACCTTACTCAGCTCCATCTCTCGAGAATAGAACTTCAGGTACTTGGAGATGTTTCTCCCTTCAAACTGATCCAATGTCCCCACCACCGAATGCAAAGCCTTGGTAGCCATCGCCTCCTTCCGTTGAACAGCTTGTTGTTGATCCATGTACAGAGCAAATGCTTGGAACATTTGCCCTATAGCAGGATCAAGCTGCAGCGGAATCGTGCCGGAAGGGTTTCCAACCCCTTGTCTCTCGGCCATGGTAAAGTTCTGAGAAGAACTTCACTAACTCTCCACCCCAGAAGTTTCACGTCGAGTTCACCAACTGTCGTGTGACGTGCTTTCTTATCTGGGAATACACCGGGTATCTAGCTGTAGAGAGTATGTGTCGCACTCCGTGACTCAGAACCAGTGACCACCCAAACCTCTCTCTGATCTCCAAGTACACTTTGAACCTTTCTCGCTACGATATCCTCACGTCCTCTCGGCAGATCTCTCTCCTACTCGACTAGGAATAGAACCGGGATAACAAGCACGGGCAACCTGTTCCTGCCATCACCGCAAGCACTCTTGGGTCTGCTGGTCATCACTCCAGCCTCACCACAAGAGAAATACCAGCACTCCTAATAGAAAAGAAACCTAAGCGCAACGCCCGCACACAAATCCAATCAAAACCAACTGGGCGTACAAACAGGCATGCGGGTATGGAGAGGATCCAAACACAGGAAATACAGTCAACAACTCTCCATACCCATGATCAAGTGCTCTGAAGCACTGGCAAAACCTCCAGGTCGACCTGTTCTTCAAAAAGAGTCTTAACTCTTGCGCCTTTCGGAGCAAGAACCTCTCAACTTTACCTCGCTGTCACTCCTCAACCACTGCTCAGAATGAGATGAAACCAAGGCCAGCAGATAGCCTGTAGAATAATCTCTCTATTAAGGTATTACATGCAGAGAGATCATCTATGAGTTGGCATCTATGCCCTTCCAAAGTTCGCTGTTTCTATAACACGATACTATTTCAACAGAACTTTGCTGTTCGATTCCTCACAAACCACTCTATCAAAACAGCTCAAACTTCTCAGGAAGCTAATGTGTCACAATCACTACCACTCTGTAAAATTTCACCAGCAGATCTTCAACCAAACTCTCCGAACGATCAAGCCCTTATCGCTGTTTTTATAACATGATACTATTTCGACAGAACTTTGCTGTTCGATTCCTCACAAACCACTCGATCAAAACAGCTCAAACTTCTCAGGAAGCTAATGTGTCACCATCACTACCACTCTGTAAAGTTTCACCAGCAGATCCTCAACCAAACTCTCGGAATGATCCAAGCCATTTTCGTCAATGACACAAGGCGATATGCAGACCCTTGTGCACAAAAACAACGTTTCTCTTCAACCCAATAATCCAAAATTTCACAGGTAGGTAGCTGACTGTACCTTCTCAGACCCTGGAAGGTTTCATAGCAAAATTCGACCTCAAACTCCCCATATCTCTCTCAATGTCTCATGTTTACATTCGCCTACTATCATAACCTCCGATTTGAGACACCCAACTTCAGCTGGCCATAACTTTTTCACTCCGGCTTGGAATCGATCGATCTCTGAGTCCATCAGCAAGCCCATCTCAAGAGCTTTCCGGCAACAGTCAATTCATCTCCAGCAACCTCACAGAACTCCCAGAAAGCGAGAAAGACCTCACGGAAATGAAATTGGTCACGAATTTGATCCCCTCAGCTTCAATTGATCGTAACTTTCTCATCCGCGCTTCAAATCCAGCAACCATTGAGTCCACGGGCATCCTCGTCTCCTAAGCTTTCCAACCATAGCTCACACTCCGCGAATGGACCACGGGAAGTGACTCTACCCTCGAAAACGTGAAAGGAACTTGGTAGAAGGTGATTGGTCAAACTTTCGACCAATGAGAAACAAGTTGACAAAAAAGTTTTTGTCTTCACTCACATGACAAACACACAAAGAACGAATTTTTTATCCAAGAGTACCATTTAGGCCTCAAAGTTTATATTGAACAAACTCCAAACACGTGCCGTTGACGATGCCGTCAACCACGAAGCACGTAAACACGAAGTACAAACTACTCTCAATAGAGAGTCAGAATCCCGACTCTAAAACGGTTGACAATAAACGGAACTACAAAAGGAACAGATGAAGCTATTATCTGGTTATAATAATCCTCACCGAAGTTCCTCACGACAAACTCACGATGCGCCACCTTTGGACGACTGTAACATCGTATTTCGACCCAAGTGTTGAACGGAACTCTCGCTGGGAAGTTCAGATCCAACGGAGGATCCATACCACATCAAAGCAAGATGTAGACAGTAAGATCCCAAACAGCGTCGTAAGTGACAATGGGAAGAACGATAGGGTCCGGAGTAGCCATCACCGCAGCCATAAACGACTCTCCCCAATGAGCTACCATAAATACTCGAAAGTGATCTCGCGGCAGACAATGGATCTTAATGACGAACGGATGCGCAAGTGGAAGATCAGGAGCACGAAAGGGTTCTCCGTTCATGCCTACCACTCGCACTGCCGCTTACTTCATCCGATGATACTGATCACACCCCACTAGACTTGGATACTCTACACTCCATATCTCAAGCTCCGCGCACCTATCTTCTTATACATCAATCTCCCATGTGACGACAAGAGTACTACTCTTATCTCCACTCAGCGAAGAGTACACGGATCGTCCACGTGGAGTCTTATCTTTTGACCAGATAAGGTCCCAGTGGCTCCTCAACACCAAACACGTACGAAGGATATGTGGTGGTTTCACACCCTAGCCAAACCACAACACGACATCCACCCCCTCTGAACCTGTGCATCCTCTGGTATGCACCAACTTAATCATACGTTGTGGTTGGCATCATACCACTTCTTCCTCATCTTCTTCTTCGGGAGTCTCCCCTTCAGGCTCTACGCTCTCATCTGGACTCTCATCTTGATCTTGAGAGAGATCAAACTCGTTACTGATCTCCTCAATGTCTGGATCTTCATCTCGTCGCTTAAAGAGTTTTATCCGTTTTCCTGCAATCGGAACTTTAAGGCGTGCACCATCCAACTCACGTAGTACGTATGTGGCATTGTCATGAATACGAACAACCACGTAAGACCCAAACCAGCGTTTAGAAAACTTTCTCAACGCTCTATGCTGGTTATCCAAGCTGCTATCATATACCAATACCCAATCATCTTCCTGGATCTTCTTAGGTCGTAGTCGATGTCGCTTATCAAATCTGTCTTTGTTCTTCAAGCGAGCTTTTCGTAACCGTTCCAGAGCTAGCTCCACATCCTCTGGTCTCCGCTCCAACTGACGAATCCTAAGAGCGAGAAGATCCTCTCTAGAGAGATTATCTTCCCAAGGTAGAACACTCCAAGTAGGTATTTGCTCTTCGATAGGCATGATCGGTTTTTGCCCTTGCATTAGTTCTGCTGGCATGTACCCGGTCACCGAGCTATGAGTTGTACGATCGGTCCATAGAGCAAATGGTAGAAGCCTTGGCCATTCTCTCACCCTTCCGTTGCAAGCTTTCACAATCGCTTTCCTGAGGGGAGGATGGCCACGCTCACTCTTCGCATTTCATTCTGGGTTGTAAGCCATGGTAAGAGCTAACTTGATTCCCCGCCTCTTGAAGAACATATCAGCTTCGTGAGCATTCAGTTCTCCGCGGTCTGCTGTGATCTTCCCAACACATCCGTATCTGCAGATCACATCTTCAAGTAGAAATCTGCACACCCCTTCTGTAGTGTTTGTGCGCAGAGCGCGTCCTTCGACTTGGTTCGATAGATCCTCCCGTGCCAAAACCAAGTATCTCATCTGCCATATCCCCACCGGCATCGTAACCAGATCTACTACCCACTTGTAATGCATTGCAAGTGGATACGTAGGATGAAGCTCATCTCGATGTCGGATGTCAGAGTACATCTGGCAAGTTACACACGTTTCCACAAATCGCACCACATCTCTGTACATGTTACGCCACCAATATCTCTCTTTGAGTTTGGTAAAGGTGGCATAAATACCCCGATGTCCAGCCCATAAGCTCTCATGGAATTCTTGAATGAGCTGGGTTTGCATCTCTTGCTTACACACAACCCGTTGCGGCATCTCGCCACTCCGCTTGGCGCGCTTCCATAGATAGCCCCCTTGTTGTATGTAGTTGTAAGCCTTCCTCCTGATCTGTTTGAACTGAGCATCATTCCATTCTGGTTGCTTGGTCAGCGAACCAAGATAACGCCCAATGTCTAACCATTCTCCTTCGTATAGCTCCTCCATGAATGAGTTTTGATGCTCCTTCATTCCCTTCTGAGCTCTACAAAAGACGGTCGTGCCTATATCCTCTGTGTCTTCTGTCAAATCCTCTTCATCCTCATATCTGGCCCTAGACAACATATCTGCTACCGGGTTATCTTTTCCCGCTATGTGTCTAAATTCCGGATTCAATGACTTGATATAGGCAATCCATCGCAACATAGCGATATCAGGGGTGTTACAATTCGTAATCATCCCTAACAGTGGCAAACAATCTGTCTCCACTATCACCGGTGCTCCAATCGATGCAAGTCGATGCGATCCACCATGTGCAAACGAGTAACCAACTCAGAAAATCGTTGGAGGTACTGTCTGATACTCCCTGTCTGTCTCAGATGAATGAGCTCCAGCCGAAATTGTGTAGCTTCATCCACTGGTACCAGATGTCTTCTGAGTTCATCCTTCAGCTCCGGCCAAGTGGACATAGGAGTTGTACCGTTCAAACTCCTCATCCGCTGTTGACCTCCATACCATTCCTTAGCCTCTCCTTCCAGTCTACTAACAGCATAGGTGAACCAACTGCGCTCATCAAAGTTCTCCAAGTAATTCTCCATCTCAGTAACCCATAACTCAAACTTGGAAAAGCTTTTCTCACCGTTGAAGGCTGATGGCGTTACTGGTTTAGCCCACTTCACTTTCCGCTTGTGTCTTTCTTTGGCTGAGCTGCCTTTCGCAACATTCTCTTGCGCCTTCTGTGACCCATCTTCATTCTTATCTGCTTGAGTAGCATCAACTGCTCCTTCACCCAGCAGTGTTAAATCCTTGCCTTGCTCAGCTTGTAGTACAGGGACCTCTGCTTCTTTCTCCTGTGTTGCTTTTGCTTGAGCTAAATCCGCCTTAAGCACCTTATTCTCAGCTTCCACTTGCTCAAGTCGGCCTTCCAACTTCTTCAGAAACGCCTGCATCTCGTCCATCCCAGTCGGCACGGCTTCCATTGTCGATGATGTTCAACAAAGATTCAACCTGAACCTGCTCTGATACCAACTGTAACGTTCGACCGCAGATCACGGAATCGAGTCGTCCGTCTCTAGCCAATGAATCACCGAACGTGAACCTCCTTGAAGACCTTATACTATATTTGTGTCTCCAGATCCAGTTCGTTAAACTTTCCGCTAATAAACACCAAGGAATTGATAACCGTCGGACGGGTTTAGAATAACCAACTAGTCTTCTGCAGGCCCTGCTACTAATCTCAGGTTTCAGAACACTGTGGAAACTATTCCAGGCTTGAGTTTGATAAAATTTGGGCAGCGCTTCCGCTACTGGTGGTTAAGTCGGAATGCAATAAGCCCTGCAGGACTACAGCCAGGACTAGGAAACCTAGTGGATGCTAGGAAGTAGGAAAGTACACAAAAATAGAGTCAACTCCACACCAGACGCTTCAATCCAACTTTGGCACTCAATCCAAACTTGCTTATCATATAACAAAGCAAATCACGGGCTCATATACATTACACGATGTTTTCTTGTTGACAGGGTCTCTGAGAAACGCTCAGACCGGCAATCCTTCCTGCTACTGGAACTCTCTGATGAGAATTTAGCTTCGGAACTGGAATTTCTCCAAAAAGCTGGTTTTCTCTCTAAACGCTCTGATTACTCTAAAGACTAAATTGACTCCAGAATTCCTCTGGTAACCTCAGCATGTAGCTCTTAACCAAGGGTCTTCTCTCTGTGGAATCTGGTCTGGGACTCTAGCCTGCCAAACGTCTTCTGTGCTCACGAAGTATCAGTCTCTCTACTCAGCCTCCGCTCTGCTGCTTCAGTCCCGCACTCAGGTGAAAATGAAAAGAAGAATGCCGTTTAGGGTTCGCGACCCCAGTTAAGTACCTTGGAACTTCACTTCAGGCTTTGCTCCCGAGACCCCAGTCAGCGAAGCGTGTTTTCATCTAATCATTGCCCAGTCAAGTCCGGTTATAATAAGTAAACGGCGTTACAGTTTCAAACCCAAGTATGAGTCTGAAGGCACGTACATAATATAGCAGAAAAGGGGGCGTTATCTTTGTCTTCTCTTCTACCTTGTCTTGTTATGTTATTGCTATGCGTCGACCATCAGCTCTGGGTCCCGCTTTTCCAGATTTTTGTTTACGCTGTTTTCTTTGTTCCCACGCCACGCCACGCCACGCCAAGCCAAGCCAAGATTCACTCGTCTCGATTTGCTGCTCGAAAGTTCCATTTTCGCTGTAGTGTTTCCTTGGAGCACCTTCTCGGGGTTTACCCACTGGCGCCTTCTTCTGCATTTGAATTTTCTTCTAGCTTTCAGTTTTTCAGGAGGAGCTTCGGGAGCGCGTCGGAGGAGTTTGTATGAGAAGAGACGAGACGGAGGTTTAAGGATTAACTCGTTCGGGAATCTCGGGAGGAAGGTTACATCTCAGGCAGGTGCTGGAAATCGATTGCGGTTTGTTAGCAGGCGAAGCGCGCTTGTTTGTTTGAGGTTTTGGCTCTGAGGTTGGAGGAGAAGGAGCAGAGGCGAGATGGCGAAGCATCATCCGGATTTGATCATGTGTCGGAAACAACCTGGAATTGCCATCGGTCGACTGTGTGAGAAATGCGATGGAAAATGTGTTATCTGCGATTCATACGTGCGTCCTTGTACCCTGGTTAGGGTTTGCGATGAGTGCAACTACGGCTCTTATCAAGGTAGGTGTGTGATTTGCGGAGGCCTGGGAATATCTGACGCTTATTACTGCAAAGAGTGCACGCAGCAGGAGAAAGACAGAGACGGGTGCCCTAAAATTGTCAATCTTGGAAGCGCAAAAACGGATCTGTTCTACGAGCGGAAGAAGTACGGGTTTAAGAAACGATAGCGAAATGCCACGTATCCCAGTCTCACAGTATTAGTCAAGAGACTGAGGATACCAGTTTTGTTCCCGGTAGCAAGCTGTGTTTCTGAATCATAAAGAGGCCGGCTTGTCACTCCTTTGTAAGATAATTCTCTTTCAAGCAGACTATCAAAGAATATATCACGAATCGAAGCGGCCCTTATGGAGTGATTTTGTTCAACTGGAAGTCATTTCAGATTATTACGCTATTGGAGTGGTCTTCCTCTTGGGAGTGTATGTCTCTCTTGCTCTAAAGTTTTTCACAAGTTCAGAATTTTACCCTGAATGAATGGTTCGAGATGCCTTTGGATATGTCATGCACGTTAAGTAGTTCGCTAGATTGCCAGGTCAGTACGTCCCAGAAGACAAAGAGCTGTGTCTGCCTGTTTTCCGCCAGTTTCTCGTGTCCTGGTTTCAGCTTGCACGATAAACGAAGCTGCCTGTCGATCATGATAGAAGTATCCGTGCCGTTATGGATATACACTGACAGAACAATGTATTTTTATATATATCTAGCAGTGGCTGAAGAAGAGGTTTTCCTCGAGGAAACAGGACGTTTCGGACTTGAGCCGTCAGTCCTCGTTTATATATAGCGGAAGAGCATGCGGGGAGCTTAAAGACATGTAGCTGTCGATGCACCAGTCCATAACCAACATAACTTCTACCGTATACAGCCCTCTTGTCGAGTCCGTTTTGAGATAGAATGGAACTGCAGCTAGAAACAACTGACTATGCAACAAGAAAACTCGCAGAACTTCTACAGCTGCTCGTCTGTGGAGAAACAATTATTGGTCGAAAAGATGACCGATCCTTCATGTCACATGGACGAAGAATTTCAGAAACGGGACTCATCTGAGATCAGTAGCAGTAGCATATATTACGAAAACGATCACTACGAGATATCATTGATCTGCTCGGTGAAATTCTTGTGTGTAATTCGATTTTGTTTTCTAAAGGTTTGTTGATACAGGCCTGACGGAAGAGCTTTTGCGACCTCATAAATAAATTTGAGCTGGTCGATACGAAGTGCGCAGGTGCCACTGCACATAGCTGACTTGTGCTTACAAGGGAAAAACCTGAACCACGACTCTTGGCTGATTCGACTAGGGAGAAACTGATATGATCAACGCTCTAGGTGGATATGATCAACTTCAGATACAGTCCAACTAGAATTTCCATAGTTGAAGGTCTGGCAGCTTCTGGACTATCTTGCTAGCTACTGACAGTGGTATGTAAACACTCCAGATAGAGTCCACCGCAAACCAAGATATCATGCACAGGAGAAGTGTATTTACAAAGTGTACAAGACGAAAGAATGATTTCATTACTGAAGAATGTACATATGGTAAGTCCTCTCAACTTACTAGGCAAAAGCAACACCCCACGATAATTACAAAATGGTTTCTGTCAAACAGGTAGGAATGGGCTCTGGCTGTCTGTCGATAGTCCAACCCGAGCTCTAGATTCTTCTTAATCCTTGTTATTACAAACCCAAAACCCAAAAGAGTAGTAGGCTACCAGGGCTTGGCTCTCCGCGTGTCCTGTGGGACATAAAATTCAGTCTGCCGCAAATTTTGAGATACTTATTGCTTTTCTTTCTGCTTGTTTTGTCACTCATCATCATCATCTGGATGTGGTAAAACATGCTGAATTCAGCCTACGCAGTAAAAGTTGTGCAAGGAGTAGGGATCAAGGAGCTCGGGGCTGCACCTCGAAAATCTCTCTCAAGTGAGCTGTGAGTCCTGCAGACACCGGCTTTTGCAGAAAAGCCAACTGTCTTCTTTCTCGTCCACTCGGCTACCCATTACTCACTCCAGCCAGCTTCATACCCATCTCGTCGACCTCAGCTTGTCAGTCATGATGGTCTAAGAGAAAATCTCTCCAAACTCTTCGGCAGCCGAAATATATTCCTCACCATTCCCCATCCCCCAACTACTGAGCTTAACTTCGTATCCTCCGCTAGAATTCCCTAATACGCCCGGTCGAGATCATATTACAACAGTCAAAAAATCTTCAGCAGGTGCAACCATTTTTCTCTTTTTTTTTTCTCTCACTCTGCCTCCCTCTCTCTCACTCTCTGGAGCCTTCGTGAATGGAGATCCAGTCCGCATTTTGGGTATATACGTACGTATATGCCATGATTGATGATGATCAGCATCATCATCTAGGCGTGCAACTTGTTCTTGACCTTCTCGATCAGTGTGGGTTTCTGTGGCTCGTCCACGGTCTCGTGGACGACCTCAGTCGGGACCTCGCGAGTTGCGGGCTCGGTGCTGTCTTCTGGAGCTGCGGTTTGAGTGTCCACAGTCTCCACAACTTCCAAAACCTTCGCTTCAGGAGCTGTTTCCTCTTCCTCTTCCACCTTCTCCTCGCTCCTGTAGAGAATCCCAGTCAGCCCCACTTTTAAAGTTAGCAAGATATATTTCTGTGCACAGTTCAGCCGATCGAAGCGAAAAACCCTCTTCACAAATCCATCCGAACAGCATCTGGCATTTATTTTCATATGTGTGTACGTATCAAGGTGTGGAGCACTGAATCTAACAGAATGCCCCTTCTAGTGGCCGGGGCAACACTTCTCAGAGACTGCCTGCTGTTCTCTCAGCAGTGCAATTGAGGAAAGAATTCATTTCTCTTCAGATGGTATGGCAAAAGACAAGCTCGAGGATCAGTGCAATCCAGAACAAAAAAAACATCCTTATAGATAGTAGGGACTAGTAGACTCTTACTTCTCTTCGACAGCTGGAGTCTCGTCGACCTTCAAGTCGGCCAATTTCTCCTCAACAGTCTCCTGCGCGAGGAACAACAAACATTATACAGATTCAGGGACCTGCATTCTTCTCAACGATTCGTAGCAAGCAGTCCTGTGAATGAGATCCTTGGGCGATCTGAACAGAAAAGCCCCAGCCGAAAATAATCCTGGCAGCCACTTTTCGAACTAATCTCTTCGGGTCACCTGAAGGAAAACTCCATCGGCAACGACAGACCAACCCACCCACAGAAAGATGGATCAATAAGTACAGAGCGCAGCTTCGACAAGGAAATCTCAGCTGCAAACGTACCTTGGAAGCCTCCTCGACCGAGGGCTCGACGGCGGGGACCTCCTCGACCTTCTCGGTGGCCATAATTACGAGTCGGGTAGCTTGAAAGAAGAGTTAGTGCAGTCGAATTCCTCGCGCGAGCAAAACGAAGCGAAGCGAAGTGCAGCTCAGCTCCGGACAGTCGAGAACTCGGAGAGCAGTAGCAGCAGCGGGGAGCTCGAGTAGCAGATGAATGCTCGATGGGTCGCGTGGCAAGTAATGCTTGGCTTGAGAGAAACAGCTGGGAGCGATGGAACTTATAGTACCCGGAGCTGATCAAATCGAGCTAATCAACCGGGCTCAGAAGCAGAATCTTCGTGAAAACCCGAATTGTCCTGCCAATTTTCACAGGGACAAAATGCTTTTTAGCTCCAAGTCCTCGTCAATTGTCGCAAACAAACAGCAACAGCAGGGGAACGAAGGAGGAGATTCAACGCAGAGCGAGATTCTTCCCTCCACGTGGCCGTTTCCAATTGCTTTAGTGGGTGCAACCACTCAAAGGCACCCACGTTGGTAGCTCCCTTCAAACGTGGTGCAATGGTGTCGATGCTTGCGGGTCGAGCAACGTACCACGTCAGCCGCCCAGCCCATGCTGACCGGGCACCGTAGCTATCAACGCCCACCTCGTACATACGTCTTAATGCCGGGCAGCGGGCACTCGCCGTATCGGATGGGACGGGCAGTTAGGGGGCAGTCGGCGTGTTGCTTTTCGCTTTTCTTTCTGATGATATTGTTTTCTGACCCTAAATAGGTTCCCTTGTCGTCGTCTAAAGTACGCCTCTTACTACACGTACTACTCTTACCGTCCTAGAATTAGGGGACGCACCTTCCAACTGTAAAAGAGTCCTCAGTATGCAACAGTAACTACCCTGTATATTAACTGAGTTAATAGGGGTGTCAAAGCTCAGAATAAATATTTTTCAACGGAGGAAAGATAATTGATCATAAAATTATCATAGGTAACTTTGTATATAAGCATGAGTCATTCTGGATCTTGCTTGTGACTAGACATCAGAATTTATCATCGATTTTTTTCTTGTTTGTACACTCAAGATAATTATTCAGAACAGTGAAAAATCCATTGTAAAAAAAAAAAGAAACAAACGAGTGAAGAGGCGTTAAGGAGAAACCTGTTACGTTTATCTCCGGAGGTGTCTGCATGAAACACTTGCCGAAGTCTGGAAGAAGTGGTAACTCACTCCCGTGGCTCTCGAATCTTTCAAAAAGTTACTAAGTTTGACACCCCCTAATACTAATACTGAGAGATACAATCAAACTTTATTATAGTGACATCCCATATAGTCACACACATTCTATACATATATTTTGTCAAGAATTATTTTTCCCTTCGTAAAACTTTCTCTTTTAGTCACTATCACAGGGCTTATATTAACAGGTTTGAATATTTAAAAATGAAAAAGGATGTTATCATATATCTAATTAGGAGATTGATATAAGAGAGATAATATACTGGTAGTGACTTGGAGTTGACGTGCTTTTCTCCCAAGGGAAACGGAAACTGGCACTTATTCCGTCGGATGGACGTCTGTCTTGGTTGAGGCTCTCTTTCTCGTCTCCCGTATATGTTTTGGGGTATCCTTCTGTTTAGAACCCCAAAGCTCCGCTTGCTGGCTCTCTGAAACATCTTTTCACCGCCATTCACCATCCATCTTTTCTGGCCACTGGATGGTGAAAATATGTTGTCATGGACCATCTAGGGAAATCTGACCCAGATGGAGTTTCAGCACAGAAGAGTACAGAAATTCGACTTTGCTGATCTGGATCAGATTTGGGTTTGGGTGCTGATCCTGAGAGAGTTTTGTTTGTGCAGGGAGAAGGGAAAGTGAAAATAGACATTTGAAAAGTTAACAGAATGGCTTTCTAACATTTCTGGCACTTGATAGCATGTGCTCACCTGTGCATACTACACACAGGAGCGGTGTGACCACAGCAGCAGGTATGTCACTAGGAATAGTTTAGTTGTTTCTGAGTGGCTCAGTTTGAATCATCCATAGAGAAAGATATCTACCCCTACAGGATAGTGGTCAACTTACGGGCCTTCTGATCGTTTGACACTCTGTAAAGTCGACTTAGTGCATGTATACTGTGCTAGATGAATGTACCTAGCCATCTCTCAGGGTTGTCATCCAACAAACAATACCTGTACAGTACACTGCAACATCCCATTTCTCCCTGATGTTCACAGGATTTAACATTTGGCAGATATTGAGGAGATCATGCTCAGCTTAGATGATGTTGTTGAAATAAAGTGAGGAAACTCCAGAACTCCAGCTACAGTAGTTAGCACAGAAACTGTTTCAGAATGTGGGTCAACCGAAGAACCTTCAGAAAAGCGTTAAACTGTTTCAGCTTATCCGGGAGAGAATTTGTGGATTTTATTGCGTGCAAAATCAGCCACCGATGACGACTTCAAAAAGTCCCCATCATTCCTTGGAGTCTGGTTTGTGAGTCATGACTATTTATGTCAAGTCAAGCCTTAAATATATGAGGTGACAGGAGGAAAGATACGTACATGCTTGATTTTGATCCTGTGGGTTTCTCTCTGCCCGACTGAGCAACAGCCGGACTCTGAATTTCGACACCATTCTCTGGAAACATAGACAGAAACACAATTTCAACCCCCAAGATTCCAAAGGTGTCAAGAGGCGACTGAAGGCGTCAACAAAACCATAACGTGGGGCCGAGAATGTTCTCTGAACTTAAGATGTAGCACCGGTCTTTAGCAACTTGACGCCCTTTAGCGGTGTTAGGGCCTAGCAGGAACGAATAAAGTTGCTCTCCCCTGGACATATTTATGACTTGCGTAGAGAATATTGCCCCTACTTAGCACGAGTAGACATCGACGATGAGTACTAAGTGAAAGTCATACGAGCAAAAGCCATCTTTTCATGTAGCAACTTAAGGCTTTTGTCGCTTTATTTGTACAAAGGTTTGAGCTTCTCAACTCGACTGGAGAGCCCAGAATACGAAAATCCAGTGAGTGAGAAACCTCCAAACAGATAATCAAACGAGTGTATGAGTTCGGAGAGCTCAGAAGAAGAATTTTGTAACAATGAATGCGACTAAGCAGCACGGGGTATGATGTTACATGCAAGGAGACTCTCAGGATCTACATACACGTACAGCTATGCTGTAGTGCTTGGAAAGCCACTTTCTTTTGTCTTTGTTTGTTTACTGCTGATCCACACCAGCAGAAAATTGACTTTTAGCAACTCCAAGTACTGAGAAGCAGATATTACGGACGAAAACCTCCTAAGAGTCACGCAAGATTGACGAACACACAAGAGAAGAATAGTGTATAGTGGTGTGGGGATGAGTGGAGTGGGGGATGGGTGGGGTCGGCTTTATATGGACAAAAAGAGGTTTCCGTATAAAAGATGTCCTGCTGCTGATGAGAAGGGATCAGAGCAAACAGGTACCCACCTCGATCGAATAAACCTCGCTTGTTTATCTTCGTTGGAAGGATGCTCATTGCTCTGCTTCTAGTGGTGGACCCCCCACTTGTCGATTGGTGTGGTGAAGTGGCATCTCGCGATCACTCACACCCATTAAGCAAGGACAACCATGCCTGCGGTGTACTCATTCCTACTACTACTACTACTACTAAAACTAGCAAGCTCTAGCGAGGACAGGCCACCATATCCCTGTGGTGGCTTTTAGAGTAGTGGTCTAGCTTCCCAGTTAGCAGTTGTGCTCAGAGTCCAGAACTTCCCTTTCACTCACTCGGGTACCGCTTTAAATCCTGTGTGTTCCCCGGAGGCGGGAGTGAATCCTCTGAGTCCTCAAGTGGCAGCAGCTGTTGCCCCCAGCCAGAAAACGTCTTCCCCGGACGCAAGAGTCTCATTTAGAGAGCACAGTGAGGGGAAACTAGGAAGTGGTTTGACCTCATTCTTTATCTGTACACTAAAGGGAGATGTAACGTTCGACCGCAGATCTCGGAACAGATTCTTTAATCTCTAACCAATGAACTGCCGAACGTGAACCTCCCTAGAGACCTGTATACTTTATTTGTGTCTCCAGATCCAATTCGTTAAACTTCTCGCTAATAAACACCAAGGATTGGATAACCGCCGGACGGGTTTAGGATAACCAACTAGTCTTTTGCAGGTCTCTGGTCAATCTTAGGTTACTAGATACAGGTGGAACTATTCTAGACCTGGGTTGCATAAAATTTGGGCAGCGCTTCCGCTACTGGTGATCAAGTCGGAACGACAGGACCCAAAAGGAGCAACCGCCAAGACTAGGAGACCTAGTAGATGCTAGGAAGTAGGAAAGTACACCAGAATAGAGTCAATTCCACACAAGACGCTTCAATCCAGCTTTGGCACTCAATCCAAGCTTGCTTATCATAAAATAGAGAAATCAAGGGCTCATATACATTACGTGACGTTCAATTGCTGACAAGGTCTCGAAGAGCTCTTGGACCGACAATCTTCCTTGTTCTAGCTACTCTCCTGTGAGAATTCCCCTCCAGAATCAGAATTTCTCCAGAAAGCTTGATTTCACTCTGAACGCTCTGATTTTGTACTCCAATGAACTAAATCTCAGATTAACAGTCTGAACAAGACTAAAATCCCTCAGGTATCCTTGGCCTGAAACTTTTCATCCACAATATGCACTCTATAGAATCTGGTCTAAATCTCCAATCTCCAGATTTGCTTCTCTGTTTACTGTATATCAGTGTCTGCACTCTGCCAGCCTCCTGCCTGAGAACACAAAAACTAAACCCCCGTGAGTTTTAGGGTTCGCGAACAAGGTTATATAGTCTCCTTGAGTCTTTCCTTGGACCTTGTAGCTGCCACGCAATCTTATCTAATCCTTGCCCTTTTTAAAAGTAAACGGCGTTACAATCGCCCCAACCAAGAAAAAGCAGTTCTTCCACTGAACTGCGGTACCTGCAATACCACATTAGGAACAACACTTCCTCAAATCCAGAGGAACAGTACCCCATCCAGGGTAAGATTAAACCCTTTCTCAGGACTATGCTCCATTACCGAGCATTCATTCAAGCTTTCGGGTGAGACAGAACCCTAGCTTCCAGGTGGTGAACTCGTCAGTCTCCTTTTATCCACCTCCTTACTATGATATACACATAGTAGCGGCAGCCTAAACCTGATTGACATCCGACAGTCATAAGCAGTCAGCAGACCACAACTCCACCTTTAGACGAGCAGATTGGCCAGATCCACTCGGTTCCAGTGTCCTTGAAGGGCCCTTTGGCATGACTCTTCTGACTCGATTCAATCCACCGCTTAGCTGGTAGAGACCACTGCGGACTGTCGTCTCACAAAGTATCTTCGCAGTGGTTCTTGGAACTTGTACAATGCTAGATCATCTAGATACTCCCAAGCTTCACTTACCAATCCCGGAACTCTACCTGTCCAACGACATAGGTATTGAGTAACGGGTTCTCCAGCTCCATCTGGATTCGGTGATGCTCGATGATCTACTATCTCAATCAACTCAAGATCATCAGCTCTTGGTAATGCTTCTAACATTGGATGCCATTTCTGATATCTTCCTGGCAACGACTCTAGTTCCTCACGAAACATCTTTAAGTTAGAAACATGAATAATAGGGTGATAATGCTTCATACTAGCTGGAAAACGTAACTTATAGGTCACAGGACCTAACTTTTTCTCGATCAAGAACGGTCCTGCCCACTTTGGAAGAAGCTTCTTGGCTAAATCCACCCCTGTTGGGATTCTGAAGTTCTTGGTTCTCAACCAGACTCTCTGTCCTTCTTCGATTTGTAAATCTTGTCTACCACGGTTTGCATACTTAGCATACCGTTGTTGTGCCTTCTCCATGTGTTTCTTGGCTTCTTGAAACACAGTACCCTGAACGCGTATGAAAATCTCTAGATCTGGAGGATCCTGGTTCGACCTTCCTGTGTTTTCATGCCCCTTGGTAGCTAAAGCTATAGGAGTCCAAGGTGCATGAGAGCCCCGATAAACCACTTCAAATAGTTTAAATCCTGTACTCGAGTGCTTGGTGTTGTTATATGTAAACTCTACCAAGTCCAAGTGCTCGCTCCAGTCACTCTGATCTCGCATGATATAGTTTCTCAACCCTTGTTCTACTATCTGGATCGTCCTTTCCGTCTGACCATCAGTTTCAGGATGATAAGAGGAACTGAACTTGAGGGTAGTTCCGAGTCTTCGAAACAAACCCTTCCAAAAATCAGCTACAAACCTCCTATCCAAATCTGAAACAATGTCTTTAGGCATCCCATGATACTTAAAAACATATCGTATAAACAGTTCAGCGGCACCTCTTGACGTCACTGCTTCCCTACAAGGGATGAGGTGAGCTTGCTTACTGAAACGATCTATAACAACTAACAGAGCATCAAAACCTCCTGATTCGGATAAACCTGTGCATAAGTCCATACTTATGCTCTCCCAAGGCCCATCAGGTATTGGCAATGGTCTCAGCAACCCTGCAGGTCTCCTCCGCTCAGTTCGTTGTTGTTGACATGTTAAGCAAGTCTGCACGTACTTGATTACATCCTCCAACATGGACGGCCAATAGAACTGCTCTTTAACTCGTTGCAACGTTCTATTTTGTCCTCCATGTCCAGCCAGTTCACAATCATGACATTCTTGCATGACGAGTGTCCTTAGAGATCCAGCTGGAACATAGACCTTGGTTTGCTTGTAAAACCAAAGGCCATTGCGAAATGAGAGATGACGTACCAATGGATCTCTCCCTTGTTGGCTGGTCCAACGTTGAGCCTGAGGATCATCTGGCAATGCTTGTCTGATTCGATCCAAAAGCTCTTCACTTGTGTCTTGGGTTGTTAACGCCTGGACACGTCTGCTTAACACATCCGCTGGAATATTTTCCTTCCCCTTTTGATACCGCCATTCGATATCAAAACGTGCAAGCTCCACTTGCCACCTCTGTTGTTTACGTGACAAACGAGGTTTACTCTGAAAGTATGTATTACCCTCACAGTCCGTTACAACAGTAACTTTGCTTGGTAACAAATAATGCTCCCAACGCTTCAAACAATGGATAACTGCGAACATCTCCTGTTCATGAGCAGGCCATTTTGCCTCAGTCTCTGAGAACTTGTGTTTTCGTAAGCCACCGGATGCTTTCCTTGCATCAACACTCCTCCAATGGCCCATTGAGAAGCATCTGTGTGAACCTCGAAAGGTTCTCCCATCTTTGGAAGAGCTAGCACGGGCATCTCTGTCAGTGCTTGTTTCAATCCTTGAAACGCTCGTTCAGCTGCTGGATTCCAAACAACTTTGGAAGCCTTGCGCAATAAGCCAAACAAAGGTGCGGCTTTATGCGCATACTGATAAACAAAGCGCCGAAAATATGTGGCTAATCCAAGAAAAGATCTGAGCTCATGAACACTCTCAGGTCTCTTCCATTCAACAATGGCTCGAATCTTAGCCCTGTTAGGATGAATGCCCTGCGCATCGATCAAACATCCTAGAAACACTACACTCTCTTGTCCAAAAGAGCACTTGCTCTTCTTGAGATAGAGTTGATGTTCTTCTAGGCGCTTAAACACCATTTCAACATCTACTAGATGCTGATCCCAAGTGGATGAGAAGATGATGATATCGTCTAGGTACACGATAACACTTTCATCCAAGAGATCTCTGAAGATCTCGTTCATTAGCCTGCAGAAAGTACCAGGTGCATTGGACAATCCAAACGGCAACACTGTATACTCAAACAAGCCATACCTCGTCTTTACAGTTGTCTTTTCTTCATCACCTTCTTTGATCCGGATTTGATGATATCAAGAACGCAGATCCAGCTTGGTGAAATACCTTCCTGTGGCCAACCGATCGGTGGTTTCATCCATGAGAGGAAGAGGGTACTTGTTCTTGACAGTAACCTTATTGAGTGCACGATAGTCCGCACACATGCGAATACCACCATCCTTCTTGGCCACGAACAACACCGGGGCAGCATAAGGTGATATACTAGGTCGTAAGATACCCTGAGCTACCAACTCTTTCAACTGAGTCTTCAGCTCTGTCAGCTCATCAAACGACATCCGTCTTGATGGCACTACAATAGGGGTAGCCCCAGGAACCAGATCAATAGCATGATCCAAGGCTCTCCTCGGCGGAAGTCTTGTTGGTAACTGGTCCGGCATTAGGTGAGAATACCTCTCAATCAATGCCTGCATATCAGGATGTATGGGAAGAGCAGCAACACGTTCTTCCTCATCCGTCTCCACCTTGGGTTTAGACATCAATGCAACCCAAGCTTCGTCTACCAACTTGATCTGCTTTCCAAACTGTCTAGCTGTGCAGATCTGAAATGCCACCTTGGCTCGTTGGAACCTACGAGCAGCATGGTTTGGCTCCTTGGGTCTCTCTTTGATGATCAAAGGATGTGGTTGACCCAAGCCCCATTGATCCATGACAATGACATTCCCTTCTTGAACATCTAGCTTTGCCTTGGTCTCTTGTAACCAGGACCAGGACAAGATACCTTCCATCGTGTCACCTAAGTTCATAACTAAAAACTCGTGCTTCCTAGTTACCCCTCCAACAGTAACAGGAACACTCATGAGTTTTTCTGTAACGGTTGTGCTACCTTGCACAAACCTTACCAACAACGGGCTCATGATCTTGGTTCTAGTCACCCCTAAGGTCTTGACCAGCTTTTCATCCAAGACATTCACATATGCTCCAGTATCAATAAGCAAACAACACCGGTGGTTTCCTATTTTCACTTCAATCCACGGCAGAAAATCCCCATGCTCTACCAAATGCTCACCAGCACATATCTCTGCTTCAGTAGTCGCCTCAACTGGTTCTTCAATACTGGTTGTCTCTTCAGCTGTCAACCCACGCACGTTGCTCGTTGTTGAACGTTGAGGACAATCACGAGCGATATGACCGTCCCGTCCGCATCGAAAACAGATGATCGTCCTTGAAGGTGTAACACTGCTAGCTCCACTGCTCCTAGCACCTGAAGTCGAAGCTTGGTTGGATCCTGCATTGGATGCATAGGATCCAGTAGGTCGTGTCTGAGTAGGACCATGAGAAACTCCTTGCTGTTGAGATCCACGAGGAAACCTCCTTCCCGCTGCACCAAATCTTCCACCACCACGTCCTCTACCACCTCTACTCTGAGAGGACGTTATCTGTCCTTGAGGATTGCGCCAAAATCCTCTACTAGGCTCGCCACCACTTGTTCCACGCTGAAACTTGGAAGGCTGCACGGTATAATTACGCTCTCTAGTGTTCTCTGCTGCTTCCAAAAATGCAAACAAGTCTTGCATGTCCTCGGACTTGTGAAACATAACCCAGCTATCAAACACACTAGCATAGAAACCCTGCAGACCTTTCTTCAAGTGAAACAGCAAGTCGGTGCGATCTATCATGTGCAAACGAGTAACCAACTCAGAAAATCGCTGGAGATACTGCCTGATACTCCCTGTCTGTCTCAGATGAATGAGCTCCAGTCGAAACTGTGTAGCTTCATCCACTGGTACCAAATGTCGTCGGAGTTCATCCTTCAGCTCCGGCCAAGTGGACATAGGAGTTGTACCGTTCAAACTCCTCATCCGCTGTTGACCTCCATACCATTCCTTCGCCTCTCCTTCCAGTCTACTAACAGCATAGGTGAACCAACTGCGCTCATCGAAGTTCTCCAAGTAATTCTCCATCTCAGTAACCCATAACTCAAACTTGGAAAAGCTTTTCTCACCATTGAAGGCTGATGGTGTCGCTGGTTCAGCCCACTTCACTTTCCGCTTGTGCCCTTCTTTGGCTGAGCTGCCTTCCGCAACATTCTCTTGCGCCTTCTGTGACCCATCTTCATTCTTATCTGCTTGAGTAGCATCAACTGCTCCTTCACCCAGCAGTGCTAAATCCTTGACTTGCTCAGCTTGTAGTACAGGGACCTCTGCTTCTTTCTCCTGTGTTGCTTTTGCTTGAGCTAAATCCGTCTTAAGCACCTTGTTCTCAGCTTCCACCTGCTCAAGTCGGCCTTCCAACTTCTTCAGAAACGCCTGCATCTCGTCCATCCCAGTCGGCACGGCTTCCATTGTCGATGGTATTCAGCAAAGATTCAACCTGAACCTGCTCTGATACCAACTGTAACGTTCGACCGCAGATCTCGGAACAGATTCTTTAATCTCTAACCAATGAACTGCCGAACGTGAACCTCCCTAGAGACCTGTATACTTTATTTGTGTCTCCAGATCCAATTCGTTAAACTTCTCGCTAATAAACACCAAGGATTGGATAACCGCCGGACGGGTTTAGGATAACCAACTAGTCTTTTGCAGGTCTCTGGTCAATCTTAGGTTACTAGATACAGGTGGAACTATTCTAGACCTGGGTTGCATAAAATTTGGGCAGCGCTTCCGCTACTGGTGATCAAGTCGGAACGACAGGACCCAAAAGGAGCAACCGCCAAGACTAGGAGACCTAGTAGATGCTAGGAAGTAGGAAAGTACACCAGAATAGAGTCAATTCCACACAAGACGCTTCAATCCAGCTTTGGCACTCAATCCAAGCTTGCTTATCATAAAATAGAGAAATCAAGGGCTCATATACATTACGTGACGTTCAATTGCTGACAAGGTCTCGAAGAGCTCTTGGACCGACAATCTTCCTTGTTCTAGCTACTCTCCTGTGAGAATTCCCCTCCAGAATCAGAATTTCTCCAGAAAGCTTGATTTCACTCTGAACGCTCTGATTTTGTACTCCAATGAACTAAATCTCAGATTAACAGTCTGAACAAGACTAAAATCCCTCAGGTATCCTTGGCCTGAAACTTTTCATCCACAATATGCACTCTATAGAATCTGGTCTAAATCTCCAATCTCCAGATTTGCTTCTCTGTTTACTGTATATCAGTGTCTGCACTCTGCCAGCCTCCTGCCTGAGAACACAAAAACTAAACCCCCGTGAGTTTTAGGGTTCGCGAACAAGGTTATATAGTCTCCTTGAGTCTTTCCTTGGACCTTGTAGCTGCCACGCAATCTTATCTAATCCTTGCCCTTTTTAAAAGTAAACGGCGTTACAGAGAGTACGAGTGTATAACGTATAGCTACAGAACCTGGTTCCTCGAGGGCTTCTGTATTCCTGTGTCTACTTGGAGCTGCTCTGGAAAACAGGTTTACTTAGTTGTTTCAGTTGAGACATGATGGAGACCAGATTTTGCTCTCAGAAACTCTTTATCGTGAACTTTAACTTCGCCTACTCGACGTGTTTGTACTTCTTACCCCTTCCATTTCTACCAAGCCTGATAGAATGACTGAACTTGGAGACACTTTTGGGGACAGTAGCGCTTATAGTAAGATATGATTATAGCACACCAAGTTAAACGCATAAGATTTACTGCAGTGGTCTCTTTATCTTCACGCGCATGTGCTCCATACTGTGAACTCTGGATGTAGAGTACGAGTCCTGGACGTCTTTGTCATCGCCTGACAAGAAACGACAGTGAGTCAGACCGAAGCAAGTCGTAAGAGAGGTTGTGATCTAGGGGGCATGGATCTCTTGCTTGCATGACAAGTTTCCCAAGGTCAAAGGCTTTCCTTCTTCGTCTTCCCTTTTTTGCCTACAAAAATGGGTATATGTAGGACAGTCACAAGAAGTGACAGCCTGTAGATGTACAATAGAGAGGAAAAAGAAAAATGTACTCTCCATGTTTGTCTTCCGCGTGGTAGATCTTCCATTCCAGTACAGTCACTTCGCTGATCTCCCCCTCTTCGTACTTTCTTGTATTTTCCCGTTCATCAGAGTGGTAATCTGTGCAGCCAAGACAACTAGTTCATCTCTCTTACCTGCCCTTATGGTTATGTCCATCAAGCTTGTGTGGAACACCACCATGAAAGTGAATGCAAGCAGTAATGAGAAGGGAACGGATAGGTTACTTCGATGGATATCTACTCTCTGAGATGAGAAACCCCGACAGGGAAGGAAGGGGACCATGTGGCTCCGAAGAGACAGGCACTGCAGTTTGCAGCAGAGGTGTCCCTTAACTTTCAAACTCTCCAGAAGCTATTTTTTTTATGCATGATGGTCGTTATACCACCTACCTCGTCTCAGGTGTGTATCCTGGTGGCCAAAGTCGAGCTTATCTGACAAGAGTCTTAGCCAGAACAGTCTTTCTCAAGTTGACTTATAGTCCTTACACCTTCTGCTTAAGGTAAACAAGAGGACTTACGGACTAACTGCTGAGGACTGGAAGCGTAGCAGTATCCTAGAATCAAAAATATATCTCCAAATGCACCAGTTCCTATCCAAATTTATCAACAGAAGAACGTATACCACTAAACAGGTATAGTCGTGTTGCTTATATATACGGCAGTACCTTGAATTTCAGACTTGAATCTTGGCTTTAAGGATCGTCTAAATCTTCTAAGCTCCTCCCTGTCAACAAACTACACCTCCTTGTTTACAGCCTCTTTCAGACCAGTCTCATAACTTGTTCGTTGTATGCAGCCCTCTAAAATCATATATCATATATGACATTTTCTTTGGTTGTTGTTGTTGAATCTCAGTTTCCTTTCTCAACTTAATGCAACAGTTGTCGAGGAAAAAGTTAACCAATCACATCCATGCCCTGTTTGGGTGTTCCCAGGCTTTCTTTGTTTCGAAGTGGTAATATATAACGGTTGCAGTCATTTCCCATCCTCCAGGTTCGGTTCATAACGAGTGACAAGCAGTCATTTTCCTTGTTCTGGTAGGACAAGTGGAGTGGACCCTCGTCCTTGAAACAGCATTGATGAGGTAGGTCACTGAGTAGGAATGGTAAATTACATTACAACGTCCGTCCACAGCACATGAAGCAAGGAGTGAGTGGTCCCCTTACGAAAAAGGAGCAAGAGTGGGGCCGATTTCAGCCGCCAGTTCGTTCCAAAAGATCACACACACAAGTACTCAGGCACCACCACCTCCCCTTGGCTGGCTGTCAGATGTGTTGTACCGAACTCGATAAGTTCCCACCTCCCTTCTCTTTCCCGATGCACTCGCGAATCAATTTATGTACTTTCTCAACTATCCCTCTTTGATAGAGACAGCCGACCTCACTGTGGGCCCCCGCTGATCTTCTGGACCTCCCACACACTTACTGTGACATCACATCCGAATCGATGCCCATTGTTTACAGAGTAGACTAACTCACACCTTCAACTCCAGCGGACTCTTGGCCGTCTCATCCGGCTTGGCTTTGTTGAATATAGATCCTCGTACAGTGGATACCGTTTCCAGCAAAGAAGATCTTCGTTTCTTCAGAAATTCTGCTCAAATACCACCAAAGTTTCGTTGTGTCCATCTTGAAACATTCGCCTTTATGAGCGCTTCGTCTGTGAATGCTATGAACACAGATCTATCTATATATATATATTGGCACACGGGTAAAGTAGATACATATATAAATATATTTTATAGATACCTTGCTTAAACTCTGGTTGTTACCTTGCTTTCACCCATTTGGAGTCTGTCAGGGTTTACCTTCCTCGTTACGCTTGTGTCACGGCTGCCGTGACTAATGAGTTCGCCGTGCAGCCAGCTTCTTCGTCTGTGTTCTTTTCCCACTTTTTCCTTGCATACATCGATCTACTACTGTGTACAGACAGCTACATTGTCACCTTGTATCTCATGCGGTGGCTCTCGTTAGGTCATCGCTCTTGGCAAGCTCATCTGCATGCAGCAATCAACTCGAGGTTTGGTTTATATAGACCGAGTCCTGGAATAATGAAGTCCAAATTCTAACTCCATTCAAACAGAAAACATTCTTACTAGAATCATTCGTCACTTAGTCCCCACGGCCCCAATCTGATGGGATGTTAAGAAGATGAAACCGAGAGACGAAGAAAAGCGATGGAATGAGCATCTTGAATCATTAAATCAGTTAGGTCTCACACTCTCTCCAGCTGCTTATCAGCCCGTGAACGTCCCTTGATCCACTACCTGTCAAACCCTAAGGGCATGGGTGTGGGACCTATACCTTCCTCCCCCATGAGTTTCAACTTTCAACGCTAATATTTAGTCCTGCTGTATGGACGACACAAATGGCCGTCACATTCTCATGCTACTGTATATCAGCAAGTCCATGTGCCTCTCTAAATGTGCACGTCAGTCCCCCGCCCGTTACACTCATGGCATAGTGCCGTTCAGAACGAGGAGACAGCATGCACAAAATCGCGGCATGGCCAATTCTGTACGTTGCATATAGGTACCGGTATATGTCACTGTCAGATGACCCAACTGTCTGTTGGGTTTGAACTTTGTCCCACAGCTGCCGTGAGGTTCGAACTTCGAACTGCTCAGAGGTACTGCGTAGGAACGTTCTTAGCGTCTTTGCGTTCCGCCTACCCAGTCGGTTGCTTGTGACGCACTGTATTGCATGCGGCTCGCCATCACCAAATTAAGTCACCGCTATCTAACCAAGTTTATATCTTCTCGTCACCGAATCTCTACTCCATTCCCGCTTCGTGGTTGCCTCTGTAGTAATTCGACACGTGTCCCTGTCAAGCTACGCGGCACGGATCTATCATAGCTTGCGCCCCCCATAACACTTGTCGACCGTTGAAGAGGCTGAATCTAGCTGGTGGACTGTGAACTCGACACCTGTCCGTCCACTTAGTTAGCATGATCTAGACTTCGTAGTTCTGGTAAGTATGCAGCGGATTCTCGATCTTTATAAGCTTTCTCGGAACCCTGAGATTAATATGTATAATCTTTCTTTCTCTCTGTCTGCTTCCTCATCAACTTTAGTCAAGGAATTCGGTAATTTCTTCAGGTTCCTTTCCGTAGAGGTAAAAGTGTCGGAGCACGCACTTGGAGGTCGATCTGCCGATCAGACCGTTGGTAATTCGTGGGTCGTCTAGTGGCGTAGTTGGTCGCAGTGAAGTTGGAGTTGGTCGAGGGTCACTTTCGGCGTCGAGAAGAAAAGTAAACAATGGCAAGCCACCAGCAGAGCGCGGCTGATACTGCCGCTCAGAGGTCAGTGTTCGTTACGAACGCCATTCGCATGTCGTTTATGTTTCCTTTCTACCGTTCGCATGGAGTTCTTGTTAGGAGTTCTCGTTAAGATCGAACCTATCTCTCGGACTCCTCGCGATCGGGTTATTCAGTTTATCTTGCAAAAAAGTCCTTGTGACGATCCCTATACGCCCGTCTGTTATGATTGATGACAACCGTATGACGACTGAGTGCTCTCGGTGTTCACCTCCCTAGCTCAGCCCTTACCACATTGTTGCTTTCGGACCAGATCGAGGCCGGAGAGAGTATCGACGAGATTAGCTTGGAATTCGCTGATGTTCTGTCCTTTAGACAGTCATGAAAATTTCAGATATACGTAAGATGCCACAAATTCGTTGATGTTCTTTCCTGTTGACAGTTGTGAAAGTTTCAGATATACATAAGATGTCACAGAATGAGAGCTAACTATGTCAGAATGAGATTGTCTGACCTAGAAGGAGGTTTGGTGCTGAGACGCTTGAAAAGCAAAATGTGAATTGTCACGGATTTGAATGTAGGGAGAGAGTGTACGAAGCGGGGGAAGCTTGAAATCGATTCAGCGTGGACGTAGTAAGTCTGTACTGTATGTACTCATGGATTGTATTGCTGCAGAGTTGACCAGACCACCGACGTGGTAGACGAGAAGGCTCAGCAAGGAAAAGGAATTCTCAAATCGGTAGGAGAAACAGTGGCAAGCTACGCAGTCTCAGCGAAGAATGCCGTGGTTGGCAAGGGCAGCCAGGCAGCTCAGAGTGCCAAGGAGTCGGGAGACGAAGGACTGCATCAGACTCAGAAAGGTATTGAGAATCTGAACCTGGGTGAGAAAGCCAACCAGGGTGCTGACCAGAGTAAATCTCTGCTTCAGTCGATCGGCGAGAGTGTAGTTCAGACGGGCGTTTCCGTGAAGGATGCAGTCGTCGGGAAGTCCCAACAGGCAGCGGACACTGCCGGGGCTACGACGGACGAAGCAAAGAACAAGGCGGGCAAAGCTGCGGATGGCTCCAAAGGCTACCTGGAGCAGCTGGGAGACCAAGTCGTGTCACTGAAGGAAAAGGTCGTGGGAACAGGGTCGCAACAAGCGTCCGCCGCGCAGGAGAAGGTCGGGCAAGCCAAGGACTCGACCGATGAGACCGTGCAGTCGGCTGGCGAACAAGGGAAGGGCTTGCTGCAGTCGGCTGGAGAGAAGGCGTCGCAGTACGCTCAGACCGCCAAGGATTACGTGGTTTCCACAGGCTCCGCAGCCACGCAAAAGACCGGGGAAGGTGCAGGCGAAGCGAAAGAGAAGACCGGTGGACTGGTGCAGTCAGCGGCTGATACTGCAGTGAACACTGCCTCGACTGCAAAAGACTACGTAGTTTCGACAGGAGCGTCAGCTCGGGACGCCACGGCGGACACGCTGAAAAGTGCCCAGCAAAAGACCGGCGAAACGACTCAGGCGGCCGGGGATAAAACGGCGAGCGCCGCGCACTCCGCGAAAGACGCTGTTGTGGATACGGCGAGCAAAGCTTATGCATATGCTGCAAATCTCGCCTCTGCGGCGTACCAGAAAACTACAAGTGCCGCAAAATCCGCCGGGGGCACTGCTACGGATACAGCGGGCTCCGCGTACCAAAGCGCCGGCGACACCGTCAAGTCCGCCAAGCACTCCGCAGCTGACACTGCAGTGTCAGCCAAGGACACTGCCGCCGACCGCGCCACCGCTGCTAAGGATCGCGCGGTAGATACAGCCAGGTCTGCCAAAGACCAGACCGTAGGGGCTGTGAGTTCAGGGCAGCAAAAGGCTGGTGAGACTGCCACAGCCGCAGAGGGAGCTGTAGAGCGTACAACCGACTCGGCGAAAGCGACTGCAGAGGACACCGCCAACAGCGCCAAGAGAAACGCCCCCAGCACCAGATCGTCGTATTGAAGCATCTTCTTCTTCGGGAGCATGGAATAGTCATGAGCATTAGTAGGTTTCTTCAAGTACTTGCACACCCGACGCGACGGGGTAACGCGAACATGTGCTCTGGATCCTTCACTCAGTAGGGTAGATTCTGTCTTGGTTTGTTAGTACGTAAAGTCAGGTTGTGTACATTCCGGTTTTGATACGGATCCGTAACTCGGTAGGGTAGAATCTAATACGAGTTTTTCCGTTGTGCTACATAAAGCCAGGCTGTGTACATTCGTTTTCCGGTTTAATAGCATTCTTTGAGTTGATAATCCGTTTCCGGTTTAACATCATTCTTCTAGTTGATAATCCGTTTGTTTGTCGGACGTTCTGGCGCGGTGATTTGGAAAACTCAAACTGATAGCGCTAGCTTCTGTATTTCTCTGTCGTGGAGAGATCCCAAGAACTGTTTCTTGAACTGTTCTCTTGAAGTTATCTGGCTGATTATGCACTCACTCCATTACCATACATAGCTGGTGTGTTCAGTCTGCATTTCTAAACATCGTCACTGTTACTCTCGTGATGCCGTTGGCGTCTATCCTGTTTGAGAGTTGCGGATCTGCTCCAGATGCTTGACACCGTAGACGTAGAGGTAAATCGGCGGGAAGATAGAATGGAGCAGTTCCCTCTTTCCAAACAAGCTTTGAAGATAACGTCCAGTTGAACAATTTAGAATTTGATCGCAGAGTGCTTTGCGTTCAGACGTTTTTCTGTTTGATGATAATGATCAGTTCACTCGAGCAATTCCGGAGGAAGCTACCTCTTTTAAGTATCGTGGTGGTAATAACTGGTGACCTGTGCTTTGAAATCTCTTGTGCCGTCTCTTGTGCCGTCGTTTGAGTGAACACTCCGGGTGTTACACTGGTGAACATCATTGAGGATATGTATATCTTTTCTGTTAAAAGAAGGTAGAAAATGGTGTATATTTGGCTGAACTTTGGATGTCGTACCTGAATTTAATCGTGCAACAAACTGAAAGCTCTTGATAATGGACGAACCGCATTGCATAAATGTTAAATTCCGGCACGCTTGTATGCCGTTCTTATGTAGTAGTGGTCGTGGTTCAGTAGCAGCGTAAGACTTTCAATTTCCCGTGTAGAGTCCGGGGTTCTTACCTATGGTAGGCTGCGTTGAAACTGTATGGACCTACGGGAGCAGTATGGCGAACCGCCCATATGGGACTTGCATACGCTGTTGGATACAGATGTTCCGTTTGCCTGTACTGTCCAGTTCCTGAGTTAAATCGTGGATTTGTGTCTTTGGTCAGAGAGTCTGTGGACTGTGTGGACCATGCCTGCGCGGTGCATGGGTGCACGCGGGTCGTATTTGATGCTCGGTACAGCTCTGATCTGTGTCCTGCACGGGGATGAGGTCCAGATGCGCTAGAGCGGCAATGAGTTTTGCTAACTAACGGGGTTCTTCACTTCCAATTTGCCTGCCTTGTCGAATCGGTTACTTCTACCTTAGGCCCTTACTCGTGTTTCCTGCAGCGTTCATAGTACGTGGGTATTTATGAAATGCTAGTGCATTCGAGTGGAAAGGAAAGTCTGCGAAGTGTGTCTTACGAGGGAAGTTACGCTTCAGCATGGGCTCGTGCGCGAATCGGGAACGTAGGGCTTCCGCAGTTTGTGGGAAACATTCTTCGGAGTACCGCGATTTCCGGATAAACCAATGATAGGAAAAGCGTCGAGCTTGAGAGGACACAAACAAGCAAGCAAGCAAGCAGATGTCGGCTCGTAGTGTACATGAAAGCTTGGACAAGAAGAATGTGTCCAACTCGGATCTAGTCGTAGGATTCTTTTATCTAGTAGTAGGATTTTTCTCGAGGTTGGATACTTGCTCGGGAGAACGCACTACGCAGTAAAATCCCTAATGCGCTTTGTACTCTCGGCGTAGCTCGGAGACTTTCATGACAACCGGCCGATATGGCAATACCAGAGACGGAGGGTTGTACACTTTCGCAATTTCCAGAGCGCGTCAGCGTGCGGAGGATGGTGAGTAGGACCTTATGTACTGCCGGAGGAGAGAGTAATTTGGAAGGGAGGGAATAAACAACGATTTAACAGGAATCTTTGTCCGTCTGTCGCTGTGGCAAGGATCTTATCCGTGGATGTAAATCCACCTTGATCGTTCATGCTTCAGCGCGAAGACATCGTCTATTTCAGGTTGAAGTCACTCGTCTTCACAGAAACGTCGAAGGAATGGCTATGTAGGATCTGATGAGAACTAACCAGAAAGAGTACCCTCCCATCATGATGGTTGTGCTTATAATCTGACGGCCCAACGCAGTACGTATACTACTCGTGCGGAAAGGAAAGCACAGAGAGAGAAGAGTCGGTCGAGGATGCGGTCTCTGAGATTCTAGTTGCGGCGTGTCTCCAAGGTTGAGACTGTCTCGGACTTGGTGATCGGTCTCTCTTTTCTGGACTCGTAGGCACGAGCGCAAGCGCGTAGACCAGACCGGGAGAGAGTCCTGCATGGCTACAAGGAGCGAGAATGCGGATTTTCCCGCACCACGAAAAAGAGTATTCCGCTAATAATGCATTTGCCCATAACATCCATGCAGCTAAACATGCATTTGTCCAGCCAACGAGATACGATATAACGAGAGAGTTCAGGAAATTCCAGCCGATCCACGAGAAAAGAGGAAAACAACAATCTGTTTTCCTCAATTCTTTCAAGTATTCATCGAGGAAAGAATCGCTGGGAAATCTACCAAACTTCAGATGGCCTCCAGGCAGAGTATGGCTGTGCAGAAATTACACTATCAAGCAGCAAGTCATTGCTAAACCAGGCAGTCCTAGGGAAGTGGACTCCATCAATCTTGGTAAAGAAACATAAGATTGAAGCATCTAGCAGGTCCTCAGCGCTTTGTGATTGACCCAAAATGTCACTATCCACTGCTGCTTCAAGACCTTCCAACTGACCGACGAGGCGCCGGAGGATCAGTGTACTCGGCCACGAGACTGGGGATTCTGCTACTCAAATCAGTCATACTTAGTTACAAGAATCTATAAGTCTCTTCTACTGACCAAGCTACAACGACAATCTACGCTTCAACTTTTTGTTGAAAGACAATTTCTTTTCATTCGTAGGTTATCGCCAAAGAAGTGGAACTTGAACTTCACAAGTACATCCAAAGCACATACCACGAACGAGCTTGATATTACTCCCGATCGAAGAAATCAATAGCTACACGCTCCGAGCCTTGAACGACAGGAAACATGGCGGCAATGATATACGAATCTCGTTCATACCTGAAGTCCGGTGCTTACTTACACAGACAGAAGAGCCATCAGAACAGCGCCCGACCCCTTGGCTCTCACACATCATGAGCCTTCGCAACTGCCCCTAGAAAAGTAACTCTCAACAGAAACACGCGGAAAGCCGTCACCATAAATTCACACACGAAGCATCGCTCTTACATACCTCGCGCACTATGCGTCACGGGGACAAGTGACTCGAGCAGCATCGTCCTTTTTTAATGTTGCTGGTGCAGGGATGGAACATTTCCTACTTCGACTCGTTCAGCATTCTCCTTGTTTATTGTTGCTGGTGCAGGGATGGAGCATTTCCTACTTCGATTCGTTGGGTCTCCCCGGGAGAGGAGGATGGGCTGCGGCGGCCTAGGAGTTAGTGCAATAGGGGTGTCAAAGTTAGGAGAAATTATTCGTTTAACGGGAGAGGGAAATCTTTATCGTAACTCATCGACGGTTGATGTGTGAAGTTTACCACGTCTAACTTTGTGACGGCACTACATCTTACATCCGTGGGTACTTGAGAGGCTCAAACATGACTGTGTAAAGTATTGAGTACTCCTTACTTAAATAACGACTAACTTGGTATGATAGTGGACATGCGAGTACAGAGACCACTCACTTCTTGAAAAGTAGCATTCAATTTGTGTGAAGTAGTGCAGGAGTGACAGAAAGAACTTTGAAAACGAGAGCGAGAAAAAACTTTGAAAACGAGAGCGTGAAAATATGACAAGCGAAGAGAATAAGTCGGATGCAAACAGTCTCGATGAGATGGAGAGTGATGTAAGAAGTAGCTATAGAGTTCCGATCGCTAGAACTCCCAAAACTCTCGCAGCGGCGAAGAAAGAGTGAATTCGTTTGAATTCAGATGATTACGAGAAAATTGTAGCATACATCACGGATGAAGAGAACTTTGCTGCGTTACACAGAGCAGGACGGAAGACCAAAGTTGGTGCGAGAAAGTGTCTTAGCAAAGCCACTGCGTTTGGGATTATGGCGGTTCAACTGTCAGGAAAGAATGGATTCTCGGTAGTGACAGGTGTTGAACTGAAGAAAATCCTTGACATGTGTTGAACTGAAAAAAGGATTTGACCACTATGTAGATATGTACAAGAAAGCAAAAGAAATTCAAGATAGCACAGGCGGAGGACTTACTGAAGATGCGATGTTGACAAGGATGACATTGGAGGAGAAATTGAACAGAAAATGTCCTCACTTCTTTCGGATGAATATTATTTTTGGAAGTCGTGCGAACATTTATCCTCCTGCTCTGTATTCTCAAGGAATACCGTCAGAAGAAGAGGTCTTAGGTTAGGACTCTCAGTGCCAAGCCGAGAGTTCACTTCCTCGTTATGATCTTGAGAATACGCGATTTGAAGAAGATGGAGACACAGACATTTCACAATGCGTCTATCAAGGTTTTGAGGAAAGACGAGTCTATTGCTGAAGATGGAACCATCAACGAAGACGAGGAAGGAGGAAACGGAGAGACGAGTCGAGGAACCTCTACTGTCTCATATATTCCTCAGTCGGTGCAAGAGACATATAGGAATAAGAGATCAATTAACAGTAGAAACATAAAAGCGGGTGTGTTGAATTTGTATAAAGAGAGCATCAAAGAAAAAGTCCAATATAGAAAAGTTTACGTTGAGTATCGTATGACAACATTGAAAGAGAAAAAAGAGCTAGAGAAAGTCACGAGAAAGAAGAAAGTAGAAAGAGACACACTTGATTGTTTGTTGAATTACACAAAGCATGTAAATGGTTTGAGGAAATAAAAGATATGATCGAAAAGCTCAATAGCATGTAACATATGTTTTTCTATGAGTAAAAGTTTGTTAAAGTTGTTTAAATGCTTACTCTCTTCCACCTTGAGTACTTCTTTTTCTACCTTTTCTTTACTATTACTTTTCCAAGTAGATTCTCGGAGTACATAAGAATGAGTCGATTAGTCACGGAAGATGTTTTTTGGAGTGAGTCGATTATTGCGGAAGAGGTTCTTAAGAGTAACAAAGGAACATTTCATGGAAGAGGATTTAAAGATTTCTCCATTGTTTAACCACGAAAAGTGTTTACGGTTTCTCTATGGTTTAGATAAGGGTTTAATCTTTTTGTGAGAGTTTAGACAATTCTAGAATTGTGTAGTCATCGAGTGCGATCGGAACCACGAGTGCACTGGAGAAGATTTCGCAGAAAAGGTGATATACACCATGTCTCACTGAGCTCGATGTGCACCGCAGCGCAGTGAGGGCAATGCGCACTCCGTCGCACTCACAACAAAATGCACCGAGGCGTTCAGGGTGATGTGCACCCCGTCGCGGTTAAGCGATGAGCACTGAGACGCTCAAGACGATGCGCATCCTGTCGCAGTGAGGGTGATGCGTAGTGAGGCACTTCAGTCAGGGTTGCACACCCCGTTGCACTGAAGCTGATGCACACCAACGGCACTTGGTGCACCGCATTGGAGGTGATGTGCATCGAGGTACTTCAAGGAGATATGCATGTAGCCACCCCGTCACATTGAACACGTACTCCGGTGCACAGAACGCGATATGTGCGAGATAGTAAAGACGATGTGCTCCACGTACTGAAAGTGATTTTTGATCTCGGTGCACTGAAAGTGATTTTTGAGAGAGCGAATTGGATCTCGGCGGGTGCGCTTTCTAGTAAAGACAATGTTCACCTCAGCGCATTGAAAGCAAATTTTGACAAAGCGAACTGAGTCTCAACAAGTCCGCTGTTGTTCGATCTTCGCACAGACCGTGATTTGGATCGAGCGCTTGCTGGATCGAGTACGTTAAGCACGATTTGGATCGAGTGCACTTTCTGCTCGATCTCTATGCATAGAGGTTTTTGTCTTTGTCCATCCACTATGAAAATTCTTTGTATCAAGTGTGAAGCTCTCTTTGGTAGGATTGTGAAGCTCGCTCTAGCATGTGCAGTGAACGATCGTCCTGTGCAGTGAACAAGGTGCAAGCATAGCTTCGGATCAAGGATCTTAAGAGAAAGACAAGAGTCGACATCGTGAGAAGAAGGACCATTTCTTATCACATTTTTTTCGCAACACGATTTACATCTATGCATCAATTGAGAACGGATGGATAAAGAAGGTATCAGGCGAGCCTTGTGTCATACGCATACACATCGTTACACAACATACATCACTATTAGAGATACATCACACATACACATAACATTAGATAATGTCATACATATACACAAGTGTACCACAATGATAAACTGTGTGTACTCACTCCACCATGCTAACTGACACTAAACAATCACTAAAGTCGAGCCAAATCCACTCTTTGTATCAGAGAATCTAGATTGCTCTCATCAAGACTATCCACCATAGCTAAGAGCTTGAATGCTCAACTCGAAGAACTAAAGCATACAAGCCCTACCTACGAAGTATACCCCTAGTGGGGCTAGCCCAAGAACTCGCCCTAACGGAACTAACAGCCCTATCGGGACTAATCACTACACACTCCGCCAACCTAACACTCGGCTAAACTGACGTGAAAGTTGTCGTTGTCGTATTGCGTGACATTCCACATGATGAAACTGAACTTCAGAATACACTCAACTGGCATTTGTTCAAGAAGCTGCGCCCCAGCTTATCAAGCTGGACAGGAGCTAAGCAGGAGCTATGCTTGACAAGCTGCCCCATAGCTTGTGTTGAAGTATCACCTTGAAAGGAGCGAAAGTTATCAGAATGCGATGTTCTCTGAGAAGAGAGACTTCATGCATTCAGTTGTAGAAAAAAATGTTCTAGGTAATAGTTAGTACAAGTATTAAGTTATGAAAAGTGCAAAAGAAGAAAATTTGTCGATTTTGGCTCGTGATTCAATTTCATGCTCTGATAGTGTGAGTGCGTAGGTGTTAGCGAGTACTATAGTTTTGACTCCTCATTCACTAAAAACGGAGTAGAAAAAGCTAATAAAGACTATAGAGATAACCTCTTTTAGAAATATGTACCAACTGTATTTGCTTTTCTAAAGGAAACAGAGGCCATCCCAATGATAGGACGCCCACCTAGGAAAAAGAGGTCTCCGGATCAAATCCTTCTGGCATGTGTCTCTTATTCCGGCATGTTGACCTCCTAGAAAGGAGTCTATGTTGGATATGCAGCCACATCCTGCATATCTAGGAGCGGGAGACCAATATCTCTCTTAATCGTGGGCTTCTCTGCCTAGGCCTCCGCATGCCACCTTGGTTATAGCACATGAGTTACTTGGTACGCATATGAAGGGGTTGTAAGTCCTGTGAGGTGGTCTCATAAGTGTTGAGACTTCGGGTTACATTGGATGACCTGTAACTATAACCAAAGTGACATCAAGAGTTGAGAAATTTTTAATAAGCAAGGGCTCAGCTTGGCAAGGGGTTTGCTTGATTGTTACGTAAATAATAAGGAGGGCTTAGCTTAGCAAGGAGCCTGCTTACTTGATAAGTACGTATGCTTATAAGGACCCTAGCTTAGCATGGGTGTTAGGATTTGTTAGGACCCTAGCTTAGCAGGAGTGTTAGGATTTGGAAAAAAACAGTCGACGTCGTGCAAAGGAGGGTATTCTTTTTTTCTGGAAGAGGAAGCTGTCGAGACGCGTAAGAGAAGGGGTATAAGGCGTTGGAGGGTTCAGATTTCCATCTATTGTAGATCTTTTGTAGACCAATCTGTTTGGAAGATATGTTGAGTGAGGATTGACTGCTTGGAAGTGATCTACCTTTTGGTGGACAGGTGACAACCTTATTGAGTAGAGATTGACTTGACAATCTGTGGTGGACTCTTGACTGTCTCTGGAAGAGAAATAAAGCATTGGAGTTCGGGTTTCTTTCTATTGTTTGTTTGGAGGCGAATCTATTTTCTGGTGGATGAGAATTGATCTTATTTTGGTAGAGATTGACGGATAGACAATGATCGGTGTCTGTGATCGATTGTAGACAGAAATTGGTGTCTATGAGAGACTTTGGTTGTTGTAGCCAAGCTGGTTAGCTCTTGTCTTCTTATTCAATCTCTACCTCTACTCTGCAATCCATCACAGTCAGAAGGCTCGGTCTTCATGAGAAGGACTCTCCATGACATAGATCTGGTGCTTCCACTAAGTCATCTTGGGATGATTGATCACGGAGGTTGAGATTTTCATACAAAAAAGAGATGGATCGCAAGAGCGGAAGTGCTGCTACTGTCTCTATGGCTGGAGCACATCTGCTGCTGCATCTTCAGCTGCACCTATGTCTTCTGCAGCAACTGCAGCATCGGGGTATGGTTACTGCTGAGATACTGAAGACGCTTGCGGCCTTGGTTCAACAACATCATCCTCGGAGGGGGTGAGTTAAAATCTACAAAGACTTTGCAGGCGATTGTGAATAGGTGTGGAAGATGTGAAAGTAGAGATGTTTCCAGATATCTTCGTCAGTACAGAGGAGAGATGGAGCTTGTGAGGGTGACCGATGCAGAGATGATTGGCAGTTTTGAGTTGGCTGTGATTCCATGCAGGCTTACATCATATTTTGATCACCCACGACCTTCTTTTCCTTGTAATTCTTTCGATCCTTCATCAAATCAGATGATTTTTGATGCGTTGGAATCATTTTATCAGCACGCACCTACTGCACTCCTCACCAACAGAAATTGTTGACCCACGCTTACTCGACGTCCATAGACGTGCATCTTCCGACCTCAAATTGATCCCAAAATCTGTCGCGAGAAATTTCAGCAGCACTTCCGCACTACCTCACCACAAAATTCGACCAAGAATAGGTCCAACACACTACTAATCCACACAGAAATCAACCAAGATAAAAAAGAACCACTCTACGGACGCGCGCACTTGCAAATCGAAGATATCAACAATCTGCTCTTTCTAGAGATACCACCGGCAGAAATCTACGATCTGAAAGCTCTCAATCAGACCTCGCAAATTCAGTTTTTCAAGTGATAAACAATATGTACTCACTCCGTCATGCCAGTCGACAGTAAACAACCACTAAACTTGAGTCAAATCCACTCTATGTATCAGAGAATTCAGATTGCGCTCACCAAGACTATCCACCATAGCCAAGAGCTTGAAGACTCAACTCGAAGAACGAAAGCCTACAAGCCTTACCTGCAAATTATACCTCTAGTGAGGCTATCCCAAGAACTCGCCCTAACGGTATTAACGGCCCTATCGAGACTAACCACTACGCACTCGGCCTACCTAACCAGGGTGCTAAACTGACGTGACACTTGAGCGAAATATACGAGGATGCATTGGAGAAGTTGGGATTGTTGATTGCTCTCTCATTCGAATTTGCTCGTCTTGACGTAAGTATTCAAAATCAAGTCCTCGCTTTCTCTTGGATTTAACTCCTTTCGGCTTAACTAGTTACTGTAAGCTTAGGATTTTCTAACGTGTATGTTTAATTGTTAAGTGTACAGTTAGTCATTTATATATCTTATAGTTGTGTTCATTCTTGGTCTTGCTTTGTCTTTCGAGAATAAGTATTTGTACTTATTGCAATCTTTGTTGCTATCAGATTGGACTATGTGCTGCTTTCATCCAATCTTATAATGTAGAAACACGAGTGACCAAAATTGACAAACGCGAATTGAAGTTGAGCCTTGACTTAATCCGTGAAGCTTTTATTATCCCCGAAGATTGTATGTCATTATCGCCGTTCGTGAGACACGTTAGAATAGATTATTGGTTTCCTTATTATGATAAGGTTGAGAATAGATATTTTGCACGAGAATATGCTTTTCGTGAGTTTTGACATGCTTTTTAGTGTTTGAATGCGGTTCTCTTGACGAGAAGAAGATCTAAAGCTGTTACCGGTCAACTTGTCTTATATGTGAAATCTAAAGTGGAAGGAGTAGATATGGATTACGACTGGTCTCTGTTTATGTTTGAGAACTTGGAAGCAGAAGTGTTGCATCTACAAAAGCACGTAAGAGAATAGAAGAAAAGAGGATCCATAGAAACTTTCTGCGAAATGACTTTAACTCATCTCATGCGACATTTGGGTATCTTGAGCGAAGAAGCCTTAGTATTCTCCATCTCACACTTTGTACGCGAGAATACTCTTCAAGATATCTACAAGGAAGAGCTTCAAGTGAGCCACAATGATGCAGGTACCATGAAATCCTCTTCTCACTGTTTAATATATTTTCTCATTGTTTTATGTTCTCTGAGCTCTTCTCACTGTTTATGTTATTCGTTTGTTTCTAGTGCTCTTTCTCACTGTTTTTCTAGTGCTCTTCTCATTGTTTTACTGCTCCAAAAGTAGTTCTATTTCTAGTGAAAGTTGTTTCTAAGGTATTGTTTTAGTATTCATACTTATTTCTAGTGAAAGTTGTTTCTATAGTCTTGTTTTAGTGTTCTATCTTGTTTCTAGTGAAAGTTGTTTCTATAGTTTTGTTTTAGTGTTCATACCGCTTGGGTCTTGGATCTCGTGCACTGAGCTTGGTGCGACCCGAGGTCGAGGTCGCCTTGAGTGCGGCCTTCCAAAGGTCGCACTGAGCTCGATGTGATCTGACTGCGGTCGCACTAAGCTCAATCGCAGTGCGATTGGTCTGAGACTTACTTTATGTTTCTTTACTTGTTTAAGATTATCCGACACTCTAGTCAACAAGAGGAAAGAGGAGGAGGAAATAGATGCTCGGCTCGCGAGCAAAAATGGAAGAGGATGAGACTTTGAACCTCAAAATAGCGGAAGTCAATCGGAGGAAGGAAGAAATGAAAGAGCGACTGCAAACACAAGAACAAACAATTGCGATAAATTCTGAGGAGTTGCAAGCTTTAAAAGCGGAGGTTACTCGCCTTCGTTCTTCGAAACTCTTTTATCCGAGATTGATTGATCCGACTCTAGTTAGGAGGAAAACGCTCATTCTGGATCTGAACGGGTTCTTGATAAGAGTGAGACGTAATGAGTTGGAGCTCCAAGGAGCCAAAGAGAGAGGTTACCGAGTTGAAAGTTGCAAAAAAGAATTGTTCTACGTGATACGAAAGAGAGTGGAAGAATTCATGAAAATGTGCTTCCAAGATTTTCAGGTCCTGATATGGACGTCGCGGATACTGAGTAACTCTAACGTAATTCTTCGATGCATGGAGAACAAAAAGTATCTCCCTGTAGGATCAGATAAATTAGATGAACTCAGTACTATCAAATTTCTTTTAAGTTTTCTCGGTTTTGTATTTTCTTGTACTTATCTTATCATAAATTTGATTTATGCAGATCTTATATCTGAAGGATATCTCTCGGCTGTTCTCGTATAACTTATGTACACGAGATTTCTTGTTGATCGATGATTCTCTCGAAAAGAATAGTACTAATCATCCGTTCAGTGCAATCCATCCCCCTTCTTTTATGACAGAATCGGCTGACATGGATGACTATCTCTTGAATATATTTCTACTATGGTTGAAGACATGAGGAAGCAACACCCCTAGAGACCCCAACTTTTGTCTGAGCAAAATATACACAAGCTTTTGGACGAGATCCTTTTACAACTCTTAAAAGCTACTGGGACAGTGTGTCTGAGGAAGAACTCAACTTGATATGGCGTTCTTGCACTATCCTTCAGAAGTCCGAGTTTCTGATCAAACTCCAATCATGTTAATCATTTGTAAATAAAGTCTTTTTGGTTCACGATGAAATCTATGTTTGTACACTCTCTTGTGTGATTTCTGATACTTGTGAAACTGCGATACTTGTCAGTCTCCAGTGTGATTTCTGTTTTTGTCGCTGCGAACTAGTACTTATCACTACTAATACTTATCACTAGTACTTATTACTACTTGATACTTGTCAGAAACTGTTATTTGTGATTCTCGTGCGATTCATAAGGCGATGCAGTTCTATCACACTCACAGCGGAACTGCGGAACTGCACTCACGTCAAACAGTGCGATTAGTGCTTTAACAACACTTTCGTCGCACTCACAGCAAAACAAAGCTTAACACTACGAAACAATGCTCGTCGCACTCACAAAAAACTTGTCGTTTCACAGTGAGATAAAGCTTCAACACTACAAACAGTGCTCGTCGCACTCAAAACCTTGTCACTTCACATCAAAACAGTGCTTTAACAACACTTTTGTCGCATTCACAGCGAAACAAAGCTTAACACTGCGAAACAGTGCTCGTCGCACTCACAGGAAACTTGTCGTTTCACAGTGAGATAAAGCTTCAAAACTGCAAAACAGTGCTCGTCGCACTCAAAACCTTATCACTTCACATCGAGATAAAACTTTAACACTTGCAAAACAGTGCTCGTCAACGTGTCGCATTTACAACGAAACAAAGCTTTGAACGCAAAACAAAGTAACTACAGCGAAACAAACAATTCACAGGAAAACAAGCATAGCTCTTTCAACATTTTGATTTTTGAGTCATTCATCTTGATTTTTAAGTAAAAAGTTATGGAGCATGGCACAACAGCCTACGCATCTAACTAAAAACTGATTTTCAGATCTTATTTTCAACTGCGTTCTAGTTTGCTTCAAAGAATACCAATGATACTTCAAAATACCTATACAAGGTTCATTCGGCACTCTAGCATGTGCTAAACACGTATTAAAATCTCGTTTCTCTTTATCTCCTATAGCCATCTTAAACGATGAAATAAGATGACATATCAGTGGATATCATGAATCACCAAGTAAATACTGATCTGCTTCAAACAGACAAGTATCTTGTCAGTGTGTTTCCAGAGGACTGACTTCTTCAAACATGTGATATCTTGGCAGCTCCCCGGCATACTTGTAAATAAAAATATGATCCTCTTTCGATGACAACACACAACTTTAGCATTCACTGAATAATTACACTTTCAATCGTAATAAATTTTCTCGTCGAATCAAGATCTCTATGATAAAGATAACAGAGTCCTATCTATCAACTAAGCATCTCGGAAATCCTTTCAATGCAAAAGCTTCTGAAATAACACGCCTTTCTTCATGATTTGACCAACGAATAAGTACTCGAAGGACAGACTCTAAAGCCTCCATCACCCTCTTAGTGTACAGAACCATCGTTCCATGAGCAATGTCCCAAAGAAGCACCGAGCATCCTGTGACAACATCATTTCCATCGTGTCCAAATCTGTCTAGAGCAACAGCAAGTTGACAAAATACCTGAGTTTGTTTCACACAACTTATATAATGAAATACGGGATGTCCTCTGACTTAACTCATCAATTTACCAAAACTACGTCTATCCATCCTTGTAAGCTATCAGAAAGAATCAGAAGGAAGATTTTCAAAGCAATTTTGGAAAAATCCTTACTTTTTGAGCATGTGAAGTGATCTTGTCGTTCTAAATATCTTGAAGTGTAAAGTACTTGATACAACTCTATGAACTCTTCGTCTGAGTCTGAACCAAACTTATCGCTCTCTTTGGATGAACTCGTACAGTCACATTTCTGCTCTTTCCTCGAGTTTGAATCTCTTTTAACAATAGATTCATCGGAACTTGAAGATGCCAACATCATCCTCATCTCCACAATTTCCTCTAAATATTGCAACAACTATTTTCTCTCTGACATCTAAGCAATGGTCGTCATCCATGCGAAAGCGGCAATCATAAACTTCGAACACAGATCTTCAAACGAGATCTGATGACACAACCCAAGCGAAAACTCGATCTCCACCATGAAGTTTCTCATACACCACCACCCATTGAACTAAGCGTCCGCATAGAATCTTCGTAAACCCGCTCACCAAACAAAACTCCGCACATAACCTTCGAAACTATGCGGAAATCTTTATTCAGTACATTCTTTACATGAACCCGCTAGTCTTTTCTAATTTTAAAACATCTAAAAGTACATGTCACGTAAACTTGTGAAAGTACATGTCACGTAACGTGAGCATTAAGTTTACATGATATATCAACGTGAGCATTAAGTTCACGGACAAAATGAGGACGAGCAGTGAGATAGAATCCATGGGTATCTCGAGACCCACCCGCATCTAAAATGATCGTTGTCTGGAACTCAAGCTTGCGGATCATGAAATAATCACTATGGGCTCTAACTTTGACACCTTCTAATACCAAGACGACACAGACGAGGCCGGAGCAGCAAGCTACCTCATTGATCTCGCACCCGTGAAAAAAATTGGATTAATACTGTGAGGGTCGATGACCCTCGTATCAGATATTAAACTGATAAGAATAGATATTACAATTGATCTTAGCCAAAAGAACGAGAAAGGTATACTTCTCATATCTGCTCGCCTGTTTATCAGCCTCGAATCCCACCCCGTCAACACGAAGCTGATAGGTTTAATCATCGAGAGTACATGTACTCGAGTCTTACTGCTTCGTTGCACCGTCACCTCGTAGCTAGTGGACGAGAGAGAACCTGCACCAAACCGGAGCAATCTTCATTGGACATGCCCAGCTTAGAAAAAAGTCATCAAGGAGATCACGGATTCAGTTTGCAAACACTGACAGATCCGACCGACCGACGAGTGACGGTTGAGAGACGGACAGATCATCCCAGTAAGAGATCCATGGGAATTCAGATAATTTGAGCGCAACCATACTGGACTCATTTCAAGCCAAATGACCAATCCCCTTAACTCCCTATTCCGATTTGAGATACATAAAAAATAATTCTTGTATGGACATCGTTTCATCCTTAGCCTCGGAGATATATGGATCGATAGTTTTGGAGTTCGACGTTTTTATTCGAGAATGTGTCAGAGCTTATCATACAAGACGCCAGGTATACGACATTTTTTCTTTTGCACTACATATTTTAGACATCAAGTTTCTATTGCTCTACTGAGAACTTTAGCAGGCACGGTCCACTGGAGAGAAATTGTAGTAGGGGATGCTACTTCATGTGTACATGTTGTATGTATGAGTTTGATTTACCAGTGTGTGATATTTTAAGAGCGATAGACAACCTTAGAGCTACTAGTGGCAGGGCTTAGCCTCGATGTTCTTCCTCCCTTTGAGACATTGGTTGCTTGATCCTTCGGGTCCCTCTTTCTCTTGTAAGGCTTGATGAGGTATTTCCATCCGTTTGCTATTCACTGCGTCGCATGATTCCTGTATGAAATGCTTCAGGTACAGAAGAATTTGAGCGTAGTCACGTTACTGACATCCGGATGATAGGACTCCGAGACAGAGTCAAGCTAGCTTTACTGCATTCGAGAGCAACTACGACGACGGATAGAAGCGGTGAGTGCATTCGAGAGTAACTAATGTACGATGACGGATAGAAGTGGTGAGTCCGATCGCTTCTAATGTATCAAGAAGAAAACGGAGTGGAGAATAGTGTTGTATACTACCGTGAGAGTTATCACGCAAGACAGAGCTCGCATGCGAATTTCATTTCGCTACGGACCTCTCGGAGCAGCAGTTTTGTTGGTGCTTGGGCACTGAAAGATTGATTAGGGGGTGGGGAATATTTCCCCTTACATTTACACCCTCTAATCAAAAGAATACAAAAGACCTGAACTTCTAACGGACAATTTTTTATTGAACCGTGGTTTATTTTGGGTCGTTCTTCTAAAATGAGAGCAAATTCAGTTTCATTCATTACTGTTTATCTTTGTCATCTGACATCATTACTCTGACAGAGCAGATTTCTAAACAAAAATAAGCTGGTGAAACGATTGAGAACTCAATAAAAAAATACTCACGGTGTTTTTCTACGTCCCTTGTATCTTTGTGCTGTCTTAAAGAATTCAAGAAACACTTCCATTGTACCGAGGGAAGGGGAGGACGAGCACCTCCGGAAATGTCTGCAGAAAACACCCGCCAAGGTCCATCCGAAGTAGTAACTCCCGCCTGCGAATCCAAAATCTTTCAGAAAGGTTCCAACATGACACCCCTATTAGTTCATAATGAGAGACCGAAGTGGAAAAGTCGCATCTCGCCCTCACTCATCCGACTATGCTTTCACAAACATATTTCTTCATCTGATTGTCGCTCTGCAAGGAAGAGAGATGGTGCCAGAACGCGTCCTATTGCTTGCTAAATAACAACGGGAAAGACTCTTCAGTCGACCTCCACTAACGGACTTCACAAAAGACATTAACGCGATAATTCTTCGAGAAGGTTTGTTATATCCAAGACGTTCAGTCGAGTGGCAACTGAATGAATTTTGATAATATAAAATATTACTTTATATTTTTATATTAATTTATGTAAGCAAAGTGATGTTTAATTGTCATTTTCAGATCAATATTGATTGAAATTTTTATGAGATGTATATCTAAATATGCAAAAGTACACACATGATTTAGTGAAATATTATTATTAAAAGTAAAATATGTTTGAAGTAAGGATGAAAAAACAAAGATTAACTTACGTTTATCATACTTGTCGGTTATTTGACCGCACCCTTGATTGACAATAGCAAGTTCATCAGTTTACCGTTAAGTAAAAACATTGCACTAAGACAAATGAAAGATAATCTAGAGTGAGAATTTAGGATAATTAGATTATCGCAGAAGTTGATAATCTATTAAATTAAACTTTTCGTGTAGATACATGACTAGCGGCTGACATCTCGCATTTAGATGAAATGTCAACATGCTGAACCTGCTGTGTCAATCAAGGGTGCATGTCAAGTAATGCAAAGGTAAGAGGCTTGAGGTAAAGTTCGAAAAACGTATTCAGGGTGAGGTCAAGTTAATTTCTGGTCTTTTCTTCCGGACGTTTCATCATACAACAGTACGCATGTTAATCATGTCCCTGGGGAGGTTTTTGATATTCGACAGACTGCACCAACCATCCAGTACAGCGATAATTCTCAGTGTGCAACCTAATTGACTATGTATCTTACTACATTGTCTTCCATAGTTTGAGCATTCACAAATGCTTGGACAGGACAACAGAAGAAGACGCTAAAATACGCTCCCAAACATTTTGCTAGTTTGTATACAGAGGAACGGAGGATTTACTACTAGTGTGTGCATACTATACATCATCGGTAACATAGATATCCCAAGTATGCACTGATCTTATTCAAGAGCACTCAAAACATGTCCACTGTTTCCTGTATAGGTAATTTACACAGTGGGAACCAAACTGAAGTTTTACTTTCAGATCGCACGAAGGCCACATTCGATGCTTAAAAAATTGTTAATCACGGGACGTGAAGGAGCCTATCTGTACATTTTGAAAACCTGCTCAAGATTTAGGTCCTACTTTCTACTACTTCTGATATAATCGCATGATGTCTGTTCTGTACTTGCTCAGTATAAGATCCCGCTTGATTTTCAACGTCGGAGTTAGTAAGCCGTTTTCTACCTGCACAGACCACACCATATTCCTCGTAAGCGCGACTATCTGATATCATGTGAAACTTAAGAAATTGTCCAAGAGTTTTAAACATCATGTAAAACTAATAGAAATTGTCCAAGAGTTTTACTGCCCTCATACCGTGAACGGTTCGTCTATAAGTTTGAATGGCCCAATAGACGACTGCATATCCGAGGCACTGCAGAACAAGCATAATCTTCTTGTGTCAGAAGTTTGTGATACAAAAGAGGCCGAAGCATATAACAGAAGTTACCTGATATATGTCTCAAACCTGGAGGAGAAAGTGGTCAAACTACTTCGCTCTAACAAACCAGTGCTCATATCGTCTGACACTTTGCTGAACAAAGGGGGAGAGAAAGAGAGTATATACTTACAATCTATTCAACTCCTTGCGGATCTCTATTCCCAAATTTTCTTCCGACAGGCTACTTACTGCAGGATCTTCTCGATTGGGTACGACAAGGGCTCCCAATCGACGCTGATCCTGCAAGTACACCCAGGTTTATAGATAAACGTTCAGTAAGCTCTGCATCCCTCCCATCTTTGAGAATTAAAGTCTCCGTCGAATGACGTGTAATGGATAAGTGCATTTCTCATCCTGCGGCCAACAGTAAGATGCACAACACGTAGGGACTCACCTGACCAACAACAACAATCTGCTTTATAAAATTACTTTGCAGAGCAATCTCCTCAACTTGAGTCGGCTCGATATTTTCTCCTGTTACGCCACAACAACCGCGTCAACCACGTGGAAGAAAGATTTCAAGAAGTCCAGGGAACAGAACGTTGACTAGAAGTGAACATTCAGGTGAAACGGTCATACCTGTAGACAACACTATGGTGTCCTTTGCTCGGCCTTCCAGTACCAAAACTCCTGCACAATTCCGGGATGCCCCTACTCTACGGGTAGGAGCTATCCACCCAATATCGCCCGAATCGAAGTAGCCATTCTTGTTTATGGCTTTTTCGGTTGCCCTCGCATTCTGCATAAATTTACTGATTAGTGAATATTCAGTGCAGCTCGATCAGCTCAACGACCTCCAAGTAGACCATTTCTACGGAGCTCTCAAACATCAGATCCAGCACACACCTTGTAATAACCTTTCATGACTTGAGGTCCTCGGATCTTCACAATTCCTTTCTCACCATGTGGCAGGATATCATCTGTAACAGGATCCACGACAATAATCTCCGTCTGCGGTATTGGGTAGCCAACAGAGCCAAGAACCTGAACGGGGAAAAAACATGCAACATCAGGAGCAGAAAACTACTCTACAGCCTAGTGCGCGCGCCCAAAGCTAGTTTTACATATACGAAACAGAGAAACGAGATAACACAACGACCCACAGAAGCAAGTCCTTAGCCTACGTTATTTGACGGCACCCTGGCAGCAGCAACAGGCGAGGTCTCTGTCAGACCATAACCGTTCAACACTGTAATTCCAATGGCCTGCAAAAGACGATTCAAAGAATTATACATTGCCATAAGCAGCAAGTATCCTGAACTGTCCGACAGTACTAGAAACAGACCAATCTAACTTAATCACACTCAACTTTACCTCAAAAAAATTGTCCACGGTACTGGAGAGACTTCCACCTCCACTAATGGCAACCTGACGGACAAAGCAGAAACGAGACTTTAAACAAGCAATTTGAACGCAAGAATAAAGGATCACCCTAAGAACCCTAGATCACATGAAGTTGCAAACACATTTTACAGGAAACATTAAACTCTAAAATCAATGGGCTGAGATGCCTGAGTTGGAAACTTGACACTCCAAGAAAATTACAGATGAGCGCATGTACCTTTCGGATGCATATGTTTGCCAAGATTTTCGAGAAAACAAGCCTTTTAGCCAGTAAGTGTAAAGGCAATAGGACCAGCGTCAGCAGGGATGCTGCTAGCCACTGGAAAGCAGCAACTGCAGACGACTGCTCTGTATGCGCGTATGACAGAGCTCGACCCTGCCACAACGGGGATTGAGGCGAAGTCAAGGAAAGTTCTGGTACGGGGACAAGAACGATGGAGACAGATACTGGTAATATCCAGCATCTCCTGATAACCACCGGAATGAAACTCAGATGGGTTTAACACAATCACTTACCTCTCGTATTCTTTTCACGTCCATGTACTTCATAGTGACTGAAATAAGAGCCATTGCGATGGCCTTCTTCAAGGCTGATCCTTGTGCAAGCTTCTTCAATACTCCACTGGGATCCAGTTCACATTTCACTCTGAATCAGAATCGTGCATCCAAAGCTCTTGTTCCTAAATTCGCAATGCACTCCAAAGTTGAAATCATTACCTATAGAGGATATCAAATACAAGCGGCACCGCAACGAAGAAGTCGGCTGGATATTTCACCAAGTCATCCTGTTGAAATCCGAATGTTAGTTTTGATGTAAGTCGTGTACACAATCCACGCCTATACCTAAAGAATCAAACGGAGGCAATGAGTGTCTAAAATGACCCAGGGGAAATACGAACCTTGAAGTGAATGACGCTTGTGTAGACCACGCAAACACCTTGCGAGAGAACGAAATACTCAGCAGATCGCTCATACATGTGCCAAGGGGGTAACAGACTAAGAAAAGTCTCTCCCGGTTCCGGTTTCACCACAGAGGGCAGACTGGTAATCTGGTGTCCATGGCAGTTCCAGTATTGGTTACATAACAGATTGCAACAAACAGCTGACTTCATCTTTCTGAAACGACACATTTATGGTAAACACAAGATATCTTTTGAAGAGCAATGTCACACCTGGTGGAGCAGATTTGCATGTGATAACATGACTCCCTTCGGATTCCCTGAAGTCCCACTTGTGTACACAACGGTCGCCAGGTCCGAAGGTTTGATGACATCATACTGCAAATTAGCTGCAGCTAGAGCTTGTAGGCTAGTGCGCCCAGAGTTAATGAGGTCGTCATATGTGTATAGGGATGGGCCTGATGCTGCGCTCCCGTTACTAACTCCATTCTTCGATTTAGAAGGCCAGAGAACGACCACGAACATCAAAGATACCTCAGACCGGAGAAGGGGTGCCAATCTGTTGTAAGTTTCAGGAGTATCTACCACGAGCGCCACACTGCAAGAACATCTCCAAGAACTTTGTCAGGGCACTGCATTTTTCCAGGTATGGCAAGCGGTCGGGAAATTCTACCCAAAAAATAATCTTAGTCGTCATACCTGTCCGAGTGAGCAATGACGTGACAGAGCTCTTCGGTGGAAGATTTTGATCCTCTAACTGCATTAACTGCCCCAGCTGCCATTATACCTGATTGTTGCGCAGAACGATATTACGTTCCTATGTCAGGCCTAGTTTCATTAATCGTCTAAAATCAGACTGAGCATGAATGAGATAATAGCGGCTCTGATCCGAAAGAAAGTGGAACTCGAGGGCAGAGGGTACTCGACGAAGTATATGCATTGACAGGAAAAGGAAACCGTGATTATCAGAAACGATGTTCAAAGGCAAGGTCAACATGATCATCAGAAACCTTGATCAGCGACCATCCATCGGTACGAGTTCTCGGAAATCAGCGCCACTTTCTGATTTGGTTTGATGCCGTACACTCGAAGCCCCTCTGAGAAATCCAAGATCGCTTGAAATGCCTGCATTCATCATACGACAAGGAAAGGAATAAAGCACATATGATATTCTGCGATGTCTCACAAAACAGGAATGACAATGAATTCAAAAGCAGAGCAATCTCCGTCGACACGAAATGGCAGTTTCTACTTCTACTTTCACTTGCTTTTGATCCTAATCGTACCTCCTTGAAAGTCAGTTGCGTGGGAGGATTATGGTGGGGATCAATCAAAGCTAAACGGTCACCAAACTTTTCCGCCCCTGTTCTCCAGAAGTCTGGAACAGCTTTCCATTCGCTAGAGCCTTTAACCTCTGCACCTTGTAGCGGCTCCAATAGAGGCGCGAATTTCCTTATACCCTCCGTGTACTCGCGCGGCTGTACAAAGCACCATATCGCCAACAAAAGATCGTTATCTGAAGGGAATCTACCGAATTTCAGAGAGAACTACAGGTTCGAACCGACTGGGAGCTTAACAAAGATGAAGTGCTGGCTCCGAAAATTCGTTCCCACGGCAAAGCACAATCTAAAATCCATAATTATCGGATTGTTACGCCGTCTTCAGCACTGGTGAAGCTGCAATCAGTAACCGAGACTTCTTTGGACATTCTCCCGAACATATCCAGAAAGGGGAGAGACTCGTGCTCCGAAGGAGCGCAACGTGACTCAGGACTGTGGACCTCGTCCAGGTTGAGTGCTCCAGTAAACAACGGGAATAGTACAGAATTGGAAACAAATTCGTGTCGTCAAAGCAGCTCAGTCTAACTTTTCAATTGCTCTCAACAAGCCTCAGGAAATGAGCCACTGCATCTCGAGCTGAGTACCTCGATAGTACAACGGGTGCAGAGCTGATATTTCCGATTTTTTTCCCGCCGCATGATTCTACCATCTCTCAAAATTCGGTTGAACACGACATTTCCCGACCTCAGAAGACCCAATTCCCGTCCCGAAACTCTCCGTCTCGCGGGGCCGAACTCCTCAATTCCCTTCGCCACGGTCGGCAACAGATGCTGGGAGAAACTCCCATGAGGAACGGCCCCCATTGGGAAGACTGGAAACCTCAAGAAACCTCCGCGCTCTCAAAACTCAAAACCGACCGGAATTCACTCGACGCCAGACCACTCACGAATACAATAAGTCTGGGCCGATACGCAACTCCTGAATCTCCCAAAAATCATGATCCAATCCAAGACGTGATCGTCAAATCACCAGCAGCAACAACACAGCGCGAGAAAAGGGGATTGTAGATAAGCGAAACCATCCAATTCGTCCCACAATTCTATCGTTTAGGCGTCCGGGCACGTCCCCTTCTTTCCTTCCGAATCGAATCCACACTCGCACGAAAACACTCTAGGACTGCTACTTTTCGCGAATTTTGAACACTTGGCGATGTCACCATCCCCGCTTTCTTTTCCTACGCTCTTCCCCTTCGTGGCCTGGAGCTGTGCTTCGCCCGGACATGCCCAAGCCTGCCCGGGTCACGGCGGTGCAAATCCGGCGGCGACAGAGCACCGCAAGCCTCAGCTCCTTCTCATCGCCGGTATCACTGCGCTGAGAATTAGAGCAGCCGGCAGACTCGGCCACCGTGGACCTGCGGGGACCCTCGGTTTAGCCAGGTCAAGCCCGATATGCGCTCACCAAGTGGCCAATTTATAGACAACTGCCGGTTATCTTTGCCCCTCGAGGCGTTTCGTCCTGGCATTGACTGGAAGAAGTGCCGTGATTTCATACGAGTTTGCTCAAGTGTCGGTACCCAATTATCCATGTCCCTTGAAACTGTTCTGTCAGCAGTCCAGGTAGCCGCTGTTTGATTCTGTACCGGTCGGTACGGTGAGAGTCCCGTGAGACCAGATCATTCCATTTCCATTTTGTCAATTACTTGGATTGCAGTATTTTATTTAAAATCTCTTATACTGCGCCAGTATAGGCATAAATGGAGGAGGACAACGACTTTCAGTATTTCTTTTGTATTTCTGAAATATACAACGTGGTGACCCTCCGTCTCATGATGGAATCGTCATCTTCGCTTTCTATCTTCGCGGTGCATGTTGTCCAATGAATTTTCGTACGGAAAAGCATGTATTGTCGGGAGATTGATACTCGAGCACCCGTGCATACTGATTATATTCCACTGGCTCATATACTCTATATAGTTAAGTTCAGGTCCTCTCGTTGGAGAATAAAAAATTCATTATATTATCTGACAAAATTTGCAAATTTGTATAATAGTGTATTAGAGTTGTTAAAATGAAAATCTTTTTTGATATTTTTCTTCTGCAAAGTGGGATTATTACTTCGGCCAGACATTCACGGATGAATTCTACATGAATTTTCGGAAGTGTCTACAGGAAAATGCCATGAGCATATTCTTTTATTCGTTGTTTGCCTGTTTCAATCATGAGTTGTGACAATGAGAAACTGAATACTGAAGTTAGAATTCTCATTATCAGAGACAGAAAATAATTAGTGATAAAACAATTTTGTCAATTCAAAATGACACTTTTCACTGAACTGTGGTCTTATAATTAATTGTCCGACAATCTATTATGACTTTTTTCCTCCCGAACATCTAGGAATATTTTTACTTCAACTTTGACTCCCCCTATTGAACACAGCAATTTGGATATATTAATTCATCATGGGACAAACTCTTCCTTCTCTTAAGGCGAGACTTTGTTTTTCCGTGTACGATGCAAATATAGTGTCGCATGAATCAATCCGTTCTTCATTTTACAAGATATAGTCGATATATTTTTACATTTATATTTTATGTAAGTAATTTTTGTAATTAAAGGTCTAGTCTAAGAGTATTTCGAGTGAAATTGTTTCTACCATCATCCAGGTTAATCTTGGGAAAGTTATGATATTTTAATTGGTCTACACAAGAATCTTTTATGACATATACTTTTGATATCAAGGAAAATTCTTTCACGCTTGGAAATAGAAAAGCTTTTACATAAAGTCACGCTAGATGTTTGAGAACTTATTGTCATCTAATTTTACGTAGTGCACATCCTCTTCAATTAAAGAGCATGGCTCAAAAGGACGACAATGCTCGTAAGCAAATCGTGAGAAAATTGTAGAAAGAACTCTGGAAAAGCCACTCACGACCCTATTAAAAATGAACTTATTACACTACTAGTGGACCCACATACATTATTCTAGTTACGGTGGTAATGCTTATATATAACTAAATACTAAAATAAATTATAAGGAACGCATAGTCATGATATAATGATGGATGAACTTGCAAATGGTTGCATTCAAACTTCAAATAGATAATTTACAGATAGTTTCTTTCGATCATTGCACAGTATTCAGCTTGAACTTGTTCTGTACTCTGAAAGCTGAGAGTTGGATATTAAAAGAAGTCTTAGACATGATGACTATACTGAAGTTCAATGCTAGAAGAAGGGAGAAATTTGATATTTTTAATGCTACATATACTAAATTCGAGTATACATCCTCAAAGTTACACTTTAATAATGTCTAGAACAATATGGGTAGACAAATCCTAGATCTACACTTAAGTAATTTTTTAAACACTAAATGTTTAAACGAGTGTGTTTTTCTCCCCAAGTTACAAATTTTTCTTGATATGCTAATTTTCCTGGAATGTACTCCAGGCTTCGAAGTTATGTTGTATTTCAAGACGGTTCATTTCCAAGAAGTACGGAAGCACATAACTGACAGCACCTGCATCTATGGGACCGTTTGGAGGAATTTTGCATCTCAGTAACCCGGAGACTCTTAAACTCTAGGTGCTGGTCTAAAAGTGAAGAAAATAATAATCCTTTGCTCCTCCTGTACATTAGGGTAGAGAAGTTATATTGTTACTACTTTCTTCCAAAACCGCCACAAAAACTTCGTTTCAATATTTCTCAATATATATTCAACAATTAATACCCTTAGTGTAAATCTATGGGAGAGCTTTGGTTTAAGTTCTTATTTTAAGAGATTATGTTTTCGCAAGTAAATTCTATCAGTATAATTATTTAGGGTATAACGGTTAAATTCGTTTGTTCGGGGACCGCCTGACTGAAGTTTTCCGGTGACTATATTTATTGGGGCACGCGAGGTCTAAATCATTTTTCCTTTTTCTCTTTGTACGTTTCCTATGTATAAATTAATAACCCCATACTGAATTTAAAAAGACTATGGTTTATCAAACAGAGATTATGGTTTATAAAATCGATTGTGGCTTAACAAACAGATGGTACAGAGAAATTATGTTTTATCAAATAAACTCTTTAATGATATAAAATCATTCAAGTTATAACTGCACTTTTATTTGATAGTATTAGAACGCTTAATACTTTTCTTGCATTTTTGAATCAAATTTTATATTTGCATCTGACAATAATTGTCACATCTCTATCTGAAATTTATTCTGAACCACCATGAATCACTTTAACTATATCTTCTTCGGAAAGTAATTCATCAACAAGTCACGAGCAAGATCTGTTAAGATATAATTCGCTGGATGTGAATTCGACTACGATCGTGACCTCCGCAGCGTAAAGAATAAAAAGAATACAAAGTCTCGACTGTTCTGCAATGAGATCTAACGATTGAGCTATGTTTTTTAAAATATCATTTAAACAATATATTTAATATTTAATATTTTAAAAGTATAGTTTATCAAATATCTTGCTTGATAATCCATTGCAGAGAATGATCTATCGTACATAAAACTTTTCCAGAATATATATAAAAAAACTTTATTGTTCCATCCTGTACGTGATACTTCAACCCCAGGTCCCCTAGAAACGGATAACCAGCAGGATATTATTGTGGAGTAGGTTCTATTCACCCATGTACATTGAAGTGTAATTGGTGTACATTACTTAACGTTTTAAACCTTCTTGCGGGAAGGGTTAGAGCGTTATTTAATATCTTCAGGAAATGACATGTTTTGATATTTATTGCTCCGAACTTATACCCCCAGGGACGCATCAGCCTGCTCTTCACTTATGGGTTCTCTCCGGATGAGTTGGCTACTCCGGGACTGGTTACTATATCATATTTATGAAATAATTTAATTTTTATAATAGCTTATAAGAATAAAATTTTATAACACTTATACGTATTCTGATAAGAGAAAACAAAATTTAAGCATTAATCTAAAATGCTTTTTCTGATGAAACTTTCTTGCGAGAAACAAAATTTTCAAACAAACAATTACATGGAATCTCTCTAAGATCTTTACAGTCTATATAATTCACTTCAAAATAAACTTCTGAATATCGATTGAAAAATGCTAACACTAACTTTTATGTAGTTTCCTGGAACAAAACAGTATATTATTCTTTCTCCTCTAGAATACATCGAGAGAGAACAGATATATTCCTTTCCCGCACCCGCACTGGGGTGTAAATATATATATATAGTGCGGCTAGTGCGGGTATTTATACCCGCACTGGGGGTTTAACTTGTCCGTTGAGCTGAATCTAATTGCCGTAAATTGCGTATTGTTCATGTGAACGTCGTGTTCTTGATTCCATATTTACGCGAAATAGATGGTGAATGTTTGTCATCTTTTGTTCATAATATACAGTGATCACCTAAGCAAGGAGAAGAAGACAAAAGCGTTTCTCCGGCTTTTTGCTTGCTTTCGCTCTTTCACATGTTTACATCAACAGGTGACGTTCTCCACATCCACATCAGCCAAACGGTGGGTGCCGTTGGAATGCAGGCATACTCATGGGAGAGTACCGTATATCACCAATGATTCCTTTGTCGTATCCCGTTCAGACCTTCTACAATATTCATATTTTGTTGTCCACGGACCTTATCTTGATCAGGGTGGCAACCTTCTCCCGATGCATTCAAACGATCTTATGCTTCGCGACCTGATGCACTTTGGACGGAAGTATTTGAGTTGGGGGGATGATGCTCTTAGGAAAGTTCGGATGCTATTGAAACAGTCATTATTCTAGATTTCTTGAAGAATAAGTAAAAGAAATCAAACTTGTGCTAACGACTGTAAATTTTTTGAGCACAAAGGTTAATATTCTGGTCTCAGATCCAGCTGGATCTGGTTTTTTAATTTTAGATCGATTAAATTTAAAATATTTTGGGTAAGTATTAAATATTAAAATCAAGAAAATCTAAGTAGGTTCCTGCACGAATGTCAACGACTCTACTGGTACTCTAACGTCTTTCAATGGATCAGTAAACAAAAATGAGACATGTCGTCAAGCTGGTGATTTGATCAAACTGTAATAACGAATGGACTCATAGAAGCAGCACATAATGCACCCGATATCTCTTCAGACTCTGTCTCTACACATTCACGGATCCAAACCTTCTTATTGGATATTAGAGGAAGGTTAATTTCTCTAAGTATTATTAGTGCATGCACTTTGTCTTTGTGACACTTGATAGTTCTTCTTCACTGAGATAAAAGCTAACCTGTTGCAAAAACACTATTTCTCAGAGTACTTTTTCTCTATTGTTCCGTCTTTACCGCTTTCTCACTGGAAGTAATGCTCCAAATTATTTCTCCTTCTTGCTTTTACCTTTTTGCTTAACCTATTTGTTTTTCGTTTTTCTTGGATCTCGAACATTCAAGAGATGACGAATCATTCTTTAGGTATGGGTCAGGGTGTCAGTTTTAATCCTCGCACTATTTATAGAATGAGTTATTACACCACCCATCAAACGGTGGTTTTGAAATCGAATCTCTTTTGAATCACACATACTCGTTTTGGTTAAGCATGTTTCACCCTTTTCCAATATGGAATTGTTCAGCACGTTCATTAATTTATTAGTGCATGTGAAAGTTAGAATATTTGGCAAATATTCTTGATCTAGGAGAGAGTGTTAGGACTTCAGCCAAGAGGTTACAGATATTCTTTTGCAAGCATTTATAAAGATGCTCATAGGAAAACGTTGTAGTGTCTTTTATTGACTTTTTATCTATATCGGTTGTGAATTTTGGAATTTTAAAACTCAAATAATTTATTATAATTTATAGAAAATAAATAATAATAATATCAATTCACAAATACAACCATAAGCGATCCACGGCTCTATACAAAGTTATCTTTCGTAAACTTATAACTTTTTCTTGTTGGACTTTATAATCTCATGTTTTAGCTTTGACACATCCTATTACATAACCTTCCCTGTGAGAAGGAAGATAATAAATTAACTTTTTTATTGATTTAATTTTTATTTGGTGATAAAGACTTAACTTATATTTTATGAAGTACGTTTCTCCACACTAGTCTTATGGGTCATGTCTGGAGAATTGAATCTGTTTCATTTGTTAAACTAATAGTTATCATAAATTTGAAAATGAGATACTGATAACGATAATAATGATAAATAGTGATAACTAGTTTATATATATTTACTATAATGGTAAATTCTATGATAATTACTATATTAATTATCATAGAATTTTTTTTGATAACACAGAATGAAACCAAATCTCTCATCACGAACCAAGTCTGACTCCTCTAACCTTTACGAGCGCCAATCTTCATCTTCAATTTCTTTCTTATATCCTTGTTTGTCTTCTTTCTTCCCACTTGCGAGAATCTCATGTAGCATGCATATTTCATAGTTCACAGGTAAAGTTGTACCTGTGAACTTTACCGCTAAACTATTTTCAAATATGTTCTCACAAATTAGTTGGACGGAGGATACATCACCGTTCACTCGTTTCTCCATTATTCATACCTGAGTTATGTCCCAAATACAAGTGGTGAATCTGTAATGAAGAACAGAGTATACATGAAGAGAAAGAATCGCAAAAAGAAACTGCAACGGCATACCTATCATGATTAACATTAAAGAGGGCAATATTCAAATGACACGGTTTAGAACAAACTAGCTAGAGACTATAATCGCTGGAAGAGAAAAGCCATAAAAGAATATGGACATTGAAGTAAAATAAAAGAATATATTTTTTAGAAGATCTAGATCGCGACAAAGATTTTTGATTAAACGACTGAAGAAGCATTCTCGATAGACTTCGGGAACTTTTTATCAGAAAAAGTGTAAATGTTATATAGAAATTCTGGACTAAACTTTGAAGAAAAACTGAATCTCTTTGTGAATATTAAATAATTTTTGTACCTACAATCACGAGAAGGTGTAAAGATAACCCAAAAGTTGAATGCAGAGAAGCGCACTTCTAGGAATACAAATGTGAGAACTACTTAAAAAAGTATAACCTTAATTTATTTATTTATTTATCACCTAACCCTTACTTCAAGAAAACCTAGGTAATAAATTAAACTTGTTTTCCTTTTATACACATCACGGTGTTTCTCAAGTAAATCGCAGTGTATCAGACTTCTCTGTTTAGTTACAATCCAAGCAAATGCATAACTCTGCAGTAACATTCTATACCAAGTACTCTCATTCATGTTCTCTCACGACGTATACATCAGATGGTTTAGTGCATAGAGCCGTAGCGAGTCACAGACGGATCCATTAAGAGTGTCAAAGTCATGAGAAAATATTTTTTACGGATGCAAGACAAAACGCCTTAGCTTTGAAGAGGATAACATTGTTTAGAATCGTGACTCATTCTGTATCGCACTCCTGAATGAACATTATGTCCTCTTCATTATTTCTTTCACTTCTGCACTAACGATAATTACTCAGAGCAGTATACTCTCTAGTGGAAAAAGGAAGGGACAAAAGGAGTGAAAATCGTTTAAGAGAACACCCGTGGTATTTTCCTGCAGGCACCTCCGGAGGTGCTCACAAGAAACAACCGCGGGCGTCTAGCCGAAGTCGTAACTCTCTCCAGTGGGTCTCGAAACTTTCAAAAAGATTCTAACTTTGACACCTCTTATTATAGATAATGTTAAAGTTAAGAGAAAAAAGATTCCTTAATGTAGGAAGGGATATCAGTCGAAGAAACCAAGGTTCTTCGCGTTCTAAATAACGATAACTTTATTTGTCACTTTTAAAAATTCTTTTTTTCATGATTTTTGTAGAAAAGCAGAACATAAAGAAGTGTGGTGAACCTCTAGTGCATCTAGGAATACTCTTGTTCACCGGAAGGACTTCATTTTGCACTTTCACTTTCGGGGAGCACATAAATCTTACTAAATTGGGTTTGTAGAGCGAGGATAGAATCTGTCAAGCAAAAACTTAAATCAAAGCTTTGTAATAGCTTTACAATGTGTAATTCACTTCAAAGTAAACTATTGAGTATTGTATGAAATTTGTGCAGTCCAAAATCTTGTGGTTTCTTGGAACAAATTAAAGTACACGAGAGAAAAAATGTATTTTTTCCTCCTTTTATATCCGCCTTAGAGGTTCAAATGATACATAGTCACTACTTCACTCATGGTTACATCAAGAGGTAATCTTCTAGATTTTGGTCATATCCATGCGTACCATGATTTCAAAATCTTTGCAAAGTATTTCAACGTTTACATCTTCTAATAAGAGGTGTCAAAGTTAAAACCTTTCAAGAAGATTATAGACTCACATGAAGAAGTTACAACTGACGTTCTTTTAACATTTTTCACTCATTTCGTCTGTTCTCTTCTGCAGTAGATAACCTGTTATTCTGTTATTCTGAGTTATTATTCACAGTGTCAAAACTGAAAAAACACTAATGAAGATATCATAATGTCCCTTCACAAAAAAGATCTAAAATTAACCACGGTTTTATACAAATTTACCCATGAAAAAATTATAGATTTTTCTTTCTCATCAGTTGAAAAATATTTCCTCTTAACTTTGAGACCACTTCGAAGAGACATTCGTCAAGGTACTCATGTTCGATAACAGTCTGGTATGTCCCTTCTTCCTATTCATCCTCCAATATAGAGCTACATGTAATATACACCCGTCGCATCTAGAGGCACGCTATCGCCGCAAGGCAGGGGACAGCCGGGCAGGGATTTGGACTCAGAGCAAAGTATTCATATTAACGCTTGTCATAGAAACCCTTCAAGACGATGTGTTAGCCTAACGATTAGGTTATAGGTTGTAATTAATAGATCTCGGGCTCGATCTTTCTCCCGAGAACAATTTTATCTCTTTTCGGCTGCAAGCTGCTTCCTTAGGGTGCTTGGCGCTCTACGGTGCGGCGTGTGGTCACCAACTTAGGGTGTTTGGAAAGCTCCGATTCCATAGTTTAATCTGGATTAAGAAATAGCGAGCAGCAGTCAGATTTAAGGAATGACGAGCAAGAGGATCACATGAGTTTAATTACCAACTAAGTGTAGTTTGTCTTCCAGAATGCAGTCCGTGGCTAAAACTGTTTAGTCCAAAATGTCTTGATTAATACTATATTAGGAGGATAAATAGCATAAGCTAGTACGCCTCATCTCTAATAGAGTAATTAAAACTTGATTATATCAGTAACATAAATATCGAGATCTCTTTAATGAATGAAACCCTCTAGTGTCCACACTCCACACCCTTGAAGCTTCACTTATGTCCTAACGACTATAACTGCTATCTTTTCGATCCTTAGAATGAGATCAACCATAAGATACAAGACATAAGAGTGCAGCGACCAATAATATAATCGTTCAGGAAAACTGCAGAAATTTACTTGATCACTTTTCAAGTAGGTTTCTTGAGTTTGATTACACCTCGTAACGATGTATTGCTTGATAACACCACTGACTGGTTATAGACAATTAAACCAGTCACTTTGTCAACCGTTCATCATATCACTACTTCTCGACTGTGATAAAATAACTCTATCATTCAAAATCTTTAATAATTAAAGATAAGTCAACTGAAACATGATCAAAACCTTGATGTGTGCAGTCCGACATGTTACTAACATAACAAAATGACTGGTTTTGCGATCAATAGCCAGTCAAGAGTGTGATAAAGCATTATATAGTTAAACGAGGTGTAATCAAAATCAAGCTTAAAGAACATACCGAGGGTGTGATAAAGCAAATTTATAGAAAAACTATTCGGGCCAGTATCTTCTGTACGGTGCTTGGTGTAGATGTCGAGAGATCTCCGAGGCAACACACGAGGACGGGTTCCAGACGGGCTAGTTCTTTCCTCCCTGCGAATACTTTTTCTTCGTGAGTAAACGACAGGGTATTCCCGGAACAGCGATCCTATGCAACATGTGCACCGCAAGGCGATAACGCGTGCATTGATATGTTTAGAACTGTATAACAAATATCTTCAGAGGTTTGGTGCAGCGCAAGGCGAGGAACGAAACGCAACGTCATATAGGTAGTCTTGGCAAAGGTTTTGGGCGAAACCCTTTCAACTATCCTTTCGAGAGTACTAAAAGTAATCTTGTGTGCAGTAGTAACAGCGAATTGAAGCTTCTTGTCATTTCAGCCATATCAGCTGGCCAATGACTACATCCCTTTCGAGCTTCTGGGCGGGAATGAGGCGTAAGCGACGATGATAAACTTGGTCTGAAGAGAACTTTTGCTCGACTAACCCTAAAATCAGACACTTTCTTCCCTTCTTCACATCTTGTCTGTAATATGTTGCAGTGGACATTACGTGCTCTTCCGACTGTCTCGTGCACATTTGAACTGCGTGTCAACTTCTGGAGTCAGTAGAACCGGGAAATTCTGCGCATAACGTACATCTTCTGGCAAGCACCGAGAATGTAGCTGAGAATCGGAGCTGGCTAGACACGAGGGGTTTGAATCCAAGACAGAACGTGAATGACCAGCATCGTCGACCGCATTAGGTCAGACTGTTCGCTTGCAAGAAGAAGCGAGATTCCCGCACATTTGAATTTATTCGGGGCGCTTTCTCGGCCATGCAATTTTAGCTCTTTGTTGAGTTCTAGTATACACCATATTTGATGACACTGACGTTATTTGACCCTTAGTGTTTGAGTTCCAGACATCGGCCAATAGACAAGCAGAACCAGCGACCAATCAAGTCTCGCGGAACCAAGGAAGCACCAGCACGACACTTCGTCGGGCCCGTCGGGGTCCAGGTACCGGATTACGAGGAAATCACGAACATGGATATAAAGGAGGAAACGAGTAATGTTCTTACGTTTGGTTTGTACTTCAGGTGACAGAGAGTATGTTCGTTTTCCCCAAGAAACGATCCAGTTTCACACTTATAGTTGTCTGTCAAATTTAATCCGAGGGGTTCGAAATAAAACACTAAATGTAGAGCTCTTCGATAGCTTTTGAGTTTATTCCTTTCATGTCAAATTATGTTATCAAATGAGACAGTCATGAAGCAAACAGTTTTTTTCACTCGACTGACCTTTTATATGCTACGTGACTGCTAGCTCAATATGTATCCAAAGTAACGTTTTGGCCGAGAGAAGGAAAAGGATAAACAGGGTAATAAGCATAAAATATATTATAAATATAAATATATTATAAATAATTTTAATATAAATTTATATTTACTTCTAAATGTTAAGTTGTAGGGGACGAAGATCACGATAACATCCAGATAACATCCAGATAACATCCAGATAAAATCTATAAGTGGAAGGCGTGATGCACTCCAGAGAATCCAAGACCGAGGGACAAAAGGAAGAGAGTCGTTAGTTTATGATAACTGTTAATTTATTAACTAACCCTTGCGTAGTAAAAAGTTAGATATTAAATGCCACCCTCTCCGGAAGATGGCGAGGGTGAATATGCATGCAAAGTACACCGTCAAACTTGCAAATAGAGACTCCAGTAGATCAGGAGCCTTTATATTCATGTTTGCGCTTTAAGCTTTTGAACGACAAACAAGAAACGATCACTTCTCGAGGTACGACCTTTCCGATCTCAAATTCAACTCCATAAAGGGAAAAAGGAGTTCCACTGATTGTGTCTCAATCTCACTTTCAGAAATCTCTGCAAGTGCACAGATCAGGACCAGGGCCTACCATGCCTGCATGGAGGCGAGGGTGCCAAATTATTACTATACATTTGCATAGCTAACGGTCAGTTTTGCAAGACGATAGAAGCATACAAATATATTGTGGTTTTGTTTTTGGCTTAAGTGACTCCCATGTTCTTTCACTGCATTCACTTTCTCTGTTGTACCAAGTGCATAGCCTCTTGTTCAACCATGACAAAACAGTATTTGCATGCATTACCTTTTTCAACTGTTTTGTGTTACCAATTTTTCAAGTAACTACTTGTAGTGACGGAAGTGGTTGTATCTACGAACTATGTTGAGTGTCGAGCAAAGTCACCTATTGCTAAGGCCTGGTTTCGTAAGCACTGAAACACCCCTACCAAAGCGGTGCACTGAGTATAAAAGCACGTACAAACGGAGTATTCTGGACCACTCTAAGGAAACATGGTTTACTAGCTATCGGGGAAAGTATAAAGCGGTATCACACAAGGGCTATTACAGCTAAGCCCTGTTGAAGTGTAAATTCTGTGCCCAAAACTTGGACGATACTAGAGTTATCCGTAAAGTCTGTGGAGAAGAGTTGAGTAACTTGCGTTTTAGAAAAGATGTGTTTGCTAGAAAGCGGATGTTGTGTAAGAGAAATACTGGTTGAAACACAAAATAGTTCCATTTCCCATTTCAGAGGTAGAAAGACTTTTGATCTCAGTTTCATCTGCTTTACGAACTTTTCGCAACCTTTTTTAGTTTTATCAACTTTATATACGGGCTACAAAAGACTGTGACTAGAATTCAAAAGTGATTTTTCTTAGATTATGAGTGTAACATGTGTTTTCAAGATAATAGATCTTGGTGATAATTTGAATTATATTTCATCTACTTTTGTAATTTAGAAACGATATCATCCGAGGCATCTTCCACATACGAAACAACAGTTTAGTTTACGGAAAACTCTACTTACTCATTAATCCGGAAGAGAATTCAATTTAGGGTTTCTTCCAGTTGAGTTCTCGCTTCTGTAGGAGGGGTGGCTAGATCTGATATCCTAATTATCAAATACTGTACTCGCATTACAACTCCGGTTTAGGCCGGTAGGGTAATTTTCTGCTCACGGATTCATGGAACTAAAGCCAAGTACAAAGTGCAAAAATATCTACTTGATCAAACATCTATAACAAATTTTGGATTTGATCAAATCCCTCTTCTAATTCTTTAATTGATCAGACCCCTCACTTGGAATTGCTAGTCATACCAGTCACTTTGCCTAATCAGCAAAGCTCGTTAGCAAAAGAAGCTATGCATATGTAGAGAGATGTCAACCATCGGTCTAAAATTTATTTTTCCAAATCTTTTTTCACTTCACTGCTTTTACCAATAAACGTGTCAAGTCTTAGTTTTCGGTGTGACCAAGCAACATGACATGTATGACTGAAAACTCCAGGTAGGGAGTCTGATCAAGTAAGAAATTATAAGAGGGGTCTGATCAAGTCCTCCATAGGTTATAAGGTTCCGATCAAATAAATCTCTGTAAAGTGCTACTAGTGTTGAATTGTAACAGCTATAGACAAAGAGTGTATTCCAGTATGCAGGAATCATGCATACTGGAATATTCATCCCATACCATCTTATAATGGAAGAGGGCAAATCTGCTCGCATCTTAGATTACTACTAAACTCTTCTTCGTGGAAATGTTTGGTAATAAATTAAACATTTATTTTTAATAACATATAATTTCTGTATATTTCTTTATGGTACTAGACGTAGGATATATTTTTATATTGTATTTGATCTACTCCGGTCATGATTGGGAACCAATATGTTCTGTCCTTATCTTTCTGTTCATCTTTTTGTTTGCCTCGGCTCTCAAAACTAAAAAACATACATATTCATCCTCTATTTTTTATTTTACTTGTTGATATATTTTTAAGCTAAGTTTAGTTTTGACGACTAAATATATACCAAAGAGCACATATTCCGAAAAGGAAAATAAGAACAAGCATGGAGAGTGGGAGGGGATCCGGACTCTCAAGGCACCATTGGCCTGGATAGGATAGTGGGTTGTTCTAGGTAAGAATATGTTCGTTTGATCAAAGCTAAATTAATTTCTTTCCATGAGTTATTAGTGATACACATTACTTTATATAAAAATATTAGATGTTACACGCACTAGTAGAAAGATTCTCTTATTACAAGTTTAATTTATCACCGAACATTTCTCACCGAAAAGGTTAGGAAATAAATCAAACCACCTTGCATATTCCCCTCCATCCGACGATGGAAGAAGTGAAATATGCAAGGAAGTCTACATGGGCAACCTTGAAAGGCTTGTTTTCAGATACTGCTAGTTGCTTAACATCTACCTCGTATATGGTCTCGTGGTCTCCCCTTCCATTTTGCAAAGTCTGCATAGTGGTAGCAGTAAGCTCGGTTCCAAACCGAACTGTTTTACCTTGAACCGAACAGACACAATTGCAAGACTAAACCGTTTTCAGAGTTCTGAACTACACCATTTATGAGCCAAACCGTCTGGAAAAATCTTCGAACCGGATTGTTTCTGAACTGAAACGTTTTCCAAAAACTTGAACCCAACCGTTAACGTTTAAATCTTTTTTGAAATTCATAATCAATAAATGTTCAGATTTTTCTCAATTATAACATAAAGTAATATGATTTCATAATATACCACTCATGGTTATTACAAAAATAGTAATTCTTGTCAAATTACAAAAAGAATTCGGAAGACTATGGAACCGAACCGCTTAACCGTCTACTTAGAACCGTTCAAAAACCGTTCACATATGAAAAACCTAACCGTTTTAAAACTAAATCATTTGAGAAAATTTCTGAACCAAACCATTTTTAAACTTGCCTGAATTGAATCGAACAGTAAAGAAGCGGGATCCACGGGACTAAAATCTCGAAACGTCATTTGCAGCAGTAGGTTTGTATCATGTCTTGGAACAGTCATTATGAATCAGTCTTGGAAACAGTCATTAAGTCATTGTCTCATACAATGCTGTTTCTTAAATTTATACTTTTTAAATATAGTAAAACATTATCTATTCATGTACTTTTAGAAACAAGACTCCACTCTGTATTTGTAGAATAGAGTGGCGTCTTGGTACAGACTAGGTCTGGAGATTCAACCAGCCTGAGCTCAAATCTCACGGCGAATAGACTCTGTCTCGGAAATATATTTGAAATTAATTAAGACCAAGAGAGTTAAAGGGTCTACATTGTAATTTAGTTATCCTAAAAAAATTTTACAATTTGAAATGAGTTAGAGGGGTGTCTTTGTAATTTGGTTGTCCGTAAAACACACAAGGCGAACCAACGATTCGTTGAGAGTGAAAAATAATTTGAATTAAAAGACAACAAACAGTTCAATACAACGATCGAACCGGGAGGAGGTGATAATGCAAGGCTTTTCAAAAGGCCGACTGGGGACTTTTGCTCTCTATCTATTATCGAAAAAGATATATTTGTTATACAAAAACTCTATATTAAACATTATTGAAAATCAAATATAATCTATAACTATTAAATATCAAACGAAAAGGGAACTACAGAAGAGTCCCAGAAAATCCATACGTGAAATCTATAACAACACGCCTCCAACTGTATAAGTCTGACTTCTTGTCGAATATCATAGAGTATTCAATAAATACTTGAGTTTAATACCTAACCCTTCTCGTCAGAAAGGTTAGGTATTAAATTAAGCACTCTTCCATCAAAAAGATAGAAGAGGTGAATAATAAGCGGGTGACCTCTATGACAGAGTGACTAAAGATGTTAAACCCTGGTGAAATAAACACCATTTCTCACGATGGAGGTGGTACCCTAATACATGATAGCTGGAAAGGGGTACCAAGGGATCCAAGAGTCTTATGCATAACTGATCCATACGAATCCCTAACGAACGCAATTACATTTGAAAATAAATGGAAGGTCCACAAAAGTTTCCAGTAAAGATTTACCGTCAGTCGTCACGGTGAATGGATCTTCAGATTCTCCTTTTCCTGGTTTCCGGATCCGCGCATGTGTAACGCCGACGGAGATGTAAGTGTACATGGAATGATCTCAGGGAACGATCGTGTTCGTTTACCTTTGGAGCAGAAATTTGCATGATCACATCCCTCTTAGCGATATATTGTTTTATCATATCTCTTATAGTTTTTGATAGTAGAACCAGTTATTTTATTTTTTATTTCATTCTTTTAATATTTCAATCTTAACTAAATATCACTGTAATTCAAAATATTTAACATTAAGACACGTTAGACTATACATGCTCGAAAACTTAATGTGTGCAATCTCACATATGACTAACATCACAAAGTGACTGGTTTTACAAGAAATAGCCAGTTAAAGGTGTTATCAAGCCATACATTGTTAAGAGGGTGTGGTCAAGCTCAAAAAACCTACTGGGGGGTGTAATCAAGCAACTTTCTCCCCTTGGAGTGGATACGCTTAATCCACAAACGAAATGGGCTGGGCTCTTAAGAAGAATGTTGTGGTTATCACTTAGGAATCTGCTAAATGTAAACACCCGCAACTAGACGAAGATCATCATTTCCTACAAGTCTAACTTCTTTGCATATATTCACCTCTTCTATCTTCTGAAAGGGTTAGGTAATACATTAATCTATTGATTAAATATATTTTATTATCAGCATATGACTGCACTTGTATTCTTTGATGTGCGTGAGTCTATACTTCCCTTATGGGTCATGGAGAGATTTTCTGGTATCTCCATGTCTGACTAAAATCTAATATTAAAAATAATTTTTGTTTTTCCTAACAGCTTCCTAACAGAATTTCTGCTTAACACTTATGTTTTTTCTGATAACACCAAGCAGACAAAAGTCCCCAGAAGTTCATGTTGCATGCATATTCAAGCTTAGAGAGTGTAAATAAGCTTGTCCTTGTTCTCCCCAGTGGGAAATTTATTTGTCGTACCACCGCAAATAAAATTTTATCCTAGATCAGAACAAGAGTGTTTGGATTCTGTTTACGAGAGTTGATGTCCTATGTAATTGTGTGATGAATCATTCATCACATTTTTCTTTATTGTTATTTCTTGCTTGTGGGAAAGTCTACGCGAAATAAAAAATGCTCATGTCTATTTTGTGTGAATACTGATGAGGATTTCGCACTAGGTGCATGAATTCAAAATAGTATTCTTTTTCACATTAGCGCACCTTAACAAACTGGTGTCTGATAATGCTTAGATGAAAATCAAAAATTCTTTTTTATAAAGATTTAACACTTTCCAATCTCTATCTACCAGATAAACAATGGAAGTCTGACTCAAACATTAGAGAAAACCAGTTTCTCTGGGTAACCCAGAAGTCAGTATTTCACGTACTTCCACGTCAAAAACTGAGGAGTCTGGGTAACCCAGATCTTAAGTATCAGTATCGGGAGTTTAACTTTGTCAAGAATGTTCTATACCGACGATCTCCAGTAGTTGCTCCGAAGGATAGAGCCGTTCATTTTGGCCATTTCACATCTGCTGTGTCACCACGTGAAGTCTTTTAGTATTGTCGGATTGGTCTGACCGAAAAGCTCGAATTTGACGATGGTAAGGATCATAACATTGTCAACAAGCAATAGCTTGTTGGCTACCCCATCCGTCTGTACCCGAGCGGCGTGGGATCGAGTCCTCCTGGCGGGGGGATTCGTGTTGTGCAAGGACAGCAGAAAGCTGCAGAAAGCCCCACAGCGAAAAGAGGCCTAAAAACAAATCCAAACAAAAAAGGATCATAACACTCCACAACCAATGGCAGGAGATGGTTTCCACCTTACAGAATCTTCACTGTATGTAATGATAATATCAACAGGTACTTCGCTTTTATAAAGTAGTAAAATTCTCGTTCATTCCCATGTAAAACTGGAACGAAAACTATGGTTCACCGATATCGATGGAGTCAATGATAGATTTTGCTTGCATATGAAATCTGTAAGGAAGGGAAAATATCTTTTGAATATAATTTTCCTTTTCTAAAAGTCAAGAGTTCAACACATCCTTATGCCTTCTTCCTCTTCTTTATGATATGTTTTACTGAATAATAATATGCATGCAACATGCACTTCTGGCGGGGGCGAAGAAGATGAAAAGAGAGATGTGAAGGACAAAATACAGCGACTGGATAGACTGTCGAGTGATATGGAGTCAAAGAACATCTTAAATAGTTTGTTTAAGTTTTCTCTTCACTCTGTTTTCTTACGTTCTTGTTTAGGTTATAGAAAAAAAAATCTATTAGATAAGAATTCTAGAATAAATTTAAATTTTAACTAAATATAAGAGAACCACAAGCTGCATCAAGGTCCAGAGAATACCTATAAACACAGAATGAGAGCATGCGCTTCTAAAAAGATAAATTGGAGTTTGTTCTCAAGAAAATATTATTTTTAAAGCATACTAATTTATTACATAACTTTTTCTAATAAAAAATTAAATAAAAAGAAATTTCTGTCTGAAGATGGAGAGGCTGAATATATATTCACGCTCTCAAAAAAAAATATGGATCGTGAACACGCTATCGTGTCGTGGATCGGCTCTTACCTGAAAATCTACTTTTGATACTTATCATTATCGCTCCAAAGACACTCACAAGATTAAAAATGAGCTTTTTTACATAACTTCAGATCTTCACTTTCATTAAATCAACTGGTACAGCTTGTTGCCAGCTTTCCATAGGCACTTCATCTCTTCATTTGGACGCCTAATGGTGAAGTTACGAGATTTGAGAGATGAGAAAATCAAGCTAAACTCTAGCTTACTATTGCTGATTGGATATTTGCGGTTCTTGACGCTATACTAAGGACGCAAGGGGTCTGCTTGTTCATTATCTGTGAAAATCCTCACGTACGCGATTGACGTAAGGGGACAGTTTAAGAGGTTAGTTATGCGATCTGTCGGTAGACGTTTGGAGAATTGAGAGGGCCAATGCATGCACGTAAGATGTCATTGGCTTCAGATTTGTGCAAGCTATGCGTTGGTTGAGACAGTTCGTGAATAGACAGATCAAGGAGTGTGTTTTGAGAGAAATTGAGATGCAGGGAAAGAGTTTGAAGTGCTTCAGTGACCTGCGAAGGAGAGTTGGACCGTTCGGACCGTTCAGGAGTATAAACTTGCTGTCCTTGGATCCATCGAGATCAGAACACCAAGTTCTTCAGGAAATTGAAGACGATACGAAGTTTCATTGGACGATTTGAGAGTTCTGGGTGAAATTGACCCGCAGGAAAGCGTATACGTCAATTTTTCGTCGTCTATGACTTGAAGTTGGGTTGTTCTTCACAATCAGTGAGTCAAACGCTTCGTTCTTGGTGCCTACGCGACAGACAACTGTTGGAGATCGAAAGCGAGAGCTCTGTTAGAGTTCTGAGGTGGTTAATCTGTGTGGTGCCCACAATTTGCAAGATTGGAGATTTTTCAAAATTTTTAAAGTTAATGACGTATTTATATAATTGAAGTAACCTTATTTCTTAAGATTATGTCCTGATTAGCAAGAAGATGATCTTAAGGGACTTTGTAAGGAGAAGTCGACTTCTTCCGAAGCCGAAAGACGTCTTCTGGACCCTAGTTCATTGTGCATTCCTTTAGAACTCTAACAGTTTATTGTTCTCCGTGGTTGAGAAGTTGCTTTGCTGAGTCAGGAGATTGAACATAAGAAGAGATTTTGCACTCCTAAAAACATAAGGTCTAGACATAGATCGACCACGTGTAACATACATACAACCTTACTGATTGCAAAGAGTGTATTAAACATAGAATTCACGAAGACATAATGTGTGATGTTCTTTACAACAGACTACCTCATCACTCATACATGGCCGTTTATAAAAAGCCATAAGCAACACTTCTTTACTAGAAATGATGGACTGATCTGAGATTAGATCTTGAGTTCATCTTCACAAGCTCTTGCAACAAGCCAAAAGCTGAGGTGAATGTTAATCAAGATATCTATGACTGTGAAAAGACGAATGTATCTAACATAACTACTACATAAGCCGACTGGTATGATAGGACAACCAAAGCGAATGTGACCGACTCAATGAGCTTCTCCTTCGGATGATTGAGACGAAGCTGTAATCACGGCATGAATTTCACTCCCTTCGACTTCATTTGTCACCTTAGTGAACATCCCTTTGTCGTCGATGGGTGCATACAACATATGGCATGTTCGTCTATTGTGACATGTTTGTTCACATAGACTGCACCTCCCAGGAGCAGACTGAGGAAAATGTCCCAAGTCATGCTGTGGACCTCTTTGCACGGCTCGTATTTGTCTTCAATGACACATTGTGTCTAAAGAAAAATGTGATATCTGCTAAGCATCGATAGCATATTCAGTCTCAATCGTTGTGGGTTCAGTCATGTGACTCTGACTTTCTCTATTTGACGAAAGGACATGTGTACTACTCGTCGTAGGTCAACCGTCATTGTCATCTGCTGCATATTGAGTGAATTGTGTGTTATTGTCAATCCTCACCACTCAGTGTCTTCTCCGTCGTCTTGTCACAGGAGGAGGTCTACAACAATAGACCGGTTGAAGATCATCAGTGAAAATGGCTGGCAACGCACGATGTCCATAGATTGAAAATAACGAAGAGCTATGCCAAATGTTATCGAATCTCGTTGTTGGGTTTCCACCAGTCTTTCTGTCGAAGATAATAACATGATAACATGGTCATCATTTCATACATGTACACGTCCCCGCACCACCTTGTGCTAGTTTCACCACATGTGTAACTCCGTTCGCATGACGGCGGACTGTAATCTCAAATGGAGAAGAAACTTGACACAAAAAATCTTCTGCAGCGTGCTCGTTCTCCATAAGCCGTAGACGAGCAAAACGTGTCAATACACTTATTTCTTGCTGAAGCTGTATCCTGCACTTAGTGAACTGGTACATAATATAATATCATAAATCCAACAAGATCTTCAATGGAGCATTTCATCGGATTTGTCTGATAACATTATTCATGCTCTCAGCCACGTTGGAAGTGATTTTTTCATAACGGGATAGAGAAATGCAAATTGACTATACCTCTTTGGTTGTATACTTCGTAAGTATTCTGCCAATTGCCTACCTCTTTCCTCTGATGCATCCAGCTTCTCAAGCACTTCATTGTATCTACAAGTGAGAGAATAGTCGCAACTTAGCCAACCATTTCTGTAAATAATTTACTGAAAGAGAATGCATAAAGGAGTGTGAAGTGCTTTACATTTCTCGGGTCTTGGCGTACAAGCAAGAGAGGAATGGTCTCTCAGTCTCTTTGCAGAACCTCATCCGCACATTCATCCGGATGTGTTGCTCATAATGCCCGTGGACAACTTCAGAGAATACATCAGAAACAGCTCGCTCGAGGCCCTTCTGTCTATCACTGATTATTATAGTCTAAAGAGAAATAATATTGTGTATCGAGTTGCGGAGATGTTGATAGAACCATGTCCAGTTTGCGGTGTCTTCTACTAGAGAAGATGGATCTCAGATCGAGCTGTCCGTTTTGTAGATGTACGTGGTTTTAAGCCGCATGGATGAGTTTTTGGAGGTTCTATCAGTTACGACTAAAAATTAGAGATATCTCAGCTGTTGAGAGTCAGATCTGAAATTTCTTAGAGCCAATAGATTCAAGAAGGAAGACCTTATCGACATCTAAAGACCGTCTGACGAAAGAAGAAAGTTCCCAAATGGATCTTTTTCGATTTCTTCGCTGCGACTTTCGCCTTTTCAGGTTCGTTAGAGTTCTAGTTGGTTATGTATAGCTTGTGGTAGTTAGCACTAGCTAAGGGCTTGGTGTTGTTTGGATCTGGATTTGAATCGTGCGATATTGATACAAAGTTCTTTGTTAACAAACAGTTGTTTTCTTTGCTTTGAACTACGCTTCGGTAGTTTTGGGTCTAGGTTGAGACCTAGAGACTTGTTTTAGGAGGTTGGGTGCAGATTAGAGATCATTTAGGTCTATTTCTCAGTTTGGTGTTCTTGGAGAAAAGGAAGCGAGAGTGTACATAAAGTGAGAGTTGATATATCTTGCTCTCGTGGTTGTTTCTTTCTTTCTTGTTCAGCTTACGATATCTCCATAGTCAAGAACCTCATGTTTTCTTGGACAACCTTCACATAAAATCTGATATGATATCGTGGTCTGTGATTATAACTGTAGCTTTACCAATGGACTACTCCACTGCGTTCAACGGACTAATCCACTATGTACAATGGTTAATATGTACTTAGAGCTAATTAAGTCGACACAAATCAAGGGTCATTAGTTGTGGTTATGCGACAACATTGTACTCTTCTTATAACCAACTAAAGTCTAATAATTATCAGCAGCGTTTACCTCGACTTCATTGGTTGACAAACAAGTTGGACAAAATTGCGCTTTATCACGTATAAGCACAAAGCAAAAGCTCACATGACTTGACATCGATTGACAAAAGCTAGCATTTTAGCAGATTTTTGCTTTTCTACTGATTTCTCATGTCACTAGGATTCCACCAACAGAGCAACCATCATCAGTCACTATGACAATTCAGTGCGTAACCTTGACATGAATCTACTGAAAGATTGAAAGAGCCGGCACTATGTTTAAAAGCTTTGCGAACTTTTCTAGTCGACATTCCGAGAGATTTTTCTCTTGAGCCTGAGATCTTGGACGTACTTTCCATACTCACTTCAGTTTTTTCTACTATAGACAGAACTTCCTCAAGAGAAAATATGCATGCACCACGGCCTTGTACAGTTCTACGATGTCAAGAGATGATACAACATTATTCATGACGTAATTGATCATCGCATACCTATGAATAAATATAAGTATGATATGTGTTTCATATGCACTTCATTTGAGCTAACCACGTATTTCATATACACTTCATATATATTTATTCACATGTATGAATATGTGGTTAGCTCAAGTACTTTTTCATAATTAGACTACATTTTCTTACTTGTTTCAAATTTCAAACCGATGGCAGAATTTCAAACGGACAAGTAAGGATGTTGCCTGCTGCGTGCCTACTATAACGCTCATAGTGTTCAGCAAGCATTCCATGCATTCATCATCATTTCAGAAGAAGAAAGTCCAGTCTTGCACTTTGCATTTGTCCTACCGGTTGCATTGCAGCCACGACCGTAGCTTAGTTTCGAGTATGACGGGTGGCAGAGAGTGCTTGTTTGGTTACACTGTGCAAGGATTTTCACCAATTTCTGCCATGGTGACTAGCCCGAGCTTTTGGACTATGCTATTATCAGCAACTTTGGTTGGTCCTTGCCGCTGTCGTGTCGTGGATCGGCTCCTATATGAAATTCAAACTTCGATGCTTGTCGCTCCAAAGACACTCATGAGAAGACAAGCTAGACTCCTGCTTATGGACTTTTGGCACCATTTCGGATCTCCGCTTTCATCGCATAGATGGGTAGAGCTCCTTGTCAGCTTTCTATAGGCACTTCATCTACTTCGTTTGGACGCCTAGTGGAGAAGTTACAAGCCTCGAAAGATGAAGAAAACAAGACCTTCCGGGTTTGAAGAAGCTCCGAAGAAAGTCAGGTTAGAGCTAAGCCCCAGCTTACGGACTTTTGGCACAACTTCGGATCTTCACTTTCATCACATAGATGGGTAGAGCTCTTTGTCAGCTTTCCATGGGCATCATGTTCACTTTGTTTGGACATCTAGTGAAGAAGTTATGCGATTCGAAAGAAGGGAAAATCAAGCTAGGCCTTAGTTTACTTGCTGACTGGGTATTTGAGGCTTCAGGTTATATCAAAGACGCAAGGGGCCTGCTTCATGATTATTATGACAAAACTTCGTATGTACAGAGACTGTGACAATGGGGCAGCTTAGGGGCTAGCTTGCGCCTGCGACCTGTCAATGGACGGTTCGGGAGATTTAGGAGTCCAATGTAAGCGTGCAAGGCGTCGTTGGGTTCAGATCTGTGCAGGCTATGCACTGGTTCAAACGGTTTGGGAAGAGACGGATCGGGGAGTGCGTACTGAGAGAAATTGAGACGCAGGAAGTAGATTTGAGATTTTCAGTTATCTGTGAAGGAGAGTTGGACTGTTCGAGCCGTTCCGGAGTCCAAACTTGCTGTCCTTGGATCCATCTGGATCAGAACAACGAGTTCTACAGGAAATTGAAGACGATACGAAGTTTCATCGAGCGGTTTGGGAGTTTTGAGTGAAATTGACTCGCAGGGAAGCGCTTACATCAGATTTTTGTTCGCTTGCGACCTGAGGTTGGGTTGTTCTTCGCGATCAGTGAGTCAAGCTCTTCGTTCTTGGTGCCTACGCGATCAGGGAGTCTTCATCTACCCCTAGGAGAAGACCGTACGTGGATTGGATTGTTGGTTTGGGTGTGGTGAGCGAGTTTGAGCCGCTGGGAGCCGATTTATGTCAGTTTTTTGCAACTTGCGATCAAATTTCTCGAGTGGTTTTGCGAAGACGGATATCAGTTTAGACGATCCGTTTGTGCATGGTGAGCGGTTTTAAGCCGCAGAGAGGAGTTTTTGGAGGTTTGGTCACCTGCGACCGAAAATCAACGATATCTCAGCTGTTGGGAGTCGGATCTGAAGGTTTCTTGGGTTAACGAAGTCAGCGGAGGAGACCCTATCGACATCTGAAGTCCGTTCGATGAAAGGAGGAAGTTCACAGATAGGCCTTTTTTGATTTCTTCGCTACGGGTTTTGCTCTTTTGATTTCGTTAGAGTTTTGGTTGACTATATACAGCTTGTGGTAGCTAGCTTTAGCTAAGAACTTGTACATGGATGTGGTTTGGACTTGGGTTTGGATCGCGTGATACTGCTGTGGCTCTGCTTGTTAGCAAATGGAAGTTTCTCTTGCTTTGAGCTACGCTTCGGTGTTTTTGGGTTAAGGTTGAGAATCAGGGGTTGTTTTTAAGGGCTTTGAAGCAGGTTACAGAACGCTCTGGTCTATTTTTCAGTTCTGTGCTCTTAGGAGAAAAAACCGGCAGTGTACATACATTTGAAGTTGGTATATATCGCAGCGTTCGTTTTCGTGGTTGTTTTTCTCTGTCTTGTCTCTGTGATAGCACACAGCCAGGAACCTCGCGTTTTCCTGGACATCCTTCACGCAATATCCGACACGACACCGCTTCAGAATCATTCGTTCTGTGACAATTTCTGACACTATGAGGAGTCTTCACTTACGCATAAGAGAAACAGTATGTGGATTGGATTGTTGGTTTGGGTGTGGTGAGCGAGTTTGAGTCCCAAGGAGTCGATTTACGGCAGTTTTTTGCTTCTTGTGACTAAATTTCTTGTGTGGTTTCGTGAGGAGAACTCCAAGCAACTTTTCTGGAGTCTTGTTGGGTTCAGAGTAGCTAGATCTATCTACTAGAGAAGACAGATATCAGATCAGACCTCTCGTTTGGACGGTGTGTGCGATTCTAAGCCGCAAGAAGTAGTTTTTGGAGATTCATTCACCTGCAACAAAAAATCGGTGATATCTCTGCTGCCGGGAGTCAGATTTGGGAATTCTTGGGACCAACGGAGTCAGGAAGCAAGGCCTTATCGACACCTGAAGACGGTTTGACAAAAGAAGAAAGTTTCCAGATAGACTTTTTTGTTCCTTCGCTACGATTTTCGTCCTTCTGAGTTCGTTAGAATTCTAGTTGGTTATGTACAGCTTGTGGTAGCTAGCTTTAACTAAGGACTTGTACATGGACGTTGTTTGGACTTAGGTTTTTGAATTGTGTGATGCTGATGTAGCTCTTTTTGTTAGCAAAGGGATGTTTCTCTTGCTTTGAACTACGCTTCGATAGTTTTGGGTCTGGGTCGAGATTCAAGGACTTGTTTTAGAGGTTTTATGCAGATTACAGACCGTTCCGATTTGTTTCTCAGTTTTGTGTTCTTAGGGAGAAAGAACCGGCAGTGTATATAAATTAGGAGTTGGTATATATTACGACTCTCATTCTCGTGCTTGTCTCTCTCTTTCTTGTTTCTGTTCAGCATACGATATCTCCACAGTCAGGAACCTCGCATTTCTTGAACAACCTTCATGCAAAATCTGATACGACAACGTGACGTAAAGAATAGCCAACGGACGAAAGACCCCATCAAGCCTTACAAGGGAAAGGGTCGATCTGAAGGATCAAGCAACCAACATCTCGAAGAGAAGAAAAATATTGAGGCTAAGCCTCGCTATCAATAGCTCTAAGTTCACCTATTGCTCTTAAAATATCACACACCGGTAAGTCAAAACTCCTGCATACAACATGTGCACATGAAGTAGCATCACCTACTGCAATTGCTCTCTTGTGGACCGCGCCTGCTAAAGCTCTCTGTAGAGCAACGGAAACTCACTGTCTAAAAACGTGGTGCAAAAAAAAAAAAGTGGTACTCATGGATAAAATTTGAATAAAATCAAATTCAACAATAAAATCAAATTCGGATAAAATTTGTATAGAATTGAATCAAATATGGCCCTTGATGCTGATGATCCGTATATCTCCAAGTCTAAAGGGATGAAGGGATATCTCTCTTACATACTCCTATATTTGGTCACCTTCGCTGCTGCTGCTGCCACGTCTGCAGCTCATCCTGGAGGATGGGTAATCACTTTGTCACCACCGAGTCTCATGACAACAACATCTGTCACTGAGACCTGATCCTCACTCATCATGTACATGTCAGCTCTCACTGCTCCTCCCGTCTGAAGGACATACCAACGCTCTCTATGTCATGTAACCGCTCTCTCGTGCTAAGACAAACACAACATCTCTGATGACATCATGGGTAACTATATGATCTCTTTTGTGAGGACAGTAAGCAAGGTGTCAATCCGAGGTGTCAAGCGAGACACCGCACTCGTAGGTGGATAATGCCGAAGCAACAGACTGGACCAAGCCTAGGTGGAACCTCATAACTGTAGAGAAGATAGTCGATGCGAATCAAAACGTTCTAACGCAAGGTCGAGCTATGAGTCAAGAGCTTGCGTCCTTGTCCGAACAAGAACGGAGTTTAGCTCTAGTATCCAGTGAGATGGAGAGATCAACTAAGAGCGCATGAAGAACTTGCTAGAAGTAACTGTCTGACTGTAGTCCGCGAGATCCATCCGTAGCTAAAGTATCGAATCAAGAATATGTCTCACGTGCCTCAAGAGTCAAACTGTCTCTTGTCTCACGAAGACACATCTGTAGTGGGTAAGAACCATCCTCCACATTTGTCACATAGCTCTCCAGAATAGATCTATCTCGCACGAGAAAACGACACAGAGTCAAGGTGCTGAGAGGACTCAACTAGCCAAAAGACTATCAGAGCAGTCTCCTCCATGGATTTTAAAGCCCACCCCATCCCATGATATCGGCAAAGATGTTTGCCTACGTGCGAGAGGTCCTGCCACACACTCAAACGTCCATAAGCCTAAGATATCAAACTCTTTAAGACGCGAGATGAAGATAAGAGATGAAGGTACTGTGCGGAGTAAGTAACCAAGACGAATGCAATGAAAGAGGAAAAGATACCAAAGATAACATGTGGGTCCTCTAACTTAAAGAGATCATTTGATGGGCAAAACGTCCTCCGTCAGAGCAACATCTAAGAACCGAGAGACAAAGTCTTATGTACCTATCGGTATTTCGAGGATACGTAAACCATCTCTAGATGTAACAAACCCTTCTAGGAGCTAGAGGTCCGACGATATATCTATGAGAGATCAAGCTCTGCACTTTGACACTTTCACTCTCAGTCCAACCAAAGTCGAATGAGAGACGAGATGATCAAAGATATCACACACTTGATCCGTCGGATTTACGATATGAGTATCATCAGCTAAAGATGTAAAAACACAACGTGAAGCAACCAAAGCGATGGTCAAGAAAGCTCTATAGTGAGCTAAGGCAAAAAAATGTCCACCCAAAGTATCTCTCTAATGAATACATACAACTGTAATCTTCTCTATCGAAAGATCATGCTGATAATAAAAAAAATATGAATAATTTATTACATCAAGAATCGCGAAAAGTATACAATCATTGCTCCTCAGATTGTGGGACTCTTTACACTTGCAACACATACAACTACTCTTTTCTTTTATTAATTCTTTTTCTTTTTGGAGTTATTGCTCATTGTTTTCCGGATCGTCACTCGTCGACTATTAACCCACGTGCGCGGTCATAAATATGAATAAAACCGACAAACATTCGAGGTGGCGACTTAAAACCGAGAATGCACTCCCCTCGGTGGCTCATCAAGGTACCCAGGGAGGAGAGTGCTAAGCAGGTTTAGGCAGAGCGTAAACCACTTTTGGAGTACGTAAGCTATCTCCCGAGAGAGAGTACCCACTCTCGGTTCATTGGTTACGGATCATTAAACATACCTTTTATGCCGGAGGAGCCAGTGGTGATCGTGGCTCCCTGCTTCTAATTCTCTCTTCACTTACGATTCGGAGTGGCCTTAAAAACGGGGAATCACTCCTGCGAATGGCTGCCTCTATACTGTACATCCAAATTTGAAACTGAAACATCGGAGCAAGAAGTGCTCAGACAAGATGCAGGAGAGCGAGAAAGGAGAAACTATCCACGAGTTTGTCAGTTGATCATAAGGCGATGCAGCCTGTGACTCTGTGAGACGCTGAAACCTATCATATGGATGAAGGGAAGGCGAAAAGGAAGCGAGTCTCAAGTGAGAGGAAGATACTTGTGGTCGACAAGACTAGGAAGAGGACTGAGAAGACTCGGTTGACAAAATCTAGAAGTAGGAATGAACGTGAGAAAAGGAACTCCCCTTCCTCGATCGGACTGTAAGGCGTGTGGCTGAGAATGAGGAGTAATAACTATAGGTTTCGATGATATAAAATAGTTTTGCTCGAAGTTTAGTTTTGACGAGTAGAACCACCGTGAAAGACTTGTCAGATACGGTAAGTTGCTTAACATCTACCTACGTACATGTATGGTCTCGTGTCTTCTCTTCGATTTTACGAAGTTTACATAGATGTTAACGGGAGATGTTAAACCTGGAAAAATAAGCACCATTTCTGGCAATGGAGATGGTTAACACATGACATCTAGAACGGGAACCCAAGGGAGTCCAAGAGTCCGTAGATTGCCTCTCAATTGGATGTAACTGATCCATAAGCTCATAACGAGCGGAATTACATTTGAGAAGTAAATGGAAGGTCCATAACCTTTCCAGTAAAGTAGCATGAATATTCCTTTGGTGTTTCTTTTACACACCACGGTTCAAGACTGGCCCTCACTCGTCAAGGTAAAAGGATCTTCTTTCTCTGGTCTCCGGAGGCGAGCATGTGCAACCTGACGGAGTTGCAAGAGTGCATGGAACGATTTCGCCTTCCGTTTACCCTTGGAGTGGATCACGCTAATGATTTAGTTTGTGCATAAAAGTAGATCCAAAGACTCTTGTGCTTGTTGTGTCCAAGAAAACTTTGGTCACTATTTTTGTCACATCGTATAGCGAGCAATGTTGATAACTCGTGGATTCACTGGAAAAGGTTCAAGAGGATATTTGTTTTCTGTTGAGGATGCCCCTTTGCTGGTCATGAGTTGCCCTACTTCTGTTGTCGAGCCAAGATGAAAGGAGATTTGGCCTGAAGTAGATATTTCGTTTAGGTCGAGTCTTGCTCGTACGTTATGGGACTGGCCCTCTTAGAAGAAGGTTCTCTGTGAATTAACACTTCGATATATGCTTCAAGTAAGCGACAGCTGCTCTCCAATCTTGATGAAATCCAGTCTTGGTTTCATCAAGATGTGATACACGAGTCTAGACGCTGTATCGTTACGTCGGAATACTTCTCTGTTCTGAACGTCTTTCCAGCGATTACGAATCCAATCACTGTAAGTCGTTATATATGCGGTTGCGTGCCGTAAACGTTTCTCCAGTTGAGGCGAAATATCTTTGTTCCATTCATTCTGAACAACTGGTTTTTGTGAAGACTTTGAAAGAGAGTCAAGGTCATCGCTGATATGGCCTCTTTACGTTCTAGCTAAAATTAGCTTACTGCACGATGAAGGTGACGGGCTGGAACGTACCAGCGCATGGATGACTGGAGTCTGGGACGTGAGGAGCAACACAAGGACCCTAAGACATTCTTTCAGTCCTAACCCTCTGGTACACCTTTTTAGATATTTTTTAGATATTTTTGATATTCCAGAGACAAGAGCTGACTTGCAGTGTCGTAAGTTCTCAGACTAAATACATATAGACCGACACGAAATTGTAACCGACTTCCTGGGAGAAAAGACTTACCTTCACTACCGGATCCCTGGGCTTGTAGCAATCTGTCGAATTTGTATTCAGTTCAATGAAATTTTCGTAGGTACCTCCAGTACAACATCATCGACAAGTCATTTTATCTGTCTGTCATTTTAGCAGTCTTTACCTGGACTCAAGCTTGGTTTCATTGGACCATTAAGCATGGGGAAGAAGTTCGAAACAAATGTCATACATTTGATGTTAAATGCCACTATCCTCCACTTGACGTTTGCAGTGGCTTGCTTCATCGACCACCACCCCAGGTGGGAAACGGCGGATTGAAGGTTTGTCGTAACTGGCTATTGTAATACTTGACATTATGCTGCGAGAACAGCAAAGTGAAAATCTAAAGGTCGGGTGCTTTGCACAGAAAATAATGGAAACATAATGGCATCCATCAAAACATTCCATAGCGGAATGTTTTGAATGAAAGTCGGGGTTTGAACCCACTGTTCGCCTGTGTGGTGGTCTAGTGGGAGCCATGTATAGAAGCCCTATTCATATTCTTGGCTCTAGCTGTTGGACTGTTACTGTTTCTTCAAATTGGCGCAGCAACTGACTGCCTCTGATCACTACTGAAATGTGCGCGGATGCTGTGATTCACCAATCTGATGCCGAGTACGAAGATAAGTAGCTGCCATGGAAAGATAATATGCAAACTAATCTGCTGCGCCGTATGAGACCGCCAATTAGAGGTTAGTATGGTCAATTCGGCCTGGAGGTCCGACTTCAACCCATGATCAATACTAAGCTACTGACAAGATATCCTTGAGACGTTTTTGTGCTTCCACTGCATGATTATCTTCCCATTGGGGCGCAGGTGCCTGACGATAAGGCAGTCAACAGCAGATTTTCTTATTAGTCGTTATTGATCAGGATGCGCCCGCATGTGAAAAGCATGGGATGATTTCAGAGAGTTGATAGGATGGACGTCTCCGTGGAGAAGCCAAGTAGCACCAGTACTCACTGCCGGCTGAAATCGAAGGAGAGTGCTCGTTCTCCACAAACTGAGGGGAAGGATATCTGGACCCGCATATCTGAGAAAAGAAAAGCCGATGCTCATTCAGGTGAACTGGTTGAAACAATCTCAAGACCTCCAGAGTTTCCTCTTCGGCAAGCATTACGCCTAGTACCAGACAGCCATAAATTTGCTTTCTATTGTACTGAACAACCGTCGCACGCTCAAAGTCAGACGAAGAGCACTTAATTCTCGCTGTCCGTCTGCTTAAGTTGGCTTCTACTCCCCAGGCAGCGCAGCTCGCTCGACTAACAAACATCTAATGGTAGTGTAGCGTAAAGATAAGATGAAGACACGGATTGCCTCGGTCGGTCGTCCAATTATACTAACCTAACGTACAGAAGAGTCATAATTCTTAGTCACGAATGCTGAAGGGCCTGTTAGGGTTTGGGATCAGCCATTTTGAATCACCAGCCACCAGCTATTTCAGTCTCTCAATCAGGCGATGTTTTCCCATAAGCATTATTACGTTCGAATTGTAGGAACGGGCAATACACACAAACTTACTCTCCGAAGAAACCTTTGCGAATGGCAGGAGGTGGGGACAGGCCAGATGCTCACATGCTGTTCGTTGGCAGTCCAAGAGGAGGCAAGAGTACTCTTATCGCACATTACCTCAATCCGGAAAAGGTTTGTATTTTGTTCATTGTCGTAGTTGCGCATATCATACCGGACTCAGGATCAGGCTCAAACTCATATTTGCTGAGAATTAGCCGACTTCAAGTTACCGACCTTGACAGGCGAGAGATAGCTGGGTTTGCAAACTATCTTAACACTATCTGTTGCTTGGACAAAGTCACTTTTACACTCTAAGTGTACAGACTGCAGAAGACGTGCGACATTGTAATTGAGAAACCTGGAACTTGAAATTATGCTCGCTACTTTAGGATGCATGCACTTTACACCCAACTTTATTTCATGTGTAGGATGATGTGCCAAAGCTTACGATTGGCCTTGAATACACGTTTGCTCGAAGAACTGTATCGAATGCGGTTGGCAGTGATCGTAAAGTAAGCATCCAACTGTGTAGAATACGGGACTGCATCTGCTATGCACATTGTGCTGTTGGAACTTACAAAATCCCTTTGTTAAGGAAATCCTGGGTTGAAAGAGAAAGAGAGTTCTTTACTAGTCACTGCAACACATTCTTGCGATAACTCCAGAAATTTAAACCCTTCAGTTTTGTCTTGATTCTCGGGAGATCCGATTCTGTTGAAGTTGAAAATTATTTTTGCTGATTTCCTGAGATCCAGGAGAATTTCTTCCATAAACCACGTTGACCTTGTAAACAACTGCAACCTATTCGTTGCAGGAGGTAGTTCACATCTGGGAGCTATCTGGTCCAAGACAATTGGAGGAAGAGCTTTTGACAACAGAGCGCTTACTACTACCCATGAGCAGCCTGTCCACATCTGTTGTTGTTCTCGTCCTTGATCTATCGAAGGTTTGTACCGCAACAAGTTGGTTAAGTGGCTTTTCGGGACGTGAGGAACTCAAATATCAACATATGCATTATGAACATTTCGCCCACGTTTCATCGTTTGCTCAACATTGAATAAACCACTTGCCTAAAACGTGACTAGAAAAGAAGAAATACAAGGAGCTGAACTTGCTCAAGTTAAACTGTTGAGAGGATCTGCCATGATTCTTTGAGTTCCAATTCTCTTGCATTGCCCGAGGCTTCTCTGAGTAATTCCGTCCATAAACGTCTTTTCGTAGAACTCGTAGCATCAAGCTAAGCAACTTTTAGGTATCATCAAAACGCCTCGGTTAGTTGATGACCTTTACCTTCTTCGCATTGATTACAGCCGTCGGAAGTACTCGACATGCTCATATTCTGGCTCGAGAAGGTAAAGATGCTGACGTTTAATTCGACTGTCGATAACATTTCTTCAAGCAACAGGAACTGCCGTCATCGTAATCTCTAAGTTTGGAACTTTGGGTTTTGAGCTCAAAATTGTAGGGAAAGTATCCTTCCGGTAAAGACTGGTAATAGTCCTTAAGCTGGTTGAGATCTTTCCTCTTTGTTGTTGATCTAGATCCACCAAAGAGTTGAAACCTTCTACAGCAAGTTGAAGAAAAAAGGCTCCAGACTCCCACAGCAACTTGTTGCGAGGGAAAGGAAGGTGAGTGGCATCATTTCATCAATGAGCTCCTTGACCTCCGTTTATACCCAGTATGCCGGGTATTCAGATTGCTTGTAAGCGAAACGAGGAACTTTGAAGAGGATTCCAAGTTGTCATCCTGTCTAAACCAGCATGGAAAGTTAGAACATCTCCGAACAATGCATGGATCAAATAACCATCAAGTTCCTGTACATTTGTGAGCCCAAATTTTAGCTGAAAAGCGCACGCTTGACCAGAAAACTAATCGTTATTGCTATTGTATGGAATTTACAGCTGTTTGGGTTGGATCACGAAGACCTTGGCAACGTCAAGCTGTTTGGAGTTCCTCTTGTTATTGTTGGAACAAAGGTTCTAGATAACCAAGACTTGGCAACTCGGAAATAACTCACCGTACTGCCAACGTCCAAGCTGTCTTCTAGTTTATACAAGATAAACTCTGCTGTAACACACAGACCTGGTTCCTTTTACTGCCCGCCAGAGGATTGAGGAATAGCCTTCATGTTTTATCGTGACCAATTCTGAATGAATCATTCGGTGATTGTCTGTCCACCACTCTAGCAAGGACCAGTGTTGCTTACGCGCCCGTTTGTGATGGATAACAACAGTACGACGAGTTCAAGGTTCGTGCAGTTGGCCATCGCAATCTTCCCCATACCCTTTCTACCCATACCCTTATGATTCAGACATCGTCGTTCATGTTGAAACCAGAACTGGAGCTCAGTTGATTCACTCAGTTTCTCTAATTGCAACTCTCAGGATCAAGACACAGAGCTGAGGAAGACCATGGCTAGAACGTTGCGTCACCTGGCGCATACCAACGGAGCCACTCTTTTGTACACAACAGGCCTGAACAAAGATGTACATAACCGGCAAAGAAGATCACCAGCTTCACTGCGCGCACTTGTTTCCCTTTGCCAACCATGTTTGTGAGTTCGTTGAAGTTTATAGTCGGACTAAAATAGCGTAGGTTAATAGGCCGATTTCATTCTTGTGGAGTCCCTCCAACCCTCATCCGGCAAACTTTAAAAGGACTATGGTGGCTGTTTTGCAGGGTAATGGAGACAGCAGGATTTCATTGCACGCTTTTCGCAGTATAATCAACCACTTGGTCTTCCACGCGTAAGTCCTTCCGAACCTACATTCTTTTCAAAGTTGACTGGCAAGTTCAGCACCACAAAAGGACAACGCAAGCGTGTCAACTTCCGATTCAGACAGGCTTGAGAGTGGTGCCGAACAGAGAACTGGTTCACCACCATGGCATGCGTTTCGGGTGAGACAGGAAGACCCAACGAGTTTGTAATAAGTAGACGGACATATGCACAGTCCAGGTGCTGTGCTCGACGGGACTCTAATCCTCGTGATAACATGCTTGCTTTGACGTGCCGATCCTGCAGGCCACCTTATAGAGGTTTGGAGATGGATCATTCAAGACCATTAGTTATACCTCTGGGTCTGGACAAACTAGAAGATATAGGTCATCCAAACGTCAAGGTGAGAGTCTTCCTTCTGGTCATGGACAACGTGCATGGAATGGTGTCCTGTTTTCCCCCTCATGGTGTTGGAATGGTAAGTTTAACGAAACAAGGTCCAGCAAACACTAAAAAGGCCTTTCCCTATGACTCACCACCGAAGCCGTAAGATTTGTTCTTATGCGTTATGGCTCGTTACACTTCTTAAGATTAAAGCAACGGGCGTTCCAAACTGTTGTCCAGCAACAAATCTTCCTAGCGCTACATCCCTCATCGGTAGTTTCTCGAAGTTTACTTCTAGCTAAGCTTTTATCGTTCGTAGATTAGTGCAGGCAGAATCCATTTACCAGCCTTTGAAATTTATCAGGCATTCACGTGATGTTTAAACTTGTCTGGAGTTAATAGTTGACTCATCAGCTAAACGATCGAAATGTGACGGACTCGTGGATGACACAATACCTCAAGTTGTTTCCCAGTCCTGAGAGGCCCCCTGCACCATCGAGGTAAATAGCCAGAACATGAATTCGGAACGCTTACGCTAATTTCCGATACTCTGGATAACTGGGACTTACCTTCACAATTCAACTGTTAACGCAACTTATATTTCTAACGTTGTCTGTCGGTGCATGAACTTGCGTGCGCTACTGCGCAAAAGGTTTCACTATGCTTACCCTGTTAGAATATGCTGTTTATCTTTGGACAATAACATCTATCGTTTCAAAGGCTTCTTTGCTGTTTTCTCGCAGTATTGATCGTTTAGCTGGTCGTGCAGAAAACTTGAGATCATGTACGCAGAGAAAGAGATCGATGAGCTTCTCCATATGGTTAGTCCGTGATTCACACCTGAGTTTTCTCCATCACCTGAATTGGCCGAGTGAGCATAGGTTTACTGCCGGAACTGGTTCTACGTTCAACGGTTTATATATTGATGTGGAAATACCTTTCAGAATACAGCTCTGCATGGAAAAAGATGTGACGTAGTCGACGCGACGAAAGAAGTGAAGATTTGTTGCGGTACTACCGTACCATCGAACCTGACAGGGGCACATCGGATAGATATGCTTCTCTCGTGAGTTGACAACATCTTCAGTTGACGTAGTCTGAAGTTTACTGTTAGTCTGCTACAGTCATAGCCCATTGGATTTTTCGAGATTGCAGATTGACGACGAGTTCCAGTTTCCTTTTGAAGTTTAAGTGTATCATGGCGACAGAGTCTTCTGTTTTACTGCATGTCGAACTGAACAGGGTTCTCAGGTTTTCCTCTGCTCACTACTCCTTTAACAGCGATAGAATGGCTACATTCTTCTTTTATTTGTTTTTATCCCGACAAGATCCAACTCTAACGTCTGTCTCCAAACAGTTCTTAACCTTCTTCACCACATGGCTTCACCACATCACACGAATGGGATTCATTCATTATTTAGGATTTTTTAAGCTGACAGTAACATTTAAAAAACTCGTGTCTCACTGTTCTGCATCATCATTCACTAACGTACGTAACAATCATCCGTAAGCACTGCATCCTCTATAACATGAGCCAATTCTTTCGTAACATCTCCCTCTGATCACAACCTGCACTATCGCCGTGTCCAACCGACTAATGCCAACATCCTTTCTCGTCAAACAGAATTAGCACAATGAACTTCAATTATTTCTCTTGCTCCGCTTGCCTCAGATTCTCAACCTCTGCTAGTGAGGGTACTGCTTCGAGTGTAATTCGTCAAGATTCAATTCATCATCAAGTTACATTCATCCGTGGAACTGGCTGGAGCAATAGCGATGATCTTCTCGTTACGTCATAGAATTACAGTTACACCTACCAGACAGGCGCCTTGTGCTGTCTGAAAGTAGGATGTTTCATTACTCTAATTTCCCCTAGAACTGAGTGACGTGGTCGAAGACGGCATCTGAATATGCGAGACCATGAATAGTTTACATCCTTCGTCAGAGAGCTAACATTCAGTCCACTCAACCTCAAGAGCTCCAGAAAGGGAAGCGTGCGATTTGCTGTGAACTCACGAGCTGCACAAGCAGCTAGTAGTATACATCGAGGAGTTTACGACCACCTACTTCTATACTTTGATTTACAACTTTTGATAACCCTCAGGAATCAGGTTCGGTTTAAACAGGTACAGGGGAGGCTGACTCGGCAGAAACACGGTTCTCAACTGGAATCTCGGTAAACTCGGACAAAATTGCCCTAAACTCGCCTCCCGCCAGAGTCTCCTTCTCAACTAAAACTTCGACAATCTTGTCGATGGCGGCCCTGTTGTTGCGGATGTGGCTTAGAGCTACTTCGTAAGCCTGATCGGATATTGCCTTGACAGCTCTGTCGATGTCCTCTGCGAGCCTCTCAGACATGGAGTTGCGGGCCATCATTCTCATGATAACATCTCCTCCCTGTGCTGATGGATCCATCAATGCCCATGGTCCAATGTCGGACATTCCGAAGACAGTAACCATCTGCTTGACCGATTTCAGATAGCCAGTTAGTGACCAAATAAGGAAGTTAAGAAGCCAACACCGAAACGTCAGGACAAAGATTCCGTGGAGGTCTTAGGCTTTACCTGCTTGGCCATGGATGTCACTTGCTGCAAATCACTTGAGGCACCTGTTGTCACCTCAGCCTCTCCAAAGATAACTTCCTCAGCAGCTCTGCCACCCAAAGCACCAACAATACGTGCGAAAATCTGTTGCTTAGATATCAGGGAAGGATCATCGCCTGGAATGAACCACGTGAGACCTCGGGCCTGTCCTCTTGGGATGAGAGTGACCTTTTGTACTGCATCGTGACCTGGCGTCAAGGTTCTGCACGACAAATACTTAGGATCAGTATTTGGCAATTAGCCTGTACAGAGCTGGCACAAACAGGACACTGGGTGTGCACCGAACAAAAAATGCCAAGATCAACGAAGAGTGACCAGCGAGCTTAAGGAACATTAGCTTGAGCTTACCCGCATACAGCATGTCCGACTTCGTGGTAGGCCACCAGACTTTTGCTCTTGCCGTCTGTCATCACAGTACCCTCCATACCTGCGACGATCCTGTCTATCGAGTCATCAATCTCCTTCGCAGAGATGGCACTTTTGCCCCTTCTTCCGGTCAGAATAGCAGCCTCGTTCAGCAGGTTCGCAAGGTCTGCACCACTGAATCCAGGAGTCCTCATGGCGATGACCTCTATAGACACGTCGGTGTCGAACTTCTTATTGCTGGCGTGAACCTTGAGAATTTCCTTTCGTCCTCTGACATCAGGAACATCCACGCTGACCTGGACCGGCAACTCGCAGAATCAAACCTCCGCTCTTGTGGGATTTGTGACAGTCAGTATCCACCACAAGGTTTTCAAGTCCTACAGTGGGCACAGCTCCTAGTGGAAAACATGTAACATTACTGTCTCAGGCCGAATGGTATATGAATACGTACCTGACGATCAAACCGACCTGGTCGAAGGAGGGCAGCGTCGAGAATATCAGCACGATTGGTGGCAGCAACAACTATGATTCCAGTGTTCCCCTCAAATCCGTCCATCTCGGTCAGAAGCTGATTCAGGGTCTGTTCTCTCTCATCGTTTCCTCCTCCAATACCGGTACCCCTCTGCCTTCCCACGGCATCAATCTCATCCACAAAGACAATGCAAGGAGCATTCTCCTTCGCCTTTTTGAACAGATCCCTCACCCGTGACGCTCCGACACCAACGAACATCTCCACGAACTCAGAACCGGAAATTGAGAAGAATGGCACACCGGCTTCACCAGCAATGGCCTTGGCGAGGAGTGTCTTTCCTGTTCCGGGCGGTCCAACAAGCAAAACTCCCTTGGGAATTCTAGCCCCAACAGCCGTGAACCTTTCGGGTCTTTTTAGAAATTCAACTACCTCCATAAAGTCTTGTTTGGCTTCGTCTACTCCAGCTACATCGTCAAACGTGACTCCAGTGTTGGGTTCCATCTGGAACTTGGCTTTCGACTTACCGAATGCCAAAGGATTGCCAGGGCCTCCTGGGCCTCCTAAGCCTCCCTGAGACCTCCTAGAGAGGATGAAAAGCCCTCCGACGAGGAGGAGAGGGAAGGCAAGGTTACCGATGAGGTTCAAAAGGACCGAGCCTGAATCTTCCTGCGGGTTGTGCGCAGCAAAATCGATGTTTTTCGCCCTGAATTTCTGCAGTAACTCCTGGCTAAGACCTGGCAACTGCACTCTAACTCTTTGCACCCTGAATCCCAACTCCGGTGAGACAGCTTCTACGATAGCGATGGTTCCATTTTCATATAAATCTACTTTCTTCACACGATCCATCTCCAAGTATTCGAGAAATCTAGAATATGACATCCGAGAAGAAGCGACTCCTTGCTCATCAGCCGCCATGGCGCTTTGAGCTGCCAGAGCCGGCAAAGCGACACCAGCAGCGCCAAGAACGCCCTTCAAAAACCTTCTCTTACCCTCATCGACACCAGATTCATTACCGTCCTTGCGCAAAGAAGCCTGCACATTACGAGCTCTAATGACCTTTTTAGATGGACAAAGGAAGAGCGAGAGCTTCTGTCCGGAAAGCTCCTTGTGCATAGAGCTCGCCCCATGAGACGCCAAGAACGTCGGTGCCAGCTGCCCAGCCATGCCTGTTATCGCTGCCATTGTGCCTCTTCCTTTCGATCGATCGCCCGCACACTGCTCTCACAACCTCGCTTGAAACCTTCCCCTCCAACAGTGCGAAACTAGTGCGAACGATTTGAATCTCTGCACCTCTCCTCTCGCTCACCTCTATCGCTTTTCTTCCAGTCCTGTGCTGAACTCAATGCGGTAGTGAATCTCCCTATATCACAACTCTGTTTCCTTCCTGTGCAAGAAACGGCCCTCGTCCAACCAAAAGATGGTCGTCCCCGAAAGCGCACGAAACAGACGAGAACGCCACAGAACTCAAGCTGTGCCACGCAGAAAGCGAAAGATCAGACGCTGCGCTCGGACAGTCCACTCCTGCTGGAAGTTAGAAGGACTATCGTAGCTATTGTAGCGAGCTACTTCGTCACTGGCGAGCGCTCGGGCCACGTGGCGGATGCAGTTACGTCGAGCTCACGAATTGAACGGAGAGAATATTATCCACGACTCACTCACCAGCCGCGGCCAAGATATGCTAGTGAAGAAGATAAGTCTCTGTCGTGGCGTGCAGAATTATGACCAAGCGAATTGGCCACAAAAACTACGCCACGTGTCCACGCTGGAGAGACAGTCCCTTCTCTAGCATCTCAAGCCGCGCTCATGCTCTCGTTACTTTTGCCGATGGACGAACTTCCGGGCTCGCTGCTCTTTATATGTAGATTATGAGATCGGAAAGGAAGTGGATCGTGAATTCTGATCGTTCAGTGGTGGAACGGAGATGTTATGAAAATCGGGAAAAAACTGAATTAGATCTAGATTAATCGTTAATACATATTTTTTAAGCGTAGTTCTTTTTCATATACATGTAATTTAATTTATTATTTAACTCTTCCGTTAGCAAGGGTTAGATAGATATTAAAATACTCATTAACTTGGTTGTGTTTTGCTTGTAGACTATCGCACATATACTCCCTGGAGCTCGTTCTTCTCTTTTTGCCTGATGGGTTATGCGGGGATTGCGTCTCCAAAGATTCACCTAAGATTTAACACCTAGAGATATTATGAATTTTTAATATAAACTTTTATTTAATATTTATAAGTTTTTGATAATAACAAACGAACAACAATGTCCCAAAAGTTCATGTTGCATGCATCCTTATTATTCACTACATATAAGGATCGAGTGTGGGTTATCAATATGTTTCTTATTGTATAGAGATAGTTTATCCAACCAAGTGTAGATTATAACTTTACATGAATCGTTCTATTTCATGATAACAAACCTTCAATCGAAGTAAGGTTCTGCTAACCGAGGAGAATATTCTCACTCAAACCAAAAGCTTCTGCTATACATAACTCAATTTCTTTTGTATCTTTGTATCATACAGTTATTTATATCTGATATACCATCTATTGTTTTCCCACTAGAAATCGGAAATCACATCTGCCACATCTAGGTTTGGAAACGGATAACCCACCAATTAGGTTGGGTTTTGGTCCAAAAATTGATAATATGCCACTACTTAGATTTTTTGCAGGTTTGCAACTATTTAGACTAAGTTTAGATTTGACTAACTGATAATCTATTGCAAGCTTGAGAAATTGATATATTATTGTTTAGATTTGTCAAGAAAATACGTCAATTCATGATCGTTACCCTGTGATTCTGAAAACACTAAATGAAACCGCAGCTCCAACCTTCGTCCCCAATGGGCTTACAGGTTCATGTATCATCAACCTCATAAATATCGTTCACTCTTTCAGAGAATTAGATACTACATAAACCTTGATCGTTTTTAATGCACTTCTTGATTTTGTTAGCATAGGTTCTTTAAAAAACAAATAAAGTCTCTGATGAAATGTTCATTAGAATGTTATTTGAGTCTGAAAAAAAGATTCTGTTCTGTTTCAAGAAACTCTGAAATCTTTATCTTAACATTTTTCTGTTAATATTAAGTACTTTGTCGTCAAATGAATCATAACTTGTAAACTAATGAATAGTTTTAATTTGATTCTTTATTTCATAAATTTCAAAATGAGATTAAAACTTAATCATCATAGTCATTTTTTACATAATGAATAAAATTTTCAGTTCTCTAAAGACAAAACTGCAAAATAAGATATCTGAGTTACCCATAGCACTTGTAGTCATACCCGGGGTTTAATGGTTACTAACTGAAATTGAGTTTTTTCATTACTTTGATATGAAATAGTCCTACTAAAAGATCATCAATAGTGAGAGCAGTGTTTCAGAATCGAAGTTCAAAGATAAACTAACAAATGGATTGATGAGTTTCGGTTGAAATTGAGTATTTATGGAGATATACAGAAAAGTACTAAAAATTACTGAGAAGATATTACTCATCGAACTGAAAATGTGAAACACTTTCCGATTGCTCTGAGCAAATTGCCGGAATATATCACCGGAATATATCACTGTGTGCGAGGAAACAACCGATTACTTCAGAAAACCTTCTCTCACGCATGTTTTTCTTGCTTTTCCATAATATTTAAATTCATTCATCACATTTCATGCTACCAGAGGCACAGTTGTTGGAGCCTCTGAGTTATAATGTAACCTCGTCTATCGCCTCGGGACATTATGAAACAAGATGCACTCTCACATGAAGTAGACTTCCTTAGGTTCTTCGGCGGTTCGGCTTTCATTGTACGTTTGGGCAGGTATCTGAGAACCTATTTTCTCGCCGATCTTGTTGAGTGGGATCTGGACAGAGGACCTTGTTCTCTGACCTTAATTGTCAAGTTGTCTCTGTTTCTGCACGTACCGTCGGCTGCCTCTAGCCGTTAGCCGCAAGATCGTAATGACTTCCCATACTCAAGATTCTCGGAGAAACGAAACCTTCTTTTATATGGATGCTATCATCTAAGATGTCTAGGATATGCTACTAAACTTTTTATCTTGCTGACCGACAAAGTCTAATGCGGAGAGGTAATGACAGTGCTTCCATTGCGATTGTCATCTAGGTTTTCAATCTCTCCAACAACTGGATCAAGGACGGAAACGGTCGCAAGGACTGGCAAACACAGATGAAAGTCGGTGGATCTGATAGCACTTACCTTCGCTACACAGACGCAGCTTTCAGAGAGTGATGCAGCTGCGGTGCACGAACAGAACAGCGTCCTATGAAACAAGACTTCAACTGCATATCAAGTGATCTTTGCTCCTCTTCATCCTTTGTCCGACAACTCTTGAAGTTCAGCACTTAGAGAAACTCGATCTTCGAACTTCTGTAGGATATTGTGATCCGTTAAAGGAGTGTTGAACATCTTCGAGAACAGTGTTGAACTTCTAGTGTGTGTGGCCAGCCGACAGAATCAGATCTGGTTCAAGTCTGAAATATACACACGGCCTGCCGTGTGTATATTTCACTGGTTTATTAGCGGAGACACTGGGGTGCCGAGCTCAAGGCTTTGAACAACTGAACGAGAACGGTGAGAACGGACTGAGTATGCCGTCTTACGGAGACCGAAGCCATTGGATTAGTGACGCTTGTAACTACAACTCGCCAGCCGCCGAAGAATATACATGGGAGTCGCCGAAGATCAAGGCAAGATTACACGGAGAAGAACTCGCGGCCAATACTCACTTTTGAAGTCACGTGCTCACAGTTGCTCATGCTACCGCCAAGGGACGTCAACGTAAAACGAGCGAGAGACTTGATGCAACCGACACGACAACCTGCGGAAAAGGCGGTTTACTTCCACAGCTCTTCCGCAGGAACTTCCAGTTGCCAGATAAGGAACAAACTGAGAACAGAACACCAACACAGTTGATCCCCTTGAATTTCAGGTGAATGCAGACAATCAGCATACCCGTTCCCAGCCTTCAGGCGCTGGGATTTAATCGCATAAAGTAGAGTGGAGGAATTTAAATGAACCCTGACAAGTATTGAATGACACGTCTGCGGGGCGTATAGGTAAATCTCTCTACCAACGGAGGCATTTAACCGAGAAGGTCGATTTAAACCCGTTTCCAGATTCTAGTCACGAGGGCAGACAAAAGTTCCTTTTCCAGTCTGCCTTCCTCTGATACACTCAGCCTCAAATCTGTATCTTCCCGACTGGATTTCAACCGGGCACACACTATTCTATTCTACACTTGAATTCCGATTCACTATTCCGATGAAACAACTACAAAATCGTGAAGTCTCCTCACTATCTACTACGCAGCTTTCTGGCCTTCTTCACGGCCTGCTTATGCTTGGACCTGTAGTCTGTCCTCAGGTCTAACTTAGTCGCTAGCCATTCCTCCTCGGCATCGTCTGACTTCATGAACGGGCAGACGTTACTGTCAGTAAACAGCGGAACTGGTGGAGCGACATCTACTTCATAGAGATCTTTTCTAAATTTTAAACTACTTTTAACCGTATTCATGGCTCCCTGTTTCTTCTCCTCAGGCTCGTTGATGGACGGGCTACTGCTTGTAACATCGTTCTTCTGTGCTGCCTCAGTAACACCAGACTTCTCCGGGTGAGTATCCTCCAGAGCAGTAGGTTCTCCTCTCGCTGGGGTCACATAATTGGAGTTTGCACCGAGAACTTGCTGCAAAGAAAAAACTACACGTCCGGTTTCACCGACTAACGACTTCCATGCAGCTCTGGTTAGCTCGTTCCGTTTTGGCGCCGGAGCTTCAATTGCTTGTGAAGATTTCGGAACTTCCTCATCAGTTTCTGTGAGGAGCGGGCCTACCGCTGCTTGCTTGATGATATTCTCCTCCTTCGGCTTGACTTCTTGTGTCTTGTCTTTGGAAACTCCACCTCTATTCTTAATGGATGTAGATGCTACAGCAGCAACTTCTGTAGGCTCTTCTTCTGCTTCACAATTAGAAGCCGAAAGTATGGGCAACTTAGACTTGGGATCCTCCTTGGAATCCGTGGATGTACTTTCCAACCCGCTTACCCACAATTCAGAATGCTCTTCCTCATCGTCAGAACCAAGTTCTTCCGAGGTCTCCCCATCTTCCGTCGGGTCCAAGCCACTGACCCAAACTTCAGGCTGGTCACCTTCCGACTCCATGCTATCATCAGGTTCAGCAGATGCTAATGCCTCCTCTTCCTCCTCTTCCTCGTCATTTCCCTCGTCATCGGTTGCATGTTCAGACGTAGCGGCTTCTGGGGGCTCTTCCTCTGCTTTATCTTGTCCAGAGCGATCCTCGTCATCTTCTTCATCCTCGTCCTCCAACAGTGACACCGATTCAGAGCCGCTAACCTTCGACTCAGGGTACGGATCCCTCAAGGATACGTCCACAGGATATACGTAGGTTGGTGCCCTCTCAACTTCGTCTATCCCGCTCACCCACATCTCACCTTCATCTGCACTAAAATCGAAACTTTCGTCCGAGGAAGTAGTCCCTGCAAAAAACTCGTCTCTATCATCTACAAATGATGGGTCGTCAGTATTTTCATCATCCGAATTCTCCATCTCTGACTCTGATATTTCAGTTTGAGTACGATGCATCAACCTCTTCGGTTCGCCTGGGCGCACGTCTGCGGTTACCGCAGGGAGTGATACTCCCTCATATTCCTTGCTTTCGTCTGCTAGAACACGAGCACTCTTTTCAGCCTTCTTCACCTCGTTTCTCGACGAGGTTAGTAACTCTTTCGACTCAGACGGTGAAACCTCTGCATCGTCTCTTGCAGATGAAGTTGAGGCTCCCGTAGTCTTGAGCTGGGCATCCGATTCTACTCCTTGGAATCTAACGGCTGGCTCAGTCTGTGTAACTAGCTTCGACTTTTTGCCTCTCTTCTTCTGTCGCCTTGCCTTCTTCTTTGGGGCCTCTGGACTGGGTTCCAAAGTTTCTTCTTCCTCTTCACTTTCTTCTTCTTCCCCTTCACTCAACATGAGCGATAGTTCATCTAAATCAAACTCCGATACGTTTTCCTCCGTCTTGGCCGGCAAGGGCATTGTCTCCATAAAACTCACCCACATTTCCGGTTCGTCTGCTTGAATCTCTGTACTTTCTTCTTCTTTCTGTGGAGGGAGTACGGCTTTCTCAGGTTCGTGGGCTTTCCTTCTGACGACCTTTGCTCCACCCTCCGATGAATTCTTTTTGGTCACTGAAACTAAAAGCTCCCTGGGATCATCTCCATTTCCCAGTTGTGAGCGGGAGGCCTCCACTGCAGATGGAGAATCATCAGCGGTCAACTCAGTCCTCGCACCCTCGTCCACACGAGGGCGAGCCTTCTTGATCTCAGCTCCATTCCTCGGCGACGAAGTTGTGCCCGGCTTAGAATTCCTGGAAAAGACAGGCAATGGCTCCTGTCAGACTGATCAGAAGTGAGAGCTGCACAGACACTGATGCGCACGAAGCAGCAAACGCTTTGAGGAAACTGGGAATATACATGGTTCCACAAACCTGGAAGAATCAGAAGGAAACAATCTGCTTAGCAACTCTAACTGCCTCTGGCGCTCCTTGGCAATCGTCAGAGAGACTGGATCATACTCTCCACCGATCACCGAGTCGTCATGAGCATCGCCTGCAACAGGAGGTACGGTTAGAACAAGAGAAACACACTTTACTGCACAGAAAGATGCTCTTCCTCAGACTCCACCTTACCAGGTTGAGCGATCGAACAACCACACGAACCAGTGCGCAGGCTGTCATCACAATCGCATGTCGACAGCTGCTGCAAAGGAAGGCTCTCCACACGCTGGAAGCTTCTCTTGTGCTTCCCCAATCCTTTACTTGGCACTGACTTCACCTGGAGTGAACAATTGTGTCAGCCACCTGCTTGAGAGCCCAAATCTGAGACACCACTGCGAAATCCCTTGCTGTCCTGTATTTTCTGAAACTTTCGGAAGCCTCAGGAAAGAAATACCCACATGCCGAAGGCTAGAATTACTCCCTCCTAAGTTTCAGAGAAGAGAGACAGGTAGAGATTGCAGGGTACCTTCTTCAAGCGGGGAAAGAAGATCTTTATCCCGTCACTTTCAGCACTTTGTTCAAAGTCTCCCTTCCTCTTCCACTTCTCTGGCCTTTCAGGTTGTTCCAGCAGCAAGAGAGGCCACGACTTGGCCTGCTTTGGCGCAGGCATGGAACGAACATCATTCATTTTACGAAGCCTTTCCGCCTCCTCAGCGGCCAAGGCCTCGGCTTCAGCAGCCCATTCCTTCTGGAGCTTGTCGACG